>CM057814.1:66727024-68037024 GCA_030067965.1 Latrodectus elegans | reverse complement strand
GTTGACCTTTGATCTCTATTCTCTGTTGATCACTAATAAAAAGGATTAGCGATTATATATTTTGTATGCATGTATTTCAAGTTGCGTACCCGGGATTTTTCCTGCCTGTTTTCATTGTAACACAAAAATACAGTCCAAAATATGTGAAAATACCTGACGGATGTCTATTTTCATAATGTTGATACTTCGGTAGTTATCAGATGTATTATATCACTTAAATTTTTGTTTCATACATATCACTGGTTTAAATTATGGAAATTTAATTTTAACTAATGGCCAACTTTAAAATGTGTCTTTGAAATCAGAAATAATACTAACAATTTAAAATAAAGAGCAAGGGATATTATTATTTTTAATCATGTGTAAAAGGTTCTTTTATATGAAAATAAAATAATAAACCCTGAAAAGATATTTTACGAAAGTCAAAAACACAAAATATCACAAAGAGATATTTTTTGCAAAGGTAAAAAATGATATAACAAATATTATTGAAAATTAAGTATCTATTCTGATTATTATACTCATACATTTCACGATAAATGTGAGACTTTCATTCTTTATTGTGATAATATAAATAACTTACACAAAATTATTATTTACGCAAAATTTCTAAGTTTTGCATTCATTTTGTGTATAATATAAATTAATTACTATTTTAATATCTTCAAAGTTTTACCTTAGTGTATAATAAACCAATACCACGCAGAATGAAACAATATTTAATGTGTCAAAATTTACAAAGAAGCCATTAAAAATTCTATCATTTTTTTAAATTTAGTTCACATTTATTTTTTAATTTATAAATAGTTAACTGATATAGTTTAAACAAAATAAATATCCGTTAAAAGATTAAATATTCGTTTTAAGACAAATTAAATATTCATTTCAGATAAAAGACTAATCAGTGTTTTAAATATGACAGTAAAACTTTGGAATGGCAACCGTTAGTCTATACTTTTGTGAATATAATATATGCTGAAATTAATAATAATTAATTGTGATATATATATACATATATATATATATATATGTATATATATATCACATTTATATATATATATATATATATATATATATACATATATATATATATATATATATATATACATATATATATATATATATATATATTTATATTTATATATATATATATATATATATATATATATATATATATATATATATATATATATATATATATATATATATATATATATATATATTTATATTTATATATATTTATATATCACATATATATATATATATAAATTATATATATATATATATATATATATATATATATATATATATATATATATATATATAGATAGATAGATAGATAGAGATAGATAGATAGATTTCTACAAAATGATGCCAGTAGTGAATAATTGAGAGATCACCTGCACGCGAATTGCTGCGGATTGCGGAGCTAATCTTATCAGCAGTAGCGGTGATGTCATAGCTTGTAGTCTTATACGAGGGTTCAGAGTGACGTCATTAAATAGTGGTGCCATCTATTGACGAATTTTCAAACCTTAATTTTTATACTAGTGCTGCCCTCTATGGGATTAATTTGGAATTGCATATTTTTATTTTAAAAATAGAAATTTGTTATCAGCGGGGATAGAACCGAGAACCTCAGCAGTGGTAGTCCGTTATCTTACCAACTGAGCTATTCGGACTTCGTTGATGGAGTGGTTTTTATGGTTTATGATTATAGGAAATGATTTGGACTTCGCAGTGATTTCAACAGAATATTTTTGTTTAAGGATTATAATATATTTTAAAGTGTATAATATTATGAAAATTTAATAAGTTGTAGAATTTAATTTCAAATCGAATATATTTTATCAGAATTTTCACCTAGAGTTTCATTTTAAAAGGAAATGTGTTTTTATACAATATTGAGAATTTTAGAATATTAAATAAATTTTATCGGAAAAGAATTTATTTTTACGATATGAAGATAAATTATTTTCAAATACTACTGACAGAATTTATTTTTTAAAAATATTAGTAGAATTTAAAACAAGTGTTCATTGTTATTTAATTAATAATTTTTTTAAATAAAATTATAGACATTTTTTAAATGATTTGAACTTAGAAATTTTTGTAGTGATTTCCAACAGAATATTTTTGTTTAAGGATTATAATATATTTTAAAGTGTATAATATTATGAATTTAATAAGTTGTAGAATTTAATTTCAAATCGAATATATTTTATCAGAATTTACACCTAGAGTTTTATTTTAAAAGGAAATGTGTTTTTATACAATATTGAGAATTTAAGAATATTAATTAAATTTTATCGGAAAAGATTTATTTTACGATATGAAGATAAATTATTTTCGAATACTACTGACAGAATTTATTTTTAAAAATATTAGTAGAATTTAAAACAAGTGTTAATCGTTATTTAATTAGTGATTTTTAAATAAAATTATAGACATTTTGTAAATGATTTGAACTTAGAATAAATGACTGAATACTAATTACTTACCTTTATGATCACATTATCTGTAAAATATTTATATTAGTTAAAATAGTGCTGATTTCCACACCACGCAAGGCGTACAGCACATTTGGCGCATTATCTCCTTTTATTTTATGCTTGGCGAGATTCCCCAGTAGGCATATTTTCCAAGCTTTTTTAAATGAATATGTACAACTAATGATTTATGAATATATACAGCAATTTATGAATATATACAGTAATTATGAACATATACAGCAATTTGAAAATATGCAACAAGGAGTTATGGAATTGGATTCGACATCATCTTCAAGGAATTATGGTCTGCTGTTTGGGATCTTATAATGACCATAAGAGTAAGAGGATATACCGTCGTCTAAGACATACCTTTTATCATCAAAAGGTGAGAGTGAGATTTTGTTGATGGATGTTGTGAAAAGTTAATGGTTTGTACTTTGAATTCGTTTCGTTCCATTCTTTTCATTTCTCTTTGAAAGAGACATCGCTTGTAGTTATGATGCTTTAACTGTTTTCTAACAACATTTCTGTATTTTCAAGTACTACTAACAGAATTTATTTTTTAAAAATATTAGTAGAATTTAAAACAAAGTTAATTGTATTAAATTTAGTTCAGTTAATAAAAATTGTTTAGACTTAGACTCGAACCCAGGATCTAATAAAAAGACTTCGTGGCATGTGCAGTTAATTGTAACCTTGAATTGAATTTTAATTCACAGTGATTACACGCATGTATTTTATTGCGCTGTTGAGTTAACACATGCCTTTTTAAATCACAGTTATGTGTAAATTTTTTCTCACAAATGTCGCATGTGAACTTTTTAATACCAACCTTTTACCACATTGATCTCAAACCTAAAAACCGAAAAAAATCGTTTTAGAATTTTTACTTCTATTTTATTAATTTATGAACATTTAATATTTTAATCGATTTTATTATTATAATTTTGTAGAGTATATAACTAACTATATTTTATTAACAACTGTGTTATAATAATTTCTAAATATAAATTCAAGTTAAATTTTTTTTTTTCAAACTTTAATAAACTTTGAATCAATACTAATGTTAGATAATTTAAATTGTAGAGAGGGAATTCTATTACTAACATGGATAAACTTTAAAACTGTATTAGTTATCGAAAAAAGGACTAGGCATAAATTTTATATAGTACTCTGATTACAAAATAATATCATAAAACATGCAAGTACTCACATGAGCAGATGAGTTTGAAGTCGATGGTTCAGCCTTTGATTGTTTTATTGTTGATGATACACCACTAGATGATGTAGTAGCTTCGACATCCCAAACAGGGTTTGAATCATTCCATTCATTTTGCAATTCTGCAACGTTGAGAATTTCTCTCAATTCCTCTTCAGGAATGCCAAAGTCAACAAACTACGGAAAATAAAAGTATTAGTATAATGATCTAATCATGTTTTTCCTTTAATTAAAATATATTAAAACTGATTGCCTTAAACTTTTTCTAAGAGAACTAATGTATTTCTAAATGCAAATTAAATTCAAAAGGTTTAAAACATATTTATGTTAATACTCATAACACCTATTGAAATATATTAATGCATTATGTAAATTAACTTAAAAACTATTTCATCAAAACATTTAAAATATATTTATGTTAATACGTGTGAAACATATTAAAATATATTCTACACTATGAAAATTAAGTTAAACACTTTATAAAAATATTTTGATCAGAAACCATTAAACATTTATATTTACAAACAATATATAAAATAATTTAATATTAAATAGTCTTAAATATGTAGATTGAAATCATTAAAATAATCAAACATTTATATTTACACACTCTATTAAATAAATTAATATGAAATAGCTTTAAACGCATAAACCATTAAATATTTACATACGATTGAAATATATGCAAATTAAGTTAAACACTTTATAAAAATATTTTGATCAGAAACCATTAAACATTTATATTTACAAACAATATGTAAAATAATTTAATGTTAAATAGTCTTAAATATGTAGATTGAAATCATTAAAATAATCAAACATTTATATTTACACACTCTATTAAATAAATTAATATGAAATAGCGTTAAGCGCATAAACCATTAAATATTTACAGACGATTGAAATATATGCAAATTAAGTTCAAAACATTTAAGCTGTATTTTTAAAGAAATTAAACATAGCACATAATCAATTGAAATATTTACCATATAAAATAAGTTAATATTCAATACAGCGTTAAACATGTAAATTGAAATTAAAACAGTTAAAATTTTTTATTTACACATGATATGAAAGAAATTGAAAACTCTATATTAAAATAAAATTGTAACCAATAGATAATTTATATACACAGTTAAAATATCTCTCTTTAAACTATACAAATTATATTAAAAATTTTGATCTAAATAAACACTAAACATAAATAACAATAAATGTAATACTTTAAATATTAATTCAGCTTATGAAAAAATTTACTTACTTGAAAGTATTCCATGTCTGAATTCTGAGTAGATTTCTGACAGATTATAGCTGAATTCCATAGCTGAATTCTGATTCTGAGTAGAGATTCTATAGTCGATTGAAGAACTAAAAGCATACTTTCACTTAAGCAGGTGAGAGTAAGAATGAAATGTTGATAAAGTTTCACCCCTTTGATACCCAGCGAAGAATGTTCCAGAATTGATAACATACCATCATCTTATCACTCTCCTTCTATTGGTTTCCATCAGATTTTAACAGATGAATATTTAAATCGACTAACAATTTAGCTTAATGTTTAAGATTCGATTACTGCAATTTTGTATTTTATATCAAAGTTTGTGTTGATTATGAGTCGTTAAAATAGAATTTTAAAAATCAAAAGACTTTTATTCGTAACAATTTCTGAGGGATAAGGAAATTCCAGCTGCACAAATCACAAATACACTGCTGCAATTTATCTAATACAAAAGGAAATGGCTTCCAAACACAAATACCTCAGACCGATAACAGTTTCTATGCACTAGAATAACATTCAAGACTGAGAGTTTCACTCTTGGCCTAGAGATTTCATGAGGTTTCTAGCAATTCAGCCATTTTCATCATTTTGTAATGATTTGTATTCCTTAAAGTTGAATTTAACTCTGCTGTTTAACCAACCATTATAGTTTTATAACACACAAAAATTGTGTTTAAGTGACCCGAATAGGTTGATAACAATCCACCAGCGAGATACGAACTCGCGATCTCCTGTTTACTAGACATGTGTTTTAAGCAACTATGACATAGCGCTTTTGTCTTCACTACTAAGCCTTCTATCCCCGTGGGTACTATTCATATTTGTCTTGACGTGGAAAGAATTTCACCAAGAATCTCGTCAAAAAGTCCTAAAGTCACCAAGAATCTCGCTAAAACTTGCCAATTCACCAAATCACTAGAAAGGTAGTTTTTAATATAGAACCCTACTACATTGAGCAATTTCTGACCAAAATCTATGTATTTTATATTTTTGAGATATTTTAAGACAAATACACATACAAAAATTTTTAATGGTTATAAACAGTTAACAGTAAAAAATTTATAACAGTGTTTTATTGATTTATATGTAGTGAAATTTATTTTAAAAGTTAAATAATTTGTAATTTGAATTCTAATATTTAACAATTTAATTAAATATTTCATAATTTAGTGCAACAGCTTAAATGCATTGAATTAAAAAACATTCATTTAGCTAATAAAAGGAAACATAAAGGAAAATTGAATATAATGTAATTGAGTACAAACATTTTACATGCTGAATTATAAATGTTTTCTACTTTTACTTCATGATTTTTTGCTTTTAAGAACGAAATTTATGTCTAATAATATTTAAAAAATGTTTTTTTAATATTTTTTAAATGGTAAAATTATATTTTTTAAAAACTCTATATAATCTTACAACTGAAATACAATATACTTTTACAATTAAATTAAGTATATATATATATATATATATATATATACATACATATATATATATATATATATATTATAAAATAGCCTTCGTATTATAGTGATTTCAATGCTGTATCATTAGTGGGGAAATACTACTAATAGGGACTTGTACATTTTCCTTAGTTTAGAGCTTGTTATTTTTTAAATAAAATTATGCGGACAGTTTTTTTAAGGATTTGAATTTAAGCTAAATGATCAAATTAGAAATTATACAAATTTATTGTTTTTGAAAAGTTATTAATGAAATACACACTTGTTTGACATATTTGATATATATCATTCACCATGTAAGTAGTCGAAGTATATTTTTAATACAGCGTATTATCTATCCTATAATATTAACTGATTAAATTATTTATAGGAAATAGAATTATGTATATTATTTATTGATCTTCTTATATAAACTTTAATAAGTTTAATGAATGTAGAAATTTTTAAACTAGTACTGTTTTCAGGTAAAATATATTTGCATCTTTTTTGATCTAAAAGATTTGTGAATGACTTTATATACAGATCTCATAAGTAATAGGTGTGTGTGTCTGAATTTACCAGCTTAACTAAGTCGTTAAGTAATACCTATATACTAATTTTTATATTCATAAAACATATGAAAATAAGTTATATTTTTGTGAGGCCTTATTCTACAAATAATATTCAAAATGTATTGATTTATTTGCCGAGTCACAAGTTGCATTACTCTGCTTAATGAATTTTATAAAATATTTTTAACACAAATTTGCCTCTTTACAGAAATGTTTTTAATTGAATATAATGCTATATATTTCATTATAAGACCCTATTATTTGCTTGAATCATTTAATAATGTATTTAAGATATATTTTTTACTATAATTTTGCATACATTCTTAATATATGTGTTTTACTCAAAAATGATTCATAATCTAACGATCTTAAGCGCGACAGGAACAAACAGAAATATAACTTACTTTCTCATCCAAATTAAAATCAGAGGTTTGTCCTGAAACTGGCTTTTGAGTATTTTGCTGATTAGAAGTCATTTAGTAGCCATGCGAGTAGGGAAATTGAAGAAACTTCTCAATCGGAACAGTACGCATGAAACAATGTTATTTTCTAATACCCCCACCTTTTAATACATACGAAAACACAAGTGGAAATGTTGCCAATCTTTTTTACAAATATTTTCAAACCAACGAGAATTTTAAAAATTGATAAGGGAAGTAGGAAAACAACTAAACACTATGGATGTGACTATTGATCGATAACAGTATCTTATCAGTTTTAAAAATGTTAATAGTTCAAAGATATTTTATCAGTAAAAGGAAAGAGGAAATGTTTATGATTCACACACGATATGATACTGTTATCGATCAATAGTCACATCCATAGTGTTTAGTTGTTTCCTACTTCCTTATCAATTTTTAAAATTCTCGTTGGTTTGAAAATATTTGTAAAAAGATTGGCAACATTTCCACTTGTGTTTTCGTATGTATTAAAGGTGGGGTATTAGAAAATAACATTGTTTCATGCGTACTGTTCCGATTGAGAAGTTTCTTCAATTTCCCTACTCGCATGGCTACTAAATGACTTCTAATCAGCAAAATACTCAAAAGCCAGTTTCAGGACAAACCTCTGATTTTAATTTGGATGAGAAAGTAAGTTATATTTCTGTTTGTTCCTGTCGCGCTTAAGATCGTTAGATTATGAATCATTTTTGAGTAAAACACATATATTAAGAATGTATGCAAAATTATAGTAAAAAAATATATCTTAAATACATTATTAAATGATTCAAGCAAATAATAGGGTCTTATAATGAAATATATAGCATTATATTCAATTAAAAACATTTCGTAAAGAGGCAAATTTGTGTTAAAAATATTTTATAAAATTCATTAAGCAGAGTAATGCAACTTGTGACTCGGCAAATAAATCAATACATTTTGAATATTATTTGTAGAATAAGGCCTCACAAAAATATAACTTATTTTCATATGTTTTATGAATATAAAAATTAGTATATAGGTATTACTTAACGACTTAGTTAAGCTGGTAAATTCAGACACACACACCTATTACTTATGAGATCTGTATATAAAGTCATTCACAAATCTTTTAGATCAAAAAAGATGCAAATATATTTTACCTGAAAACAGTACTAGTTTAAAAATTTCTACATTCATTAAACTTATTAAAGTTTATATAAGAAGATCAATAAATAATATACATAATTCTATTTCCTATAAATAATTTAATCAGTTAATATTATAGGATAGATAATACGCTGTATTAAAAATATACTTCGACTACTTACATGGTGAATGATATATATCAAATATGTCAAACAAGTGTGTATTTCATTAATAACTTTTCAAAAACAATAAATTTGTATAATTTCTAATTTGATCATTTAGCTTAAATTCAAATCGCTTAAAAACTGTCCGCATAATTTTATTTAAAAATAACAAGCTCTAAACTAAGGAAAATGTACAAGTCCCTATTAGTAGTATTTCCCCACTAATGATACAGCATTGAAATCACTATAATACGAAGGCTATTTTATAATATATATATATATATATATGTATGTATATATATATATATATATATAGTTAATTTAATTGTAAAAGTATATTGTATTTCAGTTGTAAGATTATATAGAGTTTTTAAAAAATATAATTTTACCATTTAAAAAATATTAAAAACATTTTTAAATATTATTAGACATAAATTTCGTTCTTAAAAGCAAAAAATCATGAAGTAAAAGTAGAAAACATTTATAATTCAGCATGTAAAATGTTTGTACTCAATTACATTATATTCAATTTTCCTTTATGTTTCCTTTTATTAGCTAAATGAATGTTTTTAATTCAATGCATTTAAGCTGTTGCACTAAATTATGAAATATTTAATTAAATTGTTAAATATTAGAATTCAAATTACAAATTATTTAACTTTTAAAATAAATTTCACTACATATAAATCAATAAAACACTGTTATAAATTTTTTACTGTTAACTGTTTATAACCATTAAAAATTTTTGTATGTGTATTTGTCTTAAAATATCTCAAAAATATAAAATACATAGATTTTGGTCAGAAATTGCTCAATGTAGTAGGGTTCTATATTAAAAACTACCTTTCTAGTGATTTGGTGAATTGGCAAGTTTTAGCGAGATTCTTGGTGACTTTAGGACTTTGACGAGATTCTTGGTGAAATTCTTTCCACGTCAAGACAAATATGAATAGTACCCACGGGGATAGAAGGCTTAGTAGTGAAGACAAAAGCGCTATGTCATAGTTGCTTAAAACACATGTCTAGTAAATACAGAGATCGCGAGTTCGTATCTCGCTGGTGGATTGTTATCAACCTATTCGGGTCACTTAAACACAATTTTTGTGTGTTATAAAACTATTATGGTTGGTTAAACAGCAGAGTTAAATTCAACTTTAAGGAATACAAATCATTACAAAATGATGAAAATGGCTGAATTGCTAGAAACCTCATGAAATCTCTAGGCCAAGAGTGAAACTCTCAGTCTTGAATGTTATTCTAGTGCATAGAAACTGTTATCGGTCTGAGGTATTTGTGTTTGGAAGCCATTTCCTTTTGTATTAGATAAATTGCAGCAGTGTATTTGTGATTTGTGCAGCTGGAATTTCCTTATCCCTCAGAAATTGTTACGAATAAAAGTCTTTTGATTTTTAAAATTCTATTTTAACGACTCATAATCAACACAAACTTTGATATAAAATACAAAATTGCAGTAATCGAATCTTAAACATTAAGCTAAATTGTTAGTCGATTTAAATATTCATCTGTTAAAATCTGATGGAAACCAATAGAAGGAGAGTGATAAGATGATGGTATGTTATCAATTCTGGAACATTCTTCGCTGGGTATCAAAGGGGTGAAACTTTATCAACATTTCATTCTTACTCTCACCTGCTTAAGTGAAAGTATGCTTTTAGTTCTTCAATCGACTATAGAATCTCTACTCAGAATCAGAATTCAGCTATGGAATTCAGCTATAATCTGTCAGAAATCTACTCAGGAATTCAGACATGGAATACTTTCAAGTAAGTAAATTTTTTCATAAGCTGAATTAATATTTAAAGTATTACATTTATTGTTATTTATGTTTAGTGTTTATTTAGATCAAAATTTTTAATATAATTTGTATAGTTTAAAGAGAGATATTTTAACTGTGTATATAAATTATCTATTGGTTACAATTTTATTTTAATATAGAGTTTTCAATTTCTTTCATATCATGTGTAAATAAAAAATTTTAACTGTTTTAATTTCAATTTACATGTTTAACGCTGTATTGAATATTAACTTATTTTATATGGTAAATATTTCAATTGATTATGTGCTATGTTTAATTTCTTTAAAAATACAGCTTAAATGTTTTGAACTTAATTTGCATATATTTCAATCGTCTGTAAATATTTAATGGTTTATGCGCTTAACGCTATTTCATATTAATTTATTTAATAGAGTGTGTAAATATAAATGTTTGATTATTTTAATGATTTCAATCTACATATTTAAGACTATTTAACATTAAATTATTTTACATATTGTTTGTAAATATAAATGTTTAATGGTTTCGATCAAAATATTTTTATAAAGTGTTTAACTTAATTTGCATATATTTCAATCGTATGTAAATATTTAATGGTTTATGCGTTTAAAGCTATTTCATATTAATTTATTTAATAGAGTGTGTAAATATAAATGTTTGATTATTTTAATGATTTCAATCTACATATTTAAGACTATTTAATATTAAATTATTTTATATATTGTTTGTAAATATAAATGTTTAATGGTTTCGATCAAAATATTTTTATAAAGTGTTTAACTTAATTTTCATAGTGTAGAATATATTTTAATATGTTTCACACGTATTAACATAAATATATTTTAAATGTTTTGATGAAATAGTTTTTAAGTTAATTTACATAATGCATTAATATATTTCAATAGGTGTTATGAGTATTAACATAAATATGTTTTAAACCTTTTGAATTTAATTTGCATTTAGAAATACATTAGTTCTCTTAGAAAAAGTTTAAGGCAATCAGTTTTTAATATATTTTAATTAAAGGAAAAACATGATTAGATCATTATACTAATACTTTTATTTTCCGTAGTTTGTTGACTTTGGCATTCCTGAAGAGGAATTGAGAGAAATTCTCAACGTTGCAGAATTGCAAAATGAATGGAATGACTCAAACCCTGTTTGGGATGTCGAAGCTACTACATCATCTAGTGGTGTATCATCAACAATAAAACAATCAAAGGCTGAACCATCGACTTCAAACTCATCTGCTCATGTGAGAGTACTTGCATGTTTTATGATATTATTTTGTAATCAGAGTACTATATAAAATTTATGCCTAGTCCTTTTTCGATAACTAATACAGTTTTAAAGTTTATCCATGTTAGTAATAGAATTCCCTCTCTACAATTTAAATTATCTAACATTAGTATTGATTCAAAGTTTATTAAAGTTTGAAAAAAATTTAACTTGAATTTATATTTAGAAATTATTATAACACAGTTGTTAATAAAATATAGTTAGTTATATACTCTACAAAATTATAATAATAAAATCGATTAAAATATTAAATGTTCATAAATTAATAAAATAGAAGTAAAAATTCTAAAACGATTTTTTTCGGTTTTTAGGTTTGAGATCAATGTGGTAAAAGGTTGGTATTAAAAGTTCACATGCGACATTTGTGAGAAAAAATTTACACATAACTGTGATTTAAAAAGGCATGTGTTAACTCAACAGCGCAATAAAATACATGCGTGTAATCACTGTGAATTAAAATTCAATTCAAGGTTACAATTAACTGCACATGCCACGAAGTCTTTTTATTAGATCCTGGGTTCGAGTCTAAGTCTAAACAATTTTTATTAACTGAACTAAATTTAATACAATTAACTTTGTTTTAAATTCTACTAATATTTTTAAAAATAAATTCTGTTAGTAGTACTTGAAAAATACAGAAATGTTGTTAGAAAACAGTTAAAGCATCATAACTACAAGCGATGTCTCTTTCAAAGAGAAATGAAAAGAATGGAACGAAAACGAATTCAAAGTACAAACCATTAACTTTTCACAACATCCATCAACAAAATCTCACTCTCACCTTTTGATGATAAAAGGTATGTCTTAGACGACGGTATATCCTCTTACTCTTATGGTCATTATAAGATCCCAAACAGCAGACCATAATTCCTTGAAGATGATGTCGAATCCAATTCCATAACTCCTTGTTGCATATTTTCAAATTGCTGTATATGTTCATAATTACTGTATATATTCATAAATTGCTGTATATATTCATAAATCATTAGTTGTACATATTCATTTAAAAAAGCTTGGAAAATATGCCTACTGGGGAATCTCGCCAAGCATAAAATAAAAGGAGATAATGCGCCAAATGTGCTGTACGCCTTGCGTGGTGTGGAAATCAGCACTATTTTAACTAATATAAATATTTTACAGATAATGTGATCATAAAGGTAAGTAATTAGTATTCAGTCATTTATTCTAAGTTCAAATCATTTACAAAATGTCTATAATTTTATTTAAAAAATCACTAATTAAATAACGATTAACACTTGTTTTAAATTCTACTAATATTTTTAAAAAATAAATTCTGTCAGTAGTATTCGAAAAATAATTTATCTTCATATCGTAAAAATAAATCTTTTCCGATAAAATTTAATTAATATTCTTAAATTCTCAATATTGTATAAAAACACATTTCCTTTTAAAATAAAACTCTAGGTGTAAATTCTGATAAAATATATTCGATTTGAAATTAAATTCTACAACTTATTAAATTCATAATATTATACACTTTAAAATATATTATAATCCTTAAACAAAAATATTCTGTTGGAAATCACTACAAAAATTTCTAAGTTCAAATCATTTAAAAAATGTCTATAATTTTATTTAAAAAAATTATTAATTAAATAACAATGAACACTTGTTTTAAATTCTACTAATATTTTTAAAAAATAAATTCTGTCAGTAGTATTTGAAAAATAATTTATCTTCATATCGTAAAAATAAATTCTTTTCCGATAAAATTTAATTAATATTCTAAAATTCTCAATATTGTATAAAAAACACATTTCCTTTTAAAATGAAACTCTAGGTGAAAATTCTGAAAAATATATTCGATTTGAAATTAAATTCTACAACTTATTAAATTTTCATAATATTATACACTTTAAAATATATTATAATCCTTAAACAAAAATATTCTGTTGAAATCACTGCGAAGTCCAAATCATTTCCTATAATCATAAACCATAAAAACCACTCCATCAACGAAGTCCGAATAGCTCAGTTGGTAAGATAACGGACTACCACTGCTGAGGTTCTCGGTTCTATCCCCGCTGATAACAAATTTCTATTTTTAAAATAAAAATATGCAATTCCAAATTAATCCCATAGAGGGCAGCACTAGTATAAAAATTAAGGTTTGAAAATTCGTCAATAGATGGCACCACTATTTAATGACGTCACTCTGAACCCTCGTATAAGACTACAAGCCTATGACATCACCGCTACTGCTGATAAGATTAGCTCCGCAATCCGCAGCAATTCGCGTGCAGGTGAACTCTCAATTATTCACTACTGATGCCTTACTTGTATTTAAATAATAAATTTAATTTGAAAAACATGAAATTTTTAAATTTAAATGTATTTATATTCTAAAGTGTAACTATATTTAATTAATGTTCAATAAATTATATTAACAAATGCAAGATGTATTGTTTTCATATGCTAAAAACTGTTTTTCATTGTTTTGGGCTCATTAATTTAAATTAAAAAAATTCAGAACTTAGAATATCGAAATATTTTTCTACATTTCACGAACAATATTCCAGTTCCTTAGAGATTTGTATAAAAATTTAGGAAATTAATCTTTCTTATTTAAATATTAGTATTTCAGTTTTTTATAGATTTTTTCAGAACAATAGTAATCAGAAAAAAAACACAGGGGGAAATTCAGAAGTATTAATTCAATAAAAGCATTCTTTTCATATTTCATTCTTTTTGCTTTCTAGAATAATATTCCGCTTTTTATATTTAATATTAATAAATTTATAAGTAATCTGAAGATTACTAGAAAATACGATTATTATGACTTATATTCATAATATGATTTATATTTTTATCTTTTTTTATATTATACTATTGTTTTACAATGTTTACGATTTAATCTTGCAATGGAACTTCTTTAATAGTTTTGCATTAATTAACAAAATGTACTGTGTTAAAGGAAAATCAAATTGGATTAGATGAATAGAAAACACACATTTAATTTTTTGTTAACCTTAATTTCTAGTTAATGTCGTGTTAAAAAATGCATTTTAATTTCTATAGTAGTCTTATATATTTTCAGTAGGATTATTTGTCGCTAGCTTAATTACAAATTTCCTAATCATTTATTAATTTGTTATAAAAATTTCTTCATGTATTTACACATTTTCTTCAAAAGTTATTATTGTGAAGCTCAGTAATAAGAAATATTAAATGACATATGAAGAAAACATTACATCCAAGCATAATAATGACTTTATGATTAAGATGAATATATTGTGAATCAAGGAGAAATCTTGAACGTAATATATTTAATAATTCTTAAACTTATAATCTTACATTTCCTAAAACCCATTGAAATTTGATAAACATTTATTCTTATAAAGTGGTTCACAAAATATTGTTATTATGTAGAATTTATTCTTGTAACAGAAACACGCTCAAAAATACATATAAAGACAAAAGTGGATCATTTAAAATGCACATATTTCTAACTTTTCTAAAGACACTTAATCTTTAAAAAAGTTAATATATCAGATATAGTTATGTTAATAATTAAATGTAAAGTTATCAAGGACCGAAAAATTTACTAAAATTTATAGTAAATTAAAATATATTTTGAATTAGATATTAATAATTAAGTATTTTATTTTCTGAGCATTCTTAACTTTGTTACCGAAAACAATTGTTGATATTAAACTCAAAATGTAAAATAAATGGAATATAGTTTAAATACACGCGAATTGCTTTAGTAGATAAATGAAACTTAAATCCACTATTTTTTGACATTATGCAAGTTATTCTTTATTTTAAATTGAAATAACTTTTTAGTCTAGATATTGCAATTAAATCCTCCATTGTTTTTTATATTTTCCAGCATACACAGATTTTATGAGCTAAAATAATTTTTTCCTTAGTCATTGAGAAGGGAAGATATTTGATCATATTTAATGTCTCTCACTTAATATTGATTTCCTAGGAACTTAAAATTATCATTTCTGAGAAGATATATAAAACAAATTTATACAACCATCATGTTGCAATGAACACTTTAATGAAGAAATAAATTAGAGGCATATACATTAAATTTTGATAAAAATATATTAATTTTATGCTGAAATTTTTGTCTTAAACTTATTGTTCCGCAATATTAAAATATATTGATAGCTAAAACGTCTTTTTGAATAAAATTAAGTAATTTTCCTGTAACGGCTATTCTTATCACATTTTGTGTTTATGTGAAAACTTCCTGGTAACCTGAAAACTATTTCCCGAATATCCACTGAATTTTACCTCATTTCCTGTCAACAGAATCATAAAATGTGTCTTAATCAATTTCATTGTTAAATGCAAGTTTTAGAATGGAGCAAATTCATTGCTCTGCTTACGGCATTAGATTGCATTATGATTTTAAAATCGCTAAACATACATAGGAAAATTGATACTTTGTAACCAATATTTCAGCCTCATTTTGGAAAGTGAGCCGTATAAACATAGGGTACATTTCCAAAGTTAACATCATTTTAAATTTATTTTGAGAAATTTACATGTCATACGTCTAAACTCTGGTAATATTTTATCTTACATTAAACAGATGTAAACTTACATTTAAAAACTATGTATTACTTCTATTCAAATATCATATATGTAATTATATATTTCATATAAGTAAATATACATTTTATTTTCAAGCATAAAATAAATGCAAATGGAAAATTTCTATTATGAATTTCAACAAATAAAAAAACAAAAATATAATTCGGTTAAATATTAAGTAAAAAGATTTTACATATTTTCCTAAAAAATTAAACTTTATCTAAATTAATTTTTCCTTTAATAATGCATATAATAATATTTAAAATTATTTTTAAACTTAAAGTACACTAAAATCTAAAATGAAATCTGAAAAGACCATGGAAAATTCTAGTAACTAATAAGAAATTTTATTTTATAAATTATATGAATTTATTTGCTCAAATATTTATATTTTCTTATTGCATTAAATATAGAAATGTAATTTTGTTGTATTTCAATGAAATTCTATGCATGTCGTGCATTTATTTACTCACTCTTATTATCTAATTGTACTTAATACATATTCGTAGCTACCAATAGAAGATATAAACAAATAAACATGTCAGAAACAATAAGAGAAGAAACAACTAATAACTTAGGTGACTCATAACATATTCAATCTTAGATGACTCATAATGAATAAAATGACAAGCATGTTGCCAAGTTCCAAAACATTACTTACCTGCTATGCAATGTCTAAGTAAATGGAAAGGTGACTATTTCTTCTTTATATATATATATATATATATATATATATATATATATATATAAAAATATAGTATATACATATTAATAAAATTTACTAAATAAGATTAAATGGATATTATATCAATAATTCTGCATAACTGTCTAAATGTATGCTTGTTACCTAGGCAGTAATTTATATTTTAAATTAATTTAACAATAACATAAAATTATGAGGATTTCAATGTTAATAATATTTTCCTTAAATTAAAAGATAAACAATATTTTATTTTTATAAAAATTTTAAAAAATTAATATGTAACTGACTATTTATTTGTATACATTTATTATTACTTTTTAGTGAAATTATTATTTTTGAATTTCAAATAAATCAAATTAAAATACTTAAAAATTAGAATTTTCAGGAAAACGAATAAAATTATCCATTACATATTTTTAGTAAATTGCACAAATAGTATAAGTAAATAAATAAGTTCATGTAAAAAAATATTTTGATAATAGTTATTTAAAAGTTATTATATTGTATTTGTTTTTTTTTAATTTCCTAATATATTTATTTCATTTATCACAGGAAATAATAATGTTCTGCATTCATGCATGTGGATCACAAGTTAACTAAAAAATGATTTTAATAAAAATACTTATAAATGTAAATTTCAATTCTTTCAGCTGTACATCAGAAATACTTTTGAATTTGTCTTAGTGGAAAGGAGTAATGATAAAATATCTAAATATTCCTAAATATTCAACAAATATTTAAATATTCCTCAATTCTTGTTCCCAAAGTTATAGAAATTACCTTGCTGATATTAATTTCATTTCAAATTCAAACACATCCTCACAACAGTGGTAATTAATAGTCGGTTGTAATAGTCGCTTTAATAAATCATCTTCAGCTAGCTTGCATATGTTCGTTTAAGCATTCCAGATTTAAGCTCTCACCATTCGAAAACTTCACATTCACTGACAAAGATTTTAGCAACTGTAGTTATACCAGAAATTTCAATGATTTATGCAAGGAAATTTACTTTACCCATTAGATGAATTCAACTTTGTAACTCTTAACAAATTGATTAACAATATAAGTAAATAATTAGCTTTACTTTTGTTGTTTGAAAATATATTTGTAGAAAATTAATGATACGGTTTAAGAAATATGGTTTATTTTTATTACTTACGATTATAAATGTAATGTGTATTTCCATTGATAAATTTCATAATTAACAAAATTAAAAACAAACTTGAATACTTAATATCTACCTCAAATAATGAAATATCTCAACTGATTTCTATATGTTTCTTAAATTGTTTTCTTGAATTTACTCAAAGATTGAAAAGTAAGACAGATTATATATGAGTTACATTGAATAATTAAAAATTATTTTCTCTTATTTAGATATATCATTAGAATTTTAAATAATTAAGCCTAAGCATTTAAGTTAGTTGAAATATATATTTTATCTTATCTTGTAAATCAAAAAGTATTGACATTTACGTATAAAAAAATTTATTTCAATAAAAGGTTTGAATTGCCCTATATCAAAACTCTAAGTAACAGAAAAATGTAATAAATAATGCAAAATTATTAATATTTATTGAAGATAAGATAATAAGCAATAGCAAACTAATTAACTACAATATAAGTTTACAGATGATTCGTAATGTATTTAAAACTTATCAACATTTTTACATTTCAATAACATATTATAAATATTAAACACATTATAATTAAATAGCTTCGATAATTTCTTTCATTTAATTTTTAATAGAAATTAATGAATATTCAAAGTTAGAATTTCAATGAGTATTAAATTCTGTTTTAAAAATAAAATATGTATGAAGTCCTTCTGCATTGGGAAAACGAAATAAACAGTTAAGTTATATAAAAGTAAATAAATACATATAAGTGAATAATAAATAAGAATTTGTGTTGAATATATTTATTATGGTTGTTTATGTAATGAACTGAAATCTATCAAATCAAACATTATATTGTATGATGATAATTACCAGGCAATTAGCTAAAGTACTATAACAATTCCGCTAATTATATTCTATATTCGAAGCTTATTAAGCAAATACCACGTATTTCCTGTTAATAATCATCTAATGATTATAAATTAAACTGTTTAGTAATATTTTCACTGAAATCTGGAACCAAATAATGACTTGAAAAATTAAACTGTATGAGTTTTGAATTGTAATCTAATCTTCTTTATTTATTACTTAATTATTTTTAAAATTTTTAATAATTTTAAAATATAAATAAATGTACAACAACATGAACAATAGACCAATATTATATTCATAATTCAATACTTAAAACATATTCCTTAATAAATACTTAGAAAAAAATCACACTTAACTTAAATTATTTTTATTATCTATCATGTCTCTCAAGAAATATATAATAATTTAATAATTTATTATTTAATTAAAACTCAAATAAAAGTTTCTCTGAAAAATTATGTATATTTAGTGAAATATATATTTTGTATTGAAACTCATAATGTAATGAAGATCAATGCATGAAATATAAAATGTATGTGTGAGCTTGGGCTTAAGGGCATTAGAATAATATGTAAAATATTAACAATTGCTTAATAAACCATTTAAATAAATCAATTTTGTTTCACATGTTCTTGGAATAAATAACTTGAAAAGAATAAAGAATAATGACATAAACTCATTTGTTATCTGTAAGCAATGATTTCAAAATCAAATGATTGCTGAAAAATTTCTTTTCAAAAAATGATTGGAGGTAAAATAAATTTATTACATATATGCAATATTGTACTTCTCAATATCATATGTAAAATAAAATTATTTCTTATGTGTAAAAAATGAATTTTTAAACAATGAATTTGAAAAATTAAATATTTTGAATAATCAAATCAAACTTTGTATTGATTTGATTATTCAAAAGATAAGCAAATTGAAATATTTCTATTTTTTATTATACAGCTTATCGAGTCTTAATGCTTATATTACATGCATTGTGCACAATTCACAGTACGTTTAGAGTTGAGCTCTAATTATTTTTTCCAACCAACTTAAGTTTAAATTAAATTAACCTCATTAACATATTTATTAACATATGTTTTTTTCAAACATATAGATGCGTATACATATATTCTCTATTTTTTACATACTTATAGCACTTCTAAGCATGTTAATGTAAGCACATAAATATTTAATAATTTTAAATGATGCTTTTATGTTCTTGAAATGCAGCTAAAGATTTAAAATTTAAGTAAGAGTTTCAAGACGTTGCACTGATTTTAAAGAAGAATGCAAATATATATATATATATATATATATATATATATATATATATATATGTGTGTGTGTGTGTGTGTGTGTGTGTGTGTGTATGTGTGTGTAAATAACTATTGAATGGCATTTTATACTATTTCTACAAATTATTATTGAATATGTTTTTAAGTTATTACTGCAAAGGAATATATGTATTTTGAGTTACTTAGTAGGGGAAAAAATGAAATGAAAATGAAATAAGAAATTAATAGGAATGAAATAAAAAAGAATACTCTCTTATATTAGGTATTTGAATTACATAATGAAGTAGAAGTGGAGTGTAAGGTATTGAATATGAACATATTTTTCATTAGGTACATATTTACTAATTCATAAAATTTCCCATTTAAGTCGTGTGTCGTATTTAATTATAAACTATGTAACTTCATGTCATTCAAGGAGGTATTTTATCAGTTGTTATAAAGCAATTCTGATTTTTCAAAAGTATAAAGAAATGAACGTGATAAAAGGAAAAATTTGTTTTGCATTGAGGAATCAAAATAATTTCCCACAGTTATGAACAATATAGCGTGAGCTAGTAATATTTTGCGGTACTGTTGCTGATTTAAGTAAGCTTCATCAATCTAAAGCAAAATATTTTAGGAGATAAACTCTGTTATTTTGAGAATGAAAATGAAAAAGTGGAGTTCACTTTTTGAATTATTATATTATGATTATGACTGTTAAGATTCAAATTTTAAAAAAATCATATTTTCAAAATTGGTTTCATTGCATTATAATTTTTTTTTACAAAAACTCTCATTGATATACTTATTTCCTGATTTCGTCTCGTATAAATAAGAAAGAAAAATTTTAACGCTACAACTCTCAATAGTCTTATAAGTGATAAAAGCTGTTATTTCTTATTTATCTATTTGCTATTCTGATATTAGTTTCAGTTAATACATTTTCATAATTGTAGAATCTTTAGCGTTTTATTCTTGAAACTCTTTATGCTGAAATGGATATTTTGATCGTTAAAAATAAATTAAATAAAATCATATTCAATAAAAATGGATAAAATAGCTATCAACAGCTTTCCAACCGTTATAATTTTTGTGTGAATAAGATAGATTTAAAATTCAAAAATGTTAATTGATAATTTTATCTATGTTTACTGAATATTTGTAGTTAGTCATTACCTTGATGACAAAAATTGGGTATTATTTTCAAAGTTTAAAACTGAAAATTTCGTGCAATTTCATTCTCAGTTTTAAACTTTGAAGAATGTTATTTCTCGATTTATAAAATTCCATGTTATGAATTCCATGTAAGTCTTTATAGAATTCCATGTTATGAAAATTCTATAGAAACAAAATATTTTGAACACAAATATATATACGTATACAAATGAATAAGAATTTTCTTAAATGTCAACATTATTCAATTATTAATTACGGCATAAATATGAAATATAAAGCGACAAGCATCCATTTACTGTCAACGTGATAAATGACTGAAACTGTGATAAATCACTTAAAATATTAGAGAAATTTTAGAAACAATCTTATTTAGTTTCTAAGTATTTATTATGTTCATTTTAAAATTTTAATCTACATTTTTTTTTCATTTCAGGGAACAATGATATTAGTTTTGCCAAATAAGTATCAATAAAAATTTCTGATTCATTAATTTTGAAGCTTTCATCCTTTAGTAATCACTTAATAAAGAATGCAAATCGACATTAAAACGAATGCATTATCAATGAAACTTTTAAAAAATTACATAACAAATATAAATACAAACTACTAAAATATTAAATTCTTAAAAATATAATATTCTTTCTTTGGTCAATTTATACAGATTTGGATTTTAAGGTATAAGCATATGTTTATTGTTAAATTGTCTGAAGGTAATGGTGAGCATAGTAAATATTTGTTATGAAATATCATATGTGTTAGAGCTTGACACTCAATTACCAAAACAGAATAATACAAATATAAATTTATACAAAAAAGGGAAATAAATAAGTCAAGTAAATCAATAAATCAAGTAAATCAATAAACTTGCATTTACATCTGTATAATATAAATTTATATATATATATATATTTATATATATATATATATATATGTATATATATATATATATATATATATATATATATATATATATATATATATATATATATATATATATATATATATATATATATATATATATATATATTTAGAAATCTATCACATCTATCACTCTGGACTTTAACATTTTTGAGGTCGAAAGTATTTTTTAATGAATACTATCATTATTTAAGATTTCCATCGAAGCTCAAAAAGTTTTAAGTACCAAAAGAGGTATTCAATTTTAGAGTAACTTTAGACCCTTTCATTTAAATTTCTATTTAAAAGAGAAGGCTTATCGAGTAGAATAAGGGAATTCCCTTAAAACTTTCATCTCACATATGACTCCAAAATTTACTGAATTAACAAGAATTATCTTCATGAATTAATAACTACTTAATGCTAACAAATAAATACTTTATCCTATTCATTTACAAGTTCATGATATTATTAAGGAAAAAATATATATCAAGTATTTTTTCAATGTTATCATCTTTTATCTCTTTGCTTAGTGCAAAATTTGAAGTTTTAAATTTATAATGGTGACATTAAAAACTAAAGGAATTATAATTAAAGTTTTTAAAAAATCTTTAATCACTACAGTAAACTCACCAAATAAATTATCACGATTAAAAGAATAATAATACCTCTATTTGTTAAACACACTTTTTTGCTACCAAAGTAAATGACATAAGAAATAATTTTTAATTATTAAAATTTTCTTGTGTACATTTCAATAAATCTGTACAATATTTCTCATTACATGTGATTATCTAGTTTGCCATAAAAAAGATCAAAAGATTTGTAAAATATCGTAAATAACAAATAAAACTTATATTTATTAAATTTCCATAAAATAGATTGTGTAAAAAAATACATAACATAGCAACAGAACATGATGATAAAATTTGGCTTTTATGTTACCATATATTTTATAATAAGAAGTAATGAAATGAACAATGCACACGAAAATTTTATTGCGAATGTCAAAATTATTGTTGCTTTATTGATCACATAGAAAAAAAAACTTTGTATATTGTGTCACAAAATGGGAGACACAGATAAATACAAGAACGTTGCTTAAATTTCAAATTTTAGTATTCTTTTTTATGAAAATATGCAATTTTACCTCGGACATTTTTATTCTTATCAAAATTTAAATTTAATTTTTTTTATCACACATCAGACTGCTATTATTTATTGATCATGCAAAGCAATGTATTCCCTCTTTTCACAAATACAGATGCGTATGTTTTTTCAAGAAGTTCAAACTGTTAATCTGGACCATCCCTCCAATCTAAAAGTACATTATTTTTCTGAGTTAAATTTCTGGATGAATATTTACTTATTGCTGGTTTGAATGATTAAGCTCTATTTGTTATTGTAAAAACCCCACTTTTTAATCAGATTCTTTATTGAGATGCATATTAACTCAATTTAGTTTACATAGAAAATAAAATGTTAAGCACTCAAAATAATTTATATGATACGTTTATTACTTTGTTTACCAAACATTCAAAAAATAATTTCTACTTAAGATCATGGACTTTAAACTGAAGTTTTTAAAGAGTAGTACAAGCAGTATTAATTACAATAATATTTAAGTATTATCATAATATAAAATAATATAATATGAATAATATTTAAATATTTTGTGTGAAAAACCAGTTTAAAATATTGTTGATTCATATTATATTCTAAAAATTACTATTTTCATTCTCCAAGTTTTCATGATTACAAAATAAAAATGTAGAAGCTCAAGCACTTCTTAGGCAATGGATTTCCAAGTAATTACTAGTACGTCCCATGTTATTAAATTATTTAGAACGCAATACATACTCATTTATTATAAAAGCGAAACAATCAGCGCATTTGCTTTTTCAAATCTCTATTACAGAGTGGAATTCACAAGATATTTTCTATTTCTTATATGAAAGAAATTGTCCGATGAATAACATAACTTTATATATATTTTTATTCTATATTAAAACAAATCGTCACAACATTATTAGTTATTAAAACAAATAGTCGCAACATTCCCTTCTGTTTTACAGACTGAAATTAATTAAAAAATAGTTTCTGTTTTATTTGTAAAATATGTTATTCTAGGTACTTAAAAATTTTGTTGGTATACAGATGGTGGTGGTATACTGGGTGTTAGTGGTGGTGGATACTGTAATTGGTGGTATACAGGGTGTTATATGATTTTTAAATAAAATATATATGTAAAGAGAAAGGCATTAGAAAAAAGAACATTGTACCAAATTTTCATGAATAAATAAAGGATATTAGGATTAAATTTACACTTTCATATAAAGCCCTTTTTTATTATTAATCAATTATTTAAAGACCACTGACGCAGTTAAAATATTTTTTTCATCATTTCAATAATCCCTAAAAAAATACGCAATAAGAACTGCCTTGAAATTTTTTTTACAATAACGTATAAGTTCACTGATTTAAAAATAGGACATATTAAATAAATTGCTTACAGTATTAAAACATTCATTTTTTTAAGAAAATAGATAATCAAATTATAATATAATAGTGCAAATTAAAAAAAATTAACAGCATTTATTTAAGCAAAATTTATTTAAAGGACAGTAAATTTTTAATTATTAATTTATTAATTTCAGTCATGAATGTTTAATTTTGTCTATGAAATATTTAATAAGAACCAATAATGTAGATTAAGAGTATGACGTATATATTAATCTATCTTATAAAATATTTTCAGCATTATCAATCAGACAAACAAGTTCGTAAATTTTACAGTTTTTAAAATAATATATTCACTAACATTATTTTCTATATTATGAATAAGTTGCAAGAAACAAAATAAATCTGTATGTTTATTAAAAAAGGGGAGCATATTTAAATTTTACTTATGAAACAAAGCATTAAAAGTTTGCCCCAAGCTTATATTTAGTTGTTCCGACAATTAAAAGATGCAAGAATAAAAATGTTTAACAAAATTCTAATGAACTCAAAGAGAGCTCAAAATTGTGTGTGTGCGTTTGGGATGTAATTCATTACTTTCTTATTTAAATTTAAATTCTTAGCAAAAAAGACTTATTTACTCAAGCATTTAAAATAACTTTAAACTGGAGTGGAATGTAAACACATATCCACAACTAATCATTAATATTTTTTTAGGTATGTTCATTGCACAAAAACCTGTTTTTTATAAAAGAATTTTATAAATTGCATCAAAAATCAATGATATAATTCGAAGCTATTTTTGAAATATGCTTATAATTTCATTAAATATATATATACATACATACATATATATATATACATATATATATATATACATATATATATATACATACATACATATATATATACATATATATATATACATATATATATATATATATATATATATATATATATATATATATATATATATATATATATATATATATATATATATATATATATGTATTATATCTTTCTAAAACAATAATGTAGGCTTTTAAAAAGTGTGTCAATTAATGTTTATTAAATATTCGTATATACTTAGTACATGCACATTTTATAGGTAAAATACTGCGTGCTATAGCAGATAAATATCGATTCATACATTTCGAAAGATATTACAGAAATGAAATATTTCGGAAACAAATGGATTGTAAAGCCTTTGTAACACATGTAAGTCAATAATTGGGTATACCCTGGTGCTTAGTTTCGTTTGATATTCTATGGTTGTTTTCTTACATATGCGGTCTAATGAAATGAGACCTACACATAAAAATGGAAAACAACTACAAACCTTCATGCCCAAGTTATATTTAAAAGCTTGAGCCATTGAACAGATGCTCTGAACACTAATTATTTGATTATTTGGATTGGAGTTTACAACAGAATGAGATTACAAAAACTTTGAAAATTCTCCAATGACCTAAGGGATTTTATTTTATTCATCGGTAATTTCAATGTGAAATTTGCTGTAAAACATGCTGTCGGAAAGGTTGTGAATTAAACGCCCATATTTACCAACAAATTGTAATTACAAATATCGGAATTTAAGTTGTGAACAGTCTTAACGGTTGACAATAAATTTTGGTAGATGTTTTTTTGTGCTTTAACAATTTCACTTTCAGCATTAACTGTGCAGGTTTTACATTGGGCGAAGTCATTTTCGTATTCCTACTATTTCATATTCCTATAAGAATATGGATTTCATTATCAACCATTGTCATTTTACTCGCCGCACATGTTAGACAACGTAACTTATATTCTTTGCCTTCATTTGAAATACCTTCTTTAAAATCATTTATCTCAATTGAAAGACGAGGTAAATTATTCGAATAGTTTTCGTTTCAGCTTCAATTGCGGCATTTGGCCTCTTCCTTTCTCACCATTTTTTTTCTCCATGGAGATTAAAATCCATAGTATTCTAAACATCAGAAAATGTTTGTAGTTTTATGTAGTTAGTTTGATCCAATAATATTGTGCGCTGCTATATATAATCGTTTACGAACTTCCAATTATTAGATACAACACATTGTAACATAGAACAATTATTTTTTATTTACAATAAATTTTTCATTGTTGCAGAAACGAACTTTTATGCCAAGAAAAAAAATTGTAGTTTTTGGCCAAAGATTTTTTAAGGAAAGAAATTATAATCTGCTCAATCTAATGTCACGTAATTTTGTACAGCGTTTGTCACATAGAGAGATAAAGATATAATTTTAAAACTTTTAAATCTAACCTATGATATATGTATATATATATATATATATATATATATATATATATATATATATATATATATATATATATATATATATATATATATATATATATATATATATATATATATATATATATATATATATATATATATATATATATGTATATATATATATATATATATATATATATATATATATAAGCAAATGGTATTTCTTAGAATCAAATGTTACAATCTAAGTTATATACTACTTAATAAAAATAAAATATCGATAAGTGTTGGATAGTATTCAAGGATAAATAAATAGCAAAGTAATCATTGATTCTTTTTATCTGTAAATAACATTTGTGGTGATTATGTAAAATTTTAATTTAACTGATGCTAAGAAAAAGAGAAGGCAATACATTTAGTCACTTATAATAAATAGTATATTTGTCTAAGGAGTTAAGAACTCTCACATTGTTCAATTATACAGCAGATCAAATACTTAACACTGATTTAATTGAATTCTACTCGCTCTACTAATCATTGCTAGTTTCCAATACATGCATTATTAATCGAGCTTGGTTTCCTGAAGGTAGATAACTATTTAGTAATAGTAGTGGTGATCTTTAGGAAATACATACAACCCTTTGGCTAATTCCAATAATCTGAACAATGCATCAGTGAAACAGAAACTATTAGAGTTTATTCAAATTGATGCAATACCAACTGGTTTCGGCTTATCTGTACTCCTTGATGTTTATTTTAAAACTTAGAAAACTCTAATTATTCGTGGATCGTAATTTGTAGTATCACATCATATAATATTAATGCATATTTAATTTTAATTTGATGTTTCAGCCAATTTTAATAGTATTCAAAATTAGATAAAATATCATAAATGAATTCACACAAGTAAAAGGAAATTGCATAGATCCATCAGATATTTCAATACCTATATAAAATTCATTTATTAATATGGACTTATTTCTTTTTTACTGATTAATCAAAATTCCGTAAATCTAGCAGCATACTGTTAGTTATGTATTAATTTTAAATAATATTTACCATTCTTTTTTGATACATTAATATAGCTAGATACCTTAATAAAAGATTATGCAAGTCAACAAAAAATAAGAAGTTATTGATAGTAAAACTTCTCACTTCACCATTCATCACGTGTTAAAGTAGTTATAGTTTTGTGCAAAAAGAAAATAATGTGTGGCTTCGTTTGTCATATTTAAAAAAAATAAGAATGCTTTTGAAAAACAATGGTGTAATTCATCAGCTGACAGCAAATGCAGCAGAGCAAAATGGTGAAAGTGAATGAGAGAACCGAACAATACTAGAAATGACAGAAACTCTAAAAAAAATGCAAATACTGATCTTAATTTTCCATCCGCATTATGTTTTGAACTAGTAATATCGAATATTATTCTATTAAAAATGGAAGTCCATATGAACATTTGATTCGTAAGAAACTAAAAATTAAACACATGCTTATAATTATATTAATTTGCTATGCTTACGTCCTTAAGTAATGAAGAAAAATAGATAATAAATCTAGAAAAAATTACTCCATTGGATACGATTCAGATGAAAGATATCGTCTTTGGACTAAAGAAACTAATTCTATTATTCGATCACAAGATATCAAATTTAGAAAAAAAACTTACAAACTGTGAAATTAAAGTAGAGTTTACTATTCAGGATCAGAATAGATCAGGACAAATTTGTGAATCTAAGATGTAGAAAATTGTGAAGATCAGAAAAAGATCGTATAAATGAAGAGAACTGAGGTGGTAACCAAGATATTGTTCAACCAAGAAATTTAAGAAATAGAAGCAAATTCAAGGATACAAAGACTTCATAAGAATATATTATGTTAGTTTAGGCTTTTATTTCTGATTCTGAAGAAACTAAATCTTAATAAAAAGCTATTAATTGCAAGAAAGTGCTGAATGGAAGATCCTATGGATTTAGAAATGTCATCTATTTATTAAGAAGGAAACATGGACTTAAGGAAAATTGCTTAATAGTACAAAAGCTATTAAATGTGACTAGGTTTCATACAAAGGGAAACCCTAGTGTCTCAATTGATAATTACAAAGCCAGGCGTATTGCTAAAAAGCTTAGTCAACAACTTGGAATCATCTATGATGAAACCTTTAGTCCAGTAACTAAACTTGCAATAGTTCGTTTAATAATTGTCATTGTAGCTAATGAAAAAATGCTTCCTACTCAATTTGATATTCATTCATTGTTTTTGCATGCGACATTAAAAAATTCATATTTATGCAACAACCAGAATAGTAAGGGTTATGACATGGATTCAAGCTTAAATGTAGCCTTTATGGCTTAAAACAAGCATCAAGCTATTGGTATAAGTATTTTGGAAACACTTTTTCAGGGCTTGGTTCATACTTACATGCGTGGCTGATTCATATATATATATATATATATATATATATATATATATATATATATATGTGTGTGTGTGTGTGTGTGTGTGTGTTGTGTGTGTTTGTGTGTGTGTTGTGTGTGTTTGTGTGTGTGTGTGTTTTTGTGTGTGTGTGCTGTGTGTGTGTTTGTGTGTGTGTGTGTGAGTCAGTGTGTGTGTGTAAGAATAGGAAGACATTAATTATACGTTTATATGTAAAGGATAGATTGATCCCTGCAAGTAACACTAAAGACTCTCCATATTGAAATTCCTTGAAAATTGAAATCAAAATGTAAGATTACAATGAAACTAAGATCATATTTCCTAGGATTTGAAAATTAAGTATCCTAAGGGTAGAAACATTAAAATTTATCAATCAACAAGATTATGCAAAAGAATTTTTCAAAGATTTGAAATAAAATAATATACTTCAGTATCTACTGCTATACTTGAAGAGAATATAACACAAAAAAGATTAAAAATTTAACTAATTGTTTAAAAAGACGTTGGTATTTTAATGCATCTCATGATAGAAACAAGGCCAAATTTAGCCTGTTGTGTTGTAATGATTTTTAGTAAGCTAGAAAATTCAAAAAAGACTGGATCAAGGTGAAACATGCACTCATATACTAATCAAGCACTTTAATAAAGGTATTACTTAAGCTTGTGGGTAAAAATCAGGAATATTAGATTTTTATAGTGATGCAGAATTTGGTAGATGTCAAATGACAGAAAGATCTGTGAACGGTACAATGATAGTGTACAATGGTGGCATATCGTGGTTTAGTCCAAGACAAACAATGGTAGCAACATCAACCAGTGAAGCAGAATTAATAGTTGCTAGTAAATGCTCAAGAGGCTTAATTTGGTTAAAAAGATAACTGAGTGAAGTTAATAAACTAATTGAGATTTCAGTGCTTCAATATTGATGCAATCAGACTTGCACAAATTCCCGAATTCCATTGACCTAAGAAAAAAGTAACATCAAGCATTATTATATCAGAGAAAAGGTGTTAGAAAAGCTGATTGTTATATAACAGGTACCAACAGAGGACCCAATTGCAGACTCAATGACAAAACCACTGTTTCAGCCAAGTCTATAGATTTTCTGGAATAAGTTAGGATTCCCATAACTATTTTTCTTTTACGAAGTGAAAATGTTAAAGTAGAGTTAAAGTTTTATGTTAAGAGTAAACTACAGTGGCAATGTCAGACGTGTTTAAATTTTACATTCTCTGGTTATATTTTATTATTATATAGCTCGGAATATATTTATTTCATTATTATTATCATAAATAAAATTTAGTTTATATACCTATATAATCTGCCTTATGTAAAATTTTCAATAGTAAATTTGTAAATTAAACATCAACAATTACAGCATTTTTTTCACATTCGATTCCATTTGACGATTTAACACTTCTTATATTATTTTTGTAATATGATAAATTATGAGAAGATCAAATTTAACTATAATAAATTGGTTCTAACAAAATTAATATTTAAGTTCAAAAAAAATAAGTAAAATTCTGAACACTGGAAGGTTATTTCGAATATGTACTGTTAATACGAAGTAATATTTTGAAAGAAAATAACATTGAGAAATTAACTCAAATTTCACATCATTTTAAATATTTAAAAAAGTGGATGAAAATCATACGAATTTATATTAGAAATAAAAATTTATTTATTTGGATTCGCTTCTATTGGTGCAATTATAGATTAATGAAACATTATTTTTTTTTTTTGAAATTACAACACATACATGATTAAATACTACATACACCGATTATTCAATAATAACTATACAGATCATTTAATCCACTTATGTGGTAAAAATTTTTTTTCACAAATAAGATATTCTTTCGATAAAAATATTCTCTAAATCTCAATATAAATGCATCCATATTTCAATTTCTTCTTGACTTCCGAATTTACTTGACAATGTTGAAAACAATTATATTTGACATAATTTTAAATTTCAGTTTTAAGGAGCATACAAATGAATTTTTTTATGATTACACTAAGTATGTTACCATTTTTTGGTTTCTGTTTTAATTTATATTTAAATACATCTAAACAACAATAATTTCCCTGAATATGAAAACAATACATTTGCCATTATGAAGAATAATTTTAATATATTCTAAAAATTATAATACTAAAAATTAAATTTCCTTATAAGTTTGGAAATTCTTTTTTAAAGCAATTTAATCATAATAAATTTCGGTTATATGTTAATGTTTAGAAAATTAATATATTTCAGTAAAGTTAAATTTCATTATGATTTAATGATTTTTGAAAGACGCGTTTTGATCTTTTAGCCATGGTTAATATCTTAACTGAAAATTTAATCGATTTATTTATAAATCTCAGAAATGATTTCTTTATTTGTATGATTAATATATTGCACATTTTTCTTCAACCACACTAATTCAGTTTAAGGACAATTAATAACAAACACAAAGCTATTAATTTCAATTTAAACTTATGAAAAAAAATACTTCCCATTAATGAGAGAAATAATAATATTTTATGCTTAAAATGTTTTTTTTTTAATTATGCGTTATCTTTTTCAACAGTTATAAAAATTTTAATTCAAAATGAATCATTTATAAAAATTCTAACTTTTTTTTCTTAAACATTAAGCTTTATTTTAATAAATATATGTCAATAATCACAGTTGCAGAGTTAAAACACATTATTGGCTTCATGTAAAATTAACTTTAAAGTCCACATTCATTTTTAGCATAGTTTAATAATTTTATGGATAAAAAGTTCCCATTAAGATTAGAATTTTAAATGTTGTCACATACACATTTGAAAATCAATATGAATTTTTCTTAAATAATGTTTTTTTCAACATTAAAGCAAATTTTGTAATAAACATGATATAAAATTGCTAAATAGTTTAGAGTGTACAGCGTATTGCATAAAAAATCATGAATTTTTTAAGATTGCTTTAATTGTTATTCCTATTAAAGTTTTGAGTAAAATATTAAAAATATACAGGTATTTAATCTCACTTCAGGATCCAATTGAAATTCATAGAACTCTTAAGGAATTTAATTGATATCCTTATGAGAAATCAAAACTAATAACTTGGTCATAACGTCTTAATGTTCCTGAACTTTGAAGCTATTGTGCAAAAAGTTATGAAAAATAAAGAGTATTTGCACATACTATAAATTATTTATGTATCCAAAAATTTAAACAAACTTAAACATGTATGATTTATATAAACTAATGTATAAATAGACAACAAATTTGGTACTGATAGAAAAACAATGCCTAAATGCCTGATGCCAATGGAAATCAAAGCTAATTTTTAGTTTCTGATATTTATCTTAGGTATACATCATAATGTTTAACTGCCTCAGATAATAGTATTTAAAATAGTAAGCATAGAATAATACCGCAAGTAAAAAAGCCATCAGTTAACATTTAGGTTATGGAAAATATTGCTGTGACATTATCAAAATATTTCTTATTATATGGTGTACAAAATGACATAAAACAATTGTATTTGCAGATTTGCAAACAGGATATGACGTTTTGAAATTATGCAATGTATGACGTACCATTCAATAAATGAGCAGTGTTTATTACTGACTAATTGCTAAAATATCAGTCAACAGTGGTTCAATAGTAAATCAATTGTTGACTCGATTGATACACCGATATGAAAAATTCATATTAAATATATTGTTATGTATGAGAAATCATTTACTTTAAATATTTTCAAAAAAAAAAAAACATATCATGCTATTTTATGAGCATTAGTTTGGTAAAGTAATACCTTTGTAATTTAATCAATGAATAAAAATTAGTAACCTAATTTTTTATTTTGATTCTGTGGATATTCAATTCAGTATCATGGAAAAGAATCTCCAATAGTTTCAAGAGTTTAAAAGTTACACAGACTGACAGTTTTAATTAAGCATATATCATGTGTAGAGCATTTACATCAAATATTGAAGGAGACTGGCATCAATCTATAGTACGAGTTTTTTTATGCTTTACTGGTGATATTTAATCAGCCACGTTTTAAGGAATTTAAAGGTATAAATTAATAAAAACTATGTAGCTGTGCTACATAATTATATATCTAAATCCAATTGCAAGTGCTGCGGGTATAAAAAGGCATTTCTTTTTATTTAACATTAGGCACTAAGATATATTCCTCTTTCTGCAAAACGCGTAATGCGTTAAGCACTTGGTAGAATCGCTTTATCTGTCAATGCACTACATACAAGGATTTCCATGTTTTCTGATCTGACACGTCATGCATTTTAGCCGACAGGATTGTCAAATCAAATCTGTACCGAGAATATTTGCTATGTCTAAGACATGACATTACATCTATGTTATATTTCAAGAGTTATTTATTATAGGCCTAAACAGTGAAAAAGATCACATAAATCTAAAATATTTATAGATTATTAGGATATACAGCTAAGTGCTTGTGTGAAATAAAAGGAAATCTTTCTGTAATATTAAATAAGAATGCCCAGTAATTTTTAATTTCCTCCTTAAATGTCCTATTACCATTCCACTTTCTTAACACTTCGTTTCTAGATTAATTATACTCCATCTACTTTAAATTTGATATTTTTTTTCAAAATTCTGAACCTGTGTGCTAAAGACAATTAACATCAAAAGAGTATTTTTTCTCGTGCCACCTGACGAAAAAATGCATTTGATTACAAATACATAATTTAGTATTATTAGTGGTTCCTTAATTCTTCTGATTTTTTTGTCTTGTGTCAGCCAGACTGACGATATGGGGTGCGCTGCTCCACTTTTTCATACTGAACCATATCTGGTGTGGAGTCTGACTGCTTCCGTACACACATACCATAGGGACCCGTTTGTAGGGTAGTCAACCATTCACACCACATTCATGCACAGAAAGGACAAAAACAGGATAGATAGAGAGAGAAAGTACATCTATGCCCTAACCAGGATTCGAACCCAGGGCCTTTCTATTCGCAGTCAGGCACTCTGACCACTATACAGGGTGGACGGCAATTCTTCTGATAATGTTACTGTAAAATATATATAAGAAACTTTTTATTAGCACATTAAAGTGAATGGATTAATAAACAATGTTGAAATAAGATTCAGATAAACCCTTAAGGAACATCTGACAACAACAAATATGTTCCTTATGTTTAGACCTTGTGACACGATTTTCTACTAAACACTCTATAAAATTTCAAAGCCTTCCTTCTCATGTTGGATTGAGTGGTAATAAAATTGCAGATATCTTGGCAATCTTTCAACTGCTGACACCTTGCAGGACAACGCTTTTCTAACGTTATCGGAAATCTTCACTTTTAAAAAGATTTAATTAAACGCAATTTGGAGAAATCCACTTGACCACTCTTGGTACTTTGGGAAAAAACCTCGTTGGTGTCATGAGGTCAGTATTCCTATGATACAGCAGACTGCTCTTCCGCGTTTTTTGAGTGGCGGCATTAGGTCTCTTTCTTTTTAACAGGGCCAGAAAGTCTTTCTGGAGTGTCCTTGGTGCAAGGCTGACCAGGCCTCTCCGAGACATATCCGAGACTGTCTGAATTTTACTGTGAACGAGGTTTTAGAGAATCCTATTTTATTTTTAGACATTTTAATCATTTTTGGTTTTATGTAGATGGCTTAGCTTAGCTACACCATCTAGGATTACATTCAACAAATATAAAGCTCATTTTCTCTGCTTTTTTTTAGAACGAAGAGAACAATAATGACTCCAATGATTTAGCCATTATGATTTAAAAGAAAAATCTAAGTATTATAAATTCAAATATTTATATGTAATATTTTTAATATTATTAAAAGTGACTGCATGAAATAGCGAATGTTAAACTTCAATGTTTTCATAATAATTATTTTATTAAAATTGCATCTTGTTAATTATCAAAATTAGGCAAAATGTTTTGTCATTTCAAGGATGTATTCCTTTTATCAAGTCAACTGTTGAACTACTGAAGCGGCATTCAATCGCCTAATTTGTGTTCTTTTTCTCCATTTAAACTGTTATGTACTTTACGAATTAATCACACAAGTTAATAAATATTTTCATGCTCTATTTTTGTTGAATCTAAACAAAAATATAAGAACTCAAATGTTTTTCATCATGGAACCTCCATTAAGAAATAAATGGTGATAATTCTCAAATATATGAAGATATTTTCAATATAAAATGAAAATTTGGTAAATAACAACTATTGTTTTATTATACAGTCAAGTTGTCAAAAGATTAATTTTATTTTAACTCATGTTCACTTAATTATGTAAGACGAACAGAATATAAATATTCACATGTGCAATAAATTGTTTTTGATTCCTATTATCTTTTATAGAAGTAATGTTTATTTCAAAAGATATTTATGGTTTTAAAAAAGGTATACTTATATATTAGCAATGAAATATTTTATTATTTTATGTATACAATTCACAATTGAATGTAGAAATGATAAATTATTTTTTAATATAGGTACCAGAAAACTTAAGACAATTTGTAAATTATAAAACAATTATTATATATTTAATAAATCAGTAAAAATTTGCTGCTCGGTTTATTGATGACATTTACTTCAATCTGTCAAATCATTCCTTTCATGGGAGTAAATTATTTCATTTACAATATATATGTTTAAAAATATAATAATTAATTGTAAATTAGAAACTTGTGCTAAGTCTGTTCTCCATTTCTAAATAAGTTGAAAAATGTTTTGATGTATTTTAATTTCTTTAAACCGTGACACAAAAATAATTTAATAAAACTATTTTCTGCTTTTATATAATTTCGTAGCTTCAAATGCAGACATTTAATTTATGGATATGTATTTATACAATTATTAACAACAAAATCATTCGAATCATTTCATGTTATTTGAGAGCTACGATTATTCAAACACTTCCAAACCCATCGTTTTGATATGTCACACAAAGCGGTGAGAGATAACAACGAGTAGTTACATTATTTTATGTAAATAATGAGAGATTGTTCCATTTTAATTATTGTTTTATGATGAAGCACACAAGTAGTCATACTTTTAGGCACTGATAAATATATTTTGCATTCAGCATAACTTTAACTCAACTGCTTTACGGAAGAAAATCACACTTAAAATTAATATTTAGTCATGCTAGAAAAGCAATATTTATTTTCATTTTACTAGCAACAATTACATATACAAGAACAAAAATTTTAGTTTCTTTTCGATTTAAGCTTTATTTAGAAATAAATTATAAAGATATAAAATTTCATTTCATTTCAAATTTAGAAAGCATTATATTCTTCTTAAGCTATATTTCATCTTAGCCAGCTATATAAGACATAGCAAAGGGCATTTAGCGTTATAATAATATGCCATTGTTTGCGGTTTGCATTTCACACATCTACAACCATACTAAATTTCCTTTAATAATACAGAACTTCTTGTAATACCTCTCTAACTTTACAAATAAGAACAACGTAAAGAAAAGCGTACAGTTTGAGCCGTTTTCCTTAAATCAATATTTGATTTCCCTAAGGGATTGAAACAGAAACAGATCTCATAAAGTAGTTTTTCTAATCGCCCACTACTGCCAGAATTGACCCTTAAAAGAAGAGAAAGGGTAGTAAAAATGGGTAGCATAAAAACTTGAAAAGTTATTTCCTTTTTTTTTACATTAAATTGATATTACGTGTGCAGAGTTTGAGAGAAAAATGACCCTCGGTAAAAACGAGAATTCTATGGTTTAAAGTGAAAAAGAATATTCCGGAACAGTTTGAAAGTACAGTTGGAAAGTTTATTTATTATGTTAGAATTTCTACTTAGAGTTCGAAAGTTATTTTCTTTTTGTTTTATGCAATGACTTATTTTATTTTAGCGTTTCTTATACTAATGCTTTTTATATAAAAAAACATCAAATTTATTCTATTTTTGATAGAATAAATATAGACTATCCAGTGTAACTCCTAATATATTTATTTCAAAATGAGATTTATAAATATAATTAAATTCCCATGAATCATGTATATATTCTCTGTGTCATATTATATTTTCAATTTAGTTATACGTCCATATGCTTACTGCAGTACTTTTCTGGTTATATTTTCTGAAAATGTAAAATGTAAAGTTTACTATGATTATCTCTATCTCAGCGTATTTAATTTTCATAAATGGTATATTAGAGTGTGCAAACATAAAATGTGTTTAATATTCTTACCAAAATTTTAAATCATGCTATCTAATCATGTAAAATACAATTTAAAAGTGACATATTTCATAACGGAAAAAGAAATTTGAACAATTATGAAAGTTAACTGTTATAAGTAATTTAATCAAGGATAATTGTTGTGATATAAAAGGATAATCATTCAATACCAAAGATTAATAGTTACGAATTATTTTTTAGGCAAATGATTTTTTACAAAAATAAGATTTTAAATCCTGCTTATATTGTTTTATATTTTTTCATTTTAATTATTTTGATAAATAAAAAATATGAATGGAATAATTTATCGAATTTTCAATTGTTTGAATTTATATAAAATATATATTTCATTCACAAATATTTGATAACATTAAAAACCATTTGGTGTGAAATTACATTTAGGATGATTCCTGTAGTTTTTTCGCTAAAAGTTAAATTTTTCAAAGGAAATAAATACAATATGACTAGATGTCATAAAAAGATAATTTATTTTCTTAATTTATTGCTAATTTATTGCGTAATTCAACAAGTGAAATTTTACCTTCCTCGTTCTTAAAGTTTATACATAAAACATTTTTAATTACAAAATATTATTTATTTTATAAGGAAAACATCAGATATAAAACTTTTTTTTTCTTTGAAAGCTCAAAAAAATAAGAACTAAATAGTTTTAATAATAATTATCGCAAAATTTTTCACCAGTTGTGAAATAATTCATTTAAATATATTTAGACACATTAAGAAAACTTAAATTAACATAGAAACATTATATTTTAAAAATTATTACTCATGGAGTATATTTTTGCTAAAGATTAACAGCAGTTATATAACATATTCAAACTAATTGTGCAATATCAGGCTAATCTGACTGCGATTTCGATCATTTTATTATAAAAATTTGGCATTGAAAGATTATTTTGTTCTAATAACCTACAACCATCTTAAAGTATTATTATTGTGATAAATAGTTTAATTAATAATACATTTACATTGAATTATCATTGCATTTAAAACACAATTGTGATTTTCATGTTTATTTTCCGTAGAAATTTTTTCAAAATTTCAAGAAAATAGAATATTGAAGACAAGGAGTGTAATTTATAGAATTCGTAAATTTTGTAATGTGTTTGAAGTCAAATATTTTGATACCTTTATACTTAAGCGCTTTTTTTCAATTATTTTTTATATAATGCATTTAAATAAAAATGTATATTGAAATAGAATATTTATTTAATTACCGTCCTTTTATGAAGTTTAAAAAGCTTACAATTGAAGACAAAATTAATTGTTTGGATATATTGTAGTATATTATGTATTAAGTTAATTCTATATTTGCTTTTGGCACTGTAAAATATGCAACAAGAGAAGACCATTGTAAGGAGTTTTAGCATGCACCCTGTAAATTGCTTTCTAACAGGATTTTCATAGATAGTGGGCTATTCACGTCTCCCGAGTGAGGAAACTTAGAAAACCACCAAGAACCTATCCCCGACAAACATGCAGCTGAAATCTTAAAAATGCGCTTGAAAAGTAACTTAACTAAAATGCAATGTAACTCATTATTTTAAAAACCGAATAATTTTTCTTTTTTTCAGATTCAATTTTTCAGTTAATATACTTTACCTTAAAGCTCCAGAAATTAAAATTTGCTTCTTACCCTCAAACCGAGCCAAAATTGGCGTGAAGGGAAAATGCGTAGAACAATAAGTAATCCATGATAGTTTACTTGTTTTAAAAGAATGTATACCAATTCCTTTGTTTACAAAGATCTTCTTAGTCATCTTTATGGATTATTAGTTTGCCTCGAAAATTGCTTGTTTCCTGACTTCCTCAATTTAATTGTAACATTACAATGTGCATCAAATTCAATTGATATTTCATAAATATTAATTGATGAGAAAATTGATAAGAATATGGATAATTTATGAGAAAATGGATAGTATGCCCAAATTTTAAACATTATTCATCTTACTGAAACGGTGTTGTATGCGTGCGTATTCATTAAACATGTTTGGAATGAAACGAAATATCTGATTTGATTTGATTTGAGATGTAGAGGAAGAAACCATTTCTATATCTGTTTCAGAAGAGGATATATCAATTGTCCTTTCAAAACATTTTCTCCGAGGCTTTATTTTAAATTTTTGTATCACCAATCTTAGATTTATTGGTAATTGAAGTAGATTTCTTTCTGCTATTTGAAAGTACGGTAAGATGAATTTAGATGACTAAGTAAAAAGTGGAGCAAATATATTGGTAAACTATTATTCTTTGCTGAATTGTTGTTTATTTTTGCATCTGTTTATTTTTTTTAAAGTAGAAGAATAGAATTTATTTTATGTGTACCAATTTATCTTGTTTGTAATTTAATTTTTTTCTCCCAGATCCATATGAAGCCAGATTTGGAAAATGCAGCATGTGAACCAAGACAATTACAGTACTTGAAAATTTCTAAAGTACAAATATATGTTTCATGACCATATTTTACCCATTTTCTACTTTTATGATCACTATTTCAACAAGTCTGTTGAGAATGACCCTATCCTAGGCATTTGAAGCATCTAATAGGGTTAGGAAAGTAAGGACGAAATTTGCAACTTATATAACATGCGTTTATGGATTTTGGTAATATTGGTGCCTGAAAAGTTAAAGCTGCATGATAAGCTGCATAAAGCTGCATGAGTGTAAATGTTCTGTCACATTGAATGTTTATACCACGTTCAGCGCAAAACCCTTGATCGTGAATTTCTTATAAAAATTCTTCTTCTGTAACATGTATGATATCCAGGCTAGAAAGATCACGAGGAGACTGATTTGAAGTTTTATAAAATAATGTTTCAATTGGAAATGAACATGATTTTTTAAAAAATTACTGATTAGCAAGGCTTGTTTCGAATCAGCATGAACAAAAAGATATCTCGATCGTAATTTTTAAGCATTTTAAATGTTAATAGATGGAAGTTTTTGTACTAGAAAAGACGATACTCTATGAAACTTGCTTGTGGTGCTTATCAACATGTAACGAGTGGATAAATTGGCTTGATTGAGGTAAGAATTAAAACTTATAGGGTATATGTAAAAGTTTATGCTTGATGACACCACCCACCACGTTGCCTTACAAGGGATAGAAGACACCTGATCTGTAGATTTCCAGACTTGGCGCATACCATGATGCAAGCCGACACCCATATGATGGGAATGAAATAAAAGAAATCACATATAAGAACAATTTAAAAAATATTAAATTCGTTCAGATGCTTAAAATTTGCTATGAACAATTGAAATATTTTAAAAGAAATATGTGGACAAAAATAAAACATGTTTTTGTTATCCAATAAAACATCCTATGTTATCAAACGTTATTTTTTTTAAAAATAAAACATCCATTTTTATAAATATTATTTTATCAAACAGAAATATGTTTACACCATGTGCTATTATTTTAAAAATAATTCAAAGTGTATCTCATCGCTATGATTCTTTTCTCATTTATTCAAATATTTATGAAAATTGTTGACAGAACTATATCAACTTCTGTGCATATTTATTTTTAATTCATACCTTAAGCACTATGGGTATTCCCAGAAGCAATATGAATCACAAAAGATTAGCATATTTTCTTAAAAGTTGGTATTAAGATATAGTCTAAATAAATATGATTTTTCTGTTAAACTGATGCTTTTATAAATTTGTGGAAAACAATTAATTTGCTTAAGGTATTTTACAATGAATAGACTTTCTTCAACTTAACTAAAAAAGAAAGCAAATTAATTTGTCTATCTTAAATATTGTGATTTATTATCACACAAAGGGTTTTGATTCTGGTAAAATAAAATACGCACTTGGTTAAAATCACTTACAAACACTTTTTAAGCTGATGAATTGCTATTTTTTGAGGATTATGTTTTCTCACAATGGCTAAAATTTATTCTAAATTCTGCATAAATGGCCTTTTACAAAGTGTTATGTTTTGTTTATTGTATAATACCAGCTATTTATAGCATAACTTTCAGTATTTAGGTAATTATGCTTCCAATAATTGCATAAATTCTATTGAGTATCGGAAATATTCATAAATTTTATTCAATGTATTGTACTTAGGGGTAACTAGCTTTTATTCTTTTTGCTCTTAACTAAATGAGGGCAAATAAAATTTGACTCTGTTGAGAATTATTTTAATAATACTTTATGTCATTTAAGTTAAAAATTACAATGAGCAACAAAAATTCTCACTTTTTCTCGCAGGCTAGATGCATGAAAGCATATTGGTGCAACAACAACAGTATTATCCTTTTGTTTCCTTCCATCGATTCAATAAACATTGATAAATCTTGTCAAACAAAGTGGCGCAATCACTAGATTTTAATCTATAATACTTTCTCTATAACTAGGCATGTTCTCAATGAATAAGCTTTAGATGACCAAGAATATACTTGTTCAATAATAGATGCTATTTCACTCTTTCATATTTATAAAAAATGTCAGTTAAATGTTTTTTGACTAAACATAACTTTTAACTTTATATATATATATATATATATATATATATATATATATATATATATATATATATATATATATATATATATGCATATATATACATATATATATATATGTATATATATACATATATATATATGTATATATATACATATATATATATATATATATATATATATATATATATATAACATTTTTTCTATACGAATATGTCACTTGACGTTGTTCGTTGCCATTAGGTAAAAACAAAAATAATAACGTTTAACATCATAAACTTAATATGAAGCTAAAAATTTATTTTCACGTTGTTCATAAAAATAAAAATAGAATATAAAGAAACTTTGTAAATGAAGTCTGTTTATAGCATGCATGTTACAAGTGTAGGTGAATAAAAATAATCAGAAAATATTCCTAAGGTTAAGAATTTCAAAGTTTCAAAAACTGGTATATCCCTGTATTTTATATTGAATTGAATTTATCATTACATGCAAAGATTATTTTTCTATTCCTTGAAATTCAATATTTTTATCCAAATATTTGCCGTTTAACTCTTATTACCACATCATTTAATATACAGTAGCAAATAGTGGCGGGTTTATTCGATATAAGTCCTGTGCGCTACTAAATCTATCTAACATCCTATGCTCCTCTGAGAAGTAGAACAAAAGTAAGAAAAAAAAGGAAATGTGGGAGCCAATATCCTTCCAACCATGTGCAACCGTTCAGTTGAATAATCTCTTGGAGAAGAACCAGCATTCAGTTGAGCGTCAATCGATACTATGAAATAAGAGGGATGTCCAGAAAGAAGTAAAAGCACAAGGCAAGCTACTTTTCGTTCGACTTGAATCAGATGCTGAGAAAAGTATGATGAGTCTTATCGGCATTCCGTCAAGTTTGTCGGCAAAAGAATTCTATCGTTCTAAATAATATTTCAAAAAATATTATACTTGAAACACTTGATTACTGTATTTCTTGTATGTGCTTCAGCTTGAAATATTTGATTCTAATGATGACTTTTGGAATTCTAAATTAAATAGCTAAATTGCATACTTTGTTTAGAATTACTTAAAGTCACGAGTGTGGTACGTTTTGTAAGAATGATTATTTGCATGTAATTTTATACTTGGATTTAATATTTTATCACTATTGTAATTTATAAATATATAGTATTTATATTATTTTTGTTCTCTTATTATATGTTTTATTTTTATATAATTTAAAGTTTCATTACTTTACAACAAATTAATATTTTTTTTTCTATACTATTGAATAGTTAAAATGCGGTCTCATTTTTTAATTTAATTCTTAAGCAAACTTTTTAATCTATAAATATTATAATAAACTGTCCATCAAATTTCTTTTTGTTGTAGCGCAACAAGAACTAGAAATTATCAGCGTGGATTTCTATAAATGTGTTTATTAAAATATACTATGCAAAGAAAATTATAGGAAGTAAAACTATATTTTTCAAAGTTATTCTCGTTTAGTTTTATTAACAATATTAGTTTTAGTTTTATTATCAATTTCATTTCAGTAATGGATTTTGATATTTATTTAAAAATAAACGTTAATGAACTTTTTTTCATGAATTGCTTTTACTATGGGAATAATGATAACCTGGGTTAAATATAAGTTATTAAAAAATAGTGGAATATATATCTCTGGAAGTACTAGAAAAATATAACTGTGTAAAGAAAAATCACTCTTATATTTTTAAAGTTTATTAAATGATAGATTTATTATAACATCAATAAATATTGTACATTACATTTCCTCTATTTCTAGTTCATGAACATATCTTTAGTGAAGAAACATTATTTTGACTTTTAAACAATTTTTTTTTTTAGAAATTAAATATTTAAACCATAAATTCCGAATATATCAGTAACTATAAACATTAAGTACTCAAAATGTTGAATACACATTTTGAATAAAATAAAATTGTACAATGCTTAACTATAATTTTCATAAATTGCAAGAAATATATGAAGATATTTATTTTGGTTTTTTTTGAGCAAGCTTGTTACTATAATTATATAATAATCATAGGAAACATGGTAATATTAGACCAACATTTTTGTTACATAAGTTGTCAAACATTCTTTTTTTATACAAAATATTTTATATATATCTTTAAGCATGTAAAATATTTACCTCTTTGAAATATTTTCATTTCGATAAGAAAATGTTACTGAAAACATTTTACTTTCTAGAATTTCATATATAGCATTCTAATATTATTCATTTATTTAAAATAAGAAATCTTCATCTAATTTTCTTAATGCATTTTCTTAATACTAAAGTAAGCATTATTCGTTTTCCTAGCAACCAATTAATATATTTTAAATTATCATATTTAAAATAAATTTTAATACATTTGGGTAAAAGAAAATTATTTCCAAAAAAATATTTTTATTTCCAATGAAATATTTCCTGAATTACCAAAAGTAATAATTTCAAGTACTTAGGAAATATATGGTAAAAACTTCTTATTCCTAAGATCTATAATATAAATTTTAATTTTCTCACTTTGCATTAGAATTTAAAACATTTTCTTAAAAAATTGAAAGTCAACAGTTCGCCAAAGGACATGAATATTGTGTACTTTTTTATATGAAAAAATATTTCATCAAATTATAAAAATTTAGATTATAAAAATGTTAAAAATTAAAAAATAAAAATGTAAATTAAGAAATAATTAGAAGTAACGCAAGTTATGAATATGAATAACTCATCAAAATGAAACACTATATAGTTATTGAATAAAATTTTATATTTTTTCCCTTATAATATTGAAACAAATCTTTCATAGCATCAAATGTTTCATAATATACGTAATATTTATAATGCATTTATAAAATTTCATTTTTCATTTTGGCAATTATTTAGATATCTAAGGAATAATATATATATATATATAATATATAATATATATATATATATATATGTATATATATATATATATATATATATATATATATATATATATATATATATATATATATATATATATATATATTCGTCGAATATTTTTTTTAACATTTATACATTTATTTTCAAAATATTTTGCGTATCTGAGTTTTAAATACGATTTAATGCTTATGTTAATTGGTTTTCATTTTCATGTATTTAATATCACTAAAAGCATAATTTAAAATATGGAATTTATTTCAAATGAGAATATTGATTAACTACCAATCAAACTTGTCTATATAATTGGGAGAAAATTATAAGTTATAATACACCAAATTTTAAAAAATGTATGACTTTCATGAAGCAATGTTAATCCATTAATATTATAATTATCTATTAATATTAATGTCCTTGAAATTTTCATAATTATATACTTATAAAAAGGTTTCAATCTTTTATCAATAACTATATAAATCTTTTTATCTAGATAGAATAATAGATATATAATATTATAACTATATAGATATATATTTATCTTAAATTCTTTCTTCTGAACATCATAGTTTCAAAACATACATATTGGTGCTAAAGTGAATTATACAGTTTAACTTATATTTTCAACTTATAACTTCACAGCTAATTTAATTTTTACAAGAAATTGTTAGTTTGCATTATGTCTTTATTTTTTGGCATATATAAATTCAAAAGAAAAGTTCCCAAAATACGTAGACGTTTTAATTTATGAGACATTTTAAGATGAGAAGAGAATGAAATACTTTAATTTTGGTTGTTAAAATTGTAATAATGTTAAATGATTGTGTCTAAAGAGATCACAAATAGTTTTAAAAATGCATTGTTATTTGAAGCTTGAAATGTATATTTACAAGTTTCAAAAAATGGAACATAAATTTGTTTTAAAATTTGATCTTGATGTGAGAATCTGGATAGCAAAATAATTAAGAATTATTTTCTTAGAAATTGATAGCATTCAGTTTATATTCATAGTGCAGTAATAGCAAATACAATTATCAGACTAAAGTATCAAATTAGATTGAAAGTATTGAAGAAAAATATGTATTTATTTTATATTAAACAAAGCCTAAATATATTATCACAAATTTGTTGGCAATATAATTTAAAAAATACACTTTTATATTTATTTAATAAATGAAATACCTTTTTATATAGAAAATGCTTTATAGGTTACCAACTGTTTCGGATGGTACAAATCAACAGAATAAAGTAATCAAACTGCGAAATTCTGAAATAAAATAATTATGAAAGTTGTTTACATTCTGTATTTTTATGGGCATCACATAATTTAAAATAGAAAGGATTAAATATCACTGACTTATCCCACTTCAACCAAATTATTGTCTTCAAGATGTCGTAGAAATACTAAATTTATTATTTCATAAAAATCTATAGAGTACTTCCGTTCAAAAAGGGTTTTTCAAAGATAGTTGTCAGTGATCTGGAGTGAAGAAAATTACAAAGTACTGACTTCACCATAGGTTGAGGCTCTAAACAGAAACATATCTATCTTGTGCTGCTTTAAGAAGGAAGGACTGAAACTTAAGACATTCACTCAAATAAAAGCATTTTTATTCTCAAAGTGGTACACTTAAATCGAAAAATTATTTTTTTTAATTGTTGCAATCGGAGCATTAGTTTTCATTATTAAATTTATATCATTGTACACTATTCCTCATATTTCTGAAAGAATGCAATATCTAATATTGTTCTTGTTTCTGATTGGAATTTGGAAATAAATTCCAGTAGAAATTACTTTCTTTTTGTAGTAAATTAAACCTTTATGTATAATTTTCATTATTATTAATTTCTGAAAGATGTGACGGTAAAATTAAATATAAGTGAAATTAAAATCATTTGATATTTGCTATAATTTTACTACATAGTAAAATTCATAACATTTTTCTTTATTACTTAATTTAATAAATATAATAATATTAGCTCCAAATATCTCGTGGATAAACAGAACAATCTTCATAAAGAATAATTATATTCATTAAAGTTACGGGAAATAAAAATGCTTATGCATTTCACTTTATTCAATCTTATCGCTGATAAAAACATACATTAAAGTATCTAACAGTTGATTTTATTTAAAATACACTAATAATCTGATGTTGACTAAAATATAAAAGTAAAACTTTTAAGTATGTTCTTACAAATACAATATTGCGCTTGGTTTCTACATTTTGATGCATTTATAATATTACCTGGAAAAATCTTTGAGTTTATCTTAATGAGGTAATAGATTTTTTAATTTTCTCGTAGAATTATTTGTACCATATGAGACAAAGCCAAATATTATGTATGCAAAACATAAATACAGCAAAAGTAATATTCCTACTAGTTGATTCCGAAACCCTTAAATGACATAAGAATAATCTAAACATTTTAATTTTCATTAATAATCGAATTAGATCAGGACAGTAGTTTTAGTCATATAATAAATTCGTATACTATTTTTTTGAAAACTTGCATAATAATACATAGAATTATAATTTAAGAAATATTTTCGGATATAATAAATTTATTTAGTTCTTGACTTTGTGTTAATTTGTTTAAAACACAAATATCAATAAATTACTTAAAAGAAATTAACAATGAAAGTCAATATATATGCTTTTAGAGAAAAGTAAAATGAAAGCATTTAATCATTTCCTGTTATTCTTATTTAGTCAAATGTGAATGTATATTTATTGCTTCTAAGAATTATCATCTCATTATTAAATTATCGTTTGGAAAATAAAACTAAGCTACATAAGCCAGTTTATTTCGTACTAGGAATCAAGTAAAAGAAATTTTCAGAAATATCATACATTAGTTCAAACGTAATATTAAATTATCTCCTAATTCATTTACTGATTCTAGTATAAAGTACAAATAATTTATTTGATAAAATATTTACGAAGAAATCTTCTCAACCAAGAAAAATATATGCCAAATATAATAAGATTAAGATAAAAATTATATTAAATTCTATAATAAATTAAATTATATTATTCTGGGCTTGATTGTATTTGAAATGCTTATTCGGAAATTACTTGGATAAAATATTTTATTCGGCCATTATGTCTAAAGTTTGCAATCCAGCTTTCAAACTCACTTAAGGAGCAGGTTGAATTAAACTTATAATTTTCTTTTTTGAAGTATTATTTTAATTTTTCCTAAAACTTTCAACACAGATTCAATTATCAATCGTTAAAGAACTCAGTTTAATAATTTGAAATGAGAAAAGTAAGATCGCTTGTTTTTGTAAAATAAATAAATATTTCAGAATGAGAAATTGGTTTTTTTTTTTTAAAGTGAAAATAAGAATTTAAATGATTTATAGATTAGTTTAATTAAACTCACGATTTTTTTAAATCATCGTAACTAAACAAAAAATAAATAAGCAATGTATTTAATTAAAAATATTAGAAATAAAAATGAAATTTACAAAAAAGAAAGCAGAAGCTTGCATAATTTTATTAGTTTCCGATTTTCATAAATGTAAATAAGATATAAATTTAAATTGTTAATAAGAAACATTTATTAATGCGTAAAAACTACATTATGCATGTTGAATTTTATTTGTACTTATTGATTTAAAACATAATGTATGCAAATTCTGTCAATTATTGCTAGCATTAAGTGAAAATTTTGCATAATGCATGAATATATTACGTGAAAATGAAAGCATAAAATTGTATCCCACTATAAATTTTGAGTTGCTTGTTTTTCCTTTATTTGGGAGGACCGGAAAAAGATACTTATATTTATATATCATCGTATTTATATCACTTTTATGATTAAAACCAGCTTGTTATTTTATATATATAATTTATGAGTAAAATTATCTATCCATGAAGGTTTGCTTGAAATTATTGCCGATTAATTTCTTTTCGGAAAATAAGGTAATTCAATCATTGAACAATCAACACCTTACAACTAAGGAGAAAAAGGCTCGAATGTTGAAATATAAAAAATGATACTTATGTATTAAATAATAACCATAGAGCTCCATAAAAATATTAGAATTACTTATATTTTTTTATGGAGCTCTATGGACAAAAATAATAAATAGAGAATTTATTATTTTTCTCAAACTATTAAATTCTCATAGCAAATTAAAATGTTTTTAATTCAATTTTTTAAGCATTTCTAAAAAAAGTGTTTTACTTTCATCTTTCTATTGGTAAAGTATATTTACGATATCAATTATTATTTACGAATATTGTGGTAATTTTATGAATCGTAATTAATAGGCTAAACACAGGCATGTAATAGTATAGTAATTTGTACAATGCTTTTGAATTTCAATTATCATAAAGTTTGTAGCTAATCCATTTAATCTTATGAGTAGCAATCAAAAGATATTTCATGATTTTTTAACTACTCTTAAAATATGCACATAATTTAAAAAAGCATACATATATTACTAATTTATATTTCTAGAATACAATTCATAAAATATTTATTTAGTATTGATACCAAATATGTAAATGATGACACAACAACCTGAATACTAGAAAGTGAATTTAATGGAAAGAATTACAAATAATCTCTCTATAAAGATCAATTAAGAAATATCCCTATTTATGATATTTATTTTCCCTTATCACACTTACTTATAATATGTAATCACAAAAGAAATTTTATGAATTCATATATGGTTAATTTAAAGCATTTATTTTTACAAATATAATTTTCAGTTTGTATTCAACTTCTTTTAAAAATAAAAAAGATTCGTTCGTAAAATTCTTCTTACATTATTTCTAAAGACAAAAACTGACAAGAGAAACAAAACAAAAGAAAATACAAAGCACGTTCCGAAAACAGAAGCTTTTGTTTGAATTTTACGTTCAGAATGTTTTTCCAACAGTCTTCTTTTTTTACGCACTCTGCATACTCAAAAAGATTGATTCTGTCGTACTTTTTTGATCTCGTCGACTCGAATGTTTTGTGAAATCAGACCCTTATTTTCTGTGAATAGGAATCAATCTCCTAAACATATTCCTAGGCAACAACAAATCAGGTACGTGGATTTCAAATGCTTTTTTATGCTTAGAATATAAAAATATATCTTTGAAAATGTCTCTTCTGAATTTTCGTTTCAGTGTATATAAATATAATATTATTATTGAGGAATAAGTATGCAAATGTTTGGATACAAGTTTTCAAAATGAAATTGAATATTAAAGAAAGTATTATCAAACTACATATTCAGAATTTGTTTTTAACAAAGGAGAACTTTCCGTTCCTGATTGGTTTGTAACAGAAATATTTTTATAGATAAAATAATTGTAATGTATAAGAATTACGAAATAAAAATCAAGATAAATATAAAATTTTAATAAAAAAAAAGTAATTTTTTATTCACATTTTTAACGAAACACAATTAACTTTTCTTAACAATGAGAAACCTATCTTTTTTTTTAATTCTAAAGTAATTTATGTTAATGGCTTTGTAAACTGATAACAGTGTTTTAGTTAGAATCTTCGAAGATTTATTGAAGAAATTATTTTATCTTTTGTTTGACGGAAATCAGTTTTTACAGCAGCCAAGTTCGAAAAGGAGGAAGAATGTCTGGAACTAAACACTAAGTTAACGACTTTAATTGCGGTTTGATACGAAAAAATGTGAAATGAATGTTAGGTGTTAATCAATTTAATCGGTTAAGTTTCTGGTAACAGTCAATTCGCAAAGAATATAAATTGGATTAAACGAATACATTTTGTGTTAGTAAAACTAAAATACTGATATGACAGTATTTTGTGTAAACATGTTATTGCAATTTCATAAACATTTAAAAAAAACTTTTAAAAATGCAGATAACTTGTTAAAAATTAATTTGTTATCTACATTTTCAAGAAATTAAAAAATGCTTTTTTATAAATTTATTTAAATTTTGTTGTTTTACTGATTAATTCAAATTAATTTTTTGAAGATGAAAACTTCATTTTTGAAAATTAAAACACATTTCAAAATCACCTTTCTGATAAAAGATACGTTTTCAATGCTATTATTTAAATAAGATCAACTTTATATTAAGTATATAAATTGTACAAATAATATAAACGTAAGAAATTTCCTCAATAAAGAATTTATGATCTAGTTATTTATTTAGAATATATTATTCTGTTCAAAATTTGCTTACAAAGAATAATAAAGTTTTAATTATTGCACCATGAATAAATCTTTTCTTTAACAATAAAGGTAAAATATGACAACATTACTCTTTTAGAATAATCTTGACTTAAACCACCATTATCTTCATTACTACATGAAATAGATACTAAAATTAAAATCAAATAAATATGCAATCTTAAGTTAAATTCGATGTAATCGTTACGGTAATTGCATTGCTTATTCAACAAGATAATTAGAGAAATAAATTAAATAAACAAAGAATTTATGAAGATGAGAACCGTGCGATGCATTTCCCATTGATAGAAGCAGTTTTTAAAGGACACAAATCCTCAGAGCCTGTGAATTTGGAAGATTTTGAATTATTAAGATTGAAGATAATGAGGCATTTGGGGAATTTTAATTAAACATCAAAACTTCTTTTCCTTCTAAGTTTCAATTTATTCTAATTACCATATAAACTATTAATATAATTGGTCTCTAGCAATCATTCATCAGAAAAAGGATTAATTTAATTCTTAAATAATATTTTTGTGAATCATTTATCAAAAAAAGTATGTTCGAGTTATACCTGCACTCATTATACGTTTGATAGCAAACTGTTTACTTGGCTAACAATACTTTCATGCGATTTATGTCACATATGTTTCTTCAAATATTTCGTCGGATTCCTACTCAATAAAAGATTATTTCCATCAAATTCTCTCTAGCATTTTTCCTGTTTCTGTTAATTACATCATTAATGAAACTGAATATGATCTGTAATTAATATTATTTATGATAGTGTGTTTTTATTTGCTAGATACTAAAAAATTAAAAGACAGTATTTCTTTCGTTGCTTTATCGCATATTAACACATATATTACTCATACAAATGAAAACATTTACACTATTATAAGGTCATATCTTACAGTGAAATACAGATAATGAAACATGTACCGCAGAAGTGGAAGTATAGATTATAGCAATTATATGAATACTAATCTATAATAGTGGTAAGTGGCCATGAATGTTCCTATGGCTTTATAATTTCAGTACATTGGAAGGAAGGACAATTTGTAACTACATTTACAATTATTTTGAGGATCACATATGATGCTTCTAAACGTTTTCCTGGAAATATTTTTTTTTATTTTTCACCAATCCACTCCCTTCAGATATCATTAGATTTTGAACTTGATTCAGGTATTTTATTCTTGTATTAACTAGTATCAAATTGAATGTAAGCAATTTTGGACTAGTTAAATTTATAATTATATTGTATTATAAACAATTATTCTCAACAAGTTTAAGATAAAAGATTAATTATCTTTTAAATGATGTAAGCCAGTCTTAAGCATTTATTCATCAATTGAATTATCGATTCCCAGGAAAATTAAAAGAATGTACGTTTTTCAGTAAACACAATTTTACTTATGCAAAAATGTTCAACTATAAAATATTATTTATTATCTTAGCAGTCTTACTAATTAAATAATAACGTAAATATGTATTACTGTAATAAGATTTCTCTATAAATATAACAGCCTCTTTTCTATCATTATAAATCTATATGAATCGGATAACATTATAAAATGACTCGGGTCAATTTCAAACTATATGAATGAATGTTTAAATTCATTATTTTAATACAAAATAAAATATTAATATTAGATCTTTAATTAACATAAAAAACTGAATATGATACATAATAATTTTATGGAAATACAAGAGTTCCATACTTACCTTAAAGTTAAACAATTTATTAAATATTACAAGTTATGATATTACAAGTTAAAAGTACTTAAAATGCATAAATATTTTTCATATATTTAAAAAACGAAATGAGAAAAATTTGAAAAATAAATATCTTTAAGTACATTGCAACCAATATATGAATTTAGTTATTTTTATGTCAAATGTGATTTTGAAATTGCAATAAAATTTTTTTCTAATATTTTTACAGCAATTGCCCTTGATTAAATAAAAAAGCCTCATTTAAATTTTTATTAAGGAAATAAATTTTTATCTGGAAGTGCAAAAAACAAAAAAGGTGGAAAATTGAGGAGTTGCATTAAATAGAATAAATGAAATATTTATTATTAAAGTAATTAATATGAAAAATACTTATTGAAAATTTCATTTGAATCATTACATTTTATAATCTCAATATAACTAAGAAAATAAAAATATTTTATGTAAAATAAATATGAAATTTTCAAATAGTTTAGTAGATATACCATTGAATCTCCCGAGGTTATATGTTCATTTGCATATAAAGAAGGTTGCCATCACAAAATTGATTAACATTAAATGATAAAAAAAACTGTAAGAATAGTAGTATTTCAAACGCATGAAGAAGGTACACGCTGAATATGCTCATACAGCTACTTACTATTCACATCTTATTTTTTTATATATTCAAATATTTTGACAACATGCATAGATTAGACTAAAAAAAGAAATCCGATATAAGGCATTTAAATGTATATGCATAATCTTTAAGAAGGTGAAGGTGTTTTCATAAATTATGGACTACTGTCAGTTATCGCAATGGAGGAAGTTAGGAAATTTCCCAAATATGTTTCCATAAAAAAGTGAGCTTGAAAAAAATACATTAAATATTTTCCTTACAGAAAAGTGATAGGGATTGAATTAAATACTTTTCACTCTAAGCAGCGCAGTTTTACTTCGAACACTCATCAGATTATTTGATAACAAATATTTGCAAATTTAAATGCAGTTTATATTTTTTAACATTCAGAATAATTTCAATTTTGTTTTTACAACCCAAAATATACAAATGATTTGAATGAATATTATGCTTTTTTAGAAAAAGGTATTTAGTTATTAGATGTCTACATGTTAAATTATAAATTTATTAAAAAGTTTAAAAGCAAATAATTTATTCTAAATTTGTTTAAACAATATAACCATGCATCTTCAGTTTTTTTCGGTCATTTTCAGCTTATCTTTTCTCTGAAATTCAGACACCTACTTATGTTTCGAAAAAAATATAATATTAGACAAAAAGAAACTAAGAACAAATTAAAATTTTCAAGTCTTAATTCAGAAATTTAATTGCAATTAATTATAATTTTGCATATAAAATGAAAGTCTAAGCAACAATACATTATAACATTGAAAATGTTACTTAATAATAAAAGCAGAGAGAAACACAGTCAAACATCAATGAGATATTGCCGAAGCATATCACTATTGGCCTTCAGTAAGATATGATTTTATTTCAATAATCTCTTTTAGTATATATCATTCTTTTGGCTTAGAATCCACTTTAAAATACCCTAATCTGTGTACTTTAATCTTTTGATTATTTTAATCTTTTGATTTATTTAATCTTTTTATCTTTTATTTATTTTTACGTAGTTTATTCTATTAATTTTGTTTATTTCGTTGTGAATTGTGATTAATTGTGCGAGACATGCTCTAAGTTTTACATACACGAACATATAATTACATTTAAATTTGAAATAATTACAAATATTCACATTAAACAAATATGGCTGCGATATTAATTACAACTCAATTCTTAGTAAAATAGTATAAGGAAAAAAAAAGTAACGTAATCGTAAATCCAAGTATATACTCAAAATAGCAAATATACTCAAAATTAAATTTTCAATAAAACAATAACTAAAAAAATTATATCATATGATTAAATGCTTCTTTACGTTAAATCTTCATTTCAAACTAGTCTCCAACTATAATTAAAACTACCTACATACATAAACACAAAGGAATTTTATAGAATAACATGGCAAACACGAAAGCTTAATAGTTTCCATCGCATATTGAGAATAACTTAATATATTAACTTAATTTATCAAACTTCTCAAGAAGGAGCGAAGGATTAGGTTGTAATTAATTTTTAGATTCATGTCGCTGTCATATTATGTTTAAAAGTCTTCCTGAACGTTGCTCTTAGTAAGTGCTCTTATCTTAACAAGTAATGAAGAGTTTTCATCTAAAGAAGGGAAAAGAGGTATATAAAATCATATGAAAATTTTCAAAAATAAGTTTATGACTAACACAGCAATTGTAAAATGATTTGAAATATTAAAAATCTTCATTTTATCAATTGAAATGTTCTAATTAAATTTTCGATTAAATCCACTTAAGTAATATTTTGTAAAGCTAATATTAAACATTATTTTGTACAGGAAGAAGAGAAATTAAATTTAAACTTGAATTTGAATAAAATATGTTTAATTAGAGGGGATAAACTCATGTATAAGTTATATAATAAATTCATAAAATTCTTTATTTCGAAAAATGCATGAGGGGATTTATAAATGAGTGATTACAATTTTGAAATATAGGCTTTGTCCAAAAATTTTAATGATTTAAAATTTTCTAAGCTATTCCTCTTGAGAAAAATAAGAATGAATGAATAGGAAAAATTGAAAATTTTAACGAAACGCAATTAAATTGAGAAAATATAAAAATGCTTCCTTAGTATATCTTGCAAATTCAAATTTTAATTATAACTAAATTTAAAATAAAATATTTTATGTTCATTATTATGACTAATTTTGTTAAAAAAAAAATAATTGAGTTTCAAGGGTTGATTTAATGTTATGCATTATTGTCTATAAATTATTGAATTTATAAAAATACAATTTCCATTTTTGATATAAATGATTTGTTTTGTAAACATTTTAAATATATAATTTAAAAATATTCAAATGATTTATAAAAGTTAAAAATGAATGCTAAGACGCATCTAATATTTTAGAAAAAATATAACAAGTGTCACGGTCAAATACATTAACAAAACATCAATTTTCAAAAAATAAATATATAGCAATTTTTAACAGAAAAAAATAATTAAAATGTATTAATATGAAAATTTTTAAATAATTACTGTAATGCCATAATAATTCTGAAATTCATTTTTTAATTAAATACGTGGATTACTATTTTATAGTAAATTTTAACCTCTATTTAAGAATAAAATACTAGTAGTTGGAATAGTACATTGCATCTTTATGTTTACACAGATTTCTGATGATATAAATTCATCACATTAATACAGGATTCTTAACCTCTCTTCAACTTCTCATTTCACAAAGGAAATCTTAATACATATATTGTTTTAATATGTGTCCCTCTAAATTTGACGTAACAGATTTAAAAAGTTAAATTTATCTAACACAACTAAAATTCAGTTTAACTATTAAATAATGGCTAAAATAAAAAAAGATGTTTTGGCTAAATAAGCTGCAAATCAGAAATTTAGAGAAATATTTGGAACATTTGAAATATGAAAATTTATTTCTTAATTTGACTTCTGTTATTTAATCATGATTGTAATGTTTCAAATTATTTTCAAGTAATTTTTAATTAATTATTTTGTATTAAAAAAACTTCTTTAAAAACAAATTAAAATTTTTTGCTAAGAAATATACGTTTAGTTATTAGAATTGTTTTGAACATCAAATGAATTATTTTTATCACAAGAAATACAGTTTTAAGCATAAATTAAACTAGTATAAACATATATTCTTCCTTTACATTTAATTTTTGCTCTTAAATTCTCTTAATTTTTTGCACTTACATTCCAAGACAGCATTGCCTTTAAAAAGTTACTATAATGCATGAAGAAAGGTAATATTTTTTAAATCTTACTTAAAATTGTATGTACATTTTTAAGATATGAATACATTATTTAAGGCTAACATTTCTAACAAAAGCATTTTAAGTACGTTCTTTTTACATTTTTCTTTCAAAAATTAAGTATTTGTCTTGCAATAAATACATATATTTAATTCATGTTGTTTTTTTAAGTTTATATTCAGTGTATTGTACAACCAATTTTAATTAAGAATGAGCAACTAATGATTAGTATAATATGTTTCAGAAGCCTAAAAGATGCCCTGGAAAAATATATTAATTTATAAACTTACTTGCAATTAAGTAGCAAATGTTAGTGAAATACAATTTATTTATTACCTATTGGCTAAATATTCGAAATATAAAGCATCAAATTGAATTCTATTAAACAGTGAAATATTATATTCATTAAAAAAGATTTTCTGAATATAAAATCCTTTAACTAAATTAGCTCTATTAATAGCAAGTGGTAATATTTTAAGCACACAAACAAATCTATAAAAATGCCCTAGAAATTGCTAAATAAATAAAAAATAAAAACACTTTCTTGAAAACAAAATTCAATTGTGAATCCTTATACTCCTAACACTAGAACTTAATCTAGATAATTTTTTATACATTTCAAATAAAGAAAATACGTTAGTTCTACACAAAATTGCATTTTTTAACACCAAAGCAAAAACTACTTTATTCAATGAGTTACTTCGCAGTACCGCCATTAAGTAAGCGATTCTAAAAAGCTTTTTTATCTCTGAAGAATATAGACATTAAAGAAAAACATATTTGTTCTCTTTACAAGAAAAAAGATAATTAAATTACGAAAAGAACGTTAAGCTACTGTAAGATTATTAAGAAGGCAAATTTTTATATATTAATAAAGAATATTATCATATCCAAAGTATTTGAAATGTGTATCTTTTATATGAAATTAGAAATATATATATATATATATATATATATATATATATATATATATATATTATATATATATATATATATATATATATATATATATATATATATATATATGTACACATATATATACATATATATATAAATAATACATATATATATATATATATATATATATATATATATATATATATATATATATATATATATATATATATATATATATACATATATATATAAATAATACATATATATATATATATATATATATATATATATATATATATATATATATATATATATATATATATATTTCTTATATATATATATATATATATATATATATATATATATATATATATATATATATATTTGACTAATTTATTAAAATGTTTCAATAAATTGAACTTTTCTTGAAGCATATAATTCAAATATGACTTAATTTTTTTTTCATTTTTACAAATTGTAGTGTTACGGCCGTATTTATATTTCAATTATATTTGACATGATCATTTTGGTGAAAAAGGAGTGTTGTTTTCTGTAGTATCCGGCTAATGAACTTTCATAAAATATGCCCAGATAATGTTTAACCACGCTTCTCAGGGCATATTTATGCCAATATCATAAAATATGCCCTGAGAAGCGTGGTTAAAACATCACGTATACATGCAATGATTTTATTATTCGGATAATAAAATTTTCTAAGAACGAAGTCCTTCATACAATAATATTCTTTTTAATCTTCTACTAATATTTAATAAAGTTTAAAATATTTAATTTAAATTTTGATATCTAAGCAAAAAATCTTAATAGTGTATCTGTATATATGATTATTATAACGCTATAGCATAATTGTGTATAAATGATTATTTTAATGCTAAGATTAATTTTTTTCAAAAATTTCATTTAATATTATAAATTCTATTTATTTATCAGTAACAATTTTACAATAAAACTTATTATAAAATATATTATCTTTACAAATCATTAGGAATTTAATAAATGTTAATGATAGGCAGAAGCAAAACTAAATATTTAGGACATGAATACTGTAATAGTTTTCCTTCTTAAAGTATGCACAATTCTAGCGAATGTGATTTCTAGAAAGGTCAGAAATTAAGGAATATGAAATCATTAAGTTAATCATAATGGTAATTCAGAGAATTTTAATTAAATAATAGAATTTCACAGCATCTAATATAAACTAATCATCGAATAAATTATTTGAATAATCTCAAATATTCATTCATTTAGCACAAACAGCTTGTTCTGAATCTTTAATTATGGGATTACATTCCTCTATCAGAATATTTCGGCAATAATCACTGTATTATTTAAATATTTGTTATCAATTAAATTATGAGATTTATCTTAATAGTGCGCAAGCAAATGCAAAACTGTAATGTTTACATTTAACTCTTCAGGATACTTGATTGCAATTCAATAAGATATTATGCTTATATTTCATTGAAAATTTTTCTGGTTATGATAAATTCCTCGATTATCAAAGCAAACAAAAGTAAATTTTGTGCTGCTGATCAAAGCGAATGAATTCGGATATTATCATTATTTCAAAATTTGAGAGTTCAAAATGATATTGAAATGAGAATTAATGACTTCATAAACTGTTTCTGTAAATAAATATCATGTTACGCAGTAAACTTATTAAGTACGCAAGTTAGACTTTTTTTTTATCTAACAATTATGACTGATGAATTAAAAAATAACCCTAAAATATTGATCTCAAAAATATTTTGTAGTTATTTAAATATCAGTTTTATAAGTTTCGATTGATTTATTTTGATATCGAAATATTGCTCCGATGAAACGGAAATTTTTATATAAATTGATTTGATAAAAATGAATTTATTTGTCATGTTTGTCATGGTTATATTTTGTAATATCTTGTTTATATTTTATATAATTTATACCAAATAAAATATATTATAAGAGGATTTTCTGGAAACATTTTACATCAATACTTGGAACATAGAATATTTAATTACACCTCGGCTAATAATTTCAAACATTTTGTATTCTTTTTAATTTAAAGTAATAAATTTCTAACAATGATGATTAATTATAAAACAACTGTGTTTCCGAAGATTTTGTGAAGAAATATTAATTTTGTTACATTTATTTGTAAGGATTTAAAATAAAATTCAATTGATTTTCTAATATAGAGCTAAATAATTTTTTTAATGTAACATAAAACTGTGCACATACATTCCATATTGTTGGTGAAATATCGCAAAAGGCAAATTAAATTGGATTTACTTCAAAGACACAGAATACATTACGATCAATTCAATAAGTTTTTATTTCTTATTTTGGTTCAGTTTCATTTACTTACTAAGAAAAGTTTCAAAGTCTTTACACAAAACCAAAAATTGCCTGCTTAATAATAAGATATTTGCTATATGTTTTTTAAACAATTAAACAATTTCCTTAAAGACGCATTTTATTAAAAAAAATTAAAATACTTATCCCCTAAAAACAATAAGTAAAATATATTACTCTTGAATTATGATTTCCATCTAGAGTCAGTATTGGATTAAAATGTAATTGAAATAATTATTATAAAATTTAATTTTTGAAACATATTTGTCTTTAAAAAGTAGTTTTAAGCATTCGAGATAAAAACACAAAGAAATGAATTTTTTCCCCATTCTTCTTTATTGATTATAATAAAATAATATAACTTTTATTTAATCATTACATGTATCTTTATTTCAAGTACAATCTGTAAGGTTTGAAAAAATATATTTTATAAATTTTAAAAAACACTAATTAAACATTTTTATACAGTAATTTTTTTTTATATTATTTTAAGAACCAAAATACCAAAATTGTAGAAATTAGTATTTAATAATGATATTTTAAGAGTAAAATGCTTCTAATTATTTTTTTCAGCATTGATGTTTGTAAATTAATACAATGAAGAAACTAAAAAATACATTCTAAAATAATTTTAAAAATTGTGAACTTAAAGCCATTAAAGAAGTCTTACTTTTAATTGTTCATGTATTGGAAACAAAAAAAGGATAAAAATAAAACAATTGTGTTAAAAAAAATTAACTTGCATTTTAAAATTTTATACTTGAAAAATGTGTTACAAAATATGAGTCACTTATTTAAAACCATGTTAAAAAATTTTGAAAAGTACATTTTTATACAATAGGATTACTTTTACAGAAAACATAAGTCAAAACACATAAAAAAGACTAATGTTGATAAGTTAACTGAATCTCGAAAATCGAAACCTAAAGCCAAGAATAAAAACTTTGAGAAAGCCATTTAGCAGGAAATAAGTTCCGATAAATGCTAATCTTAGATTTTTTGTTTAATTTTACTTCTATTATGGTAAAAAAAAAAAAACTCGTCTTTACTAACTTCATCACCACAGAAATAAAAGGAATGTTTAAATAAAAATATTGTTAAAAATACTCAATTAATTTCTTAATTATTAATTAAAAGATAAAAAAAATACTTTAGTAGATGTGATTGGGTTATACGATAAAAATTCTGTGCTAAAAATAATTTGAGGAAAATGAAATACACTTAGTAAAAGCAATTCGCAATAATTTATAATAATAAAAATAGCGGTTACAACAATTAAACGCTATTATTTACAGGGAACTTTTCAATTTTAAATAAATCTATAAATCTAAAAAGAAATCGTTAGTTTTTTAAGAATATTGTTCGCAGAAAGTCTAGAAAGAAATCATATAAACATCATTAGATTTAATGATTTGAAACTGTGACTATTTTAGAAAAAATCATATATATTCCTAGTGAAACGCCAAATAATTTATATAATATGAAATTTTTCTCTATCATTAGAATTTGCAAAAAGTATGGTGATTGCTTAAAATAAAACTGTAAAATTTACATTCATATTTGATAGAACCCAGTTTGAACAGGTTGAAATAATTCGTTTCAGAATAAAATAATATTATATTGAAATCTGATCCATTGAAATAAATCTTTATGAAGCTCATTTAGTTATAGATAATTTAAATAATGTAATAAATGTCTTGAAAGAAATACCCGCTTATAATCAATATTATAGTAAAATCAAACAACAAAATAATAACTAAAGTTCCTATAAAAAATTAATAACACTCATTATTGAATTTACTTAAAATTCATATTTCGTTCATATAATAGATTTTAATTGAAAAAAAAGTACTTCATCTCTATCTTATGTGAACTACGTAAAAAATTTCTTAAATACATTAAATCTATGAAACAGAAACTTAAAATTATTATGTAAATATGAAATTTGTTACTAAAAATAAATTGTTTAACTTTAAATAGTTTTTTAATAAAAATTTAATAATTAGAGGAATTTTCAGTTAAAAAATTACAAACGGAAACATGTTTCGTTTTATTATTTTTCTGACACTAACCATAAATTACCTGGTTACCCATAAGTACCTAATTTACTCTACAAATAAAAGCGAACTACTTTTTTGTTTATTTATGGTTCTCAGTTTTCTTGATGTTCATGAGAATTTTGTGGTTAACTCAATTGTCATCAAATAAAACTTCAAATTTGTTTTGAAATTAGAAAATTATATTCAATGTAAAATTCAAGTTAAAAACAAAGTTTAATATCATTCTCATAATAATAATTATAAAATGCATTACTTAACGAATCAAAAAAGTTTTTTCATAAGAAGAAGTATCCTACCACAAAATCTGATATGCCTGGAACTTTGCGCATTTACATGTTTTTCTACTTATTCACGTATCCAAAAATTCGTAATTTTCATGTATACCAGAGTTCTTAGAGAAAAGAAAAAATTCACACTAAAAATAAAATTAATTTAATCTTCCTTTTACATTATAAGCACTTAAGATAACATTATTGATAGTGCGAATTGAATATTTAACATGTAACGTAAAAACGTAAAAATTATTTCCTTGGTAACGAAATGTTTAGAGCAAAACGAAATACTACATTTAAAACTTTGATTCTGAAAATGAAATATTGAATTTATTTTCTTTTATTTCGGACGATCCAAAATTCTTTTTATTTATCATGTGATTTATAAGAAAAAAATTCTTATATAAAATTCAAAGTCTAAGCAATTTTATTCAAAAAATTCAATCTATGGAATCATAACTTTTTTTGACATTCGATGAATAAAATAGTCCCTCATTTGAATAAACCTTTTGAGCAACGCTCTACTATTTTTCGATTGATTTCAAGTCAGAGTTCTTTGAGAGTTAATCGAGAAAACCGTTTTTTCTCTACCAAAAAATATATTCATGTTAAATAAGGGGTATTAATTGATCAATTATCCTGCAATAAACGTCATTTAATACTTTGATGATATTTAAAGTTTATTAGATATTTTCTTTAATTTAAAATAAAATTATTTCGTTTAGCATATAAACACTTAGAAAAAATAACATAAAATTTAAATTAGATTTAACAATGAATATTTTATTAAAATAAATATATTTAATGAAATACTTATTGTCAAATACGTTCATTTTATCAAATAATCAAGATACCACTGTCCAAAAGTGTATGATTCTACATTCTTTACTCTTGCTACGAGCAAATCAAATATTATTTTGAATATCGAGCAAAACACAAACTGCTCCTTTAACTTTATATCAATCCTAGTAAAGATTAAATATTTATTTAATCCTTACAAAGCTTGTCCAAGTGTCGTAAGTAACACAAAGGGCTGTTTACATTTAACTTATATGTTTGACTACTCATTCTAATATATTTACATATTATTGAGAAGAAAAACCTAATATATCAATTATTTGCTCACTAAAATATTCTTTGATTTCTTTTTGCCAAATATTTTAAATATTGTTTAAATAATGGAATTGTTTCCTAAACAGATATTTTAATGAAATTATAATTCCTACTGTTTCACTGAGGAGAAATTAGTTATTTCCTATTTCTCATATGAAACTATAAAAATTTAGGAAAAAATAAATTATTAATTTGTTGGTTTCTTCATGTATAATATCAGAAAAGTTTGCTTGCTAAAATGATATGAGAAGTTTAGTTTCGGGAAATGCATTAATATAATTTGATGAATTTATCTATTGCTTGTTAAGCAAGTTTAGAAATTAAATTTTTATTAAAATATATGACTAAAATATGATTCATATATTATCATACTAACTATAATCTTTTTGATAATATTCGCGTGAAATAGTTTGAATTCTTAACAGGTTATTTTGCTACACTTTCAATCTCTCTCTACAAAAATTTATAATAATAATTTTATTGTGGTAAAGTATTTCCCATTTAAAATAAATGTTTGATTTAATTAAACATATTAGTATATTTAGATATATGTTTCTTACAATAGTAAAATATATTTGATGAATTCATGTAATTTTTCATGGCATAATATGTTTTTTAAAATTGTTAGATTGGTTAACTAACAAATGGTTTGATTTCAATGAAATGATTTAAGTGAATGGATTCTTACAAGGGAAGCTAAATTGTAATATTTTAATTTTCTAATTTCACTAAAAATTGCAGAATCAATACACTTACTTTGTTTAATACAATTACTTATGACAATTCAAATATCTTCTGTATAATTTTCCAATATTGCTATTTTTTTTTTTTATGATTTTATTCTACAATGATATTTCAGTTTGAAAGAAATAATTAAATATGGAAGATATTTTAGATTATGTACTTTATGCGAATTTTATTATTGAATTTCTTTTAAGGTGGTAAATTAGTCTTTAATTTACCAACTTAAAAGAAAAATAAATTATTGTGCTATGTTTTTATATTAATATAAATATATATGTAATTTAATAAGAAGACTGGTGGCTTAATGTTAGCTTTTTCACCACCCAAGACATACGTTCGAACGCCCAGTTAGGAAAGGTCAATTCAGCATTTCATCTCTCCAGAGGGTTGATAACTGAGCACCAAGCCTCTATAATATATAAGCACTGGGGTGTTTTCGTTATTCTGACCATCTAACTTGAAAATATGCTTTTCTCAGGGACTTTCTGTCAGGAAAACAGATTTGGGTATGTAGACCTTGGCTCCCAGATAGGCTGCCTGATTTAGTTTTGGTTTTCAATTACTTAAGTAAAATAGTATTTAGACTTTTCATAAACTGTGAAAAGTTAAAAAGATCATTTAATACATCGGTATGTATACATACAGATGCGTCATAGCATTTTATTTGTTAGCACTCTATCGTTTTTCTATACAAACTCAATTTATATATGGTATTTCTTTAAACATTTGTATAATTCTAAATTTAAAAAAAAAATAACTAGTGTGGTTCACAATAATTTCAATAATTATAATCCTTGAAACATTGGCCTATTGATGGAAAATGTAATTTTATTTATTCAAATGTTTTCTTTCTCAATTACATAACATATAAAATTAAATTCAATACATTTCACAATATTTATTTATGAAATAATAAAGTAAATATACCTTTAAATAGAAATAAAGTGTACAGAGCAATCGAAATATTTAAATATGAATGGAATAAATCTTCTTTAATATTGAAACAAAATTGTATAATTGTAAACTTTAATGGCTTAAATCAAAATTTTAGAATATTTCGAATGTTTAAGTGTCATATATAATATTTTTATAGTATATTATATTATTAATAATTATATTATTTGTATTATATTATTATATTATTTTAAAAATTACAATCTAGTTGCTATTAAAAAGATACACTAGGGAGAAATGGAAATAAAAAATATTTTATATATAAGCATATAAGTTATAAGTATAAAAATAATAACAAATATTTAAATTGTCGAAAAATTTGAAAGCATGCATCTTAAAAACACTCTTTCAAACAAGAATAATTCCTTTTTATATAAGGTGTTGCGTGAAGCGGAGATTATACAATGACTCATTGACTGTTCATTCAGATAGACTCGCGTTTAAAGACAAGCCAGTCAATATGCAGCAATTGTTCAGTTTTTCAGTTGCTGAAACATCTACTAAATGTATTTGTAAGGATGATATACAAACACTTTTCGTATTAAATAAAGTCAAAACAAATTGGTAAAATGTGATCGTGTGACTAACTAGCTACACTGGGTGCGAACAAAAAGTATATTTGTGCATCTCAACACAACAGAAATGTAAATCATTGTTCAAATTGATATCATTGAAACAAAATATCATCAAAACATGTTCAATGACACCCCATATTAATAATATATGTGATGAGACAATATGATGCCTATTGCATGCTTCTAATATCCATTGACTATGATTCCCCTGTCATGATTTTGTAAACAAGCTGGTTTCATCTGAAAACAAGATATGTATTCCTCGTCATCGTTGAGGGACTCTCCTGACAGTGATCGAGTTTTTTATACAGATGAAGCCATTGTCACCAAAGTAACACTTTTAGCTGTACCAAATATCGTTGAACTATTTGAATGGATACTTGTCTTACAAAAGATCCCATAATTTCTTGCCTCAAGCTTTGAAATAAAACTGCATCATCCATGAACACTACATGTATGTGTTCCATTTTGACAATTAATGATTATGAGCCACTGTTACCTAACACGTCATTTTGTACAAACATCCCTTATACATTTTTAAGCAAACATGGAATATCTGGGGACAATAACAAAAATACTTTGAGTTAAAAAGCAATTCCATGAGGATGTCACTCGACACCTATCAAAATCAGAGATGCACTGGTAAGTATTTCTCTTTTTTTATGAGACTTCACTTGAAGATCAATCTTAAGTAAAAAGTGCACGAGAAATCAAAAATACAATATTTATTAATTGATCACATTGTTGTGTCGCTACTAACATTTAATTTAAATAAATGCATAAAAAATTAATTATTTGCATATCATTGCATTTTTAATCTTCAAATGTGCAATGAGTTGTATTGCTTGTATTGCAGTCTTTGTAGTCAAAATCTCAAAAATTTATCCCAAATATATAAATTTCCAACATTAATACGAATAAAAATTGCAAGCCATTTTGAGAAAACGTATATAGGAGGCTTTTAGTAAATTTCCCGTATGAAACTTACATGAAACTGTAGTTGAATAAAAATAAAACAATGTTAGCAAATAATACAAACATTTATTTTCCTAAAATTCTAGCTCATACATTTGTAATAATGATATTTTAAGATAGCACAAGAAGTTTTCTAAAATACATTTATGTAAAAGCCAAAATTGTATATATATATAAAAAATTTACTAAATTTCAACAATTGTTTCATAAAACGTGTGAGCAGAAAGTGATAGCATTATAATTCAGAAAAGTTTAAAACATTATTTAGTCGATTGAAAGTTTCATACTTTTGGTTATAATTCTATGCTTAATCTATCAATATCTTATAGTTATAACAAACTTCTTGTAAAGAAAGAGCTTTTGTAAGAACACTTTGGCTCAAGAGATTTCATCAGAAATTCAAGAGCTTAAGGTATTAACTTAATTTATCAGGCATTTCAAGAGGACCAAAAGATAGGGGATGAAATTAATTTTTAGAATTTTGAGGTTTTCATGTATTACTTAGAAATTCTTTGAATAGTGTTTCTAAAGAGTCTCACAGATAATGATTAAAAGTTGCCTTTAAGAGAGAGAGAGAGAGAGAGATGCGTAGGAGATTAAAATTTCAGAAAGAATATTGTTTGTGTTCTTCAAATTTACGTAGTACTATTAAGTAAATATATTTATTCCGGATAACAAATTATATATGAATTAAAATTAAAGTGTCTATTCAACATATATTATTTTAAAATCATAATAATTTATAATTTGTGAAATAATTGTGGAAAATAAATGTGAAATTATGAATAATGTAATCAAATAAAAATTTAATTCTCATGTTATTGCAAATTAAATTTATTAGAATTTTAGTTTATAATACAAAAATAAAAATGTTATTTTACTAATTTTTTAATTGCCCTCAAATGCATTAAAATTTCAGTTTTATTTTTTGAATTTACTACTGGATATACTAAGAGAAAATATTAAAAAAAACTATATGCTGAAAAACTAAAGTACCTATATATCAAACTACATTCATACTATATAATTATTTAGTATATTCATTAATTCTCATTAATATAAAATTAATTTATCAATACATTAAACTAAGCACTTGTTATAAATTCATTTAGTACATTCCTTCAACTCATTAGTACAAAGTGACATTTTCATTTATTTAGATTGGGAATAATAACAATGAAAATATCACTTCGGACTAAAGTAAATGATATATTTTTATAAATAAGATGAAAATACTAGACTGTGGAAGAATTGATATTATCTGTATCATAAATATCTTTGGTTTATTTAAAATCAAATAACATAATTTTGTTGTTTTTTGGAAAAAAAAAACTATTTTAAATAGTTAATGCAAGTTACTTGTATGCATACTTTTTTACTAAATATGTAATGTTTCCTTTTAATGAATTGCTATGTAATTAACTGCTACTTCAGTATCTTAGTTATGAAAAATGTTAGCCACTAAACAAAAATTGAAGATGTTTAATAATTTATTTATCTATAAATGAAGAGAATTGGAATTTTTGTCATTCATTTATTTATTTGATACTATAAAGCTTAATAAGCATATACTCCAATCACAATAGTGAATATTTACTTTTGATAAAACTGTATAATAAGGTAAAATTATATGGTATGTACATTCAGTACAAGTAGTCCAATAAATTCTTAAAATTCTTGTTTTATCAGCAGAGTATTAAATATATATTCAAGATTGATAAAATGTCTAAACTAAAGGAGTTTTACTAAAAACTGAATAAATTAATACATACTTAAATGAGAGATTAACGTGGTCATTATATAAAAGTGATTATATAATAATTTCACTTTGAATTGTGTTTTCTAATAAATCAATTCATAAGACTCTTATTATAAAATAATAAACTTCTAGTTAACATTTTGGTTTAAAATGGTGGCTACGTAGAAAGGAAAGGAAAATATTCGAGGACACTAATTTCATGTACATGAAAAGCAAAACTGAAGCGTGCATATATATTTTGGAACAAAATAAAAAAGTTATACATTTAAATTCAAATTATAGTGCATTTTCAAAAATTGTAAGAAAATATCATATTAATATCACTAACAAACAGCAGTTTAAAATCCATAAAAAAAAGGTAATAAGATTTGGGATGATTCTTCATCTACAAAATTGAGACAATTTTATTATATTTTCTAATAAATGATGTGTCCCAGTGTAAAATGTTCCTCTTATTGAGGAATTAACCAATCTAGAAGTGTATTAGGAAAAAATAATAGTGTACACATAACGCGGTTGAAGGCACGGCAAATAATTTCTCTGGAAATCAAAATCAGTGATAACAAGCAACTACTTTATATGAACAAACCCTTCGTTCTTTGGCTAGCCCTAGACAGCTTTATGGGGGGGGGAGGGGTTATAGTCCGTCAAAACAAAAGGAAAACAGATGTAGTATTTGCCATTTCAATAGATCTTGCAACAATAATGTGTAACTAATATAGAAGATTTGATAATCATTTTATTAAAATTTTATCTTCTTAAAACAATTCCTTGTTCAAGCTAAGACGTATCGACTAAGCAACGTAGGAAGTCCTGAGACTGACTGAATGATTTTTTCTTAACTATTGCATGCTTGACATGATACTCAAAGCCATACCTAAATTCATACTTGAAATTAATTTTTCTCCACTTAATTAGATCCAGTTGTCGTTTTGGAAAAATCTCATTGTTTTCTGCTAGACTGAAAAGTTAAAGAAGCTTAAATTCTTAATACCTAGACAACATTCCACTTCTTCTTTAATTTTCGATTGAAATTTTGATTTTACCTATTACTCACTGGTCTTATATTTTCTTAGTTATCACTGTAGAAATTTAAAGACTCTCGAATTCAGGTTTATGATAACTAATATTATAACCAACATACTTCACTACTTGTAGTGATTATATAATGCGTTATTTGTTAGAATTCCTTTGAAATTTAGATTTGGTATCTATTTAAAAGCAGTTCCTAAATCTTATGTAACTCATCTGTATCAGTTTGCATAAAAATACTTTGATATGTATTAATAAATTGTGGAGCTTTGTAATGATTGAAATAATACTAAATAATGTACAATAAGATTGATAAACGATTAGTGTATAAACTTCATTATTTAATTTTTAATTTATTGAAACTGTTAAATAAGTTTTAAATTTAAACTTATTGAATTTATTCTGTATATTTAGTTTACAGTTATTTATTTTACTGTATTTTCATCTTTCAGCAATCAATAAAATAAATAACTTAAAATTAAAAAAAACATCAAAATATAACATTTAAAATAATAATTCTTAAAAATAAGAACTTTAACATGTTTCACAATTTATAAGTAATTGTAGGTTGTTAGACAGAAATATATGTGATAAAAATAAAAATAAAACAAAATAATTCTGCAAAAGTCTCTATGCAAATTTAGAAAATAAGAACTTCAATATCTGTTCCAAGAAAAATAATCAAGCCAATAAGTACACAATCAACTATGCTATGAAAGTTCCATGGGGAAAATATTATTCTTGGTGAAGTTGCACTACGGCTTGAAGACAAGTGGAAGAAAATCTGGATTCGAGAGAAAACAAACATTATCTCTTAGATAAATAAAAATCATGAATCAGACACTCCAAATAATAAAAAAACGAAGAAAAAATCGCAATGTATTTATATAGATAGACAGATAGGTAAATAATTTTATATAGAAGTTCCATATAAAATTGAAAATATATATGATCACATTTCTTAAAACTTTTTAAAATTAATTAGTAAATCATTTCATATAGTTGTAACATTAATATTATCATCTATGAAGATATAATTTACTTATTCTTAGTATTAAGTAAATCAAGTATTTGTTTTTTTAATCAGTTTTTTTTTATATTATATAATGTTTTACATTATTGTAAATAAATTAAATATAGTTATAATTCTTTTTTCCCTTCTCAATTTTTTATAAATATGTGTTCTTGAAACTCAAAATCATCTAAATAGTTATATAAATTGAAAATATCTTTATAAATTAATATTCTGATTTAAAAAAATATTGCTCTCTTACAACAGCTCTTTTAGTTAATAGAAAATAATTAACGCTTACATACGCATATAGCATATATATTGTATATTAGGCAACTGCTCCAATTACAAAGTTATGATAAATTTAAAAGCATACTCTTCGATTCAGTAAAATCTATTTGCATAAATTCCAACTTTGAAACTGCATCGATCAAATAAATGCTGTCCACCAAAAAAAGCGTTACCTTGAAAGAAGCCTGCACAAATCATGCTAAAATTACATCATGTTCAATTGGCAATGAGATATGAAAAATATTAACTCTGCAACGCATGGGCACATCAAAGCTAATTGTTGTGACAACAGCAAGCACTAAATAAAATAAGAAGAAATTGAGGAGCTGAAATTTTTTTTCTCTCTTTGCATAACTATTTAATCATGATTTTTCCAGAAGTTTAAAGAAAACTTTTCTTGTTAGTTTTACAAAGTAGAAATATGAACAATAGAAGCCATTGATAATTACCCTTTGATGATCGTGTTGGATCAAAACATACAAGTCTGATATGGATCTGAATTAGTTGAATGGAGAAAAGAAGGAGAAGGGTCAAACAAATCGTCCACAACTATTTTGTTGCAATACTACACATGATGACAGGTATATTAGGCGCTTTGCAGTGATGGATCACTCAGACACATCACAAATCATAGAACTATAGATTCTGTCTGTTGAATTTCATTCGGTGTCCTCTGTTACCCATTTCAGTTCTTTTGTAGCTGATTAAAAGGCATGTTAAAATCATTGCTTGGCTTATTCCCAAAACCAAAAATCAAAACCAATGTCACAAACATCGAGAGACACGGACAACTGAATGGAACGACATTGTTTTTACTGATGAAATCCATTTCTAGCTTCAATATAAGAAATAGTATTCCAATCTGGGTAGAGACAGATAAACTATTGCATTTTACATCACCATATTGTTTTGCGTTCATAGTACGGGTTGGTATTGTATTTTCCACTTGCATTTCTCTAACACTCATTGCAGGTACACTGGAACAGCCAGCATTAATTCTTTGAGGTGTTTGAGAACAAAGTCTTTTCGTACCTATAGTACCTTGCCCTAAGCCATATTTCAAAAGGATAAATGACTCATGTAATGGAACAAAGCTCAATAATTTTTTATTTAGCCATAAGGCTGAAATACTTTTTTGTTTTTCTTGTTAACCACTCTATCACTGAAGAAATCATTTTATTCACACTTGTAGAACAAGTGGTTAGAATTATATGAAAAGTCACTATGCCAAGTTACTTATTTTATTCTATTGCACAGAGAAGTGTGCAAAGTGATATACAGGTACATCACTCGCTTCTAATTGTGACATCATTCATACTTAATATAAATCTGTAATGTAAATCCTTTGCACTTTATATAGCGTGTTATCTGCAAAAAACATTTCGATACATCTTGTCTTTTTCGTTGTTTAATTTATCATTGGTCAACATCCTACATTTACTTTCTAAGAAAGTTAATTTTAATTGCCAGTACGTATGTAATATCTCTTATTTTCATATTTTAAATATTTCGTACTTATAACATTATTACCAGTTTTGATTAATCACATGAAAATGCAGTGTTAAATAAAATATGTTAATTAAGATGTTTTTAATTAAAAAGCAAAAAATTCCAAAGGCGCAGGGTGCAACGACAAAGATGGAACACACACATTATAAATATATATATATATATATATATATATATATATATATATAATGTGTGTGTGTTCCATCTTTGTCTGTTGCACCTCAAGTGCCTTTGGAATTTTTTGCTTTTTAATTAAAAACATCTTAATTAACATAAAAACATCTTAACAACATCAAAACATCTTAATTAACTATCCATATATATATATATATATATATATATATATATATATATATATATATATATATATATATATATATATATATATGTATATATATATATATATATATATATATATGTATATATATATATGTATATATATATATATATGTATATATATATATGTATATATATATATATGTATATATATATATATATATATATATGTATATATATATATATGTGTGTGTGTGTATAATGTAAACTAAACTTGCATCAAATCATTTGTGAAAAATTGTACATAATTATTTTGAACATTTGCTATCATGCAGTATTTATTTAATTTTTCTTTCACTTAAGATTAAATGCAACAATCAAGCAAAATTAATGGGCAAATTGTAACTAGACAATTACTTCCAAGAAATCGGAATATATCCTTCTTCAAGAGACTATAGAATAAAGAAATAACCAAAAAAATATGTTTTCCTTACTTGATAAAGAAATTGGTTCTCATTTTTATAATGAGACTCATATTTAAAAACAAAATCTCATCAACTGGAAACAAAATGCATTATTTAGATATATGAAAGATATTTTCTAGCAAACGTTCGAAAACAAAAGATGTTGTTACTATAATAACGGATTCAGTGGGAAATAACAGGAAGCAACTTGATTATTTATTTATTGCTCTTCCTTTCATAGATGGAATGCATAAAAATTTATCTCTTATACATGGCTTTAGAGCTTGTCAAACATTCTTTAAATGATACTTTTTATATAACAAGGATCATAATTTCAATCAGTTTTGTGAGCAAATATTTGTGATTCAGGAAAGTAGATAAAATATAAATCCTTGAGAATATTCTTTAATAGGAAACCGTTTCAAATTAACTTTTGTTTCTAAAAGCACATTAGAAATATAAACTTTTAAGGAAATTTAGGTTATGTATTTTATTCTCTATTCATTTAAAATTTATTTTCAAATTAATTAGAAATATTGTAAAGCAAGCATACATAAAGTTTCTCAGCAATCATCAACAGTTGCATTTTTTTTAAAAAACACGCACAATTTTCAAATGCACCACAAATGACATTTGTATTTCAATTATTATTGTAAATATAATTATTTCGAAACCTACATTTTGACTTTCTGGAGTTATTTCTCTAAACTGGAAACATATATCTTAAAGAATTTTTAATTATAAAGTATTAAAATTTATGTCATGCAAAAATAATTTACCTTGCAAATTATCTCAATTAATTATGTTTAACCTAAATATTCTCTTACCTGCAGAACTCCTGTAATTTCAGGATAAATTTAAGTTTGAACTTACTATTCGTTTTTTCAAAGTTGAATTGAATTTTCCTTAATTTATATTAAATAAAAATAAGTCAAGAAAAGTAAGTTTCATTTATAAATAATAAAATTCATTTTTAATTATGTATTAAGATTTCCTGATATATTCAGGTTATGTAAATGAAATTAAATTACTGATTGATTTTAATAGAGTTGATAACTAAAGAAAAAAAAATTTATAAATCTTCATAATATTATTAATAAAATAATTTTTTTTCTTATATTAAAAATGCTTACATATTTTATTATTTACACGTTTTCTTATTTCACATGAATATATTAATTTGCTTACTTTTATATACAGTTAAACATTTTATTCATATATTTTCAATTACAGTGAAAATAAGTTTGTATTGATTAAAATGAGGTTATTATAAAATTTTTGAATGGCTGTATTGGATATTTATCCCTTGAAAGATAGCCAGTTTATTAATTATACAAAACATACTGTTTCAGATTTAAAATAATCCTAATAAATTTAAGCAGTTTAACCGAATTTTGTTGGAAATATATTTATTTCATAGTTTTGTATTCTCTTATAAATTTTACCTTCAAATTTTGCTCAGTGATTTGAAATATTTGGAATTATATTTTCCATTCATGAAACTAATTTTGGATATTTTAAAATATTCTTCTAAGATCTATTAATAATTATGTTTGCGTATCAGTAATATTATAACAGTAGTTCACCACTAAATTACTTAATAGTTCCTTAATTTATTGTAATTTCTATTTGCTTATAATATAATGTATGCATAAAGAATTTAAGGAGTTATAAATAAATATAATTTACAACTGTTAGGTTATTAATTGTATGTATTTTAATTAATTAACATAATTTTTCTACTATTTTTTCGCAGTATATTTATATAATTATAAATTATGTTCACGAGATTCTGAAGATAAATAATATTTTATCCACAATACAAAATTTGGAAATATAATTAATACATTTATTGGAATTCTTACAATTTCCTGTTATGTTACACATGTTTGTTATTGTTATTATTGTTATTGTTCGTGAAATATCCAAAATACATAATACTAATTTGCTATTTTGATAAAATCAGATGACTAAATGTGTTATCTAGTAAGACATTTGTAAAAATTTGATAAAAAATACATATAATAAAAATTCTCTAGATGTACAACGTTATCTTTATTTAATTATGTATGCTAGTGTTTATATATGAGCCAATAATGTACGAAAACTTTAACTTTATTTAATATGCCTGATTTAAAATATTGTTATTGAACTTTATGCGCCAAATTTCTCAACATCTTAAATAATTATAATATCAAGGTAATTATAATCATAACGGTAATTTTAAAATTTAATTTTTGTAGCCTTTAACTAATATTTTTATCATTATTAATAATATATTTATGATCTCTTTTATAAAATTCAAAAAAAGTTTTTTTCAAGCACGTACACATTGTAATTTACTAAAAATGCAGACAAATAAAAGTGGTCGGTTACTTATTTGCAAAGAGATCTAACCCCTAACATCCGCTTTTAACAATGCAATATATCTACAATGCAATAAATCGGTCTTTGAACTTCAACACATTATACTGCAGTATCATGTTTTCGAATACAGTATTAACTCTTCCCAGACAACCATAACAATTCATCCATGATTAGTTTAAATAGTTGCTTAACATAAATTACTCTGCACATTAGATTTATGGGAACACGTAAGCTTAGACAGACTCAAGGACTTGTGTAACATTATTATCAAAGGACTTAAGTAAGATTATTTCAATGGTTCATTGAGTTACCATTATTACTGTTAACAAAAATTCAGCTAGGTTAACGGCGTTTAAATAAAAAACCTTTAAAGGATACAAATGAATTTCATTAATAAAGCACACTAGATAGTAAACGTTTTGTATGAAGACGATTATAAACAAAAATAATTCCTTATTTCTAATTTGATCAAAACTTTAATCTTTTTTAAAACATTTATGCAACAGGTTTTTTGATATACATCCAGAAAATTTTTTTTATGTTTTCAAATTATTTGTAAAATACGATTACATTTTATTACCAAGTTTAGGAATGAATTTAATAACATGATTAAAAAGCTAACTTTAAATTTAACTCTTTATTTACCGATTGTCATACCAAACTCCAAATGTACGTTTGACAAGGAAAATTTTAAGATTGATTGTATAACAACTTGATTACAAAACTTGAGGCATAACTTTCACATACTTAAATTTACAAATGAGTATAATTTTGTATCTTCTTTCTCTTAGATATGAAATACATTAAAATTTTGATTCTATAACACAGAATTTGTATGTTACGCTTTATATTAATTTAAAACTTTTAATTTCTTTAAATTTTAAAGAAACATTTGAAATTGAATTTTAAAGAAACATTTGATATTGTTTTCAAAATGTTGTAAGTATTTATATATATATTGTTTTAATGTTTATAACGTTATTTCTTTTTCTTTTTTATTTTCCTCTTTTTTATAGATTTCACTAAAGAAATACCAAGGACACTTTTTTTAGCGGAGGCTATGATAGATCTTTCACAAACTTTTGTATATCTACTATTTGGACTAAGTCTTTCTAATAAAAATACCTCTTGATGATCTAGACAAGTTGAACCATTTAAAATTTATATTTTTATTTAATGACTTCCACATCTCCGCAATCTAAAAAATGTATGTGCTGCACAATGTTATTTCTCATTAGCTTATATAAACTATGAAACCCTACTATGTTATAAATAGTATTAACAACCAGTATCATCCTGAGAAGTTTTATTCAAGATTCACTGCAAAGTAAAATGTCATTTTTGTTATATCTGAAAAACTATTTCTGTATAGAATGAAAAAACAAGATTAAACATCTTTGTGACATACTGGGATGATATTTTATGCTTTTTGGTTAATTTATAATAGACTTTTGAATACATAGAAAAGAATAAAATTTAATATAAGTTTCTTACTAAGAAATAAAAATTATTCAAAAATTACAAAACATTTTAGTTATTTAGTAAGGTATGATGATCTTCCAGTAAGTTATGATGATTTATTATTACAATTTTATTTTAAACATTTATATCAGTTGAAATTTTATTGAATATTTTCCATGATTTTGAAAAACTGAAAGAAAAGAAATTAAAATCCAGGAAATATTTAATTGAAATAAATGTGTAATTAGTTTTTTTCAAAAAGATAATTAAACGTTTTCGCAAATGTTCCAATTAGTATTATAATAAAAAAACAATTTGGAGAAAAAATTAATTACTTTTTCACTTTTGGGAAACAAAGTTATCAAAATTGCTTACTCCAGTTTCTGGGAAAATTTCCTTTCATCATTTTATAACCTAAAGTTCAAACAAATATTTATTTAAATTGCAATTATTTTTCGAGTATTTATGACATATTAAATCATTTTAACGTTCTGACTGATTTAATTATTAATATTTAAAAAACAATTCTCTCATTCTTGCATTTTTAACAATATTTTAAAAATATTTCTTCCTTATCTAATTATTATTTTTTATAAATTTTGCATGCATGATAAAATTAATTCCTGAATAATCTTACATAATATTTTGCTTAATAAAGGCCTTATGATTTCAATTAATTATTAAGAAGTTAAAAGTATACATCGAAATAAAACTAATTTTCAGACAAAATTTCCTCATAATAAAAGCGTAATTTAGTAAGTCTGGGATTTAAAAAAAATTTAATTATTTCTAGAAATTATGACACATTTTTTAGTAATTTGATCTTATAATTGAGTTGATGAACTTATGAATCAAAATATTTATGCAATAATAAATGATTTTAATAAAACCAAATTTAATACATTATTTTTTTTGCGGAATATAAAATAAAGAAGAATATAAAATCTATGAAAACATACTATAAAGAGTCGAATCATATAAGTAAAAAATAATACTTGTATGATTAAGTAAAAAATAATACTTAAAATAGCATTATATTATTAGAGGAAAGATAATGGAGAATTCCTGTTCAATATTGAACTTTCTAACTATATTGAAATGATATTATAAAATACGAATTACATTAGATGAATGAGCTATGGTGGATATTTGGTTTAACTTCATCCACATGTTTATCCAATCATAGAAGTCTCGCTAAGTGAATAGGAGCATTATCATCCTGGAAAATGGCAACCCCAGTAGAAAAACAAAATTCGCATTATAGGAGGAACACAATCAATTAAAACTTGATTACGTCCATCGTATAATATTTTCTACATCCTACAAAACTCTCTAATTCTTTAAACTTATCTATCAGGAGGAGCTGCTCATATTATAACAGATTTTTCGCCATTTTTGATTGCAGAAAAAATATCCTCATGGTCAAACACTTTTGCAAGTATCGTCCAAGCGTGTTATCAATACATTGTAGAGGAACTGTGCAAAATTATCCTCTTAAATGTATAACTGTTTCTTAATTATCATTCAACTTGATTTGTTTTTCTTTTTTGGGGGTTATCGCATTAATATCAATGTTGTTTGCCAATAATATAATGATAAGTGGTTTGAGAATTGCTGCTGGACTGAAATATTCTATTACTAAAACTTCCATGTAATTCTAATAATTGAGCTACGAACTCCAGACTTTGAGAAGTTGTAAAAAATCAGAGATAATATGCATTGCAAATGATTTTAGGCATTACTTGCGTAACCATGATATAATTTTTGCATATTAAAACAATTGGTCGCGATTAATTCGCATCATATTTTTTCAATATTTACGAAGTGCATTTTAAACTTTTTTTGTCTTATTTACGAGTGTTTCCGTTGTTCTTAGTTAGTCTTCAGCTTATTAAAAGTAAAATCTAGTGTACATTTTCTGTATTTCTCATTTAACTTTCTTTGTATTAATTTAAATGTCCACCTGTATATTTTTAAAAATTTAATGTCAATTTTTTTAGAAATTTTCACCATTATTGTAGATAAATATTACCAGAAATTTTAATAATGTCTGCTATCTTTCACAAATATACTTTCGACATTGTGAACTTTTGTGACATCTTTTACTGGACTTACGCTTTAAATCAACATTTTAGCTTCAAACTCGCATTTTCATGATAGTATTTCATGCGCACAGTTCATAGGGTAACCAAATCTATTCGTCAATTTGCTTATTTGAAGTATATGGGAAGTTCTTTTTGTCATGTTATGATTTTTCATACTATGAAACACCATAAATAAGCTCAATTTTAATGAATAACTCCCCTACCATGAATTATCAAGCTGACAACTAAGCATACGAATGCGAATCTAATTGTAAGTAATTTTATTTGGAATATACAGAAAACAATTTTTTAATGTTAAGATTTTTTTCATAATATGAATAAATAAACCAACTTTAATGAAATAAGTCGTATTGTGAATTGTATATGAGCTATATTTCTTGCCACTAGTTCAAAAATTCATGGGTTCAAGTCTCATCAAAAGACACAGATGCTGTAATAATTCGGAATGAACTTAAATTGATAAAAATGTAAGAAATCACACTATCGCTGCACAATTCATTAAAAACCTTTTGAAAAACACAAATTATTTCAACGTTCAATTCAGGATAATTGGCACAAACACATGTCATACAAATTATCAGGCTCAATTCAATATATTTTAAATTCAAATTCTTTCTTTGAGACAATTTTTAAGTTGTAAATGCTTCTTAACATTGCAATGCATATTTGCTAAGAACAACTTCGATTTTAATACTCTTTTGTTAATCCCGTTTTATAAATGCTATTTTAAAAAATATAAATGAAACCGTATACTTTAAAGCGAAGATACAACAATTTGTTCAAATGGATCGAGATTTTTTTCCTCTATAGAACGAGAATATATTATTTGAACATGGTTGAGCATGCAATATGTATACAGCCTTGTCATGTATATATATATATATATATATATATATATATATATATATATATATATATATATATATATATATATATATATATATATATATATATATATATATATATATATATATATATATATATATATATATATATATATATATATATATATATCGAAATATATATATTTATATAGAAATATATTTCTAGAAAGAAGTTTTTTTTTTATAAGATTATGGTCTTCAAACTCCTAAAAGCATACTGAAATTTCTTGACTATCTTGAAATTCAATCAAATAAATTATAAATTTTGAATCTTTTGATACTTAATCATTGCTTTAAAAATACTTACAGATATAATAGTACTATAACAAATTATTTAACTCAAATAAAATTTGTGTGCTCCCCATTAACAAACAAAATTGTAAATTAAGTTTAATACGATGAGAAAGCTCTTCAGGGATATTTTCATAACAATGTCATTAAATTTATAATTTATCTACAACTATGACTTGCTTTAAATATTTAGTAATAATGATGAGATCTCGTGGGAACTTTTTAGTAAATATACTGACTAAATGATATTTACGAGTCTTTACATATAAGTTACTTTATTAAAGAGATTATTTAGAAGGAAAAATGTTTAATGATGTTTACGGTAAGCTTTCTTTTGTAATGAAATGAGTTTCTTGAAAACTTTTGAAACAGAAATAAATTATTTACTTTTTAAACAAAACAAGTTCAAAAATATGAGAATACATAAAGTAAACGTTGAATTAGACAATGGTTTTGGAAGAGAAATCAATTTCAAATTAAAACATCTGTAATTATTTTAATAAGATTTTTACTTTTACTAGCTTTGAGAAATAAAAAGAATCTTTACTATTAAAAATAACTAACAATTTTTTTTCAAAATACACAAAACATTGTTTACAATTTAAACAGTATAATAAAAATCACTAGCATACTTGCTTACAAATATTCCTCTGTTCACTTAATTGTTTAAGCTAATGTTCATTAATCCAAATTTGTCTCACCTAATAGGGAAATATATTACCTATAAAATACTTAAAAATATGACTTTTGTTTGCATAATAAATGATGCATATTTATTTATGAAATTGCGGTTTTATTAAATATATTTCTGTCTTTTTCTTCAAACATAATACTTTTTATAATTGTTTCTAGAAAAGTTTAACATTACCTGTCATTGCTAAATTCATTTATTTTTTATGTGTCTAGTTATGAGAGTATAAAAATAACAATAAATAATACATTAAGAATTTTGAGCAGATTTGTTTTCATTTCGCTTGGTTGAATATTTCTCCAGTTCATTTTATGCAAAAGTTTATAAAAAAGGTTTAAATGAAATGAATAAGAAAATTTTAAACTTAAATATGTTTACTGTTACTTTTAATAATGATTTATTCTTTATATATATATATATATATATATATATATATATATAGGAATTCTTATAAACTTAATACACTTTTTATAAAGGATTAAAGTAACTTAATTAAGTAAACTGTTGAACATTTTTGTTCAAAATTTTACTTATTCAGTAACCCTAATACTGAAAGAGACACTGAGCCATGAAAGCTGCAGCATATACTTTTTAATGTAAAGCAACTATTTTAAAATAATCAATTCATAAATTTTAAGAGTCAGAATCAAGTGGTGTTTATAAGGCTTAATACTAAAACTAATTGATAAAATTTGTGGTCTTTTCATGGTTATTTATTTTATTTTGCATGATAACAATTTATCACAACTTTACTATTTATCGACATCTTTGTAAATTTATGCATTTTTTCTAAAGCATTTTTGCATCTGATTCAAAGCGCAATATATTTATCGTACAGCTGACGATTATCGATTATCCACTGGAAATTCTCCCGACAAGTATTCTCCTGGTGCATCTCTAACAGCAGCAGGATTAGATCATTGACATCTTATTCTTCCAAACTTCTTACACATCAACATGATCCGATTACGCCTTAGTTGTCGGCCAGATGAAAAGTAGAAATCCTACATCAAGATCACATTTCTATAATTAGACACTTTGCAATTAACTTGCGATAAGCAACAATTTCAACGACTCTTTCAATGTTGACAGGTTAATGGAAACAGCTTTACAAACCTCTAGAGCTAGAGCGTGAAAGTATATTTGGATGCTATGCTTTAATTGCTAAGTTCATTTCAAATAAATGATTCACAAGAGCATTTATAGCGCTTAAATCAGAGAATTCTTGAGAGCATATATATATATATATATATATATATATATATATATATATATATATATATATATATATATATATATATATATATATATATATATATATATATATATATATATATATATATATATATATATATATATATATATATATATGTATATATATATATATATATATATAAATTTATGATGATAAGTTAAATTAACAAGATAACAATATAGGAGTTCCTTAATAATGTAAACTATTTAATAGATTTACAAGTTTATGAAAATTCCCTTATTTTACTCGTATACTGAAGTACTAAAATACAGGTGCCAGTGAATTCATTAAACGTTTTCTTATACATTTTACAACCTGTAGCATCCTCCACATAAATCTCTTCAGTAAGAAACAACAAGCAGATGTCTGTAATAAATTTTATACTTAAGAATTTCAGAGAAAAACTCCTAATTCTAAATCCATAGGAGGTTGCTATCAATAATTTTTATTACATTTAATGTAATGTTTATCTGTAGATACAACTGCATTTTATTAAATATTGCATCGATAGAGTTTTAGGCCTTCGTTTTATAGCTTGCCACACTATATTTTTATTATAATGCGTTATTAGAAATTCCATGAACAATTAAGTTTATTAATATTACATAATTTATTTATGTATTAAGTTAAATATTGTAAATTTTTCACAAATTTCCCTTTTGCAAATTTATGGTGAAACAAAATTTTATAATTTCAACAGAATGTTTAATTGTGTACCTCAAGAACTTTGTTTATTATATTTAATTGCAATGTAATAGAAATAAATGCATTTTTTTCAAAATTCATGGCACTGTGTGGATATGAATAAAATACTTAATCACCAAATAAATAGTATAATTTTTTTTGATTAATAGTTTCTTCATTACAGTAAATTCTATTTGCATGTCACCTATAAATAGAATATATTTTACCAGCAAATAAGAAATAATGTAAAAAATGAAAAATGTTTTGACTATCTGACGAAGATGTTGATGTTCTTCTTTCTACTGATTTTTTCTTAAAATGAATCTTAATCACTTCTATAATCTATTATATTTTCTTACAGATATAATAGAATCAGAAACATTTTTATTTTATGAATTTCATACTAATTTGTCAAGCAAATGGTTAAAATGATATTTAATTGGTTGCTTTGCTACATCAAAATTATTAATTACTGATTATTTTAACTATTTATTAATAGACAGATACTACATTACAGATAAAAAAGAGAAATAAGAAAAAAAATAATTATAAAATTTATTGAAAATAAGCAAAATATTAACACAGAAAGAAATTGTTTCATTCTTCATGTAATAGCATTCTCATTTTGTAGCAGGCATATAGAATTTCCTCACATAATAAAACATTTGCTTATTGTATTTAAAATTTATAGTGTTATAATTCACAATAACAAAATGAAACAAACTCTGAAGCGGATACGCGTAGAAATATTTTAATATAGAAAGACGCTTAAAGCCGGTTGACAAATTCTCTTTTGGGAATAGAAATTTAATGAAATCCAAGTCTTCGAGATTGCAGAATTATCGATTTGCACTAAAATGCTCCCTCCATTTCACAAAGAGACACTCGCGTGTAGTTTGAAAACATGTGAAATTCCTTTCAACTCTACTCTCTCAACAAAGGACCCATTAATCGTTAAAGCTATGTTTCAACGCATCACACTTGGTTACATCAAAGACACTTAATTAGCTTACTTCCATTTTTAGAAAAGGATAAAAAGGATTACTTTTTTACTTCCTGTGCCATGAACAAAGAGATGTCACAGTGGGTGTTGGAGCATGTCATATGAAATACCCATTCTTAGTATGTTTTTTTCCTCACTTTTTTAAATGAAAATGAACAGTTGAAAGAAATCATTTAAAGAAGATGAGAAAAATATATCTTTTTCCATGGAAATTTCGCTACAAGTAAATCATTGCATTGAATATTTATACTTATAAATCACTATAAATTGAAACATACTTCAGGAAATAAAAATTTCTAAATAAATATATTTCGTAATTAATAGGAATTTGGTTCTTTTGACATCCCATTAGGGATATTATAATAATTTAGAAACTTTTTAGAAACTCTTAAACTTATAATCTTTCATAGCAATTTTTCTAGTGGATCAACTAAAAATGAAACTTTTTTTGATTATATTCATATAAGTCAAAGTATAAAAATATCGAAAACCATGATGAAATGAAAAGTAAGTTTATCAAAACCAATTTTCTCCTGAAAAAACGCATACATCTGTGAAACACAAACATTTAATCTAATCTAAAGAGAGTAACTGTTCTCAAAACGTTATGTAAATACTTTATCTAAAACCTTTTATATATAAATATGTATATACTCATTACACAAGAATATACGATGAATAAAACATACATTTTGACTATTTCACCTTGTTTAAGAGTTCCTAATTAAAACTAAATTCGTATATATATTTTAATGAGATTTGACTGTTTCCAACTTAAATTTTTATACACATCCCATACCAATTATTTAATATTATTTTTGTTGATATAATAATTTTTAAATATATCCGGAATGTAATATTGAAATTACCATTTGAATCATGGATTACCATTTTTTTAATAACTAGAAATGTTAACAATGATTTTTCATAATTCTTTAAAATTATACTTTAAAGTGAAATTTAAGGTTTTTAAAATATATCTTTTATTTTATTTCAAGACTTATTGGGAATTATTTCATAACCATCTAAAAGTAAAATAACATATTAGTCACAAATATAGAAAATATTCTTCTTCTATTTAAACAGATATGAAATCGATTGACATAAAATATCAACATGAATTGACATAAGCATTGAAATTAACATTTTTATTTTCCTATTTTAAATTTGAATACAAAAGTATGAAATAATTATGTAATTATGATTACCAAAATGAATATTTGCAACAAAATACTCTTTTAATATAAGGAATATTAGGGAATATAGAAAATATTCATATACCTAACAAAACAACACCATGAAAAGGATTTTACAATTATTTTTTTCACTCTAATTTTTGAATTTCTATAAACCTTAAATAATTTTATGAGCATTTTGTTACATTTTTTATATTACAGCATTTACTTTTAACAACTGATTATTTTTATTTGTACAAAACACAAATTTATAGATGATCGACATGAACTGGTATATTCAGAAGCTAGCTTCCTTTTTAAGGCTATAAAAAATTTTTATAAGACAACTGAATATTTATCTGAAATATTACGGCACTAATGTCAAATTTTATGTGTACTTATCTTAATGCTGTAGAACGATTGGCAATTCTTCTCGCAATTGCTTAGATAACATATACATTTGCACATTTAACAATCTAAGGCATAAAATACATTGCTTATGTATCGAAATGAATAAACTTGTGGCTTACTAATTAAAAAGTATGGCAACATTTGAAGCACCTTAGTAATATTCTAGCTCAAATAAATGAATTTTCCATCATTTTACTTTCTAGAGAATTAAAATTAATTCAAAAATAAGCCAAGGTATATTCATTTTAAATCTAACCAATTCAATTTTATTGAAGTAAATATCAAAAATTATTTACGCAAGACCGTAAATGAATTAGGTAAATATGATACTCATCAATATTTTGTCATTAAACTTTTTTAGAATGCGTAAACTTAATGTATTAGGAAATAATCAACAGTCTCTTGTGACCGTGTTATTCTGGTTTGTTCGGGCTTATTTGTCATATATGTTCTCATTCGTTTTATAGATATGCCCTCATTAGTTTTTATTATCGAAGGAATCTATAACAAATTTCAGATTCAAATTCCAATCTGGACGAGAATTTTCACTAATAGTAGCTGGAACACGTAAAATAGGGCGTGATCCTTAAAGTAAATTGTTATACCTGGAATGGTAAGCCAAGTCTGGGGTGTACTGGGTCTCTGACTCTAAATCATGAAGATCTACTTACTTGCTTTGAAGACTTGACGCAAAGTCAGAAATCAACATATTATGCCTTATGGTCTTAGATCTGAGCTAAATTTCGTATATTTCATAATCCCTAACGGGATTGAATGTGTTCGGGTGCACGATACTCCTTTAGATAATTTTAGAGATCAAGTGGAATAAGAAATAACATAATCATGCGATTCAAACATATATATATACTAAGAACTAGTTATTAATAATACCAAAATAAAATGAGAGTTTATGATAGTAAAAATAGAGACATTCACTTTCAAAAGAAGGAAACTATACATGTAAATGTTTTCTTTAGAAACTAAGCATTACGTGTTAATTTAGATTTTTCAAATGCTAAATAGGGAATATATTTATGCAATAAATAATTATGTAAATAGTTATTTTTCTATAGATTAAAAAGTTTGTTAATTCTAAAATAATATACATGAAAATACTATATATAACGTTCTTCTTATCTTAAAAGTAACATTAAACGGCAAACCTTTTGTTTACTGAACCAATTTTAATGCCAAATGATTTTGATAATTGATCCTTGTGCAAATAGTTCAATTGCAGCCATTGCAAACAATCAGCAGTCTAGACTTGTTTTTGTCAATATTCACACAAAGACAGTTGTACAGTAACTCTTAAAATATTAAAAAATTAAATTACTTTCATTTTATTTGATCAAAAGATTTTACAATATATTTAAAGAATAATATTTTATAAAATGTATAGATCCCTATTTGGAAATACCTTTATGCATTTGATTGTAATAAAAACATTCTTCAATTGTAAGTATAAAATAGTAAATTTTAATGAAAAAAAATTGTTCACTTGTCTTAGTGTAAGTGACAAATAATTGTTTGAAACATTTTTAAGACGCTATATATTTTCACATTTAAAATAATTCAAATCATAAATTTACATTTTGATTTGAATTATTTTCCTGAACATTTTCAAATTTGCTTATTTATGAAATGATTTAACTAGAAAAAATAAATGTGAATTACAAGGTAATGTACAAAAAATCATTTGATTTATTATGCGTTTATTGCTATAGTTTTCTAAATAACCAAAGATATCTTGATTATCCTATTCTGTAATATACTTTCACATCAAAATTGATCTTGTTGTGTGTGTGTGTGTGTATATATATATATATATATATATATATATAGATATATATATATATATATATATATATATATATATATATATATATATATATATAATATATATATATATATATATATATATATATATATATATATATATATATATATATATATATATATATATATATATATATATATATATTTAAAATTAAAGCAATAAGTGGATATTTTTTCTAATAAATAATTATTAATTTATTAATTCTTTGAAGTAATTATGTTGATCATGCAACGTAATAACCAAATAATTATGTAACTTTTAATAAATGAAATATTTAAAATACTGATGCTGAAAAACATTGTCTAATCCAACTATCATTTTGGGCAAATCAAATAAATTTTATTTATAATGCTGTTGAAAGTTAAAATTTTCAAGCAACAAAATTGATTATAAGCAAATATCAAATTTGCATTTGTTAATTTATAACAAAAAATTTTCTTCTTAAAAATTTGTAGAAGTATTGTATAAGCTGCATTTGTAATGATATTCATTTTTAATTTGTAAACTCTGCATAATTTTTGAAATTTAACTATTTGTAGAACTCAAATTGTGCTTACTTAATGATATATTAGCAAACAATTTCTAGAGTATTAACTTTCCATTATAAGTTCAAAACTTGCAAAAATGTTTAATATTGAAAACAAATTCAGGAATACATTCATATTTAATACTTAAGTAAATAATATTAATCACAAAAAACCTCTACAAACAGCAATTTAAATTATTTTCAATGTTTAAACAGCAACTTCATTTTGTTTTTAAATATACAAAAATATATAAAGAAAATATGCCATTTATTTATATATTGAATAATAATTTCTCAATAGTTTTCATAGTGCTAAATTATGTTAAACAATTTGAGCACTAGATTCATCAAATTATTTTTATATTTAAATTATTTTTTATATTCTCAAATTCTCTATCATGAAATTATTTTTTATATTTAAATAATTAAACTTTTAATAGTAACTCGTAAAAATTCGCCAAACCATGTAGTTAATCTCAGTATTGAAAAAAATTTACTTTCATCAAATTTTGCTGACATGAATTAAATCCATTTGGATAGTTGAAATTACATTTTTTTTATCATTTCTGAACTCATTCTTCCGAATGAATTACTGTAAAAGCTATGGTGTATGGAAAAAAGATTAGAATAAAAAGAATAAATCTGATTGCTTCAGTTAATTTTTTGTTATTTTCGAAAGATGTTACATTACTTTTACTCTTGAAAATTGATTTCGTATATTGATTCACTTCAATCTGGATTCAACAGCTTAAGATTAGGAATCTGATTATTTTGATTTTATTATTTTCTCAAGAATATTTTATAATGTTTTTCATGGAAGTATTGATGTTCTCCATTGTATTAAATTAAACCAATTGTTCCACATATGAATTCATACTGAGATTGTGATATTCTGGAGAAATCTCGATCCATGTAATACAATTATCTGATTTCGTGCACAATATCTGTAAATTCTTTTTTTTTTATCCCATCTTAAAGTTTAACACTATTTTGTTATTCTGATAAATGCATAAATAACAATTTAAATTGTTATTTCTAGAAGGCAATAGTTTTGTCATGCTCTTTTATTTATTAAAAACAATGAGTGGAAATTTAACTACACAGAATAAATGCTTGAGTAAAATCTAAATATAATGTCCAGTCACAAAATCTATTTAATTAATTATTAACTTTTTCATATGTATTTGCACAACACATGTATATTTACACAACACACTCACAAAACACAATTTTTTAAATTTTATTTCAAAATTCATAACTTAGAGCAATATTTCGCAATTTTCAAAATTCATAACTTAGAGCATAATATGCATACGAGTTCTTTTAAATTTTGTGAAAAATTAAATAAATAATAAAAATGGTAAATCACAATGAAAGTTATTTTGTACATAATGATCCAATGTCGAATATGTTTATGAAGGTAGAGTTTATTTATGTTTGAATTTCTAATTATTCATGTCGTAAGCATTTTTCTAATATATCAGTCTACAAGTTAAATCTAGAAAAAGAGTTTATAATTGCATTCTATAAACTAAAATTATTACTAAATCTATACTAATTTTCACGATAACATTAAAAATATTTAAAACCTGCATCCATTTTATGTTGTCATTTATGATATTTTAATAAGCCAGACTCTATGCAGTTGGCTATGCAAATTTTAAGTCAGTAGTATGTGCCTTTCGCTTAAGCAGAGCACCACGAAAGTGAGAGTACGACTTTGCTGTATACTCCTCCTACAGATGGCAGCAGCAGAGGATCCACTCTCTCAATTTTGACATTGATCTGGAGGAGGAGAATATTTTTGATATACCAACTAGGTTAACTGCTCAAGGACTGACCGCCAGACATTCGATTTTACAAATTTATTTTACACGTATAACGCATGCACTCGGTGTGTCTTTGGCGCCACTGGGAATTGAACCCCGCCCTACCGTATGGGAGGTTGACTCACCATTTAATTGACTTCTATGGAATTAAAACCATTCTAACAAATATTGCTTATAGAAAATTCTTTATTCAATTTTTCTATAATTCAAATAAAAATGTTTCTTATTTTTATAGAATATTTTTAAATGTCATTCAAAACTTTAATTTGCATTTTAACAACATTTTGACTCCATATTTGTCACGAATTAAGAAAATAGCAACCGATAGCTTTGTAATTAAGTTTCATTTTGGTAAAATTGAATTATACATATTATCCAATAATATGACTTATGCACTTTTAATGTTAACAATAATTAGTTTTGCTAACTCTTGACAAAATCACTTAAATGATATAAACTACGTTACATAACTGAATTCCTTTACTACAATTGAAACTATGCAAATTAGAATGTTAAATGGAAAAAGGCATTATTGCGCAATTTTGCATAGTTAATATTAAAATAATTAATCATGTAGAATTTTTGATACATCAGCAAAATCAAAATAAATAGTTTTAAAACTAAACTAATCGCATACTTGCCGTTTCCGAATTTACAATGATATGGCCTATATTTTGTAGAATTTGTTGATTCTGATTACTTAATTTTTATGGTTTATATAATATTCTCTCATATTTACTGTCCAATTAATTTATGCTTCTATTTCACTTATTTTATTTGTTGAGTTATTTATAAAACTGCTACATTTTTTTATACATTTTTAAATATATTGGATAACAAAGATTAATAATATATGATTTTTGCAATATTACTTTTTTCTGAGGCAATAGCAAAAAATTATTCTTACATTTGTCATTAACAAACCTTATATAATGAAATATAATTATTACTGCATTTAAGTATGCATAATAATGATTTTCAAAATACTTTTCATTTTTATCTTGAAATTTTGAGCCCTCTAATCAGTCAGGATTTATAGCTTAAAAATCCTTCAAATGATACAATTTTATCGTACAGTCAAATCAGCCTTCATCTCGGAATTAAATCCTAACATTAATTTTGAAATACTCAAAACATTAACCTTATAGTTGAAAGCGAACAAAGTGTTAAATATTCAGCCATCAGCTCAGTGTCACATCAATTAAACATTTTATATAATTTAAGAAATGTTTCTTTATAGATAATCGTAACGGGATTTTTTTAAAATTTCTGTGTAGATTTTGTTGCCATTATTATTTCGTCCGGTTGAATTGTTTTAACTGACGTAATTATAATTGTTTCTTTGCATCATTGTTGTATAAGTAACTTCTTTGTAATCAAATTCATTTTGAAATATAACCTGTTAATAATCCTTATTTTTTTCATTCTCCAAATCATTTCATAAAGTTTAATTATTAAAGAAAATTTAAAGCAAAGCTTTCTGTTTCTACATTAATATTGATGAAATTTGGTTATAAAAGTTTAAATGACAAAAATATTTGAAATAAGATCTCTTTCAAAGTAAAAATAATATTTTAATACAAAAGATTCTTGCTCATTAGTTGTGTCTTTTATTTTAAATATTTCATTCCTATTTATATTTCATGAAAATAATCACAGCAGCTCATTTGACTAAGTAGTATTAAGTTTCTTTTTTCCATAAAATCGTGAGAAATATTATGTTTCTCGTATTTTTATTTTCTTTCTAAATAATGCAGAACATATTTTGTATGAGAATAATTTAAAGCATACAAGTATACAATTTTTTTAAAAAAAAAATGTGAAGGTTTTCCAGTAATATGAATAACAAAAAAAAAAGAAATTTACTTTTATGATTCCCATTTTTGAGTTGTTATTCCGTAGAAAATGTTTCTTAGAAAGAAAGAAAATGGAAAAACATGCATAATCAAAATCCAAAAGTTATGCAGCGAATAGGAAGTAAATAATGCTTGCACGCATAAATGTTACAAAAAGTGAAAGTTCTCATGAAAATTTAAAAACGCCTACAATATTTTACATTATGCATATATAATAGTCCTGTGCTATATTTGCAAACCAAATCTGAGTTAAATTAATAATTTTTTAAAAATGTCAATTAAAGGAGATAAAAATCGCATTTGATTTTAATTACGAAGTATTTTAATAAATCTTCATTTAAAATAGTGACTTTATTAAACATTGTTCATAAATATATTCTATGATCATTCTCGAATATTTAATACATTTACTCAAGCTTTTACTTTTCAGCCAAAAAATATTATATATCATTGCGACATTAACAATATATATACTCTTCTTTTAATAGTTAAAATGCCACAATAAAATAGAATTTTCAAGATAAATTGCATAATTAAATTTGATAGATTATTCGTAAAACTTATTCAAAACATTCAGATTTCTCGTATAAGTGATAAAAAATATGAGAGATACACTGACTTAGTATGAACCACTATTTTTAAGAATCTAATATTCAGAAACTGCACTTCTTTTTCAATGGCCACATCTTCGTGGCCAATAGTTCACATGTGGCAATTTGAACTCAAACTTTTTATCATCATTAAGATATCTTTCATGTATGAAGTAACATCAAAGAAAAATATTCATCATATTTATTCTTGGAAAATTTTAATTTATATATATTTGTTAATAAAGTTAAAATTACTAAGTATTTCTCCAACTCACATTATGGAAAATAACTTATGCAACCTGCTAAATACGGTATCTACATTTTACATTTAATATTGCTTGATATACAAATACATTGAGTTTTATTAAAAAATTCTTAGAAAATCTTTGGTTTCAAATAAAAAATGTTTTAGTTATTATAACCACTAAATCATTTATGATACATATGAGAAAAATAGCTGAAAAATATTAAACTGCACACTAATTTATGCTACAGTAAGATCACCATTAAAAAAAGATGCATAAACTGTGTCATAATATATGACAAATCAAATTAAAAAATAAAACAAAAACATAGTTAAAAATTTGTAGTTGAAAAATCTTGAAAGTAACAGAAGGTATTTTTATTTACAGAATAAAAGAAGCTATAATACACAAAATACTAATTATATTTAATAAATAACGTTACAAAAATGAAGTATTAATTTGAATGTAAAATAAAAGTTTTATTGATTTTATATTTTCTAACATATATAATTGCAATAAATACCCCATCATGTGAAACATTTGAATTCTGCTTTTAAGCTATCAAACTCATAAAGATCTATGAAAATTTCATTATATATGAATCTTAATTGATTTAAACTCCCAAGTCAAGCATATGTTTGTTCGAAGATATACGTAAATTACAATACAATTTTAAAGAATACACAATACTAATATAATAAAGAATAATATAATATAATACTAATATACAATACAATATAATACTAATACTAATACTATATAGAATATAAATTACAATACTTTCAGTAATATGCAATCTTTACGTATTTCTACTATTTGAAATCACAGTAGGATATTTTTATTCATAGGTGTGTATTATTGTTACTTTGTATGAAAATTTCAAATATCCAGCCTGTAAATGATGCTGGATTTTTACTTGAAATAACGTATTTTTGTATTATTAATTTTTATAATTATATTAATTTATAATATGTAAAAGTTTAAATAAAATATAATATAAATATGAAGTTTGTTTTATAATAATATATATTAAAACAATCTTCATATTTATTATATTATGAAGTTTGTTTTATTATATATTATAGTATAAATAGAAGTAATATTTCCATGTGGAAACTTGTAATCGGGTTCAGCTGTGTTTATTTGTTATATCACCGTTAAACTTGAGTAGTAATCATCAGTTTTAAAAATTTGAAAAAAAAAAGTTTTGAATCAAAAAATTTGAAATTACACATCAAAGTTTTTTTTTTAAATTTTAACTTTCAAAAAAAATCAATGAATCTGTAAAGAAATTACTCAGCACTTAAAAATGGTTTTGAATACTAATATATTTACTTCATCAAACTTCTGCTAAATATTGTTAAGACAAGCTTGAAAGAAATCTCATTTTTATTCTAAACTACTTAATCAGCTTTTATTGGAAAACTTTCTTTCCTTACTTACATATTTTCCTTTCTCGAAAATATTCTCCAATAATTCTAACAAGAAAAATGTCTGAAAGATTTTTCCGAACTTAATATAGAGTTGAGACTTTGACAGAAAGAGATAAGGCGTTACGTTATGGTGAGGAAGCACCTGCCAATTTTCACAGTAGCTTCTAGAGGAACAACTGAGATTGAGTAGAAAAATGCTAGTTTTAGGAGGAAACTAATGTTGAGAAGCGGTTGTCGTTTCTCGTACTCCGATGCTTATAAAAGAAAAGAACGCCATCGACATTTTTATAAAATCTTATGAGAAGGATTGCAACAAATGGGTGCTCTTTCAAAAGTTAAACTTGAAAGTGACTTTGGGGACGTTTCAAACCGGGATAAAATGATGACTGTCTAGTTAACATTTTAGCCATGTTTGTGAAAGAATCATTAAATATTAATAATAATATTAAAAAATTATATGTAAATATGTCAACAAACATTCATTATAATTCTAAAAAGGGTATTCATTTGTTGGAACAATCTTGATTTAAACCGGATTAGTTGAATCAATAATATATTGATATTTTAAAAATTTTACACAACTTTCCACTAAAAGAAATTATTAAATATCTTTACTGAATATATATATATATATATATATATATATATATATATATATATATATATATATATATATATATATATATATATATATATATATATATATATATATATATATATATATATATATATATATATATATATATATATATATATATATATATATATATATATATATATATATATATATATATATATATATATATATGTATATATATATGTGTGTGTGTTTGAGTTTGAATTATTATTATATCATTGTATTTATTGCATTTTTTGGGGGGTTATGTAAAGAAAGATGTTAGTTGAATATTTATTTTAAAACCTACACACACAACAATTAATTGTTGAACATTACTTACACTGGAGGAAGATTGAGATTAATGAATAGAACAAGATGATATTTTACGGCTGTTGAGTTACAACTATAAAATTAAATATATTAATTTCATTTTGTAGAATTATAAATTAGTGGATTGCATAAAAATCCTTTACATGCTAAAAAACAATTTTTTTTTATTTAATTTAATTTTCTTCATCTAAAATTTGTATTAAGTGTAGCATACTAACTTTCAGTAAAAATATACTTATTATAATATAAGAGCTTCACCTTAGTAATTATCAACTGATTCCTTTTTCATAGTGGGTTTTCATATGTTCAACATTCATCCTATAACTTTACTTAAAGCGGCACTTTAAAGTGTATTTCTAAACAAATTTAATGTAGTTTCATTGCACAAGAAATTATATGTGAAGTACTATTTTCTGAAAATGAAAATATTGCTAATGAAAGGAGATATTGTCAGAAATATCATGCAAAAGTTAGCAAAATAGCATTGCGGAAAAATTATTTTATTCTGAATAATTGGCTTCCGTTTTTGTTTAAAAAAATCATAAAATAAATCCTCTTTTTGAAGACTGATTACCATTTTCATTTAAAAAAGACTTATTTAACTCATTTTGATAAATATAAAGTTATTAAATTATATAGCATTATATTTTTCTACATTCATGCTATATATTTGGTTTCATAAAATATTTTAATATAAATCAGAATGCTTTGTGTGTTAAGAAATAAAACCTATTATGGATGTCTTCTTTGTGTTTAGAAATGAAATACGAAACAATTCTCTTGGGGTTTCCAAAAGATAATTATAAAGACAAATAAATCATGGAGAGATAAAGTAATTATATTCAGAATAATTACTGAAAAATATTTTTTATCGTCAGAATTAATTAAAACTTTTTTTTAAATTATTCAATTAACTTTGCAATATTAAATTTCCGAGATTTAAAAATATATTTTAATTACTACCACAATGTTTTAAAGTAGCATAACTAAAGTTGCTCTCTTACTATCAAGAGATTTTATCATGATTCTTTCTATTGTATACAACGATAGTCGATACACCACAGGTTGAAATTAATTTTATTTTTATTTTCTTATTTAATGAATATTTTTTTTTATTTTAAAAATATTTCTGCTTTTGAAACTTTAATTAAATGAATAGAAAATTTTGAGTAATTACATTTAAGGTGACAATATTTAATGAAATTATTCTAAAAATAATGAAAATATATGTATTGAAAATAGACAATTCTTATTTAGAATTTTTAAATATGCTTATATAATTAATATGATTTAATATTTATCATAATTGAGTTTTTGAACATAAAGGTAGATAAAGTACTAAAATTATAAAATAGATTTTAAAATTAGTAATAAATTTAAAACAATATTTGATTCGATTGAATTTTATACAACCTGTTATAAATTGAAACTAATTTTGTTAATTTTATTGAACATTTGTGAATAAATTTCAATAAAAAATATTAATTTCGCACTTAATTTGCTTTTTTCTATAGTTATTTCAGAATGATATGATCAACAATGGGTAATATGATGCATTTTTTCTAATAATTTTAATGCATTATTTCAAATGCTAGTAATATTAAAGAATAAGCAATATGGAAATTTACTGTTCCATACCAAATTTTTCTTCATATATCTAAAACCAACATGAAGAAGCAAAAATATTTAAACTATTTTCAATTCATTACAAATATAAATTTTAGGGAAACTTCTTATGCATAAACTAACACTTTATTTTTCAACTTATATAACAATTCATAATTTATTGCTAATTATGGGGAATAATTATGAAAATTGTATTATTGTATATAAGTTTTTCTTCTTTTTTTAATATATGATAACCATTTATACTTAATCAGAATTTCAAGTTTTATGATCCCATTATCATTTCAAAATTTACAACACATTAACTTTCACTAGTGTAAATATTGCTTTTATTTAATTAAACATTACTTTATCATCGATGATGTCTAATATTCAATATGTAATAGTGCACATTACAGATGATTCATCACATAAAAATCATCAGCAGCTTATGTCTTATTATATTAACTTCTATTATGTCTAATATATTAATACAAAGAGTATATAAAAATGTATGATGAAATTTTAAAAATGTAATCAGTGTTTTTACGATCGTGCATAAACTGCCCAAACTATTTTTTTTATTATTGACTCAATGGGGTCGAGTTTGAAAAACATCTGTCAAGATATTTATTTGCTTGAACAGTATATTTTCTTAAAAATATAAATGCTTTATCAACATATGAAATTTAGAATTTTCTATTGTTTTAAACATCATATAGTAAACACTAAATTTAAAAGATCATTACGAAAGATTGAAACACACACACAAATGTCATTTGAAGTGAAAATTATTTTCTAAAATTTATATTGCTTTATAAATTAATGTAACATTTTTATATCACGCTATAAACATATCAAGAGATATGCTTAGTGTTCCCTCTTGCTTTTTAATAGTTTTTTTCTAAATTGACATTTCACGTCAGTTTTAATTATTTTCTGTTCTAGTCTGTTTTTTGCAAACATCGAAGAATTTTACCTAATTTCAAAGAAATCGCTCAAAATATATTTAGTGAGGCTACACTTAAAAAAAAAATAATATAAATTAATGTTTTCAAATTTAATAACTTCAGTTTGGTATTTAAGGTAAACTTCAAGGATTCACCATTATTCAATTTTTTCATTTTATTTTAGTATATTATTGAAAGACTTGGATTGTTCTTTCCATTGTAGGATCGTAAATTTTTCGGATTGTATATAATTACTGATGTAGACATCCCGTATTTTTAACAAATTTTTTCTTGAATGTCTACCACTTATATAACATTCGCTTTTCAGTTTTGGTGATAGAATGTAATCAATGGCTTCAAAAGCAAATATCGAAAGGTAAAGAGTGATCATGTTATCATAAAACTGATTTCCTATGTGTTATGCTCTTGTTAAACTTGCATTGGAATAATGGAGCAGAAAGAACGATAAGCCAAGTTATTTTGCCATGCAAACTTTATTAAAGACACTATTATTATAAGAGAAATGTAAGAACATTTGCCTGACAGCTGCATCGACTTCATTTTAGGATATTTTGACTATGAACATGGAAAATTATCTAGTGTTATAACCGTCTTTAAAGAAAGAATATAGCTAAGAAGAATATGGCATTTTTTGCAAAAATGCGCAGTAAAATGTTTTTTCTTTTTCAAAGACTTCCAAAATATGTGTCTTTAAAAAACAATATTTAATTTTTGATTTTGTGAAATATGGAGTTCTAAGAACCATTTTACTAGACTCTATATATACTCAATTTTTGTTTTTTGTTTTTTTCAGTTTTTATAAAGCTAGACTTTAAAAACAAATGTACTTACCAAACATTTAGAGATGAGAAATAATTCCATGGGAAACACATTTGATATTTCCTATAAATTTTGATCAAAAGATACTACTACAAATTTCCAAAATGGACTAAAGCTCTTTTAGAAGAGAAATCAAGAAATTAATACAAAATGGACTCTTTAGAAAAGAAATCAAGATATATATTTAAAACAGTTGAGAATATTCTCAGTTCAAACTTGAAATGGATTTCAGAAAGCTACATTTTAATTTTCTCTTTTTGATAAAAAATATATAAAACAAATATGATCACACACAACTTTTTCTGTTACGTATCACACTGTTGGCCATCCAAATTACAACTCCAGGAAAGAAAAGATATATCTCAATAAAATTTATTTTGTAGATAAAATGTTGAAAATGTATCGAATGATTATGCTTATACACTTCTGTGAAGTGTAGATCCTGTCAAAATCAGTAGCCAGAATATCAGCAATTGTTGGAGATCACCGTTGCCAAAGACCAAGACATAGATTCAAAGAGATTTTGTATGTGTTTTGGGGGTACAGCTGACCAAGCAGCTTTCACACATTGCCAAAGTTGATCTAGTGTGGAGCTGGGAATGCAATATGCATCAATTGATGAGCAACCATAGAACACATGTTTTCTATCGGTGAAAGATCCACGTGGGGTCATGCATTATCCTGTTGAAATATGGTTGTGTGAAAATCAAAAAGGTAAAGAAAGACAACTGGCTCCAACATCTCGGAGATATAGTGTTGTCTGTTTAGAGTACCGTCAATGCATACTAGAAGACTGTGAGAGAAATATCCAATACCACCCTATACTATAATACCTGGTGCAGGACCAATGTGATGGTGCATAAAGCAGCTGTTCATCATCATTTCGCCACTATGTCTCTAGCCTCGAATGTGATTATCGTGGTGTTTCAGACAAAAGCGTGACTTTTCAGCAAAGACAATTTCATTCCATTCTGCCATCCACATTCTTCTTTCATCTCACCATTGGAGGCGTTGACATTTGTGGTTCTGCATCAAGGTTAGAGGAAGCTATGAGCGCGTTGCGGACAAATCACTCTGCTGTTAACGACGTCGAATGGTACATACGGACAGTGGATGATGCTTTGCAAATTAAATGTGTTATGGTTCGTTATATAGCTGAGCAATCCACTACTGCCATTCACACCGTTTGCCTAGCATCTCGTGCAATAGTGCACCGAGGCTTAGGTGATCGAACATATCAGTCCATCGAATCCTCCAGCATCCATTGATCTGAAATCCACGTAACAGTTGTTTGGTTTCGTCCAACATGACTACAAGTTTCCCTGAAAGGTAATACACAATCTCGATGGGGCATTATATTCCTTTGTCGAACTCAGATATTTGATAAAAAATTGATCGCTGTCTTCCACTAGGTATATATGAACGTTTGTGTAAAAAGAACCACAAGAAAAACATATTTGCTGAACTTGAAATCATCGAAATCTCCAAGCCTTAAATAGTGCTTTGAAGTAGTGCCTCAGGCACGCGTCATGTGCGTCAGCGGTAAAATTCTAATCATTTGCATATCTCATATCCAATATCTCATGATGTAAATTTCGTTCACGTTGTTTGTATAGATTCTTTCAGGGTATTGCATTTACAGTGACCAGCAGTGTGTTATAGGAATATGAATTTGCAATGTTGAAAAAACCTATGTATAACATTTATGTATGAAATATACTGTTTTTTTTTTTAACGTAAATATACATTTTGATTAATTTTATCGATAAGTTATATATTCGCTTAAAAATTTTTTTTATGTAAGACAAAAACTTTTCTGGAATAATTGTAATTTCACTTCCTAATTTGATTATTTTAATTTACACCTAAACAATACAGAATACTCGAATTTCAAAGTTTTAAATTCAGTTCCTTGGAATAGTAACAAAATTACATTTTATGTATTCCATATATTTTAAATTTCACAAATGTGTTTTCCAGAATGTTAAAAAAATATGCAATGAGACTTCACTGCACATAATATAAAGTAAAACATTCTACACTTCTTTTGTAATTTGTACATCTTATATTACTTTTGTTTACTCAAAAATAATAATGAAAATGGTGAAAACAAACATGCAGTCCTTTTTTCAGAATTCACACATTAATAGTATTAAACACATATATTGATATTAAAGTTAATCATAAAATATAGAGAGCAATTTTAATATTATAAATGTAGCTAACAATTATTGTGAATAAGAAACTCAATTCCTAAATCGAGTTATGAAATTGGATATGTCATAAGTTTACCACATATTTTTTAATATTCTTTTCCAGTTCATGGAAGTAATTAAATAAAAAAACTAAATTATAAATATGAAAAAATGTATTTTCAATCATGTATAAAGAAGCGTCAGAAATATATAATATTATTTTAAAATCACGTGTGCCCACAACCAGCCCAAATCATTAATTTTACAATATTATATACATACAGAAAAATTATACAATAAATGCCTTTGCCATCAGCTAATTAAAAATAAATCATTTTTATAGCAATTCGTTTGCAATAAAAATTTTTTCCTTTAATGAAGTTTTAGTTCATAAGTTCATTATTAAATGAAACTAAATAAGAAACGTATGCAAGATATGAAATTTGAATTTTAATTAAACTAATGAAAACCCAATTAATAATAAAGTTTAAAAATATGATTTGAGCATATTTTTAACAAGAATTTTAATGTATTCTTTCATTCTCATCAAAAATAACTTTTCTACTTTAGTTTATTAAAACGAAAAAAAAAACATTTACATTTTTCAGTTCAGCTTTCAGAATGTTATTTGTTATGTTTTACACACATTTTAAGTATATATATAAATATATATATATATATATATATATATATATATATATATATATATATATATATATATATATATATATATATATATATATATATATTAGTTTTGATAATATATACATAGAATCTTCAAATTGATAAATATACTTCCTGTCATTAATTAAATAAATTTTTTGATAAAGGTTGTTCATGGAATTAATTTTTAAAATATAATCCTTTGTTTTTATCAGTTCACATTGACAAGTTTCGTCACACAGGACCTTTTAGGAATGTCTGCATGATGATCTGCGTCTTTTACAAGAGGAATAACAGTCCTCGAGGTTTTGCTTTCACTTCCATTGCACATGCTGTTACGCCCTAAGGCACCGAGATATCTGCTTTAAGTAGCTCAATTCTCCACAGATTGAGACAAAGCAAAATTACACAACTCATATTTTCAATAAAATTTAAATATTTTCAATTATTTAATTAGGTAATCAGTTAATAGCACCAATCAGAGATTAGAAAATTCTGTTGTCGAATTTTAGCTCTTTAAATGTGATCTCCAAATATGATAAATATATAATAACTTATATTTATAACTATCTTTTTAAGTTAAAGACTTTATTTTAAAATGAAAGATTAAAAAATGAATTTTATATATTTAAACTGAATTCTTACAATAAAAGCGAACTTTAGATTTGCTTTTTTTATGTTTTTTATTGTTTACGATTATTCTGTAACATGTGCATAAACATATGTTCCTTAAATAGAAAGAATATAAAGGTTATTGAGAGCAAAATAAAATTTATTTAACTAAAATTTTATATTTATTCTTATTATTTATATGTTTTTTTTAAAACATTGATTGATTGAAAACATCGAGTGTTTTAGCAGTTGTAGTGATATGTTACTGAATATTGATATAAAATATTTACATGAATAGCAATTATATTTTATTATTTCATATTATCTTTCCCTAGAATTATTCATAGACATAAAATTGAGATTATATAATTAAATTTATCCTACTTCAGAATTGAGCTAATAAGCAATATATTCATAGTTTATATTTTTGAGAGATAGCAAATAGAATCTGTTTATTCATAATGTGCACATTAACGTAAACATTCTTATAAATTGGAAATTCGCAATTTAAATGGTTTAGTCAAAGAATAAAGAATTTCATATAAAAAATTATGACTAAAACTTTTTATTTATAAATTATTTAATTCTTTTTTTTATTTCTTAATATAATATCATGCATAGAAGAACAGAAAGAAAAATGCGCGTAAATAAAAGTTTTTTCTCTTAAATGTATCTTTCATAATTATTTAAACTGAAAATAAGTTCATGTGCATTTATGGGGAGTACAAAGTCTCAATATCAAAAGATAAGTCAACTAAAAATTTATCTCTAGTTTTTATCATTTATTTCAAAATAATAACTAAGCAGTTTTAAGAATACATAAATAATGTAATTACAAACATATATAAGTGCACTATAAACTCAATAAATTATTCGCATTTAAGCTTTAATTTAATGTAATTACTTTACTATGCGTATTTCTTTTGTTCGTATCATACAGCTTTAGTTATTATTTTTTAAGATTTGAATGTATTGTATCAACAATAGTCCATTGCATTGTTCTATTGATTCATTAAAATACATGAAATAAACAATTATATCTAAAGTATCAACGATATTGGAATTGATATAAGATTTACTTTCTTTATAAAAGTACAAAAACTAAATGCCGTAACAATAAGTATCAAAGAATCTAATTTACTAATATCTTTTGATGCAGCATTAACTTTTGATGCTCTAGATATTTCTATGATACCATATACATATATATATTAATTCGCTGCTTAGCTCCAATGCAAAAAAGATACTACTATCTAATACTATAATTTTCATGAACTGTTTCATGAATTTGTTTTATACACCATCATTAAAATTTCATATTTCTTTAATTAATATGAATTTAATTTCAAGGTAATCATCAGTAATGAGTATCCTTTATTGATCATATTTGTATTTTCCTATTAATTTTATTGTGGTAGTAAGGCGCTAAAATACTTATGAATTTGAAATGTTATCTTTTAAAGCAATTTCATTCCAAATGAAAGGAAAATTGTAATAACGCTGCTAAAACTAACGTTCTAAAAGTGAGCTGGTTAACAAAATCTAATTTTAAAGACTAACATTTAAAGAAATTTTATAGGCCATTAAAAGTGAGGCTATAATTATATTCTTATACATAGATGAAAAAGTGAAGAAATTCGGAATTTGATGTTATCAATGAAATGAATAAATCTTAATGCTATTTTTTATAAAAGCTGAAATGAAAAATATCTGAGATAGTGATAACTGGAATAAGGTATATTTAGTAGTAATCTTATGGTTTGATGATATAATGATACCCAATACTGATATTATATGTTTAACATTTTTATCGTGAAGAGAAAATATAATATTATCCTAATTATCTTAATAATTATAATATAATTTGGTAATATTAACACTAACAATTTATTATCACAATCATTTAATTTACAATACCCCATATACTTAAATTCCATTTCATTTAAGAGCATTTAACCAGTTATTTATAACAAAAATTAATTATTTTGAAGCAAATACTGAATTTCTGGAATCTAAAATAGAAAATTTCTAAACTTAAGGAAAACCTTACAATAACTTTTCCTCCTAATGTCATTAAAGTTAAATGAATCCAATTAAAACAATAATAAATGCTTTTAAAACTAATGTATAAGAATTAATAAATGTATATTATTAAAAAACAAACAAAATATTAAAACTAATTGCATCAATATCTAAAAATAACTGAAGAGAATTTTTAATTCATTATAGAAGAAAAATATTAAATTTATTAACTATATAAATCAAAAATTTGTGTCCTACAAAAAATGATAATTATATTTCCTCAAATGTTAAAATAGCTTTCAAAATAACGAAACATAAATATTCAAAACTTTATTGAGTTCTAAATTCTGTATCTATTACAGAATAGCAAATATATTTCAGTAATTAGCTTAAACCGATCTATCTTTCATCCCATAATTGAGCAAGCCTTTTTATATTAAAAACATGAATTATATATATAAACGATATTTTATAACAAGCTAATTATTTTGAAATTTTTAATTTTATATACTGTAGTTTTTTATTATGAAAAGGAAACTATAAGTAAAGTTTAATTTAAAATAAAATGTAATTTAAATTTTCAAGTAAACACAGTTTTTCATCATCAGAATCTTGTTCCTACCTTATATTTTTAAATTGGAGTAGAGGTAATTTATTAAAATAAAAAATATTTTAATTATAAATCGGCTTAATAACATAAAACAAGAAATTCAACAATTATTGAATATTAGATATTGAACAAATTGCACAGTGTCTTAGAATAAAAAATACAATCATAAATCAACATATGCTTATGTAACTGGAAAATGTAATTTTAATGAAATACCCCAGATAAAAAAGAACATTTTTATTTACTAAAGTAGTCCATTCAAATTTTGACAAAAGGATACCTCTAGAGAAGTAAAAGGAAATGAAATTGCTTTCAATTTAGTTTTCTTAATGAAACACTCATTAATCATTAAAGCAATACTAAGCGTTTCACAAATGTAGGAATAGAAGTTTCTTAATTGCCTTTCATTTTCATTATTTCTCTGAAAATTACACTTTTCAATTTTTTTGGTTCATTTGAAGAGTCTGAAAAATGTATACTATTATGGTAAGAATATTTCAAAATAAACTAAATCAATAATATCATTGATCTTTTGCTTTATAAAATAAAAATGTAGGTAATTTCAAATGCATTAATTAATCTCACATTTTATTATTAATAAAAGCGATTAATCATCATAAAATATAATTTTAAAATTCTGAATTTTTATATTCATATCTCTGTGATATATAATATTTAAAAATATTTAATATAAATAAATAAACGTATAAATAAAAGTAAATCATATTGTTCTCTTCATCAACGTTTATTAATATTTTTGGAATATGTCACATTATTTTATAAGAGATTATTATTATTATTATTATCAATATATTTTTTATTTAATTTTATTATTATTTTCTAGTAGAGGAGTTACAGTTAGCGCAAACACTAATTTAGAAATGGAATAAGGTATACCTGGAAGAAATAAAGAAAACTAAATCGTAATTAAAATAAATATAATCTTAATTTTTCAGTCAAATTTAAAACTCTCAAAAAAACGCGAAAAATTAACAAATTAAGGATTTCAAAGCTTTTTTGAAATCATGTAGTTACCACAGTACATATATTTAATTTTTTTTTTCTTTTTTGATAAAAATTATTTGAATTTGCTTTTAGTTCTTATCGAGAGGTGTTATTCAGTGAAAATATATATGCTGAAAATTTTGCAGCATTAAAAAGTGTACAGAAATTTCCTTTCCTATTTAAAATGCTTCAAAAGTATTTGCATCTTAGATTAAATTAATTTTTTGAAAATACATTTAAAATCATTAAATTGAACTGATATTTAAACTTTCTTTCAATTATTAATGATAAAATCCAATAATTATCTCAATTAATTGTATCTACAGTTCATTTTACATGATAATATGAAATTACCATAATACTACATGTATGTAGACGTGGTTGCTTGGGAGTCTTTAAAGTTTACCCCGAGAGGCATATGAATATGGGTCACTATAAATGAAAACTGCTAATGGAAGGCAGCTTTAGAAATCAATTCTGAAACCGTAAACCTCTAGGCTGCCATCTGCCCAGTGTCACAACCAATGTGATTCTAATATGTTTAAATAAAATAATTTAGTAACATTAATTTATTATTATTAAATTAATTTTAATTCAAAATTAGCTTATATTTGCTATTTTGTAGATTATTCGACTTCAATATAATATTCTTAACTTTTTATAAAAATTATTTTAAATTTAAATGATAAATATTTATAAATCGTAATATTTTGTATTTTATTAATTAAAATTTTCCAGCTGAAAAATGTTCGGTTTCCTCTGTCTTAAGAATGAATCATACAAAATATTTAATCAAAAATTGAACTAAAAATATTTACATTCATTTCCAAACATAAATGTAGACACTGAACATTATTGTGTACTTGGAAAGTTTGGGTAAATCTAATTTTATATAATTTCACTAAAAGATGTCATATCATTTCAAGCTGTGTATATATCATTCATATATATATATATATATATATATATATATATATATATATATATATATATATATATATATATATATATATATATATATATATATATATATAAACAAGAACAAAAATGGTACATAAAATTAAAAGATTATTGTTTCGAGCAACTTTAATATATTTTCCTATAATATTAACCCTTTTGTGATTAATGCAGTTTCGTTTTTAGTAATTAAGAGTAATTAATATTATAATAATTTTTATGCAGTTAGTTTTGAAATTTATTATACTTAATGTATGGTAATTAAATTTCAATAAACCTAATTTTAAATACATAATTATATCTAAAAATCCTTCAATTTTAACATTTGTTTTGATAGGTAGTTTGAATTCCTTTAAAAAGTATGTTATAAAATAAATCATATAGGGATTTCTTACTGCATAATTGGAAATATATATATTTGATCGCAGTATTATGTAAACAGCTTAAACTCAATTATACGTGCGTAAAGGTTATCAACATTGTTAAAGCAACTATCTTTATCTTGATCCATTTGTTATTAAATATTTTAGATGCATTTTCACTAACTTTAAGTATTCAAAATTTAAAGCATAACTTTAAATTTGAATTCATTTTTTAAACTTGAAATTTTTTTCTTTGTTTTGATATTATCACACTAAAAGGAAATTCATCTGAAAATTATTTTTTTTTTAAATGCAATGTCTTAAAAATGCAACATCCTGATAAAAAAAAGGAAAGAATAGCAAAATATTCTGAAACAAAAACATGAACAATTTCTTTTTGAAATGTGTTCTTGAAATAAAGTTGTAAGCAAATTCTACTCTCAAAGCAATGATAAAAGAAATTTCTTTCTTTAAAAATGTTTTTTTACAAAACATTTGTTTCGAAGACAAAAACGAAATGTGTGTTCTCAACGCAAAGGCAAATTTAATGCATGAATTATGCCTTTATTTTTTCCTATTGTGTGTTTTAAATATTTTAAAACTTATTTGTATATATTTTACTACTTTTTCTAAAGTTGAAAGGCTAAACTATGTTTTTTTATTTTCGGGAATTTGAAAAGCAATGGCAATATTCAATACTTTTATTGTTAATTGTACTAAGAATATCTTACATAACTGTTTCAGCCTTGTTTAAAATATTGATTTGTTAGTTGAATATTAAAACTTTGTTTTTTTCTCAGAATATTGCAGTTAATAGCATTTATTTATTCAAATTAAACTATGTTATATTGTCATCACATTTATAACATAAGAACAATATTCATTCATGATTAAATAGTTTGAAGATATTTATTATCACTGAAATCAAAAATAATATATTTTCAACTAAGTATTTGTTTAAAATATACAATGGTGTTCAAAAATTAAACATAATATTTTTTTAATGTATGCATTTTTTCTTTCCAGTCTTTGATGAATAATTATCAACAAAAATAATATTTTTTAACATGTTAAGATTAATTTCAATATATTTATTGTATAATGAAAATAGAATTATAAAATTATCATTTTAATAAATTAATATTAAATCAGATTGCAAACTAAAAGACAAACATATTGTGAAAGAAATATATTATAATTAAACATTTAAATACAAAGTATATTTTGAACAAATATTCTCTAATATTTAATTACAAAATGATAACATTTATTATTTAAATTCTAAAAAATTGCTCATCATAAAACTCTTTCTAAAATAGTAATGTGCAAAAAATTATAATGTCTTTTAGAAATGAATATATTAGTACTATTTACAGTATGTATGAATAGAAAAAATTTAAAATATTTACTAAAAATTATAAAAAGGAAATTAACTTATATTTTGGAATGTGATGACGTGAACCATCATACTTTATTTAAGCAGTTATTAAGTACTAAAAATTTTTATACAAAAATTATTTGTCACGAAATTTAATAAAAGTAATTTAAATCATAATTAAATTTTATTTTAGGAAATTAACTTTTTCATTAATGAAACTTTCCAAGATAATTTAAATAAAATTATATTCTTGTTTTTGTCTTATTTCTGAATTATTAACATCATATTGGCATCGTGAAAAAAATAACTTAATGTGAATAATAGCATATGTAAAGCAAATATAAAGCTCTTACCTTTTCGTATCAGAAAATAAAAATCTTAAACTCCGTCGATTGTAACTATATACTTATAAAATATTCATATTTAAAAAAAATAATACGTAAACCAATGAGGATAGTTGTAGTTTCAAATAGTTTCACTATTCATTTAAAAATAATTCTGAACAAATGATTGAATATTAATATTAAGGAAAACATTTTGTTTTACAATCTGTAATTGCTCTAAAAGATATATATGAAATCTTGTATTAAATTTTAAGGAAATAATGTCATTTAACATTCAAAGATATTGCAAAAATGTATCAATCAATAAAATGGAATAAAATGTATGTATGTATATGTATTGAAGTGAAACAGTACGCATTTTTTCAATCTCTTAAAAATAAAATAAACAACAAACAGCCATTCGATCAATATCAGAAGTCATATTTTTAGAAAAATATATTAATTGGATTGATTCGAAAGCTTTTTCATTTAATTTTTGCTATACATCTTCTCCTCAACCAATTTGAAAATTTTGGTATAAATGAATTCAAAAGAGAGGAAATATTCAGTATTAATTTCAGTATTTCTTTATTTTCTTCTGTGAACGAAAACCGACAAATTTCTATTTTAATAACAATATATTTTCCTCCAATCTTTAATTATTGCAAAGATTTAGGTGTTTCAATTATCTAAACAATACGAGGTGTTTGCTTGGTTCATTTTGTATAGTCTGTTTATCGATATATCTTCATTTTTTGAACAAAAGATTAAAAATTATGGATCAGTATCTAAAGTTTAAAATGAATTCAAAGCCACTTCAATCACCCAAAAATAGAGTTAACATTCAAGCCTATGAACTACAGAACTGAACAGAATAATAACGCATCAACCATTCGACAATCAGCTCAGCTATTGATTTTGTTTCCACTGTAAATAACTCAATGAAATAAAGTACTCTTATGATCACATAAAACGTAACTTTAATTTCATTTTTTCAAGCCAGATTCCTGCAACACATGCATCTTCAATCATTTAGATTGTGCATGAATATTATACGCCTATTTTCAAAAGGCTGGCCTTTTTCCTTGTATCATAAAATTTCAAAAGTATTCCAAAAAGAAAATGTGTTACTTATTCTTCAGTGATAGTTTGCTTAGCTTTGTAGTTTGCGTGTGAGAACTTGAAGCATTATTTTTTTGAATTTATAGAATCAGTAAGAAACATAGAATACAAACAAAATTCCACAATGGCTAAACATATTTCTTCCTTCTGTTTAAAATTGTTCAAAGATATTATATATATCTTTGAATCATCTTAAATTCCAGTAAACATTATATATTAAAAAATATATTAATATATTTTGTGTGATTTATAATGTTACAAATTAATTATTACAACATATATGTAATAATGTAGCACATTGCATTTTTATTTAATATTTGAGCATAGAAATTATGCTATGTAGAAAACATATTCTTAATATGCCAAAAGTTGAGCTGAATGAGTCAGATTTAAATCCATTTAGTTAATTATTGCAATATTCTTCTGGCTGATGTTTTTGTTTTATTCAATAAATATTTTTTTAAAAAAATTATTTAAATATCTTTGTTATCCAAGTATATATATTTCAGATTAACATCACATTATTATTCAATAAATAAAAATCTTCTTAGATATGTACATTATAATTAAATTTTGCCAAGAAAGAATATTTTAAAAGTTATGTAAAAAATCATTTATGATAAATTATATGATATTAACATCTTCCGTAATGTTTTTGAAATAAAAACTTATAAATATCTATAAACTGTAATATATATATATATATATATATATATATATATATATATATATATATATATATATATATATATATATATATATATATATATATATATATATATATATATATATATATATATATATATATATATATATATATATATATATATATATATATATATATATATACAATAATGAAAAAATGCTTCATTTTCAAGGAGCCAAATTTATCTATTATAATATGTTATGAAAATTGTAAAGTTGAAGAAAAGAAAGAAATTCTGATACTCTCTTTCATGTAAAGATTATATATTTTAATGTAATCTGTTGTGCAAAATAAAAAGCATATGAGGAAATCCTGTCATTCATATTTTTGTCAAGATTATCTATTTTAATGTTTAGTTAAAATAGTGCAGATGCAAAATGACTAAGGATCACATAAAGTAATAACTTTTGCTTATGTTAAGTCAACCAATTCAAAAGTTTTTTTTTTTTTTTTTTTTTTTTTTTAAACCTATATTTTACTGACATTTATGATTTACTCATTCACAAATTTATTGTAGTGAATTACTAAATATAAATTTTTTAATTTCTCTCTCAAACTAAAACTGTAAAAAGGGAGAAATTTTCTGTTGAAAAGATTTTTTGATAAAAATATTTTTGAAATTTTTATTTTAATAAACAGTAAAATGTATTCTTTCTAGAAAATGCATGGTTTTTTCTATTTACATAACTAGCATTTTAACATTAACAAAAAATTCAGCTGCAAAGAGCATCAATCTCAAAACGTTTCAAGTATTTGGGAAGTTTCCAAATATTACATTAAATGAAAAATACATAGGAAAATTATTTATTATTTTGTTATAAAGTTTGTAATAAATATCTATAACACCTTGTGTTAGTTGTAGATTCAATATTAATGTAACTATAACATTACAACACTGATACCAATTAATATATTCCTTTGCACCTGGAAAAAGTAGCTTAAGTAAAATAAACAATCTCTACAGAAAAAAATTTGGAAATAATTTTCCTGAATGAAGAATGTATTTTTAAGAAATGTTTCTAATAGGAGTAATTTTAGTTAAATGCTTAAAAATAAACTATATTAGGAAATTTAAATTTTAGTGAAATATATAGAGATTATTTTGAATAACTGATATGAACACATATTGGTTTTTACATTTCTATATACTTCAAAAGTCAGACATTATGATAGATTAAAATAACAGCAAATACAATTTTTACGGTTTCGGGGTAAAAACAAAAGACAGTAGCAGCATTCTGGCGATAACATCATTCAAAAAAACATGAATAATTTAAATATTGCGTTTGTTTTACTTTTCCTTGGCACAAAGCAATAATTAGGCTTAACTCCTAAAAAATTCCGAGAGAACAATTATTAATAGAAAAAAATAGAATTTTTATATATCTTTACTTTTTCTGTTCATTAATTTTTAATGTTTGTTATATATATTTTTAATACCATCATTTGTTCTATTTTTCAAAGGAACTTTCAGGTTATGTTTATAGATTTTTCAAAGAACTTCTATATGCTGTTAAAAACATTTATAATCAACACACACATAAATATTTAAATGTGTATTGAAAAATATTAAATATAGAAATAATATTGTATATTCATAAAATATTATTGTAACAAGAAGTTCATAATATTGTTCAAAATGTTATGATTATATATGCATAATTCAAATAAATTATAGATAAATTTATTTTCCATGATTAAAAAAAGTGTAATGTGGTAGATGTACTTTAATGTCGGTCTATCACTGAGTGGTTAGCATTCCTGACTGGTACTCTGTTCAAAATCTGGTTTGGGCATAGATGATTCTTTTTATGTGCTTCTCTGTTTTTCTTCTGGGAGGATAAATGAATGCAACTCATCCTATAAACGGGTTTGAGGTGGTAAGACATAGTTAAAGCTGTTCACCATCGTGGCTTGGCGTACGTGTGTCTTATGTGTTTGAGACAATAAGAGATGCAAGTTATCATTCATTGCAGCGCATGGCAAGTGACATTACGAACGAATTTATTAACAATTACAGTCACTATACAAGGAAAAATAAGCTGATTTTGAATAAGGCAATTGTTTTTCAATGCAGCATTTTATTTTTTATTTAATTTTATTTTTTGTGTAAGTTTTTAACGAACCAGATATTTTAAGATATCGAACATTTGCCAATCAAATTTCTGATTTACATTTAGGAAGAATCGGATTATAGAGATTTTACTGATTATCTTTCAAAGAAATCAAGGGTCGTGTTAAACGAAACAATCAACTGTTAAGAAGATAAATAAATGCTAGATATGTTCGCCAAATAAATAATCACTTGATGCATGTTGGAAAGGTCACCCAATGAAACTGACCAGAGATGGCATGCATTTTGTGTGTTTGATAATGATGAATGGCTTAGCCATCACGAACCACAGTACAGCAGATTCGATATGTTATGCATTATTCAGTTTCCATTCATGCTATTAATTTTCCTGTTCACTGAGTGAAATGTCTGAAAGACATTTTAATTATCTGCATTCCTTCGTTTATTCAACTTTTATAATTAATTCACCCATGCTTGAATAAATAATAACCTGGTTTCCAACAACTACTATAATACTAAATCTTTAGTAAATTGTGGAAACGCACTTGCTGCACTTGCCAATTAGAGAACACAATTGAAATAACAGAAGTCATTGGAATTTCACGTAGGGTGATTTCCAGGATCAGGAGAATCTTTTCGGGTACTAAAAAAGGCAGCCAAAAGTCACAGCATGGTCGTAAATGTGCAAGAAGGTACAATTAAGAAATTATACAAATCTAACAGTTTGGGGACAGTGAAATTTTAAATATTTCTCTTCTTCAACAACTAATTTACTTGGCTACTGGTACCACAGTTTCGACACAAAACGTCCGAAACCACTTTTTCATAGTCAGAGTGTTTGCTCGCTGGGCAAGTATGTGTGTCATGTTAACAGCAAGACACCGTTGCGCTGGATAAAATCGCATGTAAACTGGAAAAGAAATTATCGATGCAATATTTATTCTCTGACAAGTCCTGTTTTTTCGTTAGCCTGATAATTAGCGTATTTTGGTCTATAGTGAGAGGTGTACTAGAAACTATCCTGCGTTCAAGGATGAAACCATCAGATTTAGGGGTGTTGGAGTGATGGTCTATGCCAGTATCTTAATTGATGAGACTACGTGTTTGCATATCATTCAAAATGATCTCCATTCATTCTATATTACTGATCTGTATGGCATCCAACCACCAACGATTCAGAGAGGAAATTTTCAGAACTATTAATATTTTTATGTATTCTTTGTACATAATCTCTTATATTTTGTATGCAGTCCCTTATGTAATCCATTGCACTCTAAGTACATAAAATATAAAGTTAATATTACGCAATGTACGTACAATAAAATATTGTATACCGCAAAGTTTCCCCTAATAATTGTTTGTAATTAAAGAAGGTGTACTTTAAGCGGAAACTTGAAGAATGTTAAATCAAGTTTCTATTTTTTATTTTTAATTTTTTTTATAATTTTAGTAAAAAAAATATTAAATTTTATTATTATTGTCAAGCAATCAAAAACTACTTTAATTACTTTCTATCTTGTAGACAACAAAGTTAAATAAAAAGAGAATAAATTGTGTTATCATGAGATAAGTTTAGGTATTTTTTTTCTATTTGCAAGAAAAATGGAATCACCATGGTAACTATTTTAATATTTCTCTTTGATGCATTAAGCAATACGTTAAATGTAATTTTCTTCTTCAAATAGGATTAATCATATTAATCAAAAATCACAATTACAAATCTGTTGTTCGATATCATCTTTTTAATATAATTATTTCATACATGATAAACTATTATTTTTGTCTTAAGTGAATTATTCTACTTTTATGAAAATTTTTTACATACTTTTCTATTTTTTTCTATTTTCAGAAAAACTTAGTGCATAAATATATAATAACGAAAGACGTTTAGAAAAATGTGTTAACATAAATGTTTGTGATTGTTTTTTATATTAATGTAAATAATACTTAAAATTGAAATAAAAACTCCGTTATTTCAGACACCTTATTTTATTATGATAAATTTAATATAAAATTTATATAAATAAATTATAGATTAAAATTTTTATTACAACCTACTTAAATTTTTGTTATTATCATTGTTCAATTTTCATTCTTATCCATTAAAATTTTATCTAAATTATACTTTATTTCCTTTATTTTTGTTATAAGTACTATTTTAGTAACTGGACGAAATTTAAAGTCAGCGTTTTTTGTGAAATTTATAATAAAGCTTGAAAAGAGCATTCTATCTCTGCACTGCAAAATAAAAATTTACTTACTTAATTAATGTACCCTCAGTGTATTCTGTTTATTTTTTATTTACAAATCAAATATTTCATGACATAGGCAAATTAAATTATTTTTTAAAATTAAATTTTATGAAAAAGATAGCTATTAAAGTTTCACTATTATATCAAATGATTTTAAAAATAAAAATCACATTCAAACTAAATTTTTATTCACATACTCCTCGTAATTAAATTGATTTAAATTAGCATAATTACAACTCATATTTTTTTTTCAATTTTCGGAAGCATTTTTTTACAAAAAATGAAGAAAATAATTAAAATACATTTATAACATTCGTAATAATATTTATATAAATCTCTACTAACGCTTTCGTAAAAGCATGAATATTCACTGATATAAAATGCATATTTTTGAATGAATATTTTGTATTTGATAATATGAATAGAATTATTATTCCTTGGTGTCATTTTAATTTTTAAAGCTGTATAAGATTCATATTGATATTCAGAATTTAAAAAAACTCATCTGGAAAAATATTTTTTATGGTTTTTATGTGAAACAATCATCAAAATATTTTTTCAGTCTAGTTTTTGGAGAACATTACTAATTACAATATGCAAATAAAAAGATAGTTTTTATTATAAAAATGCAAATTATGCAATTTTTTTATTTAAAGCCACATAAAAGTAAATACATAATATTAAGTCAATAGGAAATTTATTTTCAGAATTTAATTTTATACCAAATAATGATAATCGAAGGATAAATATATTTTTCTTCATGCATACTTTATTCGATTTAGTGATGATAAAATGCATTGAAACTGTTTTCATAAATATTAATTATATTAAAAATTATACAATAATTACTGAGTTATTTTAAAACTATAGGCAAACTAGAACTTAGAATGAAAGCACAAAAAAATACCAGTGGAAAATATTGTCTTAACATAAAATAAACTAAGGAAAATAAAGCAGATCCTCTATTTAAATAAGAATTCTAATCAAAAAATGGAAAAACATATTGAAAAAAAGGTCTAAGAAAGCACAAAGGTTTTTTTTATTCTCTACATAATAAAAGACACGTAAAATGTGAACCATTATTTCTCTAAATCAATACTTCCTTAATTACAGCCGATAGCTGAAAGCAGTTAATTTTTTAATGAATAGTGTAATCAATATTTCTTTCAGTTTATTCTTATAGGTAAATGTAATTTATAATTGATTTAATCCAGCATGACGAAATGCTTAATATGTCTGACACATTGGAACTTGTCTATCAATTTGATAATAATTTATTAAATTATAATCTAAATTTATGTTTGTTTCTATAACCAATGAAGTATCTATATTTAATTAAATTAATTAAATAAATGGTGGTTGTAAAACAACAATTAATTTTCACAATACAGAAAAGGAAAATTATTTCTTTTACGTTTCTAAAATTCATTATTTTGAAATAAACATGCAAATATATCAAAATGTATTTTAGAGAATAAATTCTCAATGAAGGGTTATAAGAAAATACATAATAAAAATTTTATATGTGAATTATTGAACATTCAAGATATTTATGCCGTTATTTATTGTCATTTTAGTGTTAAAAATGTTGAATTTAGGAATACAAAGAAAAAAATAAAGACAAGATTAGAACAATGTAATATTTATCAAAGGTGAGTTAAGGAAATTAATCAAAAATCCTCTACACACAAAATTAATACTTAAAAAACATTATTTTTTAGTCATTGTTCAAATAAATTGATATGTTTTTACTGTTTTTCAGGAAAAAATTGCAAATAAATAAACCTGTAAAATTTCGTAGAAAATATGTCACACATCATTATCAGTTTCAATCAAAGAATGCTCATAATTAAGGTATAAATTCATGATATCCTTATGTGCTAAATATATTATAATATATTGGAATATTTAATGTTATTTACTAAAATAAAATTACATTTCGTTTTAAAAATGTTATGTAATATGTTTGTGAATTGGGATAAAATTCAAACATTTTGTAGAAATGAATAAAATATAGAGAGTTCTCATATTTTCATGAAGATAAGCTGATTGCAGATATTTGCAGATCATTTTTAACTTTCTTAACAAACACACTAAATATTTGCTTTGCATAAAAATCAGATTTCATATGCCAAATTTCGATAGTATCATGTGACCTTTTTTTACTGAAAAAGTATAATTTTTAACATTTCTTTAACTATCTATTTGAATTTATCTGAATATTTGATAAGGCTATACTGTAAATAAATTTCTCTCAAACTGATGTATAAATTAACTTTAAATGTTTAAAATATATAATGACAAACTCTAAAATACAACGAGCTTTCTTATTTGATTATTAAAAATACTTTAAATACACTCTTAATCATTAATTAAGGATGATTCAAAATAACACAGAAATTGAACACTAAAATGAAAATTTCACATGTAGAATTATCATACATATCTTGAAGAATAATATTCAAATTACAAGAAATCACCAGATGGCGCTGATAGTACTTCACAATGACGACAGTGTAAGAGAGGGGTATATAAGGAAAAAAGAAAGAAAAATTCAAAGAAGCAAAATTGTTCACAAGCACTTTAGTGTTTTAGTGCAATAACCGCATAGTTGTGGCAGAAATGAAGCATTTGGATTATGTTTTACGTGTTAGAATTATCGCCCGCTTGCAGTGAGGACGTACCCTGCTGTAAATATCCGAGGAACTTGGAATCGAGCAGAATGTCATCTCCAGGCTTTGACAACGGTTCCAAAATGATGGTAATGTGAGTAGGCGTTACAACACAGGTCGTCCCCGAGTTACAACGCCGATGAGTGATGTAATATTCCCCAAGATCAAATCAATAATTTGATACTCAGCAATTCCCGATTGGCAATGCCGAATGATTACCAGTATTTGGCAGTTTTTGTCAAAAGAAACAGACGTTGCACAACATCAGACCTGTCTCTTCAGCTACCGGTATGACAGTTTCAAGGCAGACAATGTAACTTAGGGCACTGCAGAGAAACTTAGTAGAAACTTAGGGCACATTGGTCTATATGCTAATAGGCCTGTCACATGTGTTCCACTTACCACAACTCACTGTCACCTACGGTTAACCTGGAGTAGAGAACATGCATTGTGGACGCCGCAACAGTGGTCTTATGTAATGTTTTCCGACAAGTCCAGGTTTAGCATTCAGTCTGATTCTTGCCAGACATTTATGTGGAGAGGGCCAGGTAACCGTTATAACCAAGAGAAAAACATTGACGACACCGTTACGCTGGTGCAGGATTGCTCGTTGTGGGGTGGAATTATTCTGGGTACCAGAACTAGTCTGCATGTTCATAACGTAACCATAACAGCCACATCTATCGGGATATCATTCTGGAACAACATGTAGGTTTGTTTTGGGACGCCATGGGTGCAGAATTTCTGTTTATGGATGACAACGCCCGTACTCACCGTGGAAACATTGTAGACGAATCGGAGGATATTACCCGTATTGACTAGCCAGCATATCTACCGGACTTGAATCCAATAGAGTATGTGTGGCGATTACTCAGTGGACGAATTGCAGCCTATCAAACCCCTCCTACATGTCTACCGGAACTTCGGAGAGCATTGTTTCATGAGTGGTATAATATTCCCCAAGATCAGGTCGATAATTTGATACTCAGCATGCCCAGACGTTGTATGGCCCGTATTGCATCGTCTGAAGGGCATACTATGTATTAACTATCATACCAACCATATAATACTGGTTTCTATAAATAGGTTCTTTTTTAAACTTTCCTTTGGAGAACAAAAATCGCAATTTTTATTGATGATGTCAAACATATAGCATCATTTTTGCTCTTTACATTTTGTTTAATAAACAGATTTTACAATTGACACACGTTTGTTTTATTTGTCCCTTTCTTTGCCTGAATTTGTTTTATCCTTAATTAGCAAATTCTGGATGGACTCGAGTGTACTTTAGAGATTTTTTGCATTATCTTAAATAAATTGTAAATTTATGATACTTTAAAAGATAATTGCTAAAAATATAATATCACCTTACGAATAAGAGTTATAAACAACTTAAAAATTTCTCAAGAGGTAGAGATTAGCAGTTAATATTAATTTCAATCACTAAATACACTACTGGCCATTAAAATTGCTACACCAAGAAGAAATGCAGATAACAAAATGATATTTATTCGACAAATATATTATACTAGAAATAACAAGTGGCGTTCCGTATTACCATCCTGAACCCATCGATTCCATATTCTGCTAACAGTCATTGGATCTCGACCGACGCGAGTATCAATACTGAGATAAGATAAACCGCAATCCCAGTACGCTACAATTTGACCTTTATCAAAATCAGAAACGTGCTGGTACGCATTTCTCCTTGTTACACGAGGCATCACAACAACTTTTCACCAGGCAACAACGTTCAAATACAATTTGTGTATGAGGAGCCGGCTGAACAATTTCCTCATTTAAACACAATGTAGGTGTCGCTACTGGCGCCTGCTTTGTCTGAATGCGCTAAAATGCTAATCATTTGAATATCACAGCACCTTCTTCCTTTCGTATAAATTTCACATCTGTAGCATGTCGCCTTCTTGGTGTAGCAATTTTAAAGGCCAGTAGAGTATATATTGAATATGTTTTTATGAAAATAGGAATAATTTTAGTATACAATAATGCGGGGAGAAAAAGTAAGGAATAACATGAAAATAACATGTTTGTGTATAATTTTATCGATAGAATTATTTAGATTGAATTATGAATATCATTCTGTTGGCAAAAATACAAAAGGATGTTTCTAAACTTTTTATTCGCATTTCCTAATTTTTTTTCGTAAATTAATACAATCAGGTTTTTAATCTTGAATTTATATACTAATAAAGTTATTATAAATTAATTATTTTTTTTAAATTCTTAATCAACTGCAATATGAGATAAAAAATATAGTTATTTTAGATTGATTTACGTTACATTCATCATATAGAGTTGATATTAAATTAAATGTTTTTTTCTCATATAATGTCACTTCATTACTTAATATTCTATATTATTACTGCCGAAGACATTTACCATTACCGAAGACATCCTACATTATTTCCATTTACATGGAATTTAATCTATTTAAAGAATTAAATACGCGTATATGTGTGTCAATTAACTATCTCTAATTTAATGTAAAAATAAGCTACTTTAATAACAGTAGAAATATAATAAAATCGCATATTATTCATAAGCATATTTTTTTAATAAAATTAGTCATAATTGTGTAGTTTTATGCTTTTTTATGGAAGCTATTCATTCATTTAAAACTTAATAATTCATTAAATATCTTAATGATAATTAATAAAAATAAGTAAAGTTATTAAATCACTCACACAACGCCGTAACTTATAAATTATAACTTACTAATCTGAATTGAGACTTTAATAAGAGGACTTATTAAAATTAATTAAACTTTTAAAATTATAGTTAGTAATATATGTGGTGTTTATAGTTAAGATTATCTTATTTAGACTTCTGTTGAACTTGTTCTGCCTATTGAAATATGATTTAGCTTCGTATTATGAGGAATTATTTCTGAAATCTTAAGATTCTATGAAATCTTAGAATCTAGATTAAATTTTTAAAATTTGCTTACAAAATTAATCAAACCATTAAGAAAATTGTAATTATTTTTAGAATATAATACTGCTTTCCTTTGTCATCCTGAACAGAACTTTACACAAAAAAGATGAACTTATCTGGTAAAAGTCAACAATATGATATATGTACTGCGTCAAATGTTAGTTTAATAAAATTATAAAAAATATTTTCAGTTAGAAAAATGGAATTTTTGCAAGAAGTTAAAAATTAACTATGAAATTCAAAATGAATAGATTTTTTGAAAGAACAAAAGAGGAGGAAAAGTGGATGCGATGAAGATTTTGAAGTCTCTAATGTTGCTGTTAAAAGAGCCTAAAAGTCAAGTTATTCTTCAGCAAATGCTCGATAGCTATCATAAGAATTGTTGACTCCTTGGTCAATGATACAAAAAACCCCTGTGATCAATTTGAAAATGCTATGCATATAAGCTCTCCGTTGAAATGCTTCATGTCCACCAACACTCTCTGGTTTTGCCTAAAAAATTTAAGTGGAAATCTCTTATGCCGCATACTCTTGAAAAATTCTGTGGTCAAATGATGCCCATTTCTCTTCGGATGGATCAGTGAGCAATCAAAATTGCTATATGTGGGGCTTCGCCTTTTAATGTCATACACCATCAATCACAAAATTCTGATTATGTGACTGTATGGTGTGGTTTCTCTACTGATTTTGTGTACGTAAATCCTTGAAACCTTTTCTCCTCAATCTCTTCACTCTCAATCTAGACTACATGATAATGAGAATATTTTCGATAACACATGATTTCTACTTTACAGGAGAAATAATGCTTAGAAACCTCTGTTCTTATTAGAGTTGGAGCAACTCTTAACATTGGAAACCAAGTTAAAGCATTGTGTTGTGCGTTTTTGATAAAAATCATGTAATATCCTGAAATATTCAAGGTCTTCTAGTCCACCTTGCTTAAATCCTGAAATTTTTAACTGTGCGGATACCTAAAGGACTGTGTTTGTAGAGGGTGAATTAAGGCTTTATTGAGTTTAAATCTAGGATTGCATGTCATTTCGCTGAAACCCATTGAGAGTTTCTCATCATGCTATAACATTTTTAAAAGTTTTAATTGATGCCAATGGATCACATGTGGATCCTAATTTTTAATTCAGTAAATTTTATGATTTAGGCACAGTTTCGTCCTTCTTTAGGCCTCACATTCCTCAAGTAATCAAAATTTAATCTATTTTGTCTATATTTTTTTCTGGACCAATAAACTTTATGCGCCATATCTCATTATAATCATATAATCAGAAAAATAAATTTCCTGATCTTCATCTCAGTAGTGATGAAGATCGATCACATTTTTCTCAAAGAATTTCGTACTTTTAATAATCGCCCGGTTTGGGAAATTACATATAATATCCCCAGTAAAAATAGATTTAACTTTTATTTTAGTCAATATTACAATTTTTGGTATTATTTTTAAAAATGAACAATTTTTGAAGACTGTTTATTAATTAATTAACATTTAATTTGCTAAATTAATCATACAGCATTAAATGATATGACATCTGGTAATGATAACATATTTCGCAAAGTTTAAATATTTAAAGTAGCTCATAAAATTAAAAATATTTAAGCAATTTATATGATAGATTTTATATTTTTCTAGCATATTACATATTAAACTTTTAACTACTGAATATAAAAATTAATGTAGTGCAAAACTAGCTTTATTTCGTTCATTTTAATATATAATTTCAAGATATGTTTATTCTGTGAACTATATAAGTCGTTTGATATATGTGAAAATAAAAATTACTTTGAAATTTTAACGGATCTAAAATATTAATTTCTTTAAGTTTAGTTTAAATGAAACACATTTATTTGTTAAATCTATAAGCAATTTAGATAAATCATTAAGAAAATATTTACAATTCAGGTTTAAATAACTCTATTACTAGTGAGTAATATTATTATTCATAATGTAAATCAATAAATATATTATTGCATAAATAAATTATTTTTAATTATCTTTACTTCTATTTGATAATAAAGTATTGCAAAAAATGGAATCAAAAAAATAAGCAAGGCATACAACTGTTAACATTTCTTATGAATGCAATTAAATATTTCAATTTCTTATTTTTTCAATTACATTTCTATAATATTACTTAAATTTTCTTAATTTTATTTAATAATGGGTCCTAAAGCTTATATTTCCAATCCTATTAATATTAAATTTGATAAAATGGTTAATTTATAAGATATCCTTTTTAGTTTTACTTTCATATAAAATTCATACAGTAAAAGCATTAAAACAAAAAGGGAATTTAGAATTCGGAACAAATCTTTGACATTATTAACTCGTGTGTAAATATTTACCATATTCGCCAGACAATCTCTAAAGAAAACATGTCATTAGTTGCTCTTTTATATAGCAATAAGTACACAATGTACTTAGAATTCATGGAAAGCTCTCGCCTGATACTTGCATTAGAAAAATCTTCAGAATATTCTTAGTACTTCATAAGAAATAGAAGTAAGTAAGTTTTGTTTCCCATGTCTATAATGACACCGCTTCACATAAAATTTTCCCTCATAGCAGTTATTTAATAAATAAACTTTCCAGAAAGATAAATGAAAATGGAAATCCAAGATATAATCATTTTTGTTTGAAATTCAATGCTGCGATTTTGAATAAAAATTGAAAAAAATGTACATTATAGTTACATGTTATTAATATAAAAATGGAATTATCAGAAAATATTATCAATAAATGAAATGTTTAAAAGATAATGCCATTTAGGATTTCATTTGATTTAAAAAAATATTATATCTGAAAATTTTCATAAATAAGTCTCTAGCTTAATAAATTACTTACACAGCGACATAATTTTATGTATAATATTCTTGGGTTATTATTCTTTATATAGATCTTTAACAGCAGCACACTGCATAATGATGATTAGCAAGTATAATCTAAATTATCTGATTTAATTCTTAACAATTAAATTATACAATTATATTTTTATATGAGATAAGTGATTAAGAATAGCTGAGTGTAGATCAAATAGTCTCTAATGATTGAAGTCCTGTTTTCCAATTAATAAAAAGGCTTAATACTTCTTGGTAGAAACTCAGGTCAGTAGTTGACGTGAATACAGAAAGTGTTAATCAACAGTTAAAAAAATTAAAAAGTATACTAAATTAAATTCTAAAACATTCCAAGATTTACATTCGAGGAGAAACACTCTAATATATTTAAATATCTTTATCATTTTCCGAGATGTGCACCTCTTTTTATACAACATTTTACCATACCTTAAAACTAGCAATATTTTCATTTAAAGAGAAATATTTTATAATAATATATGTTTCAAAATATATTATTGGTAAAAAAAGCTTTAAAATGTAAAAATATTATGGAATATATTTTTGGCTATTTGGTAAACCCAGAAAGCAAATAGGATCACACTTTTATTTCTGTTTTTGAGATCTTGACAATGTAACCTTTTTTTCTGTAAACCGCTTGACAATATAACGATGATTCTTATTATTTCAAGGATTTTCTATTTGTGATAGTATAGGTTTGTAACGTATTTTCAATTGCTTATTTCCATCAATGGAAGGTCCTATAAATGTTGCTATTGTTTTTGTAGTTAAACTATAATTAAATGATACATTCTAACAACGCCATTGATATGCTGGGAAAGTGAAGAGACACAGACTGTTGTAAAATATTTTTTTTAAAAAAAAAAAAAAAAAAAAAAAAAAAACTTACGACTTAAGTTTGACATTCTTTGGATGAATTGGAGTATAAAATGATTTTTATATAAAGCAGAATATGATACGGAAATTTTCAAATTATTATATGAGGATAGTTGCAATTTTTTTTCTGATTCTGTAAAATTTTCAACTGTTTTATTAATATCTGAAGTATAATATTTCACAATAAACGGAAATGTAAATACTTGCACCTTCTTCTCTCAAATGATTTGATATAACATAGATTTGGCGAATAAAGACATGCATTTCCTTTTTTATCAGTTTCAAAAATATTTTATTATTTAAAAAATTACCATTTTTGGACATATAAAAATTATATTCTTTAAGCTAAATTGTATTGAAAAGTTTTAATTTTGCCTAAGTACTTAACATTTTTTAATTTTTTTAAGAAAAACATTAACGTAAACTTCCTATCGATAATGTCCAAATATTCAATTTATTAATTTTTGATATTACAATAAAAATAAAGACTTAATTTATTTAAAAATTCTTTATGCATGCTGTTTCCCCAGAATAAAGTAAAAAAAATATTCTTAGCTATAGGAATTTAATGCATATTTTACTTTTTCCTTTGGAAGTGATTGTAAAAGTATAGAAATAGATTTTAAAGAAGATAAGAAAAACTTTTATTAACATGTTTTTTAAATATTTAAATTTTCTTTGATTTTTAAAAATAAGAGGTTTTAACATATTTTTGCTTTGATATATAAATAATAATTTTGAAACATTTAATTGAATTTACAATAAACTAATTTGGTCAAAACAGAATGTAATTATGCACTAATACTTTTTTTATTTTAGAATCAATCTTGTATCTTTCATAGTAGCTATTTTAAGTGCAAATAACAGAATCCATTTTTATGAATAAAAAATATAAAATTATTAAAACTGAAATTGTTTGTTTTCAAAGTCATTGATATGAATAAATAATATTATAAAAAGTTCCTATATATGATCTACAATTAGTTTATATAGTAAATAAATATTTTTTAAAGTTTCTACAGTATATGAATTTTAATTGTTGGAAAATAAACAGAAAACATATTGAAGTTTATAAGGAATTGAAACAAGCCTTTATTTTACATAATTTTCTTTTGTCGAAATGTTTTCTTAGATTTTATTTAAATATTACTTTATCAAATATTCATTATAAATAACGATGTTCAGATCAATTAGTTAATACTAATTTCTAAAATTAAGTTACTAAAATATATAAGAACATATACATAATTTCTTAAAACTACATAAATTCATCAAATAACGCTTTCTGATTATTTTTTATTAATACAATAAAATGCATACTATTCTATAAAAATAATATATACCAAAAAAAAAAAAAAAAGATACGGAATACATAGAAGTTTATTAACTACATTTTCTATGTTATAAAAAAGAATAACCATGAGTGTTTTGTTTTAAGTTTAATTTAAGAGCACTACCAAATACAGCGACTGCATATTTCGAAAAGTTATTCAAGTTCAAATCAATAAAGTTTTCTTTCTACGTCAATAACATTTATATATATTACAAAATACTAAGAAAGCAATAGAAAAATTTCATTGAGAAAACCAATATTATTAACATGGGACATATATATATATATATATATATATATATATATATATATATATATATATATATATATATATATATATATATATATATATATGGCAACAATAAATAAAAACTAATAAGCAAACTAAATTGTTAAGATCAAGTAATTCATTTGAAGCAAATAAAACTTTGATTAAATAATGAGAAATAAACTATTTTAAGCATAAATTATTATTTTGTAATAAGGTAAAAATTAAAATAGTGAAAGCATTGAATTTACTGAAATAATTATCTGAACAATAAATTTTAATGTGAAGATACATATTTTCTTCAAAAAAACATATTTTCTTAAAATATCCTTAAAATATTTTACGGTATATTAATATGAAATTAATACCATTTATTTTCACAATTTTGTACACTAATAAATAAAATAATTATCCAGAATGTTCGGGATTTAGATGAAAAATCCAGATGAGAAATTTGCATTACACACGCACTCACTCACGCACTCACACACACACATAAGCACACACACACACACACATATATATATATATATATATATATATATAAGCTTAAAGATCCTGTAAAAAATACCTTTATCAACTACAACAAAAAATATTTATTCTAAATAAGATATATTCACTGAATTTTTATTGGAAAAACTACATTATTTAATTTAATACTTAAGGCATAAAATGAGTGAACAACGTAAATTTTCTCTCAGGTACTAAATTTTAAATGACAGTGACTGGAGTTAATTGACTTGAATTGAACTACTTCCTTTGTTTGACAAAATATGCATATCACAAATAACTTCGAAAAATAAAATTTTTTTGAATAACTTTCTCTTAGCAATGGATTTATTCAACACAAAAGACCACTTAACCTGTCATATGTGTGTACATTAACGATTTTTAATTGTCTTTCATCCATTACTGTTTTTTGAAAAATGCGTAAAAATGTATTTTTTCCCTTTTCTAACAAAAGAATGTCATATTATGTGTCGCTACGCGTCATTGCAAACAATTCTTTTATGGACTACAGTTTATCTTATAATCGGGATATTCTCATCTTGAAAATGAATTCCACAGAAAAGTTACTTAATATTAAAAATTTACTGTAATCCTTTTTACAATACAATATTTTATAAAATAATATCCTTCATATTTCAATTACATTGAAAGGCGAAGTTTAAAATGGTGTTAATAAGAATAGAAATTTGATTGATAGTGATAAGTAAAATGAAATTAACTTCTGAAAATAGATTAAAAATTTAACAAATTTGGCTCACGAGAGAAACTGAAATTTACTAAAAATGTTTAAGTTTAATCATTTCAATTCTGATGCAGTAAATTAATAATTTTTGAAAATCTAAAAATCATGCATAAACACAATAAACACAACTAATATCCAATAATTTGTGTATACATATATATATATATATATATATATATATATATATATATATATATATATATATATATATATATATATATATATATATATATATATATATGAAATTTTAATCACGCATCACAGAAGAAAAAACTTCGAATGTTTTTTGCAGTTATTTAATATATGTGGTCTCATTATATACCAAAATTAATTGCCATTGACAAAGCTTTTCCGGTTTTTTAGTCCATATAAAAGAATGAAACTTTTCTGCACATCAAAATCTTTAAAAATTAACAAATTCTATTAAAATTAACAATAAACTAAATAAAGAAATCCATGGATAGTAAATGAAGTATACTATAGTAAATTTTAAAATACAATTACAGCTTATGAACTTAATTATATTATTTTGTGACCACCTAAATTAGTGCATTTTAAATTTGAAATTATATTTTACATGTAGAGTTATGTATGATATATATCATCCAAATTTTATCGAAAAACGTATTTTTGGCAAATTATTCCAAATATAATTGAGATTTAAATAAATATATTTAACAAAATGTTGAATAATTTCATTACGATTAAATTATTTTTGAAACACTTCCTTTCTCAAAACTAATTTCTGTAAGTTATATGTTTAATTAGCATATTTAAGGAATTAAATCACACAAATACTTCTAGACTGAAAAATACCTATAAGGCATTTAAGTTACATGCTAACACAGACAATAATCTTCAGAAAGGCACAGAAAAACAATCTCATTAAATCTCCGTTGGACTTCAGCAAGACTGCCTTGAGCAAATTCAGTATTCATGGCAGGGCTTTTGCAGAGTTGATTAGCTAAGAAATGCATCAGACAACCCATGGGATTTCTAAGTAGGCCCATTAGCCTTACTGTCATTAAATACAGTATCTATAAAAGCATATGTGACCCTTTTTGTCCTCAGGGAATGTTCTTTGGAAAATAAAACAACAAAGAAATGCGATATAAGAAGATATTCATGAGAGATATGAACAGCTATTTCTAACAAATATTTTAAACTCAGTAAAATAGAAAAATATTTGAAGAATAATATTGTACATATAAAGAGGAAAAATATTTTTCAAAAATAAAATAATATGTCTTCAATAAACTTTCTTATCATTTATAAACATCAGTTATTCGCTATGAATTCTACATTCAATGAAAAATGGTTTCTATAATTCATTTCTTTCTCAAGACCATCCTTTAAATTATCCAAAAAAAATACAAAATTATAATTTATGACGATAAAAAGGCTTTAAGAATATAAGATCCGAAATTAATTTTAATGTAACGCTAAAAAATTTGTATCATTTTATTTATTAATTTATAATTTTGTTTCTGTTCTATAGTTTATTAAAATAATTTTTATCATGTATTTTATAAGTAGCATTTATGCCATTTAAAATATGAATAGCAATAAATATTCTAAATTATGAATTTTATAAGTTAAAATTATCATTTTGCATTTGAAAACTTTTTAATTGCCAAATCTAACAAAATTATGCTTTACAAATATAACATTCGTAAATTAATGGCAAAATATGCAAACATATATTTTAAAGTTATTTTTGATATAACTTAGTAAACAGCTTAATTGCTGAAGACTGTTGTCAAATTTTAATGTCTTCCTTCCACATTGCTGTATTTGTAGAAAAATTTTCAGAAATAGTTGGCCATATTCATGAGTCACACAAGTTTTAAAAAATTCTATCTTATTAGATGTGCATAAAAAAATAAGAATGCAACAATCTTAATAAAATAAAGAAAAACGAAAATATGGAATACTTTATTTATTATTTTTTTAATTATGTTATTAATTGTTATTATTAGCAAACTAGGTCACGTGTTAAAGTAGTTGAATAAGACTCTGATTACAAAAACCGAAGGAAAAGACTAGTTGTTAGATTTTTTAAAAAATTAAGTTAAAAATACTCGTTTTTGATTGAAAACCTAAATTTTTATTCATAAAATCTTTAAAAAAATAGGCGAAGTTAAAATTTCATAATGTGTGGAAATATAGAAATACCATTATAAATGAAAATAAAAAAAGGAAATATCAACATAGCATAGATAAAAAAACGGACTTTCTTCCAAATCATAGCATAAGATTCTCAAAACACAATATCATTAGTGAGCAAAAGCAAATAAAGAAGGCTCCCAAATAGTTCTATAATATTGCTGTTCCGATTATGTCAATTAAATCACATTTGCAAAGAAAGATCATACCAATATATAAAGTGCCTGGCAAATGAAAATTTTCTTTATTTAAACATGTGATCACCTAGTAATGTGTGTTAGATTTAAAAATGCCTTATACCTATGAGGGTGGGTTATCAAGAACAGTTCAAGTATTAGGGATTGCTGTTTTAAGGGTAATTACAAACATGAAATCAAAATTTATACCAAAGTACAATCACACGAAACATTTGAGAAATTTTCGTATTTACTTAATTCAGCAATTGAACTTCACAAGCAAATTCCTATAATAATTACATTAATGTTCCAAGCAAATTGTAAAAATCCTTCTAAAGTTTTATGTTACTTTAAAAATATACTTTATTCATAACATCCCCAAGTAAATGTACATGAGACAGAAAAACCATGATCCATCAATGACTATCAAGCATAATCACTTTTGGAATCTAAGGAAATCAATTTATTTACTTAGTATTTATATGTGGCCCTAATAAAATCTCTGCCATATCCAAAATTGTCCAGTTCAATAACAACAATGAAGATAACAGTGTTATTTTTTCTGTTATCCAGGATTCCTCATCAGATTACATCGACTTGCTTTTTCTATAGCAGACTGAATTTTAGTTTTATTATTTCTATTCGTTGTTTCCAAACAATTGACTTTTTTGAAGAAAAAATACTACTGCATACAACATGTTGAGTTTTATGCTTAAATAAGGCTTATCTTCCCTGTTCTTTTTATATCAAAATGTAATATTATACATCCAATTTACTAATATGTATTCTTGTAATTCCCTGCAGTTTGAGTTTTAAAGTTAAAATATAATTTATCTCTCGTTCATTTATATTACTCATGACAACCACTAATAACTTTTATAACAAATTTGTAGCCTTCTTTCTTGTTATCTTAGATACTCATCAAACTGCTGCATCATAGATATAAAAATACGTACAAGTATGAGGAATTGCGAGCTACTTTCTTTCCAAAATCCCCGAAACCTATAACTTTGTGAATGTTTACTATAGTTTAGAAAACTTTTTGCCTGTGTAATCTTTACTTGTGATTATTTCAAGACTCATTTTGGTAGTATAAAGTACAATAATGGAAAAACACTTCAAGTATAATGTGTGAATTGAGCAATAGATTGTGAACCGAGTTTGCTATCATTATACCAAATGTCAAAACACTTTCCCAAACGGTCATAGAATTTAGAGACAATAATTCTGATTTTGTCTTCATAAAACTATTTTTATTTGTTATATAAAACAAAATTTGGCTTTAATATATTCTATTCATAACACGAGAAATAAACTTTATGCAAGATATATTGTGTATATGCATTTAGATTAATATTTTAAGTTGGGTATAATGTGGGTGACAATATGTTTTATCACTTAGAATTTTTGATGCTTAAAAAGCAGAGGAGCAGAAAACAAATTATAGGAAACGAAACTTGTATGTATGCTCATTAGTATGTATTAAATAAACTGCAAAGCGAAAATAGCACTTTAATTTAACGACCTTTTAATGCCTATCTTCTAATTTATCCTTTTGTGGTTTTATTTTTTGAAAAGAAAAGAATAATGAAATTGAAATTTCAGAATGATATTCGGAGATTATTTATCTATATGAACTTGTGATCACGAACAGTGGTAATTTTGATACACTTTAACTCTTTGGTATTCAAGAATTTAGAAACGACGTTATAAGTGGACAGGTCATACTCAAAAATAATGGACAGTTGCAATAAAAGACGATAAGATCTTCGCAATATGCTTGCGTTTTGGAATCATATCAACTTTGACAAAAGAATTTATAAGTTTTAACTGCACATCAAATTTAGTACATTCTATGACATTCTTCAATTAATAATGAGAAATGTAAATGCTAATTCTGTTGCCACTTTACATCAATAAAATTAGCTAGCTTAGGAAACAGTCTGGAATCATTTAAAAAGAAAACTTAAGAAGCTACGTGTAATTTCAAAGTTTTACGATATATGTTATGCTGTAATTTTGATATTGGGTATGTAATAGTTTACTACAATTTATATTGGTTTCCATAAACACATCAACCACAAAGAGTAAAAATGTATATTTCTTACAAATTTAAGTCAAGATAAAAATTTTTTCTAAATTTGATTTTTTAGAGATAAATGAAACTAAAATGTAAGAATTTCATAAAGACATTTAATCCTAGAATTATTGAAATTGAATAATTATTTTTCAGAAAAAACCCTATAATAATTTACTTGTGAATTTTCTTATAAGTGTTTTAAACTGAAAGTTTTAACTAGGAACCATAATTCTTTTGATATTTTTTTTAAATACTGATTATAAGTGATAGATTGCCAGTAGTTGTTGAAAAATCTCAAGTTATTGCAAGATTTTCTAAGATCTCTTTCTTTTGTGTTTCACCTTATTATCAATTACGTTTCATATTTGAATAAAATTCTTAAAATGAACACAAAAGATCTTTAAGAATATATACTTAGTATTTAAATTCATGGTGACCGAGAAAAAATTAAAATTTTAATTTTCATCTCTCTGTTTCATTATGCCACTATGTTCATTATGTCATCGCTCCACATTATTCATTATGTCAAAATTTTATTTTTATAACATTTTCTTTTAATAAACTAAATATTTTATTCACTTATACTTTTATCGTATTGAAAGTATAGTTAAAATTTCCTTATGAAAACTTATTTATTACTTCATAAATTGAATTTATTAAGAGGCCAGTAAATAATAGCTCATTAGAAATACCTTTTCTTAAATAAAATAAAAGTAGAATTTATCAGAATGACACGTATTATGTTCTAAAAGTATTCATTTATTTTTAAATTAAAACAACAAATTTTTATTTAAGGGTAATAATTTACTAACTCAAATTATAATCCTCATTATCCTGAAAAATTTTTATGTTTGATAAAAATTTTATAAATACGCGAAGAAAAATGTTTACCAATAAATGGATACATAAATTTTAAATTAAGTTATATTTAATAAATATATCAAGCAAGAATAATTATATCACATTCTATAATAAACATATTCAAAATGATATATCTCTATTGTGTCATATTCTTTTATTCATACCAAAACATTTCAGATACTTCTCTTTTAATTTTAATTAAATTTTACTTTCTATGCAATTTTGAAATAATGCAAAACAAATAGTCTACATTTAAACACTAGTTTGAAACAAATTTAATAAAATATATAATTTCTCTAAGTAGAAATATAAAAACTGCAGAAACGAATGGAAAGCAATTATAAAATCTCTCTCTTGAATAGAATTGTAATGAAATTCAATCATAATAGCTCTATCAATTTGAGATAAGCTTTCTCATTTCCTGAGAAACGGCGAAATTTCTTATAGTTTAAAAAAGATAAATCTTTCCTAAAATTGTTTTCACAGCAAGATACTCATTAATCATTAAATCAATGCTAACCACGGAGCACATGAGGAAAATGAACAATGCTTTCTTGTTTGGCTATCTTCCCATTTTTACGAAATGATAACTTGCAAGTAATTCTTCTCTTTGCCCACTGTAATAGAGCACAACAATTGTTAAAATTTACACTTTGATAATGAATGAATTTTTTTAAACATTTAGTTTTCATTACTTGTTTTATTGAAGAATATAAAATTACAAGAGGGAAATATAAAATTTTATATTCTTATCTAAACCTCAAAAATGGTAAAAAATTAAATTAAAATTATTAAAATAAGAAAAAGAAATTAAATTTGAAAGGCTCTAAATGTAATATCACATTAAAGTAAGAAATTTTAAGTATATAGAATCAATTGACTTTTGACAACTTGCTTAATGATATTATTATTAAACATGGAAAAAAACATCAGTAGCAATAAGATCAAATTTTGAAACATTCCTCTTTATCTTGAAATATTAAAACATAAATTGTCATCTGCCTAACATTTTTTCAATTTGAACTCTCAATATTTAATAATTTAGAAATAAAGTTTTATTAAACGTTCATGTTTCCCCATTATATAATTTTAAACTCATAATCAGTTAAAATTATTAATGTAAATAATGTATACGTTTCAAAATAATTAATAGTTAATATATATATATATATATATATATATATATATATATATATATATATATATATATATATATATATATATATATATATATATATATATATATATATATATATATATATATATATATATATATATATATATATATATATATATATATATATATATATATACATATATATATATATATATACATATATACATATATATATATATATATATATATATACATATATATATATATATATATATATATATATATATATATATATATATATATATATATATATATATATATATATATATATATATATATATATATATACTTTGATTAATACTACTAAAAATAACAAAAGATATGTTATGTGTTATTAATAATTTCAATGCAATGAAAAGAGAATGATTTAATCAAATTATTATTTTACTAAATAAATCATAAAATGCTCCTAATGAAAAATAATATAGAATATATAGTTATACATTATATTTCTTAAAATTTCATTTTATTTTACATTTATCAATATCAAAAATTAATATTTCATATTTATTTCTCTACTTTTATGTATTGACATTAAGAATGTCTATGAATATTTGTATACGTTATTATTGCTACTTTAATTATTAGCTTCAGTATGAAATTTTAACATCTTAATAATATTTTCCAAAAAATCAATTTAGAGAATATATTAAATAAATTTATTGATTATATATAGTGGGAAGAAATGTCTTTTCTAAAACTAATTTTTTATTTAATTAAAGATAAAAGATTTTTATGCAAAAAATATTAAAGAATGTTTTATCTTAGGTGCATTTGATTTATATGTAGAATACTTTAAAATTTCTTTATAGAAATTCAGAAATTATTCCATTTAAGGAATTACATAAAAGGAAAAAAATATCAAAATTAATTCATTTCTGAAAAAGTATTATGAATTCAAATATTAATATGCAAACACAGTTTGTTGAATTAGTTATTTAGAGTAAGTAAAAAATTAGGTATTCAGAATACGACAATAATCAATATAAAGAGCACATTCGAATCTTAGTAACTTTTTAAAATTACGCATTTGTACTCAGCTAATTTTAATATAGTCCTTCAAAAATTACAGAAATTGGATAAAGTACTCTTATAAATTTAAATTCAATTTCTTTTAATGGTAATTATACATCTTAAAAACAGTGAAATTTTTTTATTTTAATTTTACATTTATCTATATCAACTCCGGAATTTGAAAAATGGTTCTTCATACATTATTCTTTCAATTAATTGTCAGAATGGGCAGATATTAATAAGAAAAGTATTAACTTTTAATCTTATAAATAATTATCAATTACTGATTGCAAATTAGACACATCTATGTCTTAATAACGTTATCTGTTAGCTAATAAAATAATAAAATATTCCATAAAAATATTTCCTTATAATAAAACTTAAAGACGTAAACAAGTTCATATATTTTATTTAAATTAAACATGAAAATAAAACAACAGTTAACTAAAATAATATTCTATACTCTTCATGCACACTAAATTAAGGTATGAATGTCAAAAATCTAACTTAATTTGATTAAAAGAAAGAACATAAAATTTAATTTGATCTTCATATAATGCCTTGTAAATATTATTTATATCAGAAGTACATTATTTATGTGCATATTATTTTCTCAGAAATTGCAAAAGTAATATAAATTCACAATTGTTACCATTTCAGTGTTTCTCTCTAATGCATTTAACTTCCCAATAATTTTAATTTTCTTCCAGAAATAATTGTAATCCGATTAATCAAAAACCATACGCACAAATTTCTTGCTGCATGTATTTATAATATAATTTTTCATACACAATACATAATTATTTCTATCTTAAATACAAATAAAAGATAATTATTTTAATCAAGATCTTAGTTTAAAGTATTTATTTTTGTTTTAATTATTTCTCTGTTGTTAGCATAAAAATTAAAGACACAGCATTTTTTAAGAGAAGTAATCATGCGAGTAACAATTATCATATATGTGCATTGCAAAATTGAGTACAGTAATAAAATTATTTTTCATTATTCTTTTTATTTTCTCAAAAATAATATGTAATTTTTTTTTCAAATTGAATCTAAGCTAAAATATGTTTCCTTTAACAATTTCATTCCTGTGAAAAAAAACTTGATTAGATTTTGCAATTATATTATTTTTTAAATTAGTGCATTTAAAATTAATTTTATATTTCTACATCCGTTGATTAAAAGTTATTTTTATTACTAAAATTTCAAACTCCTATTTCAGTTAATTTTCAGAGATATTGTCATCTAAAAAGTGTGAAAATAATTTAAAAAATACGACACCCATTATATTTTATAAACGTTTACAAACATAAAATTTCACAAAAAGAATGTTTTCTAAAACAGCAAACAAACCTACCTCATTTACTAATTGCGTAGTAAAAGTGAGAATTGAAAATTTTGCTATATTCTATACAAAGTGAAGTTATATTGAAAATGCATTTTAAAAATCACATTTTCTTTCCTAGACATAAGGTTAATAATCCTAGACATAAGATTTATAATTGGAAAAATAAATTTTACCACATTATTCAACTTAATGGGAGAAGGAATATGAAAGTTCTTTTATATACAAAAATAAATTCAAAATGCTAAATGTGTGATGTTGCCAATATTTTAACTGCTTAAACAATGTATCAGATAAATAGTAAAATGGTAATCAAGTATATTTATCGATGATAAATATAAAAACGATGACAAATTACCATCAAAATTTTATCGTAAATGTATTTTTACGCAAAACTGTGAATAATTAATAACAAGTACAGATATATCTCTGAAATTGAATAAAAATCATTATTATTTTAATTTAAGGATGTAGAAATAATCTATTTTATTATTACATATCCATAATTGAGACTCTTTTTACTAAATATCACTCACTATTTAGGCTCGGAAGTCATACAAAAGTAGATATTATATTTCTCTTACAAATCATGGGCCGAGCAGGCAGCCGAATAGTTAGCGGTCTTGCCTTCGGTTCAACAGTGCGTGGGTTCGAATCCCACCTTGGACATGGATGTTTGTAGTGGTTCGGAATATACTTTAAGCCGTAGGTCCTGGTCTAATTAGCCCTTGTGTGCAAATAATCACCGTTGAGCGACATGCAAACTAAACTTTCAAATCATGGTTTTCATTAATAATTAATATTAAATTTTTAAATGGTATTAAATGTAAGTAATTATATAACTCATATATATATAGATATTGTTAAAAAGGACAGTTTCTCATTTTCCCTTATAATTATAACATAACATTGTTTTTCTTTTTCTCATACTTTTGATGTTCTTACACACATTCTCACTATCTTGCCACTTTTATTGGAATTTACTTTCCGAAATGAATATGAAATTTTCTGATCTATTGGGTTGTTTGGAAAGTAATTTCATCTTTCATGAAAAGAAAAAAACGTATAATGAATAACTATCGTATTGCATTGCATATTGTCCATTCTAGTCCAATAGCTTTTACCATCTTTTTGGTAGTAGCACGATTCCACAGTCATTAAGTGGTTGGTTTTTACCAGCAAAAAGCTGATCCATGTAGGAAAAACGAAATGACTTTTCCTAACAACCCAACACTATTCAGTTTAATTGTTAGAATTTATAACAATTTATCTTTAAATGCTGTATATTTTCATTTTTCAATACCTTTTACATATTTATATTATTATAATCCTTACACGTATATAATATTAATTTGCCGACTGTTAAAAGTTCTTTAAAGTTTAATGGAGGATTAGTTTCTGTAAAATACTTAAAATAAAATTTTATTTAATATTCCTATTATATTACAATTTCATTCTTTAACACAGTGGTCCTGTATTATATATTCGATATTTATTACATTTGAAGAAATAAAATTATTGGAAGGATAATTATCTGGGTTCTTGGTATTCCTTTATGTGTGACAATTTTTAAATGTATTTATATTTTTCAGGTATTATTTATATTGTCTCATTATAATTGGTAATTTAATACCTTTATTGTAAAATCGATCAAAGTGTATGACTGTCAATGTCATAATCCATTAATTACTTACATATAGTGTAAAGTACAGTATACGCGAAATAAGAAGTACTAATTTTGTTACTATATATATAATTTTGTTTGTGCTCAATTTGAGGTGCAAAAATTAAAACCAGTATGTGTTCAGAAATTTTTAATTTATAAATGAGAATTAAGGAACACATTTTCCATTCAAAGAAAAGGCAATTGAACTTATTCTCAAAGGTTTCAAACAAGTAAAAAAATATTAAAATCTGTTTTAAAATAAGAAAAATGTTTAATTACTTCGTCACATAACAATAAGAATTGCCGGATATTATCTAAGAGACTTAATCATATTTTCTTTCAGTTGCGTAACAGAACAAAGATGAAAATGCTGTTGATAGCAATTACTTTTTGTTTCTTCATGCATTCAAGACATTTTTATTTTAAAATTTCGATGCCACAACTTTAATTACATTCTTCAGAACCGTGAGCTGAATGCACTCGTAATGACAAATGAAGATTTTTTTTTCTGTCTTGTGAAATGACAATGTGAAGTTTATTATTTTTCATCCTAATAAAAAATGAGATCATTATAAAATATATTGTTTTTCACATTTTTTTATAACAGAGGATTTATCATGTAGAAGCGTATTATTATTTAACTTAAAATTTATGTAACCCTTTTATTTTTATTTTTATTCTTCCTGATAAATATTAATTTTTCCGTAAATGTTTAAAATAATTTGGGGAAATAATAAAACTTTAAAACTTAAACTTTGTGCAATCATTAAACATAGAATTATGGAAAAGCATAAAAATTTTTACTTCGAAAGTAAAAAGATTATTTTTAAAATATTTAGATATGTGCTAAGACATTGGCTTCAAATTAGTGCTTAGATTCGTTGAAGAAATCTTTGCTACACAAACACTTTACTTTGTAAATTATTAACTAAAAATATCATAGTCAACCCAAATTAATTATTTCATTTATGAAAGTTAACAACTTACTCTATTGATAATGCATTTTAATAAGAATGAAATAAAAGCACTCTTATAAAAATTAATCAAAATACTGGCTAGCTTATGTGAAAAGATTAAGGACTAGTCCATTCATAATAATCGGTTCTAAAGATATTTTGTTCTTGGAAAATATTTATTAAATTTTAATTGTACAGATTGATAAGTAAGATGTCATGTGACATTATACATTTCAAACAACAAATAATGCATTTCAAATGAATAACACTATGGGGATAATCAAAATTTATTCATACAGGCCAAAATTCCATGAACCTAATCAAAATTATAAATTTATGAGTTAAAATGCATTTTCAATGATATTTCTAGATATCATTCAATAGCAAATTGGAGAAAACATTGTCAGCCAAAATAAACAAATCCAGTTAAATTTAAATTAAGTAATTTATATAAGCACAATCTGAATTACGCCTATATTAGCATTCATTAATGAAAGAATAAATTTGTCAAGTTAAAACAGCTTCCCACAAGTTATTCATATTTTGACATGCAGACTAAAGTATAAAGCAGAAAATCTAAGCTAGAAATCTAAGCTACAATTTTACAAAGTAGTCACAAGTTTTCCTATAATGCCTTCATAACTGCAGAAGTAAATAAATGAGATATTTTATAAACAGCTAAAATGGGGGTGACTTCAGTCAAAATGTTTGATAAATGCAGATAGGAATTTCTTTCTTTTATTGAAGAGATATATTTTGTAAAATAATTCTCTGTAATTATCTCTGCAACTTCATCTTTAGGGCAAATAGCCTCTCTGTTTTTATTGCCTAACAATTGTCAGAGCTGTATTTTTTAATCCCATAATAAAGAATGCGTAAAAGCAAACCTACATCATTGTCTTTTAAATATTCAACCTTGTTACCTTTTACATATTCTACACTATCTTCAACTGCTACTGTGGATATTTACCTATGGAGTCACATCTTTATCATGAATTAACTGCATTCTTTTTAACTAAATATATCACATTAAATAATTTAATTGGAATTAACTGTTGAGAATTTGTATTCCAGGAAACCTGATTTTAACCTGTATAAATATCTATTAAATAATTAATTCACTTGAATTTCAAGAAGAAATATAATTCACGAATGAATCAATTTTAATGCGTGTGTTCATTTAACAACCAAATCACCATTCATTCTTATACATAGCAAGCACAATAAATTTCTTTGGAAACCAACAAAAGTATTTATTAAGGTATCTCATAAAATGAGACTCCGTTTATGAAATTTATTCATAGATTTAACTAATGTAATAATAGAAAATATCACAAATTACTAATAAACTTCAGAGAAATGGGATGATATTTATATTTAATGATATGAAAACTTCTGATATGGTATTTTCTAATGCGTGTTAAGATTCAGACTTCTTTAATTTTTTGATACAAGAAGGTACTTTTCGCCACATGATTATGAGTAAATCTCGTTATTGTCATTTTAATATACATCACCACATTTACCACTCATTGATTATTTAAACAATTACTACATTCTTATTTTATGTAAGACATTATTTATTGAATCTGAACATTTATGTTCATTGCCATTAAATTTATTCAACTTAAGTAACTTCTATCAAATATTATAACAAATTTTTATTCTGGAAAATTTTTTAACGCCTAAAATTGACAGCTTTTTTTTAATTTTTGAAAACGGGTGCATACATATCACAAATGTATTAAACAAAAAAATAAGTACGTAGATTAATAAATGAGAACTCTAAAAAGTAATTTTTTAATTTATAAAATAAGTGGCCACTTCGATAGAAGTATTTTTTCAGTTGGAGGAGTTTGGGATCTATTTAAAGAGCCCCAGTCATCTTAGCGAATACACCATATCTTTGGAAAAGTTGAAGTTCGAACACTCTATCGTTCAAAGTGGGGAACGAAGGATTGATTAGTCAGCCCACGAGTGCCTCGTTGATAACCCTAACAGAAACTTAAATATTTATCCTACAGCAAAACAAATCTTTTCAATGTATGTAATTATTAATCTACATTTCATCCGTGAAACAGTGAATTAAATTTAAGTCTTTTCTACGTATAACGAAAAAAATGGCCATTACTTAACTTATTCACTTTCAGTAGTAATCTTAAATTTTAATTTGTTTGTTTTATTTTGTATTATAGTTAGAATCTGCATGCACACTATATATTTATGTAATAAACAGCTGGAACCATCTTTATTGCATTTACAATGTACCTTGAAGTCACTTAAATTATACATACATATATATATATATATATATATATAATAAATATAATAAAAACTATGCTCATGTGCTCTCATGTATGATATTTTTCAATATATTTTTCTTATAACCTAATTGTACAACAAAAGTTGAAAAGTCATCAATCGTAAGTTTTCATTAATCTATTTTGTAAGTCTTGTATTGCAATGCTAAAATGCAAATAATACATAACACTTCTGCTTAAGAATTTAAATTAATCACTTAAATCATACTTTATCAACAAAAGTAAAATTAGTTGGAATCTTAAATCGTACCTTTATTAGGCATACAACATTAATAGTAAACCAGTGAACCAGTCTATATGATAATCTCATTATTCAATGCTCCCACGCCGCTTTCAGTTAACATTACAGATCTTCGGTTCTATCGTAATTCGAACTTATTATCGTCCAATAAGGAGAATAACGCCCTATCCAACCAGAGCACAGTGGACTCATGAACAAAATCAATAGTTAGTGTAGTCACCATTATTGACTATAATCCTCTTCATACACTTCGGCATAAAATAAAAGAGACTTTGGATGAATTTTTGAGGTATAGCAGTTCATGCAATTTCTACATATTGTCAAAAGTGAGATCAACTGCAATAGTGCTTGTAGTATCTTCCTGAGTCAGTTGCACCAGCATGAACTACATGTTTTGGATTTGCAATAAATAATTAGATTTAGCAAGTAAATAAATCAATTTAATCGAATTGGTAAAGAAAAGTTATGTAACAGATGTGGATCACCCATTATGTGAGGACAATTTGGATCACCCATTATGTGAGGACAATTTGGATCACCCATTATTTTGTTGGGATATGGTTGATAGTAAGCGTTGAAGATATGGGTGGACCACGGGCTCTACTATTTTAGAGATGTAGCACTGGTTCCTTAGGTACTGGCTGTGTGTACTGGGAGAATGTAGAAGTTAAATCCAATACCACCCCAAAACAATGAGACTTTTGAAAGAACAGTGTAGTGATAGGTAATGTAACAGTTCAGCAATCTCTCACCACGTTGTCTCCAGATTCAAATACGATCAGTTATAGTGTTGCAGGTAGAAGCGCGATTCCTTAGTAAATAAATCGCCGTTCCACTTTATTGTTCATGTTCATTTCACTTTTGGTGGCGCAAACACATGTGATTTTAGGTTAAGGGTAATTGAAGCAATGAATGACTTGAAGACATTCCACTCAGCTGTAAATAACGTTGAATGGTATGATTGAATACCCAATGATGCGTAACCTATTGAGTCTGTTATGTTTTGTTTTCTGATGGACTAAGCGATTCGTCACTATATGTATATGCTTACAATGTATACATCATCACGTACAATGGTGCAACTAGGTGGGTGCGATCGGTCTTGTTTGTCCACTGTTCCCTCCTGCATCCAGTGATTATAGATCCACATCACAATTTCTTAAAAAAATTCACAAACATAAATTATTCCCTTCAAACATTTTACATATTCCATCTTTCAATTTATTTAACACCCCAAACACTTGATATTTATTATTTTTAGTTTCCCAGATATTTTACTTTTAACTTACCCAATCCTTAAATCTCATATTCAATGAGCCAAAATATTATTATAAGTGCTAAAAAAACGCATATCTTTTGTTGAATCAAAAATCGTAAGACTTATGCAGAATAAATATACAAAATCATTCTGCATAAATTTTATGATTTTTAATGACATATTACAGAAAATTGTTGAAAATAATTCATTCCTAAGTATCTTCTTTTTTAGGAAGGAATAAATCTAAATTCATCTTATTTAATTATGTTAGATTTATCATCTTATTTAATTATGTTAATTATTTGAACAAAAACTAAAGCTCTAATTACATTATTTGCTACCGTGTTGATAAAAATATATTGATATTATGTTTTCACGCATGTTTTCTGTGATTTTTCATATTTATAGCTATTAATTTTTGAAATTTTCTATGGAAACTGAATCATAATCATCTGTTTTGTCTATTATAAAGTCCAATAATGTTCTAATCATTTATAAATATCCTGAACGTAGTTTAAGGGACTGTTTTTTACTACGATACATCTGGGCTGCCTTAGACAAGTCCATTAGATTAACAAATGCAATATTTTGGGTTAGACATTTATCTCAATCATTTCCACGCTGTGACTCCCCAAATTTCTTTCTGAAAACAATGGTGTCTGAAATTGTTCTAACATTAGACCGAAAAGATAACAAATCGACTATAAATAAGTATTTTTTGTATCTTACAATTGATGATATAATTTGCTTTGATTTAGACTTGTATTGAACTGTATAATAGCAGTAAATAATAGTATTTATATCAATAATTTATTTAAATATTTATTTTCTTAGGGCTTCAGTTTAATATGTGAAACATTTTCAAAATTTAAATTAAATATATTCACATTTACACTTTACTATGTTTATATAGCTTTTAAATTAACTTAAGTTGTTAAATATAGTAAAGTTATAAAATTGATGGAAATAAATTATTTTTTTGTTTCACCTCTTTGTATTCTTCCAATTTTTTATTCATGAAAGTATAGTAAAGTTAAAATATCGTAAAGTTATAAAATTGATGGAAATAATTTTTTTTCACCTCTTTGTATTCTTCCAATTTTTTATTCATGAAAAAATACCCCTTTTTTAATTAATTCAAATAGCTGTCCAAAACATTTATTACATTAATCATGACTTTAAAACAAAGCACTTCGTAAATATATTTTGATGATATTTGGTAAGATACTGATATTTGAGCTATCCCAGGGTTATTTGGATACATATAATAATTCTCTTTCTCTTAATGTAAGCCTAATTCTTCTATTTATTCCAATTCATTTTAGAAATTAACAATCTCCTACATTGCTATTTCAAAAATCAAAATTCAATAAACCTATAGCGTTTTTTGAATCGGTAACTATCATAAGAAAAACTTTTAAACATATTATTAAAATTTATTATTATATAAAATATTATTAAATATCAAAATCCTATATATATATTCTCAGTTTTACTTTCTTGTTAGATAATTTTTCTCTCATCAGATAACTCAAATTTAAAACAAATGTTTAATCTCCTTGGTATGCGTTCAGAATAAATGAATACCCGTAGAGGTATGTAATCATGGTTAAATGAAAGCATTGTCTATAAGGGACTAGCAGAAGAGAAATTCAATTAAATGTGTCTGCGTATTTGTTCAACGGTTGCAACAAGGGATTCAGTATTCATGACTCGTTCCCATCATAACTGTTTGTCAAAGAAATACATGATTATATTCCCAGAAATTCGTCTAAGTAGCGCCATTAACAAGCTAATGGTAACTACAGTATCTGTAATAACATTTGCACTGCTTATTCTTCATTTGAATATGATCCAGAAGAAAATGCATGCAAGTAAAAGAATGGAGGAAATAATGGAAAATATGTAAGATGTAAATAGCAGAAAATTGAACACACAAAGACGATGTAAAAACGTGACAACAATGAATAATTCTTTTTCGAATGTAAAATAAAAGATAACCTTATTGCCTAAAGACATTTAGTGAATAATTCGCTTACATTTTGATAATTTCACGATATAGTTCACTTATGTTTTTAATAAATAATATATATTGTGATTTTAATATACTTGCATTCTTTTACTATTAATAATGTGTATTTAGAATATATTTCATTAGTTATGGAAAAAAATTTATTGATTATTAACAGATCACATAACCCACACACACACACATATATATATTCACTACTTGACATTAAAATTGCTACACCAAGAAGGCGACATGCTACAGACATAAATTTTATACGAAAGGAAGAAGGTGCTGTGATATGCAAATGATTAGCTTTTCAGCGCATTCAGACAAAGCAGGCGCCAGCAGCGAAACCTGCATTGTGTTTAAATGAGGAAATTGTTCAGCCGGTTCCTCATACACAAATTGCATTTGAACGTTGTTGCCTGGTGAAAAGTTGTTGTGATGCCTCGTGTAAGAAGGAGAAATGCGTACCAGCACGTTTCTGACTTTGATAAAGGTCGAATTGTAGCGTACCGGGATTGCGGTTTATCTTATCGTAGTATTGCTGCTCGCGTAGGTCGAGATCCAATGACTGTTAGCAGAGTATGGAATCGATGGGTTCATGATGGTAATACGGAATGCCATGCGGGATCTCAACGGCCACTTATCACTAGCAGCCGAGAAGACATGCATATTATCCGCATGGCCGTAATGGATCGTGCAACCACGTCACGAGCCGTGAGTCAAGAAACGGGGTCGTTTGGAAGACAACAAGCGTCTGCACGAACAGTTCGACGACGTTTGCAGCAGCATGGACTGTCAGCTCGGAGGCCATGGCTGCGGCTTCCCTTGACGCTCGTCATAGACAAGAGCACCTTCAGTGGTGTGATCAACGATGAATCTGGGCGCATGAATGGCGAGACGTCATCTTTTCAGGTGAATCCAGGTTCTGTGTACAGCATCATGATGGTCGCATCTATGTTTGGCGGCATCGTGGTAAACGCACACTGGCAGCGTGCATTCGTCATCGTCATACTGGCCCATCACCTGGCGTTATGGTATGGGGTGCCATACCATAACGCCAGGTGATGGGTTATGGTATGGCAGGTGATATATATATATATATATATATATCCATATATATATATATATATATATATATATATATATATATATATATATATATATATATATATATATATATATATATATATATATATATATATATATATATATATATATATATATATATATATATATATATATATATATATATATATATATATATATATATATATATATATATATATATATATATATATATATATATATACAATTTTAAATTATTTATAAGTATGTATAAATATTAATATTTAAAAATTCACATAAAATATCAAAATCGTGGAAAACATTTATAACATTATTTAGTGAAAAAACTAAAGTACTATTTTGCAACGAAAGAATTTCAATGAGCGATATCATTTTTTTATTTGAATAATTTTATAAAATTAATAATTTTTTATAAACATCATCATATCGTGTTACTAATTGCAGAAAATTTTATTTTCCAGTTTAATTTTTATGGTTAATATATTGGTAGAATATAAGCTAATTTAAATATTTCAATGTTACAGGTGTTAAATTTTTTTTCGAATTTACAAATTTTTAATTTTGTTTTTATTTTTGAAAATTTTTCTTCCTTTTTAAAAAATTTAATTGAAGTAGTCTTTTAGAACATCATAGATCATAACTAATAAGATTTTTAAGTAATATGTAAATTAATGTTTTTTTTTTCAAAATATTACTCTAATTTTAAAATATTATACAGTAACAATTTAATTTGTTTTTAAAAATACAAAGATGTAGATTAAATATAAATAATTGTTATTATTATGTTAATTGAAATTTTTATAATCATTTTTAAAAAATCGAAATTTTATAACGTGAATTTGAAATCTGAGTACTTATATTAGTTTTTTTTTAAATGCATTATGATTTGCTTATCCTTAATATATAAAATACCACTGGTTTATTAACTACCTATATCAATATAATTATTTTCTTTTGGTTAATATTATACACATAATATATGTTATTAAATATTTTAAATCTGCTAACAATGATTTTGCTTTAATTTAAGTAGTTTCTTTCTAACTTAATTTTTTTATTTATCTTAATTATTTCTACATTTAACACTGTTTTGCAAAATTGCACGTTATTTTTTTTTTAAACATTTTTCTTTCTAAATACCTTTATTTCCTCACTCTTTTATCTTTTATTAATGGATTCTCATATATCAGTAGGTTATAATTAAACTTTCCTTACAAATGGCATTTTACAGCGCAAACAAGTGAATAGAATGCAATGAAATTTTGCATGTGGGTTATATAAGTAATGAGTTCATAGAATGTTGAAAAAGATTTTAGTTTCAAAATATGCTCCAGAAAGAATAGTCTTTCTTGGAATAGTCTGAATGTTAACATATAATTCAATCGAAATACAATACATTAAAAAATATTAACATTTATTTATATTACTTTCGGAACATCGAGTCACATTAAGTACGGGTAAGAAAAACAAAAACCTCCCAGTTTACAGAGCAAGAACATATTAGGACGGAATTGCATAAGAAGAATGTTTGTTAATCGTGTTCAGAACGATGTAAAGGAAGGTGTTCCGAATGAGCATCCTTATTTTCCTTGTGTCGATGTTTAGTCCAAAATTTCTAGTCGATGGACTGCGTGTTCAACAGCAGATGGCCGCTGATCAATTGTGAGGCCTTGCACAATTGCTTTTGTTGTGTTCATGTTCAGGAAAGCTTTTGAGCAATTCGAATTTATCATGATAGATACAACTGACTCCATAACTAGAAATTGCATGGAGATAGATCCGATGAACCTGATAGCCATGGATTAGAAAAGGAAGATTAATAGGATGTTCATTTGGTAAATAATAGAACAATAGTGTCTTAAAGAACTCATGGATATTTAGAAGTCCACCATCCCACACCAGAATGTTCGATGTAAGAACTCGCCTTTGCAAAGTTGTGGTACAGTCAGCAGCATCAATCTGCAGCATGTCACGTTACCAATAGGAAGCCAAGACCAGGAACAAGGAAACATGCTGGTGAAACAACAACGTTACCTACGGCGTTAACAGAACATGTGACAGTCTCCTCTCTCTGATCATCTTAAAGAAGAATGAGCTAATGATAAATTTCTTCATTAATCTACATGGGACAGTGATCATTGAAGAATGTGAGGAAATTTCAATGTAATGCGTGGATTTTTCTTAGTCTAAATGCACGAATTATGTGTGTTGATTGTTTCATTGCTTTCTTGAAATAGAAATGAGCATCCTTCTCTGCAGAATGTTCTAAATCTATAACAAATCACCAATCACTCGTTTGAGAATTCTTTCTGCCAATGAGAGACGTGACTTGTCCTTATCAAGCAGTTCCTGGATATGGCAGGCCTTGTATGTGAAATAGTACATTATGTTTCACAGTAGTGTTTGTACGTTGCTGTAAGAATATTCTGTTTGTCAAGAAACTGCTGCCCCCAAAACTCTGATGATGTAACTGTGCATCAACAGCTATTTTGGTAGTATCAACGAGTACCTGTGAGACACGTTTACAGTCTCTGCCACATAAAATTACCAATTTCACCCATCTCTTCCAATAACTTAATCATGACCCAGTTATCATTAGTTGGTATTAATGCATGTCGTAATTTATTTCCACGATAAAATTCACGAATTAAATACTGCAAAAGCATTCTTTTTGTCTTTGTGTGGGGGAGCTTCATCAATAACTTGCGTTCAACTAAAGAGACCGTTGTAAGTACACCTAGACACATTGACTTAGACAAGATAACGTCTGTCAACTTTTTATATCCTGCTAAAGCATTGGCAGACATTATTCCCTGTTTAGTACGTTGGATTATTTCACATAATGGTTCCCCTTTTTTCAGTCATGCATACATTGGCATTTTTCTTCTACAGATGGCATTTTTTCTCCTTTTCACATTGTATTCCTCAAAATAATTTATTATCATTTTTTATATACTGAACTTTTTTTAACATTATTTGTCTGATTTTCATTTCATAAAGGAATTGCTAGTCAATGGCAATTCATTGCATATTTTTATCTGGTAATTAATTTCAATGATAAATTTCGCATTTTCTTTTCTTATTTAGTTGAACTAACTTGACTTAATTTAAAATAAAGTAAATTTTTATTATTTGATCAATCAGTAAAATTAATGAAATATGGATAGTCATTTCTTTTGAAAAGTGATAGAGAGTAATTTATAATTCCAGATTTAAAAAGAAAGGACAGTTTGAAATGTTTTGCATTTACAGCATTTGCATTTAATATTTTATTGCATTGTATAATAAACACAATTAAAATAAAGCACACACACACATATACATATATATATATATAAATATATATATATAAATATATATATATATGTATATATGTATTTATATATACACATATATATGTATATATATATATATATATATATATATATGTATGTATATATGTATTTATATATACACATATATATATGTATATATATATATATATATATATATATATGTATGTATATATATATATATATATATATATATATATATATATATATATATATAGTTCATTTTAGAGAGTTTTTTACAGTTTTCTTTCCATTAAATTAATTAGTGCTTTTAATTCAATGCTTTACATTACACAAGAAAACCTATACTGCATTAATTTCATGTTCACTGATCAGAAAACAGCAGTTATCTTTAGTACACCAATTGTCCTTATAGTGAAGGCAGCGTTTATCTCTGATTATAACAAATTTAATGTCATTTTTCATGTAAAATAATATTTCAATATATGATTAGCACAAAATCCTAAGTTATTTTTTTATAACTTCACTCATTATTTAATAACAAAAATACTTACAATAAACAACTCATGCTGTTTAGCTATTTAATTGTTTTAGATGACTCTAAAATTGTTATACATTTTATAGTATTCTCTCGCATTATAGCTTCCTATTCAGGTTGAATCATATAAGTAGTAAAATTTAAATTTTAAATAAAGTGTTTTGTTCTGGTGTACACGTACTTTGTAAAAATTATGAATGTACAAGGCATTAATAACTAAAAATGAGAAAATATCTTTCTAAAATGAAACAAAGTTAAAGAAAAAAGTTCGAGAATATGATCGTTGAATGTCTTTTTTATATTAAAAAAATTCGACATTGTAAATGAAACAACAATACATGCAAACAATATATACATGAACATAAAACATTTACATAGACTAATAAACATGACATGTTTATTAGACAATGGGAATTTCAATAAACGTGTCTTTATGAAGTTTTTAATTAAACTAAAATTAATTTAATATTACAGTGTATAACTTAATAATTGCCGGCCAACTTGTCTAGTGGCCAGCATGCCTGATTGCGGATAGGGAGGTCCTAGGTTCGAATCCCGGTTCGGGCATAGATGTACTTTCTCTCTCTATTCTGTCTTTGTCATTTCCTTGTGTGAATGGTTACTTACCCTATAAACGGGTCCCTATGGCATGTGTGTACTGAGGAAGTCGGACTCCACGTTAAATATGTTTCAGTTGGAAAAGTAAAACAGCGCACTCCATGTCGTCAGCCTAGCTGGCACAAGACAAAAATAAAAAAATAAAATAAAATTAACTTAATAATAAATAGAATAGATAATAAATATTCTAACTTCCGAATTCTCTATCTCATAGTTTATTGATAATTTAAAAATCTATCGTCATTATTGCACGAAATATACAAAGAGCCACCTATTTCAGAGATTACTATCTTTAAAAAATGCTGAGACTTATTTAATATTTTTTGCATGATATATATGAATAATAAATTACCTTCTCTCCTTTAATTATAAAGTTTGTAAAATTTTAAAGAAATATTTTTTGTACAGTAAAAGATGGGAAAATAACCTTAGGAAATATTAAATTTCATGACTGTAAGCAAGGAGAAATTTTTTAACTTGATTTAATTAATTCGTATATTTTTAAATATATTTATGCTCCTCACTGAAAGAGTAAAATATAGTAATTTCATTAAACAACATGCTATAATTTACATTTATTTCATTATTTTTATTTTTTAAGGTCTTACTCTTTAGGAATTTTAAATTAACTTTGGAAAAATAAATTGAAGATTTGAAAGCAAAAAGCATCATGTTCATTATCAGTGCTTTACAAATAACAGATATTACATATTAACTTCCAATATAATTTCTTAAATTGAATTTTCCAGAAACTTATTCGGAGAAAAACTGATTCATATAAAATATGCTATATGTAATTAAAATTTGGGCTACATTTGTTTTATTATCATGATTTTTTAAAAACAATATGAAAGAAAATTAATATTAACTTTTAAGAAATAGTTGCTTCAGAGTAGGCGGATTTCTTAAATTGAATAAAATATTCTATTGGATAAGGCAGGTTTATAACTATATAGTTTAATGTACATAAATGTATTTATCAGTAAAAAATTAGCAGATTAATTAGTTTCATTATAAAGGGAAACAATTCAAAAAATGTGGAGATTTAGTTTGTATTAATATATTTTAATAATGACTGTTTACTTTAGAAAAATTTTGATGTGATGCAAATTTTTCATCTCAAGTTTTCAAATAATTGTATTAATAAAAATTATAAAAAGACGTAGCTCATTTTGTACCATGTACATTCCAGTTTTTCTCTATAAATTGCTACTTTATTAATAAAATAATCTTTTTACAGATTCCTAAATAACAATATTACAATAACAAATTATTTATTGTACTGAAATTTTTCACTTTAATTTAGAGATAGAATGCTACACAGAATAAATCTGTAATCATTTAAAAATGTATATATGTATGCATTTGTAATAAGTATCATAATAGTTAACTTATACTTAACTTTTTAAGAAATGCAAATATATTTGACTCTATAACAATACGTTTTATGATCATAGAAACATATATACAATTTTGATGATCAAATTTTTCAGTTAAAAAACGGTAAATTTTTCCTTATATAAATAATAAGGAAATCTTATATTCATCTATATTTTCCTTGATTTGTTTTTAACAAGCATATGATATAAACACAAGCAGATCACATACGAATTTGCTATTTCATTAATTCTGTATGTACTTTTTGAATCAAATGTATTCATTTTTTCCTTTCACTTGCTATAGATAGGGTGCAAAGTAGACCTATCTCCTCGTGGTGCATACAAGAAACGTATTTCGTGAGGCAGAGTGATCTTCAGTTTTCAACATATTCTCTTGTCACCAACGCTATAATCGAAATTCAATGCGAATTTTGGAGCTTGACTTTCGTAATTTTCCATTGGAATGTTGGTGGATTGTCACAAGCTAAGAGAGATGATTTAATACATTCTTTCTCGACTCAGAATACTGACATTTTTGTAATAATGGAGGAAAACATTACAACCGAGACAGTTAAATTTTATCCCTTTTCGGTATACTGCTTAAGCCTTACTTGCGCAGAAAACCAGAGAAAAATATATTTTCCACTTAATAATTGAAAACATATTAAAAAATCGTCTGTGTAGGTTGAAAAAGCATTGAACAAATGAAAAAATGTTCCAAACAATTTTACAGCAAATTTTATTTTGGGAGAATTGAAATTGGCTTTTGACTATCTCAAACTAAACACCATATACACTCAGAACTCTAAAAGTACCTTTGTGGAACTGCCATAGTAACTATTCTTAACATAAATAACAGGATATGGGAGACTGGACTTGTACTTTCACAGTAGAAGTGAGCTATGGTTATCCTCATTCTAAAGAAAGACAAAGATCTTACTTTACTTAACAGCTATAGACAAATATCTCTCACTAGTATCCTAGAAAAAACTATGGAGAGGATAATAACCAAAGGCTTAATTAGTTATTAGATGATAAAAATATCATTGCAGAGGAACAGGCTGGATTTTGGAAAAATGGATCGACAACACACAAGGTTACTTTCTTCATCCAAACCATTACAGATGCTCTAGAAAAAAGACATATTCTTACAGAAGTTTATATTGATTTTAAAAGTGTTTAAAAATTGGTTTGGAGAGAGAAGCTTCACAAAAACTATTAAAACTGGAGTATGTAGGAAAACGTTTAAGTGGATAAGAGCTTTCACTAATCATCGACCTGCAAAATCAGATTTGCCATTGAATTCTAAAAATATTATAATTTACAAACAGGATTCCCGCAGGGAGCAGCTGGCAGTTGTGTGCTGTTCAATATATTTTTAATGGTCTTATTTCTGCTTTAAAGTCTATTAAAGATGTTCATTTTTTGCTTCACCTGATGTCCTTGTCGCCTGAATACAATCATATAAGACAAATCCAAAATCTACAGTTGTAAACAAACTTAACCAACCCCTTGCTTTGCTTTTAAACAGGTTCACAGATAATATGATAGTGAATCTTCAGAAAACCACTCTCTAGCCTTTCTCATTGGCACATTAGGGACTCATTGCTGTACTAAAGAACAATAACATTAAGTTTTTATATCTAACAGTTATAAAAACTAACATTATAACTAACATAACATAAGTTATAAACTAGTATATAACTTAGTTATGATAACTAACATAAAAATGTTAGCTATTATAACTAACATTTTTTAATTCATCAACCCTAAATCAGAATGGCTGCATGTCTTTACAAATGGTTCCTACTCTGATATCCAATTGTTAACTAGAGCTGTGTACACTTAAAGCTGTTCACTTTTTTATTCTGCAGGCGTCTGCAGAACAGTATTTGACTTAGAGTTTGAGGCATTCCAAATTGCTATAAAACAACTAGCATCTCTTCCTGGTGTTTTATTTGCAGAGTAGTTCTGTTCTCTGATTAACAGGCTACAATTAAGGCAATAAGCTCAATCTTTCCCCAATCTTGTGAAATTCTCCATATTCTGGAGCTCTTAGAAATTTTGACATCACGAATGAAGCATGCTGTGCTTCAGTGGTTACCTGGGCACTGTGGCATCCATAGAAACGAGCAGACGGACTTCTTTGCAAAGTGGGGTCAAAGACTTCTCCAGCCAAGAGACACAGATATTTCCTAACACACTGTAAAGCTACACCTAAAACAAGTTTTTAAAAAAATTCAGGCTTCTAAACTACTAGAAAGGATAAAAGCTAAGCGTTGTAAAGGCAACCGTCTGGATATCCATGATTGTCCACGCAGTGAAATTGTGGTACTGTTTCGACTCTTGACTTGTCACAACTATCTGGCTGAGCACTAGCACACCACTGTTATCTTAAATTTACCCGACTGTCTGCTCTACAACTTGGCAGAACACATGAATAGGATGCAGATCCACCGCTGTGCATCGTTTTATTGGCAAGCTAGAGAACATTTGGAGCAATAATTCCAGTCATCTCGTTTACGTTTATGTACTGTATTTACCTGTTCATTCTTCGTATGATGTCTATTTTTTGATTTTTCATTTGTGTTATTCCTTCTTTGGAAATAAGAAAAAGAAAAAGTTATTACAAATTGCGAATAATTTTAAAATTAGACAGTTTTCTGACATTAAAAAATTTTAAGCTTAGATCTTGTTTTCATATAAGGAAAATAAAATTTATAAATCTACAGTAAACTATAAATGGAATTACAAAACACGTTCTATAAGTATTTCTAAAAAAGAATAGTACAAATGCAAACGAATATCGTAGTTTATTAGTAATAAAATAAAAAAAAGCTGCATGCATATTTTCCCAGCTTATTAATTCACTGCTCATTTAATAAAAGTTACTGCTGAATGATAATGAAATTTCTATTAATATCAGAATAAAAACAATATGTTAGAAGAAATGTTGTGAAACACATAGAAATGATATAATAATTGCAAAATAAACAAATCAAAGTTAAATATAAGCATTTTAAAATGAACTAGTAAGAGAATGATTATGTGTGTGTGTGTGTGTGAGCAGGTTTCCTTACAGTACAAGAAATATCACTAAATTCACAATTGGTTCTTTGTCAACCAAACATTTCATTTAAAGAAAATGCATAGATAAAATATTAAGAAAAATACAAATGAAAGAATCGTCCTGGGTGACATTTCTTCTACTACATCTGTAGAAACAAAATCTTAATATTTAAATTGATTCAAAATTTTTGATGAAATTAGAAGCTAGTTTTATGTAATAAAACTTTTTTAATATAATTAAATATCTTTTTTAATATAGCATACATGCTTAAAGAAAATTTAGCATATTAATGTTTATTTTTAATTATGGATTCAATGAGCAACTGTAAATTCTCACAAACTAGGATTATTACGACTGATTTTTTTTTAAATTCAAACCAATATTCTAAAATTAAGAAAATGTGGTTAAAATTCCTTTTTTTTTATAAAAGTCATAAATAGCTATAAATATTTTGAACTATGAATGTTATGAATGAAGATAGTTTTACACTGAATATTATGAGTATTATATATAGATATATATATACACATATATATGTGTATATATATACACATATTTATGTGTATATATATACACATATATATATATATATATATATATATATATAACTATACTATTCATAGTTCAAAATATTTATAGCTATTTATGACTTTTATAAAAAAGGAATTTTAACCACATTTTCTTAATTTTAGAATATTGGTTTAATTTTAAAAATCAGTCGTAATAATCAGTCATATATATATATATATATATATATATATATATATATATATATATATATATATATATATATATATATATATATATATATATTTCCGTTAATGTATGAAACTTTAAACATTTCACACATTCCCTGTGCATTATATAGAATGTCAAAATAAGAAACCGACAAAGTATAAAACACCTCTCCAATTCATTTTGAATGTCACGTTGCAAGACACATGGCTTTAAACGCAAACCTCAAACTCAAAACCTGTCAGTTGCTCTTTGTAGACTGTACGGGAGTATCAAAATACGCAATTTTACTTACATTTGTTCAACAAATATTAGATATTTACTGTGCTTAATAATATTTACTGAGCAACCTGTAGCATTAGAGAAGGATTCATGGTCTATAGGCATGAAACCATGATTCGAAGATGAAATGTGTAAAATTAGAGTTAAAACTGAAACAATAAAGCAAAAAATCATAACTGCTTTCCATAAGTTAATAAGCAGTGTACAATAAGCCAAAATAGCTACTAAGAAGGAACCCACGGACTATGAGTTACTGAATCACTTTGAAAAGATGATTGTTAAAAACAAAAATAAATTCCTTTTTCTTGTTAAAGAAGAGGTGATTACTATCTATATTACATGATGGACTCTAAATTATTTCCAGTACACCATGAAGCTCATTTGTTTATTATACATGGAAGACGTGATTGAATGTTAAAAGAACATTCACACAAATGTCGATACAGAAACATCACATGTCGTGACACTGAACACCACCTTTGTTGACCTCGCCAGAAAAAGCAGAAAAGTATTAAAAAGGGCATTGTTGTGATACATATGATTTTTTTAAAATTTTATTCCTAATGTCAGGTAGATCTTATCGATATTCAGTCTTAGCCAGATCGATAATACACATTTATTATGATATACTAAGATCATATTACAAAAATTACTTTGTGATTTTCAAATTTCTAACGTCTAAAAGAGCTGAAGGAGTAGGCTAAAACGTAGTGGACACATTCTCGTTGCTTCGAGTCTCATCTGTATTACAGTCCAACAATAGTAGAAAATTTGCCAATGATGCAGTGACCAGCTTGAAGAAGATTTAGCCAGCACTGCAGATCGTTCATAGAAAGACTCTTTATTCACAAAGCTGGAATACTTTAGAAAGAACTAATCAAGATTAATCAAGATATCAAAAATACACTTTATACTTGGATACAAGAAAATAAATCTGACCATTAGAGTGAAGAACTGTTTTTCGTACAATTTATGAAAGATAGATATTATCATTCAGTGGTGACAAGAACACCATACCCCCTTTTAGCTATAAACATAAATTAAGGCTTACAACGTTTTATCTATACGAAGAATTGTTAAAAGACCTTAGAATAATACAGAGGAGTATCTAGAAAAAGTATTAGATTCCAAACAATGGAAAAGGCGAAACTAATCAGATAACGCAAGAAAAAAGAGACAGTTTAAAAAATCATGTATAAGAACATAATCAATAAATTGCTAAACTAAAATTATAAAATCAAGATCACAGAAGAGATTTACATTTCTTATACCTGTTAAATGTGCTTAAAGGAAATGAGTGATGTAATTGCATGCAAAGTGTGCTGTCAAAAAATTCATATCTTCTGTGGCCATTCTAGTAAAATTGATGAAATGGATATATTTTGTGCCGTATTTGTTTCAAAATGTAAAATGCTATCGAAACTAAAATAAAATCTAAAATCAATTTCAACATACAAGCCAAAAAAAATATAAATGATGTCGGAAAAGTAATTCTCACCGCTTCTTTGGGAGCTACTGAGGGCCTTCCTATTCCTAACTTTTACAAGGAGCGAGGTGATTCGCACAATATATTGCAGCTGTAATTAGTGCGACAAATAGTTTCTGTCGACTTGGAACTTTGGAACCAATTTTAAAGAAGGTATATACGGGATCACAATTCATTTTAAGCCATCCCTATGAAATTGCTTGGAAGTAAAGATATTCTTGATCATGAAATTCCTCTCCGGTCGGTTGCAATTGTTCAGTTCAGATCCATCTTGAATAAAATAATTCATTTATTTCAAGAAAAGGTAAAAAAAACTAATGGTTCTATATGATGAAATATTTATTATTTCACATTTCAAAATTGGTTACTATTTTTCACAAAATGGGTTGTTTTCAAATTTTAATATTAAATTTTATTTAATGATGTTCTTTCCATTTTAATGATATAGATGTCATTTTTAAAATTGAGATGTTATTTTTTATATTCTACTTTAAAATAACTTTATTTCAAAAATAATTTAAATTCAAATTTAATTACTTTTTTTCAATAAATTTTCATAATCAAAATTTTGAAAATAAAACCCATAATTGCTATTTCCGTCTATTTCAAAATGTATTATAGTCTCCTACAATATTTATATTCATTAAATGTGATTTTTCAAAAGCATGTCTTATGCACTATAGTTTAACTAAGAGATCTATACTACAAAAAGGGAAATAAATTTTATTTAATTTTTTTTTTTATAAAACAAATGTATTTCTTAAATAGGGAAATTTCTATTATACTTATATACAAAACTTATTGGATTACATATTTGTGATGATCTGAGTTAAAATTTCCTTTGTATGCGTGTTTGAATTGTTAGTAAAGGAATATATTATCAGAAACAAAAGTTTCTTTTGAAACTAAGACATATTTTAACATTTCCAAAAATTAAGATTGATGCAAACTTATAAAAAAATTACTGAAAAGTAATCATGATATTTCGGAGTGCTTTATTTTTACATTAATGTCTTTTGTAAAACTTTTTTTTAAAATAAGTAAAATTTTAAAAAATGTAAGTAAAAAATTAAATTGAGAAAAATAATATATTTTTGCAGTTTATGAAACCATTTTAAGAAATTGGGTCTTCGTCTAACAATCGCACGTATGAAAAAAAGTGACCAATAGGAGACATGAATTAGTCATTAAATCAATCATAATAGAAATACGATATCTTTTTTAGAATAATGATTTTGAAAAATAACTCAAGTTAGAAAGTCATATTTTAATAATGAATATTTCTATTCATAAAAATGTTGTGCCCTGCTCTATATACCTGCAACTGTTTAGAATATAAGATATAAAAAAATTGGTCTTTAAAAAAAGCAATGTTTACATTTAATAAAGATATTCCGCCTAACTATTTCTAATGCTTTGAGTTTTAAAATTTGATGAAATAAATTTTCTTTCTTAATATTTATTCATAAACTAAATTTTTAGCATTTGAATAATCTCGGAAAATTATATTTATTGTTAGAAAAATAAAACATTCTTGCGTCAGTTAAATTTAGTTTACTATTAATTAAAACTGTTAAAAGAAATAGATAAAAATATATGTCTACCATTTAGTTTTCACTAATTTGGGCTTCGAATTAATCCGGTCCATTCGCAAAAACTCATATAAGATTTTCATTCCTAAATCTATTAATATTTTTAAATATTTGCAACTGATTTTGTGCAGAAATCAAAAACGCAATCATAAAAATTTCGTTTATAATAGTTTCGTTTATCTAGAACTCATTTCATAAGCATTTTTAAGCTGATTTCCTTCAATCTGAATATTTGGCATTCAAAATGAGATACATTTTAATAATACTCAAAATAATCAAACTGTTATCCTTTTTTATCCAAAAGAGACTATAAAAGAGCATAATATTGATTTGAATCAAATTTGTGGCCTGGAAAATCATTTTAGTTATCTGAATAAGAAATTCTAACTTATTATTCTCAATCGTGTATACTTTTCCTTATCTATTATGATATCTTAAATAATATATTTAGAAGCATATCATTATTCTTTCATTAAATCATAAAATATAAATTGTGAAATTATCTCATCAAATTTGTAATTATTAATTTAATAAGTCATCTATGCTATATTACTCTTATTTAATCTATGAATTCCAAAAAAAAAATCAATATTGATTCATCAAAAATTGTGTGATTCAGATTTAATTAAAAATAAATTTTCTTTTTATTCTACTCATTTTAAATTCATAATTTATCTTTAAAGTCAATAAAATGAAAATTCAGTCAATATGTCACCGCTGAAATATAAAATAAAATTTAAAAATTCCTTGATGAAAATGAAACTGAAAACACTCATCATATGGGGTCAAATATCTTCGATATTTTTATAACAGCAAATAATAAATGGTAGTTTTGATACGAGAGTCACAAATATCATTTTATTTCTTATTCTTTATTTAATACAGCACTTAACCTTTACAATTTTTGCAGATTACACTTAATATTGTGAAGTCTTGGTCAAATATATGTGGAAGATATTTCCTACCAATTCAAATATGTTTTATCTTTATTCTTTATGTAACACTTAACAGAAAATTAAAAGGAGCAATGGTTGAGGAAGAAACGTAAAATTAATATTTTGATTTTATAGTCAAGTTTCTGTGATTACATAAAGTAAGTACATTATATATTGAAAAATATAAATCAGAATCAGGAAAAAATGTAATGTTTAGAAATTGCAATGATAAAATGAGAAACACCACACAAACAATTGTTTTTTTTCCGTCGTAATATTAAAAATTTTAGCAAAAATGTTTAATAGTATATCACTCACACACACACACATGCACACACACACATACACACAAACACATACACACACACACACATTTTTAATTCTTATAAAATTAAAATTTTCCTTTTTATAATATACAATATTTCAAATGAACTTAATTTAAAATTACTTTTCATTAATAACTGGCCCGTGATAGAACTTTTTAATTACAGTAACCTGAGCAAACAAGATTTTTCTTACATGCACCAAATGAATTAATATCAGTGAAAACATTTTCTTTATTTATAATTTATAAATAAATTTAATATGTGTTATTTTATAATTAGAAAACGTTATAAAGTAAAACCTATATTCTTAAAAATTAGAGTGATTTTCAGTGTAGGTCATTTTTGTCTAATTTTTTTACTATCTTAAAAAAATATTTTCGGTACATAATTGAGTAAAAACATTTTTTTTCCTATTAGATTAAATTTACTGAAATATTTTTAAGGTTTCATTTCAAACTTTCGAGATTGATTATATTTTTGGTAGCAAAAAAAATTTTTACTTTATAAAAAAAATATAAGTAATTCAGTTTAATTGGAATTCCCTTTGATAGTTTTAGGAGTGTACTAGTCGCTGTTAGCTTAAAATTTACAATAGCTATTTTAACCCTGCCATGAAAACTGAAAAATTTTAGGAGGTATTCATGCTTTTGATTCTAATGTTTTAGTCGTGCATTAACCAAGCGTTGAATTAAATAAGAATGACGTAGCAAGTAAAGTTTGAATTAAATAGAAAAAAACAACAAAAATGAACTTTCCTTTGACTCGAATAAAATCTTTTAACCCCTCTTTACATCAAATTTATTTTCTGACTCAAGAAGAAGGTTGCTTCACGAATCTTTCAGTATGGTTTCTAAATTTATTTCTTAAAAGTATAAACTATTATTTTCCATGGACCTCAAATAAAGATGCTAATGAGAAATGAATATTTCTTGAAGACTGTGAACAATGTTTAGAGCCGAAATTGGAGTTCATTCTTGTTATGCTTAAAATTTTAGCAACTCTTGAATAATTCACGTTGATTAATAATGTTGTACAGAATAAATATTAATGCATCCATTTTAAAGATTAAGATTAAAAGTTTTTATTATAATATTTTCGAAAAATTGGTAAAAGTATTTTTTTTAATATCTTAATGACTTTAACGCTTAGCCAAATGAATACCTACATTGAATTACCAAGATAATGATAATAGAATATAGATATGTACGCAGGGGAAACAAATGAATTATATGGTTATTCTGGTTACTTCCAACATGAAGTCCTAATTTGAATTATTTCACTGATTTAAGGACATAAATCTTTTTTGCTCAGTTGGGTATCACTTAATGTAAATATCTTAAGTATTGAAATGATTCATATAAGCATAGATATTTAATTCTTTCCTTTATATAATAAATTTAATTATGGAATAAAAATATATCAAAAGCAAAAAGTTATAATAAATTATGAAACTTTATGTGATTTTTGTCCGTGTTCCAAAAGTATAACAAGAGATCATGTTTTAAAATAAAGTATATAATATCTAACTTTACATGAAAAAAATGTATAAAGGTCATTCACAGACTTTTCAATGATTAAATGTTAATTCATTCTTTGTATCAATTTACTTTCCTTACAATTCATACGATAAATTTTTATTTTTCAGTCAAAATTAGTAAATAATAAAAAAATTAAAGATTACGCAAATTACTTTGTAATTTATTTTGATTAATGAAACCTATTTTTACATGCTAGCAAAGTAAGAAATATTTATTAATTCAATTTTTAAGCATTATTAGTTACTATTTATGCATATATTTTCCGCAAACATATGCATTCCTCCATGAGATCAATCGCAATAACACATTTATTTAAAAACATTAATTGAAATCATACTTCTTGCCATGCCTCTCAGACTACATAACAAATTCTTGGCTAAATACTTGGCCAAACTCATCAGTTACGATGACCATCACCGAATGTCTAGTTATGAGCACAGTTGGAAAAATAATCGCCAACTCAAGGAAGTCTTCTTAGCTATGCTGAAAGTAATGGTTGGCTGCATAGTAAAGTAGAATACGTCTCACTAGCTTGTGATATGGATGCTGTTGATTCACTTTATGTTATTGTCTTTTTCAAAATTGATTTAAGCTCATACACTAACAAGAACATACATAACCCAGAACACCTTAGACAGTCCCAGAACACCTTTGGAGACAATCGATGTAACCCCTAGTGATGCAATACAGATCTATACTAACATCAACATGTGAAAAGGCGCTATTTCGAATAGTAAATTTTTTCTTATAAAGGAGAAAGGCATTGTATTTTGTGTAAAGAGCCCCAAATATTGTGAGGTGTTCCTTGTAGAATTAATAGCTACTGAGGATGCTTAGAAATTTTCCAAAATTGAGAGTGATTTCACAGATATTGAGCGATAGTCGTAATTTCATTCAACATCTATCTGAATGGTGGTGGCATGAGGTCCGAAGGGCATGCAACATCGTCGGGCTTTCGAAGTAGACACACTAGTGTAGAACGTCATGTGAGATGCCACAAATTTTGTTCCCTTGTATCCAAATTGCAATGCGACTCAAGATTCTGCTGCCAAAATTTTTGCCTCCGTCGGTTTAAATAAGTGACCTCTATTCTTAAGCCATGTGTTTGTGCTCCATTGTTTGAAGGCGTTACGGCTCATTAACCTGGTTTGATGTTGATAAACCACAACACACTTCCTATTATTTATTAAATATATGTTATGTATAAATGAAATGTGTATAATAAATGAAATGTATAATAGCTTTATTTAAAAATAATTATAATTTTAAACAATTTACTAAAATTTATAATTCAACCCTAAAATTTCGGAAAAATATTAATTTTTTTTATCAATACAATTTTTAACTTCAATTTAAAATTTCTTGATTTTAAGTTTTCTGCAATAATTTTAACCTTAATTAATAAATGTAATTCAATGCTTTTGTACATCTATTAAATATAAATACCAAAGTTCTAAAAACAGCTGGAAAATATTGAAATATTTTACGTAAGACATCATTTTCAGAGGTAATCCTTATAATGGCAAATGGCATTTATAGAATTTAATTCATATTCTCTTAAATTTGACTTAAAAATACATGTAGTCTTATGCAAACAAAATATATAACTACATAAAGATTGACATTAAATTTGTTTTGTAATTTGTTTATTATAAAGAGAAATGTGGTCAACTGAAACGAATGTATTCTCATTATACACTTAGTTGGTAAAAATTCAACATTTTCGCGTCTTTACCAATAATTACATTCAAAAAAGAAAACACAAATACTTAATAAATTTTTTTATAAATTTATTTATAAATATTTTCTATATAAATTTATTTATAAATATTAGACATTTATAAAATGTCTAAATAATCCAAGGATTATTTAAATCAAACAAAGTATATTAAAATATTTCCTATTCTGCATTTGGTCAGACAAGTAAAATCTCTTAACTTTGCTTAAAGTACGTTCCTCTTCAATATGTACCAACTACTTAACTGTCGAATTTAATAGAATTTCCTTTTTGATCTACACACGCACCTATTGAATTATTACACTTTTGGGCTATGTTCATAAGAGGCACTTAATGTACTTAGCAAAATGTTTTCTCATAATTTTTGTATACATTACTTATAAAAGACCAAAAAATATAAGAAATACATTTTCAAATTTTATTTTTTTTAAATCGGAGTTTTAGAGCTGTGGTTTTTCAGTCAGTTTATCAAATTGACAAACATAAAGTGAATTTTAAATTTAAAAAAAAAATTAAGTTGAGCAGATTTTAAGTTCTGCAATAAAAATGCACTCTTTTAAACATCATGTATTTGTGTTTTTTAAAAATATAACATAATTTAATTTTATTATATACCTCATAACTTTTTTTTAAAAAAATATTTAAATTAGATGTGATATATAATCTCAAAATATTTTTAGAATGTTTCTTTCTTAATCTAAAACTGTTTAGATTATGCAAAAATTTATTTTAAATATTTATATGTATGAAAACTGGAGCACAGAAATTTTAACATATATCTTTCATGACACATGCGTTCTGTTCAAAGTTGGACAAACATTATACAGTGTTGGACAAACATTATACATTAGTTAAACAATTTTAAGTGAATTTTTTAAAAGCAACTCCAGGATAATAAATTTTGTGCAAATTACTTGCTTAAAGCTCAACAATTTATTACGATGAACAAGTTTGTGAATTTAAACTAGTTTCTTCTATAAAAAATGTATATTATAGGTATATTTACATAGTTCTCTGATTTATCAATACAATTATAAAACTTCCCTATACTCCTTTTCAAAGAAATAAATACTTTTTTCAGGCTGTAAGATTTATTTATTTAATCATGAATACATTTATTTTGTTTATTCTAAGTTCAAGATTCGATGTTTTTTTATGTTTTAGGAAGAAATGTACAAATTCATAAACAATTTCTAGGAAAATATTCAATTAATTCAACGCACAAATTTATTCCTATTTTTGTGTAAGATATCCTCATTTGTTACTTTATTTCAAAATACTTTTCTTTTCGAATAAATAATATATTGCTAAATGTGTTGTTAAATATTTCATCATTTATAAGGCCTATTTTAAGACAAATAAATATTTCAATTATTTTAATTCGTTTCTCTACTGTGATATTTTATGCTTCTATAGAAACTCTAAAGTTCATGGAAGACATTAATTCAATCATAAACATCAAACTAAAATTTCAAGATATTTCATTTATGTTTATGGTACCTAAAAATTTTTTTTCTTCAAATTTATGATTATGTTTCATTTTTCAAGTATTTTGGTCAAATCATTTTTACTTGAAATATAAAATTTGCATTTTGTTGGTAAGATGCATTAGGCAGAAAAATTATAGGTTTCATTATAAATAGAAATAAATGCTCATTACAATTTAAAAAATAAGAATTTTTCAATAAAACTATATTAATATTGACAGAGGAACTATTAATTAAAGGTAAACATAGTAAGTTTATTGTTTGATTAAATTATATTCGTTAGATAAAATAATAAAATGTGTGTGAATAAACTTATAAATTTTTCCAGATCATTAAGAAAGACATAGTAATTTATCCATATTTTTACTTAGTAAAATTAGAATTTAAATATATATACATATATATATATATATATATACATACATATATATATATATATATATATATATATATATATATATATATATATATATATATATATATATATATATATATATATATATATATATATATATATATATATATATATATATATATATATATATATATATATATAAATATATATATATATATATATATATATATATATATATATATATATATATATATATATATTTAAAAGAACATTTAAAATGATGCTACAACAGTCATCTATATTTCAATTTCCATTTTAAAGCTATTATAATTTTTATCGTATTTTTAATTAACTTGATGACTTTAATAAATATTACAAACATAGACATTGCAAATATAACAAAATTATTATTTGAACATGTGATGATATATAAATAATGGTTCTTAAGCAATAAACTAGTTTATTGTGTTAAAGAACTTACAAATGGTATTACAGTAAATTAATTTATTCAAATATTCCTAATAAAAAATTTATTTATCTTAAATATTTTTCAATTAAAATTAATACATTAATATTATAAATATTTTAGTTATATTAATCACAATATCAGATTTCATAACTATTTGGTATGTAATGAATTTCTTATATTTTTAAAAAATTTTATCAATTAATCCAATATATATTTATTACTTTAAACTTTATTTATGTAAAATCAAATTAAATAAAATTTAAAACACAATTTTACATAATACATAATATAATGAATTCCAAGAAACTTTCTTTAATTAGAAAGATAAATATTTTGAAGTAACTAGAAGAATTTTCTTTTATTGTTTATATTATTATGTGTATATAATATATGTGAGACAATTGTAAAATGTAAAAATGAATATATAAAATACAACTAAAATCTTATGCATATTCACATTATAACATAATAATATTATTTTAATATTCATTTCTAAAATATTCGAAAAAATTTATCTTTTTTACAAAATCTTTTCGCAAAGGAAATCCTCTAAGAGATTTGTCACGTGGATTTTTATTAATCCGTAAATCAAACATATTTTTGTTGCTTATTATCCTCTTCTCAAGTTTCCGTCTGGCATGTGATGTGGGGATTAATGCTGTTATTTGAGAACTCAAGCAATATCTAACTCAGCGAAATTTTTATTTCAGAGCAGACATCGTAGTTAAAGTGCAACGACATCTTATATGTATAGATAGTGTAACTTTTCAACATACAGTTGTAAGCATTCCTCATAAAATACTTTTTGACTATCATATATGCATGAATAGTGAAAATATAAATATAATTTCAATCAACTGAAAACAGAAATTTAAAATTCAGAATATTTTAATATACTTTCTTAAAATTATTCTGAAAGAAATTTTTATTATAGTTGTGATGTAATAAAAATACTGTTACTTATTTTGGATATAAAGTTGCTTATATTCATCAGATGCTGTAAAAATATTTGAATTTTCACGGTGTTTTTGATATTGGAATGGTAGTTTTCCCAAACAGCAAGTTATGTTCAGGATGCGTAGAGAAAAAAAAACACGTAAACTCCAAAACTCATATTCCGATAGATGAACACGGAAAAGAAGAGAGACACTTTTAATTTCTTTTTGTTGAATAATTTCTGGAATCGAGTTAGGAACATTCCATTCCAAAGAGTACTATCCTACCACAAAGCTATAACAACATTTTGGAAGCTGTATTATCCTGGTTGGGTAAATTTCTTACTCACAAATGTTTGTCATTATCTTTTTTATCATTAGTAAATTTAAAATTAAAAGTAATCTATTCAATCCCTTCAAAATAAAAAGTAACTTATTAAATCAATATTGAATCCATTTAAATGATCAGTTGAAATATTTTATTAAAATTTATTAAATTACATATGGTTTTAATAAAACAATATCTTAACATATTCCTTCAAAATAAAAGTAACTTATCAAATCGATATTAAATCCATCTAAATGATCAGTTGAAATTTTGTTTTAAAATTTATTAAATCACATATGGTTTTTATAAAACAATATCTTAACATATTCGAAATTATAGTATCATTTATCAAAAATATAGTAGTATGAAATGACAATTCAAAACTGTAACAAAAGAAACTAACAAAGAAAAGGTGAAAATTTTGATTTCATTAGTTACCTATACCAACGCACACAAAAAAATCACCAACGAAATATATAAATTGCTTTCTTTTGATGCATGACACTATGAATTAATAGAAATAATCAAAGAATACGTATCTTCATTTCTGTGAGAATTCTTTCCGATATATGAGGGTGTACAAAGATATCGTTGTGTCACAGTAACCATTAATATTAGACCTTGTCAGTAGCAGTTATGTGCTGTAACCTTACCTCATATATCACACTTGGCACAGCTAATCATTTGGAGGGAAATGGTAGCACAGCTTTGGGACGGGGACCCACCATTATTTCTCTTCATCCTAAGAGACAGATAAATTCGTCTTATATCCTTCTTCAAAGTTATGAATTGCTGTGGGAAAAGGTAAGGTTCCTTTTCTTTTCATAAAATATTTCATAAGATTCTTGTAAAATCGATGAAATATGCCTGACAATTCGCCATTTTATTTCAATCAATATAAAATTCAAAACGTTGCTTAAATTTTCCTAATAATGTATACTTTTCTCTAAAATACCTTATAAAATAGATTAAATGTACTTCACGTTTTTCACATTATTTGAAATTTTCTTCCTGCACTAATAAACGAATTTGATTCAACAAACTTTTAAAATATACAAAAGTTCAATTGTTTTTTTAAAAATAAATGTGATATCATTTTATTTTTCTGAACTTAAATTTTTCATTAAAATTAAAAATACAAATAAGCATATAAGCATAAAGTATATTATAATTCACGATTGAAAATATCGAAGTCGATGGCATAATTTGCTTTGATAACTTAGTTAGTTTTGATATAATTTCAAATGAAATGAACATCATATTGAGCTAAATATGCAATAAAGGAAAGAATTTTGAAATTAAATATTGCAAATCCTTAGACGCTTTTTAATGTTTTTCCCTCACTCTTTCAAGTTTTATAAATGAACAATGAAAAAAGCTTATTTGTGATTAGATTAAATCTTTTGGATCAATCTATAATATGAACCACATACATGCATTATATTTATACAGATGAAGGTTTATTCAGGTAATTTTAAAAAAAGTAATTAATTTTAAATTTTGTCCCTATACAGTAAAAATTTAAAAACATATATTGATATTTAGGTCGTACTGTAAGTTTTGGAACTACATAATTACATATTCTTACTAAAATACTTTAATTATTGCTTTAATCTAGAACATTTTATTTTCATTTCACTCATTTCAGATTTATTTCACTGATAAATAAAATATGTGGTTTGCTAATGAAGAATATTTAACTCGCCATCACATATTTCTCACATTTACTTCAAAATATCTGTGATGTAATAATTTCTCCAACAGAGTTTAATTATTTCAATGTTAACACTTTTAAATTTTATTTGATTTGATGAAATAAAGAAAACATTTTCAACTGGGTACTGAGCTATATTGTTATTCTATAGCTAAAACAATACCTGAATATTAATTGAATAAATAACTGGCATCCTTTTATTTGTCTTTTTTGTTTCGTAATTTTCTTAGATGTCTAGATATATTTTTGACAAAATATCCATTTAATAGAAAAAATTCTAAATTTCACTTGTGATATAAAATTTATGCTATTATACAATGTATTTTGAGATAATTTTAAAGCAATAAAATATTTAATTATTTATATGTAATTTAGTAAACATGATTAATATGAATTAGCTTCATTAAGAATTTTTTTTCTAAAAAAAAAAAAGACTACATTTGAAATCTAAAATTGAATTATGCTGTAAAAAAATACGGAGAAGATTTTTCATGATATACATTCTAAGACAGTATTCGCAATTTTTAAATATCTCTATAATTTAATTGATTTTATGTGTAGTATTGTAAAAAAGGGTTTCTTATCGACTATAGTTTTGCTTTAAAATTCAGAATTATATTTGAAAATTATATAATTAATTTCTAAGAGATATATTTTATATAAGATTTACATATTTAAGAATAGATTTTCTTAGGTGTTTGGCTTTATAATCTCATTATATGATTGAATTAATAGACCCGAAAAAGAAAATTATTCCCAGTTAACCTACATAATGTACAAATCATATGAAAATATGGAAACTACACTACTGGCCATTAAAATTGCTACACCAAGAAGAAATGCAGATAACAAAATAATATTTCTTGGACAAATATATTATACCAGAAATAACAAGTGATTAAATTTTCAAAAAATTTGGCTGGATAGATCCTGAGAAATCAGAACCCGGAACAACCACCTCTGGCAGTAATAACAGCAGTTATACGCCTGGGCATTGAGTCAGAGATTGGATTGCATGTACAGGTACAGATGCCCATGTAGCATCAACACGATGCCACAGTTCATCAACCGTAGTGACTGGTGTTTGGTGACGATCCAGTCGCTCGGCAACCATTGACCAGACGTTATCTATTGGTGAAAGATCTGGAGAACATGCTGGCCAAGGCAACAGCCGAACATGTTCCGTATCAAGGAAGGTCCGTACAATACTGGCAACATGTGGTTGGGCATTATCCTGCTGAAACATAGGGTTTCGCAAGGCTCGAATAAAGGGTAAAGCCACGGGTCGTAACACACCAGAAATGTAACGTGCACTGTTCAAAGCCCCGTCAATGCGAACAAGAGGTGACCGAGACGTGTATCCATACCATCACGGCACCCCATACCATCTCGCCAGTATGACGATGACGAATGCACGCTGCCAGAGTGCGTTCACCACGATGCCGCCAAACACGGATGCGACCATCATGATGCTGTACACAGAACCTGGATTCATCTGAAAAGATGACGTCTCGCCATTCGTGCACCCAGGTTTGTCGTTGATCACACCATTGAAGGCGCTGTTCTCTATGACTCAGCGTCACGGGAAGCCGCAGCCATGGTCTCCGAGCTGAGAGTCCATGCTGCTGCAAACGTCGTCGAACTGTTCGTGCAGACACTTGTCTTCCAAACGACCCCGTTTCTTGACTCACGGCTCGTGACGTGGTTGCACGATCCATTACGGCCATGCAGATAATATGCCTGTATTCTCGGCTGATAGTGATAGGTGGTCATTGAAATCCCGCATGACGTTCCGTATTACCGTCCTGAACCCATCGATTCCATATTCTGCTAACAGTCATTGGATCTCGACATTTGCAAGCAGCAATTCTGTGATAAGATAAACTGCAATCCCGGACGCTACAGTTCGACCTTTATCAAAGTCAGAAACATGCTGGGACGCATTCCTCCTTCTTACACGAGGCATCACAACAACTTTTCACCAGGCAACAACGTTCAAATGCAATTTGTGTATGAAGAACCGGCTGAACAATTTCCTCATTTAAACACAATGTAGGTGTCGCTACTGGCGCCTGATTTGTCTGAATGCGCTGAAAAGCTAATCATTTGCATATCACAGCACCTTCTTCCTTTCGTATAAATTTCACGTCTGTAGCGTGTGGCCTTCTTGGTGTAGCAATTTTAAAGGCCAATAGTGTATTTAAAATTATATTACTATGAATTACTAAATATTATAATAAAGATAATATTGTTAGTACTATACTTTAATAATCATGCACTTTATTTAATATTTTGTTTTAACTTTGAAGTGATAAGAAGACCCTTAATATTTTCTTAATAATTTTGTATTCAAACATGTCTCTAAGTAGTACCTAAATATTTTTTAAATTTTTTATAATATTGCATAATTGATCAATTTAAAAACAATAGTGTCATATTATGCGCTAGATTTTATTTATTATTTATTACATGCTCATTATTCATATCATTTCACTTTACAATATTCCTAAAATTCATATTTATAATAATTTGCAGTAGTTATTTCCATGAATTTTTTATAAAATATTATTTTTATAAACCTGAGGGCTAATCTTACTTTTGTGGTATCTGCCGTATATTTGCATTTATTTTCTATTGAAGATTTGTTATTGTGAAAAAATTTAATATTATTTTGTACACTTACCCTATTTTATATTTTGTTCTTTCAGTTCTATAATAAAAATGTAGAATAATATTTAACCTCTTAAATATTAATTTTGTAAATCATAAATCTTGCAAAATTGTGAAAATTTATTATATGTAAACACTATCAAGATTTCACAGACACATTTTTTATTTGCTATCTTTCTGCCTATTTAAATAAAATTATTTATTTGGCCATCTCTCATTTGAATAAATAACTCTTAACAGATTAATTTTCTTCGAATTTTACATTTTTGATACTATATTTATTTTTATTCTAATAAATGCTTGAAAATGTAAATATATATTATTTTGATAAGATAAATTATTCAAAATTCCTAACATTCCTGTAAGTACATAAAGTCAAGAAATATCTCTCATTTTCTGAAGGATTACATGACAAATATTTTCGTTTTTTAAGTAAATTTAACAAGAATTATCTATAAAATTCCAATTAGAAGTAAGTAAAAAATTATTTTTAATCCAATTCCATATAGTAATACTTGAAACTTAAAATTAAAAACCGATGGTGAATGAAATCATTTAGGAAAATATAAGACAAAATTTGAATGATTTATTCTCATTTAAAAAAAAAAAAAAAAAAAAAAAAAAAAAAAAAGCATTATTTAAACTAAAAAAAATCTTATCAACTAACAGATCGATAGCATACTCTAAAATATTTACTATGCTTCATACTTGTCTTTGAAATTTTTAATTCAATTCAATAATTTATTTGCTCAAATTGAAAGAGAAGCGTAAGTATTTTTAATAATTTTATGTATGCAATTCCAGCCTTAATTTCTGGTGGAATAAGTTTTCGAATATAATAGAAAACTTTTAGGCAGCAAATTATCATACCAACATTTTGAAGCACTTTCTAAATAAAAGAGTCTCATAAATTGTTTTTTTCTTTCCAAACATCTTTGATGAAGAGAAAACATTAAACTCCTGATTTTATTAGCCTTAAAATATAATTAATGTTACAAAGCTGATAAAATACAAATACTCATAAGAAATTGAAAATCATATAGTTCTATCGATGATGAATAATAATAAAAAATATTAACAGCGTCTCTATATTAATATTAAAGTTAGCACTATTTAGATAGAAAATGATACTAACTCAGAAATTTCTATAAACTTTGCACAAATTTAAATTTTTGTATAAATTCACATTCCTTTTATTCTTTTAAATTCGATTTCCAATTATTTAAAGGATTTCTTTAGAGGTATGCATACTCTGAACCAGAAATATTTACTACTTTGAAAGAGCATAAAATGCATTCCAGTTTTATTTATTTCAGTGCGTTTATGCAATTTATTCAATTAATATTTATAATGTATAAAAAAATTTGCGTTGATTTATCTGTTTAATAAACAATACAAAATTTTAAAAATCTTTATGTAAATTATATTTCCAAAATAATTTTCCAGAAAATATTTTGTCCTTTTAAACGAATAAGGAGCTTTCACTAAATGCAATATTCTTCATATTTTAGTAAGTATTCCTGTGCTATATTACGCATTACTATTTTTTGATCATTTTAACATTTAAAAAGAAACAAGTTTAACATTGATTAATGATCTTAAGGAAAATCATTACTACTTTTTGATAAAGATTTAAGTAATGCTACAAACATTTAGTGAGAAATTTTAAAAAATTGAATTGAAAGATATTATTGAAAATGTACAAATATGATTTAATTAAATTGTGTCTATTTCAGTTAACATAAAAATAAAATACATTTGGCTATCATAAACTCTTAAAACTTAAAAGCAATAACTCTCTTATTTGTGATAAAATATAATACAGTTTATTATCTAATCCATATTCAATTAAGCACTAAATTTCTGAAACTTTCAGTCTTAATTAAGTGTTTAAATTGATTTTCATTATCTGACATACCAACTTATATTGCTTTTGCTCAAGAATGATTAAGGATTAAATACAAGTCTGGTTTATTTTAAACACTTTTCTAGTATATTTTTGAAGATTTTTAAGAATTCGTATGGTGATTAAATAACAAATTCCATCATTTTTATTCGAATTTGGTGAAGTTGCAAAAAAAAAAAAATTAAAATTAAACATTATTATTAAACATTAAAATATTAAGTAAACATTACTTATTGTTTGAATGTCTCCTAATGTATGAACTTATTATTGGAATCTGCCCATAACCAAATTTTCTTTCTAAGTTTAACTACAATGTTTTTTAATAATTTTATTAAAATCTTAAAAGCTACAAATTATGCAGTTTGTTTCATGAACACTGTTAAAGTTTATCTTATATTCACAATTACACGGATATTAAAAATTATAACGAACTTTAATTAATTAATGAGAATGAACTCAAAATAATGTTTTAAAATAAGAATTTATATTTTGAATCCATTAGCTTGTTAGTCAAAGAACATAATGAATGGAATACATTATACTTGTTTTAAAAATTTAGTATTAACTCGATAAAAAACTAAACATAATTTACATCACAGCAAAAATTAATTTAAATTGCACTAAAATGAAGATAAGACATAATATTTATTTTATTCAAATGTTGATGTATTAATAAAAATTAAAATATTTTAACATCCTGCAATTTTTGATTACTTAAATTTCAAAACGTAAGTTGAAGATAGATTTAAATGTAGGAAAATTTTTTATGAATGTTGGCTTAACCTAGCTAAAAAGCATATATGATGATAAATGAGATTTTTAAAGACTTATTGCTAAATTATGAGTTAAATAACTCATATAAATTTTTGTTTACTTAAAAATAATTGCATTTTTTAGGAAAGTAGTATATTTTAATTACATAAAAAATGCAATATTTTTCTTTCTATCAGGAAAACAAATTTCATTCATTCGTTTTTAAAACAATAAGCTATATCTATCTATCTATCTATCTATATATATATATATATATATATATATATATATATATATATATATATATATATATATATATATATATATATATATATATATATATATATATATATATATATATATATATATATATATATATATATATATATATATATATATATATATTATATAAACATTTTTAAACTTTACTTTTTTTTCATTTATTTAATTCAGAATAATTTTATTTGAGCACTAATAATATGTAGATTGCTATGTCCATTAGCAAAAACTATATGTTTTCATTTACTGAAAGTAACAAATTCAAAGTATGTAGTTTTGTGTTTTTCATTCTGTTCATCCAATGCAGACATAAAATTTTTTCTTTCTACGACCAATGCATATGATGCTCTAATTTTACGTCCAATTCATTTGAAAACAATTCTTTGACTGGAATGGAAAAAGAACTTTGAAAAGTGATTTTTTATTGCAATTTTTTGATAAAAAGAATTTTTGCATTAAACTAGAATGCTACATCAAAGAAATACTTCTTTTGAGAAAAAGTAAGAAAGAAGAAAAAATATAGCATACTACTTAGGATCTCCTAATTTTAATATTTCTATTTCATATTTTCAATTTAATGTTCATAGCTGAAAAGTTTGACTACCAGAATTTGTATTTCAATATTGATTTAAGTCTTTCAAATCAATACATACTTCATTCAATATTAACCGTTACTTAATAAATAACTTAAGTGTTTTTTTGCTTATCACATATTTATGATATATTTAAATGCAGTTTAAATTTAATTAATGAAAATTCTCTTTAACTAATTTCATTGCTTAAGCTATTAATATATATTTTACATTATAGTTTATATTTTTATTTAACAACTTATATTCAGCATTTCTTATTTATCAAATAAACCAGCAATAGTGAATACAACATTTAAGTCAGAAAAAAAGAGTATGTTAATAATTATTTTTAACTTTTTAAAGAATTTAATGCTATGCTATTTACCAATAATTATATATATATATATATATATATATATATATATATATAGATATATATATATATATATATATATATATATATATATATATATATATATATATATATATATATGTATATATATATATATATATATACATATATATATATATATATATATATATATATATATATATAAACTCTATAACTATATATATATATATATATATATGTATATATATATATATGTATATATATATATATATGTATATGTATATATATATATATATATATATATATATATATACATATATATATATATATATATATATATATATATATATATATATATATATATATATATATATATATATATATATATATATATATATATATATATAAACTATAACTAATCAAATATGTAAAACTTTATTTTATATATTTATACATTACATTGAATTTTATATCATAAAATTTCAAGTAAAATCATTAAACACTTTTAGCACTTAAACAATGACAATTTCCTTTTGTTAAACTTTTCCGAAAATAATATTTGCACACAAACACGTGTTTTATTTATTTATTTTTTTTTAAATATTTAGATATTTAAAAGAATAAAAATGGTGTAATTTTACAGATGATGCATTTATTTTCCAATAGGAAATATTTTTTCTTAAAGTAGCAAATTATATTGAAAAATAATTTTTTTCAATTCACACTGCATTCTTTTTTGAAATATGTTATTTTTATCTAAAAATATTACATTTTAAGAAAGATATAATCATTTATTTCATTTAAGTGAACTTCCAATTAACTGCTTTTGGACTTTCATTTCAGGAGAAATTATTAATATAGTCAATTTAATAGGTATATTTTTCTCAAAACCAAATATTCGACAGAATTTCGTAGTGATAATTTTTAGTGTAAATCAAAACCCAATTTATTTTTATTAGTACTATTAACTTTTTATTCGATAAATTCTCACTCAACTCCTTCATTTTTATGTGTTCAGAAATTTATTATTTAATCCATTAAATTTTAATGTTAATTTTTTGTGTATAAATTCCAAAAACAGTTTAATAGACACATTATAATTTTAAATAACAGTAACATAAAATTGTCTTATATTGTGGCTATTTCTTAAAATTTGCTATTGAGACGATGCTCATGAAATACTTAAATGAAGATTTGAATAGTTCGTAAAAAATTTTAAGAAAATAATAATACAATCATTTATTCAAAATTTTTCACACTGTACAAGAATTCTTATTAACTAATCTATAAAATTATTTTTAGAAGTTAAACTTAATTTTATTCTTGATAAATATAATACTTTGATAACAGAGTATATTTATATTTATATTAATACTTTTAGCATTTATTATATTAATGCGTTTAGTTAGGATTAATTTTACCAGACTAAGATTTAAGACCAGATTTAAGTTTAAAAAACAATTTACACCGTTAAAGGCATTTATTTCCATTGTGGAGGTAGACTTCCCTAATTGCCAAGAAGAAGACATTATGAATGAAATATTTTGAAATAATGAAATAAGGAATTTTCATAAGCCTTTTAAATGACAGCAAAGAGAAAAACAGCATTTAAAGTCTAAACTATATCAAAATTTTTCGAATTAAAAATTTCGATGATGATACTAAACTCTAGAGAAGTGTGTTGATTTATAAATTCAGATTTCACGCGTACTCATGTGTACATATATGTAACAAAACTAGAGTTTAAAATTTTGAGAATTATCAAAAAATTTTAATCCAGATAAAACATTTATATGTAAGAGTGTTTCTGTTGAAACAAAAATAAGAATATGTCAACCATATAGAATTTAATTTAAAAAATTACCACGTGTTTTCGTTATTCCTAATGCATTATTACAACAATAATATTTAATAGATTCCTGTAACTATTGTTAAGAAAACATTTGAAAAAGCGAGCTTAATGCTACTCAATTTAAAATATCTTTTATTAATTGAATAATGAAATCAAACCAGAAAAATAAAAGAAATAAAAAAAATATTGCTTATTTAAAATATCACGATAGAAAAAGAAATTTACAATCAAAATAATAAGCAATATTTTTATTCTAAATTTCTTCAGATCTTAAATGAGATTTTATCTGATATATTTTTATATCAATCATACTTTTCATTTAAAGTCTTATCTTTTATTTTTTCACACACCTAGAGCAAACTTATAATTAAGTCTTTCTGATATTTTCGACAACGATATGGATGCTATTAGTCATGAATTGGAGTTGTAATTAATAGTTACATTTTATACAGAGATAAAAATCAAATGAATTAATTAAATATAATTCAATATTTTCCAGCTTCTTATGCTCTATATTAACAACACAATAAACAAGTGACTCCTCGGAGACACTTATTTATGACAATATTACAATATTTAACCATGAGAGAACATAGAAAAGAGTCAAAAACATCAAGAAGATTCCCAGCTGTGATCTACACACACATGGTCATCTATAGTTCTCCCCGTAAAAACGACACCAACTAACACTAAATAAATAATAAGAGTGAACACTTGGCACTAAGTTAGATATTTCAGTTTTATATGACTACAATAAATACAATGGTTTCCAATTGTATTAAAAGAAGTCTTGAATATAAAAATAGTTTATTATACTATATATTAACAGCACATTAAGTAAATAATAAGAATAAACTCTTAGAGCACTAAATAAGATTTCAAATTTATGAAACTATAATGAAGGCGGTGATACCAATTGTATAAAAAGCATCTTTTGAATATATAAGCCGATATTACGAAACTATTTTCTATCCAAGAATAATTGCTGTTTGGATAGGTTTCTGGAGATAGTTATAGGCTACACGATAGTTGTTGAAAGAAAGTCATTTTTGGCTTAATGTGATAGACACTATGTGATAAACAGCTTATGATTCTAATCCTCACTATAACATATTCTATTAAAAAAAATTAGTTACAAATATCTCCGATAGGGCATTTTGTAGCGCTGTTGTAGTTAACAATAAAGAGAAATAGCATAAAACATGTTTACCAATGAAAATTGAAAATGTTGTGCAATGATACTACCAATAATAGAGGCTATAAAAGCAAGTAGTAGAGAGCCTCACAATATATATATATATATATATATATATATATATATATATATATATATATATATATATATATAAGATATATTATATATAAGAGTATATGAGTATAAGATAAAAAGTGAAAATTTGAAATTGGAAAAGCACTAAAATATACCAAAGAAATGAAAAGAAGAAGGTAAAGGGACTACGTCTTCATCAGGAGGGAGATAGCCAGCTATGCAAAAAGAATCAGGAGGACGGACCATCTCCCTCCTAATGAAGACGTGGTCCCTATACCTTCTTCTTTTCATTTCATTATATATATATAATGAAAAGATATATATATATATATATATATATATATATATATATAAATATATATATATATATATATATATATATATATATATATATATATATATATTAATTTAAATAATGAATGTTCTTAAATTTTAACTTGAGTTTCCGCAGGTTCAAAAATATTTCTCAAAGTAATGAGTAATGAGTTTCAATAAAGCAATAAATCAAATTCATAACATATTTAATGATTAAAGTAAAGTTTGATTTTGTTCAATTCATCTGAATTTTAATATTTTTACTATACTTAAAAGCTAGAATTTTATTCTAAATTTAGAATTTGACTAAAATAATAATTTCATTGTTATTATCGTCTCGTATCGAATTATGTATTTATACTTTAAGCAAAATTTTGTTTTTTATGAATGATTTAGTAGAACCTTAATTTTTAATTTGTTGTCAAAAGTAAATGAAATTTATTTTGTAATATTAATAAGCTCATTATAAATTAATTAAAATTTCTGGAAGCAATTCAGTAAAGCATTTATTTTTCATAATTACTTTAATCTTGTTTAATATAATTTCTAAAATTTATAATTTCTGTTAAAAATTGCATCAAAAATAAACGAAAATATGTAAGTTTCATTACTTAACAACTGCGCAATTAATTGTCATTTTAAATTAATGGTATTAAGTCAGTTTATTTATAATAATTCTAAATAATATTGTATTACATTGTTCATAGAAAATTTAAGAAAATCAGTTAATATAAAAACACAATTTATATACGCTTCCAGAAATATTTAGAACTGATAAGGGACATAAAAAGAAAACTTGCATATTTGATGTAAATTGTATATATTGTAAAATAATTATGCACATTCGGAATTAATAATTTTTATTTGTTTCTCAAAAATGAATGCTTAAATATATACATATTTATGCTTTTTCGTATAATTAAAATCAAACTTTGCATTTTAGCAAGATATAAGCTTTATGATGCAAACGCTTTTTCCTTAGTATCTTTGTCAGTATTTAGTTATGTTGAATTCTTATCATATTACTTTTCAGGACTTTCACCAAAATTTATAACTAGAAAAATTTGAATTGACACTTAATATGTGATCCTCAATTTCAATTATCCAATATAAATAAATTATGGCACTGTACGTATTCATTTGTTACCATCTCATGTAATTTAATACATTGTATGCCTTCAATGCAATAGCTCTTTCCATTTAATGGATTTCTTGCGATGAAAAATCACATTACTTATAGAAACAGTTCTTTTAATAACTAAGGACAGGAGATACTCTTTGAGGGAATTGGATCCACATGAAACAAGGCAGATACACTCTGCCAATCGTTACACAGAAACTCAATAAACGTCAAAGGAAACTAGAAGGTAAAACACAAATATCTGTTTTCCGTGTGTATTCCTTGATGCTTATTCGGGATATTCCGATGAGAAGAAAATGATCGCCCTTTTTCCAATCTCGACTAGATGAAAATAGCTCATATTTCTCTTTCATGTTGTAATGGAAAAAATCACTGTTCATATTTCGCTTTAGCATCATCGTTATAAGCTTTAAAGAATTGAGTATGCAACCACATGTTATTATGACTGATCATCACGAAAATAAAATGGTTTCTCAAAAGTGCTTAAGTTCTTGCCTTTTAAACTAGATAAATCCAATCAAGAAGCTGAATGTTGCTAAGATAATATGTTAATGTTATGCGTCATTTCCCCATTATATACTTAGGGGAATATTAATTTCATTTATTTTATGATTTAATCCTAAATTTAATTTATTTTTAATCACCTAAGTTTTTTAACAAAAAGTGAAAAACTAATTAAAAAAGGAGGATTTCTTCAGGAAATGCGATTAAAAATTTAGGATTTCACTTGTCTTGAAGTATTTACTTTTGAAATCATTTAATCCTTGAACAATACTCATCTAAAATTTTAATAATTCTAAACACGAAATGGCATGTTTTTTTATATCATCATGAAGATATATATCGAATATAAAAAAGTAGTTTTCTAATCAAATGGCAGAAATATCGCTGACGGAATAGGTTTTGTTTCACTTGTGCATCAAATATTTATCTTAAGTGTCAACTAAATTTTCCTTAAAAGGTGCTATGAGTTCAAAATATGAAAGAATGTTTGGTCTTGTGATTTATGGTGTTATTTTATTTTATGCAACAACTTTTGAAACCAAAACAAATCTGAAACTTGAAGGTTATCTTTTTTTCTGTTAATGCGTAATACTCACCATATTCGGAAATTATGAAGAAATATACTATAAATTATGATGTAAGGATTTAGACAAATTATGTATGTTTATATATAGTTTGAATATCCAAAATGACAAATAATATTTGGAATTCAAAAAAAGATTTGCTTTAAGAGATGATGAAAATTTACATTAATTTACAAAATAATTTCCACCGAAAAGTTTTATTTTGAGTGTCTGAACAAAGACATGTTTAGATAACATATTAAGTAATATTTCTTTGAAACAAAACTAAGCAATAAAAAATATTGAATAAAATTTAATTTTAATACATCATCAAATCCGCCTCATTTTTTTTTTTTTAACAAAAACAATAAAATGATCTTTATTTTCATTATTTCAAGGAATTATTATTTTTAATATTACAATACATATTTACATATTTTCTAGGTTATGGAAATAAACTATACATTATTTCAATGTAATAAAGAAATCTTGGGTAAATGGTAAATTTATAACTTTATTACCAAAGAAATAACAACATAATTTACATAATGCTTCATGAAAGAACTTAAGAATTCGAAAGCATTAATAACTGTTTCATTATTATAAAATATTTTTATCTATAAATTTTTTAATTTTTTTAACTTAATATTTTTATCAAATTTAAGTATCCATATAGGTATTTAGCTTAACGCTTAGCATGTTTTAATGAATTTTTCATTAACACTAAATTTAAATATATTTTATATTTGTAAAAGAAAAAATAATAAAGGTAAATTATTCATCATTGTAGACAATTTTCATTTTCTTTAAATTGTAAATTGTATGCTTCATTACGTCACAAGGATACAAATAATAACGGTTCATTTACAAATAATAATCATTTCCATAACAATACATAATTTTATCTTGATAAAAAGCACCCTTTAGCATTAAATTATTATATTTTACTTTTTATTGCTAGTACTTTATTTTTAAGAAGATATCTGTATTTTACTTAAATACAAGATGTGTTCTCGCAGATTTTAATGAAATTACCAATAATATTTAGAATGATATATGAACATATTTAGAATGATATCAGAATAAGAAATATTATTCTTAAGATTTTTATCAAAAAGGTAAAAATAGTAAGTATACAAATTACATTTGAAGTTTAAATAAAGCCTAATGTGTATAATAACATATATTCATAGTACAAATATTTTCTGAAAGTGCAAGTTATAAAAATAACATGAAAATAACTTAATTGCCAAATGACCTTGCTTTTGACCTATACTCCAGTTTATTTTTTATATACGAGGTAAGTGGTTCTTCTACATCATATAGATTAGTTCTTTCAAACATTAAAACACCAAGGAATTCTTTATCAGTGATTTAAAGTATTTAGGGATAGTATTTGGACTTATCCCTTTTCTCTTTTAAAATCCCTTCCTTAGGGATTTAAAAAAAGAAGTATATTTTCAAATTCTTAACAATTTAAAAAAGTACACTTTTACCGTCAAAAACTATTTCAAACTTTTCATGTTTTTGAAACGAAAGACATTATAGATACAGGGAAATAAAATATAAGAAAATATAGAAATGACTTATCAATTTATAAAAAAATAGATTATTCCTTATTACATCTTGCAGTTTCTTACAAGAAAAAATATAAATAATCCTCAGAATGGAATTATCAAATTTTTCAAAATTTATTTTAAAACGTCCTTTATTGAAACAAACTTTTAATGCTGAAATCATTAACTGAAATGAAAATTGTATTAATTATTGTATATGAATACTGTTAGTTATATATTGACATACAAAATTAATTTCAAATTATTTTAAGCTTTTGCTTGTTGAAAATTAAGTCATTCTGCACATTTCATTTCTGCACCTTCCATGTATTTATAATATTTTCTAATGTATCTAATGACGTTTTTATATAGTAATCTACTGATATATAATTACATATATTAATCTAAAAAAAACTATTTTATAATTATATTTTTAAAAGAATGTCAATGTAAAAAATAAATATACTTGCGAAAAATTGTCTTTGTTTTTTTCCGTAAAACAGTTCAGAAACCATGCAAACTTTTTTAATTATTAAGAAATTATTTTCTTTAATATAAATAATAATTTATAATATTTTTATGACTTTTTAAATTTCATATTTTGAATAAGAACTTTAAGTACACTCTGAAATAAAAAAAAAACACGTTTACACAATTATGATTAAAAAACATATTCCAATTTTTATACTATTTTCAGCTGTAGATAAATCCATAATATGTTTCCTATTTTAAACAGGTATATAATATGAAATGTTATATACGTACTCTATAATAAAGTAAATTCTTATACATTGTATATTTTCAAAAAACCCTTTATTTATATTTTATAGGACTCTTAAACTAAAATATTAAAAAAAAAATTTCTGCATTTGCATATCTAAAATGAGGCATTGCATGCAAATTCTTCTTATACCTTAATTATTTATAAGTTTATGGTAAGATTTTAAAATATTTTTATTTAAATTCTAGTGATGTTAAATATACAAGTCTTATTAGTAAATAAAAATACAGATTTTCCTTTATTTACAGACTTTTTTATAGATATTTTTACTAATTAATTATTTATAAATTATTAACTTTAATATTTATGAAGCAATTATCATGATATTTTCAAGAATAACATAATTATTTACATTCACATGAGTATAATTGGGCATACCATACGCTCACAAAATGAGGTGAAATTATTTACATTTTGTAATAAAATAAATATTTTATATGCGTTGAATTTACTTAAACTGATATAAACTAATTTAAATTAATAATTATATTAATAAAACCATCGTTTTTTTATTTATTTGTAATATCTACCTTTAATTAAATTATAAAAGTAATTCTGAAAAATTAAAACCAATTTTAATGGTTATTTCATTTTATTAAATAAAAATTGAATTGTTGCACTGTTCTGTTTATTAAATGGTTCAAGTAATATAAAGCAGATTTGTTTATTTTATTTATCAGAGAAATTGAATTAATTTGCGCAAATAATTATCTTAACTCGAAGAACTTATGTTTTACATACTTCGAAAAGGTTCAATTGTTTCTGTAAAATAATATAATGCGATCAATGAAACAACAAATATATCTTTTGCCTCATTATTTCATATGAGGTAGTATTTATCAATATAATGTTTATTTCTGTTCTGAATTAATTTTATTTTATCATTTGAAGAAGAGTGTCATACGATAAAAAAAATCACACTGCTACAAGAATTTAAATGTACAAATATATTTGCTTGAATTATCAATCATTTCATTATTTAACATTTAATAGATTAATTGAAAGCAATAAAGTTGAAAGGACAATATGCGAACTTGCAATTTCTGAAACTTCATAATCTTTAAGAAAAACATAAACATCAAATTTAGAACCATTTGACGCATTTGTGAAGTCATTTTCAAATTTTACAATGCATCCTTGTCTTAAGCAGTAATATTTTATAAGAAAACTTAATTTCATGGCATCTCATCTTATATGCATATTTTTTCCTTCGAGGGAAAAAAAATCCCTGCGCAAAGAAACTTTTATCCCTTTCCTCAATTGCCCGCTTTTTTTAGAGGAAGTATTTTATTGCAATTGGTGGATAATCTTAAAATAGAACTTTAATCCCGACTTGAGATCTAAGAAGGGATATAGATCTTTAAATGCAGGTCGATACCCATGCTGTCGCTCTTAGCCTCTAAAGCAACCGCATCCTTACCATCCCATCCAAAACTCATCCGCTTGAAAATCCCCATGCAAAAGGATAAGAGCCTGTTCTTACCTTTCACTCACTTCTTGCTGTCCCGTGATAAATATTTTTTCTCGAAGAAGTTATTCCAAATCGATTTAAACTTTGTGCAATTTTTCCACCAATCCAGGTCACACAAACAATTTGCACGCGCCAAAGTTGCGCCAGAACGAATGTGATAGTATCCGATGTGCGGTTTGATAAAGGCAGAAAACTATACTGGCGATATTTGAACCACTGCCCGCCTAGTAGTAATATAGCTAGCCACCATAGGATGCGAGCGCCGCTGTGTAGCCAGACATACAAGGAAAACGCAAAAAGAAGCACGTGGCTCTCTGTCATGGCGCCATCTATTAAGAATTAAGAGGATTAAAAGCAGTCACATATAATTTTCCAAATTTTTATATAATATTCTCAACAAAAGTGAGCAATGTATGTAGTATATAAAGAATTTTATTTACTATAAAAATTAATTAATTTAAAGCTGAATAATGTATAAAAATAATTAAAATATTTATCTTGCAAACAAAAAAAAATATCGACAGATAAAAATTTTAAGGAAATTTTAATATATATAATAATGATATTTAAAAATACAAAATAAATAAAATGTATACTAACTTTCTTTCCCAGTACTGAAAAGCAATTGCAATTTAATATATTTATTTTATTATTTTGTTTACCTTAAAATGGATTATTTTAAACTCATCTAAGAAATAAAATTAAAAAATTAAGTGTTTTCACTTGATGAAAATGTTATTTAATTTCATATTTAACAACCAAATTAAAATATTAATTAAAAAGTTTTCGAATTTTACATTTAATTGAGATTTTTGAATGATATTTTATAACAGTATATTTCAATTAAGTACTTATAATTGTAATATGCAACATAATTAATTTGTTTTATATCATATCACAACCAGATAAATATCTTAATTTGCTTTTTCTTAAATATCTCAATAATCTGCTGAAATACAAAATTAAAATTTTAAAACTTAATTTTAAATACATATAAATTTGAAAAAATATAAATTATTCCAAGAATGAATAATCAGATATAATTGAACAAACTGAACTACTTTTCCGTATCAACAATATGTGTTACACAATACAGATTTATAAAAAAGAAATCACATAAAGAAGTAAAAAATGTTTTAGCAATTCAAAATCACTATCACTATTTACGCATTTGTTAACGTCTGAAGTAAACAATTTAGAACCAATCTTCACATGAAAGAATTACTTAAATACTCTTAAATAATTGGAAAGCTAAGAAATACTCTTAAAAATAGAAAACAATATTAATAATACTTAATATAGTAAAGAGACTACAATTAATTATATTTACCAAAAATCTTCATCATTTAAAAATTGGGGAAAATATTCCTTCAAATTTACTCGAAATGAATATTAATATTTATCTATATTCATATTTTGTAGAATTCCCATTTCAATACAAAAAATAATGAGATCTTTAAAATAATAGTCTTTATTCATTGCATAACAAAATCGAAATATTAAAAAGTCGAATTAATTTATTTGAGTCGTTATTTAATTTAAAATGCTAATTTTTCAGCGAATTACATAAAATGAATTTCATTGTATTTTCAAAAAAGAATAAATATGAAACTTTTATGGCAATAAAATGAAAAGATATATAATTGTTTATATAGCAAATATTTTATAAATGTTTCTGCCGATAATAATGCAATATTTGTAGAAAGTCAGTAAATCTGCAAACACATTCTTTGTGTCTCTATTTAGAACCAAGCAAATTCATATATTCACAGAATGAAAGCATGAGAATCATAAGAAATTCTTACACAACTGTTTGCTTATCCCTTATATATAATAAAATGCCGGCCAACTTGTCTATTGGTCAGCGTGCCTGACTACGGATAAGGAGTTCCTGGGTCCGAATCCTGGTTCCGGCATGGATGTGCTATTGCTCTATATTTCCAGTCTTTGTCCTTTCCTTGTGTGTGTGAATGAAGTATGAAGGATGCCTACCCTATAAACGGGTCCCTATGGCATGTTTGAGGGTGCGATGGTGGCCTACACCCTGTGGTGCACCAGGCTCAACGCCTCGGCGCCTAAAAGGTCGCTGTGTCTGCTCGGCTCCTTGGTATTAGGAAACAATACATTAATAGACTCTGGTGCAGTTGTAAATGTCTACAATATATATATATATAACTGTCTACAATATATATATATATATATATATATATATATATATATATATATATATATATATATATATATATATATATATATATATATATATAATTAAGATTAAATATTTAAAACATGTGGGCTTAAATAGTAAATTAATGGCTAAAAATGCCCAAAATTGCGATTATTTCTTTAATAATCAAAGAATTAATAATTGTAAATAATAACTTTAAAGATTCCCAATTAATACAAAATAAATATTAATACTTAGTAATTTAAATATTATTGCAATAAGTAATATAATAGTATTGTGAAATAAATATTATTGCTTAAGTAACTAGAAACATAAATAACGCCAATTTAATATTTAAAGTATTTCATATTTAAATAAAATAGAACAAGAAAAATTTTTAAATTACTATTCATTATTTAAAAGATGCCTTATTCTTTTTCTTTTCCCTTATTTAACGTCCTGTCTAATAACTGTTTGAATTGCATGCATAATAAAGCCTGTTGCAACACAATTTTAGCCAGGATAAAACAGGAATAATTTTTCAACAAAAAATTTGCTTACTAAAATAATTTGATTTTAAAATTCAAATTATATTTTGATTATATTAATTATATGCTGATTAATTATATGCTATTAATTATATGCAAATTATATGCTGATTTCATGTAACTACATGTTTAAGAGCTAAAAATATAAATGGGACAAAAATTAATTAAAAACAGTTCGTAACGATATTCATAATAATCGAAATGATTTATAAAAATTATTTATTAATAGATTTTCATTGAAAAACTTTTTAGAGATTTAGCCTGAATTTATGTCTAAAGAAAACTTTTAAAAATGTGAAAAAATGCTAATTCGTATAGATGAAATAAAAATGAATTTCATATTTATAATTTCGCAATTTTAAGGAATAATATAAAATAAATTTACATATTTATTAAACTAATTTCGAACCAAATGATTTTGTTATTTTAAATAAGACTGTAAATTATTTGGTTTGCTAAATGAAATTAACAATCATTATAATTAGTTCATTCGAATAAAGTTTCATTTCATTCTTTTTGTTTCATTACAAATTAATCTGGTTACAATAATTTCTCTGTTATCTGTTGATTGCTCTTGTGAAATGCAAATATGTTGATATGAAAAAACAATTATAATATTTATTTTGAAATATTAGAAGTTTTAGTGTAATTTGTAGTGTAATGGATTGTTTTCTAATTATCTTACTAAAATTCATTAAAAATACAGGTATTATACTTTCACACAGAGTTTATAAGAAAGTTTCTAAGAAAATAATTCTAATTTGACATGATATATTGTATTTAATTTTTAAATTTATCTTCTAAAATAATTATACAAATATAAGTATTTCTTCAAAATACTAACACAAATACACAAATATGTAATATCATCATTAATTGAATATTATAATACCTTAATCTTATTTAAAAAATTAATCACATAATAATGATTTATTTTAAGTTTAAACTATAACAAATTTAAGGCATATCCAACTGTGCAAGAATAAAAAAAACTTAAAATAAATATATGAGAAATGTCTTAATTAATAAGAATATTTTTTATCAAGATTAATTTAAGTGACATGTAACATTTTCATAATAAAGAATTTTTTACAATACTAAGTTATGGGATTAAATATGAATATTTATGATTAAATTGAAAATAAATCCATTTTAAGTAAAATGGTTTGATTTTGATTTAAATAAATTTAAATATTATAATAAAAACATTTAAAATTTTTGAATATATCAAAAACATTTCCTTTTTAAGAATATTTGCAAATTTCAAATCTAATACATGACGAATAAATGTCCCCATTTTTTAAAGTATTATCTGTCAAAATAAAAATATAGCATTGCACAACTTGATGAACTTAACTTTATTTCTAAGCATCATTATAATTTAGAATTTCAGGATTTTAATTGAATCGCGACAAAAAAATTTATTTTCTTTCTTTATTCAATTATTTTTTCCATAAGACATTGACATATCTTCATTGCTTTTTTAAAAAGAAATTTCTTTTTCATTTTGAAGTGACAACGAAAATAGTCTTGTTAAGAAACTTTTAAAAAAGGCTTGAATTTTAATGCCATTTTTTAAATAAATAATGCATATTTCCCCAACATAATATTCAAATTTATTTAGTTGAAATAATATACAATTGTATACAAGTTCAAATAAAAATTTCAACATTAATAATTCAATAAAAAGAAAGATATTTCATTAATACACGAATAATAACTACAAATAATACAAACATTTTAAATAAAAGTGAATATTCGTCTCGAATTTTTGTGTTTGTGTGTTTGATTCTTAAAGTTTGATTTAATTAATATCAAACTAAAAAGACTTATATTTACAAAAAATAAAGGAATATTTAAATGTTTTGACCAATTTTTTTAAAAAAATTGCACAATACAATGAAACATTTATTTACGTTTAACTTTTGTTGAAATTTAACTATTATAAAGTTTAAAACAATACAATTTTCCTTTTATAATTTTGTCTTCCATGTAAAAAATGTGTTACAATTTTAAAATATTTTACATATTATATCAATTTTAAATTTTACAAATTTTTTTTTCAAGATTTGTTTAACGCCTATCAGTAAAATGAAGATTCAAATTTTACATCATCATCAAATATAAAAATGTTTTTTTTTTTTTTTTAATTTTATAATAATATATTTTTCAATTGATTAGTCACATGAAGAATTTAAAGTAATATGATCACTAACATATAAAAATTATAAAGTTCTAATTAAAAGTATATATTTTCTCGGTTTTAACTAGGTCAGAAAAATACTTCTTCAGTTTATTTTCAAGGAAGCAAATTTATTTAAACAAAAAAGGCAAACAAATACATTAAATATTAAATATGGGAGTAATTTATTACTACGATCAGTTGTCTTAATCCATCATATTTAGTTTACTAGAGTAAATTAAGAACTTAGGTATACGAGTAGTAAAAATATTCCTTCAGAGGAAACCATTAATAGATTAAGGCAAAGTATAGCAACATCTTTCTGTAGAAATTAACTTGAGTAGTCCCAACAAATTTCTTTCACATTCCTTTTCTTGTAAAACACCATCAGGGTATTTGCTAGATTTTTCCTATCTTTTGAGTTTATCATCCACTTAAAATGAATTAATTATTAAACTGACTTCCTTGTAGATAAATATTTGTATACTTTAAAATATTTTTATTTCAATTAAAGAATAAAACAGCTTCAAATGAACTCCTTTTTTAATAATTTACTCCTAATCTAATTTAATTATAATTTAATTAAAAATACAATGAAAAAGCAAGCAAATACCTCATAAAAATACTTAAATAATTATACCGTATAAACCAGATTTTTAAAGTAAAATAATAAAAGGCTATGAACAAAAATAAATGTAATCTTATCAAATTGCCACATAAATTCATGTTACAAAATTTTAAATTCATTCTAATAAAGTGTAAAAATATTGTATGTAAAAAAAATTAGTCACGATATATATTCAACTTAATAAGAATATCTTAATCAATTTAAAATTTATTTTATTTTATTAATTTTTATGAAGTCAAAATAATATACAAATATTCATATAGAATTATTAAAAAAGAAAACTTTCACTACCCCTCATTATGTTTAAAATCAACACCAAATTAAAATATCTTTGCAAAATTCATAGGATAGTAATAAATATGCAAGATGTATGGAAAATATTTATTTTTAAAGATTTAAAAACCCTTTTAAAAGCATTATAAAACACTTGTGTTTAAATAAATAAAAGCAGAAATACCAAATATAATTTTGAACCTTCAAAATTAGATTTTTAATTTAATTTTATTACAGTTATCATTGTATGTTATTATTATATTTCATAATTTTGTATCTATTATATAATTTAGTATCGATGTATAATATTTAATTTATTATCTCATTAAAAAGAATTATCATATTATTAATAATAAAAATATAAGAGAGTATTTTAAAGTTTTAAAATACATTTTTGAATGTATAGTCTTAATGTTAATTAAATCTGATTACTATTATTTAAAATTATCTATTATTATTACTTTTTAATTATTTTAAAATTTTACAAGTTAAGCAGAAATACTAAATGACTGTGGAAAAATATATAAAAATGTGCCACTTTATTTGATAAATCCTCTATAATAATTTCGAAACTTTCCCTATTTTCTACTCAAAATACATTTATACAATAATGTGAAATGTCTTAAAACTAGGAAATGAGTAAATTCCTTTTTGTAACAAGAAAAATATATAACATATAAATTCGGAATTCCATTTAACTAATAATGTTTAGAAAAAAAGTGATTTATCATTCTGGAATATCAAAAAAAGGCTGATTTTTATTTTTACTTAATATCTTAATCGAAGCTGGGAAACTCAATTGAATTTAGGGATTATAAAATACAACTATTGATACTATCTTACATAATTTTGTTTTCACACTATTTTTATGATAGTAGAGATGAAATGATTTCTGAGAAGTGATTGCGCAATTTTACATGCAATTAGCTCGAATGAATTTTGAAGGACTAGAGAGTATTAAAAATAAATTAATGTTATTATCATATTTCTTCTTCCATATGTGAGTAGATTAACGCTCATAGAAATTTTCCTAAGGTCAATAACTATTTCAATATTTATAGAGAACATGTTATTTAATGAAAGATTTAAAATATTGTGAACAAGACGATAAAATCTTTCCTGATAAATGCATATTTATTTATTACATTCTCTAAAACGAACTGTAAAACACCATTACCTTTTTTATATGTGACATAGAATATTTTAAAATATAAATTAAAGGAACCTGAAATTTAAATTTTAATTATTAAGCAATGGGTTTCCAAAAAATATTTAAAAAATAAAAATGGTTTGAAGATGTTGTTTTAATGAAAAAAATTATCTGCCACGAATATAAATCTACAATAAACTTTTTAACGTGACATATATTTATAGAAATAGTATGCACTTGTTTCTCATATTATATATATATCATATATAAATATATAACATATAATATAATATATAATATATATATATATATATATATATATATATATATATATATATATATATATATATATATATATATATATATATATATATATATATATATACATCATTATTGTGATAAAAAGATGTGATTTATTACTCTTCATAATTAATTATTTTATATTTGCATTATAAAATTTAAATGCTTGCTATTATTTTGCATATAAGATGCATATTTTGATGATAATATTTAGGTTATAATTTACTTTCCATAAATGCTATTTCTCATCAAATAAATGATTGATTCATTTTATAAATTTTTAATAATTCACCACTAATAATGTTGATTTGAATTAAAAGTCTTCATTTTATATGCATGTTTTAACCAGTCATTAATTTCCAAATCATAAAAACTAATTCATAAAAGTAATTTTCTTTTAAATTTTAAAATATTTCAAAAAAGTGAAAATGTAATATAAAATGTTCATCTAGTAAATATAGTTTTCTATAAAAATACAAAATATATCGTTGGTTTATGAGAGAATAATTGTGATTTGATGCCTTTTTATGTTCTTTGATATTGATGCTTTTTCATGCATTTTTCAAATTTTATAATCATTTAATTTTTTTGAATTTTGAAGTTTCAATTGTTTTCTCTACAAATAATGAAATAAGGGATGATGAATTGATTTTTATTTTGTATTTCTAATAATAGTGAAAGTTTTTAATGCATTCATTGACTTTTTCTTATTGCTAGTATTTTTACTGTTATTTAAATTTGCAAATAGCTCTATTAAAAATGTATGTTTAATTTCTTTATTTTCTAAATAAAATCTGAAATTTGAAAATATTTTATCATACAAAGTTTATTTTCTCTTCTAAGTTATAAATTAATTAAAAAATTGCGTTATTTATTTTTTAGTTTGTTTATTTATTCAACATAATTATGTAGTAAAAAATTAGTTATTAGAAGAAAGTATTCTGTATTATTTGATGGGTCTTTCCATTTTTCTCTTGTTTTCAAATAAATTCAGATTTTTTACTTATTTCATATTCTAAAACTGTTCTTTCATTTCTAAATATAACATAAAAACAAAATTTTTGTTAAAAACATATCAACTATCTTTTCAATAAAATTTTTATTAGCCGTTTATCTTAAATAAATTATATATTTTTAACTTTCACGCTGCTTCATGTGTCATTTTAGTCGGTTTAAAAATTAACAACTATAAGTGAACATTTAGGTTCCAATATGATATCTCACTTGCAGCAAATTTAATTAAATTAAGCAATATTTATAGCAACTTACACTACATTATAACTAATAATGATTAGGCATAATGAATGAAATAATTTACTTCATGAAAATGCCACTATATCTTGACATTTGTCGTGAAATCTTCCGAGTAACTTTTAAATAATTACTTCTCTATTACTAAATAAATAATTAAATAATAATATATTATGGCAGTGATAGGACTCGTTCTCTGTAGCATGATGGATTACTTGTGGGAAAAGTAAATCGGAAATCATTACTGGCGCTCTGTAGTTCTTAATCGTGGACATCCGTATGCCTTTGGGGATATGAAACTGATTGATTGCGAACAGACAGTAAATCATTAACTTCATCTATTTTATACATTTGAAGGTTGTTGGGAATCCTGTTGCACATTAACTAGAGCTGCATTTTTGTTCGTTAAAACATTACTTTTGTTGATATTCTGTTTCCTTTTATGGAAATTGCATCCCCATATAACTTAACTTAATAGAATTATAAAGTTATTTTGTTACTATTTCTGTCTATTAAATTGAATTTAATTCATTTAATATTATTTTAATTCATTTACATTTTAATAAGTAAATGTGATTAAAAATATAAGGAATATATAAACGTATATTTAAATGGTTTATTTTAGAAATAGTAAATGGTTTATTATATGTAATAAGATATTTTTTAAAATAATAATAATTTTCATTAATTATAAAAAATGGAAATAAATCACCATTAAATGAAGGAACTACAGCAGTGAAAAGAAATACGGGTATTTGTAATTTTTAACATATTATAAAATGATGAGTGGAAGAGTACTCTAAATTATGCAAATTTTTTATGTACGTAATTTGAAATGAACTATTCTAAAAAATAAGCTAAAATTATAATTTTATTTTTATACAGTTGCATCACAGGCTCACGGGAAAAGACTTTAAACAAACTGATACATTGATAATCTCAATAGTTTTTCCTTAACAGTTTGCAGAAACAGCTTTTCATTTTAATAAAATTTTTAAAGATAAAAATTAACCAGTCCTAAGCACAACAGAGCATTTCTTGAGATTTCTGAATTGTAAATTAAAACATGCATTTAAAAAAACTCACTAATTTGTAAAATCAATCATTTTTTAAGTTTATTTATATGACCACTGATATTACTTGTGACAAATTATGCCAAAAATTATAGTTCTATTCAAAGAAAATTTACGTCATCATATTTTTACAGTTAAAAGTCGATTGATTTCACTGAAGAAAGTTATAAATTAACTAAAATACTCCATTTTTCATTACGAACATATGAAAATGTTGCCAATTCAAACGAACTGTCTGTTTCCAGGAAAACAAATAACCTAGTTTTAAAATTTTATATTGAGAGCTTTTCAAATAACAATTTACTTATTGTCAGATTTAAAAAAAAAAGTGAAACTCGTCTTAGAAGAAATCATTTTATAATTCCTTTCTTCGAAATCTACACATTTGTCCCATAATCTCCTCTCGGAATACTGAGCGTTTTGTTCAATGCAGTTGCATCATACACATTCTGTCAAGAGTATAGTTGCAATCATAATTACATCCAGCCCTGAGATCTAAACTTATATAAATATGTGATATGATGGTTATTGATTACAAATTGTCGAAATTTATACAGAAGGGAAAAGTTGAAATTAACAAGTGTTTTAAATTGTAACAAATATTATTATAGTATACTTAGCAGAACCTATTTTACTGAATTTATTATTCAGAATTTTTTAAAATGAATATTGCAACATAAAATGAATTTTTGTAATGATACAAAACTGAAAATCGTTTAAATTTATCAAACAAAATTTTTTCCAATGGCAGATTGTAGACAGTTACAACTGCAATAGAGTTTATTAATCTATTGTTCCCTGATACAAAGGAACCGGTCAGACACAGTGATCACTTCGTCGCCGAGGCGTTACCCCGGATGCACCACAAGGAATTGGCCACCATCGCACCCTCACACATGCTATAGGGACCCGTTTATAGGGTAGGTATCATTCATACTTCATTCACATACACAAGGAAAGGACAAAGACAGGATAGAGAGAGAAAATACATCCATGCCTGAACCAGGATTCGAACTCAGGACCACCCTATCCGTAGTCAGGCATGTTGAACACTAGACAAGTTGGCCGGCTCAAACAAAAATTTTACCTTGAAAATTTTATAATTAAATTATATATTGTTTCTTATTAAGTAATAAAATATTATTTATTAAAAAATATTCTATTCAATAAAAATATTATATAAAAATGTTCTATTTTTAAAACAACTGTCCATAATTCACCACGCATATTTCTTAGAAGCTATGTCACAATTTTAACTTAAATACATCTAACATACATTGTTCTAATATATAATACACGGAAATTATACTTCATTTGTCATCCAATTTATTATTTATAATATTTTTAATTTTCATCAAATATGAGATAGATTAATTTTCCATTATTTTCAATTAATTTACAATTGTCTAAATAAGTATTATTGAAGGAACTATTTTAGATAATTTTAAACTGACATTCTTAGTGTTATTATAGAAATATTAAGGAAAATTAATTTTCTGTTTATGTTTCAGGTGCAAGGCTAAATATTTAATTAATTGTAAATAATTATTTATTAAAAACTATAAAATTTCATGCTACATATTCTATAAGCATATTTATGCATTACATTCAAATATTTAACCCAAATAAATCAAATTATGCATAACTTAAAACTGGAAATTATTTTCAATTCATCCATTTCCAAAAATCATTTATTTAAATTATAAATTTTTCTTGCATGCTCTTTGTGCAATTAAAAACGGAATTATAATAAAAATCATAGATACTTGAAGCGCTGGTGCACATTTATGCATCCTCTTTATAAAAATTCATATGAGCAAAAATTTAGTTGTTGTTAATTAAACATTACTTGAGTTATAGGATTTATGGTCATAATCCAATTTTAAGCTATTTTAAGCTATTTATTTAAGTAAAATTTACATTCATATTTTTTAAATGTTAAATATTCTATAGCTTCTAAATACTTTACTTCAATTTAAGTTAGTCTCATTGCAATAACAACTTAAAACTAACTTCTTGATTCCCTAAATATGTTTGCTTTCATATTTTATAAATCGATGCTCATAATTATAAAACTTATCCAATATTTAATAATATAAGATCACTTTAAAAATTTGTGAGACATTTTGTTAATTTTCCACATTTCTAGAAAGGCTGAATATAATTTCAAGTTGTGCAAATCTCTTGGAAATATCAAGTTAACCAGAACATCATGAATATTAATTGCGTAGACATTAACATATTTTAGATGCATTCAGGTTATAACATACATTTAATTTGGTGAAAGGCCAAGAGACAAGTATTATCTTTAACATCTTAAGGGTTATCTTACCAGAAACAGAAAATGTAATTATAGTAGAGATAGTTTTGGAATATAAAAAGAGTAATTTATAAATCCAACTTTAAAAAATATAATTTAATCTCTTTTTAGTAAAAGAAATGATAATGTCAATTAAAATATAAAATCATTTAAACTATAAAGAAAAATATATGAAAAGATTTTTAAATTCTTCCTCCTAATACTTTTGCATATTTCTTAACAAGTAAATTATACAGTTATTATGATAAATAAAGCAACGATATTCATATTTATATTAAAATTAAAATGTAAAAAACACATATTTCTGATTTAAAAAGTGCTTATCAAAAAGGAAATTCAAATATTCCAAAATAATTTTATGATTAATGCATAAAAAATGCAATTAAGTTGTGCACTAATAAAAATTCTACAGTTTTTTTAAATGGTATGAGTATCCACTTATTTAATAAGCTTGACCATTAATGCAATGAAAAATGTATAATGCTTAAACACTACACTAACAATGATAATAATTGAGTGTATATATATATATATATATATATATATATATATATATATATATATATATTCGTGCCTATAAATTAAAAATAATAAAAGCTCAGTCAAAGAAATAGACACAAGCAAAACAAATGTGACTTTTTTGTAAAGTTTATTTATTAAACAAAATGTAAAGAGCAAAAAAGGTGCTATATGTTTGGCATCATAAATAAAAATTGCAATTTTTACTCGCTGGAACAAATTTTAAAAAAGAACCTATTTACAAACACCAATATAACATGGTTGGTATGTTGGTTAACCAACAATAGTAATACATAGTATGCCCCCAGACGACGCAATACAGGCCTAACAAAGCCAAGGCATGCTTAGTATCAAATTACCTACCTTGGTTAATATTACACCATTCATCAAGGAATTCTCTCCAATGTTCCAGTAGACATATTAGAGAGGGTTCAAATTCTCTAAAGTTTGAGGGGGTTAAGGGGATTGATTGGAGGGGCTTGAAATTCTGAAATTCGTCGGCCAAGCATGTCACACACATGCTCTATTGAATTCAAGTCCAGTGAGTAAGCTGGCCACTCAATATGGGTGAAATCCTACGATTGAAGGCTTTCGCCTACAATGTTTCCACGGTGAGGATGGGTGTTGTCATCCATAAACAGAAATTGTGCACTCATGATACCCCGAAACAAACTAACTTGTTGTTCCAGAATGACATCCTGATAGATGTGGCCTGTCATGGTAACATTCTGAACATATAAGTTAGTTTTGGAACTCAGAATAATTCCTGCCCAAGCAAGCAATCCTCCAGTACCATAAAGGTATCGCTCAATGGTGTTATCTTGATGGTAACAGTTACTTGGCCCTCTCCTTATGAAAGTCTGGAGAGAATCAGACTGAATGCTGAACTTGGGCTTGTCAAAAAACATCACTCAAGACCACTGTTGTGTTGTCAACAATGCTAACTCCAGGCTAACCGCAGGAAGTCTGGAGTAAGGGGAACGCATCTGAACTTATAGACCAACGTGTTCTAAGCGTCTACACACGGTCTGCCTTGAAACTGTCATACCGGTAGATGAAGACAGCTGACGGGACAGGTCTAATGCTTTGCTCTGTCTGTTTCTTTTGGCAGTAACTGCCTAATACCGGTCCTCTTTCGGCATTGTAACTCGGGAGAGACCTGTGCTGTAACGTCAACTCACATTACCATGATCTCGAAACAGTTGCCAAAGCCTGGAGAAGACACTCTAAAGGATTCCAAGTTACTCGGATACTTCTATCTAGGTACGTCAACATTCCAGATGGTCGAGGAAATCTACAACTTAAAACATCATCCAAATGCTTCCTTTTTGCCATAACTATTTAGTTATTGTACAGAAAGACTTTTAAAGCGCTTGTGAAAAATTTTACTTCTTTGCAACCATTCCTTATATGCATTTCTCTTATACTCTCATTTTTGTGACGTATTATCGACCCCATATGGTGGTTTCGTGTAATGTGCATATTATTCTTCAAGATGTATATGATAATTCTACATGTGACGCTTTTATTTCAGAGTTCAATTTCTGTGTGATTCTGAAGAATTCTTAATTTATGGACATAAGTGTATATATATACATATAATCGTAATTTTTTGAACAAGTGTTAAGTGCAGAACAACAAAAGAAAAAGGCAAGATTATTTGCATATTAAACAAATGGAACATTTAACCAAAAATAATTCAAAATTAAAAAAGAACATATACAGAACAAAAGGAAAATGGAAACACAATAAATCAAATAAAATAAAAGGAAATGAAGTATAAATATAGCCCGCTTCTTCAGGAGATGTTTACCAAATTGACACAAGGTATTGATTTTCCGCAGTGGCTCCAGAGTAGATTCTTCTTGAATGCATTAAACACCTAAGCCGCACTAAAATTCTTTGAATGAATTTACAATAGTCAAGACACAAAATATCAAGTTTATTGACTGCAGAAACAAAATTTTTATTAAATTTATTGTGGTAAAAATAAATTTTTAAATTCATAGTCTTCAAAATTTTGACTTAGCAATATACGTATACATACATACATACATACACACACACACACACATATATATATATATATATATATATATATATATATATATATATATATATATATATATATATATATATATATATGTATATATATATATATATATGTATGTATGTATATATATATATATATATATGTATGTATGTATATATATATATATATATATTGTGTGGTAAATCTTCCCCTTTTTTCTAAATCTATTTTACGTATTTTACGTATTTTAAAACTTGCACATTTAATTAAGTACATTCTCTTCTCAGCAATCTCTCTACCCTGGATAACATTTTGTTTATATTTATATTAAAAAATAGTTTCTGTAAGTTTTTATGAAAATTTTATCTTGTTTATGTTTCTTTAATGTAGTTCCTACTCTGCTGAACAACTTGTTCCGTTCACTGAAGAACAAAATTCAAATGTTTAGTTATTTTGTGTTTAACTTGTATTTAGAAACGAAAATATTGTTCGATAGAACAATAATTCTTACAAATTTTATAAATGAAAGATATTTCTAAATTTTTTTTTACTCTAAATAATTTAAATAAACTGGCTACACATCAATTATTGTATATTGTTTTTCTATTGTAAAACATACCCAATTGTTTTTTTGTTTTTTTTTTACAATATTTTCCCTCATATAAACTAGCTTTATAATTCCCACAATTTAAGTAACATTTTCATCATTTCAGTAATGTATTAAGTATTTAAATTAAATCATTTTATATTATTTATATTATATACAGCACTTAAATTATTTCAAATATATTAAAAGGAAAAAATCCACTATGTCCAATATGTTTCTTTTTCATTTACGTTATTGAAAATTTTTAAGATTTTCTATAAATATTAACGAAATTATCCATCGATCGCTTTGTTACAATCATGCTATAGATAAAAGAATTCCAAAAGGAAATTTTGTTCATTTCAGTTATTTTAAATTTTGTTATATATTTGGGGAAAATTGATCAAATACTTATTTTAAAATACTCATATTTTGAGCTAAGGTATCATTAATCACAATGCATATAATTTGCTTTTAAATGAAAAAATGTATATAATAAAATATTTTTATACCAGCATTCTTATATTCTAGAATTTCTACCAGTAAATTAAAATAAAGGAAATCAAAAGAAAAAATTCGATTAAATTGTAAATAAGTGAACCATTTTTTTTTGTTTATAAATTTTTCGTTTAAAAAATTATCTGGAAATTCGTAATGATTTATCACCATCATATCGTAAATATTATTTTTACAAATAAGAATTTTATATCATTAAAATAACAAAATTCATTTAGCCTTCATTGACTATATGACACATACTTATATAACAGGAGTGAAAGAATAGTTGACATTTAATAATACTGTGTCATGAAATAATTCAGGGTATAACTTATATAATTTTATGTAATTACGAAAAATTATTTTGTACACATACATATAAAATATTATATACAGCTATTAAAATTATGCATAATAACCTGCATTAAATACCTTCTATGTTAGTATTAACATACCAATATGGAAGAAATTTTGTCATACATTTATGTGTGAAACATTTGTTAATAATTTTTTTTCTGTAAAATTTTTAAGGTGATAAAATATACTTGTATAAATTCTTATATATAACTCAAATATCAAATGTTTCTATTTTGAATATAAAATGTCTTACGTTTTTTTTTCATTGATTTACAATTTATCTTACATATGTTATCAGCCATGTCAAATTTATAAGTATCCTAATCCTATACGCGCTTCGTTCAAAATGAAAGCAGAACTAAGTTTAGGAAGACAAAATTAAATTTTACATTTGTGGAATTGGATAATAAAAAATTCCATCTCCCTATTAAAAATTATTCGTTTTTATACTATCCCATTATAACAAATTTATATTTCATAAGGAATTTTATATTACCTTGCAGAATATTGAATTATAATGATTTTATAAATACTGTAACAAAGAAATTTAATGTAGTTTATTTATTTCACATTGAATAAAGTTTTCCTTGAACTCAACTTGTGTCTCAAAATCAGATGTAGTTTTACTATCACAACTGTTTTTTTTTAAATGATGATTGGTGGCATCACAAGGGAGAAATCATAACTGATTTAAAGGCACCTGAACAAATAGAAGTACATACAGAAATGATAAAGATAACCCACATCTCTCAAATTGTTGATATTTATTGCTAGAAGTTTTAATTCAAAAAGCAGATTACTATCAATTGGATACGTTAAACCTAAGGTTGCTGATGTATGGAAAAATTAAAAATTATTTATGTTTAAAGAAGAATTTCACTGTATTAATGACATCAGAAACTGATTTAAATATTAATGTTTAATTACAAAAAAGTATCAGTTCATTTATGAAATGAACTTACGAAAAATCTTAAACTCAAATATTATTGAATTTATCTAAAATATTATTAGTCCACCAATTAAACTTTTTAACACATACATTTTGTATTATTTTTCAGAAGTATAATAAAAACAATTACGTGCCATAATTAATTGATTAAACAGACTTTATTCTTTGCAATAACATAATAATATTATAATTAAATTATGTTTGTCTTTAAATATGTTCAAATATTTTTCAAAATTGTTTTACAGAGATTTTTATTCTATAAATAATGCCTATAGCAATAATTTTGTCTTTATTCTTTACATTAAAGAGAATCTTTAATATCATACGGTAAAAATCATAAAAGTGAATTTAATTACAGAGAAAAAGAACAATAAAGCATGAAATACTTATCCTTATGGATATAAGGATTTCTTCTTTCAAAAATAATTCGATCCAAATTTTGCTCGAAGCATTAACTTTCAATCATATATTTTTATGTTAATTCCCCTTACTATAAATTGAATTTTATGATTTTTTTATAAAATTCTGTATGATGCAAATTGAGTAAGGATAGATGAAACAGAAAATTAACTTACATAATTAACATTTTGTGAAATTTATTTTGCACAAATATATTTGAAGATGATGGAATTAATATAACCAATTTATGATTAGTTATCATTTATAAAGCGGTAAAATAAGATTAAAAATGACTTTTACATTGAGTTCGATAAAAAAAAAAATATAGAATAGTGTTTGAAAAAGAGAAATAATACTTTTTTTTAAATGAAATTATGATGTGAAATTAAAATAAACGCGAAATAAAGCCTTAAAAATGAATAAGATTGCAAAAGTTCATTTCAAACAAAATGAAAATGTTCAGTTATTGAATAAAATACTACCACCGAAAAATATTTGTAAAACGAAAATTCTTATTTTACATAAAATGAAATTTTGTTTTTTATCATTGTATGGTAGTTTTTCTTTGAGGAGGTATTCATATAAAAACTCGTTTTTTTGAGTTTTTAGAAACTAAAAAGTGCATTAAATTTAAATATTGGTCTCTCATAGGTGTGAATCTTGTATTTATTTATTTAAATATCTTTATGCCACTTAATATCAAATAGTAAATTTCAACAAAAGAAAGTTCAATTATATTTATATTTGAAAATATCAAGATTTTGTAATATTTAAAAAAATGCACTTGCTAAGGACTTCTCAAATGTAAGGCGTCTTGCAGCCCTGTATAATTTGGAAGTAGATCTAGCAGAACAAAGAATTCTGAAGTAATTTTGGGAGTGTACATGAAGAAGAAAAATGAAACTGAAAAGAAGTTCTCCAGTCGTTTGATTAGTATCACAGAGTGTAGAGAGGGGAGATGACTCTAATATGAAATATGATTATCTCAATTAAAAACGTGATTTTCTTCTGTTTTTCTTATAAGTTTACTTATTAAATCACTTGAAAAGTTAATTAATTAGATTCAGTCACTGATTCTATCTGTGCAGCTCAAAATCTGGCAGTTTCAAATACATTCTATAAGTTGGCTTTTAAAGTTTACAGTGAACTTATGAGTTTATGCTTAAGGTCCCTAGAATTGTTCAAATTCGAATTAAAAGTAAAATATCTTAATATTTGTGAAAGCATCAGGTGACTTAAAAGCTCATTTTTTATTCTTATTATTTAAAGCAGGTAAACTGACGATGAACTCCATGGAGAGTCTTTCTTGAAAATTTAATTTCGTATATATTTTAGATATGAAATTAGAAATAAAACAGGTTATTAATTAAGTCTTGTCATTCACAAAATAAACAAAATTTTATCCATGCACGTCTCAAACATAAATCTAAATTAATATATCAATATTATTTATCAACGTAAAATACCAATATCACATTTTTTAATCATAAAATAATGCTAAAATATATTTTATTTTTAACATATATTTAAGCACATAAATGACAATTCATTACATATTTGTTATTCCTTTACATACATGTTTTCATATATGATACACAACTCTTTTACATATGTGATGCACAATATGGTTTTTAGACTTTTTTTTAACCAGAATTTAAAAAACTTCTGTTTTGATTTTTTAAGTAGAATCTCTACTTTAAAGTGTCTTACAATTTTAATTTTAAAATCCATCACACTTCAAAATATTAATTTTAAATGACTCATTGTTAAAGAGGTTCGCTATAACATTCATGTTAAAGTGAACTCAGAGTACTTAGAAATCATTTTTTAATAAATGTTTTTTATCTGTTTAGCTAACTCTATAATAATTAGGCTATTTTATCAAGAAATAAAGGGAAAACGTTGGCTGTGGCACTGCAAAGAAAATATCCTTTCTGAATACACCCTTAATATTTTATACATAATATAAATATATGCGTCATACATGAAGTATAAAGGATTACTTACTCAGTTCTTAATATAGAAAATATTTTTTAAGTTTATATAATTTTATATTTCTATTTATTTAGAACAATTTATATGTAATTTCAAGGAGAATAGCAATAAATATGAATTAATATCACTTTTATTTTGAAAAAAGGGATTGGTATTCAAACAAATAATTTTTAAGATTACTAGATGTGGAGAAGAAGCTGGGTTCAAAACCATAGATAATGAAATTATTTGACATTTTTTTTTTATTTTCAAAGAAATGTACAACAAAGCTTATAGTATAAAAAATATTTATTAATTCATATTTTTTATCTGATATATATTGAAAAGTAAATTCATATTATTTATTATTTCAAGTCATTTCTATGCAAAACTGCAAACGAGGCCAAAATACAAATAAATTTCATTTAACATTGAAAAATTTATTTTTCAACTAGTGCTCCTGGTGCCATCTATTAACGTTATTCAGAAGTATCGCGTAAACTGAGTTTATAGCGAAAATGTCTTGAAAAAATTCATACTTTAATATTAAAATGAATTGTACTTTATTTTCAACAATCTATGACTGATGGAACAGGAGAAAATAAAAAATTGTTGAATTAATTTTTATAACTACTTCTACACCGTAAAGACAATAAATTATTTCAAAATATAATTTACTACACGTGGAACATTTTTTGTATGTCTTATGTAGAACATACGGTATAAAATAGTTATTCTTCACTTCACATCATTTCTCTGTTCAGATGAAAATATTCCACTATAACAATTTCAAAATATTTATATTAAATATTACAATTTCAGAAGTAAAATGTTTTGTGGGAAAAATTATAATCGATGCAGAAAATAAACACTGGAAAGAAGACATTAAAAATTAGTCTTAAAAATAACACTTAAAATAAAAGCATGTGAAAATATGTATAATATTCTACAATTAGAAAGTTTTATAGAATTTAATCAATAAACCTTAATGATTTTAACTATATATTATAAGAAATACAAACAAGCACACGTGAATATTTATATTATATATATGTCTATAAATCTATAATATATCTTCTGTCTATGTATCTGTCTATCATTGTATATGACAAACAATAGTCTAAAAAGACTTATAGAAATATTACTTCCATTTACAGCTTTATAATGTCAAACAGTTAAAGTGTGCAAATAATTTTATAAAATACAAATTTGAGAAAAAATTATTATTGCTGAATATCACCATTTTTTTTTTTTTTTTTTTTTTTTTTTTGTTCTATTACTATGCTACGTTTAAAGGTTGAATGAAAATTGACTAAATTTATATATTTCAAAAAACAATTCGTCATATTATACTGTACGATAAAATTCTACATAATTTTATAAGCATTATTTTTAAGCAAAAGCATTTACATCTCAGCATGAAATGATTCTATGTAAATATTTGAGTAATTTTGAAATTAAAAGTAAGTTGAATTTGTTTCAATGACACAAAAACAATCTAAAAATATATATCGTAACAGTTTTCACAATCACAAATAAATAAATAAATTGTATTCTTTCGAAGCAAAATTATTGATATTTTTATGAAAATTATTTTTTAAAAATTTTATACATATTTTATGTTGAAGAAATTATTGCATTTTATAATAAAATGATTTGGAAGAACTATATAATCTAAGAAATGCTTAAATAATTATTTATATGTCAATATAATAATAATAAAAATTGATTCTGAAAACGGAAACAGAATATTAAGAGCTTACTATAAAATGCAAGATATATTCTTGAAAAAAAAGTTTGATTTAAGACAATTTGATACTAATAATTTAATTCTCATTTAAGTAAAACGAAATTTCAAACTTATCTTATTCTACAAAACTTCGATTTAATTAGTTTTTTCTCGTTTATCATCCGGATAATTCAAAATATACTATCTATTGGTTTCGATAATCTGTTAATTCAATTGTATATCTTAAAACAGTCTCACTTTGTTCTCCTCTTCTATTATCAAAATTTGTATAGAAATAAAATAAATGCGAAAAAAATTGCGAAGTATTAATCTCAACTTAAAACAGAAACCAAGATTTTAAAATCTTCTAAGAAAATTAATATAAATAAACTTTTAACAATTAATAACAAGATTGATTAAAAAGCAAAATTCTGATTGGCAAATTTCTGATTCTAATATTTTTATTTAATTGATGCCAAGATAAACCAGTACCATCCCAAAATAGAATACGAATGCAATTATTTTATTCAATTATTTTTTGTAATTTTCCATCTTACAATCTTGCAATTTTCCTCCTTAAAATTTTCACCACCCTGAAAATCCAAATACATATATATATATATATATATATATATATATATATATATATATATATATATATATATATATATATATATATATATATATATATATATATATATATATATATATATATATATATATATATATATATATATATATATATATATATATATATATATATATATATATATATATATATATATATATATATATATATATATATATATATATATATATATATATATATATATATATATATATATATATATATATATATATATTAAAAATTTTATTTTAATTAAATAAAATTTTAATGTGTGAGAGAAATAATGTTACTTTGATTTACATTTTCAGTTGCTGAAACAACTAATTATACACACGAAACTACTTTCAAAATGATGAATGAGAGAGAAATAAGTAGTTAAAAAAGTAGAAATAAGTTATACAATGCTTCTTATTTGTTTGTGTGTAATAAGTGTAGAGTGTAAGCGAAATGTCATAAGTAAAACAATGTTGGATGCTACCCTTAGGTAACGAACCTAACTTCAAAAAAATTTTCATTATAACTTGAAGGTTGTTAAATTGAAGTTTGCTTGGATAAAAGCAAAGCTCATTTTACATCATGTATGTTTCTGTTCGTAAAATCATAGTGCCTTGGATTTGCATTCTATTGGTAATTAAGAAACGACATGGTTATATTTTTAATAAGTTTGTTGTCTTACCACACATAAAAAATATTTGAAAAATGTGAGATTATAAAAAGTAGTATAATTCACTGCAAGTAGATTAACATACATTTCACATTTGAAAATAAAATTATTTTCGTTTGAAAGAAAAACATAGAATAGAATCTTGAGTTCATTTCTAATACTTCCGTTGCCAATCCAGCTCAAGAAATTAAAAAAAAAATTCTATAATTTATAATAAATTATTAAAATATATACATAACGACTCGCTGTTAATTATTTAAAAAATAAATGCATATTTCAAAGAAATTTATTAATACCTGCTAAACTCTTACTTCCACAATCTTGTTGGGGTCTTTTACTTCGCCTCTTTAAAATTATTTTGTAAGAAAATATTTTCATTTCTTTATGATTCATAAATACTATGAATCTGTAGTTTCAATATTTAATCATTTTTATCTTTTGAAAAAAGATTCAGAGTCTTTCAAATAGTATTCAAATGATCTTTAATGATTATAAAAATTTCAAGAATTCATTCTCGTCAAAAATATCAATAATTACATAAAAAGTGTACTTAATAAATTCATTGCAAATCTAAATTTTATGGATTGTTTAAAAAGAGTGGAAAATATTCGTTTCTATTTAAACACATTTTATTTCGAAGCTTTAAAATTATATTGCATTACAACGCGCGCGCGATGACCTTAAGGATAATATATTCAAAACTATATACATAATCCTAAAGGTTTTAGTTGCACCTTTAGGTTTTAGTTAAGATCCTTAGAATGATCTTATACAATTACTTTGTTACCCTCATTTGTATATTCAGCTCTTTATTTTATTGTAATTATATTAAAAAGTTGTAGAGCAAAATAATCAAACTCTAGCAGAAAAATTAAAAATGTAATGAGTAAAAATTAATTTACTTGTGATCAATTAAAATAGATATGATGAAGATATTTATACCCAATTCAAATTATTTATTACAAAAATGCAAACATACTTAAAAATACGTTTTTATAAATTTCTGAGACAGTTTATATAATGTGATATATGTACCTTACCAAGTGCTGCCATCTAATTGGTAACTAAAGCTCGCAATTTTAACAAGATCAAATGACTTTAAATAAGTGCTGTCATCTGGTGTATTGAAAGAAAAATAAATTTCACCTTTTAAAATTTTAAATTGATTGTTTCAAAATAGAACAAAATATTTAAATAAAAATTATTTAAAACTAGGCATTCGAAACGATGAAACAACTATTCAACTTAAAAATTAATATGGAAATGATAAGCTATTATCATAAGAACTTATTTTAATATATATTTTCAACAATATTTCATAAACTTGTTAATGAAATGAAAAAGACTCAAATAATTTACTAAAATCTTACATGTTCCTAAAATAATCGAATATATTTATGTTCTTTTATCTAGAAAACTATTACTTTATATAAATAATTTGAATTATTTGTGAATTAAACATATGCAGTGGAAATGTATAAATTGATATTTCTTAACAACTAAATGCATAAATAAATGCAAATAATTCGTTTTATGTTAGAAAACGATTCATCTATGTAAAAAACATATCTAAATTAAAATTATTTAATACAGTTATTGAAACTATTCTTTTGAATTTTTAAATAAAGTCTTGAAGGCAAAGCAAGAAAAGAAGGTCTTGTTTAATATTAAATAATATTTTATAAACGTTTCACATGCTATATATTGCACATTATTTTTTTTTTAAATTTACTTTAAACTAACAAATCAAAAATCTAAAAGAAACTCACAACATTAAAATTATCAAAATATTCATACTATAAATAAATAAACTTTTTGTATATTTAAATTATAATTTTCTTAATGCATCAATTTTATACCTTTAATAAATAAGTTTAAAAATTTAATTAAAAAGTACAATTAAAAAAGCACTTTTCTTTAGTTATATAATTTAGAGATTTTGATTATGGATTCGAAAATAATAAAAGTTAATTTTAAAATATTTTTTTCAAATTTAATCCATGAGTTACATCATAATAAATTCAAACATATAACTTGACATATAATATGCGATGCATATTTATTAAAATATTTTATCACTTATGCGCAAAAAAGTCAGAAATCATTTTAGAAGCTTAATAACAATAACTTTCAAAATGATTTAGAAATTTATTGTTTTCGCAGTTTAGTTTCGAATTTTTGTTAAAAAGTAAAATATTTTGACATGAGATTAAATTGATATGTTACGATAGCGTCTAAAGCATTGGTGGGAGTTTGCCTTCATGCATTCAATTTCTAAAAGTTAATTGATAGCAAATATTTTCGTTCACTCTGTTTTTTAAGGCATTAAGGCTGTATGAAAATGAAAATATCACAGCGTGTTTCTCTTACAAATTTTCTTTTATTTTAATCTTTCGTAAGAATAAGTTTTTAATTGAAAACATTTTAGATGTTTATTATATAAAAGAGAGGAATAGATAAATAGAGGAATTTAAAATTTTTTGAATTTAAAAAACTGTTAAGCACTTTTACTCAACTTTCATGCATACAAATGTAAATATTTTTTTCTAAAGGCTTAATATCTTTCTACCTTATATATTACCTTTTATATGCATCAGGACATAAATCTCTGCCACTGTATACTGCTCAGTTTCTTCTTCTATAATAAAACACAAAAATACTTTATTATTGTCAATCATATAAATATGGAAATTATAATAAAAATAAATATACATCATTTACATGCTTCTTATGCATTTATATTTCTTAAAAAATACTCTACATCAAGATTAATTGATATTTGTTCTTGAAGTAATTCGTATATATATTTGATAACAATATTTGTTTTTAGTTTTTCAGAGTGATATTGAGATTTAAGCCTGAACAGAACAGTGCAATAATACATGTTTGCATAACAATAGTTTTAAATGTGTAAAACACAATATTAACATTTTATTCATTTTCCGAAAGAAGATAAAATCATAGGCTATCGGTTCATTTTTAACCAAAAGACTGAGAATATAAAGATTTTTTCTTGCAAAGTAGTATTAAATTGGTTAATAAAATAATTGAATTAATTTAACACAACTTACTTTCAATAAATTTTTACATTAGTTTTTTATGTGAGTCTATTTTCAGTAATGTTACGCAAAGCGAATTGGTCTCTTTTGCGAAGTAATTAAACATTTAAAAATGAATTAATGTGATATGAACACATTTATGAACACTATTTTACGAATTTTCTTTGTGTACTAAATTTATCTTTTAAAGCGCAGGACATGAAAATTCTTCACTCTGTAGCGTGTGACAAAGTTACCTTGTTCATTTATCATAAAAATCATATATTTCTTTTTGTAAATCCACGTTGAAATGAAATTTATCGCACGTGTTTAAAATAATCCGATTAAAATTTCAAGATAAATGGCCTCTCATTTATAGACAATTGAGTGATTTTATCATACTTCAGTGGGTAAGACTCGGTGCTTATCAATCACCATCTTGATCTTTATTTTCTTACCATCGAATCTGAATATTCGAGTTATATGTATGTGTTACAATTCACTGTAATAAGGAATTAATAGTGTATTTGAATGGATTTTTATTTTGTGACCATTACCTGTTGCAATCGTTTTCTTTAGCAATGCAAACTTAATATAAGAAGTTAATAAATTGTCATTTTGTTCATCTACTCAACTCAATGCAAATATTCTTCATCATATCATTTTCCTATAATTGGATTTCACTTTAACATAAGCTTGGTGAAATTTTATACATTCAATAATAAACTTATGAAATGGAAAAAAGACACATTTTTAATACGTTTCCTCAAAATTATTAAAATGAAAATTTCAAAATACTTTCAAGCCGATTTTCTTTATGCAAAGATATTAAATATGCATCAGATATTAATAAATGTTAAGTTAATAAGTGTTCATTTTAAAGGAAATTCGAAGTTCATTAGAATTTTATTAAAAACTATCTTCTCTAAGCAAGAAAATTTGGCGTTCCTAATGAAAAATAAAATTATTCAATACAGCGTATACTTTTCATATATTTCATCATTTCAGTTTAACGAGCTCTCAATAAGACTATATAATCTCAAATATTTTGGTCTCAATTTCTACTTATTATATTAATTCGTAGTTTTTGATATCTATCATAATTAATTTAATACAATGTACATAAATAAAACTACAAATTAATAATTTATAATATGTGAGTATATGTTAATTTATATATGTTGCCAACACACTGTATAATTACTTAATTTTTTTTTAGCACAAATGCTTACGATGGTTGAGCATTTACTTACAAAAATAAAATATATATTTCTTAAAACTAAAAACAAAGGTAATGCATAAGCTTATGTTTTGTTTTTTCATTTCATTATATATTTAGTGAAATATGTAGAACAAACTCAAAATGAAAGAGAATTACATTATTCAAAAAGTTTTCAATTAATGAAAAGAAAGAAAAATAAATTTAATTTCAAATAGAAACACAAATATATTTACCATTGGCATGACATTTTAAGAAGACTTTAATAAAAATTAAGAAAGTATATTTAATTATACATGCGTTTATTTTCATGTCCTTACACAAAATAGATATATAGTACATGAATTATAAGTTTTATGGTTCTTACATCCCAACATTATCTTCAACTTTGAATTTCAATCAAAGATGATGAAATGAATACTGCATTTTTCCCCATAAATTTAGAACTTTTTTCCAAAAGTTTTACGAATTCCAATACAAATTATTGCGTCAATAAACTATTTCAGTGAAGTAAATAGCAAATAGTAATTAAAACAGAAATATTTGATTAAAACTTCCTTGCGAAAATATTATAGTGTTCGTTCTTACTGCTTTTCCAAAAAGACACCCACAGATGATTATAAATTGGTGTACAGTTAAGAAAATAAATGTTTTAAATTGACTGAATTGGTTTCCTGAACTCAATTTAATATCATTAGTAATCTTAAAGGACACTTATGGAGAAAATTCAGATTATGAAAAAAAATATTTTAAGGCAGCATTTCTTTAGGGTTTTCATTCGTAATGAAGTATCGAACTCAGAAGGATTTGTTAATTTTATGACTAGATAAACTGCAGTTTTTATAATAAAAAAATAAGTGAATAACGATTAAATATTGCTGCATTTAGTTGTATTACGATGATTAATTTCATTAAAAATTCAGAAAAACTTAATTGTTTCAAAATTTTTACATTCAAATTTTCAAACTCCATTTATATTTTAACAGCTTTCATTAAATGCTCAGCAAGTAAAATAATTAAATCTACAAATTACTCATTTATATCATCAAAAATTTTCTCAAGCAGAGAAAGTAAGGATAGGAAGTGTGATTTAAAATGTTTACGTGCAAATCTATAGTAAGAGGCATGCAGTGTCTGAGACTGTTTCCTTTTTAAAGAATTTTTTCGATTTTCAGGAATTAATGTTTTCCTAAAAAAATATCTACCAGGTCTGGATTGGAGTTGTTTTGCAATGACGTTCAGCCTCTCGAAAATAATTCGGCACTCTTGGAAAGAAATCTTCAGAGCACTACCACTAAAGAATTAAGCTGACATGTTTTTAAAATAAAGTGGAATGTTACATTCAGAACCATTAACTGTTGTAATACTAATATTTTGAAAATGTTTGTTAAGTTTACAATGGGTGGTATTTAAAAATGAAATTTATAAAGCTGTAAAATTGCTTGACGAATATTCAGAGATTGATTTCTACTCGTATAAAAATGTGAAATTTCATTTGAATGTTCACAAAGTATGATCAGCACAATTTTTTCCGTCGTAATTAAAATAATTTTAAATAATTGACAACAAAGCTGTTAACTTATTTCTTGCACCAATTAAAATCACAAATGAGTTTTGATATTTGAACTTATTAATTAAAAATGTGCTCATTTAACTTATTTTCTTGTATTAATTTCTTCTAATTTTGGTATTAAATCATTCCTAATCTCCAACGAAATGATAAAGTGATCATTTTGAGGTTATAATTCATTTATCCTACCTATCTGTATTTTGATGATGTTAATTTTCATTTTATTATTAAATCAAATTATATAAACAATTTATTTAGATTCACTGTTGATCCTTACAATAAAAGTACTTCTAAAATAAGAAATTGTTTTTTTTAATATAAATACTTATAAATTATGAAAAAAAGTTCTCTTCTACTCATTAAAAACAATATGCAGACATTTCTCTTGCATAAACATTTCTTTGAGCAAAATTTTAATTAAAATGCTTTTCTGACATTGAAAAAAAAATATATATGTAGCGTTAAATTTACCTTTATATTATAGTGCTCAGAGTTCTTATTTTTTTCGTAACTTTGAATGCCTTGAATAAAATATATTATTTTCTGGAAAAATATCATTTAGTTAGTGTTTTCTAAAAAATATTTTACATAACTTGGAATGTTTATTAAACTAAAAGTTAAGAAACCTCTACAAGTTTTATTGCTCAAAAAACGTTGTTAATTTCGAAATAGGTTATTCTATTAGTGTATTTTTTTTGAGGAAACCTTGCTATCATGTGAAAAAGACTTTTTTTTTAAAAAAAATTAATTCAAAAGTTGTATTAAATATAAGTTTAATTTTGTTTATACAATATATATCGTAATTTTTCAGTTTTTTATTTAAAAATCACCTTTTAAAGTATTAAAATGTTTTATATAGAAATATATATTGCTATATTATATTATATTTTATATAAACTATTCAACATATATATATTCCATATAGCATATAAATTTTACACTACTAGAATTTATTACATCATGAATTCAATTTTTAATAGCTATAGTTTTACGAAATGCTGAATTTATATTTCAAACTAATGTTTTGCATTAATTTATCAAGAAGTATGAAAATTATATCGCCTATTATTAACAAGTTATTAAATTCACGAAAATTGAACAATGATTATAATTTGAATTATAAAAAAAATTTATTTCAATGAAGAAATACGTATCAAATTTATAGTTGTTTGGGATACCTTGGTAAAAAATACCGATACATCATTGCTTAAGCAAATCAAACAAAAACTACATTTTTGTTATCATAAAAGCATGTTAATTAAATCTTGTTTTATTATTACTTGTAACTTATCATTCTTCATTTTATAATAAAATAACGAAATTTATTTCATTCCTTTCAAATTGCATTTGAGAATTATTACAATTATAAAATTGTTTTCTTTACATGGAAATATATTTTTAAATTAAAAATATGCTTTGAATATATTTTCATGAGAAAAAATTTGTAATCCCCAGAGGAATTAAAGAAATACCCCATAGGAAAACGTATTATTCTCTGAAGTTATTACAAGTTCGGTACTTGTGTATTTCTTGAGCTTTTTCTTTTAAAAAACGAGCAATTATGCCTTGTAAAAAACAAAGATTATTCTTCATCAAGTATCTGAGTTCAACAGAGAAAGGATTGTGGCAAACCGAGATCAGGGAAATCAGTAGTTTTGTTGGACGAAACCCATCAGCTGTATTGATGATATGGGATCGTTGGAGGAAGGAGGATGCGATAGACCGACATGTTCGATTGCAACTATATCGGTGCACCATTTCATATATGCATTACAGTGACGTATTGCTCAACCACATCGCGAACCATATCACAGCACATATAGTTTGTGAAGCATCATCCAGTGTCTGTACGTACCATTTGACGTCGTTTACAGCAGAGTGGTTTGTCCGCAAGATGTTCATTGCTTCCTCTAAGCTTGACGCAGAACGACAGATGTCTCCGACTCCAATGGTGTGATGAAAGAAGACTGTGGACGGCAAAATGGGATGAGATTGTCTTTATTGAAGAGTTTTTGTCTGCAACACAACGATAGTCGTATAAGAGTTTGGAGATATTGTGGAAAAAGGATGCTGAATAGCTGCGTTATGCACCACCACACTGGTTCTGCAGTGGATATTATGGTATGGAGTGGTATTGGATATCAGCTCTCAAGTATGTATTACCGGTACTTTAAACAGCCAGCATTACATCTCCGAAGTGTTCTTCCTTACCTTTAGAGCTTGCCCACAGCCATATTTCAACAGGATAATGCACCATCAAACGTGACATGTATTGTCCAATGGATCTTTGTCAATCGCCAGATTGAATTGTTTCCCTGGCGGGCTCGATCTCCTAATCTTTCACCGATAGAAAATATGTGGTCCAACGATTGGTTGCTCAACGATTGACCCAGATTTCATCCCCAGCTGCCACACCAGATCAACTATGGCAACGTGTGGAAGCAACTTGGTCTGCTGTACACTAAGAACACATCCAAAGTCTCTTTGAACCAATTCAAAGGCTTGTGGCCAGCAGTGTACACTAACTGCTATTAAAGTCATGTTTTTTCATCTTGAATATACACGGTACTATTTTTTTAAAGTTAAAAAGACCTATATTACACTAAGTTAAAGATGGCAGATATTATAGAATATTGGAAATCTATATATGATTGAAAATCCATTCCATAGTAATATAATAATATTAAGGTAAAAAATGAAGTGCACATGAATTTCTTTATGAAGTTTTTTTTTTACTTAATAAAATTGTTAAACAAAAGTAATTTTTTTTTCAGGTGTGTTGTATTAATTTAAATTTAATTTGTTATCAACCTTTTCAATTTTAGTCTTGTTTTATAAAGTCTGAAATCAGAGAAGTATAAATTTGGTAGAAATATAAACAAAAATAATAACAATAAAAATAAATGATTTTAGAACTGTATCTTTTACACATTTGCATAAGGATACAATATTTTTAAGCGTATTTTTAGGCATTTACGTAAATTTGCTTTTCTTTCGAAATTATACGAGAAACCTTACTTACCAAACTGGGGCTTTCAGATAGTAAATAATAAGCGATATTTTAGGGATCCAAATATAACCAGTTACGCATAAGCAAATGTACAAAGCATCATTGATTTTTGCAAAATTTTGAATGTAATGACATCACGCAATGCTTAAGAAGTAGATATTAACTTTCAGTTAGTATATTTACTGTATTTATTCAATCCATTCTCCTTTAGTTACAATAGACAGCTGGATTTTAGAAATTAACATTAAATACTTGTAAGCAGTGCGTTTCTTTGGTGATATCGAGGCATGCGAAAAAAACTCTAATATCACGCCATCCGCGTCGAAAATCGAACACATGTTTTATTGCATGCAAGAAGTTCAATCTACCACTGGACTTTTGTCAAACACGTGTTTTCTTTTTGAGCAATGTAAATAATGTCTCAATTTTGAATGAAATTCTTCCTTTATGTAAATATTCAGTTGAGAGAATTTCAAACGGTCTTCTGTTTTTCTATCGAAGACAGAATTGAGTTTCTAAAACGCCATTGTCTGGCGATGATAAGGCAATATGTTATTTCATGTAACATGTCATAAATTCTATTTAATTACCTTTGCAGATTTATTTTGAATGAATGCATCATACCATTTACAAATGTTATCACAATATGCATCTATTGATGACAAAGATTTGCTTGAATAAACACGAAGAAACTTACACATTTTAAAGCCACTTTATCCTCTTATTGTTTTCTCATTGCACTTATATTTGTTTTTATTGTTAAAGTCCTACAATGAAACTGAATATTTTGTAATCCAAATTACATTATACCATATGAATTTAAGTACATTTAGAATAGATTGTTAAATTTGTAATGTTAAAACATACTTAATACATTTCTAATAGCATAAACCCGTATAAAATGTTCTATAACCTGACTAATATAATTCTTCTGAAGAAAAATTCTTCATAGATATTTTTCGTTATTATGTATAGTAATATATAAATATTAGTAGTTCATATACATTTTTATATGCATAATATTATATATTTATCTGTATATTAATAAATAATTATCAAATATTAATATATTAACAGGGTTAAATTGACATGTATTGAACAGCATAATTTTTTTCATATTATTAAACATCGAGACCATATTTGTACTTGTCAACCAATTCTACGCTTACTATTTGTTTTTAGAATATCTTTTATCTATTGAAGATTATTGAAATGCTCAACTAGTCAAAAATTCAAAAAAATCATGATAAGAAAGTTACGAAAGTGTAAAGTGCCTGAGAAATTCGTAAGATTATTCGAGATTGTATTAATCGTTCCTGAAATGTAAAGTTGGTGTAAAAGTACTTACGATAAAATACACTAATTTACTAATTTAACTTCCATGAAAGTATATCATGGATATTTTAGATTAATTTATAATTTTTTATCTATGCGAGGTGACAGAAATTTTCTAAGTAAAGTTTGATGCAAAGATTTCAAGTGAGAATTACTTTATGATGCTTATATCAATGATTTTGATGTAAATCAATTATTTGTTTATAAGTTATATTCCATAAGCCACATGATAATAATTTTTTGTGAAACCAGAATTTTATAAGAAAATCGACATGTACACACATAAAAGGAATAGTTCTATTTTATCGAAAAAGATATATCTTATAGCTAGCTGATAAATGTTTTTGTTTTTATTATTATATAATTTTATTTCAACCGTAGAAAAGATTGCAAGAAATCATGTGTCTCTAATGACTTTTTATTTTTAATAATTGTCAGCTCTTATGTGAGATTCTAAAGTCTTATTCAATTTTTTCCATACTCTTAGATGGCCATCAACTCTATGAATCTAGGAACGAGATTCACTAGACAAGTAATAGTTTTAGTTTTGAGTTTTTAAATGACATTACCTTTGTTATCTTTTACAGATTCTGTTTCCATGAAAATTTTTTGACTGAAGAGCCATGACATAGTTTGCCAAACAATAATTACTTTGTTATGTTAATATCTCAGTCGATGTCTCAAATCTGTTTCTTAAAATGATTCTGTGAAATCATGTATGAGATTTTGTCGCTGTATTTGATTTCTATCCAAATGTTTTTTTACTTATTATATCCAAATTCAATGCTTCACTGCTCCAAATGCTTTTCACTTTCTACATCCATATTCAAGAAAAGAAGGATTTATGTATCCGAAAATGTTGCTTTTATTTGATGAATGTAAATTATAAAAAGTAACTAAAATTTCTAAAAATCTTTTAAGTAAATTTTAATTTTTTCTAACTAATAATAATCTGCTCTTATGTGAACAAAAACGAATAAGTAGTTTTCTGATTTGTCTTTGATTCATGCATTATTGCTATTGAGTGCAATAACCAAAGCTATAGGGTAAAATTACATTTTATTTTGATACGTTCAGTTTTAATAGCTCTTAGAAATATCTTTGCATTGCTAGAAAAAGAACTTCAACCATTTTAATTTTTTTATATAACTCTAGATAATGTATGATAGCAATAATATCTACCTTAACATTATATAAAATTAATGTTTATTCTGTGATTCCGCTGCGATAACATTATTCAATAAAAGATTATAAATGGTTTTAAATATTTAACGATGCACATACTAAATCACAAGCTAAAATGTGCAGAAAAATAATAATAAATGTTCTGGAGAAACAATTGACCTCATAAAATAATTATTAAAATTATTTAGGATACTAATACACCTTTACGAAAAATATGGTTATTTTAATACACATTCATGTCACAAAAAGTCCTATCTCAAAAAACAGTCAAATAATAGCATTTGCGCCTAAAATACGAATACAAAGAAACGCACAGTATTCCAATATTTTTTTGCAGTCCATTGTTTGTTCTTACAAGTTTCTTTTATTGTGATATCAACCTGAAGTTTATTGTAATTTTGGTACGACGCCTTCAGATATAGTTTCGTATGTAGTGTTTCAATTTCGAATTGCTCAACAAAGAAAACGTTATAATTCAAATTTTACTTTGGACATCTATATTACAATGGAAGCTTTGAAATTATACACATTGCAAAGCCTTGCTGATTGTTCTCGTTAATTTGTAAGTAAAAGCATATGTCTTTTGTATGATAATTTTAGAAGTCTCCTGTATTATATAATTATTTTTAGGCAATGTCGCATATTTAGTTTCCCAAAAAGGAAGAAGATTAAAAAGTATACATGACTACCAATATTTCAGAAAATTAATATTGTCTGTGTCAATGTTTATAGAAGAGCATTTATTACTTATGATAGATAGTTTTTTGGCATCAGACGTGTATTTCAATTTGTTTATATTTTTATAAATACATTTAATGAAAAAGAATATCATTTAATTAATTATTCGTAACATCTAAATCTTCTATAGTATATAATTTTAAAAAGTTTTTCTATTGTCTCTGGACCAGTATTAACACTTCAGTTAAACAATCCTATCCATATTATTAAGACCTAATATATTTTATTTTCCAAAATAGACGATTTTCTGCTAAAAATGAAATTATCACATAAATTTTAAATTTCTAAAGATAGTTGTGAAAATTTGATTCTAAAATTTTACTTAATTCTCACATTTTGTATTTGAAATACTTATTTCTCAGTTTTTCTTATACTGAATAAAAATATAGCTTTTAAAGGTTTTAATTTTTCTGCAAAATTAAAGATATAACGTTTATTTTAAACTTTAAATCAACTTACAATAATAGGATTAGGACTTAAGTAAATGGATGTCTCAATGTTATTAATCATCTGCTATTTATAAAGAAGAAAAAATCCTAAAATTGATTTTTCTAGTTTGTTAACTCTTTTCTATTTGCTGTCATCTTAAGTTTTTTTTTTTTTTTTCAAAAATAACACATTCATTGAGTATTAGGAATTATTTTATAAATTTCGCTATTTCAATACTTTACACATAAAATTTTATAATTTGTTAAAGAAATGTGATTAATATGAAAACTTATTAATTGTGTTGATGTTGAAAATGTGTCCAAAAATAAAAGTTTTTTTATTCATTTAAAAATCTCTTATGTTTAAATAACTTTAAATATATTTCATTTATCTGTTTTTTATATAATTTATTTGTATAGTAAATTTTAACATTTATAATTTTTAATAATTAATTAAAATTCAGTTTAAATTTTATTAATATAAAATTTGTAAACTTTTAATGCTCATAACGATTTTTTAAAATACATTTTAACTAAAAAATTAAAATCTTTTAATGCTCATGCATTCATTAGATTATGTAATTCAATTTTACTACCCTAAATTTACATTTTTAAATTAATATTTCTAATATACACTAAGATATAAAAAATCAAATCTTGATTGTTGATAAAAATGTGAGAAAATTTTTGAAAATGATTTATTGCGAATACTTTCAGAATTCATTCACTACAAATCGTAGATTTTCGTGGCTTTTGTTGCTGATTTCAAATAAAGTCTATAAAAAGTCTTACACAAAATTACAGAATATTAGAAAATTGAATGAATTAATCCTATTTCTTATAAATAGTTTCTTTATATAAATATGAAATTAAGAATTTATAAAGACATCCATTTCCTTAATATATTTAAACATTATTGTAACTAAATTTCTTATCAGTCAATACCAAACAATAGAAATTAAAAAACCATGTACTTTTATATGTAAAAATAAAAATAATTTTTAGTTTTATAGTTAAGTGGGTTTTAAATATATTCGGTTTTGAAAATCAGAACAATTTTCTTAACCCACTAATTACAAATTAAATTGCCATTTCCCTTTAAAAATGTTAATACGTTCAGAATATTTTTCCAAAACTTGACAATTCTTTTAAGTACAAATTTGATAACTTTATATAAATTTTTACATTTTTTTACATTCATATAAAATAGTTTTGAGTGAATAATTTTGTTTAATATTTTTTGTAATTTCTTAATTTTTGCTGATCCGTAAATACTTTTTTTAATTAAAAGTAAATTGATATTTATAAAAAAAACACTACCCAATAACACACTAACTGTTACAAAATACAGAATCATTTTTATCTTATACTCCATATAAAGAATTTAGGATCTAGGAAATTTATGGAATAAATATCAGAACAAATATTCACGAAACTTTGATTTTAAACCAAATATCATTCATAAATATAGGAAAAACCTTACTTTTTGAGAATTTAAAACTGCAAATTTAACTTAGAATAGTTTTTTGAAATAGCTTTCAGAAACACAAAAATTATAGATTACAAATAAATATGTATTTTTATACATTTTTCCTCTGTAAGTAAATTTGAAGTTAAAGTTTTCAAAAAACACAATTTTTGGATGCTTACAATAGGTTATTTTTAAAGAAACAAATAATATACAACAGTGTTGAAGAGCTTGGAAAATATTTTATTCTCATAATTTTAAAATAGAAATAAGCCAACTAACTGAAATATAAGGAATCATAATTTGTGAAGAAAACACCTTATTGACTCAATTTTTTTTTTTTTTTGATATACAGATAGAATAATTCTGGGATCTTTAAATATTATTAATCCTTTTGTTTGTTCAATATATATCTCAAGTAAGTTTTGACTGTATAACAATATAAATAAGTCTCTCTCTATTCATAGAATTATATATATTAAGATAAAGACATCTTCTCAGATGCTTTCTTTCCATGTTTAAATAGTTATATTTTTTGTAAGTATTATGTATGTGTTTTTAATTTTACAGATAATTTGCCTTTCTAATTTAATGTGTTTCTTAATGTTGTAATTTAATTGTCTGTCATTTACGACTATCTGTAGGTTTGATGCATTTTTTTTTTACTTTCACATAGGAAGAATAATTGGTTTCAATTTCTTTGGCACTCAGAGCATATGATACCAATGAAATTTTTTCTTTTGGAATTAATAAAGAGCGTCATTTACTTAAGGCAAAACTGTCTAACATATATATCTAAAAATATCTAGTATTGAATCAATTATGTATAGAGCAATGAAACCCAGGTTCTTAAAGCTCACTAGTAGACTTTCCTGTTTTCATAGTGAGTGAAAGTATATCACCTATCAACAATACTGTGGAACTAAAGGGCTGGTTAAAGCACTCTTGATAAAAAATTTGCAAAAGAAGGAGGTAAATTAATAAATGTTGACTAAACTTAATCCAGGTATTTTGCATGCATCACTTGAAACCCCGTTGACAAATGTGTCATAAAAATTCCAATTTTTCTAATCAATAATATTAATTAAAAAAATATTTTTCTTTGCAAATAGAACATGAAATAATATGTATGTATATTATATACATACATAAAAACTATGGATTATTATTTTTTATATAAACTGTACACAGGAATTGTAAACGTGTTTATCATTAAATTTAGATTATGGAAGATATTTGTACAGAAACTTTACATTTACTTACTATATAAAATATTTGAAGGATAATTATAATCTAAGTTATAATGTGGATTAAACAGTAGGAAAAGAGTTCGGAAATTCTACGTGATATTTTTTAGTCAATACTAAATAAGTAAAGAATTTGCTGTTATAAAAAAAAATTCGAATAAATTTTTAATTTTTCCCAGGTAAGCTAAAAAGTTCATGGTAGAAGTTAATAAATTAATCTATCTAACGAAAGCGTTTCTTTCGTATTGTATCACTTGAAAACCAAATTGTTCAATATATAAGAATTATATGATATTTTAAATGCATTAATACGTTATAATTAAAACAATTATGAATATGAAAGCAATTACAGAATTTGTGTTTTTATTTACTCTAAAAGATAGGAAATACCGTGAAGAGAGAGATAGAGAATGAATTAAAAAGGTAATCATCTGTTGAGGAAAATTTTCTTCTGAAACACCCAAGTTAGGAGTTTTTCATAGTAAAAAATATTGATATATACTATTGTATAATTTTGTGATCTTATTTAATTAGTTTGACAAGATTAAGATAAAAATTGACCGAAAGTGAAATATTCTTTAGTGAGAATGGAAAACACCAAAGCCTTATACAATTTGGGATGGTGAATGAAGTAAGCAACTCTGAATGTACCGTTTGAAACTGAATTAAAGCAAAAGCTATCAATCCTAACTCCTTTTCACTATGTAATATTTTAATAACCAACACAAAAAGGTGAATAAAAGAAATGAATGTGTAAATAGTAAAAAATACTCAAACTATTAGAGTGTAAAAGAAAGAAAGTTGGCTGTGTGATACAGTACTTATACTTTAAAGAAAAAATTTGATGTATTAATAGCTTTTTAAATATGTGTATTTAGCTGCATTTCCTATAATTATTTCAATATTAACTAGCACGCTTCTAAGAGACATTTTTATTCTCCTTTTTGTAAATACCTAGGCTTATATTCATCCACAACTTGAAGGCTTTGAGTTAACGGCATTCTTTCTAATTTGCAAATATCTGATAAAGGATATTAATGTTTTTCTCAAGAAGAAGCATATTTTTATTCAATAAGAAGTGAAATTTTTCAAGGCTATCTTAAATAATTAAAATAAAAGGCATATAAATGTCATTATGAGTTTTTAAAATACATAAGAGAATCTGATTTTAAAACTTTCGCGCCTAATTTCATTCAAACATTGGATTTTTCAAAAAATCTATTTCTTTTAAAAGATGTACCAATAATACAAAATGACATTCATTCTGAAAGTTAATATAAAGCAACTTGATTTGTTTCAGTTGTTGCTTTAAAAATAAATTTTTGAATCAATGAATCGATTGATAGTTTGATATTGGTTAATATATATATATATATATATTTAACTCGAAAATTTCAAAGTTTTTTAACATTTAAAAAATTAATTTTTACTATAAAATTATCAACTACATTAAAAAAGAATATATTCAAAATATATCATAAAAAGTAGCCGGCCAATTTATCTAGTGGTCAGCGTGCCTGACAATGGAGGGGAGGTCCTGGGTTTGAATCCCAGTTCAGGCATGGATGTACTTTCTCTCTCTCTCTCTCTATCCTGTCTTTGTCCTTTCCTTGTGTATGAATGAGGTGTGAAAGGTTGCCTGCCCTCTAAACTCTCTGTGGCATATGTGTGTACTGAAGAAGTCGGACTCCACAACAAATACGGTTCAGTTGGAAAAGTGGAGCAGCGCACCCCAGCCTAGCTGGCACACGAGAACTACAACAATAACATTGTAAAAATAAAGGAATATTTCTTTTGTTTTCCAAAACTTAATATATGAAAAGCCATCTAGAAAAATTTGCATATAAACGTTCACATTTTTATATATAGATGCTATGCAATTTTTTATAGAAATATTTATGGTTTTTATGGATTTATGAAAACAATAGAAAAAAGAAATATAATATGTTTTCTTAATAAAATGAACACAGATCATTTTAGCACACAACACAATCCAAATAATGTAAACTGGAATTTCTTTTTTATCTGCATGTTTGTTTCGTTAATATTAAACTTTCGTATAAAAAGACATCACAAAATTCTGTGAAAAACTGGATACATATTTGCGATTCAAAATCCCTTCTCTAAGCTATACTTGAGTTTATGGTCAGCTCTTTTTAATGAAGTGGCCAAGTGAGATATGTGATTTTATACAGTTTCACTTCCATGGACATTGCAACTATGAGTACTTAGATTGGTATAGGTTACAGTTTAATTAAATAAAGAACTACTAATGTAAGTAGTTTTTCTTTAATGTGGTTTACTCAGTTAATCAAAATATTTGCATAATTGGTGTCATTACTTTGTTTTATTATAAGGAAAAATCTTTGTAAAATACATAGAAAAGCTTAAGTCATCCTTAATATTTGTTAAAGCGGAATTAGATGCAATTATTGTCACTTTCTCAAGAGATATGCAAACTCTGATCCTAAGGATAAATATTTTCTTAATGCTATTATTGAGAAAGCAATAAATTCACATATTATAAATCGCTTGAGTTTACCGTTAAATATAAATTTTTCTCTTATGTTTGCGTTTTATAACAACCACCGTTGATATTTAAGTATGTATATAAATGCTAAGGTGGGTTATTTTAAATGAGGTTTCCTTTCTTTTTAATGGCAGAATATCCTTTATCAATATTGTTTATTAAAGTTTGGGATACCAGACATTAGATTCAGCTTAAAATTGAGCAAGTGCATATTTAGCAACAGAATAATGTTGAAGAACATTTCCAAAATTTACATAAAATATTAATGAAGCTACTTTTGTACCTTTAATAGAAAATACTTTATAATATCATGAATATTGATGAATATTTCAAACAGTCTTGTGTAAGATAACATAACTTTACTTGAAAAAAATAAAAGGGGGGAAAGCTTTTCGTATTTGAAATAAAATTTCATTAGTTTCCAAAGTATTTGAAAGTTTAAAAACTCTTAATATAGCAATTAATACTTTTGCAATATTCAAACTTTTATGTTTACAAGCATTAAATCATAGGTAATTGAATACATTCGTGGTTTTTAATATTTTATTATCTGAACACTAATTATGTACTCAGTAATGTTATTTTGCTATAACTATTTATTGAATGAAGCTAATTCTCACTTGTACTTGAAAAGAACTCCAATATTTATCTTAATGTATTATTTGATTTAAAATGTACACGAAAAATTCACATACAAAGTGTATAAGCTCTTAAAAATAACTAGCATCATTATGCAACTTTACCAACATTTTCATTGATAAATACTTATTCTTATTTTATTCTGCAATAAATATGGCATAAATTTTAGAATTTACAAAAGTTGAATAAATAAATGCAATACTTAAAGGATTCATACGGTCGGTGGATGGTGCACAGCTTCTTGATGAAAATATTATGGAGATATATATTTATATATGTATATATATATATATATATATATATATATATATATATATATATATATATATATATATATATATATATATATATATATATATATATATATATATATATATATATATATATATATATATATATATATATATATAATTTTAGTGTACGAGGGGACTTCCGGAAAATAGAGATTAAGATGTGAATGCTTAGGAGCCGAAGTGTTTTTGTAAATAACTTTTATTCTATAAGAGATTTGATATACAATGTAATTACTTTCAAAAATTTCACTGTAATATTTTCAGGATATGAATTCTTACAAAAAATGTTATATTCTTGAAATAATTGGAATAAAAAGAATAATTTAAAAAAAGAATACATTTTTCCCAATTAAAGACTCCTAACGATTTAAATATTATTCGAGTAGTAATTTTCCAACTCTAGAATTCATGTGAGTTAGACAAACGCATATTACAATCAGGAAATATCATTTAATGTAAAGTACTGGTTTTAAAAAAGCAATGCAAAAAAGATGCTAAATTTTATACTGAAAACTAATGTAAAAAGTTACATTAAAATTGCATAAAAAAGTTACTTCAAACAAGCAATTTAGTTATATATATATGTTTGTAAAATATATTACATTAATGTTGGTGTGTAATTTCTTTAAACACATGTGACTACTGATATTTACTTTTATCAAATAATAAAAATAAGATTTACTTTTCGTCTCACTGTGACGCGTAGTTCGAATGATCCAAATTGAATTGAATTTAGACCAGAACACCTTCGAGTTACTCCATTATCTTGCATTGTATTATTTAAGCTTCTAAAGTAATTTAACAATATGAGTTGTATAAGCACAAATATTAACACAGATGCATTCCACCAAATGCATAGGCTAAATTCTATTTTGATTAAGTTATTATTTCCAATAAGCATGCACTCGATTAAAAACTGCATTTGCAACTAGAAACAAGCAATGCCTTTTAACATTGTTTATTCTGGCTTTGTGAATTCTCAATAGAATATATTTGTATTTAATTGATGTAATAGAAAGTGAAATATTGTTTTAGTTGGTATCTAATTTATTCTCCTTTTTTAAATCTAGTCCTTATCCTGAAAAGGACACTCTTTGCTATGTCAATAGCACCAGATTTTTTCGGCATTTTTTCAAGTTTAAGTATCATATAAGGTATCAAATCACGAATTCTTTCAATTCTATATTTCGTGTACATTAATTATATTTTTCTAAAACAAAACTTGCACCATTGAATCATTTATTTCGGATAGTAAAATAAATACAGTCTGTCTATTTATTTTATTATCACTGCGTTTAAATTTATATTTCTCTTATTAAAAAAATTTATATTTCTTTCATTATTATACTCATATAAAACTTAAATATAATTTTATTACTTTTGAAAATTTTATATCATAGGAATTTTATGGCATTTCTTGTATACACAATACAGGTAATTTATGAAATAACTGAAACTCTTTTTATGAAAGTAACAAATTTTTTTAAACATTTATTCATTTAAAAGTCATTAACCAGAAACTTTAAATATCAAGAAACACTTTTCTTTTGTTTCTGTTCTTTAGAAAAATAAATTATTAAAATGAAAACAATAATTATGACATAATTATGAAAAATAGGGTGAGTGAAAAAAAAAAAGATCTAGAAGAAATCTTAATATTTCCGGAAATATCTCAACTGCTCAAAAGAGAAAACATCTCATTAGTAGATTTTAAGAAAACTTCAAGATTATTTATAGAAATAAGAAAAATGGCAAACAATTATTTTTGATATTTAGAAATCATTAGAGACATTTTGTTAAAATAAATAAAGAAAGAACTCATTCGATGATTATCAATATCTATTAAAAATTAGCTTGGCTCAAAGAAAAGATTTAGTCACTAAAATTCCATTAAACAAATTATTTGGAAGATTATTTTATAATTCACAAGCATGTTTATAGAGAACAAAAGGTATTAAAAAATAATAAGTTAACATAATGTTAAGTTTATAAAATAACAAAATAGCATTGAAGATCAATATTTTTCGAATTTTTTAATCTATTATATAAGGGAATTATAATTAAATGATTAAGACTTTGTATCTAGAAATTTATTTAAGGAATATATTTTCATTTTATTTTAATACCCAAAAACAAATAATGCGCAAGTAAACGAAGTAACCGATAATGCTAGTGAATATCGTACAAATAAAGTGAATGATTAAAATGATATATTTAAATGCCTAATTTTAATCGGTATGAGTTTTTAAAACATAAAGATATTTTTGCTTAAACAACATTATTATAAATATAAATATTAAACAGATTTTTTTTTTAGGATAACTTATATTAAAACAACGGAGGTTCTTAGGATTATGAATATTTAACAAGTTTCGAAATTTAGCACACTTGCTTAACGATTTATACATTTTTTTATATAGGACTTTAAAATAGCAAAAGTTGATAATATAATAATAACTATTTCTAGATAAATGTCTTTGTTGTTTATGAAAGAAAATGATTTAAGATGACAACAAACAGAAAAGTCAACAAACTAGGAAAATCAATTTAAAGATCTTTTTCTTATCTAAAAATAGAAAGGTAATAATAACATGGCGACAACCATTTTTTAAGCAAGTCCTAATCCTATTATAGTAAATCAATTTAACGAAGAAAAATATTATGTCTATATAATTATAGATTTTACAGATAATACTTAAAAACTCTAAAATCAAAATATTTATATATTAGTTTTTGAAATATTTAAAGAATATTGCTCTTTTAAGTATATTATCGAACCTTATGTAATGTTTTATATAACCTAATGTACATAACTAAAATTTATATATATTAAGCTAGATAAAACACTTTTTAATGTTACAGAACTTCAATAAAATTAAAAATATTTTATAAAATTCATTAAATACGCATAATTCAGTTATTTTAGTTTGAATATTTATATTTCTCAAAACCGAAATGCAAGCAGTCTTTTATTTTTAAAATATGCAATCCCACTAAGTATTTGCTTCTTAAAATAATTTTTTAAAATATTAAATTGATGAATCAAAATAAGAACCATTAAAAATATTAATTATTTTTGCACTTATACTAGCAAAATACTCACATTTTTCTTTTAATTTAATAGTTATCATTTATTTATTCGTAATTAATTTAATTTTAGTTATGTATATGTAGAAATTTATTTACTTGTGAAGTAAAGCTTAATTTATTTTAAATAAGCTATTTTATGCTTTTAGTAGGTTGATACATGAAATAAATGTGTGATGTTCTAATTAAATGTCTATAATTTTTTTATTTTAATATGTGTTTAAAATCAAAGAAAAATAATATTAAAATTTCTTAAATTCATTTAATTGTCAAATTATGTGTGTGTATGTGCGTGCGTGAGTGCGTGTGTGTGTGTGCGTGCATGCGTGTGTGTGTGTGCGTGCATGCGTGTGTGTGTGTGCGTGCATGCGTGTGTGTGTGTGCGTGCATGCGTGTGTGTGTGTGTGCGTGCATGCGTGTGTGTGTGTGCGTGCATGCGTGTGTGTGTGTGCGTGCATGCGTGTGTGTGTGTGGGTGTGTGTGTGCGTGTGTGTGCGTGTGTGTATGTGTGTGTGTGCGTGTGATTTGCTTGCTATAGTTTATTACTTATAATATTTTGATTTAAGACATAATATTAATTTCTAATAATTTGAATTTGAAATAAATAAAATTATTTTCCCTATACAATGGTTATTTTCTTTTATTTTCCTCAACATATTATCTTAGAATTATAACTGTGCTTCTTACAATTTGTCTCTTTTGCTCATTAGTAAAATAAAGATCTATTTCTATTAACTATATGTTAAAAAATGTGTTGAAATATTTACATAAATAAATGTTTTGTATTCATGAAATTGTTTCAAGAGCGAGTGTACCTACGTAAAATGGTAAAATAAAATAATAAAATGAATCTGATTATAAACTACAAAACAGAAGGAAAATTCTGTTCGATCTATAATATCAGCACAGTAAACAAATTTTTTATTTCAAATTGTGGTAAATTAATTCATGACTATTATCTTCTACAGTCTAAAAAGAACAATGTTACAAACATTTAATTGCATTCCATTTTATTTATTACTTCACAAATATTTCTGTTTCATATATCTTCTTGTTCTTAACAAATTTTATTTCACAAAATGATTGTATACTTTTATGCCTATCAGTTTTTACGAGTGAAGAAATTGGTGACAGAATTCAACTTTAAGAGTGGGTTATGGCATAAAATAAACTTGGCAACTTGAAGAATGCATAAATTTCTATTAAACTGAAGTGAAATTTTGCTTCATAATTTTGTAAAAGGATAAGAATGTTAATAACTAAAAGCAGAAAAGATTTCAGATTCTTTCCCAATCCCTTTGAAATTTGTTTTAAAATAAAATAAAAATTGGAAAAATCCATTACTATATAAATTAGTTTAAGTGTTACACAGCCTTATTTTGGAAGGAAGCCAAGTTGATTGCTTGCCAAATATTGAATCTATTGGCATGTATCATTACAGAATAAAGACTACTCATAGAATCTGATAAATTATTAACTAAAATTAAGTTTAAGGGAAAGGTTATGCTAATGCAAATACTTAAAATGGGGATAAAGATAACAAAATCCAGATAAACAATATTTGAATTCTGAATGATCTTTAATATAGGTTAAAAAGATTTTCTCTTTCAAGATACTTATGAAATTTTAATGCTTGTAACATCAACAAAATATTGTTACATTCAGTTTTTGACTAATTTTACTTTTAACTTCAGTTCATTAAGTTTGATATTTATTCTTTAATACATTAAAATGAATTCACACATTAAATTATTAATTAAATATATACTATATTTAAGTTTATACGATGTTCACACCCAGTTTACATTTTAAATTTGTTATTATAATTGCAGTAAAATTATAAATAAAAAGTAGAATTTTATTTATATTAGATATATTTTTACATATAATTTATTCTTTAAAGATATATGATTTGGGATACCTTGACATCAAGTTCTATCATTTGCTTATAATTGTTTGCCACCCATGATAGTGTTTGAAAATGTTGGTTTCCATTATGATTTGAAATCCCACGGTACAATAAGCAGGAGTTCCACCCTATTATTTTGAAATAGTTGGAAATAGAGGTTATTAATGATGTCTTTTCTCAGAACGTGGCTATCTACACGGATTTCAGCAAATTTGGTGACAATTGAGCTAGGAATAATATCTTCATTAATAATACCTAAGATTAAAATGAATTTAGTAAGCTCTGACTTTTTCTCCGTTTTACACCCAAAACTACAGCTATTAATTGAGCTTTTGAATTTGCACTAATTACTGATTAATATTCAGATTTTGATGTATAGGAAAAGTGCCAAGCAATAGCTTAAAATATCCAAAAATATATAATAAACCTGATCAGGATACTCTAGTACTTCTGCTGGAGGTAAGGTAGGGAAAATATGTTTCATGTATATTATTATAAGTTGCATTGTAGAAAATGAAATTTTCAGGAAATCCTGTTAGAAATAGTTGTGATCTTCCGATCAATATCTCTGCAGAACTAACTCCTTTGGAAATCCATTCTCTTTTTACAAAAGTAAAATAATTCTTACTTTGTGCTTCGCTCAGCTCATAACCGGTAATTGGCTAAGACCCCGGGCCAATCTATGTTTTGTAGTAAATCAAGGCTCTACAAATGATTGGACGAGGTACAAAATTGGTTCGGTGAAATACGTTAAAATCCATAAATCATAAATTATTAAAAGATTTATTCTCCTTGTTCTTGTTCTCAACCAATTAAACTTGCTCTCTTATCTAATTGCTTATACACTGCCTGGAAGCATCTTTGGACGAGCATTATAAAGCTCTCATGCATCGGGGTCTCTTAGACATAGATTAGGTTTATTTGCAACAAGTCCAACAGACCTCATCACATGAGGAATGAGTAAATATAAAAAGTCATTCAAAATTATATTTGCTGAAAATTACAAAATTTTATATCTGCTTTAAAAAGATGTATGAAATCAATACCTCGTAGCCTTACTTCACTCACTAATAGCCTTACTTCACTCACTAATAGCTTTACTTACTCTTATAAGCAATGCTCTACTAGCCAAATAGTGTTTAATAAAATTAATTAGAATAGTATTATTAGTTAAAACATTTTTCAGACTTTTTGCTTGCTTATTGATATTATTAAAATTATTACATATATTATAAATTCTATTTAGTTGATTGAAAATAACATTTTTATAAATTTTAATTGAAATATTTGAATTTTAAAAAATTAGCTTATTTACTTAGAAATTAAAATCATTGGTATTAACATAAATTCCAATGAATGAATAATTTTCTTTTACGTTATTAAAAATATTCAAACACATTCTGTTTTTAAATTATGCCTATTAGTTTTATTTATCTCTACTTACTTTTGTGATATATATGTGTGTGTGTGTGTGTGTGTGTGTGTGTGTGTGTGTGTGTGTGTGTGTGTGTGTGTGTGTGTGTGTGTGTGTGTGTGTGTGTGTGTGTGTGTGTGTGTGTTAAGATAAATATTATTAAAAAAAAACTTTTAAAGCATTTTTGTTGTTCCCAAGTCTGGGAAAAGTTGTATATAAATCTAACTTTTCCTAACTTTTCTTCATATGTGTACAAATTTAATTCTTATATTTTAATAATAAATTTATTAGGAAAAAGAAAGTACGTTTTAGTGATTTAAGAATGGGGGGAATCATAGTTAACTGTTTCTAAATTAACTTATGAGTTTTGATATTATGTTATTAAAAAGATAACTTAGAAAAATAGTTAACCACAAGTTTTTTAAAATTTCTCTTCCGATTAAAAGTAGCTAAAAACACTTTTTCTATAAAAATGCAATTTTTTAAATAATATTTATATACAATTTATAAATTCTCATGTAATATAAACTAAGAAATAATTATAAATATAAAAATTCATATAGCTTAATTAAGTGGATGTCCTTCTGTTTGTCAAATTAGAACTTTTGAAATAAATTAATTTATAAATGCATTTTTGCTTCTGAAATCTGCAAAATTTGAATTTTAATCATATCGAGAGAATATTATAATTCATTTGTCCACATTTAATTAATTATTTTATATTCTTTATCTTAAATTAACCTCTTAAGCATTTGCATTTTTCGATATAAGGTCATTTTTTTTAAATATGATTAAGGAGAATACAGTATGAGTGTATAAAATACGATGACATTTTATTATATTTTAACCTATTACATTATTTATTGTATAATATTTCGTTGTTCGTATTCCCTCATTTTGATTATTTCATTTTATCACAAAACCTGGACATTAATTATTCGCTTGTGCAATACATAAAATATATCCTATTCATATACACATAATATATATGTTTACAATACATAATATTGAAAGAAATAATAAAATATAATGTAATGATGTTGACTACCGCGAGATGGCACTGCAGAGGAGAAGAAACTAGTTTTAAAAAAGAGCAAAAAGAAAAAAAATGAGATGTGCTACTAGATTCTATAGAAAGAAGAATGTAACTGCTGAAATTGCCAGTATGTGTTTTCGTTAATAAAATGTACATGTATATTTGTTTTGGTGTTCTATTCAATCATGAAAGATAATAAATATTTGATTGCTAACATGATGAGTGATAAATTAGAGGCAGAAACTTAATTCAGCGTCATAACAATAAGTTTCTTATTAAAAGGTTAAGTCATTAAAACTGTGGTCATTCATAGAGGATAGGATGCCACTAGTAAAAACTATTGGTACCTACAACTAAAATGAAAAGAATGTCATAAAAATTGAAGACAGCTTCAAGGTGTTTAAAATGAAAAATATTGTAGTGCAAATTTCTAACATATATATTGCATTACAACATTGTTATTTCTTGAAAAATAGTTATAAATTTTCTTAAGAGAAATACTTACCAGCATATAGTCGATTTTGATAAAGTCCGACTAATAATCTACGGGAATTGCTGTTTATTTTACTGAAATGTAATTGTCAACGTTTGACGAGATCTCATAACTGTCTATAGAATAAAATAGAATTGATGATTTGAAGATTGTCATGCGCAGTTCCGTACTGGATTTCAATTGAAAACTAATACGTACAGTCGAGAGAACATGTACTTTACTCACACTATACTAATAAATTGAACAACCACACCAGGAGCACTAAATCAAGAAGAGAGATCGTTGGCGAGACAACCACTGTCTGTACAAATAGATAGACAACATATGCAGCAACATGGACAGTCATCTCGCTGATCATTAATTCAGCTACTCTTGAAGTTAAATCACAGACATTCATGTTATCTATAGTATGATTAATGTTGAAAGTAGAATTAGGAATGGCGTGAGCTCGTGTTTCCTGACGAATTCCGATTCTCTTTAAGGCATCACGGTGATGTCATTATTGTTTGGAAGATGCATATTGTCAACATCATTTCGATATCATCACCCCTTCTTATTACTCTTAGGGATGGTAAATTTAATTCTTAGATTGAAATAAATATTTTGTTTTTTGAACATTTGTTATTACATTTCAGTTGGGTTAAGGCCTGTAACTTCATCCTTAATCTCTTGCAAAACGCTGTTTCAGGTTAATCGAATGTACAATCGCATATTGCCGTTTTGTACAAACCATTCTACTTACAGGAAATGTTCAATTGATATTCTAAACTGTATATCCTTCAAATATCTAATTAACAATAACTTCTTTTCAATGATTGTAAAATAAATGACACTTCACTGTATGCAAATCACTACAATCAAACAAAAATTGAATACTTCAATAACTTGAAGTAATATTGGTAGCTATGCCCTTGTGCATGCCAATGTATATTTAAATCTATGCTAACTTGAAAAAAAGCTGCTTTTGTTGCTAAATTTTTTTGTTACTTAGTTTTTACCTCTCAAGTATTTATTAAACTCTCGTAAAAATTTTATCACTTATTACTTCTAATATAATATATTTTTCAAAAACATATCGCTTTATTATTTTTATTTATTTCTACTATAAAACTCTTTATTATCAACATCTTATTTAATTATCATACATTTAGTACATCAATGTTTATCTCTATAAAATAAAATCCTTTAAAAAAACATATACAATTTATTATTACATTTCTTTCCTTGCATGTCTTTAAAAAATAATTTAAAAAATTTTGTAATCATACACAAATAAATATTCTAGAAAAAACTTCATATTTGTGATTATCCACATTTTTCAGTGTATTGGTCAGGTAACACTCACTTGCCTATATTCATCAATATGGCACAGTAGATAGCCTAACTCTATAAAAGCTCCTACTAAAGTTTTTTACCACCTACAGCACTATGTTTCCGAAAAGATATTCATTAGGTGGACCGTGTTTGTGTCTCATTGTAGAAAAAAGATAGAAAACTTCCAGACACATGCTCAAACAGATATGGATGCAGAAAAATGAAAATGCAATACCTGTAACCCATTGTTCAACAATATCTGAATCAAATCTAAGACCTTCATTACGAAATTATAATAGTTTCAAGAAATCATTTTTCATGGCAAAAATTTTGCAAATATGAGGTATGAAAATACTAATGACGACTCATTTACAATATGATGTTGATAATGACTTTCATATCAACATACCTATGATACATTTAGTCATTTATTTCCTTTTTATACTACATTTAGTCAGAATGTGAGTCAATATATAGATTGGGGCTACTTATTGACCATTTATACTGTATCTAAGGTGGCCATTTTGTATTTTGCCACTTATTCACTTCCATCAAAAAATATTTATGAAATTAATTTTAAATATGTAAATATATTTTCCGCAGTTTCTTATCAGTTTTCCTTAAATAGACATAATCACCATACTATGTTCAAAGCAATTTGCATGAGCATTTTTCTGAGTTCAAAACAAAATTTGTGTCATATTGTCAAATTTTATTTTGAACTCAGAGAAAATATATAATGCTATTGCCTGATGTTTAACAGAGATTAAATCCTCCTAAAATGTATCGTAACTTCTTCCTGCAATTTTGTAAACATAATTTGATTGCCTTTATAAATGTCATAATGGTGGTGCCCTCGGTGACCTCGTTGAGGGTTGAAGCACAATAAGTGTTGGTGAGGGCACCCGTTAACCTTAAGGTATAGTTCGGGGTCTCCCCACACAGTTATGTATGTATAGTTACTAAATCATATAGGATTGACAAAAAATTGGAAATTCGATTGCTTTTATAAATGGCAAAATAATGGCGCCCTCAAGGACCTCATTGAGCACATTAGATGTTCGGGAGATGACACCCGTTAACCTTTGGGTACAGTCCTGGGTCTCCTCACACAGTTATGTATGTGTACTAAATCATATAGGTTTAACAATTGATTTGAAATTTCGCTCAATTTGTTTTCCAAAATTATATTTTATAAATCTTTGTCACATATTATTTATATTTTATGAGATCTCACGTTTTAATTTTATAGTATTTTTCTCTAAAATTCTTCAAACTTTATTAATTTTATGCTTGTTTATATCTATCAACTATATTTTATTCTTAATGTACATTTTTATTAAAGATGTGAAAAAGAATATATACCAAAATTCTATAGTGTCATTAAATTAAATTTCAAACGCTTTTTTTGAATACAATTGTAATAAATATTACTTAAAAATTTATATTAAAATTTAAAAGAAATATTTTCCAATACTTTTTTACGTTTGTGACACGAATTAATTTTTATATAACATCATTTTATTACTTTATTAACTCAAGAACAGTTTCATATATTTTTTAAAACTATATTTTAGCAAAAATAAAATTTAAACGTAGCAAAAATACAAAATGTTTTGAATATATAAGAATTAGTACCATTGCCTTTAATACAAGCGATATTACTATTACTATTGCAATCGAGGATATATGTATTTTAATTGATAAAAATAATGAAAAAGAATTCTAAAATCTAGCAGCAATGTTTAGTTACATTTAACAAAATTATTTACATAACTGTCTTTAAATCTTATTTGCTAAATTATAAGCAGTACGGTATTAAAACACAATTTATGAATTAATAATTCATGCATTTGATTATTATCTTGTAAAAAAATCTAATTGTTTTATGCCTCTTTATGAATTTATATTTCTTATGAATATTTGAAGTAAATTATTTTTTCAGTTATAGAACTATATTTGAAACGTGATAAAATCATTCAAATTTATGCTCAACAGCTACAAATAACGAAAAAGAAAAAGAAACTAATCATTTTACATTCAAGTGTTCCTCCTTGTTGATTAAGTTGAATATTAAATTTTGCTTTTTAACTTTAGGGATATTTCTTTTATTTTTAAAAACGAAATGAATATATTTCTTCCGAAATAGAAGCCTTTTTGAAAATTTTGTAGAAAAGCAGAAATTTTCCCATGTGAATTATAAATGATTGTTCAAAACTAGCATTTTCTTTTTCATATCCAAACGAGAAACCTTAATTAATATGATACCAAAAAAGAGATTTACGTGTCAAAAGCAATGCATATAATTAGATACATTTTTTTCTTGCTTCTTATTGTTTAATGCTGGAAAATCGTGAGACTTTAAACGAAAACTTTATGCAAATGAAGGTATGAAAATATGTTTCAGACTGCTTAAAAATGTGACTCGAGCTCTTCTAATTAAAAATTGTTTTATTCAAAAATAAGTAATACATGATGATAGGGACATTTATAATATTTCCGAGATGATTGAAAATAATGTGTAATACCTCAGGATTTTTTTGGAACGAAAATTATTATATTTATCTTTAGCTCAAGTTTCTAGTTAAATAGTTTTTTAAATCTTAACATTTAACTTCCTATTACAAATGCAAACTTGCAATGTTATTGGAAATAAATAACTAATCATTTTTTACTTCTATTATTTGAATCCTTTTTAAAATATCATTTTTTCAATTACATATAAGTTAAACTCCTATGTTATTGTATTTAAAAAGGGAATTTTTTCTTTTTCTAAATTATTAACTTATAAGAATAATTATAATCATATTATTAGTAGAAAGAGTGATCAATGGAAATCGCCAAATGACGTTCATACCGAATTGAATTGATATCAATTCTTCTAAAAGTTCACGAAATTCACAAAGAAAAAAAGAAACACAATTACATTTGTGAATATATTGAGCACATTTTTCCCTTAGGAATGTTTTGGCTTAAACAGATTTTACTGAAGAAATATTTTTTATTCCTTATATAACGAATGGAAGTATTTTTTTTTCTGTGTTTAATTTGAGTGTATTATGGCTAGCTAAAAAGGGAACTACAAATTAAAGCAGATTACAGAATTTAACAAAACAATAATGTTCAAAATGGTAAATATACGATATCATGACAAATCTATAGTACTTACCATTATTTATCAACTCATCTAAATCAATGAAAAGAGTATTCAATACACATATATTGAGTTGAAAATTGTTTAATATCTTCTAGAACTTCTGCATAATTGTATCAAAAAATTTGTCAAAATGAAATGGATAAGTAGATAGATCAATCTCTTTTAAAATTCAATTAACTGCTTCATATAAAATAACTGAGTGTTGTAAAGAAATACTAGATTTTTTTTTTTTAATACTCTTCGTCATTAAATTTTATTTCCTATTACTGAGGTAAAAATTTATATGTCTTTATAAATCCTTATTCTAAAAATACTCTATTTAAATATTTCATTTAGAATGTGTAGGAATTACCTGCATTTGAGAAACACATAATATCACACTTGTAATTTAGGTTAAAAAATGTTTATAATTTTATTGACAGTAAATGCTTGAGTCAATGACGTATATTTTCAGGCAGAACTGTTTATATTTAAATCACAGCATTGATTTATCCATTAAATATCTAATAATATCCCTTAAATGTTAAATACCATTCTTATATCAAAACAAAAATTTTTAAGGAAATAAATAGAACACAATTTATACAACTTACAACATTATATAGTTTCAGTTAATATATTAACAGAAAAAAAATATAAGAAAAGTATAAAGTCAGTAAATTATCAAGAAACAATAATTTATTTGATTTGTGTTCTAAGAATAGATTTTTACACAAACATAATTCATATTAATGCAATATACAGTTTGATTTAACTAGTTTCCGAGCTATCAAAGGAATTCCATAATTAAATGATAAAAATATATTTATTATATTAACAACAGAATGCTATAATATTTTTTGCTTTAATATAGAGTATACATGTAAAATAAAACGGTTTTATGTTTATTACCTATAATAACTAAATAAATATCGTTACTTTTGGCTTTATTTTTATCTATTTGGAAAAGGATTTTTTCTTAGTGTAAAATTGTACGTGAACTTCAAAAATAATAAAACTGTAGTAATCTAGTGAAATAAGAAATCCTACTCATAATTGGGAGGTTGCGAGTCCAAGGCAAGACGAGGACTATCATATTCAATGATGGCAGTATTGACACATAAACTAGATCATACTTTCAATGTCTAACAAGTGATAGGAGGCCACTGAAGGTCGATGTATCTGGGCCTTCTACTTGATACGAGCTTCTCAATTGTGAGTTTGGAGTGGATGCTAAGCTAGTACACCTACTGAACCCAATATTCAAGTTGTCTTCAATTATATTTCTTGCTGAGGGCGAAAATGTTAATATATATTAGAAATATAGCCTGATAACAGAAAATGATATTTATAATAATTAAGTTTGAACTTTTTTTCAGTTAACAGATGAACTATAATTTAATTACAAATCAGATAAGTTATTGAAAGACATTAAATACTCAAATCATTCTCACACTTATGAAAATGTACGCTTAAAATGTTTTTATAGTGATTATAGCATAAATTCCTAAATAATAAATCATATTGTTATTGGAATGCGATAGAAACTGTAATATCCTTTTTTTTATTCGTCAGCATTTTTTTCATTATTTTTTAAAACAGTTGCATATGTTTTTTTAGTTATTAAAACGATAGTAAAATTTTTTTATTTTAATGAGTTTTTCAAATGAACCAAGTATTAAAATAAAGTTATGATAAAAGTTTTCCCATTAAATTCGTTCCAATTTTTTAAGTTTACTCTTGAGTCCTTACATTTTAAGGAAATCTAACCTCTGGGAATATTGATTTCAGTTTTCTTGTAAAACACTTTTGCATTTCTATGCTTAGCATTCTAGTAATCTACTTTTCAGATTTTATTAAGAAAATAATTAATACGTTATAAAATATTGCATTGTTATACTTATTTTTTACTTAAATCAACAGATTTATTTTAAAATTTTGAACAAGTACATGTATAGTACTTGTTCAGTAAGAATCATAAATTATATATATTTATATATTCATATATATATATAGTATATATATATAGTTTTCTATGCCTTTTATTTTAATAAAATATGTATAGATAAGCATTCTACAATCAATCCATGGCAATAATGTACATCTATATATATACTTAAATCCCTTATGAAAATTTAATTATATATTTTTATTTTCGATCACTTTCTATAATTAATTTCTGTCATTAAATAATTTGTATGAAACGAAAAATATGTAAATGAATAGAGTTTTAAAAGGAATATTATACTATGTCTCACTTTGTAATACCTAACAAAAAATATGAGACTTATATTGTTAAAATTATTATAACTCGAGAAAATGTTTTTAAACTAAAATAATTATATATAGTATATTTTAATAATTTGGCATATATTTGAGTTATGCTGATTAAAGTCAAGAATTAACAAATTTATTATCTCGTCAACAGTAATAGTATCAGTTGCAGCGGTAATGGAAATGCGATTCACTGTATGTATAGTTTTGAATAAATATGCGCTGATTGCTGAAATAAAAGTGTATTATAAGGGCGCTTAATAGAGAGCAGTAGTAATTTCCTAAAGTCAATTTTTATTTTCAGGAAACAAATCACCCAAAATGAACATATATTTGTCAATTGTTTCATACTGTTGTCAATATATTTAAAGTCAACTACTAAACCATTTTTGAACTAATTACGAAAATAAAATGTTTTGATCCTAAAATTTTTTTAAACCAAGAGAAAGTTTAGTGAATTATAGCAAATTTCGTAGAATAGTAATTCTGTACATGAAATACTATTAATACGGAGTTTGAAAGTGATACGTGAAAATGCCTGATGATACGTAAAAATAAATATTTGAATCTAAATGTAAAATCCTTATCAAACAATGAAAAAAACAAGATTTTTCAGATTCTGTTATTTAGATTTTAATACAATCTTCTTCCTGTAATTTTTTTTCTTTTACCTGTAATCTTTTACTGTAGTCAGACATAGTCCAAAAGCATATCTCGTATATTTCTCTAGATTTCTTTTAAAGTGTATTTGAGTATTCCAGTGATAAATTTAACAGATTCAATAGATTTATTACTTAATCACTAATCTCAAATCGTTAAAGATTCTACCAGATATGTTTTATTACTGAATGTTTATTAAATTATAAAATTTTTGCTATTGGAGATTTATTTTAAGTTAATGTAAGCTTAAAACTAATAACTTATTTTAAAAATTAAAAAAGTTTCTATTAAATTTATGTTTTTCTGTTCAAACAATTAAAAGGGTTAAATTTTCTTGAGAAATTATCATTTAGGAATTTCTCTCTCTTTTTCTTTCTCTCTCTCCTCCTCATATACATAAGCTCATAGTTTCTGAGTTTATGTTCTAATATTAAACAAGTGCTTTAAGTCATTTTTAGAATATTTACTTTTGATTATATTTATCAATGACTTTAAACATATATTAACAAGCAAATTTATGTAGTTAAAATTGTATATTTAGTAATGTAGGTAAAATAAATATATTTTGAGTGTTGATGTCAATTTAAAGATTTATTTTATAATAAAATAATTTAAGTTTTACATTTTTAATAGTGGTTTTGACAGAAAGATTTTTCTGTATTATAATATATATATATATATATATATATATATATATATGTATGTATGTATGTATGTATGTATGTATGTATATATATGTATATGTGTGTGTGTGTATAATATTTCGAAATTATTTCATTCAAATAAAACATTTTAGTAACTTTATAAACAGAATACCAAATTTCAAGCCTATTCCATTTTAATTGGACTATTTTTTAAATTAAAAGAATTTCAATACGTGCAATTCCAAAAGAAGTATTATTTGAGTTTATTAAAGCAACATGAATTGCACTGTTTTCACGTTATTATGTGGTTCTGAAAAACAGATGATCAAATAGTATGCCTTGAGTTTTGTAACATATAAATGATTAGTTCAGTATCCCCATATATTGGAGAACGTGGCGAATATTTTTTGTTGCCAAGCTAAGCACGCGTTTATTAACACGGAAATTTCCCAAAGTTCGATCGAAAATTAAGCATTTTAAAAAATTTAAGAAGGGAAATAAATATAAATGATGGACTTACTTGATATGAAGTTGTTGTTGTTGTTGTTGCACCAGCATACTTCCCTGTACCTAGCCCTGAGATGGACTTTACCAATCTTGATATGAATTTAAGCTGATATGCCCATTGATATATTTATTTCGACATTTTGTTCATTGTCACCAGTGTCACATTTCAGTAAAAAAATAGGCATGCAAAACATTTTTTTCTAAATATATACACTTTATAAAATTTTAAAAAAAGCATGAAAAAAGTATTTTTTAATATTATCTATACACTTTTTAAGTAAAAAAAGATGAAACACGGATACAATAAAAAATACATGTAAGCAATAGAATTTAAATAAAATAATGTATATATATATATATAAAATATATATATATATATATATATATATATATATATATATATATATATAATAAATAAACCAAATAAAAAGAAATAATGTAAAAGAAATTGTAAAAAAGAAAAATTTACGATGATTGGACGCTGGCGACAACGAAACACAACTGAGGGAAAATCCCTTAATTGCATCAACAGCAAACAGGAGACAAATGGCTTTCAATAGCAATAGAAACGTAGAACAAAGAAACTAGAAGTGAAATTTAAATATCTGTATTGAAAAAAAACACATATATAATGTAAAAATTATGTAAAACATGAGAAAAACGAATACTGGCAACAAAAAAAAGAATAGTAACAAAAACTGAATTTTGCAACACTATGGCAAAAACAAAAACTGAAATCGGCATACAAAGGGCAAACAAAGGGCGCCAGATTGGGCGAGAAATCATATATGGGGTTACTGAAGTTATACCAAAACGGTGGCACTGAAGGTTAAAGTATTCAAAGATATATATAGTTTATTTTATAAGAAGAATATATATATGCAATACTTATTTTTATCTGATCTGGAAACTATATAACCTCTTAATTTTGATAACGTAATATATAAAATAACTTCTTAACTTATAACATTTATTCATATTTATACTTTTTCTCTCAAAAATATAATGGTGGAGGGTTTGGTTTATAATTTTGGGATGGTTATTAAGTAAGAACTTATACAGTTCTTAAACTGTTATTTTACAATTCACTAATTTTCAATTTTGGAATTATTTTTTTAAGTATTAAACAAAATACTTTAGTTATTTGTATAATTTATGTTTCGTTATTTGTCAAAAAATTCAAGGTGAATTAAAGTCTTTCGAAATTTAAGCAGTTAAAATAATATTTTTATAAATAAGGTCTAAAAGGATATTTTTGTAATGTTGAACGTGAACACTTAGTTGTGTAGCTAATTGATTAAAAATATTTTGTTTTTAATAATAATGTTTATGTTTTATTTATATAAAAGAATGACCTATTCTTTCCATATTTATTCAATATTTAAATATTGTGTGTGTGTGTGAATAAATGTAGAAAGAATGGGTCATTATATTTATATTTAATAATGCATTATATAAGGAACCAATTATTTTTTGTGTTATAATATTTCAAATATTTTTGAAATAATGAATCAATTAGTAACCATGAAATTATATACAAAAATACTTGTCAATAATAATTTGAAATGCGCTTATGGTTTGCAAAAAATAAAAAGAATCTTTTAAAGATAAATGAATAGTGAAGCCAGTGTATGAACTTGGATCAAATTCTCATAAACATAGGTAGTCAAAGTTCTCAGATATAAAAAGACGATTCATATGAAATAACAATATTCTAAAACTTCCCTGACAATATTTGCTTGAATCCGAATAATACTATTGCACAAATTCTTCATTCCGTCCTCTAAACCAAGCCGGTTGTTTACCAATAACTGAACAGAGAAAGATTCATCATGAAGCGTTATCGGCCCTTCTTGTATCCAATTTGTTCACTTTCGCATTTCACTGAAACTCATATCAATTCATATCAGTTTCATAATACGTTTCTCCTGTCTTATAGTAAATGTTATTGGCTTTAACATTGCTAGCTATTTTGAAATTAGATAAATCTCAACGTATCTCTAATTTGGATAATCAATATAAAAACAAATCAATTTATAAAAATTAATACGTAGTAAAAATTATCAAAACAATAACTTCAAAATAAAATAGTCAAAATTGTATTTCAAATTCAATACAGATATCAAAATCAATTTTTTAATGATAAACTTAAGATACGGGAATCAAATATAAAAAATGGCTAATATTCGTAACTAAACATTGCAATAAAACACATTCTGTCCGTGTAACAAAATAAGACATTTAAAGTTATTACTATGTAATTCCTTGGATTTGGCCAAGAGACCTTTACTTTTATTTTTAATATTTTTATGTTAGGTAAATTTTTTAGTTAAAATTGTTTTCCATTGGAATTCATTTCAACACTTTCTGAGTCCTTTTCATGCTTTCCATACAGATCTTTATAGTAGCTTATATATATAAATCAAAATTAAATTATATTTCAAGTGCAAGAAAGTGAATATCGTACAAAAAAAATCTTCCCATCAACAATAACGTTTAAACATAGATAATTTCAAAATTTAAATGTTATCCCTCTGCTTATCTTAGTCCTATTTTATCCATAACATCATTTAGTTGTTTTTTAAATTGTTAAGTGTCAATAATATGCTTAATAATTATTTAATTTTTTCAAATTTATGACATACTCTATATCAATTACATGTATTACAATAAAATGGGAAAGAAATTTTCAAACTAAATTATATTCCTCTGAAAATTCTTAGCTGTATATCAGAAAATTAATTACTAAAATCAAAAAACAAAATTTGAAAAGTAACTTTGTGTAAAATTATTCACATTTGTAATAAAATCCACGATCAGATATAAATACTTACCATTTTAATTAAAAATACATTTTGAAAACAGATGCATTTCTTAATGCATACAATAATATGATGAAGTTATATAGGTACATTATTTCTTTACAAAATATTTAAGTAGTTTCCAAAACATTTATTTTTTTAATCATTTTCAAACACTTTTAAAAAGTACTTATAAATTGTCGGTATTTTACAACGAAAAATTTATAGCTCTTGAAAACATCATTCAATAGTTTCATGTAACTGCGATTGGCGCTATTTATATATAATATCATTGTTTATGATATCAGAGGTTTTTAAATCATGAAAGAAGCTATGTTGTGCCAGTTTTAGTTAGTGATTATCACAATTGTTCCTTTTTTTGCAGTTCCGTTAGGTATATTTGTATAGGATTTAAAACTAATAAACTAAAACTATACTCAGAGGCACGACAGCCTTATATGGACAATGCCTACATCTGTTTTCTTGTCTGAGGGTCCTGAAATACGAAACATATACAGGTAAGTTAATAAGGCGTAATGCGAAATCATCAGTGTAAAGCGTTATTAATAATAAGATAATTTTTTCAAGATATTCATGAAAATGTTTGATATTTTAAGGAATAAATTACATTTTTTACAATAAAAGATAAATTTCATAAATTATTTACATAATTTTCATACACATAATTAATAAACTATAATCAAAATTTTGAAACTTTTATTCATAAATGAACTATTTACTTTATCTTGTATAATTAACTCCTATTTGCTTATAAATGGCCAGCAATAAATTCAGCAACATACTGTAATGTTATATAAAATATTCAGAAAATGCAGTTATAGGCTATGACCTTTCCATTAGGTTAATTTTTTGATTGAATTCAAAACATATTATTTTTAATTAATGAATTTTTAAAATACTCAGATCAAAAGAACCATATTGAAACTACGCATCTATCAACCCAAATTACAGCACCAAAAAAAAAAAAAACAAGAGATATCACAACAAAATTTATTTTGTAGATAACATGTTGAGAGACCAAGTATCAAATGATTAAATTTATAGACTTCTGTGGAGTTTGTATCCTGCTAAAATCTATAGATAGAGTAGCCACCATTGTTGGCCATCACCGCTGCCACACATCTCAACATTGATTCAAAGAAACTTTGGAAGTGTTCTTGACGTGTAGCAGACCAAGCAGCATTCACACTTTGCCAAATTTGATCTGGTGTGGCATTTGTGGTAATCTGTGTCAATATTTGTGCAACTATGGACTACAGGTTTTCTATCGGTGAAAGATCCAGAATCAAGCCAGACAGGGAAGCGATTCAATCTGATGGTATACGAAGAACTCTTGGACAATAATTGCGACGTTTGCGCAATATCTTGTTTAATACGGCTGTGGGCAAACCCGGAAAGTAAGAAAGGACAACTGGCAACACATTGGAGATGTAGCTCTGGCCGTTTAAAGTACCGGCAATGTGTATTAGACGAGTGCGAGAATGATATCTATAATACCCGTTCCATAATGCCGAGCCATACCATAATACCCGGTGCAGGATTAGCATGGCGGTGCATAACGCAGCTGCTCAGAATTCTCTCTCCATGTGTCTCCAGACTCGAATGTGACCATGTTGATGTTGCAGTCAGAAGCATGACTCGTCAGTAAAGACAATTGCATTCCAGTCAGCCGTCCACATGCTTCTTTCATCACACCATTGACGATGGAGACGCCTGTGGTTACACGTCAAGGGTAGGCGAAACAACAAAAATCTTGTGGACAGACCACTCTGCTGTAAACGGCGACGAATGGTACGGGAAGACATTGGATGGTGCTTTACAAACTAAATATGCTGTATTATGGTTCGTGATGTGGCTGAGCCATCCGTCACTGCCATGAGCAAAATTTTCCTGTCATCGCCTTAGGTGGTGCAATTAGGTGTATGCGATAGAACGGTAGGTTGTACACTCCTGCATCTAATGGTAACATATTCGCATTACAGTTATTTCGTCTAACACGACTACCGATTTCCCTGAAAAATAATCCACAATCTGAGTAACCCATTATCCTTTCTCTGTCGAACTCGGATACTTGGCATAATTAATCTTTTTTTTTTAAAAAAAAAACAACAAAAAATACAATTTTTGAATTTGAAATCGTCGAAATCTCCAAGCCTTAAACAGCTTTTTGTAGTGGAGCAGCAGGCGTACGTGATGAGCGTCTATGCTGAAATTCTAATTATTTACATGCATGTAACTAATTATTTACATACATGCAACAACTCCACTTATGCATGTAATAAATTTCATATTATTCGTATGCTTTCTCCATGATGTTGCATTTACTGTGGTCAGCAGTGTACTTTATTTGATTTTCTTTTTCAAAATCATTCTAAAAGCAAAGATTCCCATTATAATTTTACACAATGAAAAATGTATTTATGCATGTATATATAAATATTACTTTTGCTTAAAAATTTATAGAGAGTTTGATTGAAACTTCTGTCATATTTTTTTTTATTTCAAACGAATTCATATAAGCATCTGTAATAGTCATTTATTTATTGTTAGACATTTATACATATACATATATATATATATATATATATATATATATATATATATAGAGAGAGAGAGAGAGAGAGAGAGATATGGATAATTGAGACTAAATATTTTTATATATTCCGTTACATGATAATATGAAAAAGAAGCTGGAAAATTTTAGAATAGATGCAGTAAGAATTTAAAAAGATATATTCTCTTGTATGATCAAAGAGAACTGCATCTAAACAAAAAAAATCACTATATTTTAGAATTATATATCCGGTTACATTCGAGTTTTCCTTTCTTTAGTACAATAATTAAGTCTGCTATGAAAAGATTGTAAAGAAACCTAGTATTGCCTACTATTCCAGAATAAATGTAGCCCCCAAAAAAATTAACCCTTGAATGAAATTTTCAAAATATAGCATGCTTTAATTTTGTAGAAATAAAAAAAATGGCTTTTAGTTTTTGGTGAAAGTATCTATTTGTTATAAATAAGATATTTTTAAATAAAAAGAAATTTTCTCCAGAAGGTGCATGCTATATTCAAATGAACTTCGAACACTGATGCAAGACTTATAAACAATGATTCAATGTTACGTATTAACAACAGTTACTTTAACGTAATTTCAAAAGCCTTATTTATTGTTAATCATATAATACTTAACAAAAATAAAATTTATATAATAAAATTATCTTCGCAACAAGATTTTATTAATATATAAAGGTGAATTTATAGCCTAAGTCCATTTGTAAGTCTTTGAGTATATGCCCCTTATTGTCTTTCAGAAGGATAATCTATGGAAAAAGGCTCATACTCAGGAGTCATGAGGAAAGAAATTCAGAAAAATACCAAGAATCTTATAAAAAATATGCTTACAGAAAAAAAAAATTAACAATCTATCCCGGAATTCGGGAATGTTTCGAATGCTAAAATCATAAAATTTTTCTTTTAATAAAATTACAAAAAAAAATAGATTGTAAAACAAATTATTGTTAATATTTTACATAATACACTCACTTCCAAAAATTAAACACGGAGAGGAAAATGTTAATTACCTGAAGCCAATCAGAATTAAAGAGGATGCAAATCGCTGCAGAGATAGATGAAAGTATGCAAATATGTTAGGTAACCGCTTCTCGCACTTCCATATTATGAAATATGCAAAAAAGGGCAGTTATGTAAGATACCAGCTTTATGAAGGATTACAGAAGTTGATTGTAAGTGCTGATAGCTGCTTAAAACTTTTGTACAATTTGTTTTCAACACATACGTGTTTTTTTTCCAGAAGACGAAATGAAGATTCTGAGCGATGGCGTGATGTGGGGCGCATTGAAGCAGGACAGTTGATCTTTGATGTTGCTCTTTTCTTCGGCTTTCATCATTCTATATTTTCACATTTATAGAAACAATTCCAAACGACACAGACCGTTGTCCGAAGACCTGGAGCAGGTCACCCAAAAGTTACAAACCCTACGGAAGATCGATATATTGCGATTTTAGACAAGCGGAATTACAGAGACACCTCCACACGTGTGACATCTATGAGCACAAAGTCCATTGGTAAGGTGTTATCTGCAGCTACTGTCCGCCGAAGATTACATATGAGTGGACTAAACGCCCGGGTACCTCGAGTTTGTGTTTGTCTATCCGTCCAATCAAGAGGCGCAGTATTAAAGTGGTGCTGGGAGCATGATAATTTAGCTGTATCTGACTAGGGCAATGTCATGTTTACTGATGAGTCACGATTTGCTATGGAGCCAAATGACAAGCGTATAATGATATGGCATAAACAAGGAACAAGCAGTCAGCCCAAACATCACCGAACATCATGCATTTCAACGCAAAAGCATTATCTTGTGGGCAGGGATTTCATTAGGATACCGCACCGATTAGCACATCTTTAAACGGGGTTCTGTGACGGCTGTCTGATATCGAGATGAAGTCTTAGGACACATTGTGTGATTGTACGCTTCAGCAGTTGGCCCTACTTCTATTTTAATGGACTATAACATACGTCCCTATAGTCCGTATACACATCGTCATTGACTACCTTTAGAGTGAAGGAATAGCACGTATGGCGTGGCCAGCATATTCGACAGACCTTACTCCCATTGAAAATCTTTAGGGTGGTCTCGGCCAGGCTGTATCTTCAGGTCTCCCACCTCCAGCCACTCTTATTGAGCTAGAAACTGCTCTACAAGAAAAATGGCTATTGCTTAATGGTTATATATATATATATATATATGGTTATATATATATATATATATATATATATATATATATATATATATATATATATATATATATATATATATATATATATATATATATATATAATTCTACAATATTTAAATAATGTTAATATCAATGTACATATTATATTTCTTTTATAAACTAACTCTTACAAATAAGTAAATAATAATTAATTATACTGAGATTAAATTAAACCTTTGTGTATTTATTCGAAAAAAAACAGAATTTTATACTCAAAATAATTCACTACATTGCAGAAAATATCTATTTTCTTGCATGTAATCTATAATTTACTATAACTATAAAATAAGCATACATTAAATTTACTAAAACAAATGTTTTTCAAAATATTCAATTTTTACTCTTTAAAAATTTGTTTCCAAGAAAAGAAGTCTTTGATTCATGTCATTCCGTTTTGTTTCAGACAAAAAGAGAAAGACGTGTCAAACTTAAAAACCTACACGATATCTTCTGAATATATTTTATTCTAGAGAAATTTTTCTAAAAATGATTGCATAGTTGGTAGGAAGGACATAAAATATTAATACTATATTCTAAGTTCAATGAGTACATTTTATATTCATCTCAAGAAAGTGCAGAAGAAACTGAATTTATGTACTGCATCAATGTAATATATAAAAAAAATAATAAACTAAATTTTAATATACGGATTATCAAACGGTTTGAAAAATTCAAGCATTTGATGTATAGTATCATTGAAGCTATACAGGACAATTAAAGATATAATAATTATTTGCTTATTGTGTAAAGATATTAATGCAAAGCATATGTAATTCAATCAGAAGTCAGCTACATATACCTGATTTTATTACGCTACATAACAATGTCACAATTATGAGAAAATAAGAAATTCTAAGATAGACAATTAATTTCATATTATTTGTAATATTTATCTGCAATACTGATTAAGATATACTTTCAAGTAGAAGCTCAATTACACACTTTGAAAACAATTTAAGAAAATTTTATGTCTGAATTTTCTTATGTTAACCTTAAATGCATCTCGTAATGTATCTAGTAAACTTTATTTATTCTTCTTAAAATTGTTTACTAAACTTTATTACAATGAAAATGCTTATATAGGTAGTAAAATTTAAATTGATATTTTTATTTTGAAACATTTTATGTAACTTGATTAAATTTTACAACAAAATGGATATACATGTACATACATACCCACACATACTACACGTACGCACACACACAAACACACACACATATACACACATATTATATATAATCATATCTCTCATTTTTTCTTAATTATAGCACTTTATTTCTTATTTTAATAGTAAACCATGACAATGAAAGGTGAAATAATTACACTATTTTAAAATCATAAGATAGTCTATAACATTAAAATCATAAAAGAACATATATAATTTGTTCAGATATAATCAATTACACGTTTGCAGAGTTGAAGTTAACTTAGATAACAAAAAAGAGGTTTTTATTTTTAGTATCATTAGGATTTCTGTGCAATGTTTAAGTATTATTGAAAAGGTAAAACTGATAATATTTCTAAAAAGATTTGTTGCTTCCAGATGCTATTGTAAGCTATTTATTGAAAAAGCTTTTAAAATTGTTTTCCTTTGTTTAATATCTTTTCTATTTCCAGTCAGTTTTAGCTTTATCCGCTAAAGAAAGTACTTGTTCAATAAAGGCTTCTTTTGATAATTCTTTTTACTTTTCGATCAAGCATTTATTGGTTCAACAAAATAGTTTGAATTTTTGGTTCACTTTTTAAAGAAAGCTAATTGTAACTCTATGAGTTACAGAAAGTGATTAATATTTTTGTAAAAATAGTGTCTCCAATTTTTATACAAGTAAATTTTCTTATTTCTCTTTATAACGAATCTTTTTCAAAATTAAAAAAAATCAGTAAAGTATTTAATCAAAAAAGATTTTAAACATAAAAATTGATTTAAAAAATTAAAGAAAAACAGTTAAATAAAGTTTGGAGTAAAAGGACTTATTTTATTTTCTATGTTTAAACTATGATTAAAAATTACAAGATGAATCAAATGTTAAATTTCTTTGATATATTTTTGAAAAATTTAAGAAAGAAATAGTATTTAGTAATGGGGGGAAATATTAATAGTATTATCAAGTGAAGATTTTTAACTCCCAAATAAAATGAAAATGTTTTATATTTAAACTTAATTTTGACGAGTTTTTGTGTGTTAAATCAGTATTTTAAAGGGATCCATATTCATCTGATCACAGTAATTCACTGCGTTTTAAGTTCCAAATTTGTAGATAATATGAACATATTGGACCACGATTTTACAGATTTTATTTCAAATTTCAATTTATAGCAATTTTAGAAGATGTACTAATTTATAAACTTGTATATTTTTTAACATTAACAATTATTAATTTATTTTTTATAAAATAATTTTTCTATACAATATTTTATATATAATATTTTTTTCTATATTTTATATAAATTAATTTTTCATGAATATTTTTTTTTAATTTGAAGTTAAAATTATTTATAAGAATTCAGGGAGTCGGATACGATATTGATGTGGTACAGGTTCTTTTGAAGAAAATTGTGACAAGAAATGAGGTAGAACATTGCAATAGATTTCTCTGTTGACTATTCGGTTAGTGCATTAATTTGATTAATCCCTAGTTAAATTGAAATTAGTTCTTGGAAAAAAGTCGGCTCTGAAAGCTTTCTTGACAGTTGATTTCACTGAACTGTAAGTGAAGATATGTTGTGATGTTTGAAGAACATCAGCTCCTTTCTTGGTCAGAAAGTCAGTGGTTTCATTTCCCTGAACACCACTGTGAGCAAGGATTTCTTGAAGAACAACCTGTTTGCTTCTACATGAGCTAATTAATGAGATCAAAGCCGTCAACAGCTGAGGAACGGGAATCACTTTGAGAATCAATGGATTGAAAAAAATTATAGTCTTATAATAAAACCACCTTTGAAAAGAGTCCACAACGAGTTAGTAGGTAAAAGAGAGCTTGACTAATTGTGGCTATTTCGCCGTTGACTGTGGAAGCAAAAGTGTGGATGGGTGTGTATAAAGAAAACACATCACAATAGACACCATCGCCAGCGTTGGTTGAGTCACCCATCCTGAAGCGTCAGTATAAGCTCGCAGCCATTCTTCTTTCGAGTAACAAGAATTTATGTTTTCATAAGAGCCAAATCCTTTAGCTCATTTTTACTTGTGCCACTTTAAAAAAAATTCTTGTTTAAGTCCAAAGTCTATTGAGAAAGCCTTATTTACAATAGGTTTACATGGATACAAAAACTCCTCCGACTCAAAATTAAATCCTAACCCTGATATTATATAGCAAATCTTCTGCACAGAATCGTTATGTGTCTTCAAATTCTGTGGGACAGACTTTCCTGAATTCCACGTTTTTCTAAATAATCACACAAATAGGCTTGTTCCCTGTACTTTGATGGATGCGATAACTTAGAGTTGTTTTTACAGCACTTGTGATCAGACGCAATCCCTGACTCTGAAAAATTTTCAGATTCTTGAGAACCATCTCAGAAGAGGAAGTTAGAGGTTTGCAACAGTATATTAAGATGGATAGAATGTAATTCCTATAATGTTACTTAATGTAGTCCTAAAGCAACCCCATTTAAAGCCTGTTAAAATATTTACAAGTGAGAGCCTTTTCTAAGCTTGAAGTTTTGTGCTCTCCACATGTAGCCTCTAGAAAAGTTTTCTATCCATTGTTAAGCTCAGGTATTTAAAATGTTTGGTCGTTGATATTAAATTCCCTACGTAAAAAGGAGTGGCATTTAAGGGTTGATAAGTAAGGAAGAAAGATAAGACGGAGATCTTAAAAATGTAAAATTAAACCGTTAATATTATGAAATTAAGTAACAATTTATGAAACGCAATTTTTAAATCATAATAGTATAATACTAAACAACAAAATAATAACGTGGCATATATTCAATGAACTATTTAGTAAAATTATTATGCATTCTACAAAACGTTTTTCTTATGTGCGAAATAAAACTTGATGATTCATTTTAAATTAAAATGATTGACTTAAGAAAAATTATTCAATTATTTACAATAACATATTTTATAATAATTTAATTTAAGACTTTGAATAAAATAAGTGTTAAAACTTTAAATTTCAAAAGGGTTCAAGTATGAAATTATACCGATTATCATGTAGTATAAAGGCCTTCGTGATGAAAAGGTATTATTATAAAGTGGCATAATATAACAAAAAAGATCTATTAATAAATCAGAAACTAATATATCTTCATTTAAGAAAATTAAAATAGTCATTTGAGTTAAAATTCCTGAAGTTTATAATTTTTAAAATTAAGTAGTAAATGAACGATTGGATCTAAAGTAAAAAATAACCTCTACACAAATTGAATTAATTTATTCAAAAGAAAATAAACATAAAAATTTAGGAATTCAGAAATTATTAAACGACAATTTTAACGAGAAAATAATGTTAGAATTCATTTATAAATATTTAAATTCCAAAACATTTCATTTTGAATTAAAAAACTTTATTTTGAGCAAATATTCTAATTTACCATTTTATCTGAAAGATAGAATGTGGCGCACCTAGCGTTAGCAATATCTTTGTAACTTACAATGAATTGAAAGATTTTGACTATTATATGCATAATAGTCAAAATCTTGAGTTTTAAAATCGTGACCTCCCGAATAATATGCAGTTTAGAATAAATTTCTATAAAATTATTTTATGAATAGATCATATAATAGGAGATACAAAAAATAATTTTACTATCGGAATATTTAAATAATTTCCTAAAGCTAGAATAATAACAGCGTAATCTTTACTTGATATTTATTAAAAACACTTCTTTTAAGTAGTAAGACATTTTATTATCAGGACTAACACGAGTATATCTATACATCACCATTTATTGTGAAAACTTTCTTATTTTAAGTAAACATTCACTTATTTCAGAGCTATTTTTTAATTTTAAGAAATTGATAGCTTAATCCAAAGTCTTTTCCTAAATGAAAATATTTTTTAAAAATACTATTTTAAAAGAATGGGGAAAAAACTATATCGGAATAACTGAAATGCTCATTTTGTTAAGTAAACAAAATCAAAATGATATATAATTTTTGACTAAATCCAATTAAATATATTATGAGCCACCCTAAAATTTTAAAGATCCTCTTCTTTGAAATGTTTTATATTAAATTAGTTTTTGGTCATTCTATCGTGAGAATAATCATGGCAAGCAGACAACAGTTGTTAAGTTATATTTCAGTAAAATATATAATTGTTTTAAAAAATAATGAAAATTTTAATTTTTTTGCATGTATTAAATATTATATTGCATTTTTAATGTTGTATTTAAGAAACTAATACTTATATTTTTTTTCTTTATGGAGAGCTAATCAAAAGAACATAAAAACCACATTTAAACTGTTATTTATCAATGCGAAAATATTACATTTTTAGATTGCAATGAGAAGGAAAATATACTGCATACATTTACATAATATTAATCAAATTTACAGATTTTTTGAATGTATCTAATTAATACCTAATACCTATAAGGTACAGAGCAAAACTATCTATAGATTTCTAAAATTACCAATTTCCTAAAAATATTGCTAATAAGCAAAGTGGTAGTGTGTGAGAAAATTTCATTCAAATCTGGTATTGGATTAATTAATTGAGGATAATGCATCTTAAACTAAATGTTTATATTTTTTCTTACTACTTAGTTTTCTACAAATCATAGATGACCTTAATGAAATTTTTTAAAATATTTTTATATATAATTCCAATTTATATGACAATATATAATTTTGGTTTTCACTTGAACGCGAACAAAAACTAAAATTATATATTGTTTTTTTCAAACATCTAATACTTTTACAAGCTCACTATAAAATATTTTTCTCTGTATCACTTTTATTTTGGTTGATGCTTCAGCAAGTAAACAATGAATATTTCAGGAATTGGAAATTTTGCTTTTAGATGCGATCCTGTTTCTTATTATTAAAATTTACACTGATGCTTAAAATTAAGTAAATTTTTAGATTTGGCAATTTTTTTTCCAGAATTTTTCAACCCATTTTAAGGAAATTTGATGTTTACATACATTGATTCATTATAATGGAAATAATCTTGAAACATTTATAAAACATGTACAGGATCGTGCGTAACACTCATGGGAGTTGAAAGACAGGCTTCATCAGTGGTTGCTGAATAAAACAATAAAAATGTTTTAAATGGGTGTAGATTCCCCTTTTAAAAGTATACAAGCCTCTAAGCATTATTTCATTATAGAAACGAACCAGTTTGCGATTTCCTGTGGCAATTGATCCGATTTGTACAGCAATGATGTTTTTATGCCCTGGATATTTCTGGATAATGTTTTGCTTCTTTCAATGCCTCCTGCAATTGCCCTCTTCAGAACGACTCAGACAGGGTTAAAGTCTGCATATCTGCTTGACTAATCTATCCATAAATATTCACACTTTCTAGAAATTTGTCGACCAGTAGAGTTCACGTGGTTTCTCGTTATCATCCCTTAAACTTAACTCTGTGCCAATTGCGCACTTTAAAAAATGAACTTAGATCTACTAGACCTCTTCCCAATACTTCATACCAGCCACACTGTCTCTGTCAAAGATACGGGGACGTTTGTGACCACTTAACATGATGCCCGAACATACCATTAAATCTTAGCAGTCATTCCGCTGGTAGTGGTTTAATTGTACTGATATGAATCTACAGCAAGAATCTGTGGTTAGGCTAAGTCGATACTTATCAGAGAAGAAGGTCCAACCATTGATCCCTACTCCAATCTGTATGCTCTCTGTACCATGATAAACAGACATTCCTGTGTGTACAAATAAGTGGGTGTAAATCGCAGGTCTTTGTGCAATTAAACCTTTCTCGTGATATCTTTTTGAAACCTTTAAACTCAGGTTCCTGTGGCCTTATGCAAGTCAAGAGACAGTTAGGAAACCATACCATCCCTCTTAAGTCTTTCTAGAAAAGATAATTAATAATTTTCTTCATCTGTCGTCACTATTGGACAACCTTGTTTAGTGTTTCTGTCAATAGATGCTGTCTGAACTGTTTCCATGAGTTACACAGACGCTGGGCATTAAATTTAATTCTCTACAAATCTGAACATGAGACTGTCTTGCTAAAAGTTTTTGTATAATTTGCCACCTCTTCCAATCATCTAAATGCTGGTGGTTGCTCTTTATTATTGTTACTATATGAATACCAGCATTTGCTGCGCAAATACACCAATAAATTCTGCCAGATGTACAAGGGAACAGAAGCCAAATTTTATAACGCCCACTTATAAAGACTTTGCCTTTACTGGATCCACCCTCGCATACTTGTACGCTACGTAACCGAAGGATATGATTTTGATCTAAATAAACTTAGAAAAATTTACTTAATTACAATGTTGGCCAACCAAATTGCAACACTAAGAAATACATAAAATAATTCTACAAAATTTATTTTGTAGATAACATGTTGACCAACTATCAAGTGATTAAATTTATAGAATTCTTAGAAGTGTGGTTCCTGCCAAAATCAATAAGCAAAGTCCACCATTATTAGAGATCACCGCTGCCACACGCCTCGGCATTAATTCAAAAAGATTGAATGTGTTCTCGGAGTACGGCAGACCAAACAACTTCATACGTTGCCTATGTTGATCTGGTGTGGCAACTGGGGATGTAATGTGAGTCAATCTTTGTGCAACTATGGACTAATTGTTTTTTATTGGTGAAATATCCAGAAGCATGCCAACCTGGGAAATAATTCAATCTCATGATGGACGAAGAACCCTTGGGCTAAGCGTGCCATATGTGGTCCAGCATTATCCTACTGAAATATATCTGCGGTCAAACTGGTTGCAAAAACTCGGAGAAGTAGTGCTGGCCGTTTATAGTACCGCAATGCGTACTAGATGAGTGCAAGAGTGATATCCAATAAACCTATATCTTAATACCCAGTGCAGGACTAGTGTGGCGGTGAATAATGCAGCTGTTCAGCATCCTCTCTTCACGGTGTCTCCTGACACGAATGCCAACATAGTTATGTCGCAGATAGAATCGTGACTCTTCAGTGAAGACAATTTTATTCTATCCTACCATCCACATCCTTCTTTTATCTTACAAGTGGAGGCAAAGACGTCTGTCATTTCGCTTCAGGGGTAAATGAAACAACAAATGTCTTGTGGATAGACTACTCTTCTGTAAACGGCGTTGCATGGTACTCGCAGAAACTGTTGATGGATTACAGACTAAATGTGCTGCGCTATGTTTCGTGATGTGCCTGAGTGTCCGTCACTGTTATGCGCACAATTTGTCCGTCATCACGTGAAGTGATGAATTGAGGTGGGATACTATCGAATTCATCTGTCCGTCATACCCTGCTGCTTTAAACGATCATATATCCGCATTTCCGTAGTTTGGTTTCGTCCAACATGACTACCTATATCTCTGAAAGCTAATCCACAATCTCGGTAGGCCACTATCGCACTCGAATATTTGATCGAAAATTAATCGTTGTTTTCTACGAGGCATAATTGATCGTATATATATATATATATATATATATATATATATATATATATATATATATATATATATATATATATATTGAAAAAAGCACAAGAAAAACACAATGGCTGAACTTGAAATCGTTGAAATCTCCAAATCTTAAAAAGTGCTTTGAAATGGTGCCACAAACGTGCGTGATGTGCTTCTGGGCTGAAATTCTAATCACATTTGGATATCTTATCTTCGCTAATGACTATTATAATTTTCATGTTATTTCCATGCTTTCTTTAGGGTGTTGCACTTACGTTACTATCAGAGAAAATGACTTCTAAACTTTTTCATGATGTAATCCTAACAGTACCAAGACAAAAATTAATGATATCTGCAAAACCAAAATGTATTCATTATAAAGTCAACTAAGAATTTCCAATTTAAATATTTTCTGATATTTGAAGTAAATTTCAAAAAAAATTTTTAATTAATTTTCACTTTATAGTATTTCAGAATTGGAATTGAATAAATTATTAGATTTAAGAATCATGAATGTATTTGTATGAGTAAGAAATAACTTTAAGCAATTTTCCTTAATTCTGAAAATATTTAATGAAATATCTGGTGCTATTTTTTAATTTTTACAGATTTGTTGCCTTGATGCAAGCATTCTGTACGAAACAGATGTGATTAATCATCTCATTAATTATGTTCGTGAGAAAATTAATCTTTGTGGATTCCAACATACAGTATTGAAACAAAGCATGTAAATTTTATAAGCTGAATTTTATTTTAGTATTCATTAATTTGATATTCATGTGATGAAAAATACTTTTTCATGTTTACTATTCAAACAAAAGTATGCTTTTATGTGGATAATAAATAATAAATAAGGAAATTGATTGTATTTATCTTATTTATGAAAAACAAAAATTGTCAAAAGAATTTATAAAAAAATTATGATAAGAAAACACTTTTGTATCTGAAGATCTACGGTATGATAAGCATTTAAAAAGCTCTTTAACTAGTAGCAGAAAGGATAATATATTATGCACAGTTATTAAAATTTAATTAAATTAGCTTAATCGTAAAACATATTTTTATGAAAACTAAGTATAAAGCATTTTGATAAATTTAATAAAAACAAAATCATTTTTAGAAATCCAAACGTTTTTTCACAGGAATTTCAGAACAACATTTAAAATTGATCATTCATTATTTGGTGAAATTAATAAAATTAACGTTGCAGATATTAATAAAATATGGACATAAATAATTTTGGATTTAACAAAATTAAATGGAAAAATTTGGTTTTTATATATATATTTAACAATGCTCTCTCTCTCTCTTTGCTATTTGTTCAACATTTTATTGCTTTAACAATTATTAAATATTATTACATTTTATTGCTATAAGCATCAACATTTTCTTGCTTTAAATATTAATATGAAAGATTTTAGTTCTTCAGAATCCGAATTTAAACATAAATTCTGCTACATTATGATCTGATTTTGTTGACAAGGGTTAGTTTATTAACTCTTGAGGGCAAATAATAAATATAAGAGAAAAATAAAACTATGAATTGATATGCATATATTGACATTACACATATTTTACATCCTTCTGATATAACTAAAGTCTATATCTTAAAAATTATAATTTTTAATCCAAAGTCAAGTGGTTTCCTTTCTTATTAGGTCAATAAATGTCCCTTGTAGTTTGAAATATCTTTTAAATAAAAAAACTTGAGAAAATTATTACTTTTGTGTAAAAAAAGATAAGAAATATTGCCGACCAGTTTTAGTTATCACTTATGAGTTTTTTTTCTGTATTATTTTGTTTGTATTTTCTTTCTTTTTATTTTATGTTTTATCAAAAATATAAGAAGAGAAATATTTGTAATTTATTTACTTCTTTGGTTAAATTTGCACAGATATATTCCTAATAATTTCTTCTGAATTTAAGATTAGTTAAGAATTTCATTTTTAATGACTTTTTTATTAATTTTGCATTTTCCATTACATTTAAAGTGCTTATAGGGATTTTCTATAATGTATATTCATTGAGTTCTTTCAACTGTGCATTTTAGTTTTAATTACTTTAGTTACTTAAGCGTTTTCTATTATTTATATATTATTTTAATAGAATCTGCTAAATTTTTCTTGATTTAATTATATATATATATATATATATATATATATATATATATATATATATATATATATATATATATATATATATATATATATTCAAAATTAAAATTAAACGCATTTTTAATAATAACACATTAAATATTATATCAGAAGACACATGAATTTTTCATCCATTTTATATGCACTTGTTTGGCAACACTATTTTTTAGCAATAAAATAGTCATATTTTAAATATGATAGATTTCTGATTAGAAAATTTTGTTTGATACTTTTCAAATTTTATTCAAACACAATTTCACTTTTATAATCAAAGTTATACTGCTTTTTTTTCTAAATTTTATGTTTGATCATAAATAAAATATGCCTATGTATAATGTTTTATATAATATTAATGAGATCTCATCATAAGACTAACTATACTCCAAATAAAATGAATTTTCTATAGCAAAGGTTCAAATATTTATTTATAGTTTAAAAATCATTTTCTATTTTATCATTTCCATATTTCTGTAACTTTTATATTTGTTTATCAAACGAACATTTTTGATCATCGAGCTCAATCTTTAATTTAATTAAAGAATTTTATTCTCCACTATAGAATATGTGTTTTATCAGTATTCAAAATTAACTGTGTACTTTATAATCGAGTTTAATAGCTTATGCGTAATGTGATTTTACACTTCTATCCCATGTGTAGTGCATGTTTATACACATTAAATATATTTAAAAAATAACACATTAAATAAAATTTTAAAAAATGTTTTTTTCAATAAAAAAAATTTTTACATTTTGAATATATCTAGCAATGTTCAAGTCAATTTTTTCAATAACATACAGAAAACAAAATTTAAAAACTGAATGGGAAAGAATAAAACCAAATATATTTTATAAAAGATTTTATGGAAAAAAGAGAACTTTATTGGGCATATAATTAAAATAAAATAATGAAAAACACACTTCTTTATAAAATGTAATAAACATATTATGAATAGTTCCTTGTTTAATAAATAAAGATCAAATGGACATCATTTATATGCGTTTCAACGCAGACGCCTACGCATTTGTTTCACATTTGACATTCAATTTTTATCATAAGGCAGAGTAATCAATGAAGCAGTTTAAGTAAGCTTTTTACCGGAAATCTTTCAAAAAAAAATTTGCAATATATGAATATTTATAAATGTTTCTGTTCAAAATCTTTTATATTTGTAAATATTCTGGAAAAAAAAGAAATTATCTTTCAGTGGTTTAAGTTTGAAGTAATATTCATGTATGTGCATATATACTCAAGCATGTAAATTATTTATGAAAGTAAACATATACATTCGTATGTAACTTTTTGTTTTTGAAACACGGGTGAATTTATAATGTTCAAAATATGCTTATTAATAATTTTTTCAATTTCTCAATGTTTAATTTACAGAAGTTAAATGAATTCTGAACATTTATTTCATAAAAACAACAGTCACCTTCCTCGATAATTTAAGTAGTTACAGAGAAGCTAATGAATTTAAACAATTCATGTTTAATTTGTCATTACAAGAATACATCTTTTATGGTATTTTTATAATATATTTCATTGTATTTCATCAAATAAAAAATTAAATTTAACAAAACATATTTTATTTTCTAAAACTAAGTTTAATTGAAATATTTTTCATTTATATTCTTAAAAATTATGAAATTAAATTACTGATTTTAAAAACGCAAAATGAATAATATGTAATTAATTATTCTAGAATTAATACTAGAATAATCAATTTTTAATTATTTGAGATTGATACTGAATATTTTAAAAATTTAAGAAAATTATTTTAAATGTATCAATGTTGACAAATTTACATAAATTTTTCCGCATCAGCAAAATAAAATCAATTCCTTCAGTTTAAGTTTTGTTTCATTACAATGCTTTTGATAAAACTATAAATAAAAAAATTATTGAAATAGGGTAGGATTTAAACGAATACTTTCAAATATGTAGTTGAGTTTGCGAGTTATTATTACACACGAAAGAGAGAATATTCAAAACATGGCTGATTATTCATTAACATAATAATAACCCTCGAGATCCAGTGGACTTTATAAAAAGTTTTAGAATTATTCAAGGTTAGCTTAAATAATTCTTGATTCTTAATTCAGATAATAAAACTTTAAGAATCATTCTACAATTAAGAATTATTCATACCTATACAGTTAAGAATTATTCAAGGTTACAATTATATGCAATTACAGACAGGTATAAAAAGGATAAGATGTTTCATTCATTATCAGTGATTACCAGTTAAATTTTAGAAATGAGCAAAGCAGAAACCAATGCTTTTTATCATCGATTTAAGACTTTTTATGTATTAATATAATAAAAATAAATTAATAATACATAACTTAAGAACTGAATGATTTACAGTTTAAAATATTTGAAACAGGGTAAAAACCTAGAAGAGCCCACACCCTTGGCGATGAACTTAAAAAGAGAGTTAAGTCAGAACAAAATTCTAGAAATAGTTTGGTTTATGATATCTCGTGTATCGAAATAGGGTTGCCAAGATTGGAGTAAACCATAATTATCTCCAACCAAAATCATTCGCGCTAAGGGAGTTGAGGAATATTTGAAAGAAGAGCCACTTATTGAATTAAAACTTTAACAGTAATTTGTATAAAATGTAGTAACTCAGATTCCGAAAATTCCCAGATGCAATGACTACCGATGAGGAATACCAAAATACTCAGAATTCTCATTACTCAAAGCTGTTTCAGGACATTGTACCCGATATCATGATAAATAGTACATTTAATAAAGTTTTCATTGAATTTATTTAGAGGACGCTTTTTCATCAGTCAAAACCCTTGATCAATGGTTAATGAATGGTGAATTAATACTTCTTCTATTAAAACATTATTTCAATAGGCTGACAGTAATTCGCTTTCATGGTAAACCTGTGCAACAAAATTGTTTGATGTAGCAAAAAAATCTGAAAATTCTGATATTTAATAGAGCAGTCTCACATTTGGAAACATTTTCTTACATTATGCATTTATAAAAAAGATATTATACTCTTTATTATCATTTATATGCAAAAGAGATGTCTTTCTCCAGCAATTTTCTATATATATATATCTTATATATATATATATATATATATATATATATATATATATATATATATATATATCTATATATTTATATATATATATATCTTATATATATATATATATATATATATATATATATATATATATATATATATATATATATATATATATATATATATATATATATATATATATATATATGGTTCGACAAATAGCATTTTTACATTAATGTTTAATGCTTCTAAAATACTGTTCTGTTTATTACGAAAATGCTAAAATCTTGTTTTTTTGAAATTTAAATTATAAATCTCTATTCTCAAAAACCACTGGATTATTCCTTGTATCCCTCATCAAATATGTCAGCTGCAACAGAAATTAATTGTTATGTTCCCTAAAGATTGGAAAAATTTGAAGGCATTTATAAAGATTCGACTTCAAACGATTATTTTATAGAATCTGCAGCATCTTTTCTGCTGCTCTTCATAGATTATAAGAATACTCTGCAAATTTCATTTATTAAAATAAGCTTCAAGTTTGTAAAATGATTTTTTGTGTTATTTAACTCATATGATCTTGTAGCGAAATATGTAGCTTATTAAACCTGCCAAATCAAATTTTGTTAGGAGAAAGTTATATGCAAATGCTAATGATATTAAACTTAGAAAACTAAGAAATTTATAATATTAATGAATTACTAACGTTAGTAGTTAATTAGAATTTTAATTTAGTGACATAATCATATTTTCTGCCTTCAAATTAAACTTTAATAAACAATCATTTCTGTATTTAGTGTAATTAATTTATGATTATAAAATTATTGTATGAAATTTTGACGTTCACTATATTGGACCAGCGTTTATGGAAATAAAAATTCAAGTTTATGATTTATAAATAATTTGGATTGACATAAAATATTCAACTGGTAAGTACTCAGTTTTGTTTTCTGAATGCACATCAATCTAGGTGGATGCTTGGAAGTTTACTGCTTTTCTTCTTTGTGACACGTTAATATGATTCATTATCTATAAAAGACTTTAGAGATGATGAAGGGTAGAATGACTGATAGATATTAAATTATATATATATATCATTTGACCGTTAAGTATGCAATGTTTACAATTTTACTGTTAGAGTCCATTGTGATGATAAATTCGCTTTTCTCTTTTTAAATCTCCTATTGTACATGTGTATCATCTTCTATGAGAAAAAAACAACACAAAAACTTCATCAAATATCAACCAGTTACACAATAAGAATGCATGTAAATATATAAGCTTATATTCTTAATAACATAAAATAAAGTATTGCATAAAATATTATTAACATTTAACAAACATATTGTTAACAACGGATAAAGTATAGTTAAGTAATAAGACAGTGTCATATCAACAATTTTTTTTTAACAAAAGGTGTTTTATCTATCTTCAACAAAAAAGAAAACTTTAATATCCACGAAGCCAAAATTAAAAGTTACCAAGCGAAAACAAAATTGCTTTACGTTCATAAGTTTTCAGGCTTCACTCTTTTGTGAAACAAAATTAAATAAAACGTTAAACATAAAAAAATGGATGAAAAGAAAAAAAGTAATGCATTTAATTTTGCACTGACAGTATCACTTTCAAGGAACCTACCAATATTTCAACAAAATGCTGATAAGTGCTGATCCCTTGATGTATAAAAAGAGAAATGAGAAAAGCGAATCGGTGTTAAAAAAAAGGCCCCCAAGAAAGCAGTAATTAACGCCGAATGAAAGAGAAACGCAAACCCAGCAGCACAAAAATATGTCAGGGCCACCAGCTCATTCTCGTCTAATCAAAGAGGTTTTGTATTTTGAGACTTATCACTCAATGCAACTATTCCACTGAAGACAGGAGAAATTAGATTAGAAATTCTAAAAGTAAAATCTGTATATTATTTTAAATGTAATTTATTAATACTGACAGTTATTTTGTCACTATTAATTAATCTTAGTCAAATTAAAATTTCTTACATTTTTCTTTAAGTGAAAATGTTTTCATAATATATTTTGAAATACAGTTTTTTCTACTTAGATAAACTTTATATAATAGGAAATGAAATTTTTTACATGTTTGCATCTTGTAATAAAAGAAAAATAATAAATAAGGTAACTAAAAGCATAAGAAAATAGCTAACTAATCTTAATTAGGAATAAATACAATATGATTAATCTTAGCATTTTATTACTACCACCGGTTAAGAGAGACTAATAATTTTTTTCTCTCCAAAAACTAATTAACTAAAAAATCATTTGAGTATTCAATTTTCAATTCCACAATGATAACATTAATAAGAATTAGATTTATAAGCAATTTGTTATTCTATGTAATAATTAATCCAGTCTGATGAAGTCAGTTCAGATCCATGATTACGGTGACCTATAAAAAGTCGAAAACAAGGAGAAGGGAAGAAAATAAATTTCGTACCAAAGAAGACTCAAACATTCAAGATTGTTTAGCGAAAGACTGATGGGGACATTATATACAAAAAGAGTAGGATTTCTCATCCTCAAAAAATTCAAGATATTTCTGGTTGCCGATGGAAATCCGCAAGTGGTTGGTGCAGTTTTTCTACCATATTAGAATGTCAGAAATATAACTGGTTCACAAACCCAATATCAGAAGTGAGTAGGAAGTACCGACCAATCTTTCTTAAATTCGAAGGTTTTTTCTGCAAAAAAAAGTTCAAGGTACCAAATTAAAAGAATATTGGTACCCAAACAAAAGAATATATTAATATCTTTCTAAAAACTCCATGGAAAAATTCGCTTTCAGACAAGTAGCTAATTTGACGAAATCAACTAATGAACGTTTGTGATTACGAATTGTATGTTAATTAAAAATCGTAGTGTAAACATGAAACTAAAGTTTCAACTTCAAAAGAGCAAATCCTTGATTATGTTGATGATAAGATACATAGTTTCAAAGAATATAATTCATCAAAAATAAAATGAAAGTAATCAGATTTTTTTCATTTATTAATAAAATTCTAATGGTTGTTTTCACCTTTAAAATATTGAATAAAGAAAGTAATTCTGGATTTGAACAACAACGTTCTAATATATGTTTTGAGAGAATTAATTTAAAATCATCCTTTTCTTAAAACAAAAATCTCTAAACTTCTTTATTTTGAAAATTTTTTTTAAATGGAATTTTAACTGGAAATAGAAAAACAAATGTATTTTTTACAAGAATTAAAAATATGCATCTAGTAATTACAAAAGAATTCTAAAAATTTGGTTAACATTATTTGCATAAATTGAGTTTTTCAATAATTTGAAATTATTTTGAGATAAGAAAAAATTCATAAATCTAATATTGTGTTAAATTAAAAATATCTTAATTTATAAGGACATTTATGTCACGAAAGTTAACTTATTTTATAAGTTTATGTTATAAATATAAATTAAGTAAACGTATGTGATTTGATTTCCATATTAAAATTAGTAGGATAACATATATAACATAACTTATCTTTGATACAACATTGTTTCATAATATTGCTGTATAATAAATATTATGTAAGAAAATTTATAGCATTGCTATATGACAAATATTGTGCAAGAGAATATATCTGTAAATCTAACATTGATTTAGTTAAAACTATTGTTAATAAAGTACTATTTTATATTCCTAAGTAAATCATTTCATGTAACAGGATAATTTATATTAAAATCTTAAATTCTTTGTAGTCTAAGCAGTGTTCATAAAGTTAAATTCCGGTATGTAATAAAACGATTGATGTAAACAATTTGAACAGTTTTTAAGTAAATAATTTCATTTTTTATACATAAATTAAGTTTATTATTTTTAAATATGTATTTTTATATAAGCATATGTTTAAAAAATTCAAAAAGTAGAAGGAAAAGAGTTAAAATGTTAAGGATAGTATAATATCAATTTTTTAAAAAATAGTTATGAAAGATTCAGTTTAAATTAAAATTTACAATATTTCTCTAATAGAATAAAAAACATAAACAAATTATAAATAAGATAAATATTAATAAAAGCGTATTTTGCAAAGAATTAATAAATTAATAAATTACTTCTTAATTATTATCGTTAATGAATTTTTAGCTTAATTATAACTTTTTATTTTCTATTTATTCTTAAACCTTTTAGGAATTTCTTCTAAATATTTAATTAATTTTAATATTTTTATGTAATGTTTTTTGATATTAATGTAAATTAGCTAACTTTATGGTTTCCAAAAAGCATTCTTAAATTATGAAAATATATCTTTCTCAATAGTGACTTTTTTATATTTGAAATTATTTTCAAATTTAGTCAACCAAATACTTCTAGTTTCATTCTTTTGAATGTATTTCTTAATGTGTCCTAGATAATTGCTATTAAATAAAATTATCATTTTCAGCATAGTCTCATTATATATAATGTATCAATAGAGTCGTCTTATAGGTGTCAATTGACACTTCAGTTTTTACTGGCACAACAACGATGAAGGAAAATAAATCATTTTCGGTATCAAAAATCAAACAAAAGCAATAATTAAGGGGAAAATGATATATCATTCTCAGTATGTAAACTTTCATAAAATATATAATAATATTAGTATCATTTATTTTTATTTGATGATATCCTTTCAATTCTTTCAAGTCCCTTTTGATGACTTTTATTATGAAGTCCAATACTTAAAAACTGTATTTTTAATGAAATTTAATGAGATTAAGACATGAAATTAAAAGCAATCTAAAGATGAATTATAACAAATTATACTAACTTTACTTATCATTGATAGATTTTCAAACATTCTTAAAATAAGGTAACGAAAAATGAAGTTAGAATAACTTTTTTAGAGAAATGATCTTCTTAACCTCATTATTGATTTCAGAACGCAATAGAAATTAAACAAAAAATTTATATTTCTGTAACCTATTAAATTAATGAGTAAAATGTTATGAATGCTTCATGACTATAAATAAATGGATTCGATGTATTTACAGAATAATACAATTTTTAAAAAAATGGAAAAATATATGACTTTTAATTGGGATAAAATGACAAAATATTCATTGTTACATCACTTATAATTTTAAAAATGTATAAAATATAAATGTTACAAAGTATATATAAAATACCTTAAAATTTCATAAAATAAATGTTAAGGTTGTTTCAATAAGCGCAAACTTTTTGGAAACTTTTTGAAGCTAGTGTTCGATAGATATGGAAATCGGTATGGTATTTATATAATAGTAGATATTATATATAAATATATATATATATATATATATATATATATATATATATATATATATATATATATATATATATATATATATATGTATATATATATATATATATATATATATATATATATATATATATATATATATATATATATATATATATATATATATATATTATATCTTTTTATTGCTTTTTACCAAATTTCTTTTATATTTTTCCATTTTTTAATGTTTTTCATTTCACTGACTTTAAGATTTTTTAATCCTTTCATCCATTTTTCTAATTTTTGCATAAACTAACAATTTTTAGAAATGATTACAAAATCACATTGTTATTGACATATTAAATATGCTTTTGTAAAGAATTAATGGTTCATGATATATGCTTTAAAATGTCGAAAAATAGATACATTTATTAGGAAAAATGTATTTTAAAATGGTAATTTAAGTACCAGAGTATTTAATACATTATAAATCCATCATATACAATTTTTATACTCTGCCAAAATTTAATTTGGGAAAATAAAATCTTTCTAAATTTGAAACTAAGTATCTGATTTTGTTTTTATAATTTGAGTAGCATTATTAATTTATAAAAACAAATTACTCAATTTTATGTTCAGTATTCCATTTTTGCTAGATATTTTACTCAAATTTTATATTTATTTTCATCTTTTTCTATTTTCGTCATTTAATTTTTTTCAAATTCTCTCTTTTTATCTCTTTCATTTTGTCCTCACTATTTGAAATTTCTGCAAAGTTTTAATCTTGAAAGATTGCTTCTAAATTTCAAAAGATTTTATAGAAATTAAACATAAAATTTAGTATTTTAATTATTGTTGAATCGTCTTTTACAAGATCATAATTTGCGCAAAAACTTAGTTCTCTTAATGAAGTTATTAACTGTGATGGTCTCAAAAATAAAAATGATTTTATTGTATAAAATGATGAAATATAATTTGTTTTCAACTTATTTTATTCCTATATTACTCTTGTATTGTATGGAGTTAATTGAGATAGCATCAGATAGTCATTTTACTTATTTTAAAATTATATTGTTAACTGTTATTTTGTATAATGCAGTTCAAAAAATTACAAAAAATAGAAAAAATAAATCTTTATAATTTATTATTTATTTATAATTAAACTTTATTATTTATTATTAAATAAAGATTTATCGTTTATTTTTAATCCAACATGAGGGTTTTCATTTATAAAATTTCATATGTACTATATTACACAAGATAAATAATTTTATTCTAAGTTTGTAAAAAACTTTGCGTAATCTATTTTGACAATCATAGATAATTTGCATTATTTAAAGATAAAAAAGTATTTTAAGCTACTTTTTGATGATTAATTTGACAATTTGAAAGTAGGAATAATTTTAAAATGCTAAATGAAAAATATTGCGAAATAAAAAGTGTATCATTCAAAATATTATCATTCACTTGCTGCTGATGAAATGTTTTATTTTTTCAAAAATTATAGTTTAAATATACACATTAATATAGTTTAAATATATATCTTGCTTTAAGTTGTATTTTTTGCTTTGATAAGTATCTGTAATGATCAAATTATCAATTAAACTTACTCTAGTTAAATATATTGAATAAATTTTATACCACACTAAAAAATAAGTTATATGAGCTTTTATTGGGTTTTCATTAATCATAGTAAGAATTTATTGATTAAAATAACATTTGATATTTTATTGGCTGTAAAGATAATATATTAGTTTAATTATTGGGGTTAACAATACGTACTTAAATGCTAATTGTAATTTACAGATATGAGTCGTAATATAAAATGTACATTTAAAAATCTTGACATTAAAATCTTGATCAATCTTGATCTTAAATAATTAATTTTATCATTCATGACTTCCGAAGTTGCTTATTTTTAAAATAACATAGGGAAAATATTTTTAATGAAAATTTTAGATATTATAAAAATTTAAATGATCTGTAATAATATAATTTTGTAAAACATGTAATAACAATTATTATATGCTGCCTTAGATCATATTATTTTAAAATTTTTGCTCACTAAAATTAACAAAAATATTAAAAGTGTAACTGCTCCAAACTGTTGATGAAATATTTAATTTAAAAATTGAAACATTTTTAGTTAAGACAAAATTATCTAATTCTTGGTTCCAATCTTTTCCAAGTGAAGTAATACCTATGAAGCTGGCGGGTCAAATATTAAGTTATCTTTTGATAGATTCCTATTTCTAAGTCATGAAGACTCTCTTTCGAAATTTTACTTTAAATGGTAGAGCCCAGATCTGGGCATTGTACGGAGAAATTATTGTTACACCAGCATGCTTTCCTATACCTAGCCCTGAGAATGGCTCCACTAGTTAGATAGAAACTGCCGGGTGGATTCTTCCTAATTTTGAAACAGAGAACAAGCAGTAGACTCCCAGTACTTGGTTTGCCACTCCAGAGGTTCATTTCACTTGAAGGACATCGCAATCACCCCAGTTTTAACGTGTCCCATCCACCATTAGTGAACACGACGCATCCTTAGTTAAGCCGGGATTCGAACTGTCTACCTTCCGATAGTGAGATAGCAAATGCCCTAACCAACCAGGGCACAGCTGCTTCTTTGCAAAGAAGTATGCAGATAAAACAAAAAATAATCCAATAATACAGATTCAAAAAATACTGAATTTATATTTTTCAATGTTTTAAAATTTGTTCTTCGAAAAAAATAAAATATCACTATGGAATAAATTATGTGTGCATATGTGATCGGATATGTAATAAATACATGTTTATAAATTATTGGGAACAAGTTTATATATTATTAACTAATGATTTCAATTTTTGGTACAAAATATAATATATAATAAAAAGTTTTAAATATTTAAAAAAAAAGCAAATATAAGAAACCATATCTTTAAGATTTTGTTTATAAAAAGAAGATAAAAAGTATTGTAGAACATTTATATGACTGTCATGTGGGGAACTATAATCTCATTCTGTATTACTAAACTAAAATATTTTTTAAGTATATATTCACATATTTAATTATCAACTTAAAATGTACGATTTGAGAGATTGTTATATATAATATTTTGATATAGATATTCATCGGACATTTGCATACATTAAAAACAAATTAAAAAAATTTACTTTGATATGTTTTTTCTTCCAATTTAAAGAAATTTCTATGTTAATAAAACTTAAGAAAATAAAAAAATTTTTTAGTTTTTGGCATCTTTCAGCTATTAATTTTCAACAATGAATATAATAATATTCCATAATAAATTTCATCAGGGGTGTTTTGTTATTTAAATATTCTTAGCTTCTATAATATATTAAATAGAAAATAGGGGAGAGAAACTGTAATACTTCCATTTTTGTTTCATTCATCTAATTAAATATTTCTTTTTTAAAAAAAATTTAATATGCTCTTTCTTATAATATAAAAATCCAATTTCTTAAAATGAATTTAGAATGTGAGACTTACAATTATTTTCAAAGCAATTGAAAAACATAACTTACTCTTTTGCTTAAACTGCAATAGTAAAATCAATTTTCAATCCTATTTTTTAATTATAAATAATATTTAATTGACATTTAATAATTTCATTTTATTGTAAATGGAATTGTATACACATAATTGTATACACATTCTGATAAGTTGAGTTTCAACTTTTCATTCTGAGCTTTATCTTTTTCTCATATAAAAAGCCAATGTATTTAAATGACCTAGATTAGAAATCACATTTTCTGCGTTTTATACATCTTTACTCAAAACTCACATTTAAATTTAAAATTTCTGTTGGGCATGTTAACAATAAAAAGATTATTAAGATATTTTAATTAACTCAAATATGATATTTTAATATTGATTCCCCCCCCAGTAATGATATTAATTTATTCTCTTAAAATATAATATCCACAGCTTAATATATTGCTAGTAATAAGTAAAAAAAATGAATTATGTGAAAATATAGCAAAAATAGTAATAAAAATAAGATGAAAAATATTCCTTTATTGAAAAACCCTTGCTTCTCGAACAAATAAATTAAAAATTGTTAAAATATCTAATTCAAATTTTGAAGGTTCTATTATTGAACATTTTACGAATTGATTTTGTATAATTATTTATTTTTTAATTATATTCATAAGTAACTGAAAAAAATAAAATACGCATCATTTTATTAACAAGTGATTAAATTATCATTATTCTTTTTAATTTTTTAACACGACTCAATAAACTAAGCACGGAAAAGAAATCCCTCAATGAATTTATTGTGATCATTAAGGTTTTTTATTAATAACTAATGAAAATTTTAGAAATATTTGAAACATACGTGATAATTTCAAACAGCTTTGTGGTAATTACCAGTAATTAAATAATCTAAAGTAATTAAAAAGGAATAAAACGTAATTTTCCTGCTAGGAAAAACACCCATTTTCAGGTTATAAAAACCTTTAACTGCTTTAATCATAAGTTGCCAAACCGAAAAATTCTAAACAATTTAAACTATTCATGATGTTTCAAAATAATTAATTAGATAGGCTGAGGGAAACTCAAATTATCAGTGAAGATTATAGGAAAATTTCTAATGTCTTGACAGATACTTATTTCTCTACTTAAATAATTATAATTTACATACATTCGTTTACGTACACTGTCACTGAATAAATACACTTATAATTTTGTCTTCAGTTAGTACATTGCAATAATGTTTCTGCCTTTCAAACGTATAAGAAATATTTAAATCGATTATTTTTCTCATACGGATTCTAGAACAGTGAAATTTTCGTTTTTTATGTAAAAGATGAAATTTTCTATTTCTTTTCTTATTTGGAAGATTTTATTTGTTTTACTTATAAATAAATAAAGTATTCAATCTGTAAACAAATTTGAGGATATTTTATAATACTGAGTGATATTATTTGCTTATTGTTTGAGAAGTTAACATCATATATGTATTTTAGAAAATATTAAATGGCAAAGTGCGTGTAAAATGATAAATTCATAAGCAATATTTACAAAAATTAATTTTAATGTAAAATTTAATGAAATTAGGCTTTTGCCTAATTTGCACGCAGTAAGAAAAATTGAAAGGATCCAAACACTTTTGAAAAATTTAAAGTGTAATAAAAATTAGATAATAAATCTACTTAAAGCGTTGTGGATAAATAAAACAAATCAATTATGAACACCTAGTTAAGAAATATTCATTAATTGGTGTATTCTTCATTAATTAGTGTTTGTTTGGTATGAAATATTTATATTAGTAATTTAAAGAATAACTTTTAGTAGTGTAATAACTAAAATAACATTTTTAATTAATGTATGATGCAAAGCGGGAGTCATATCCATGATTCATAATATAGATTCATGATTCAATACATACTCTGAAATTATTTTATGGAAAATAATTGTCAAACATGTAGCCATTGTGTTGTCGAGTCTTATGTATCGATTTAGCATATATTCAAAAGCAAGAAAAACTTGCATAATGTTATGTATGGCCTCTCGAACAGTCAGAAAAGGCCACAATATAGCAGCCTATGGACTGGTTTGATGTTTAAATTTATTCTGAAGGTGAAATATATTATGAATCCTGAAAAAGAATCGAAATGCATTTCATTTCAGAGATGCTACATAATAATTTTGTCTGAGAATTTAGTGGACCAATGGAAGTGTCTAAAATCAGAAGAGTAATGTTATCAATTTGTTTTGGAAGTTGCACTTGGAGTAACAGAATTTTTCAAGCGAATCGAACAGCAGAAATAAATAAGTGAAGATGACCGGACAAGATGCTCCCATGTCTTTCTTCTGTGATATACAGAGACCTATTTTTGATAAAAAAAACTTATTTTTATTTTGTATAAAATGTATTTATATTGGATATAAAGTACATTTGATTATGTGTTTTCACTTACTCTTTCTTATATATTATACAATGTGACAAGACAAACATTGTTTCGAAACGTCTATTATAATCTCAAGTTTGTTGAAAGAATTTCAAAGCATCCACTGCAAATGTCTTTCTGAAACGGCTTTGAATAGATAACGGTAATTAGATGTCTTAGAGTAGGATGTATTTCTCATACTAAAACAGAAAGTTTTACAATTAGCTTCTCCTCTAAATAAAATATAAAAATATAAAACTTGTAAAATATTATTATTATACATACACACACACACGCATATATATATATATATATATATATATATATATATATATATATATATATATATATATATATATATATATATATATATATATATATATATATATATATATATATATATATATATATATATATATATATATATATATATATATATATATATATATATATATATATATATATATATATATATATATATATATATATATATATAATTTTTAAAAAAATATAAAGTACTTAAAACTAACTTTTTAGTCCCTGATAACTATATACATTCTACATGCTAAAATTATATTCAGATATTTCTGATGAATCGTCAATAATAATATTTTATCCACCATAATATTTTTATATATATATATTGTAGTATATGTTATATAATAACAGTTTCTTTCCATTTTTAGTCTTTAAATAACCTTTTAGAAATAAATTCCTTTATGTAAGGAAATAAGATACTGGAAGCAAAGATTGATTTTACATTAGAGTATCATATGCATTAAATGTAATATTGTAACATAATATTCCCCCTTATACTGAACGAAGCATCGATGAAAAATTAAAAAAAAATATTTCTATGCAAATTTTTCTTGACAAGAACAAATTTTATTTAGTTACAGTTTGAAATTCATCATATAAATGATTTTTTAGAAAATACATAGTACAGAAATATGAACACAAAAATATGACCGTAAATGTTTTAACAAAATAAACTACTAAATTCTGTATTATAGCAAAAAATAAATTGAATCGAAAGAACACGTCAGTAACACTAAATATACCAAAGAGCATTAACATTTAATTATTTTATACAATATCATTAATAAGAAAGGTTTTATTAAATAAGAACTTTTCATTTGTTCATGGTCTTCTGATAAGAGAAAACTAGCTCACTAATATAATTTACGTAACTGTGACTGCATTTTATGGAGCATTATTTATGTAACACTAGGTATTAAATCTCAGGTTTAAATTGCTCTTCTGGAGCATAAATCTCTGAACTTAATACTCATTGAATTTGATATACTTTACTACCTTTAAATCTCAAGTTTTACGACAAAGTTTATGCATAGAATTTAGTCTTATTATAGGATAAAATGTATATTTCAGTTCAACAAATATTGTTCAATGTTTTGTGCCATTACTTAAAATCAGTGGGCACAGTATAGAATTAATGTTTAAAAATATGTTTAAATAATGCAAATTTTGGAGTTGGCTTAAAAACAAATCTACATTATTTATATTGAGTCATGAATATATTTTAAATATTTGTAAAGATCTGTCTTTTAGATACATTGATTATAGCTTTTCCTTAAAGACAGTAAACTAAATTTAAATAAAAATAAAATGAATGGTTTTCATTTGATTCTTTTATATTTGTATTTATTGTTTATATCTCAATATTCTTATATATTTTTAAGAAAATATATTTATACTAATAAATAACTTTATTAAGCACATTCATTGATTTAAGTAAATATAAAATTTTATAAGTTTTTTATGCAAAAGTTAAACTTAGTAATAAAATAGATGAGAATTTGAAGTAAATAAAAGTTTAAAAGTTAAACTAAACATGTATTCTTAATTAATGAAAATAACAATGTCAAATTTATTAAGAATTAATATTCTAAATGATTTTGAAGCATTTAATGATAACATCAATCCTATATTGTGTAAAAATTTTTATTTTTCATTTAGTAAACACTGAATTAGCATAAATTAAAATTACTCAAAATGAAAACATAAAAAGTGATTTGTAACTAATTAATTTCATCTTTCAAGTTCTATTTCTTATGGATGTATTTCAATAAGGAATTAAAAATGTATTCTCTTTCGGCAAATAGATTCAAATTTAGAAATAGGAACTACATTAAACTTAGTGCTCAGAATCACTATAAGCAATGTATCAAAAAATTAAAAGATATTCAAATGAAAAAAATAACAAATAAAAATAATAGATTACTAATATAAGCATATATACAGGTATAAGATGTATAAATTAAATATTTTTACTGATACATATCAAAAGCTATTTACTAAATTGAAAAAATTCTCTACTAATGAAATGATAAAAATGAGCTTAATAAATTGAATATTAAAATCATTATTTTTGATTATATTTGTACAAATTAATTTTAAAGAAACTGATTCCAAAGAAAAAAGAATTAAAATTAAAATGTAAACATTTTTATTCATATATGAATATTTTAAATGAAGCAAAAAATACTTATAACTAAAATATTTAACATTTTTAAAATGTTTTTTAAATTTCAACTTTTTCAGATAAATCTTATTTTTATAATAAAAAATAAATTCATTTATGTAGGTGTATAATGAATATATATCATATAAATTTGTATTAAAAGCTTCACATTCTAGACAATAGAATCTTAAAATACCTTTCACATTGCTTGCTTAACTTAACAAAAAGTCATTTTAATTATGATTACTGATGTATATATATATATATATATATATATATATATATATATATATATATATATATATATATATATATATATATATATATATATATATATATATATATATATATATATATATATATATATATATATATATATATATATATATATATATATAGATATTATATTATTCATATTTTACTTTATGAATAAAGTATTAACTATTTTGAAAATAATAAAAAATATATGGATTGTTATTAATTATTCAAAATTAATAGACCTCTAATGAATAATTTCGTTTTATTTAGTTTATCCATAGACAGTAAAATAGGACACTGTTTAAAACATTATAAGGCACATTTTTACAAATTTTGGACAATTTTACTAATTATAACACACATGATAACAGAGTTCAAATTTATATGTTAATAAATTTATAACAATTTAAATCCAAATATCGCATATCTATGTTTCCACTTTAAAAGCCATGGCTTAAAAGGAAGATTTATGCATAAATCTATGAACTTGTCACAGTATTAATGTAATTTATCAAACTTGTCTTAAAAGCATGTGAACAGTATAAAATGATCTGTTGTGGAAAGAGAATAATTTTAGTACTGTTAATCAAATTTTTATATTTACTTGAATACTAAAATTTTAAATGGTATTGTTAAGTTAATGAACTCTTTCCAAAATCCTTAATTGGTATACAAACACAACCACTGTGTTTCATAATTACTTAAAATGGTTTAATATGATACATTGTTTATGCACTCACGTTAAACGCTTCACTTAGAGTTCCTCAAAAAAAGGTTTACATCATTTTGAAGTTAACAGAAATCACATTAAAAATAATGATGTAGAATATAATTTAATAAGTTCACAATAGAAAAAAAATCACTCTTTTATATGAAGGATACCAAACAATTATCAAATAAATATAATTTAAAATGTATTCATTAACTGAATTATTGAAAGAATCTATATTAACACATAACAATATGCAAAAATATATTACAATTAATTTTAAAATATCTATTTAAACTAATTTAGTAAAAATATAATTACATTTATTAAGAAAAGATATAAGGAATTAACATTTTTTATCAGCATGAAGTTTTTAATGAGAATGTCTTTTCAAAAACTAATTATAGAGATAATTTTTGCAGGGGATTTAATATTGATTAAATAAATTTATTTAATTAAAATAATACATTTCATAAGGTTTCATACAGCTTACCTACTTTCATATGAACACTTACTATAAATTATTAATGGAAATTACAAATTTAAAATATAGAAATCAGTTACATATTGTATATTGTATCTTACATATTGTATACGTTTATAATAATTGGACATAAATTACTTATTATAAATTTGGAAAAACCCCTACCATTATTGCTTAAGGCCATACATTGTTTGAAAAAATTGGCAAACTTGCACTGGATTTTAAAACATTTTTCAGTTTCACTCAACATTATTTCCAATTAAATCACTTAATGTATGTGAAACTATTAACTTCGTTAAGCAAGTACAACAAAAAAATTAAGTTTCTAGAATAATTCAAACGTAAATAAATTTCTTTGCGAATATTAAATATTTTGCCAAGTTTTATATTTGATATGCTGCCCTAGATTAAAAATGCAACACTATGAACGAATGATAGGGAAAATATGCAAATTTCAGGGTAGATGCCCTTTACCGAGTTATGCAAATGATGTGCAAGGCGCAACTCTCTAGGACGCATAGGATAAGATAAAAAGAGTGGAACCGCCACAGTAAGCAATACACGCTGTTAGTTTTGCTGAAAAATAAGAGTTGAAAGTTTATTCTTGACACCTATAATTGGAGAGATTACCAGACCATCGCCCACAGAGTCAATTCTAACATAACGTACGAGTTTACGAGGGCCATACTGATCGGACTAAGAAGGGCAGGTTGGTTCTTAAAGCAAATTGCAGTTGACAGACACTTGGGCGTGTCCGTAGTGCACTGGCTGTGGTAAAGATGGTTGGAACAAGGATTTATAGAATGTTGGAAGGATGCCCGTGTAGCCAGAAGACGTTGGCTTGGGTGGTTCAACGCGTCTGACGGGAAGTGTTGGCGGTCCCACAAATAAGGTTTGCCGAAATTCTGAAGAATGAGCAAGACATATAAACCAGAACATTTTGCCATCGATTGGTTGTTGTGGCTTGCGTTCATGGGGACCATTAAGAATACTCCCATTGATCCCACAGCATAGATGCCGATGTCTGGAATGGTGTCGTATTAGATCTATGTGGATGATGGAGTGGCACAAGATCGTCTTTTCAGATAAGTCACGCTTCCGTTCAGTGATAGTCGCCACTTACAGGTGTGGAGACGACGTAAAAGTAGGTCCAATCCTGCAGCAATTGTGGAATTTCCCATCGCATGACAATCTAACATCATGGTTTGGAGCGTCTTTGCGTACATTTCAAGGTCACCTCTATTCACGGCACTATGTCAGCCCAACATTATGTGGACGATGCATTGTAGCCGATGGCACTCCCTTACCTAATGCCCTTTATCAACAGGAAAATTTCCGACTGCACATTGCGTAAATTTATGATGGGTTTCTATATTGATGTGATTAGTTTTTTACAATGATTGAAATTTCTGGCCAAATTTAATTAATTATTCGGTGTAGATAATTGTTTAGTTGCTTGTAAACCATTTGATATTAATAATGGGATTTCAAGCATCACAATAATAACAGAATTTTCCATGAATAACTATAATCTTTTCATAAGATTAAAATTGTCCTCGTTAATTTTGTTATGTTCTGAACAATTCCAATGATACATTTGGTGATGTAAATATACTTCCTATTTAATATCTACGGAACATCGAAATCATTTCGAGCCCAATTATTTTGGCCGATAAGATTTTCTCAACAAGAGATGAAAAATGTAAGAGCTAACGATCTCTATTTCTACAACGGATTTAGGAAATTTTGTTAATACAAGTCAATAACAAGTTGAATTCCTCCATTATACTTGACAAATCTAGTTCCCAAAGGATATAAAATATTTTTTGAAATGTTTCGCTTCTATTTGCAGCTGAACAATTTAATTCTTGTCTATTGAAATTCTTTGTCTCTTGCTCTTTCAGATGTTGGAGATTCTTCGTGTACATATTAGCAATAATTTTAACAAAGATAATTGAATTTACCAATTTTCCATTTTTCTCAGTCTATTTGATCGCAGTAATGTAGAAATAGTCAAAATTTTCTGTTATTTCAGTCTTATATGAAAATAAAAATTGCTTTATATCTATTGAATAGCTTAGTATCTAATAAATAATTTTTAGAATGCATACATGATTTTATATATATATATATATGCATAAATTTATTTAAAAAAGAAATTTTGGAATGAAACCTTTCATATTTGACTTTCTCAAATAGGATAGTCAATGAAACTTTCACAGGAAGAAAGACTGTTTTTAAGATTTCGGAAATAATTAGGGGGTATAGCTTTTCAATATTTTATGTAAGGAACATAAATGAAAACATTTTTGTATTTTCTAATAAAGCAATACTATAAGCAGTTAGGTAAATATAATGACTCAAATATTTACAACTTTTTTGTTCCAGAATATAATAACTTGTACAAAGAAAGTAAATTACTTGTTCCAGAATGTGGCACGCTACACCTCTAAAAATGAGAAATAATTAGATTTCATGATGCTATAATATTAAAGAGTACTCTGAAATTAAAGTATATTATATCCTTTTCTCTCATTACAATAGTTAAATTCCTTGTGGTTAACTAATAAGTGAATAAAAATTCTTTTCATAAAAAATCGTTAAATCATGCTTTTCAATGAATATGGGAAAGAATAATTACAGATGTTATCATAAACTGATTTGAAATCTTGTATGAACTTATTTAAATACGTAAATACTTATATACTTAAAAACAAAAGTTTTTAAATATTTATATTTTCAAATATTTTTGTTAAGTACTAAAATACCCTGTTATTCTTTGTTCTAAATTTCCAATCAAATACACCATCAAAATCATCTTAGATAAATATATCACCTTAGATAAAGAAGTTTACTTTTGAATATATAAATTAATTAATATATATTAACAGTTTATTAGAATTTCGCACATAACTGAATTTTAATACAATACAAATTTATCTTCCATTTATTTTAATTTATGACAATTGATAAAATAACAGAGTTAAATAATGAAATTCGAGTGTTGAAAATAATTAAGTGGATGTAAAATAAATTTTAGGATTTATCTTTTAACTTTATAACCCAAATATTTTTAAAATTATACTTAATTAACATTTGTTTCTGATAATTTGAAAAGAATTGTTTATTTTTCTTCACGAATGTTTCTGAAAATTTACTTTGTCGTGCTTCCTTTTGTTTATTTTGTTTTATAGATTATTTTACATTTGCATTTTCCTTTTCTACGTTTTTCTTAATTTATTGATTTAAATTTCCTCAATTTTTAATGTGTGTGCCTTTTACATTTTTATGAGGAGTAACCTTATCTTCTTTTATCATGTCAAACCAATTTAATTCTTTTGCTCAACGAGTTTTTAAATAATGACACTAAGACAGTAAACGAGAGAAATTAAAAAATTTTTGAAATCGAGGAAACATTGATAAAGAAAGGAAATTTCATGTTTAATATAAAACATTTATCAAATACTTGACAAAGCCCTCGTTAAGATATAAATTAATGATTCATTAGGATATAAATTTGCAAACTTTATCCTAAAAATCACAAGAAATATGGATGAAATACATAAAAACTCAATAACGCCTACGTATGCAAAATTTTATATTTTGTTCAAAGCCATTTTGATCAATAAAAATTACAAACATAATGTGATTATAAAATGATTTCCCAAAAACATCTGGTCTTACGAAAAATTCACCAAATAAAAACGGTGAATGTATCTAATTTAATGAAATTTATAATATGAAAACTAAATTGCACTGAAATCAAACTATAAATGAATAAATGCTCCCAGAGAAATAATGTCATAAATTTTAATTAAGAAACGAAATATGTTAAAAGAAGAATATAACTCTAATCAAAAAGGAAAATAACTGGAAAGTATTTTACTCATTGAGAAACTCTACATATCTCAAAGTATAAACCATTGAGATATGTAGAGTTTTTGATTTATGAAAAATACGTTTTAAGATATTTTTAAATATACGTTCAATTATCAATTGTGCTTTTTCCTGATATAATAGATTGCAAATCCACTGCAAAAATGGATACAATTTACTTCAAAAATGAATGTTATAAGTTATTGTCTTACATAGAAACATTATTATATAGTAAAAACGGTGTCTTTTTACAAATGGTATAGGTATTACTACATGAACAATTTTACATGTAAAATAATTCATGCTTCCCATTATGGTCACTCTTGCACTATATTTTATACAAATTATCTTGATTATGCTTTCTCTTTAATTTTTCAATGGCCTCCATAATAATTCATCCATAGAATGATTTAACTATTCACTCTGACAAATTAATTATTTCAGTTTATAATAAATTACATAGGTCCTCTTCAAAATGCACTAATGATTATGTTTTTATAATACTCTGCTTAATAATGAATATAAAGAATCTTTGTTCATATGTTACTACTAATTTACCGTACTGTTACATATTAAATATTTATTTCAATCTAATTTAATTATTTAATGTAAATATCAAAATGATTATAAATGAATGCAATAAATTATTTTTTAAAAATTTTATAATCAGCTTTTTCCTGGAAATCACCCCGTACTTATAAGCAATTTCTTTTATGTATTTAAATTAGAGAAAATTTGTGGAAATCAACAAATTACTTTTTAACCTAAAACATGTGGTAAAATAGTATATATATATAAAATAGTGAAATAGTATATATATATATATATATATATATATATATATATATATATATATATATATATATATATATATATATATATATATATATATATATATATATATATATATATATATATATATATATATATATATATATAATAACAAAATCAACTGCTTTATAATCCATCATGATTAGATTAAAGGATTGCATTCCAATGAAAATAATTTTCATAAATTTGGACTAGTTTTAGGATTAAACATTATTTTACTATAAATTTCAAGACACTTAACTTAAATTCTGTTTTTATCATCACTAATATCATATTAAAAACACAACATTTTATAAACTAGAATTTAATTATTTCTCTTATATACATCATTGAGAAAAATCGATAAATTTCTAGACAATTCTCATTCATGCAGACAATTATTTTCGAAGGGTTCTATTTAGACCACTCAACATTTTAAGCAGCAAACATTTCCTTTCAACTGGATCATGATTTCATTAGGGTATGATTTCGTAATGAGACTATTTTATTTGCATCGCTGAATATTGGTAGAAAAATCAATATCTAAAAATGGTGAAATGTCAAGATATGTTAGGGACCCCATTGGAGTGAATACTATGCAAAGATATTTTAACCAACATAAGGATATTTGGTATTATATAAAAAATAAAATCTGATTAAAAATAATAAATAATAAATCACACATAATAAATATGATTACAAATTTCCAATTAATTCTGTATAAGTTATGTAAAAAAATCAAAATAGTTCAGTAAATAGAAAGTTTTTAGACACTATTGTATTTTATCCTAATAATAAAAAAATCTAACAATGCATTTAATAAATTTTATAATTCCCGTTAGTGTCCGATTAAAAACCATGAATATAAGTGAACTAACATCATTAAAATACTTCTCAATTATAAATTTTAATTTGGAAAATATTTTAGTATTTGTAAATATAACTACGTGTTTGGATTGCAGCCCTTTTTATAATAAATTGCTTATTTAAACATCAAGTAAAATATAATTATTACCTTTACAAAATTATTTGTATAAATGATTTTATAATTTTGCCTCTATTTCTTAATAAATTTCAAATTCAGTTTTAAAAATAATATACCATATCCCAAAAAAATTGGTGAAAATTATGCCATTTATTAAAATTCTTAATAAGCATTTGCTTAGATTTGTGAAATAATATAATCTGGGGTCTGATATAACATTTAACAACATTATAATCTGTCAACTCCCACCTGAGAAAAATATGATGGAATTTGTAAATAAATCTTGGCCACTTGTATCAAGATTGCGTTTCCATATCCATATTTACATATTTTTTTTCTAAATATTTCAAAGTAAGATTTCTTTGCTGTAATATAGCTTTTATATACAATAGTATCTATAGTTTACGCACAAGTATATACTACAATATACATACTCTAGGATATCATTTCAAATCATATACGTTGTATTTATGATAAAATTTCCTGTACTGTAGTATAATAAATTTTATCATGAATATCACTAATATGATATAATAATTGTCACATAAAATAATTAAGTATATATATTAAATTAATCGATTATTCTTGATTTATATTTTTAAATTATATAAAAATATAAATCAAGAATAATCGATAATTTTTTATTTACCAAAAAGTATTTCCTGCGGCAACTATATTTAACACAGTAAGTATTCTTTATGAATCTTAAAAAAGATATTGTGCTTCCTAGAAAAATATTTTAGAAGCGTGTGTTTTGCTTAAAAAATTAATTGTTTTCCCAGTATCTCAATTATTCTCTTTAATAGACTGGTAACTGCTTTCGTGCGTAACAAGAACCCGTATATAACAGGGAAAGTGTTTTAAAATTTACTTGATATAGTTAATGATAAAAATAACAAAAAAAATCGTTTAAAAGTTTTGCTAAATTGAACAAAACATTTTACCAAGGTAACTAACTATAAGACTAAAAAAATATATTGCTAAATTAAAAACTGGATTTAACAATTAAAGTTTTGATTATTAAAAAATTCTAACCTACTATTAAAATATTAAAAAAAGAATTATAATATTATCAAAGTTTTAAGTTATTTAAATATTATTTATATCTATAAATAGCATATTTTAATTTATTCTATAAATAATAAGAAATGCACAAACCTCAGTAACATTATATATTCTTTTATACAAAATTGAAGATGTTACTAAGTAATATTATATAAAAATTAAACTAAAATAGTTATTTTTATATTGAATTTAGTATGATAAAATATTGGTTAAAAATTAGAATTTTAATCCAATCAATTTTATGAAATTTAAGCAACTTTTATGTTTGTTTCAAAATTAAAAACAAAGAAACATTATAATAAAATATAAAGCTTTTTAATAAAGAATATTCTCCATAATTAATTTTTAATTAAAATCTGTAACAAGTTCTTTAAAATGACGTATATACTTTTTAAACTAATTAGTTTTCATCACTTAACTTTTCTAAATTCAATTACAGAAACTGATCAACTTTATTGTAATGACGTTAATACTTTTGATGGTATTAACATGTAAAAACTATAATTAATATAAAAACATAATTTTGATTCTCTATTTTTAATCAACATAAATTTTTTGTGTTCTTTAGTTTGGCGTTTAGCTAAAAGTATAAGTAAGCCAATATATATTTCTACTGGAAAAAAATTTTCTGGTGGGTATAAGATAGGTTTAGGTGATCTTTATTTATTATATTTCCCTATTTTTTTATTATTATCATCTGGGCTTGAGTGAAGCTATTTGTACTTATAACAGTCAATATAGCCAAACATTTGTAGTTTTAAATAATATACTATTTTATCAATATATTTCGTTAAATATAATAATTTTCATCAAAATCTTATAAAATAAATCACAGTAAAATTATTATAAAAACAAAATTTATACAAAATATAATATTATGAATGATGCTTTCTCTGTTTAAGCTAATTAATCTTATATATTTTGATTTTGATGTTAAAAATCTTTTATATTTACGTCATTACTGAAGCCTTTAAGATTTTTAATAACTTTAAATTATAAAAATATATTTAATGCTCATGTTATTTCTGAGCACTTTTGTGGTATTTGAGGGGAGGAATTGAAACAAAAATAACAATAATTTTAGTTTGCAATCTATTTTTAAAACATTATTTATATTTTAAAATGAAATTTTTTAAAAGAAATATTTTAAGCCATTTTCAGTTTTCATTGCCTGTAAAAGTTTAACAAATTTACACTTCACATCAATTTTTAATATATTTACTTAACTAACCAATGAAATCATTTTATTTAAATTATTGTTTCTTACTGTTTCTTAAGTAATTACTTAATTATCAAAATCAGTCTTTAATTTATTATGCAATTTTTTGATTTTTTTATCGAAATATTCGCTTAAACCATTTGTTTTGATTTCAGGAAAAGGAAAAACGTGATTTTTTCCTTTAAAATATGATTACACGAGAAGTATTATATACTTGACTTTAGGAAAAATTTTTTCAAGTTTAGTTAGTCAAATAAAGCTTAAAGTTTTATTATTAAACATGACATTTATATTAATTAATAGGTTATAAAATAAGTATACATTATGTTTTCGTTTTGAACATTTAAAAACAATTTTGCATTATATAATAAATTTTCATATTATTATTTAAATAAAGGGTTAAATTTTTGCGGTTACAAAATAATTGAAAAATAAAGCACCTCTACATTTTTTCTGATTTAATTCAGTATCAAAATTTCTACTTTTTATGCATGTAAGACTCGTAACATTATTTATAAGAACTTACGAATTTGGCTTTACTTTTTCTACACTTCAAAATTATATTATTTTATGGATAATATTTTGGATTATATAATTTATCATCTTGCAATTAATGCAAATTTCATTCCTTATTATATTTAATTGTAAAACAATTACAGCTTTTAAATTGCATGGATTATTTCAAAAATCTAGCTAATACATTTTGCTTATAGCAAACTCTATTTAAGTCATCAAAAGCACATCTCACACATTTTTACGTTTTGGTGAAGCAATAACTTATTTAAAAGCATGTCTTTTATTAACATTATATTAATTTTTTTAAATGAAATTAAATTCATTTTCTTAAAAATGTTTCTTATCATACTTCTGTATTGTTATAAATATCTAATCCTGATTATGTAGTTTAACGAATATCTTATTTTTAAGTAATTTAAGTAAAACACACGGTAGTTTAAGCTCTTATAATCTGAAATACCTTGAGCTTTTGAATTAGATTATCTCATAATAAAATATAGACTTCTTATTGCTTTTTACCATCGTTTGTTAATATTTGGTAGATGAATATATAATTAGTATTACTGAGTTAACTGTTTAATGTCTAATATAATGTATAAAGATAAAAAAAATATCAAAAATTTGTTTAAAAAATATTTATCTTTTTCGTTTGACCAAAAATAATCAAAAATAAATTATAATGACACTTTAAAAGGAATTAGAAACTCATTAGTAAATAAGACATTACTGATTAAGATTTCGTCAAATTTAATAAATATAAAGTCATAGCAAAATGAGTGCAAATTTTAGCGTACAAATTCAGTTTTTCATGTATTGATATTTGTACAAATGCTATAAATATTAAGGTAATATAATTACATGAAAATAAAAACCAATTAAGTAGCTACTGCATATTCCATCTCTCATTCATATTTCATTTCATCATTTCATTATAAAGGTGGCAAAAACTAATTCTTTAATGATTAAAAGAATAAATTCTGAAATTTTAATAATAGAAATGGATTAAACTTCCAAGCTATTTAAAATTAAAATAAAAATTCATTACTGACTTTGAAAATATTCAATATTTCATAAGCAATTATTCACAACCAATGTTAAAGCCATCTGATAAAAGAATGGATAAACGCCCATATCTTGATATATTCAAATGCATAAAATGTACAAATGGCGTATAACTCTGAATCCAAAAATACATATTTCTTATTTTTATTAATGTTCAAATGCACACTTGCTCTCATTTAATGCTTGCATGTATTGCATTTTATATTATTCTTAAAAATTATATGTTATTCTCAATTGAATAAAAAATTATCAGCTTTCAGAAGAGCATTTACCATATAAAAGCTCGTTTCTCTAAACTATTTACAAATCTGCAAAAGAATAATTCAATTCTAAGCTAAGAAGCTGCAGTCTAAATTAAATTGAAACTCTTTTCCATTCTAGATTAAACAGAATAAAACCCGCGACACGCTTCATTAAGTGATTCTATCTGAAGCAGACAACATCACAAAGTGCTGACAAAAGACTCTCACTACAATTGCAAGTGATACCAAACAGCTCCTTTTAAAAAAATTTCAAACGAAACCCAAAGGGGAGAAGAAGTAAAAAAAAAAAAAAAAAATTCAGGACCAGGCCAGCGCAAAAATGACGCGCGCACGCGCATTCTTCTCGGACGGAGTTGCCAGAGCCAACAGGCACGCCGACTTCGTAACACTTTCTTGTAGCTCACCTTTCTTACCAGAACACAGGTGAGAGCAGGTGCGTGGTCGTTTTCTATTTTCTGAACACCCACCAGTGCGCTTCTTTGCCCGGGACTTCATCTTCAACAGGTAGTCTCGGTGGTTTCACAAGCTCGGTTTCTCATCTCGACGTAAGAAATTCATTTGAAAGAACCTTTTGTTTCTTCAAGCTAGTCAAAGTTTTTGAGGTATCTACCTTTTAAGACTTATTTATTGTTAAGCTGAATAATTATGTCAATTAATTTTTTCGAATAGCTAAAGAACTGAAATTTCTAATAAAAATTTTATTTTGAATGGTACTTAAGTAATCTATGAACAAATACATCCTTGAAATCTCACCTTCCCTTAAGATTCCGGTTTTTTTTATGTATATATATAATATTAATGCATGCTGTGATGACACTTTTTTAAGAATCAAACTGAATTTAAAAATAACAACGGTTTTAAAATTGAAATTTATTTTGAATTTGATTTATATACTTTATAATTTTTAATAATCTGAAAGGGTAGCTTCACGTATAGTATCAGAAAGTGATTCTGTAATTCTACCTTTTTTTCTTATTGCAAAAATATATTTAAACTTCTTAGATTAAATTCAATATTTTTATCGTAAATCTTGACCTCATAAGCATTTTTATTTAAAATTTGAGTAAAACAAATGGCTTGTATATGAAAGGGTTTCTAATTTGGCTGTTATTTGATAGATTTTATACATACATACATATACATACATACATACATATATATATATATATATATATATATATATATATATTCCTTAAAATCAAATTACAGCATAGTAACTTTATAATCTCACTTCCTTATAAATAATTTAAAAACATAAAACCAATCAAAAATATTGCATTGGGGGTAATGGACTATTTAAAATAAAGAATGAGAAAAAAGTAAACTATTGAATCACGGATTAAAAATACTTTTAATTAAAAAAATTTATAACAAAAGCTGAAAACAGAAACTCTCGAACAAAAACATTAATTATTAGGAATTAAAAATATTTTTCCTTTTACTTAGAGAATTTTATTACAAATACTTTAATTGAAACAAGAATATCATTGGTTGTATTAATTATAAAAATATTATTAATAACATAAAATGTAAGATAAATTTAATCAAAATAATAAATTGAGGAAGTGAATCAGAATATATTAGGTTCTAATTAAATGTAGCAAATAATCTATAAATGTGAAATATTTAAGTTATATGGGAAAAGATTTATCATGAATTTTTTTACCTATATTCTTATCACACACGAAATATTTTATAGATAAAGTTTTTAATATAAGCTAATCTAATAAATCAAAATATATTGAGTTCAATTTATATGTTGTTGGGTAAAATTCATGTAATTCAAAATTATTTTGCAATTTTAATTTTTTGTAAAGTTTTTTCACGTGTTGATACTTTTTATTTTAAAAGGTTAAAATATTATGTGTTCTTAAATTATCCTACAATTAATGTTAAATAGTAAAATGTTTTCTTGGACGATTTTTTCTAAGGATTAACAAATTACAGAAGAAACATCTTCTTAGTCTTTTGCAGGTTTATAAAAAAATCCCCTTATTTTACTGCATTTACCTTATTTTAAGACACAATAATCAATAAAAATCGATGCAATTACTCTGATGTTTTTTCTTGAATTGATTGAATTTTTTATTGATAAATTTATTTCTGTGTGTTTTCAAATTGTATAATTCAAGCAATTCATTGTTTTATACAAGCATTTCTATCTTCAAAAAAGAAAATAATTTGCTGATTTAATTTACTTTATTTTACTTTTCAATTATGCATTAAAGTGTAAATAATTATGAAACGTATATAAAAAACACGATGTATTTTACTATGCATAACAATTGAAATATCAAATTATATTGAAAGATAGAATGTTTATTCTTATACGTCTAATTGTAAAAATAATTTAGAACTTAATAGAAATTATTTACTTTTAGAAATTATTTCTTATATAAATTTAAATTTTTTATATAAATATCTTTATTTTATTTTTAGCTTACATGTTTGAAAATAATTGCGTAGATTTTGTACAACAGCATACAAAACTCCTAATATCTTTGTAAATATTTTATGAAAAAAGCATTTGAACTTTATAAGATATATTTATACATGAACATTTCGTTAAATATAAATCACTTTCTTGTGAAATTTTTATTTCCAGTATCTTGATAGCCTTAATATAATGAAATTTGAATCAGCTTTTAAAAGTAAGCAATTCCCGAAATCCAGTACACTGGATATACCTTTCTCTGGTAATTTCATTTGTGATTACACATTTTTAAATATTAAAATATATCCACATAATCTATAACACAAATAAATGAGCTTGTCAAAAATGTATAAAAATGATTACGTTTAAGTTAAAGACAAATGAAATCATTTTTATGCAATGTCCTAAATGGCGAGGTAGATATTTATAACATGACTAGACCTGTATATTTTCATAAAGATCATATTTATATATGACTAGACCTGTTAATATTAGTAACTAATGAAATATTTAAAAAATTATAACTCGGTTATTTTATTACAGTATTGGAAAACTACAAGAAAAAAATTGCATCTTAAAATTACATTACTATTGTATTATGATGCATATAATGTTACTAAATTTGCTTTTAAATTTTTTCAGGAAAAAATCAATAGAAAAGCATATTTTAGACAAACGAGTTTGATTAATGACCTAGGAAACAAGATTTGAGAATCATTATTCCAATTATATTACTCGAATACATGTAATCTGTACTTACGCTTGAATAGGATTTCATGAGCAGACTACGTGACTAAAAGCTCACATTTCTGCCAGAGAAAAAGAAGTATCTGTCTAGTCAGAACGTAAATCAGAGTTCCTATTAATAGTTTATTAGTCTTTAATTTTTTTAAGTCCCCTGTTCTATTGATTGGATAACATTCTTTCATAAATTAAAATTTTGAGGACCTCTTCATAATACAAGTTCTGAAATAAAGGTATGTTTTTTATCATTTTTTTCACAAATGAAAAAAAAAAGAATCTGTCACTTTTCCAAAAAATTGAATAAATGGGTAATGATTTTACTAACTGAAAATACTTTAACGAAATGAAAAATCGACAAAATTTATTTATTTATTAAAAATTAATGTTTTTAAATTGCTGTTTCACCAAACATGGAAAATTTGGTAATTATGGTTCATTAAATAAATTTTTCAGTTCAAGAAGGTGCAAAACCGCACGTTGTTTTATAAAAGCATAGCGTTAAATTAATTTATCTGAATACATTTTTAGAATCGTATAGACATGTTTTTAAGTAAGCGCTTTTTCCTTATAGTAGATTCTAAGGGAAAATTGTAAGCAAAACTTTTCCTGTATTTCTTTCTCTGAAGAGATTAAATATATAACATCAAAAAATTGAAATTAAAAATATTAAATAAAAGGCAAAAATAATGTTTAAGTTGTGAACAAAATACTTTTTATGAAAGAAAATAAAGCAACGTTATTGTCTTTTTCAGATGATGGCGAAAAATTTAATTTAATTGCAAAACTATACCTAACAAATAAATTAATACCATAATTCTTACACAAATATTTATCATATTGCGTTGAAAAAAAAACAGCTTAATTACTTATTGTTTCTTTTTTAGCTGTACATTTTAAACCAATTTTAATTCTGTTAAGTTCATGATAATAATTTGTTTTCAGTTATCGTTTCCTATAAACCAACATCTTATACTCTGAATATATATATCATAAAAGTAAGAGAGTAAAAGTAGAGAAAGATTTTGATTGTATGGTTTTTAAAAAAATCAACTGCATACAAATTTCATAATTGATAAACTGGTTTTCAGTAAATTTATCAGAATTGTGTCTCTTGCTTTATCTTAATATTCGATAAAAGAATATTTAAAGAAATATTCTCATAAATTTTCAGTATAAGAATTGGAAAAGCAAAGGTAGATAAAGAGAATTCCCGCCAATCCCACTATACTTCAACAAATGCTTCAGTGGCTGCAGCAATAAATCTTTTTTCTTCAAAATATTTGCTTGTCTTAAAAATATCTTAAAATGAAATGTCTGTAAAGAGTCAATGTTTAACGAATAGGTTATGGGGAAAAGGGAATGACTCGTGATGGAAGAGTCCTTAGGAGACTTTTTGTTTCATGCACGGAGTATAATATTTTTTCAACTATTTAATGATTTCTTTTGAGAATCATAATTCAATTTTCTTGTAATTTCAATGGAAATAAGTGCGAGTTTATCATAATATTGTTCATCTTCTATTTTAGAATTTTGCCAGTAATAAAATTAGTTAAATTTATAGCTTAATAACTGATAAAATTATGTTAAAATTGGATTAAAAAAGATTAAATTTTTACTATCCTAATTTAGAAAGTCACTATAACAAGACAATCTCCATAAAATATACAATTAGATCTACTTAATTACTATTTATTATCTTAGTTCATCAAACAGCAATAAACAGAGTAATAAAAACGAAAAAATATCAACAGACACCGTTTCTTCAGAAGCCGTTCCAAGAAAATTAATTGTTATTGTTTTTAATAGTTAAATCATTAAGACTATAATTCAGTGTAATGTTTATTGTCTAACACAGTTAATATTACTGTATTCTATTGTCAATCTAAACTAGTTTGCAAACTCACTTATATATTAATAAGTTTTCTCAATAAATGTATGCCAATATACGGATAAATAGATTGTTAATGTGCAACAGTTCTTTAAATATACTTCATTAAGTCAAATATATCTTAAATACTCGTTTTAAAACTTTCTTACATAAAACATCTATAAGATGAAATAATTTTGTAAACTTATAATGTAAGGTAAATATACTTTCATGATCTTACAAATGAGAACTCGAAACAGAAGTTTTTAATCATTTGTTAAACATATTAATAATAATATTTATTTAAATTATCTGAATGATAAAATTACCTTTCTTCTAAATAAATTAAAAAGAATCTAAAAAGTTACATTCATAATTAAAAAATTAAAAATATATAATATGTATCTAATTTTATAAATTGTTATTTTAAGGCAACTATTGATATAAATGGATAAATATGTATACTTATATCTATCTATCTATCTATCTATCTATCTATATATATATATATATGTATATATATATATATATATATATACATATGTATATATATATATATATATATATATGTATAGATGTATAGTACAGAACAAATTGCTTAATAGCATATATCATATATATCATATACTATCAAGCAGTTTGTAGTATTTTCACAAAATTAATATTATTTTTCAATATAATAATTACGAAATACCATTTAAAGTCTTTAAACTTATAGAAATTTCAACAAGATGGAAATATTATTTTTATTTCCTTGCAGTTAATATGGTTATTTTATATTATCATTTCTTTTTAACTATAAGCACTTCTCACTCACTCTTAAAATTTGAAGTTTATCCTTAACTATGCAATGTACAATTTTTTGGGTTTAAAAGAGAATAAAGCTTCAAGAATTTCAATACAGTTTAAATGATAAAATGCGCTGAAATTTTTAAAAGTGAAATTCTTCGATCAGCATCGGATTTGCATGTTGAAAGCGAGAAAAGATTTCTAATGAACCGTCTAATGATGCCAGTTCAGCTATCTTTATCATAAATTGTGCTTATTTGATGTTCTAAATTTCAAATATACGTGTTATTTAAGCAAATTCGCTCGCATTGAAAGAAAACACTCATAAAAATGTAAAGTGAAGTACCATAGCTTTAACAAAGCAAAAAAAAAAAAAAAGGATTGAAAAAGTGTTGAATCAACTTGTTATGTACTGGACTGAATAATGCATGAACTTCTTTTTTCTATTCTAATGGACCTTTTATGAGAATAAAAGTAAGCATCAAAAGAAATATAAATTTTAAGCAAATAATTGAGCTGAGAGTCAAAGCATCCTATTTTATTTTAGTGATTCTATTCTAAGGCTTTGAGAAAATTCATTTCACTTGCGATAGCTTTTTTTATAAAAAGATGCAATAAAAACGGATCCCATGCAAAATAATGTTTAATATTTAAAGATATTTCTATTAAAAAAATTAGAACTGGTTGTCAAAGGATTATAATGTTCCCCATGGTATTGCCATAAATTTTACCTTTGAAAAGTCTATGAATATTAAAATTTAGTTCAGATAATATTGAAAAATTTAAATTTTACTTTAATTACAAAACATTTTTAACTAACATTCACTGTAACTGCTCTAGAGTTGTTTTTAATATATTGATATAGCTTATGGATATTCTTTTGATAACAAAATAGTGTATTATTAACACCAAAGATAAAAGTCTACAATCTTGGTATATATGTGTTATGGAAATACTTCGGAAGCAAAATTTCATGAAAATAATTGAATTGCTTAAAATGTTAATATAATAATGTTAATATCTTGATGTTAAATAATATATTTAAAATTAGAAGTTTTACAAATAATGAGGTCTACTCTAAACTCATTTTTCCAAATAAAAGGCATATAAATTAATAAAGATATTAAAACGTAGGGACAAATATTACTTGTTTCTGAAGTCAGTCATTTTTACAGTCTTTAATAATCTTGATGTTAAATAATATATTTAAAATTAGAAGTTTTACAAATAATGAGGTCTACTCTAAACTCATTTTTCCAAATAAAAGGCATATAAATTAATAAAGATATTAAAACTTAGGGACAAATATTACTTGTTTCTGAAGTCAGTCATTTTTACAGTCATTTAATGATCTTGATGTTGTTGTTTTCGTGTGCCAGCTAGGCTTGCAAAGTGGGGTGCGCTGCGCCACTTTTCCAACTGAACTGTATTTGGTGTGGAGTCCGACTTCTTCAGTACACACACATGCTATAGGGACCCGTTTATAGGGTAGGCAACCATTCACACAAGGAAAGGACAAATACAGGTAGATAGAGAGAGAAAGTACATCCATTCCTGAACCGGGATTCGAACCCAGGACCTCCCTATCCGTAGTCAGACACGCTGACCACTAAACAAATTGGCCTGTTAATGATCTTGATAACTATGTCATATGAATTGAAATTTTTCTCGAAAAAATGCTTATCTTACAGCCTTGAATAAATAACTTATAAATATTTTCAGCAAAAATGATCAATATTTATTTTAAAAAATTATGATTTTGATAGAAGTGTTATAATCCTCTGCTCTCTGATCTGGCCATTCAAAATTGGAATTCCTAAAGAAATGCTTTGATGTCTGTTAATGCTTTCGCTTCATTTAATAATGCTAAAAGCTTTTCTATAGAAACTCATTCATTTTTAAAAAGTGTGGATAAATTTAAAGTAGAAGAATTTGTCTATTTTTTTTTCAGAAACAATATTTACTATGAAGCAAGCGTCATAGTAGCCTTGTTGATTAGGTTATCGGTCTTCCATCTGGAGGTGTAGTTAGACTTCCACTGTCGCCAAAGACCCATCGAGTACATGTGATATACATGCTCGTTAAATCTGCGGAATTGTAAGTCCTGTGAATGATCGTTGAGTAGTTACCATGGGTGTAGTAATGGTCTGGAGAAATTTTTCCAATCCCTCCAGATCAATGTCAAAATTGAGTGGTGGATCTTCTTGAGGCGCTATCTGTCGGAGTAGTACTTAGAACAAAGTCGTACTTTCACCCTCTTGGCCCTCTAGTTATAACCGAACACGCAACCTAAGGACTTAAATTCACATAGCCACCTGCTAGAAATTTTTCTATTCCAAGTATCATAAGTAACAACAACAACCATGAAACAAAATACTTTTTTCTTTTTAAATACTTTATGAGTACACTTAGTGAATTAAAATAATAAAGTCAAATGTAAAACTTCCCATCTCCTGTTTTTAGACTATCCATTTTATGAATTTTATCTAATCAATTACCAAAAAATCATCATCAAATAATTTATAAAAAAAGCTGTTAGCTAAGAAAATTTATCTTGCAATGTCATGCAACAAAATTATGATATTGTCATTAATTTAAAAATACAGACTAAAATATATAAATTCCCCTTAAATCTTTTAGACAAAAATTTTAAACAATATTTTTTTCATAAAAACTACATATGTTATTTCCAATTATGTAAATTTTAAAAATTAAATATAAATTCCTAAGTATTGAACAATATTTGTTTTTACAATTTCATATTAGAAATGTAGGCAACTTGAGTCTTTATTACCTACACAAACACATGTAAATAATTTTCCAATTTTGAAATGAAAATTATTTCTCACTTTTAAGTAAAATTCTAAACATCTATTTAATAATGCATCAAATAAAAATTATTTTTAAAAAAAATTTCGTAATGATGGATTGAAGAACATTTCAGTTAATGTCAAACACAGGGAAAATATCTTGCTGATGTACAAAATAAATTTAAAAATTATCTTTCTTATTCATTTTCTTAAAGTTTCCAGAAAAAAGATTAAAAAGTATGCGTAATTATAAAATTTCAGAAATTTAAATGGTTTTACTTTTAAAAATGAATTCTATGACAAAAATATTTCATAAGACCAAACACGAGAAGTACATTAATTTATATTTCATAAATCAGATTTTAATTTTACTCAATCATATGTACACATAGATACTTATAAAAAATATTTTTCAAAAATTTTTAGCAAACTGTACTTGAATAACAAAAATTTTGTAAACTATTAATTTAATGTATTGGAATAAATATATTCATACATTATAATTAGAATCTTCTAATGCATAACTTATCCATGCATTTGATTGATTCTTCTAATATATATTACTTAACTATGCATTTGAGTTGATTGTTTTAGTAACATAGTTCTTAAATCTTGAAAATGTGTATTAATATTCCTGTATAACTTTTTAACTATAAATATTTTCAATTAATTAGATCAAATATAAAAAGTTCAAAATCAATATATATAATTATGTAACTTATTCTCTACTGTAATGTAACCCTAATATAATTGTAATACAATTCTAACAAATTGTAATATAATCCCATTTAGTGTTCTATTAGAAGAGTTAATAAAAAATATTCTTTCTATATATAATTAAACTCATAAATTATATTCTATAATTTATGTGCTTGTTATGAAATACAATTAGTTTAACATTTTATGTTAATGTATTCAGATTACTAAAATAAATTTTAAAATCCGACAAAAAAAAGTATAAATAAACTCAAAATTTCATATGCATTTAACAATAAAATGTAAACTGTCTAAGAAGGTAGGAAGAAAGAAACATTTTTGAAAACATTTACAACAATATATATATATAAGTTAGTATTTTACAAATAATTGAATTTTCCTTTATGCAATGGAAAGGAAATTGATTTTAGAAATTGATAAGATTTTGTTGGTATAATATAATTATATTCAAAAGACAAAATGTGCATAAAGAATATTAATCCTTATAAAAACAATTTAATAACTATACATATTTAATTACCAATTTTTGCAAGATAATCAACTATATAATTGAAAAACAAATAAATTATCTTTGATTATATATGAACTCTATTAAACAAAGTAAAAATATAATTATTTGACCCATACTGAATATAAATATACGATACAAATACATATGTAGAAAAATTCAGCATTTCCTTTAAATAAATTTCAATATGCATTTCAAAGTAAAAGCGCTTTAAAGTTTTATATTAAAATACGAAATATTTTAATAAATCAAAGATATATAATTAAGAAATAAAAATGTTTTCAATGCTTACGTTCATATAAAGAAACTGCAATTGTTAATGACACATTCAAAAGATGAAATCTAGTGAATAGCAATCAGTCCAAAATTTTAACTTAATTTAAATTTAAAAAAATCTCTACACTTGTTATCAAAATAAATATCCAAATTTAATTATATATTGAGCTTCAAATGAGGCAATAGATTTCCAAAATAAGATAGTAGCATTAAAATTAGCGTATGTTGTATTTTAAAGAGTAATGAAACAAAAAATGGTGGAAGCAAATGAAGTGTTTTAATTTTGTTGTGACTTCGAATTGATTTTATTGAACGAATTAATATTTTAGTTCATAATTTAAAAAATGTTTGATTGATTTTTTTTCTTCTTTAAAAATTTTTCAAAGCAGCTAGAATGTAATAAGAGTAAATGTTTAATCTTTAAAATATCTTTATTTAACATCATTATTTTTTTATAAGTACTTGAATAAATGAACTTTCAAGTCAAGATTGACGATTTTACAATTTTCTTTCTTTTTAATTACTACTATCTACAATTTTCTAATTAATGTAAAGGTGAAAATTGTTATTAATTCTGCGAATGCTGTGAGTAATAATATACGTATGTTTCAAAACAATTTTTGCTTATAAATGAATTTCAGTGATTTAAAGAATTGTCTAATTAATCACTTCATGGAAACGTCCCAATAATATACATACTTATCTAATGTACAATGTTTTAAATTAAGTGAAATCAGTTGAACGCTTTAAAGAGCCATGAAATATTTGGAAACATATGTAAATGCAAAAAGTTTAAAAAATTTGTAATTTTTCTTTATAGTTAGAAATTTGAATATGTTTCCACAAATGAAAATTTTCGAAACTTCATTTTTTTTTTGCTTTTATGATACATTTCATGATGTTGTTACTTTTATTAACATTACAAAAGTATTTTTTATGTTTGTTAGCATAAAAAGTATTAAATAAAAGTAATATTTATAAATATGATTATTGGTAATCTTAGGTGTCATCACAGCCATTATTAAAATACAAGATATGGACATAGCATCTCAACAATTGAGTCTATAGGAGTGAGTTTTTAAATTTTAGGGCTTACTGTATGAAAATGCAATGTACATTGAGTGAAAAGTTTTTCAGAAAAAACATTTTGCTCCAGTTATTCCAATGCATTGTAAAATCTTTCAGTAATTAGTTTATATGCTTTGTTACATGAAAGCAGAGTCAAACTAAAACTAAAAAATTTTATAATAAGAAATTAACTTCAATCCACTTTAAATTCTCAAAATAACATAAGAATATACCTAAAAAACTATTTAAACTTTGATTATTTATCCGACCGTTTTAAATCAGAAAATAATGTTTAATTTTTCCCTAAAAGAAAAGTATAACATTTTATATTCAGTAAATATAAAAATGTAGAATTTTTACAGTAAATTTTGCCAATAGAATATTTTACATATATATAATTCTCCACTTAAACCTTCCTTAACATCACTATTATAAAAAAAAATTTATTTTCTCTATCATTATGATGGATATTTTAAATCAGTATGGGTTTGTATCCTTTTCATATCAGAATTAACCTCTTTTTTTAATTTTATGAAAAATCATGAAATTTGTTACCTGTCAAGACAATGTGAATCTTTTTATAACTTTCCGGTAAAGAGTGCGAAAATACGAGTAGTGATTACTTATTTTAACTTTTTAATCAAGCAAATAAACTTCCTTTGCTTTTCTAATTCTTAATACTATTTTGAAATCTTCCTTATAGTGAGCTATGAATAAAAGCGATTACTTTTCGACTTTGTGTATCTGTCGAATTATTGTTTGGAGCTTTCCATACGTCCTTGACAAAAATTTCTTTATATATCTTTCGTATTTTAAAACTGAAAGCAATATGACAAATGATTTCTGTTTTCTTATTCGTCATTGATCACTCTATAGCAAAAACTTCACTTCTGCATTATGAAATCTATGAGTAGGTATAGCCAGTTCTTTGCGCAACATTGAAATCTTAATTATTGTTAAACTATGATCAACAAGTGTTGCTATTTTATACACTGGTCGAAATTCAGTTAAGAACTTTCAAAATGACTTTGATTTTAATATTCGTATATATCTCTTTATTTATTAAAAAAACTCACCTAGTAGTCAAAAACGCTTTTAGTTGTTAGAGTTGTTACAACAGCTTTCAGTTGCTAAACTATCTTTTATATAACATAAAAAATTCCTTTTTCTTGACTCATTCTCTTTACTGAAATGTTGGATTAATTTGACGCAAGACACTTAAATTTTGCTATTAGCCTTAGATTTACATCAATGATGCAATACTGAGTCAGTCTTCTCCAGTTATAAAAATTCAAGTCCTCTATCTTGACATCATTTCTTATTATCATTGATCAACATTTTAACAATTCTTTTATAGACATTGGCCTATGAAAGATTAAGAGATTACCATTCTCTATTGAAAAATTTTTCTGTGTAGAAATAACATTTAAGCTAAAATTAGTTTAAATATATTATATTCTAATTCTTGACACATTCAAAACGACTTTTAAAACTCTTATGATCTCATTCCCTTAAGGTTCAAAAATTCTACTTTCAAAATCTTATTTACATATTTAATTTATAATTAGTTATAAAAATCAAATTATTGAATTACAGCAATTGAAAAGAAGAAACTATTATATTTGTAATTTATTAACCGTAAATTAGTGTTTTTCTCATGTTTCAGTTGAAATTATGCTTACTCCATTTTATTATAATTCTCATTGACTTAAAATATTCATGACATCAGATAACGTTTCATCTACGTCACACATTATATTAGAATGGTGTTGTAAATCCATCTTGTCAACGAGTTCGCTGCTTGCCTTCAAATCTCATTCGTCGAGTAGCAGCAAACAAGGCGAAATTCACTATCGAATGTCTAAGTATCGTAGGCGATGAGAAAATAATCCATTTCTGTTTTTACCTGTAATAAAGAAGTATTTTTTCATTATATTTTTCTACGCTTGTAAAAGTTTTCAAAATTATGAAAATAAAATGTTGTTCAAAATAAACAGTTTTCAGATTTTCAAATCGATATTATTTCCAAAACTGATCAAATTGAAAATAGAAAAATCAAAATGATAAAGATATGATGAAATATCCACATTATGGTTAGTTTAAATCGGCATGGACAATTTAAATTCCTTATTGTTATTTATTTGCATTCTATTATAAGCAGTTTAGTTCAAGTTAAGCTGAAGCTTGAACTTTCAAATAAAAGATAAATATGTTTTTTGATGATTTTTTTATTTTAAGTAAAACTGATTACGTACATATTTGCAAATGAAAATAAGAAAAACGTGAAATTTGAAAATCATTTAGTAATAATGGTTAGTAACTTTACTTTTTACGTTAAAGATTTAGTTAAGGATTTGTTGTTAATAAATATTAAAGTCATTATTTTTATCCCTCTTGCCTTTTTTATATATTATTTTCATTTCAAAGTTCTATGATAAAAATCAAATTGTTCAATATTTTAGTCAAAGGAAATTTTTATAAGGATTTTATTTCGATTATTTAGATGAATTGAAGAAACGTATTAATTAGAAGGAATGGTTTATTAGATGTTGTTTACTTAATAATATAAAATTTAATCTCCTATCTTCCCAAAACTCTCAAAACATTCTATGTTACGATAATTCTAAAATAAATATGAGTTTTCATGTGCATTGCATAATGCTATCATCATTTAGAATTTAAGTGAATAAAATAGATCGTACTCTTTGGATGAATAAATTATTTAAGAAATATAAATGGTTATTTCAAACTTAGTCAGTAGTCTCATATAGAAGATAATTTGCATACATAAAATAAATAGAAGCTGCATAAATTAATTTCAAATAAATAAATAAACAGTATTATAATTACTATTATAAAGCTTGAAAGAAACCTATTTAAAGGAGAATTTAAGTATATGATCATATTTTATTTTATTGAAATATACTAAAATATTACACAATACAATGATCTCTTATTCTAAACATTACCCGATAGTATGCCATGCAGTTCTCCTCCAGAAGTGAATTTCCAGACTTGCATGAACCTATCGCATACAGTTTCTATGCAATGCGCGTATAAATATTTAACTAAGCATGACAGTTTATATCTTCAGGGCTTTAGACAGTTTATATGAATGGAAGGAGTATGTTTTGTGAATGGAAGGAGTCACGTGTATGTTGTACAATATCATAAGGAACGTGTTTTCTCTAAAGCAACTTATCTTATACTATCTGGGAATTTCGAATGTTTCATAAAGTTTCCTCTAGGGAACTTTAAATGACTAACAAGCCTTGATTAGTTATTCGTTAAGGCATTATATAACAAATATATTATTCAATTACTATAAGCGGAAATATTAAATAGATTTTAATTGCATCCATTTTTAAAATTAAGCAGATTGTGACACTTAGAGTCTTTCTTTAAAAACAAACGACCAACAACAAATTTAAATTTTAATTGTATTCATTTTATTAATTAAAATTGTAGTGTAAAATATTTTTAAAAGGCTTTTGAATAAAATTATACTTCTCTTTGTTTTGTCCCTGGGCATTGAAAAATTATACTACAATTCTGTGAATATAAATAAAGTTGCCGTCATTGTCCACTTGCGATCAAACATCACTCTTCGAAATAGAAAATAAATGGCGATTTGATTCGGTGATTATCGGAAAAATAAACTTGTAAAATGTATTTCTAATTTGTGTTTACTCATGAGACCAAATGTAGGACTGAATATCTTTCAAATTTTCGTTATAGACGCATACTTCTTAAGTATATGAAAAATGACCTTAAATGACAAACCCTAATCATTTGTCCATTATACATAATTTTCACAGAATAATATGACAACAAGATTTTTTTTCGTCTCCTATTATATCATAACAGTCATTTATCGTGACATATTGTAATTGAATAGCCATGTATTGCGATAGATTTATTAATGTGAACTTATCACATCCTTATAGTTCGATACAATATGTATGCTGTGAAAAATTTAGAAATAGAGTTTAAGAAATAAAGTAATATAGAAGAATTCATTATCCTATAAATGAAATAAAAGAATAGATTTCATAAATAATTGATGAATTTATTTTGCTTTAAAAATTGAACTACCAACATTACAAATAACTGCAAATTGAAAAATAAGACAGAAGCAGTATTTGCTGAAGAGAACATTATTTGTCGATGTCTTATTATTGATCGAAAGAAAGAAAATTCAATTCCGATGTAGCTGAATGTTCAACAACAATGATAGAGCGAGTAAATATTTAATCAGAAAACTCCTTGTTAATCTATTTTTACAGTAGGGTTATATTGTGAAGATAGGTGTCCATTTAACAATCGTCCACTTTAATGTAAAATATCTAACATCAGTGAAGTATTACACCAGCTGATAGAGAAATAATGAACCGATAAAACATCATTAAAAGGGCATTTATTTGGATCAGATAGCATAAAAAAATTAAAACAAAATTCAAAATTAGGCTTTGACTCTTTATTTGAAAATTTTATAAAAGGGATTTATATATGATCTTAAACTTACACTAAAATAATTTTGAAGAATTTGGCAAATCTGAAACTATTTAAACGGGACTTTTCTAAAGTGATTAAAAATATTTTTCACATTTTTCTAAAGCTATATTAAAATTATTTTTACATATTCGATCAAATTTGTTTCAGTAATATTATTATTTTAAAAAAAGACATCATAGTGGTTTGCGTATCACGCGAAAAATTGGTCATGAACTGTATTATCTTTTGATGATAAATTTGATGCATGTACATAAAATTTAACTGCTCATATATTTAATGATTTTGATATTAATATAAAATACTTATATATATATTCAACTATTTTATGCTGATATATTTAGGGTCAATCTAAAGAGGTACCCGGAAAACATTGCGTACACAATTATTTATTAAAAACATACATCATCCTTCTATCTAGGTTTCAAATTTTCCAATATTTAGCATATAATTGTTTCTTTTTGATAATGATGTTTATGCGTTTCATAACTTACACTATATATAATACTTATTGTCCCATTGATATGTTAAATTAATAAATATGTGTATTTTGCTAAATAGACATCAATTCAATAAACTTTTCTTTGTTTAAAAATTTAACAAAATTTTTCTTTATACTAAAAAATAAGCTAAAAATAATAATTTTTTCCCAATTACTGATAATAATTACAAATCAATATGAACTAAATTATTATGGCTTATTTTCGTGATCAAATACTTAATAAACAAAAGATACTTCGCACTAGTAAATTATTATGAGGAAGACCATTTGATAACAATTTTATCTATTCCAAAATATAGATTTTTACAAAGTAATATAATGAAGTTTATATCAAAATACTGCGTATACATATTTATAAGTTTTCCATTCTGTTTAGTTAGAAAATGTCTAGAAGACATTTTACGCTATACTATACAATTTTATTATTGATTTTTATATTTTTACCATATTTTTTCATTTCTTAAAAATGCTTCTTTGCAACAGGTTCAAATCTCTCGTGAAATACTTGTAATAAATTTTCCGTCAAAGTTTAATAAGTGCTTTATATTTGAAACATTTCTTCAACAAAATAGCATAAAAGAAACCAAATTATTAATGTAACATAAAAAGTTTTATCAATAAGGCTTTTTACACGAGAATATGGTTATAAAATACTTGGTAACTCATTAAAATTTTAATTATTTATATGAATATCAAAACAAAATTTTTCATTAAAAAATAAAATTATCAAACTTAGACTAGAAATGGTAAGAAACTGCCAATGTTATTTATTACTATTCTATTCAACATTCAGATACATTGTTTGTTAGTTTTTTTTTTTTTTTTTTCAGAATTTAAGTAACACTTTTTTAATACTTTTTTCAGAATTTAAATAATACTTTTTTAATACTTAATACTTTTTTAAGGAATTGTCAACAAAAAATTTGTTGCTGTACTTTGTAGATGAAAATACATCACATTCTGAATTTGGTAGTTATTTTGCGTATGCATTTGTAAAAGAGCTAACAAAAAATAAACTCACTCTTTTGAGAAAATTGGGAAAACTAGACTCTTAAAATTGCACTTTTATGCAAGAAAGATAAACTGATCTCTTAAGACAAGGCTCTAAAACTGATATGAAAAATCTGTCATTTGATATAAGGTTTCAAACAAATCTTGTTATATTAATAATTGAAAATAGCTTATATTTAAGTTATATCAGATGGAAAAAACATAAAATTGATAAAAAAGTTTGTTGTTGTTGTTCTCGTGTGCCAGCTAGGCTGGTGAATTCGGGTGCGCTGCTCCACTTTTCCAACTAAACAGTATTTGGTGTGAAGTCCGACTTCTTCAGTACAAACACATGCCATAGGGACCCAGTTATAGGGTAGGCAACCAATCACACTTCATTCACACACAAGGAAAAGACAAAGACAGGATAGAGAGAGAGAGAACGTATGCCTGAACCGGGATTCGAACCTATGACCTCCCTATCCGTAATTAGGCACGCTGACTACTAGACAAGCTGGCCAGAAATAGAATAGGTAAGACAGTTTTAGCAGTAATTTATGAAGTCATTGCAAATGAAAGTATTGAAGATAAAATAAGTATATAAAAATTATCAATTATTTTTAGAAAACATGCTATTATTATTCCATTTGTATTTCTTTTAAAAATTGTTTGCAACATACCTAATGAAAGAAAACATATGCACCTGAATTATTTCATAATTTTCTTCTATACTAATAACCTTATAATAAACCAGCACAGTTAAATTGCTAACTTTTATCAATTCAATCCAATAAGATGACTTTGGTCTAATGGTAAGATTCATTCTTTGAATAGTAATGTCTCGACTTCAAATACCACGGAACATGAGGAGAGAATGATGAACTTCTGCTTACATATTTTTAAAGTAGATAGAAGATGTCGGACTTCATCCTTTGCTAGGTAAATGTGAAATACTCGAGAAAAGCTTTTCCGGAAAGCAAAATTTATGGCACAATGATTAAAAACATTTTACAACCATTAAAATGGCTTCAAATTTAAATCTTAAACTATTTGAACAAAGAAAAGTTAAATGATATTTTTTGTTCAGCCATGTCTATCATAATAAGAACTAATTTTTTTTTACTTTTTTCTTTATGACGCACATGAATACGACATTTTATTTATAAAAAATCATATTGAAAAACAGTTTCGCTGAGAATTTTCATATAATAGTCCTTCAAGCAGTCTTAAATATTTGAAATATTTATTACGTGACATCGTATTTAATCTTCAAAATAAAATCTGCATCGAAACTTGTTTTCTAAAATACAAAGTTCAAAGACCGAAATATTTTAATAAGTGACACATGTAAAATAATATTTTGTGAATGAGGAGATATGAATTTGAGAAAAAAAAAATTAAGTGTATATTTTAAACATACAAATCCAAAACACTAAACCAACCCTATAAAGATCTGTAAATATCATGATTTCATTCACAATTATTTTTCGTACTATCAGTCGTAATAAGTACATTTTTCTATTTGTGGTGTTTCTGTATCTTATTTTAAGAATTTTAATTATAATAGTATTCCCTTCATAATTTTCTTAGAAATCAAAATTTTAAGGGGAAAACATCCCCTTAAAATTTGATTTTGATTGAAGTTTTGCTTATTGGTTTAAAATAAAAAAAAATTCAGCTAGAATTAATAAAGGTTCTTAAAAGATATAAGCGAATAGGTTTTAATTTTAGAAGTATAGTTATTTTCATTTTTTTTTTTAGTTGAATAACAAAATATAACATTATAGATAGTTTGTTTGTGCAAAATCATATTCATTATGTGGTTATTTGAAAAAATAAATCAATTTAAATACGAACTTCAGTACATAATTTTTTTAATTTCTAATTCATCTAAAAGTTTTTTCTAAAATTTTAAATCCAAAAAGAATTTACAATCCATTTTCATAGTAAGAATAAAGCCCTTCATTTGAGTGTTTATCAATTAATTTATGAAAACTAAAATGAAAATTCTGAAAAAATCCACGATGCTTAGTTATCAAAAACAAAAAACCCAAATAACATAAAATAGAGTAATAAAAAAACAATAGTCACGTTAACTGCAAGTTTTTCAAATTATATGAACTTCAGAGAGGTTGTCAGTAAAAAAAAATATTATAAACTTACTAATTTACTGATATTCTGCGAAAGACAAAAATAAAAGAGATTCAGAAATTGAGCAGTTGGCCTGGGTGCGTAACGCCCGTTAGTCCTCTAAAAAACAGAGAACAAGATATTATGTTCTTCATCTACTTGTGGTTCAAAAGAGGTATTTTTACATTATGTGACTCTCTTTTTCTTTATCTCTCACACTACTAAAAATTTTTCTGTGAATTGATGAGTCAGTGATAGGACTAAACACTATTAATGTAAATTAGATAGGAACCAAATTATCTTTTTTAATTATAAATATTATTCTAATTGAAGTTTTCCCTCATATTAATTTTTTGCTCAAAGTTATTACATTATTAATTAATGTAACTAAGCTCATTTTTCTTATTAATGGGATAAAAGTGAAAGTAATTTATCTGGACATCCAACTAATGATCAAAGTAACCAAAGAATTGTATAAGAAACGAAATAGTTAGACAAAAATTATTAAATATTAAAACAAGGAGCATCTGAAAAGCATTTTTCTCGACCAAATCACTTCAATTAGTGATGACTAAAATTATGCATATATTTATATATATATATACATCTATATATATATATATATATTTCTTTATATATATATATATATATATATATATATATATATATATTTATATATATACTTCTCCAATTAAATAAATATCAAAATCTATTTATATAAAAGACAATACACATAAATATCTGTATTAAATTTTCACAATTCATTTGAGAACAATTGTGATTTTAAAAAAATATTCGGTGTTTATTGTTTTCCATCTATCTGGAGTTCACAAAAATTTGTTCTTTTTAATGGCATTTACTGCAAACTAAACTAGTTTAATAAAAAATAAATTTTTGTAACATTTCAAATTTGTTAATATTAAGTAGACAAAAATTTCTACTTTTTTAATTATGCTTGAATTCTCTTACTGCAATATTAATAGTATTACGGATTACATATTAATTAACAATATTAATGAAAAACTTACAATATTCGATTGATTATACTACATGCATTTAAGATTAAAAGAAAATAACTCAGTTTTCTCTTGTACATATATATAGGTAGTTAGCTAAAGATATAAATAACAAAAAAAGTGTTTTCATATTTCTTGTTTCTTTTAAAAAAGTATATTTTCTTTTAGTGTCAGAAATCTTTCTTTCAACAATAACAAAGAAAATATTAACTCAGTAAAGAGTTAAGAATATTTTGCAGCCAATAAACTGAGATATTAACGATTAAATGTCTTAACAAATGATTTTCTTAATAGCTTTTAGAAAATCACAACATTAAATTTTGATGGTGTTGAAGTAAAAGCAAGGTATTCAGAAAAATTTTTTGTATTAAAAATAAAAACTTTATAACGTACTTAAAAAGCTTAAAATAGTAATTATTTTCCAGTGTTTGGCAATAAAAAGCTTTTTTTAAAAAAACAAAATATTTGGGAAGTTGGTTAACATAAAAACAAATTTAATTGCTTTTTTTTAAAAAAAAAAAAGGAAATTACTTTTTTGAGATAAAATTGTTGCTAAATGGTGAACAGAATCACGCCATAATAATATTTCATAAACAAAAGTTATGATTATATAAATTTACCCCATTTAAATGTAATGTCATTTAAAACAATTTGAAATATCACAATGAACATAACAGCACAAATAATAAACATCATTTTCTTATTTTTCAAATATTAATGGTGAATCCGTAGGACGTTCTTATACGATATCTTGAGAAAACTAAAATGTAGAAAAGTCATGAGAAAAAAATATAGCTGAAGAATATAATTTAATAGTATAAATCTCAATATCACACACAAGCAATTTCAACAGAATAACGCATTAGTTTATAAATTGTCTGAGTAAAAATTAAAATTATTTTTGCTTTCAGAATTTTTTTTAAACAAGTATTCTTAGTTTAATAAAGAATGCATACATTTACATGTTTTAAAATTCGCTTTTAAATGGCAGAGATTTTGCACTTGTGATAGTTTTACCGTATTTTATTGCTCAGGACTCTTTTATTTGAGTTTGAAAAACGGAAGAAAGGGATTGTTAATAAAAATGCAGACATTTTTGAATAGTACCTCTAAAATTTATTGTTCAGTGTTTCCTTTGGGTTTCACCCTAATATGTCATAATATTCCACTATGCTTTCCTTGAGCGAGTTTCTTACATATACCGAAATAAATTATTCTGATATCTTATTGGTAATCTTGAGCATACTATTTGCGCATGCTTAAACTACATCCAGGAAAACATATGACATATTTATTTTCTTAAATTAGTAATAACTTATCATAACAATCAACATTCAAGGAAATCATTCATGAAACACATTTGCGTACAATAACTCCATTCATTTTCTGTTTGCATTTTTGAACAATATTTCTTCATTTTCTATTTTGAATGATTAATGTTTCGTCTTATTAGCATAGAATTAATAAAACAAATTCACAAAAGCCTTTCATTGCTTTCATATTTACACTCACGATAGAAATTATGCTTAGGGATCACTATACATTTATGCTTTAGTTAAATGAAAATGAAAAGCCCTGAAGCCTTGACATTTAATTTATAAATGGTATAAATAGAACAATTAAAAAATGGCGACTTTTTACAGTTTTAAATTCATATAATATAATGACATATATATATTAATATATTTAACAAATTTTGATATTAATCAGGATTTCATCGAATAATTCAAGTGCGATTGAGATATTAATGTTACAGATTTAGATTAATCGGCATACCGACAGCCATACATTTTCAATCATAATTTTATTGAGACACATCTGATCTGATTACAAATTCATCCGGATTAAATTGGGTGAGTGTAATTCAACGAAACTCTACGAAAGCTCAAAACTGATTGCCTATAATTTAATTATGTTTTGATTGGAATCTAAGCCATCATTATTCGAGTGGGAGAGAATACTGTATCATCTTTCTGGAAATTGATATCACTGATAAGACATCAAGGGAAAATAATCCGTTTTGCCTCACTTACTACACTAAAGCAATTCTTATAATAGGTTGCCACATACAAATGCCTTTATTTAGAACATGCCGGAAAACAACTCACGCATTTTGGAGTGGACATTGGTTCCGTCGTCGTGGCAACGATCCTCACTGGAGAACATTATAGGTCAGAAAGAGGAACTGCTGAATCCGAGATTTTCGGCAAAAAGTAGACTTCCAGATGATTACATTTCAGGTATTCATTAACAGATGTTCGATTATTTCTTCGAAAAGGGGGAGAAGATGGAGTGTATATACGGTAAAAAAAAATGTTTGGAGTCAGCATCCTCTCCCATCTTGTCATAAACTTTATGGACGAATATCATAGAGTACGTGGAATCTTCTTAAATTGATTTTTTTTTCTGAATGATTAAAAAATAAACGAAGTTTTCAAAAATATAACCTTAATTTTTCAAGATTGAATGTATCCATAAATAGTATTCCTCAATCAAAAATATTCCACCATTTAAATATTTACCATTATTTACATTGACATCAGAAAAACCTAATAATATCAGTACGTGATTCTAAGATTCTTGACAGTCAAAACCATCAAAAATTATAGTTTCGATGCTGCCACAATACAATAAGTTATCAATAAGTATCAGTTTAATACGTTTTGGAAGATTTATCACAGGAGACTAATGTATGTTTTCATATGCCTTATTACTTAAGACATGATAATAAGTAAAATGATCTTTGTAAATTCCATTAAGAAGCTATATTTAATAAAATGAAACTATTAGACACACAAAATATATATTGTCATCTCTATTGTCTAGCAAAAGTAATGGATGAACGGAAAGTTTGTTTAAAAACACTACTGCATCAATAACTCAAAGAGCATCTGTAAAATTATGAAATCGTAACAGTTTGAAATTCGACCCCACAAATGCAGTCACCCCATATGTGTTACACTTAAAGTAAATAACATATAACAAATATGGATTTACTAAGGCCTTTCTGGAGTCTGAGGAGTTATTGGATACATTACGTCTCTCTCTAGTTAAATTATTCTGATAACTGCCAGTGATATTATTGTTGTTTTGCTAGAAAATGGTCAAGTAATATTGCTTTAAATCTCCCATGTGTGTTACACTTAAAGTGAAAAACATATAACAAATATGGATTTACTAAGGCCTTTCTGGAGTCTGAGGAGTTACTGGATACATTACGTCTCTCTCTAGTTAAATTATTCTGATAACTGCCAGTGATATTATTGTTGTTTTGCTAGAAAATGGTCAAGAAATATTGCGTTAAGTCTCCCATCATATTTTATCAAGATGAATGAAAAAGTTAATATATTTGATGTTTAAATTTCACCAATATTTCTGAATATATGTTCATTGTTCGTATCGTGGACAGGTTCATTGGTCGAATTTACTTCTGCCTATTAAATCTACAAAACATTTTTAATGATGAATGATCACTATTGTTTTTTACCTTTAGTTGTATATTTGTGACAAAAATATACCTTAAGGACAAATATTAAAGTGTTTATTGCAAAAGTTTTATATTCTTCTTTTAGATGACATGTGAAAATAAAAAATCATTGTTTTCATATAAAAATATCTCAAACAATTACTAACACGTATTGCATGTTCAATTGAAATTTTTCTTCTATGATGCATTTTATTAAAAAAGTGGCATTATCTTATTTAATTTAAAAAATACTTCATAAGTGATAAGTCAACAACCATATCTGTAGTTGAATCTCAATTAAATAAAAATGAATTTTAAATGCAAAGATAAATATAAAACGTCTCAATTTAATTAAATACATTCCCAATTTTTTAAAACCTATTTAAATTATTTCAGTTTAAAAGGGAACCATAACCACTAAAACTACACAAAATCAAAAGTACTAAATTGTTTGAATAAATTTAATAATATTTTAAAAATATCTATATAATTCAATGACGACTGTATTCCTGGTATGTAAATTTCTTTACTTAATAGATTATAGAAGAATAAATTTAAAGTTAAAAATGCAGCTGAATTATAAAAAAAAACCCAGATTAATTGTGTTTACTTTGAGATATGAGGATATACTTCTCAAAATTACAAACAGATTACTGATAAAAAATTTACTCATAAATCATTAGTGCTTAGAGTAAATGACAATGAAAGTTATATGTATATATATATAAACTTTTCTTATCATTTCACAGAATAGATGTAAAATCAGATATTATAGAATTCTCACGATAATCAGCAACTGATTACTGACACTTATGATTTTCAACTCAAAGGTTTGACGGTTCAATGCCAATTTTGGCATACATTTTGGTGGCTTAAAATATTATTAAAATTGTTGATTCCGTTCGAGTTATTCTCAGTAAATAAAAAATTGTCACGGAGTGAAAAATCTAAGAATATATATCTTACGAGAGAGAGATATATATAATCAATATACATACTTGTGAATAGAATCTTTAGTAGATTCTATTGCCATTACCATTTGATTTCAAGAATATCTGTATCAAAATATTATGGTTATAATAAGCCTTGTTTTGGATTAAAACTTTGCAGCTATGAATAAAGCTATTGTAAATAACTTAATGGAGGTGTTGCGTTTATATTTATTGTACGCTTATCTATAGAGATAGACACTTTGGATTTACGCTTGTTTTTTTCTTTATAACAATTTAATAGGTACTTTATCTGAGAGATACACCTAAGAGACAATGGACAATGAATATTTGTATGTCTTACAACAACATTCAGATTTTAGACTATTCATTGTGTTGCGTCAGCCAAAGTAAAAAATTAGATGGTGATAGAATAATTCAAATGAAAAACATTGACTGATAATGTAATCCTCCCCAAATTTCAAATACATCTTTTCAAAAAAATTATTATTTTTCAACAATTATATTTACTATTCTGGAATTATATTCTTAAATAATACTGCATTTCTAAATCCTACACTCAGATTTCTTGGATAAAAATGAACAATTTGTAAATTTAGAGGTAAACCCAGGAAATACCAATATAATTTGTTCGGGAATATTTTGATACCCAAATGAAGATTTAGCTGTGCTCTACACACACGTAAACAACGTGTGTGTAGAGCACAGCTAAATCTTCATTCGGGTATCATTTATCATTTCTTACCATTTACCATGTAACGTTGAATATGTTTCATCCGTCAAAATCATAGGTGTTGCTCTTTTATCTAATTAAATAACAAATTCACGGAATCGTAACAAATGCTACTCCTGAGATTTCAAAAGTATATTGTGCTTCATATGTCGATGTTTTTACACTAATTCACATCCTTTCTCAAATAATATAGCACTTTTCATTATTTTTCTCGACGTAACTCAAGCAATGTATTTCTTACAATCATCAATCATCGGCATGAATATGCTTTTCCCCATTCAGCTATCAGTGGTTAAGTGTGTCAGAATTATATCATATTTCAGATGTCTGCGTTTAACATTAATTCGTATTCGTTTTCAAACAATACAATGTCTTCATTATTATTTTTTTTTAAATATCGTAAGCAATGTATTCGTTACATGCAACCATCATCGACATGAACATCCTCTTTCGCTTAACTCTCTGTGATTCTGAGTGTTTGGCCAAGTGTTGTGGCTTTTAAAATGAGTCTAATTCTTTAATAAGACGTGAAATTTCTGTATTTTCACATTTTTTGCAACATACAAATTCAAAAGCTTCGTTAATCCTTGACGGTTTTTCATACTGTTCACTTTATTCTTGCAGTATTATTGCGATACTTTCTCCGTTCGCGCGATACAATTAGACAAACTGAATTCTCTCCGATATAGAAAGGATTTGTATGCATACTTTTCTATTAGGTAAATGTACGCAGTCCATTTTTTATATTTCTACTTTATTTTCAACTCTAGTTTACGATACCATAATTATATATTTAGTTCCAAAATAACAATTTGAATATTAATTTTTTTCATCTTCACCAAAATCTGGTTTTCCTTCAAATTTGTTACTATAAAAACCGCGCATCTTTTTTTTATTTATTTTAAAATTATAGTTTTTTTAAAATTAGTTTGATTTTTGTGTTATTTTATAACTTAAATATATATATATATATATATATATATATATATATATATATATATATATATAAATGTACAGATAAAGATATTGAGTATTACACAAAGAAAATAATAAACATTTTATTTAAACTAAGCTATATAAACATAACATTGAAAGTTAAATATCTAATTTCTCCTTACAATAATATCAAGATGACATCATCATATATAATCTTATAAATATTTATTTCAAATTAATTTATTATTTTATACTCAGAAACTAAAATTCTTTTAACTCTTTATTCTCATAAAGCAATGCAATTTTTAAATTAAAGAGTAATAATCTCATGTGAAATGACATACTGTTATTTTGCATTTCCTCTTGTTGTACACTAATATTTGGTGAAATTTAAATGAACATAAATCATTTGGTATTCAACATATAGCAAAAGTTTAGTCTAACTTAAATCTAGAATCTCGAAGCATCGAATCGAATATGCAAAAGCACAGAAGGCTTACTACTAAAAATTCAAATTCTAGGGAGTTTCTTTTGAATATTTAGTATATATGAAACAAATAGGATTCTCTACCATTCAGAATTTTAACTATTTAAAGCTATAAGAAACGTATCGATACATATATGTTTTAACCCTTCTCATTCGATGCTCAAAATAAATATGTTTTAAGAATCCAATCTTTATAATTCCATATGAGACTAGTAAAAATTAAATTCAAAAAAGGAAAATAACACTTATAATAAAAGACAAAAAAATAATCCCTACAAAATATTATGAAAAGTATTTATTTATTTAAGTCAAAATGAATTTTTCAATCATACAAATATCTTGGTATGGCACCAACCCTGTGTAGTTGTCAAAGCGCCGGACTGATGATAGGGAGGTACTGGGTTCAAATCCCAGTTACGATGTTTCTCTTTATGGAGTTTAATTCTTAATACGAAATACATATATTATAAATAGTATTTATGATATTTTAATATAAAAATATTGAAAAAGATATATATAACCTAATATATTTGGTTTTGTTACTTTAATTTGCATCAAAAGATAAAACAATTTATCTCTTCCTGAAAAGCTAGTAATTTTCAATTTGTCTGGTAATTTCATTTAAAATTGAATTTGATATAAAGAAGAAAACTGATTGGTATTTATCAGTTTTCTTCTTTATATCTCTCAAATGTCCCAGCGATACGTTTCTTATAAGAAATTATAACACTTAATTTAGGTAAATCCATAGATAATATGAAGTAGATATTGATTGAGATACCGATTGCTATTTATAGAGAAATTGCAAAATCTAATTTAGGTATATCATTAAATACGAAGTAACTGAAAATAGTCTTTAGAATCTATAGAAATAAAAGTAGTCACTGAAAATTCATACATTTTCTTTGGGATTGGATCACAGCGAACATGAAAAACTGAACATTATGATGCTTAAGTGTCTAATGCATTCAGATAGTTGGAGTTCAAGATAAACTATCTTATAAAACCAATGCTTTTCGATATTAAATTTGTCAAAAGTTACTGTATAAATCGGGTTTATACTCGTAAAACTCACTTATATCCAAATTTTCTTCCTTAGCGTAATTCAAAAATTTCAAGTAGTAAGGGAATTTATATTTTAATTGATACCTGACTTTAATTCACATTTGTAAATTGCTGTGATTGACGCCTAACTTGTCTAGTAGTCAACGTTTGTGACTACGGATAGGGAGGTCCTGGGTTCGATTCGGGTATGGAAGTACTTTTTCTCTATATATCCTGTCTTTGTCCCTTTCATGAATTGGTTGTGAATGGTTACCCACCTTATAAACAGGGGTTGTTATGCCATGCGTGTACGGACTTCACACCAAATTACTGTTCAGTTGGAGAAGTGGAGTAGCGCACCCCATGATGCCAGCCTAGCTGGCACAAGACAACAACAATATTTTGGAAAAAGTATGATATCCGAAAAATAATCTAATCATAGAGCATTTTTACTTTTACAAAAAATGAAAATGAATTAGAAAACTGATAAAAGTAATATATAAATAAATTAATCAAGTGATAGCATTAATCAATTCATTGTAAAAAGATAGAAATAATGATTTTATTTACCACAACATATAAATAATAAAACCCTAAAATTCAAGAAACAACTGATATTAGATTAGTTCACAGGCATTATAGTTTCGTATGGTCAGTCGATTGATATGTAACTGAATTATAATGGTTATTTGAGCAGTTTTCTAATATATCAGTCCGTATAAATATTATCATATTTCTTGCAGAGCCTACAAATCAAAATTCGACGAAACCTTTCTTTAGTTAATGAAGGCAAAATATTATTTAAATTAGCACAATGTTTACAAATTTTTAAATAAGATAAAACTTCTAAACTATAAAACACTAATTTTATGATACTCTTTTTAGAAATTATTTTTTTAATTTCATTGAAATATATATGTTATTAAATGCTTGCGTCTAGTAAAAATATTTATTATAAATTTGATAATTTTAATAAATTCTAACTGAATTTATGTTAGATTTTAATTCTCAAGAAGAGTTTCATGTTTTTTTAAATATCTATAAGCGTCTCTAAACTCGTTTTAAATGCATAAACAGTGTTTAGCCAGGTAAAAAAGTGAAAATTCTTCATTAATAGAACAGATAGGTTACTAAAAATTTTTTAATAATTAATAATACAACATTTTGTACAATATACAATATTGTTTCCTTCCAAACAAATAATTCAGTTTTTGAACAAGTATTATTTGATGGTTAACAAAAACTAAACTCGGCACAGTTATGATATATTTTTTTAAAATAAATCAATAATTACCAGCAATTTAAAAATATACTTTGTGAAAATAATATATTTTATCTATTTAAACAAAAAACAAGTTAATAAACAAGTGTTATACAAAATTTGTTTGATAATTTATGTTATTAACTTTAAATTTGAAAAAAATGTCTCTTTAAAATATCCTTTATAATATATAATAAATGTAAATCTAGTATAGTAATTAAATAAAATAAATGGTTATCTCTGTAAAATATCATATATATAGTTTGATTAAAATTTACGAAATATTTATCACATAAAACAGTAAGATTTATTTTGAAATAAATTTCAAACAATGCTATTTTTAATGACTAATTTATGTTAAATTCATTGGTTTTCAAATACAACATTTTGTACAATATACAATATTGTTTCCTTCCAAACAAATAATTCAGTTTTTGAACAAGTATTATTTGATGGTTAACAAAAACTAAACTCTGCACAGTTATGATATATTTTTTAAAATAAATCAATAATTACCAGCAATTTAAAAATATACTTTGTGAAAATAATATATTTTATCTATTTAAACAAAAAACAAGTTAAACTATCGTAATATATTTATAAATTAATATGTATGAAATAAAAAAGCAAAAATGCCAAAATATAAGGAATTGAGAGTTTCTATATAACTGAATTGAAACATTAACTTATTTTTACGGAATGTTTATATTAATTTGAAAATAGCACTAATAAAAGTACAAAGGTTTTTCAAAAAAAAGAAAAAGTAATCCTAATGTTTCTTTTGTAAATGCATCCTGTACCTAAATATAATGTCAATTAAGGTTCCAGTGACATTGAGGCTTTGAAACTTGAAAAGCATCGCACCAACTGCACTGAATTGAAAAGGGGGGAAGTGCTGGTAATGATGTGTACATTCTCACTCAGATAACTATCAGTTTTGGTATTTGTGGAACAAACAAAAGCCTGTATAAATAGCTTTTCACGATCAAGTGTGAAAAAATGAAGGATTTTCAGCACTTTTTTTTAGGACGGAAATGAAAATTATATGGCAAAACATGAATTGTATCAATAGAAACCCTGAATTCACATTGAATTCCTTCATATAAACATAAGTAACTATTATTTTTTTAAAAAAAATGTTTCAAGATAACGCATGTTACTGTTTGAAAATTTATAAAATAAAAATTGTTTGAAAAAATAATTTCCTCGAACTTTTTTCATCAGACAAAATATTGTAGAATAGCATTGTTGACTTTAACAATTCCATAAAATATATCTTATTTAAAAAAATAATATATAGGTAATTTCCTCAGATTTATTTTTCATCAGTTAGTATATTATTGAATAGTTTTTTGACTTAAACAATTCAATAAAAAATGCATTTCCTTATATTCCGTGATTTCATTTCGAAAAAATTAAATCAGTTAAGATTACAATAAAGAAATAGCAGCGGATAATTAAAAAAAAACTCTCATTTCTACTGTTATTTAAAGGATTCTTTTATATTTTCATAAAAATTTCCGTAAAACCTCCTTTTAAACAAGAATGAAGTAATTATTTTAATATCACCGACAAATAGCGAAGTCATGTGGTAACATAAAAGTTTTTCTGGTATTAAAAACCATGATTTACAAAAACAATTTTCACTTACACAACCATATTTCTCAACCCATCATATTGAGAAAATATTATTTGTTTTTCCTTAAATTGAGTAGATAAATAGTTTTAGAAATTTTTAAATAAGAAAGTTTAGAAAAAAATTAATAAGCCATGCCAAAACATGCTTTACAATACCTCAACTCACTGTCGTCCATTGGCAAAAATTTGTTGTTAATTCATATAAAAGCAGATAATTTATTAGCATCCAATTATCCAAAAGCAAGACTGCTTGTGCCAGTGAATTGAAAAATCTAATGAAAAAAATTAATTGTTGAGTGGGAAATCAAATGAATTTCAGCAGACTCACTAGTACTGCAATAAATAATCGTCATCATTATTTGCCAAAGTTGTTAAAGACGCAAAAGACATTCTAACCAGATGACGGTTAAATGTCAGCATAGAAGAGAATCATGCCTTTACACATTTTGTTTCTTTCACTCTATTTCAAAATCAATATCTCTTGGCATTTTTATCCATAGCAGAACTGATTTCCAAGAATAAATCGCTGAAAATAATATTGAATAATTTAATTTCCCTAATTAACGATTTAACATTATTTAATTTTCATAAATAACGATTAATTTAAGCATGAATGTGCATAGGTTTGATTATTTAACGTAAAATGAGATATTCATCATTGTGAACTGCTCTTTTTATTTAAAATGAATATGTTTATTTAAATTCGAACACAAATGTATAATTGATTTACAGAGTACATTATTGTTGAAAGAGAAAATAAATAAAAGTTACATGTGCGGAGTAATTTAATACATAAACATGTGTGGGTAAATTTTTATACTTATTATTTAAAATATCATGCATAGTGTAAAGATAAATATTTAACATCTCAAAAAGTAAGCAGTTAATTATAATAATGATTACTTCTTCTACACTTAAAAATTGTTCTGTAATTTTATGAATGAATATCAGATTAAATATAATTAAAATATATATAAGATGATTGCTAAAATTTAAACAGGAAATTTATCAATCTATTATTTAGAAATTTATCAAAAAATAAATATGTATTAAACTATTAATAAATTTAAATGTTCATATTTCTTAATTAATGCTAAAATGTGATTCAGAATGTAATATTTTTCAAATGATATATTTTCAAAGGTCAAATATGACAATTTTTAAAAACTGTCATATTTGATTATTAGATTACTGACTATTAGAGATAATAATCTACATAGATATTAACTAATATTAGAAAATTGAAGTATTTTCTATAGTTAAATATGTAAAAGTAGATAAAAATTAAAAAAGTTTTAACATTCATAACTTGTTAATTTAATTGTACAAGGATAAAAAAATTTGATAAAAAACGTATTTTCTTTTCACGAATAATGATATATTTCTTAATTAATTAAAATTTGGCTATAAATAAAAGTTTAAATGGTTCTCTTCATTTTCTTTCAATTTTATTGAATCACATTTAAATATTTTAAGTATTTTTACTTAATACACCACTACCGTATAATACTACTGATCATTCGTTTAAAAGTAACCTAAAAATTATATCAGAAATTAATAATAATTAAAAGAGAAAATTGAGCTGGAATTAAATCATAAGTTTTGAGTACTTTTTGTATTTTTCAACATGAAAAATTATCTTTGATCATAATAATTGGAGGGAATAGAAAATAAAAGTTTATAAGTGATTCATATTTATCCTAAAAGGTTTCAGAAAAATAAATTTAAATATTTACGTTTGATTTATAATTGTAACTTTTAAAAATCGTCGCTTTTAAAAGTAATGAATTGAAAAGAAATATTTTAATTCTTACATTATAAAAAATATAGTAATAGAAAATATTTTAAATTGAATTTTATATTAAACAAATGTCTAAACACGAATTTACAGGATTGTTATAAGCTACAAATGTGAACTCCATTTAATTCAACGAAATTTTAGAGAAAATCGTAATAAAAAATTTCAGATAAAATTTCTTTATAAAAGATTTATAATTTAAACTGCATATTTTGTCTATATTTAGTTTATTTTATACATAAATGTTTGTAAATTTAAAAAAACTCATTTGGAAAATATTATCCATTTGAACTTTTATTTAATTCAGAAAAACATTAAAATTTTATAACAAAAAGGTATAATAATAATGAACATAAAATTAATAAATATTCTTTATATATAAAGAACTATGAGAATATATAATAATTTACTAAAAGTTATGAAAGTGTATTGTTGTATACAAACAAATCAAATCTTGATAAACTTTGTAAACTACTAATTCCCTTATATTCAAGTCAGATTGGTAGAGGATTACAATAAGTAATCTTCTACCAATCTGATTGTCAATCTTAGTCAGACCTCTACCAATCTGACTTGAATATAATTTAAAATTATGTATTAAACAATAAAACTATTCAATAGTAAATAAATCAACTTTTTTCCTACAAGCACTGAATTTGAAAACTATAATCTCGAATACAAGTAATGTTTACCAAGATAATAAAATACCAATTTTCTTCTTAAATTTTTCATATCATCCTGTTTTCATGTTGTTATATCAGCAAATGGCATCTTTGTAATTTGATATGAGAACTTCTTTATTTTATTAACAGATTAAGATAAATGTACAGTCTAAATTTTAATTTAAGAAAGATAATTTTTATAATACCATTTAACTCTTCATTAATTCTATACTCTGTTGTGTTGTTGTGAACACATTTGGCAAAAATAATTGTCAATAAATAGTTCCTTTTAAATTCTCACTGAGTCAGTTTCATTTAAAAAAGCTACAGGATTGTTTTAATAAAGATTTTTAAAAAATAATCTGCCTATAGGGACAATTGAAACATACAACATAACAAATTTACTTCTTTTAGTGTAATAAAATCAACTCAAAATTTTCCCAAGTAAATATTGTTTGAATGCATCACGTAAGCTCTCGTGTCAAAACGTATGGTAACTCATGCATAATAAAATGTAAGTCATTAAGCGTTTCAGAGTTGACTGACTTAACTAAATTCTAACAAAGTTTTAAAGTAATTTTTTAAATCTTATTTCAATAAAACATGAATTTTTCATGGATTCAATAAAAAGATTATACTTGTAATTCTCAGATTTAAAAAAGGTATTATTTTAAAATCATGTTTTAATCTATTGTTCCTACTATAAAAACAATTCACTGAATAAATTCCAACTGCGAAACATTTTAGAAACTAGTCTCTCTGTGTCGAATCTTTCTCAAAAACATGCTTGTTAAACATTTAACGCGTAATTAAACGTCTCTGAGCACTAAACGTCTCCAAGCACTAAAACACTAAAGCCATTTTCAGAGAAGCATTGACGTCATTCTGTGCTTAGAAATTACATTTTAATAAAATATCTCTCCGAAGAGTCATTCTTAATTCAAGAAACTATGCAGCCTTACGGTTGAAATCTCTAGGTTTTTCTTTTCCTCGCTTACATCATATAATTTATTCAAAATGTCTCCAGCTGATCTACATGTCAAAGTTAATTACTATATGTTTAGATTTCATTACTTAAAATTTTAGGAAATACATTTAATTATGAATAGATATTTTGTAAAAAAAATATAGACACATACAATTTCCTTCGAAAGGAATTATTTAAATCTTCAAAGACATTATTTAAGCTACATTTATTTAAATCCATAAAATTAATAACTGTGTAATAAATTGATTTAACACGGAATGACTGATGTTATCTAAACACCAAACTTTTTAAACAAAATTGTCAATTAATATCGATTTCTGTATTAAACATTTAACCCCCATTTTGTTAATGTATTATTTAAAAGAAGTTTTTATCTTTAATATTCGTTTTTATGCTTTTAGTATTGAGGATATAGTTACACATTTAAAAAAAGTTCATGAAATTATGTCCTAGGTGAAACTTTATATTTCTCAATTTTATTTAGTTTAATTTAAATTTGATTTATAACACTAACAATAATAAAAATATTCAGCGTTCAAACGACTGTAATATTTTTTCCTATAAATATGATTTTTCTTTATATTTCTCAAAAATGATTTAAATAATTTATCAAAAGACCAGTTAAAGTATACCAAATAATTACTTGTTAAATAAAAATACTCATAAAACTATTTCAACCTATATTTTAAACTTAAATAAAAAAAATTAGCCCTCTTACAATGTGAAATACATGAAAGCTTTTAAATTTAGAAATTGCAACCTAAAGGGAAGTAACAAAATAAAGACATAAAGTATCTATTTTATAAATAAAGTAATTCTGTCATCCAGGATCATAAATCAAAGATAGAAAAATATGGATTTAAAAATTTATTGACTATCATGGCCAGTTATTTTTATTGACAATGTCATATTCACAGACTATGAGCGGAAAAACATTCCTTTATTCGCGTTCATTGATACATAATATTTAAATGTAAAAAGAGGAACATTTAATATGCCTAGGAATTACATTTAGCTGCTATTTATAAGAATATTCTAGATTTTTCTTAGCTTTTAATTCTATCTAATTATTTGTAAGGTATAAATAACTTTTTTTTTACTTTCTCTCACTCAAACAATGTATTCTACAACCATTACTCATGTTTTTAAGTTATTTCACAAAATAAAGAAAAATAATGAGAGTCATTTATATATTTTTGAAATTAAAAAGAAATTTAATAATTTTTATTTTTTACTTAACATTGATATAAAAATAAAGATATTAAATTCATCCATCCATCAAAACCGAGAACTAGCGTTATCAAATGCATTTTCATTTTAATTGAAAATTACTTGATAAAATTCATTGCAACTAACAACATGAAAAAAGTATTTATTTCAGATATTTAACAAATTTGAATTAGTTTCTTTTCTAAGCTTACTTAGAATAAAATAACAAAACTTCAAAAAGGTAATTTACCGAGTATATTTGTGTTATTTGAATCATATAGTACCACCTTAGAAACATAAGCCATAATGTCTACAAAATGAATTTTATTGCCTTTAGATGTAGATTTAGATTTTAAATTTATTTCACTATTAGAAAGTATTACATAAACAAACTATTTTAATCATAAAAACTTTCAGAAAGAAATAATTAACCTTAAGATGTTTAATAATTATTTAGTTAAATAGAAATTTCTTTTGTGTAAAAATCTCAAACACATTTAAGTACATTAAAATCACTTAAGTGAAATAAGGATTTAAGAATCTGTAAAAATAGAGAATAAAAATATTTTTTCAGTCTATAGAGTATATTTAGTGTTTATATAATCTAAATGATATCGCTTAATATTTTATTGCATGAGGTATTTTATTAATTTATATGATTGTTTTTTCTTCCTTGTTAACGTAAATTTTCACAGAGGTATAGAAAATATTGATTGTGATTTTACATGTTTTATTTTTTGTCTAAATTATTTCAAACTATTAGAATTTGTGGAATATTTAGAATAATAAAAATGCTATTTCATTAAGTAGAACATTTAATTCATTATATAGAAATTATTGTACTTATATTTTGATATTCAAACTTATTTTCATGTATCATTATCTTCTTTATGAAGAATAATTTCATTACGATGAATAAAAGTATATTTAATGTGAAAAAACATAAGTAACGCAAGATAAATGTAATAAAATAAAATCTCATTTAAAACATCTTAATCCTTGAAATTTGCTAAATAATAAACATAAAACAATACAATTATATGCAAAATATTCATAATGATTACAAAAAATCGCAGTTTTTGTTACGTATTGAAATTAAAAGAGACAAGAAATTTCAAAAATAATAATAATAATAAATTTCTTAATATTTTTCAATTTTATTAACTATAATTTTTAAATTTTACATATCTTATTATTATATTTTATTCCTTTAAAATTAAGAAACTTAGTCTCATAAAACAATAATTTTTAGTTACCATAAGAATTCTAACCATTTTGTATATACTTAATGAATTTGCTGGAAAAAAAGCCTAACCTAATAAATATATTTCTTCAAACTCATGCTTACTTTTATTTGAATATAATTCATCATAATTTAAAATTTTAGCATTATCATTTGCTAAGGCACTTATAACTTAATATTATGAAAGTTATTAATAAATTGTATTATCATATAAGCATAGTAAGAAATTTATGTATATTACCATGTGAATTACGTTCAAAGTGCTTTTATGTCAATTTTATGGAAAAACATTACATTCACTTATATTAAATTACTGTTATTTCCATGAACTTGGTGCTGTTCCAAATCTAAAATTTAAGACTATTTAAGTTTTCTTTATTCAAACATGAATCAACAATCTCATAAATTAATAATTTCAAGTGATGTGTTTATTGAACATTTTTAAATGAAGATATCAATAACAGTAAGTAGAAAACATGAAAATGCACTTACATTTTCATAAGAGGAACAGATGATACAACATCAAGTAATACATTTCCTGGATAAATTATTAACGGTTGTCCGGGAAACAGATGTAACTTTTAGAAAATGTTTATTCTTTATCATTACCATCATTTCATGAATATGACTTATTGGAATTTATCGATTCTCTTTGAAATATATTTAACATTAGAAATTCAATATCTTTTATATCTCAATAATCAGTTGAAGGACTTGTATAATGGAGATAATTATTATGATATTTGAGATACTGTAAATAAATAAAAATCATTAATAATAAAAACGCAATTTTTGCAATCGAGGAAAGGCATTCCTTTATGTAAAATAAAAAGAAATTTTATTATTGTTGAAATCCGCATCACAAATGTAAAAACGAAAATTCATAGTGCAAATTGAAGTTTGTATTTTGTCTACAGTATTATATCTTCATTCAATTTTATTGTATAAAAATAATAATAGTATCTAGTTTTTAAAGATGCATACAGCTATGAATTCCAAATATAATATGTAAAATAATTTCAATATACTCTATATAAAAATACACTCTAAAAATTAGTTTTTTTAAACAATTTGAGATTAATAGTACTTTTGATTACGACATGGCAAAATTTATTTTCTTATAACTAAGGATTATCATCTTTTCGGCATTACAAGGGATGAAACAGCTATCCTCTTATGTAAAGATATGTCCTTTGAATGTACCTTTATAGCCGTAAATGTGTTAATTTTTAGTAAGTAGAAATACTTTTTAAGCAGAATATCCCAAAAACTTGACCGGAAACTCATAATTTCATTTTGAAAACAATAACAATGCGATCCTTATTTTTAAGTGGCCCAGTCACTGTTATCAAATACGACAAATCTTAGGCTATGATGGTACAGAGATCACTATGAAAACGAAGCTTTTCTCAGACTGGCCACCGTAGCCATGACATCAAATATTTAAATTTTCCATCACAAAAATTAACTGTTTGTAATTTCAATATTTATAATATTTGTTACTATTAAGAGAAAGTATCAATTTTGATAAAATTTAAATCAATGTCTATTGAAAATGATTTCCATTATTTGAAAACATAACTGATAGATATTTAGTACGGTTGCTAAAATCTTTTCCAATGTAAAATAAAAGCAATATATATAACATGATATTACCAAATACAGCCAAGTTACTGTATGAATGTTGGTGAGGTACTCACAGTCATAGGCATGCATATATACAGAAATGTGATGAGTAGTTACATGCCAAATAATCGTATTTATTCCTAAATTGAGTAGCACAAACTTTAAAATAAAACGCATTATTATGTATGAAACTCAGCCTAGCATATTAAAAGTATACATAATAATTTTCAATTTCTTAGTGACAAAAATTGTTGTCAAAAAGAGCTAAAACATTGTCGGTAATAGACAAAATATTTTATCGGTTCACTCAATATAAATATTTTCTTTATCTTCTTGTTAATTATTTTCACGTGTTTAATTGATAAATATTGGGAGACGAGTAGAAGTTTCATGAATATTTTTGTATGCAATAACATGCAGCATCCATTTCAGACCTACTTCTAAAGTGTAATTATTATTTTTCCTTATAAAAATATTCATGATAAAGTTTAGTTTTGCTTACCTAAAATGTTTAAAACTGTTGTCATTATACTCGTTATTAACAGTTACTTATAAAAAGTTAGTTTACATTTTATCGACTTGAATTCTTTGTTATAATCATACGAGAATTTATCGGATATAAAATTTAATCAAATTAAAAACAAAAAGAAACTTTGAAGCAAATATTTACAAAACATCAGTTGATTTGTTATGATAGCATTGTTTATAGCTTAAAGTAACATTTGGTTTATCAGTCACTCAAAGATCATCTTTTGCACGAGGAGGTTAATTAGACTGAGACTTACAATTTAACGTGAATTCCAAATTACTATGCACACAAAACCAGAAGTAGGAATTGTATACATGATCCATTGAACCAAAGGCCATTCGCTAACCTTACACCTGCTAACTTCACTTAAAATGACATGGATACAAACCTAAGAAAGTCATAGATAATGATATTGATAACATATGTCAGTGTTAATTAATCGCAGCAAAATGTCTAGTTAGTGTGCTATATAAGCTTGAATAAGAGTTTGACGCCATAGATTTTTACTTGTATGAACTAATTATTATCTGTCTTAGTTTGTGATTAGTTATGTCCTAATTAAATTAATCTGTTAAAAAAGATTTTAAATTGGAGGTCGTTTACTGTGTTTTTCAAATTTAAATGAATATATATTTAAAGATAACAAAAAATTTAGCATACTTAAATAAAAACGTTTACATGCAAGAACTCTTCTATTAATAAAAGGTAACAAAGGTAACGGTAGTCTGGTCGATAATGGTGTTCATTCTCATTATATTTTCTTACATAAAAATATGCTAACAATCAAATTACTACTAAATGCTTAATCTAATAGCAAAGTTTTGTATATTTGCCACCTTATTGCAAAGTTGTAAAGTTTTTAATATAAAAAATAATCTAAAATCTTTAGTATAAATAATAATAGTTTAATGTAAACAATAGTAAAATATTTAAAACATAAGAATATTTAATAAAAAATCGGGAACTCGTATGCAAAAAATGAAAAAAAAGCGTATTCAAAAAAAAAAAGAATAAATCTCTCCATCCATGTTTCAATCACTTCTGATGAGAAAAAAAGGACATATATTTTATTAGATTTCGATTCAAGCACCGTTAGAAATAAATAGTCTTAGAAATTACTTCAAAAGTTAAACGATATGTTAAGCACTACTAGCCAAGCATCAAACATTCAAAAGCATTTAATTATAAATTCGAATGTCATCCCTTTCATATTTCCCTAGTGATCGTAGTATTTCCCTAGTCTTTAAATGATTGCTTTTATGGTTTTGGAAACTCGGTTGTCAAGAACAGGTAGACGATAATATTAAGTTTCACTCTCAGCACTTCACTTTGAGTTACGTTTAGGTAATTTACACACAGATTCACTTTCATGTACTTCAAAAATTTTACTCATTAATTTATATAAATATATATATTTATAATTTACTTAATAATATTTAATTAGTTATTTTAATTAATCATTAAATAAAGCATCAATATATAAACAATATACTCTATACTTTTATTTTTATGAAATAATTTCATGGTTAAAAGAAATTTCTTGAACTATTTTTAAAAGACTATTACTATGTGCGTGCGTGTGCGGGTGTGTGTGTCAATTTTAAATATTCTAATAAAAATAAGTCATGGTTAGTAAATATTTTCTAAAAATTAAAAATGTGATGAATTAAAAAATATATACATTATTCAAATATCATTTGATTATAATGTTAGTTGCTACGTAAGTTATACTTGTTTATGTGACTGAACTGAAGCAGTCCCATGATCATTACTTTTATCCTTATATATTACGGTGAAATATAAGGGTTATAATCAATCATATACTTTCCAATTGTATATTTTTACAATTGTTGCTTGGTTACGTCCGACACAATCACTGATTTCTCGAAACACATCCACTGTAATCCACTTTTAATCTCTAGGACCAAAAATTTTTTCCGGGTCAAATTCAGAAGCGTGCTCAAATGATCCCCACTTTATTTTGTGATGGATATGAAGCTCTCAAGGATGCGTTCAATTTCCTGAGGCCAGCAATTTTTTTCTTGCTTTATGCAAAATTTTTAATAGTACTGCTGGTGAATATTGCATGTAACAGTGGTGAAATCATAATCATCATATTAATTTAAAATATTAAGATTAGATAACTTTATATGGTTAAAACGTTTGTTATAATACAATGTTTTAAATTTAGAGTGTTTTATGAAATGAATTTTACTGCTATTTCCCCGTTAACAAACCACGTCATTAAATTTAACAAATCATAGATTTGAATTAAGCAAATATAACATCCATTATCTTATAACGTATTAAATAAAGTAATTCATGCGCTTCTAAAACACATTATTCTGGTACAGTAAATTCCTTAATGTAACGCAATGCAACATATCAGAAATTAATCCAACCAAGGATTATCTTAAGACACTTGCTCAACTAATCATTTTTCAATTATCTTTTCCGTAATAATATCTGTATGACACCAGAAGTTTATGCGACAGCATAAGCTGACATTTTAAATGATTTTAATGATAATATGATTTTCTTCCTATTTAAGAAAAATTTATGCTTAAATGACTTAATTTCAGTAATTATCAGTGTCATTAGCTGAATTTGAACTGTAATTCAATTAATTTGTTCCATTATCATTACAGACAATTTAATTCTCTGATTCATGAACTTAAACTGCAGAATATGACACATTTTATATACACGTGAGGGTTCAGAAAAGATAAAAGCCTTAAATTTACTTCCAGTTTTTTTTTACCCAAATATATTACTTCATTATAAAAAACAACATGCTCTTGTTAATAACTAATCTGATTTATATAGATAATCCCATTTCTCAAACAGCTCAAAAAACAAGTTTCTTAAGTAATAATAAGTTAAGAGAACGAAGTAAACATGTATTAAAAGTAAGGTGTCTAGAATTCTGTTCTCTAATACAATCTTTTTCTAGAATTTTCATTGTACAATTCATTGTACTCTTAACATAAACTTTCTTAAATGCCAAAATGATTGGAAATACTTCATCCTTAGTTCTGCATTTAGTAAAAAAACAATTTAATTACTGATGCCTTTTAGCACAAAATGTTTAAAAAGACATTCAGTTTGTTATCTTAAGAGTTCATTACATTAGAGTGAAATCTAATTTTTATAAGATACTTAGCAGATTAATTTCCTTCTCCTTACCTTAATATCGGGTGAATAGTATTTACATTTTAAAAAATTAACTAGATTTCAATTTTGATTATAACAGAAGTTTTCGTAATTTAAAATTAGTTCATTAACTTAAAGTTTCAATCAAATTGTAAACTTCGTTCTTAATTTTTACAAAATCTAAAGTGTTATAATTTAATACTTACTTAAGTAACTATAAATGCAATTATATATTACAATTGTTAAAGACACACACACACACAATTAAATCTATCAATCTATTTTTGAAATTAAGGAAGTAATTCATTTTTTAATGAAGCATTCCAATAGGATATTTTATCAGAATTTAATTATTTATTTAAAACATGGGCACTTTAAAACCAGTTATATTAAAAAAGAGTGTTTATCAAATCTATGCACATTTTATAATTGAGATTTTGATTTGTTTTGTCCCCAAACTAATTTTTTTTTTAATTTTAGCAAATCTGTCTCTTATTTTATAATTTAGTTTTCATGCAAAAAGAGTTTTGGTAACTTTTACCCAATACAAATTGTATTTTCTTAACTTTAATTTTTCTTTTATTAATTTATTTCTAGAGATATTTTAAACATTTTAAGTGTCAAAAATATACTGATAAAATATTTTACTAATTTTTAATTTTGTGCATTTTTTACCTTTTTCTTAACATATGCTGCAAGTTTTTGATGATAAAAGATATCAATTAGGCACAACATTATCAACGTAAAGGTTATCATCATTTCCTATAAATTTAATTATTAAGTAATAAAGATGAAAGATTTATACAAATGTGTAATGTTTTATAAAAGATTTTTATAAATATGTTTTTAATATTAAAACAATACAGACACTAACAGAAACACAAAAAAAGATTACTAATCCTTAAATAACGAATGAATAAATAGTAAAGTTAATGGAAAAAAGTATCAAAATAAGTATTATAAGCTTTTAATTACAGAATATTCATAATAAAATTTCAATTACCGACTTTATTTCCAGTGTATTTAACTCAAAATCCTTATTACTTCTATGATACAGTTTAAACATATACTGAGAAAGCAGTTTAATTTAATTTTAACCAAATAAATTTAAGCGAAGTCAAATAATTTTTAGATTTTTTTCTTTTTTATATTTAAATATATGTTCACAAAAAAATCATAAAAAGAAAATTGTAGATTTTGATTGATTAAGCCCTTCACATGACATCAATTGAATATTTTTGAAAACAATCAAGAGCAAAAATGGATTTTCGGAATCATTTTTTAATTATAAAACGCAAGGATCTTTAATCGAAATTAGTAAAAATTAAAATTAAATTTAGTTAAAATAAGAACAAAATATACTGTAATTTTCTCAGAATGAAACTACGTATATCTAAATATTAAATATTGCTGTATTTCTTTGTATTAAAACGATTAAGTTTAACAAGCAGTTAAAAATTCTAAATACATTCAAAATTTCTAGTTTCGATTTTCTCTTGTTACATATGACAATTTTGACATGCATTCTAATTAATTGAATACCATGTAGATGATAGAATGCAGTAGACGGAGTGAAGATGACTAAAACTAAGAATCACAGTTTTATGGAATGATTCTACGCATTTGTAGAAAAAAATAACCGTTATAAAATATACGAACCGAACGAAATGCTGAAAATTTTTCTTCTTTCGCATTTAAATTATGACCAGAAAAAATGTTATCAAATGGAATGTAATTGATATTCATGATCAAAAATTACTCAAAAGAATTTACATCTGTGATATTAAATAGCATAGTTGTGTTTATTAAAAACAAAGTGCACTCGACCGTTAATAGTGTAGATGCATGTAAATATTACAGCGTTGTATTAAGAAAGAGGTTTTAGAATGCGAAATTATCACGTAGCAAACAATATATCTTTGACAACATTCGTAAATTCTACATACGATAGGTATGAATTTCATTCTCCCGTAACATGCGTCATATTGTCATTTGGAATATATTTATCTCTTTCTTGCAGTTGATATTTATTCTAGTTAGAATGCTCTCTGAAAGTTTCAATGTCCTAACACTTTTCTCACGAGCTGTGATTTGCTTGGCCACAGTGAAAGGTCTCGTTTCAGGTGGCCGTTGATGCAAATCCTAGAAAGTCTTAAGGTCTGGCATGAGTCTTATAAGGAACTGATCCTAGCATAATTTCTGTGCTTCACTCTCATCCCTGTTCACTACACCATACACGAAGTGTATACCCTCCATTTCATGATTTGTATAACAAACCATCCTACTTAAAATCAAAGACAGGCCATTGAATGTACGGACTAACAGTTTTGCCAATTAAAATGCCGGGAAATTGCTTTCTGTTTGCTTGCCGGCTATAGCTTCTCCAGTAAACTGTTCATGCAAACGATTTCTACCATCCCGTAAACTTTTTTATTTACTTTTTATTTATATTTAGCCTACATATATATCATTAAGTATTTGAAATCATTATGTCTTTGATAACTATAAAAATATTATATTAAATATGAAGCTTTATAAACAATTTTAGATAATTTATAAAAATATTTTATTTATTGTTCTTAATAACAAAACTTTTGTTTCGTAAAATGCAAAGATTAAAAATTAAAAAGTATTCCACATATTTTTGTAAGTAAATCCCCATAAGTTTCATTCATAATTTAGCAAATGAATTAAAAATGTGCTAGAATATTTGTTTCACAATTGAAATGTGTTACTTTTAACTGACTTTTCTAATAATATATTATGCATAGTCTAAGTTAATTTAAACTGTGCAAGCAATGGTAATGAATCATCACCAAAATTTATAAATATGTTTATTATTTCTTTTTTTAATTGGAGATATTGTTTTCGCAGTTAATTATTTTCATAGACTATATATTGGCTTACGATGCCAATCCATATTAATGTTTCTAAAATAAAATTCAAGATATTTGTAACAGCAGTTTTAGCAAATATATTTTGGTGACAAACAACATAAATCTTAAAGTTAAATCGTATCAATAATTATTTAAACAATGTTTTTATTCAATGTTTAATATACTTCAGAAATACACGTCACGTGTTTAGATTCAAATACCTGAAAATTATAAATTTAAAATAATTAGTAGAGCAATGAGGACATGACCCCCTTGGAATCATTTCGATTATTAATTTCTGTGATATCCAATCAGCCTGCGAGCTACTCATATTCTTTGGGAAGCCATGGGGAAAGAGTAAATTATCTTGTTTGTTGAAACTCAGAAATTGAACGGAAACGAACGCATTAAAGCAAACAATTTAGCCTGAGGAGAACTCAGTTTCTCAGTCAGACACGAAGTTAAATATAACTACAGTATTTAATGAATGTTTACTCTTTTGATACTACAACTAAGATAATACTCATTATTCTCAATGCGCATATATTTTATCAAGATATATTACACAAGTTTCTCATAATAGAAAATACACATTTTCCTGGCATGAATTCAAATTTTAAAATGAGAAATTGAAGTTTGAATGAAATTAATTGCTGCTCCCATAACTCAGAATATAATATATTAAAAATTAAATTACATTGCAATAAAAAATTAATAAATCTATTTTATCTTCAAACTTTTCATCATTTTTTCAAAATAATGTCATATTAACATAGATAATTTAATTCATCTTTTAATATTAAATTTTAAGAAGATATGAGAGCAGTATATATTATAAAAATCCTATTTATTATTATTATTATTATTCTATATATATTGTATGTATGTATATATATATATATATATATATATATATATATATATATATATATATATATATATATATATATATATATATATATATATATATATATATATATATATATATATATATATATATATATATATATATAATAGGAGAAAATTTTAATTTCTCTTTACAATAAAAATTTTAATTATTCAAAGATGATGAAATATATATACATTTTGTTTTCTTGAATATCTATATTTTCAAGACAATTTAAAGGTAATTGTGATATTATATGAATATTATTGTCACACACATAAAGGATCATATTAATGGTTCAAATTATCTAAATCTTTAAATATTTTTGAAGAGATTTAAGTCCTATAACTAAGTCATGATATTTTTACCAGAAAAAGATATTCAAGTAATTTGAGTCATGTGTTATAAAAGTGTATAGCCGAAAAATATATCTGATATGTATATCAGAAAATATGTGCTTATCAATGGGACAAACAAGATATCAGAAAACATATGTTAAACGTTAATCTCTCGTTAGTCTTCACATCATAATTTCAGCATTTAAATTACAGAAAAATGTTTTGTCACTGAATCACTTTGAGATTTACATCAGATAATACGAATGCACAATCAAGCTTTTGAATATCAGCAATGTTTGACCCCTTCAGCATTTACCTTTCCTGGTTAATGTACATTATTCTCATGTCACAAGGGAAAAAATGTGGAGATTTTTTACGAATTCATGCCTTCAGAGGCACATGCAAAAAACAATATATTCTTTTCACATATCTAACAGATTAACCAACAGCTGGTAAAAATTTCCAATAGGCTTTGATAAATCTCAAATATTTTTATCAGTATTTCCCAAAATTTTGACATATGTGTATATTTTCTGTATTTTTCTTCACGTTGAGTATCCGTTGTCAAAAAAATAGAAGTATTTCAATAACCATCAAAAATGTATTTATATTTTATTTTTTGTGAAACACACATAATAAAAAAGAGGAATAAAATTATTCATAATAAAATATAATGTTAAGTCTTATTTTAAGTAATATTATTCGAATCAATAAGAAGAATGGAATTGTTTGTGCTGAGACAACAGATCGTCATTATTTGGTTCCTTGTTGGTAAATTTTAATTTCAGATAAGCTCCACGTCCAAAAGTCTGTTCCATTTTTTTCAACTTAATCGCTACAAATGCTGAAAAAGCGAATTCACATAAATATGAATGTGAAAAAAGAAAGATGTGTTTCAAAACATTTTATGTTAAGACTTGATACACATGTTGCATTTGTAACCAGAATTATGTTTAGGTACTCTCCATAAGTTTAATATTCAAAAATCCGTCTAGAGCCAATTTCAACAGTTGCTCTTCTTCTGTATATATCAAATCTTTGGGGATGGACAGTGGATCACAGATGATTGGGATTTCATCTTCCTTCATGTTTGGCAGAGTCACAAGAGGTTCGGGGAGTTGACTTTCATCTAAGTTGTACCCTCTTCAAATTCTTATTGTATCCCTTAGAGTAAGCGTATCCTACTTTGAGAAACATTGAATTACAAAGTTAAATATGTTTCAACAAATCAGCAATAAGAAACAACATGTTATTGGATAATCATTCTCGAATCTTTTATGTAAATTTATAAGAATTTGTCAAAATGATATCAATTCTAATATACGTTTTTGTGTAAACGGAAGAACAAAATTTAGGGATGATATAGATGTTTTAATGTCATTCATATACGCTCCACATCTATTTAAACTGTGTTCTATGAAATTCAAAATGCTAAAAACAGAAAGGAGTCATCAAAAAAAAATTCAAACAAGGAAGACAAAGGATAAAAATATATTTCATTAAAATAAATGTGATTTCGAATATAATTACACGAAGGTCTAAAACTTTTACTTGTCCACATTTGAGAGTAAGACATCGAGTTTTTAACAATGAATTAAACTACGTTTCTAAATTCAAAGTGCTTACTTCTGCTAAAGATAAGAATGTCAAGAAATCGCTTAGTAATCCAAATTCATTCATTTAATAGCTCTAATAACAAGTTATTGATAACAGCTGATGATATGAAACCAAGGATCTTCCCGAAAATACTCAAATTGGGTAATATTTATGACTAGCTACTTTGTGCACCAAGCCTGTGAAGAATATTTTTACTTTAGAATAGTTTTACCATAATCACTCTTCAAAAATATAGCATTGAAGAATAAGTTCGAACTCGAAATATCTCTATACGGACAAATGAGATACAGGAGTTTTGATATCATTGACATCACTCAACGGATATATCAACAGCTTAATGCTTTTGTAAGATTCTTAAACATAATCCTTCGAAATGCCCTTTTAATATATAAAGGGCTATTGTTGTGAAAGAGAAAACAACAACAGAGAATCACGAGTAATTTAAATATGGCAACCCTTTTAGTCGATTTGATGTTTAGAATATCATGATTTTTATTTTTCCTAGCATTGATGTGGTTATGTGTTCTAACGTCTTATGCTTGTTAACAACAATACATGTATTTGCGAGCATGGTTTGTGTTTTTATTCAGTATTATCCTATTTTACTGTTCTAAAAAGAGACATAGAGTGGATGTCAAACCTGCATTATTATTTCGAAATTGTAACATTTATATCACACAAAGCATCCATCCATCAAATGTTCAAGCAGAAACGGGAAATTCAACAACATTATCCAATTTTGTTGTGATTACTTATCTCAGGTTGTCTAGCAAGGCTAAATAACCCCCATAAAACCAAAAATATCTAAAATTTCTAAAAAAGGTGATGGTTTCCGAAAAATATCGTCTTTTTTAAAACGTAGGCAGATTAAGATATGTTCAGGGGAGGCCATATTTATGGAACACCAAGGACAGTGAGAAAGGAGTACAAGGACAGTGAGTAGAGAGGTTTCATGGTAAAGAGTAAGTGATCATCTTCAAGGACCCGAAGGTCTGGGGGCCCCGGAGATTGAAGTAGCCCCCAAAAACAGCCGCTCCTAACATGGAGAACAGACGCTGTCCTATTTTAAACCAAAAATGGATTCAAATCAGAAACCTTACAAACTGAAGAATATGTTGTTATTATCAAGTTAATGTGATGATGATTCAAACTTTCACAAAAATCAAGAGCTTCATTATACATCCCCAAATAAGATCTATAACAGTTCAAAATCACTAATTTTTGATGATGTTGAAAGAATATTTTTTCTCTAGATGTGCATGGGTCTAAAACCTCACGTCCATTTAAAACGACTTTTATTCTTAAGAAGTACTTAACTCTAATCTTTTAGCTCCTTTATGTCCTACATATATTGAAATATTTTACATCATGGTTAGGTTAAAAAATGATTCATTAGATTTCCAAAATTTTATTGTATGTATCTTTAGAATTATTTTAAAGTCATTTTGAGTCTAGAATTATATATTGATTGCTAATCTTTTTTGTTATGGGTATATTACCCCTAATGAGGGGCTGAACAGTTACTCTTCTCTCATTTAAAATAATCTATAGACTGAGAAATGACCCCGTGAGTAATAAGAAAACATATTGGCTACACTAGACATGCTTTTACTTTTAAGCAACTTACAAATAATAAGATTTCAAGAAAATTATTTAAATAATAATTTTAAAAATTATTGATACGTTGTGTCACATAACTGTGGAAAACCAACATCATTGAAATTATTGTTCATAATGAAATATTTTTGAAACTTTGTTGAAGATGCTGCGCATGCGTGCCTTATGCTCCTCTGGTGCATCTATCTATATTATGTGTAGTTTTTATATCTTATCTGTATTATAAACTTCCATCTACATATTATGACATACAAATCCTACTATACCATATCATATTCAAATTTTTATGTTTCCTGTTTTGTCATTTTTATAACTTTAATGATAATTTCTGTATAATTCTATTTTTGCAGTATACAAAATAACTATTTCGGTGAACTCTTAATTATGGGCATAGTCAAATTTTCAAAGGAAATTACTTTTTCAAGGTTAATTTTTTAGCATTCTGCACAATTTTAAGTATTTTTATTATCAATGTTTAAGTATCAATTAAAAATTGTCTGCTTAATGTTGCTATAAATTTAATTATGATATTTTTACTAAAAGAATAATTTATTTTAAAAATCAAAATGTGTGAAAAGTTTTATATAATTTTTCGGCTTCATAATATTTTAGGGAATATTATTGGAATGCACAATTCAAATAATTTGTTTATGTTAATTAAAAATTGAAAAAATCACGTATCTTATAACTTCAAACTTTAATTATGTGGCGAGATCAAATTCTGAACTCCCTCTTCTCTGAATATCCATATCAATGATATTCAAAAAAAAAATTAATGGTTATGGTTATAAGCTGAAAGAACTGCCAGCACTTTTTTGGTATATTCAAATCAAAATAACTGCTAACTAATTTAACAGCAAATTTCAATCACGAAATAAAATTAAAAATTTATTTTCGTAGGTAAATTTGAATTAAATCATTGATATGGGGATACCATGCTTCATGATAGCATGTTTAATAATAACATTAACGAAACAATTTCAAAATTATGTTTTATCTAATATAAACAAAAAATTTTATTTTCTATATCATAACTTAAAATATCAATCTGAATGCAGTATACTTTAAATTAGTTAACTAATTTAATTGATTTATTTGATATTTCCAACATACAAAAATTAATTCCCCTGAAAACAACACTCTAGTTAAGAAACTTTTTATCTTATTTATAAAAGCATGAGAAAATAAATCGTTTTAGCCATGTTCATAATTTTTCCCTTAGGAAATTAATTTTTGGAGATCACTTAGTCAATAAATTCAAAATCGATATCCATTTTATTCAGTTAAGATCACACGCTCAGGAAAGAAATTAGAAAAATTATATGCTAAAAGTTTTTCAGACACAATATCAAAGGCTTCTTTAATTTTATGTTCAACATGAGAAAATCAGATTGATTGACATTGAAAAATGTGATTTTAATTTTTATTTTATACCGACAAGATAGATTGCTTTTATCATTATTGAAAATAAGTATTGAAGAGTTATAATCAATATTGCTTTCTCATTAATAAACAAATACAGAAAGTACGAATATTAATGGGGTAGCAAAAGTCATTGTGACGTATTATTATATTATTTGAATGCTAAAACAATAATTAAATTTGAGAACACATTCTCATTTAATTAGTTATTTATAACTATCAATTTAATTACAGATTACAGCAAAATAGATGAAATAAGAAAGAGCCCTTAAAGTAAAACTGCAATAATTCACTTGATTATTTGATCATATAAAATATGCCTTAAGCATCATAAAGTTAATTCTTATAATAATAAAATTTAGCATTAAAACTAGTTTTTTTGCCTGTTTACATGTGTTTTTTTTTAATATAAATAATGAAATTATGAAAACGGTCACAACAAAATTTGAAAAAAGAGTTTATTTTCAAAAGTAAATTTATTTGTGATTTTCTGATCAATTTCTATCCACGAATTCTCAAACAATGAATGAAGAAGATAAATATCATGAATACTTATAAAGGAATGAATTTAAATTATTTTAATATACAAAGAAATTCTTATTTTATTCAATATACAAGTAAATTTTAATCAATTTAAATTCAGAATCATTAAAAATCGCATTAATACATCCCCTTATTTTTCTTGATAACATTTTATCTCTAATTGTGAAAACTGGATTAATTCAAAGATTATGAATGTATTTTTAAATACAAATGTATATGTATATACAAGGTATATATAAATAAATTAAATTGATCGTTTTACATATATTCAGCGTAATTCTTTTTGCCATACCCTCCACCAGAAAATATTATTTATTATTGTCAGTAGTTCATATTTTGGTGCATCAGACAAATGACTGTAATTAATACAGCAAACAAGCATTGCATGGTCTTGATAAATAGGCTTCTAGAAGCTACTAATATATAGTTCTTATAATGACTAAGCTATTTAATTAATATATATATATATATATATATATATTTATATATATATATAATATATATATATATAATATATATATATATATATAAATATATATATTATATATATATATAAATATATATATATATATATTTATATATATATATATATATATATATATATTTATATATATATATATAATATATATATATATAATATATATATATATATATATATATATATATATCCCGTTTTGTAGCTCTCTCGTTAAATTTCCAATGACAAGGTCGGGAATCAAAGCTTGTCCTCGAAAATAAAAGCGGAGAAAGCCGAAAGAACGTGGACTTTGATAATTTGTTTTGTTTTTATTGATAGCTCCCGGGTGAGAATGTTTTTCAACTCCTTGGATTCTAGTCAATTCCTGTAATTCGTTCTTATTTTTGGAACAGCTGACAACGAAACCTAGATCAAGGAAACAATGTAAGTCCAGGTATAAAAAAAAATCATTCCGGTCTCCGGGCAATCTACTTTTTTCGTTTCTTCCGACAGCATTATTGCAAAGCCCTCCAGTTGTTCGGGACGGTAGTTTCCTTCTGGGGAGTTAGATATAATGAGGCATTGTTTGCCTAAGGAAACATAAGAATTTAGACCCTTTATAAAATTAGTTTGTATATTTTTAGAAGAAAATTCTTTGAGAAAGTGTGCTAATGAATTCAAATTTGAGTAGCTCTAAAAAAAGCAACAGAATTAGTTTGTTTAGTTCGTTTTATTTTTATTTCGCTGTAAAAAATAATTTTCACAGTATCAGCTAAAAGTTATTAATTTTTTTTGCCTTAGATAAAGAATATTTACATGAATTTCATTATTAAATAATCAAAATTGAATTAACATACAAAGAAACTTATATAAATTCAATAAATTTTATGAAATAATACACATGTTCATGGGTCACATTATTGTTGAACCATTTAAACTTATAAATATATCATTTACATTTTTTAAAAACAACTCAATGAATTTTGAATTTAACAAAATAATATTTAATTTAAGAAATTTTTAATAATTTAAATTAGAACAGCGAAATTTATTAAATTATGTAAAATCCAATTAGATTTTTGTTTCTAGTTTAACAAACAATTGTTTTTGCAATTATATCATTTATCAAAATTATTAGATAACAATATATAAGAACAATCAACATATATTAAGATTTGAAATAATGTTTAATAACAATTTTTTTATTTATTCTATTGTAAAAAAATTAAAATTTCTTCATTAAAATAAAGAGTTACTATCGTTTATATAGATTTGTACCATTGCGTCTTTATTATTTTACACGTAATATGTGTTAAAATATGTCTTTCATAGAAATAACTGAAAGTTATACATAAGCCATTGAATTAATTTTTACAATTTTGGAATCAAATTTTAAAAACATAAAATTAATAAAATATATTATTTTTTATAATTTAAATAAAAATAATATTTTTTCCAATGGCAGATTGTAGACAGTTATATAACTGCAACAGAGTCTATTAATCAATTGTTCCCTGATACCAAGGAAACGGCCAGACACAGCGACCTCTTAGCCGCTGAGGCGTTGCCGCGGGTGCATCACAGGGGGTGGGCCACCATCGCACCCTCACACATGCCATAGGGTCTCGTTGATACGGTAGGCATCATTCATACTTCATTTACACACACAAGGAAAGGACAAAGACAGGATAAATAAAGAGAAAGTACATCCATGCCTGAACCGGGATTCGTACCCAGGACCTCCCTATCCGTAGTCAGGCATGTTGACCACTAGACAATTTGGACGGCGATAAAATAATAAAAATAATATTATAAATGAAATAAAAGTAAAAGTTTATTGACTAGTTTTTATTAATTAAATTTTTTACGTAAATATAAAGTGGCATACATTACAAAGATAAACATTTTTAAATTATTTGTTCTAATTTTTCTGAGAACTTTTAGTTAATTTTTTTAATTTTTTTTAAATTTTTAAATTTAAGTATTATAATTCTTTTGTACAGCAATAATATGAAGGAGTAGATTGCTTATTAAAGTTTAAAATTCAAAAAATATTCATAAATTGTTTTATGTAAAAGTAGGTGTATGATAAAATATTTATAAATATTATTTCAGTTTCAAGAAAAATAAATGAAATAATAAATAATTGCAACATATTTATTTCATGAAGTTTTAAGTATTAATTTATAGGAGAAATTTATTATTTTAGTTAATTTTTTAAAGAAAAATTTTTTTTGTTTGATAGACATTTTAGTGTTATGCTTAAATTATTTTTATTTACTGTTTTTACATTCATGAAGCTATTGAAATATTTTAAAAGTTATTCTTATCAATTTTCAAAGAACTCGGAGTTTCAGTTCGACAAATATTTAAGGAATTGTATACTTATATTTTGTATACCATGAATACATATTAAATTGTTATTACAAAACCTTTTTTATATGCGTATTATAAACATCAAACTACGTTTCGATGATCAATTTAATTGGATGGTAATGAAAATTTTTCTATTTAAATTTTGGGTTCAATGCTTCGAGGGTTTTATCACACTAAAGTATTAGAGGATTATAAAATTATCCACAGTTGTTATATTGAATTATTTCATTATATTCAATGGCATATAATTGCAAGAACATACTATAAAAAGGGAATTTTTGCATTTCATGTGTATATTGTTTTAATCATATAATTGCTTAACATATCATTAAATAGTTTTAAGAAAATAAAATAAATAGTTTCATCACAAATGCCTTATTTAACTATCAGAAAATTCTTCTTCATGTCGCAGTATCTAGACTCCCTTGAAATAAATCAAATTCTTATACAATAACAAGTAATAAATGATAATTTAATCAGTCTACCGTATGAAGTTAGTTATACATGTGTGAATGTTCTCAACAATTTTATTTCACCAAACACTTTCAATCCTCTTTCACGTGTCTGCTATCCAATTACTTACTCAGTACAACAGTTCGATATTGGATAATGTGGGAAGAAAATCACCATTGTAACATTAGAACTGTTGTCTTCTAATTGCTTTTAAGGAAAAGCCTCTAATTAAGAGATTGTGCATTAAGGCGTATATCGTTTTTTTTATACGAACTGGCAAATTCTTTAAGGATTCTACGGTTTATTAGAAGATATTCCAAGACAGATTTATTATAAGAGAATCTTTGATGAATCTTTTGTCATAAAATGAACTCTTTAATTTAAATAATAGCATAATAAAGGAAGGATAAGATAAAATTCTTTGTTTTTTTTGTTTGTTTTTTTGCTTTAATAGTGACTTATTCATAATAACTAGATCTTCTTCCCTATAGCTATTTACTTCTTGTTCCATCATATTTTTCTATATCATTAAGAAAAATCAATTGAATTTTTATTTTAGTTCACGATCGAAGGCTTTAATAATTCGTTAATTTTTAAACAAAAAATTTCTATAATAAAGAATCAAAGATAAAAAAGCAAAAGTCTTAATTCTTCTAAACTGAGATATATACATATGTAAAGAGAAAAGTGTATTTAATACTTGTATTGATACATTTATAGCAGATACATGAAATCTAAATAGTCTCCTGTTTATATATAGATATACATTCATTATATTTTATATTATTTTTAAAAATATTACTTGATAATTAATATAGAATAACTCAAAATTCTTTTAATCATTAAACAGGAAACTAATTTTTAGCCCTAAAATGTTATCTATAGGATTATAACTTATACGTGTAAATATATTTATTTGTAAATTTTTCAAATAATAAAACGTTTTTTTTTATTATTTGAAAAATTTAATATTTTATAAATATGTACTTATTATTTCAGTCTAATATAGACTAAAAGTTAAAAATAAGTGCATCTAATCAATATTTTTTTAATAACGATGGGCACTGAGTGACTAACCCTTTGCCACAACAAGGTTGGAAACTGCTACACATGAGGTCATTACTCAGTGTGTACCTGTAAACCAAGTAAAGGAGAAGAGTAGCATCATACACGCCATATCACCTCAAACCCTTTAACCATATTCATACATCATTTCAGAAGAAAGGAAAAGACACACAGAGAGAAAATAACATCCATGACAGAAATAGGATTCGAACCCGGGATTCAGAAATCACGAGTCATAAAAATTTACCATTCAGCCATCATTCGGCATCTAATCAATATCAACATACTTACTTTTAGGATTTTTTCTCAAAACGCCTTGATTAATATATAAAAAGTAATATGATAAGAAGATCATTTGATATCATTATAATTATATGGATAAGATATTGCAATACAAAAAATGAACGAAAACATAAACAAAAAATCCTTTAAAATAGAATAGGTATATAATTCAAATTTTAATTTGAACTTTTCCAGGAAACAAATTAAATTGAAATTCCCATAAAACTTCAAATCTCATTCTATAAAACTCAGATTTTTCCCTCTGTAACTTTCTAATCTACGTTTGAGAGTAATGTCATCATAAACTGATTTCCATGCCGATTCTACTGAAATATGAGTCCCTTTTGACTTTATTCCACGTAATTGCAGAATGTCCTCTCCCTCCTGGTGTAAATAAATAGGTCATTCTTTTCTATTCAGAAGAGTAAGTTTGAAGAATTGCTTCTGATAAATTTCGTTATTACTTCCGGACTGTAGAGAAAAGCAGAATTCTTGAATAAAATCTGCAATTTTTTTCAAAGATGAAATGGTGAGATTGCTTAACATAAAATCCTGTAAAGAAATAAATTTTACTTTATGATCTCTATCTGAACAAAACATACGAATATAATGATATATTTATTTTGTATATTATAAGTTACAAAGAACCACAATTTGTATATCTCAATCGTTGGAAAAGGAATCGAAATAGTTGCTACTATAATTGTTGCCTTAGAATAATTTGCGTTTCTCATTATCTTATGATATTAATTATAAAACTTTTCACTGGATGAAATAAAAGATAAGAAAGAATAAATTATTTTTATGTGCCTACTGTTATTATCTTAAATTATCATAGAAATGTAGATATAAAATATCTTTGTTGTGTAACTTTACATTTAAAAATGGCATTTATGTGTACTTTTATACTAAAGTTTCACTAGAACTATATAATATGCTATGTATAAAGAAATCAGTAAACAAGGCTAAGAAGAAAGCAATAAATCATATTTTAAAACAATTTACAAAACCATCAGAAGAATCACATGTCAGATCAAAATATTTTCCTATAGTATTTATCCCAAGACTCTTCTTTCTTACATTGTATTGTAGAGTCAGAAATCAAAATACTCATAATAATGACTCATGGACCACAAAAGTAAAATTTGGTTTCTAATAACTAAAAAACTTCATCAGTTGGGAAATTGAACAGGCTTATAAATTAAAATATTAAGTAGATCGTTACCATTTTTATTTGCTTTTATATAAAAAAAAATTCCATAGCAACAAAAATCTCATGGAAGTTGTCATTATAAATATTAAATCTTGAGATTCTAAGAAAGGTTTAATTGCTACCAAAAATATCTACTCAATTAGTAAATTACACAAATAAGATAAGATTACAGTAAATTACTAATAATATAAATTAAAATAAGTAAGATATTAAGTTGCAAATATTTATTTCGCTGATACAAATATTTGTAATTTATAAAATACTTATGATTGAGATTCAATTTATTTCTAAATCTATTCAAATTATCCTTTTTAATTATCATACAATTTTTTGACTCCATTAAAATTCATAATTTCTTATAATTAATAGTTTCATTTCTAATCTCTCTCTCTCTTTAACGAAATAACATTTTAAAATCTCACACATACATGGAATGTCATAAACTTGAGCAAACTTCTAAATATCATAATAAAATAAATAATGTTTTTAAAACCAGTTTGGTTTGTGGAAATAAAATGAGAAAACTTGAAGTTTTCTTCAGTTGAGAAAAAAAATTCAAAACATGACAAATAAACGTCTCTCCCTCATCATAAAGAGATGATTTAGATAAGCATTAAAGCTTTCGGTTTGTAATAGGTACATTATTCGATGTCTCTAATATGTCCTTTTGATTTCAATTCACCTTGGACCGCAATCCCTGGTTGATTATGACATCGTTCTCACTATCGGAAGGTAGTGAACACGAATCCCGGCTTAACCGAAGATCCATCATGTTCACGAACGGCGACTAAATAGGTCGTGGTCACTAAGGAAATGATACCTCTTGAGCCAAGCAATGGAGGTCTTCTTGGTGGTCACTGCTTCAGAATTACGAAGGCTCCATCAGGCTGCTTCTATCTAAGGTAAAGTCCAACTCAGGGCAAGAACAAGGAAGCATGTGTGAACAGTATGCTGTCGTAACAAATATCAACTTTTATTCGCTATACTTTTCTATAAAAACAGTGAATCTAAGGTTATTGCATCGGAAAATCTCATGTAGAAAAAGGATTCAAGGTGAATAAAATTTTTATTTAATGAAATGGAAGATTGAAAGACCATAACTGAAATGGCAATTCATAAATTTAACAGCCCTGATCATGTTCCATTAATACAAATTTTAAGGAAGATTTGGCAGTTGAGACATCTGCTAGAACTAAGCTGCTCGGGTAGTTGAGAAAGAAATAGGAATTATTCAAACGTCAATTTAATATATTCTGAGAGTGATCTTTAATATTTGTCCAGTTAAAATATGACCACTTTATCAGTTACTTCTGGTAGATTATGATGACAATCTTTTGCACAAATGAAACAAACGAATGATCAAGTGAACGAATGATAAACTTTTCACTGCATATGAATATTATTCCAATACATATAATTCCAATGGAGATGATGTTAAATCTTTGCTAGTAAACAATCAAATCAAATACATTCTTTCCCTTTAACGACTTTGTTTTAGCTCAATTGGGAAATTTGTGTTATCTATGCTGAATAAAATTTAAATTTTTTGCATAATAACAGTGTTTCTATATTTTAGTAAATATTACATTACTTATATATACTTTCATGTAGGATGTTTCGCCCAACTGTTTTATGTTTCTGCAAAACACTCCTCCTTAAAGCTTTGAATAAAGCTCAGGTTATATGCCACGAAGATGAATAAGTGGGGCTTCATATATATCCCACACAGTCAATAAGACCAACAGCAGCATATATATGTGTGCACTTAAAATAAACCCTGATTGCTTTATATTAGAAAATATCAAAAAATTTCCTTTCAAAAAGCATTTATTTCAATAACTATTGTAATAAAAGCTTCCCTTTTGTGAGATTTAAATTTAAATGAAAAAGATCATGCTTAACATATGCAGGAGACAAAATAAAATAAAGTAGCTATCATGACAGTGTAATATAAATATAATTAGAATCTTATATAAGAGTAAAAAATGTGTAAATGAAGAAGTGAATCCAGTAAAATTATGATTAAAATTGAAACAAGATGATATTATCGATGTAGTCATCAACAAAAAAAGAAACCATGCAGTTATATAGATTAAAAGATTGTTTCTTAAATATATAACATTTAAACATGTGTCATTACTTTTTCTTTTGATAAACGATTCTACATTTGAAGATTTTTCTTAATATTTCAAAGTACATTTCTGTAGATTGATTTATGAATAAAATAAAAGACTAAAAGAAATGAAAAATAAATTTATAATTATCACAGAAAATTTCATCCCAATACTAGCAAAATAAAACTACCTATTATGTTTGTAAAGGAAATATTTATCTTTTCTTTACAAAGACAAAAATGTTTCCTTAGCGACAATATTTGATTTATTGCCGTCAAACTAAATAAAAATAATGTCGAAATATAACTTCAACTTTATTTGTTCCAATTAAAAACGTTGTATCAAGAAATAAAGGAGATATAATTTTCTTGTAAATCCTTTCGGAAGTAATGAGAAATTTGTTTATCAAATAATTAGTTTTTTGATTCTATTCTCTATAACTAAAGTGTATTGATTTTTGACTGGTGAATGATGTAATAGTTTTTTTTTATGACCCTAAAAAATTGTCAAGAAAAGCAGTGTTTTATACTATCAGTTTGAAAACTTGTACAGTTATAAATTTCTATTAAGAAATTATTCATATTATTCATTGAAGGATATTCAAACTGAAAATATTTTGTGTCCTTAGAAAGTGTTTGAAAAAAATTGATAAGAAAAGAAAGCATTTCCTTGAGTTTGTTTTTCAATGCAAAATTTACTATTCTCGCTTGTTTGCTGAACTTGCTCCAGATTTTAATTAAGTCTGCATTAAATACTTGAACATGTTTTCATATATTTTCATTTGCAAATTAAAGATAAAATTATTCGAAACATTATATTTGAAGTTAATCTCAAATTCTAGAAATAAATATTCAAAATATTTATTCAGAATCTTTTTAAACAACTCGTTTTAAAGAATTTATTTCATTTCCAAATTTAAATAACAATTTACCACACACACACACATTTCAAATAAAAGCTTAAATCAAGTGTTTTAACTCTCGCTAAGATAAATTTATATATTTCTTTGTAATTCTTACTTTAAAATATTGCAGTACAGTTTAATTTCCTCGTTAATAATTTATATGCATACATAAAGGAGTCTTGTTTTTGACTTGTGCAAATATATCCTATTTATATAATTTTTAGCTTCAATCTCAATTTTTAAAAAATAAACAGATTATTCAGTTCAATACATTATTTAAATTTTTATATTTGCTAACTAAAGGATGTTTTATCATTAAAAAAATTTATTTAAAAAAAAATTCAACTTAGTATTATAATCTCTAAAATTCATATTTTTAAGTAAACAAATAACTATTGTGATTTTAAAGAAGTTTAAGTAAACATTATAATTAAATATTGGTACATAGTACAACTTTGCTCATGATTTAAACTGTTTTCCAAATCCTTTTATTCATCGCATTTCATTGTCTTAAAGTATTTTACGCAAAACAGTCCTAAAATCTTTTGCATAAACTGTTTGTGGAATAAAAGTTCATTTCCAAACAGCTATCGTGAACTTTTTGTGCATTATAGTAAATAAAGGCTGACTGAAGATATAAATAGCATGATGTCTAAAATATTATCAATGCTTAATGCATAGCGTTGTGAACTGCCGGACTAGTGAAAATGTTTGCAAAAGATTTACTAGAGTTTATGCAGCGTTATCTCTTTTCTAGGAAGAATATTTCCAATGATACCAATGAACAATAAAATACAAAGCAAGGAATGAAATCTAAAACACTCACTAGCACCCTCTGTAACACATATGCATCTAGAAAAAAAAGCCTGTCATTTTCTATAACGATTAAGATTAATACATTAATTTAACACAATAAAATGCACTTCTAAATCCCAATCAGACAGTGCGTTAAATGTATTAAAAGTGCTGCTAAATATAATCCACGAATTGAAAAACATTCCATGTGATAAAATAAATAAACTAACTCTAGAAAGTCATTATCATTCATTTGAATTTCCATCATACAATACCTTACAAGAAATATTTTCAAAGACAAACCTTACTTACATCTCATCTGTGACAAAATCGAAACGCCTCCATGCACTTACACCAGCAAATGTAGATAAAAATATCGAATCTAAGCACTCATCTTGCAATGAATATAAGATTGAACCACGTCTTTCCATCCTAAAGATCTTGATTGTACTATTTGGCCATAGTTAGTTAGATAAAGTAATGCAATAGCTATGAAAATTTATGCAAAATAAAGAAAAGGAAAAAGGAAAATTGATTATATTGATTGTGCTAAGAGATTTTGGTATTAGCAACTGATTAGTTTATTTAAATTTTTCAAATGATTATGCCATAAAATATTTACATCAAATAAATTGAAATTACAGCATTCCTCTGAATATAAACTACATATTGCGGAGGACTTATTTTATAAAATGTGAGATATGGCCTTAGCTCATGAGAAATGAAACCCAGAAAATTCCCAGTATCTACATTAGAATAAAGGCATGAAGGAAACTAAAATATAAAACTATATTCCAATGTTGAGCAATCTCTAGAATTGAATTTAAGAACTTCAACTTTTTGAGTAGTACATATTTGTTATTTGTAGGAATGATAACTCCATGATTTAAACATTTTAAAAATAAAGCTATGATTATAATGTACATCAAATTATATTCAACTTAAATCTTCAAGATAAAGTATAATAAGAACAGATAACCCAGTTGAGGATTAAACGCATATTGCATATGATTAATTATTAGCTTCTTTATTTCTAAAGCTATTATATAACGAAAGACAATATATAAATTGTAGAGAAATGGAAATGAAAAATTTTATGACATTAAACATATCAATTAGAACAAAGGTGATATAATTACTTGTTCATAGGTTTCGCAATTGCATTCTTACAGCGTTAGAATAATGCAACAACCAAGAATCACAATGAATTTTGAGGGTTTTCCACGCCTTTTGCACAAACATATATATTCAAAAGTACTTATCGCAAACGCCACCCAATTCAAAACCCATCTCTATCAACTGTGATTTTTTAAATAAATTATATACATCACAAGGGCACTTTCTGATGTTTGAAAAAGTATGATTTGTTGCTGATTAATCTAACATTATTTTCTAACATTTAATTCCGTTTCTTATTCAATTGATTTTGCTATCCAATTGTATGAATGTGATATTATTGATTGCACTTTAGAATAATAAAAAATGTTTCACTATTCTAAAGTGTTAATATCCTATGATCAATTTTAGTTTCTTCAATTTGTATCACATTTGTACAGATGACATTTCTCTTAAATATCATATAAATGCATATATTTTCCCTTAAAATGTTTAAATGTAAAATATTTTAATTTGACTTTAAGACTACTACCTATTTAATAAATATAAAGAACCAAAAAATACTTATTCTTCTATGTAATTTATGAATAGATAACTTGAAATTGGAAAACAAACATTAAAACACAAACAAATATTTGAAGCAGATTTTTTTTTATATCACACTCATAAAACAGGATTTATTTAAAATTTATTAGTAATATATTCCCTGAATGTGACTAATTTGAGCATACCAACATAAATTTGTTTTAAAGTGTCAAATCCATTGCAGTTATGCAGTTTTAAACTCTTAAAATTTTAGCTCCTAAGATTCAAAATGGCTGAAGATTTTCCACATAGTGGAAATAAAAGATGACCAAAATAATGTAACAAAATATTTCAACTATATAATATAATTAATCGTATTAACTTTCATATGTGTATTTCATTTTATAAAATACTGTAATATGTCAACTATATTGCATTGGTATTAATTTAAATTCTTAAACATTTAGAAATTGTAAATTTCAAAATTTTGGAAAATTTAGATATTCTTACATTTTGAAGAACATCAATTGATGAAGAGTTTCGAAATCATAGAAAGGAATATCACTAAAATTAAAAACGTAATAAATTACAGTATAGTTATTCATATTATATTCTGATTATGTAACACTTTTTCGTATACACAAACCCAGTTATAATACAACTTTTTAAAATCACAGTTTTACACAATTTCTTATAAATTATGATTTTTATTCATAAGTTTTTATGTCTGTGTGTGTGTGTGTGTGTGTGTGTGTGTGTGTGTGTGTGTGTGTGTGTGTGTGTGTGTGTGTGTGTGTGTGTGTGTGTGTGTGTGTGTGTGTGTGTGTGTGTGTGTGTGTGTGTGTGTGTGTGTGTGTGTGTGTGTGTGTATCGTCCATTTACACTCCCTCTTTGCACAAGTTCGAAATAATTTAACACATCTAAAGTAGTTCAAACGCATAAAATGAACAAATTATGTTCCTTTTTCATTAGGTCCTTCCAATTTGATTAAACAAGTTACTTATGAATTTTATACAAATTTATCTTTTCCTTAATAATTTATTATAAAATTATTTATAATCTAATTCTATTAATATTGGTAATGGATTATATAGTACTTGTAAATATACACAAAAAAATTTAAAAAACAATTAAAAAATATGTATCTTTATAACACAGATTTTTATATTGAATTACTAAGCAAAAGGTATTTAATAGATCAGTTGAACATATGAAAAAATAATGCTTAAACTATCATATGCGCAATGGAAACGGCAACAGAGATAAACATTAAAATCTGTCATTCTTCTTCCGCGGTAAAGCCTATTCAAACAATTTTAAAACGGAACTGGAACAATCGATTACATTCATCCATCACTAAGCCGAAGGATATTACATATAAAGACGAAAAGTAAATAAATTTCAGTAAATATTTAAGAGAAGATATATACCAAACTGTATAACATACTAAGTTACTTTCCGCTTTTCAGATTGAGTATTTGTCTTTCCTTCCGAATATTCTGAAACCGATTTGTTCTTTTCAAGAAGAATTTGTAAAAGAAGAATTGAAAATAGAACTTATAGTATCTTTCGAATTTTCCTTCACATCACCATTTAATAACGTCGTCAACAGCTTTCAAAACTTTCTTAAAAAGTTTCAAAAAGATTAATGTAATTCTCTTTTTTTTTTTTCTTCTCTGCGCCATTTTTTTTTCTTCTTATGTGAACTTTCAGCACCTATCCTGCTGTTTGATATAAAGGGGTTGTAAAGAAAAGACAGGACCATTCTTTTTCACTAGGTCCACTCTTTAGACTAAAAATAGCACCCAAGCTGTCTCTGACTTCACTTCGCTTCAGAAACTGCCGAGACTATATATTGCAGAACTTATAAAACGACGTGTCTAGAAAGAAAAATAGAATATTTGGCAGGGAGCATTGATTTTCGAGATTTTAATATTTCATGCATACGACCCCGACTTCGAATCATGTTCAATCCATGTAACATGAAGATTTCGATCAACGAGTAAACTATGCAAAGTTGCGCACGGCACAGGGACTCTTCTGTAACCAACCTATCAAATATGAATGAGTCATTTATTTTCGTATAATGCATGTATTATTAGCATAATTACCAAAAAAGTGATCATTAAATCGGATAATACATCATAATGTCATATAATGATAAAAGATAAAACATTACAAATTAATTCCTAATTTTTGATAAGGATATTATTCTTTCACGTAGTGAAATAAATCACATTCTTATAAAAATAACGAGAAAACTGCAAAATTTTAATGCAAAACTAAAATTGCTTATAACTAATAATAAATAAGTGAAATATTTTTTAATTTAATTATATAAATTTTTCACTTAAATAAATATATTTGAGGAAATGCTAATTCTTTGAATTTATAATTTATTGTCATAAATTTAATTAAAACTTTAAAAATTTGACAAATTAAGTACAAGTAAATCTTTGGCAATATAAAAAATGCTCTTATTTGTTTCACAGGAAAAAAAACTTAAAATTTCAAAATGATAACCAGAATAATTATATTCATTCAAAGTTAAATATCAGTTAAACACAGCATATATAAAAAGAGAAAAAGGCTGAATTAGAATTGTAAAAGCTTCAAGCAATAAATAAAATGAAATCCAAGTATTCAATCATCCTTTTTCTCGATTAAAAATATTTAATTTCATTTTAATACATTTGCATTTCATTTCTTGGCATAAAATATGCTGATTTTAAAATATTTTTTATTATTCTCCATTTAGCATTGAAAAATGAAAAAATTATTTTTGTGCAAATCCATTAAATTCTTTTCTATTTACAAAACCAGCATAATCGAATAATCATTCAGCGTGCTTTTAATTTTTGCCGCTATGAATAAAAAACCTATTTTGCAAATAGCTAATTAACATTAGCAACTGCGTTTCATTTTTATAGGTTGTTAATGTAACATTTATGTACATTTATTACTTTTAAAATTTAATTCAACTTTTTGACTTAACTTGAATTTAAATAAGCGTACATATGTCAAATTAATCAAAACAATTATTTGTTATTAGAAACAAAATTTAAATCAGTCGTTGAAGACTTTGAAGGAATTTTTATCAATGAAATTATGGAAGAAGCGGAGTATACATTTCTGTAATATATAAAGTAGGGATTAAATTTCAACTTCAAGACTGATAATGAAATAAAAACTGCTAAATAATTTAGAATCTAATTTATCTATGTATTTAAATGGCTTAAAAGAAAAAAAATCCCCTTTTATCATATACAAGATAAAATATTATAAGTGTTTTTATATAATTTCCAATGAAAGTTTTAATAATATCGTGGCAACCGGGAGTTATTACTAACATTGATTCAAAAAGAATTCTAAAGATTGTGTACTCAAGATAGTTACCAACAGTTTAATGAGTTAATTCATTATTTATCATACATGCAACAATTTGTATTTAAGGTTTTGAATACTCCATCGATTCTATAAGCACTTCATTTATAATTACATATTTTAATGCTATTTAAAATATTTTGCTGATATTTTTTACTACAGTTCATATGCTTATGATGTATTTATTAATCTCATTTTATAATACAATAGTTCATAATTCAGCAAGATCACTAATAAGCTAAATGACTAACTTTTAGCAGTTTCCTTTTCATTTATCAAGTGATGAATTATTCGTAAAAATATCATGTAAAAATTTGAGAAAGCTGAAGTGAATTTCAGTCATTTAAATTTATTCCATGAACAACACAACGAGAATATTTTTCATCAAAATAAATACGATTGCCATTATACCGCGTAAAATATTTTCAAATCTTGTGATATCTGACATTAGGATCTTTTGGTAACATTCATAATTTAGGTTTCTAAATAAGGTTAATCTACATTTCCGTCAATTAATTTGAAATGTTTTCTTTAAAATATTGAAATACATTTTATCACTACAATTTATCAGTTTAATCGTTCTCTGAACTTCCCTAATAATGAATGAGAATGTTTCTAACATAAGCATCGAATAATAATATGTTATCTTTAAATTCACTATGGATAAACCACGATTAATTTCAATCCTCGTACACATTTACAGTAGAAAAATCTAAATTATCGTAACATTTATCGCACTCACAATAATGATAAGTTAAAACAAACAAAGATAAAATCAAGTTTTTCAAAACATTCCTTTATTCAAAATTTAGCACTTAAGAAAAAGTTATTCTTACGATCATAAAATTTTTGTATAAAATGAATAATAAATTCAGAGACCAGTTAAAAAATTGATGAAATTTAAATTTATAATGAATCCCTTCATGATTAATTTATATTCTATCACAAACTTCAAATTTTTTTCTTGAGCCTCGCATTATGTATCGAGATGACTTTTAGTCATTTTGAAAAGGTTACAAGTTTTCAAGCTAAACTTTGAGCTAACTCTCATATTTTTTGTTGTCACACACTGCACATAATGCATGCATTTTTATCAACATGCTGAAACGTGTCTGTGCTTGCGGAAGATTTTCCTCATCAATTTTAAATTCTTTCTTTACGTTGAAGGGTAAGTAGGAAACACTGTTAAAAAAAGAACTTGGACATTTTACACCATTAACTTCATTTATAATGTTATTTTGGAATAAACGTCCGTCTATTAGGTAGCGTATGCGAGCTGTTAAAATATATGCGTGATGGTCTGGATAAACTTTTAAATAATAATCGCATTTAGAAAAAAAAAAAAAGAATTACCAATGTTTTGCCTTAAGGCTTACATTGAAATTAACATTAAAATGTTCCTCTCTTTTATAAAAAAAAAATATTTTTTTACTTTTTTCTAAATTTAAAGCAAAATTATTTTGTTGAAAACTTCATAAAATAATATAATATATAATTTTAATATTAGTATAATATTAATACTAATATTGAAAAATTAAAAATTGCAAAATCTTAAAAAATTTAATAATTTAGATGTTAATAATTTAAAGTGTAAGAAATAAAACATAATTTTTATGTCACTCATTTAAAAAAAAATTTAATATTTTAAAAATTTGTTTTTAGTGAAAAGAAAAGAGGGAATTTTTCACAATCTGTAGAACACAAAGATGTTTGCAATTATTATTATCAAACTTAATTATTTTTAACTAAGACAATTTTTTTTTTAAAAAAAAGGTGAAATAAAATTAAATTGAATAGGTAGTTATATATATTATGCTATTTAAGTTATATATATATATATATATATATTATATATATTATATATATATATATATATATATATATATATATATATATATATATATATATATATATATATATATATATATATATATATATATATATAAATATAATTTAAAATATACAACTACCTATTCAATTTAATTTTATTTTTTTAAAACCTTTTTAACACCTTTTTTTAAAAAAAATTTATGTATATATATATATAATTATATATATATATATATATATATATATATAGAGAGAGAGAGAGAGAGAGAGAGAGAGAGTTGCAAATTATTTGATTATACTTTATATCATAGAAAACAATATATATCCATATGTTGATAAAATAACTTTCAAATATTTTTCTTACATGAATTTTGACACTCAAGATTGAATTTATGACATTCATCTGAATCTCTTAAGGGAATAATACTATTCATTTACTTCTTATAACACTTAATTGACTGAATATATATTTACAAATAATATTTTCATCTTTTAATTTCTTTTTAAATTTACTATTTTTGTTCATCTCCTGAAACAATTTTACTTTCCTAATCAACCATTCAAATTTTAATCTTGATATAAAAGCGTGAATAATGTTCTCATTTATCTCCACCCATTCATGTTTTAAAATATCATGGAATGTGTATCGAAGATTGTCATTTATAATCCAATATTTTTGGTATATTAAAATAATATTATCTAGCAAATACCGTATAATATATGCATAGAATTGTGCTAAAATTATATTTTTATTAGCTTAAGCTCACAAAAGACAGGTATCTTGAGAGTAATAAAATGTAGAGTAAACAATATAATATATTCATTAACACATTCAATATTATACAAATAATTAATTTTTTGTGACTTTCTTGATAAGCAATATAAGATTTATAACATGTTTCAGTGAAACTTGTCACTGATACTTACTATTTAAGTCTTTTTATTATGATTATAAATCTTCAAAAATATTCTGCAATATTTTAAAGATACTTTAAAATATTCTCATGGATATATAGACTTTATTAATAATTCTATTAATTAATAAATTGACATTAAATATGGATTTAGTTATAAACCACGTGAAAGAGGTAGTTAATAATTTGTACATTAATCTCTTACATTCATTTACTTCCACCTCTTCTTTTAAAATATTAATTTATTAATAATGCTTCAATTTATATTTTCAAATTATAATAAATGCTTCTATAAAATTTGATCACTAAGAAAACTAAACTGAATTGATTTGCTTAAATGTTGTATCTTATCCTCCAAATATCTGACGAAATCAGACAAGGTCCAAGAGATCATTGACCCTAAGAAAATCGAAAACCATGAGGAGTAAAATATAAGTGCAAAAGATAAATTTTAAAACTCCATTATTTATCATTTTACTGTGGATAAACTAATTTAAAATGGTAACATTTATTAAATAAATTTTATTTACTTGAATATATGCATTCAAACAATTTTACTTCCACAATAATATTTTATTATTTTGCTTAAAATACTGTAATTGAAATAATTTCTTTAAAAATTAATTTTATGTTAAATCACATAATATTATTTAAAATATATGAAAGAATTTTTATTGAAAAACAAATGAAATAAATATATTTACGAATTCTTGCCCTGTATACACACATAATCTTTTGTTTGCTTTCTTCTTAATCAAGAAGGCATTCATATCAATATCACCAAACTGACTTCAGGAAAATTATCTTTTCCTGCGCGAATCCGAATCTTATTCATTCTGTTACAAAGGAATTACTTTTCTCGATACCATCGCATCAATACCAATTCCAGACACAATTGAAATTTATTCAAGAGTTAGCTCTTTCATGCAAATAAAATGAAATATTTACTAAACTAGATTTGTTGAAAACACTTATAAAAGTCTTGGAATTTTATGAACTGTAATGATAAGTATATATGAATATTTATGGTAGGGAATTGTAATTTTAAACTTTTCTGAATTTTTAGATAAATTTGCTGGTATTATGTAAAATAAATCTTCTTATAATGATTGTTACTCAATCTATACTTTATAAAAAAATGTCATGAAACAAATTACAGTCCAGTATTTAATTGCGCGGGTGAATGTATGAATAAAAAAATGATTTTCAATTCAATTGAATACCATAACTTAAATAGAATGCATTCATATAGTATAACCAGGCATATCTTAAAATCCTCTTCTCTGGATTATAAGTAAATCTCGATAGAAATGTATTAATTCAATTTAGACCTATTTTGTTTAAGATATATTTTTGAATGCATTATTTACAAATATTGTGGTTGTATATCTAAATAGATGCTTAAGATGTTTTGATATTGCCACACCCACGTCAAAGATCAATTGTTCATTATCCATAAATATCATTAAATTATAAATTTCATAAGCGTTTTATAAAAAATTTTCACTCTCAGATAATTTATTATTAGTCATAAGAAAATGGAAAATATTATACTATGGTAAATCGTATAATGCGCTTAAATGAAGAAGCCGTTCTTTGTGAAATGTTAGAAACTGTCTTAGGAGATATAAGATAATTTTGCTTCATACAAGAATGTATGCTGCTACTATTACAAAAAAAATTGTTTGGTATCCATCTTTCCAATGTACTAATGTCCTGAATTTTTTTTTAACAATTTCTTTAAAATTTTTATAATTTCTCTTTAAAATAAATAAAGAAAAACAAAAATAATAAACTCCGTGAGATTATACAATGGCAAGATTTCCGAATACATAAAATAACCAATAAATATTTAATATTAATGCTTATGTAAACACTTTCAAAATACTTAATAGAATCTTTCATTGAAAATGCTTTTAACTTTTTGCTTCAATTTTTATTTTCATGTAACATAATTTTTTTGTTTTTTTAAATAAAAATTTTAACTTAAAGTTTTGTTTTGTGATTTTAAAATTGTAACAATACAATTTCTTGCAAAATTTTTAAAAAGTTACTTGTAAAAATAATATTTATTTACAGTTTTAATTTAAGACATTTTTGTCTGAAATTTTACAAGTAAACTTCACAATCAAAAACTCAGTTTCTACAGTACGATTCTTTAGCATATTACAAAAATAATTTCTGTAATATGCTACAGAATTGTACTGTTGTAACAGTATTTTTTATATTATTGTCAATATTAATAGAATGTTGTAATATTTCAATGAAAGATTGTCGAATATATATATGTATGTATGAGTTAAAACAATTTAACATACTTCATATTAATTTTTTCTGAGTTAAGCATTAAACTTTATATCAAATTACAACGATTATGTTGAAAACTAAAATAGTGAATTAAAATCAATTATAAAAAAAATCAAATCTTTAATACAAATTATATGTTTTGCATGTTTCTTGACTCAGGATTTTTATGACGATTTTTGATTTTAAAAATGATTGAAATTCTCCTTCTATATTAAATTGCGTAGCTTAGATTTTTTTTAATTTATAAGATAAGATAATTATTTTTGTTCTTGATATCAAGAAAAATCAAAAAGTGATAATATATTAGGTATAATCTTAAAACTGATTGACTCTAATCTTATTTTTTTAATTAGTTACTTAGCTTTAATTTTTTTAAATTTATTTTCATAGCTTAATATTTTATTTGTTTGGCTTTAAATAGCTTGAAGTTTTTTTTACTTTTTTAAAACATAATCTGAAGTTTATGATATAAGATACAAATTATATTTTAAGAAACTAGAATAGAAATAAAATTATGCATTCACTCAATAACTTTTTAAATTGTGACTCATTTACAATTTTGTTATTAAAAATCAGTTTCTTTACTTAAAAGAAAACATGAAATAGTTAAATGGAAACAATTTGAATCAAATCATGTTCTTTTCATGTATTTATAATTTCATTTTTTTCTAAATAAGTACAAATAATATTTTCTCAGAAAATTTTGAACCAATACGTTTTGACTTTCATATAGTGTACGAAAGGTATATACTGTTCAAAGGAATGACTGTATATAATTATATACCTTTTATGAGCAATTCGATCATTCCATTTTCGAAAACCTTTTAATTAATTCTGTAAAGTGTTTTTCAACTCTTTTATTCTAAATAAAAGAAGATATTTGGAATTCGAAACAGACGAAATTAAATATTTATGTATCCAATTTTTAAAGTGAATGACATAATATATTAAGTAGAAAATGTTTTGACTAGTATCTTAAAGTGCATGAAAAATATATTAAACGTATTGCCGAATTTAAAACATAAAATTTGACGCATAGAAAAAATGTAATGTACAAAAATCAATTATTTCATTAATTTTTAAGTTTAAATTCCATTACAACCGTTTTTCTTATTCATTAAACAACACATTTCTTCAATAATATATGTTGCTTAGTACCAAAATATTTTAAAATAAAAATTCCCTTTTAAAGAAATTTAATTCTCTACTTTTCAAATTAGTTTTTTATCTTTTAAAAGAATATTTTTACATAACTACTGATAATTTCTGTGTGATCATTTTAAATAATATGCACTTACAACAACAGCAGAATTATTAAATGTTAATAAATATCATTTTTATAGTTAAGAATAAATATTTATTCAATTCTTTGCATAAAACTTTAAAGTATTATTTTTCAAACTCTCCTTTCTTCTCTTTAACATAGATATTTGAACGATGGACGCATATAAATGGGACAACAGAGTTCGCTTTGTAGTAAGGCACATGTACGGTAAGTAACACAGCTATCGCTTATTTTTATCTACTCAATAAACATGAAGATAGGAAATAACACAACCTTAATACCATGAATTAATCATAAATAAATTTGAGAGTTTATTTCATAATTTTAAAGTCGTCAATAAAATAAATATTTTCCCTTGAATTTCCTAAATAAATTCATGGCTTTTGAAAAAATTTCTAATATTATTGATATCCTAAAATTTTAATATAAATATCTGACATTACTTTCTTAATCATATTTCATGATAAAAAGTGCAATTTTTTGGATTATTTTTTCATATATAAAATTTATTTGTAAGATATTTATCGAAAAAATGTATTTTTTGTATAAAATTTGTACATAAAATTTTAAGCATAAAATTTATTAATGAAATTTAAAAATGAAATTTTTTTTAACATAATGAAGTTTTAATAAATTTACTTTCCGTAAATTACAGAGATTTTCAATAAAATTTAAATCATATATTTCATATAAAACACAATTTTTTCTCCTCATAAAAATTTTCCTCTAGAAGTAATTTAAATTAAACAAAAATATACATCACACAAATATTTAAAAAATTATAACTGTATCATTTTCAATGAATAGTCACATTCTAATTATAAGTTAATAGTCACATTCAGAAGAAATAAAATCCTTAAATATAAGTTTAAAATTTAGAGAACAAAAATATATAAAATATACATCGTGTTAACAAAAATTAGTTTATAAAAATGCTTCCTATAACTACTGTAAATAAATGCAAGAAACTGTGTAAAATATATTTCTTATTTGAGTAAAACATAAATTTTAAAAATTGGAATCTAAACTAAATTTATTCAAAATTTTTAAATAAATTTTTTCGATAAAAATATAAAAAACTATTTGTAAACTAAAATTTTAAAATACATTTTTATATTAACATTTTGTACTTGTTATAGAAAATAATGTTTGGAGTTATATTTAAAATATTGGCTTTAGAAGCCACTTCGATGGATAAAAAATGCTTCCTTATGCCTCAATTTAGATTATTTGACTTGTTGAAGTGGTAGAGACTTTTTCAAGCTTAACAACAAATATCCAAAGGCTATGCAACTTATGTTCCCAAATTTTTATTTTTTTCTAAAGAAGGAAGTATTTCACTCAGGTTTAACGTCAATGAATAAAAAAGCTCTTTGAGATTTTATATATTCTACAGTAGTCGAGATCTGTTTTCAGACAAATTCCTGGTGTCCTTTGAATAAGAAATATTCAATAATGTATAAGACAAGTGAACTATATAAGAGCTTAAATTATGAAATACTTAATATCGAAACTAGAATTTGTAATATTTACACAAAAAACTAGTTTAGCTTTATAAGGTATTATATTTTATCATGCAAACAAAATGGCAAAGAACCGATTTTATATAATTTGTGGTTTTCTAATAAAAGATGCTTAGAGAGAAACATTTAATTTACTTTTTTACAAGGACAAAATAATTTGCAGAGATTTGATCTTATTTTTCTGAAAACTTAATACATACACAAAAATATTAATTTTACATTGAATATGCAAAACGTATCAAACATAGGTGCATTATTCACTGAAGAAAATATAGGTCAAAGCAGAAAAATATAATGATAAAAATGAATTATTCGTTGCTTGTTGCTTAAAAAAATTCATAAATTTTTCACCTTATTTAAAATCAAATTTAATTTTATAGTTGTTCAACTAGGGATGGTAGCAATATATCATGATGCTGTAATCACAACATTAGCTAATTAATAAGAAGCCTAAAAGTGAGAGTGAGATTGTTCTATATTTTCAGATTTCGTATACACTACGCCATCTGCTGATTAACTTTGTAACTAAATTTGAATATTTTTGCTATTTAAGATTCAACAATTTAGTGTTTTCCTTACAACAGAATTTTTTTTTTTTAACTTTATGAAAAATTTATTATATTGAAATTATTTAATAATCTCAAATATAAATATCATATGACAGAAATAATATTTCAAAATATAGAAAGGAGATAATGTTTACAGTATTAAGCAATGTACCATACACATAAATAAGAGAATGCAGGGAGAATTGCGTAATAATACTTTTACTATGCCTTATCATGAATATTTTCAAAAAAAAATTTAACTAAGCATTAAATAGATATAATGTATTTGCATATAAGGACTTCATTTAATGGACTATTTTGTAGGTCACTGAAAATGTAAATAATACTGCACTTACCAAAACTATTTAAAATTATATGAAAAAATAAAACTATTCAACAATAATGTCATTTGAAATGCTCTTTCTAGACAACATCTTGTAATGAAATTCTTAAAAACATTAAATTTTTTTCTGATGTTCCTGATAGATAATTGTATTCTATAGTTTGGAAATGACAAAAAGAGTAATTAAATACTTTAAAGAATAGTTTTCTATATTTTCAAATTAATAAGAATATATAATATATCAAAAACTAGTAGTTTCAACAAAAAAATCAAATTTTATTACTAAGCGAAACTGTTTCTGACGTCAATGGGAAAAATTAGATAAATCAAAGCATGTTTAGAAATGAAATCTCTACTGTAGGAAATTAAAAATGTGAAGGTGAAAATAAAAGTATTTAGTATTAAAATTTCTTTAGTCTTGGCTAATTGTAAATATTTCTTAATCTAATATCAATCTACTTTCTTAGCCTCCTAGTTTAAAACTTTATTACACAATATTAAATGTTATGATGGCTAGTAAGGAATTAACCATTCATTAGTAATAAAATTTTGTCTTTGTTAATCGATTGTACTAAGAAATTATTTTGGCCCAAATGATACATGACAAATAAAAATAATTTATTGTTAGTGAATGACTTATATTGCGTATGTAAATAGAAAACAGTGCTAGGTTATTTAATGCTACATTTTCCCCATATTTATGAACGCATGATAATAATAATAATAGCAAAATAATTTTATGACTATAATTAGATATTGGTAAATTAAAAAAAGCTAAGAAAATCATACGATGCATTGGAGTTATATTTCAGAGCAGAAGTGATGCAAAATTTAATGGAATCTAATGGATTACATTAGAAGAACTACAAGTTATCATTGATATTAATATATGAAACAGTTTGTTACTCTAAGTCAAATTGATTTCAAAGTAAGATTCTGTCAGCAAAAAAGTTATTATGGCCAACAGTTGTGGTCTAAATTCTGCTATGAAAAAATGTACTTGAAATATGTTACTTAGTCCTCACATTATATATTGTACATAGTAAACTTCACTTAATAAATTACAAAATGTATAAAGCAAAGTAATTGCATTATACATTCACTTAATATGATAAAAAAAATTATACAAAAAAAATCTTTTATAGAAAGTCAAAAAATGGAGTTTCAGTTAGTTTTTAATGAGTTCATTAAGAATTATTTTTTTGACTTGCACAAAAATTCATTTATATCAATAAAAAGTTTCAATAATTAATAAATTCTGATTTAAATTTTAGTTTAATTATCATGCTCATTAAGAGTGTAAGAAAAGAATAATATTGCATCTCCAACACTTCATATTATTTTATTCTATTTTAATTTTGATTACATTCTTTGTTAATTAAATCAAAGTTCAGCTCATATCAAATAAAATAGAAATAAGCAGGAATTCATTTCATTTGAATTTCAATTACCCAATGGTATAATTAAAATTAATTAATTGGCTTATGAAACCTTCAACAATTCTTTTTTTAAAGGCATTATTCTGTAAAAAGAATATTTATTTTTTAATGTCATCTCTCTATAAAATATTGAAGAAGTACACACCAGAATAAATTACCTACAATGGAATTTACTAAAAATATCTAACTAGAGGATCAAATAATTTTGTCTTAAGCGAATTTTCTGACAGTACAAAGGAAATTGTGATGATTTCCAATTTAGCATTTAATTTAAAAATTATTTTAGATTAAAAGTTGCAGGATTTACTAATTGTGTTTATTTGTTAAAACAAATACTTATGCCACACGTTTTATCACTTTCATATTCCATTTTTATACACCCACACAGATATAAAGTAAGTATTAAAAGTATACATATAAAGTAAGTTGAATAATTGTAATTTGTAGAATAACAAAAGTTTCCAATAGCATGTGCGTTATTAAATTATGAAACTGTTTTTACACAGGTAGAATATATATATTATTAACTGATCTTTAATTTTTGTCAAGTATAAAAAGCAGAAAACAACAGTTGATCACGAGAAAGTTAATAGATCTTATCTGCATAGTTAAAAATATTAATTTATACAATTTCAGTTTTTAAAATGTCTGGAGAGTTTTCAGTTTTGCATGCTACCACGGTTTTTTAATGAATGATGGCAGAAAAATCTCGTTATTTTAATGATGAGGCATCACTATCAAAATATCTTGTTAAATCAAATTAATTTAATACTAAATCGTTAAATATGTATCAAGATTAGAGATGAATAAGAGTTTTGTAAAAGGATTCGATATTAATTTGCATTTATTCATAGTATGTTAGCATGGAAATAGCTAAATAAATTACTAATTTAAAATTTGACTGAAATGAATACGTCAGTTCAAAATATTTGACTGTACTTTGAATGAGTTATCAAACATAAGTTAGATAATTTTATCTGATTATTAAAAATAATTGAAAACTCATAATTAAAGTTTATTTGAATCAAAGTACTAAAATTTAATTTAACAACGAAGTTTTTTAATCATCTAAGAAATGATAGTTTGGAGTATCTGATCTCTGCTTATATTAAATACAATAACACTGAAAAGTATTCATATATGTAGCAAGATATTTTTATAAACAAAGAAGTTTTCCTTGAAATCTCCTTTCGAACTGAAAGCAATTCCTTTATAAATTAATTTTGATAAAATTTGTCCATGAAAGTATAATGAAAGCCAAACCATCTAATCGACTTCTCAGAATTTAATTAAATTTATTGCTTTTCATTCGGAAAATTTTTTATGTATCATTTGAAAAACTACTATTATTGGGTTTTAGCTTGTTTAATTTTTCTTTTTTTTTTTTTTTTTGCTTAACATATGTTTCAGTTCATTAAAAAAATTCACTCCACTTATAACATGATAAGAAATAATGTGCACTTGTTTAAAAATTATGACAAAATTCAGTATTTTTTAAGTAACTAAATAAAAACCCATGAGAAATGCATCGTTCGAAATTAATTAAGTTAGGAAAATAAAATGCAAAATCTATTTTTATTATTTTTTCAAAATTAAAATTACCTGATATGACTTTATTGATCCAATGTTAGTATGTATATGTAAACAATTATTAATCAGTAATTTTTCATCAGTAATTTTTGATAAAAACATTTCTTAAAAATTTCCTTTCATAAATGAATTTTAAGTCACCTAATTTAATTTTGTTGTAAAATATATACTTATGTACAAATACAAATAAAGAAATAAATTATTTTAATGAATACATATTAAATTTTTTAAGCATATAATAAATTTAAAAAAATGTTACTAAAAATGTTTAGCAATAATTGTTTCATAATTAAAATTGTTAGTAATTAATGAATTATTTTAATTGTTTTTGATTTTTAAATTTATAAAAAATTTTATATTTAATAACCTAATGTTTAAAAATATCATATTTAACATTTTTTTAGATATTTTCATTCAAATAATATAAAAATTCATCTACCCTATGTGATATTTATCACTTCACATATATTGCTATACTATTGATTGTTTTATAATTACTTATGATTTATACCTGAATTTAATTTAATACACAAATGGTAAATTTTTAGATTTTATACTTTTTATATATATTTCATTATTATTTCTTTATTTAAGAATAATATTCAATTATTACAAATTATTTACACAATTAGTTATCTTTAACATAATATCTATTTCAATTATTATACTTGTCATAAACTTACATATGTCTTACTTTTATTGATGTTAAAATGTGTAAATATAAATTGCAGATTTTACCATTAAAATGCAAGGAAATATTGAAATAATCCCGTTTGAAAATTGTTTAACATGTTAAATGATTATTTCTATTACATTATAAGTGTTATTTTATTACATTATTTTTATAAGTAGGTATTTCAATTATTTTGATGATGTGCATACTAAAGTAATATTTTCTTTTCCCAGTTTCTCTTTATCGTCACAAATTTAGATAGTTTTTATGATTGATTGCTTTAAAGATATTGTATTCAAAGCAAAAAAATCTCAAAAACATTCTGGGGTACAGTGCTCAGATTGGCCAGAAAAAAATATCTTGCTGATCAGAACTCATGCGTAGCACGTGACTCGTTAGTAACGTTCACATACTATGTCACAAACTGAAATATTAGCTATAATTTCCATTTAGTGTATTGGCGCTTGATTCCAGATTAATAGCATCTGTATTGATCAAAGACGTAGTTTTCAAATGATATAAAAAATGTCTCTATAAATGTGCTATAAACATTAAAATGCGATCGTGTATAATCTGCTACGTTATTCTAAAAATGTTATACTTAAAATCGCTGGCACAATACATCTTAGGACAAAAATTATAGAACAAAATTCACTAGTTTTATCACAAAATACATCTCACATAATTCATAATCGAAATTTAAATAAATGATCTTTAGAGAACTTTTTAGTTGTAAACTTATACCTTAGTTCAAAAAAAATTAAGTTTCCACACATCTTCAGAAAGTTTGGAAAGAAAGTAGAAAGAAAATAATTTATTTTATAGTCCTTTATAAATCATTAACAACAATAAAATTTGAAGCATAAAATATAAAAAATTGAACATTTATTTCCGACTTATATTTTATGGAAGTATTTTTCACATATCAATGTATAAGAGCTTCTTGAATGAAAAGGCGCCCTCTATCGATCACAATTTGAAATAAAAAATTTTTAGTTTATATAAAATTCTTCATATTCAAAAATAATTGTTTACATTTTGCGTAAGCAGACTGATACTTATTCGGTTTTATAGCTTTTTCATATTTTAAATTTCATGATTTCTTATATACATCATAGATCAATATATTTATGTTTGTAGGATAATAAATACTAAAGTAAAACTGACTCTTTTGTGATAAATAATTAATAAATTAAAATGAAGCATAAAACTCGAAATATACATTTGCAATTGTTTTCCTATATTCTAATTTTTCAATTTTTTTATTTAATATATTTTTCCATGAAAATTTAATCGTTCAAAGTCATTTTTCTTTTCTTTAAAAAAGCGAGGATATAAAATACTACTTTCCATTATTTTCTTTAAGAGAAAGAAAAATGAAATAGCAAATCAAAATCTTCAAAAAAAATTGCATTATCATCAAGTTCATTCCTACCTTACCGATTGAGGAAGAACAAACGATAGATCGTGCCAAATACCCGTTAGCACGGCTGATGAAATATTCCTTTTTTGTGATATTCACGTCGTACTTTACGCCAAGATGCTTTCCATTTTTTTCACGAAATATGCTTTTAGAATGAGTACTTTCACTTTTTCAACGAAAGAATTTTTTCACCTGAAGTAAGTACTTGAATTAGAGTCGCATTCGAAATGTAAATTTCGACACACATAATGGTAAAATTCGATATGGTTATGAATTTTTTATGCTTAATTTAAAGTATTCTCGACTTATAATTAAACCTAAGAGTATAATTTAATTAAAAGAATGTGTGAAAATATTACAAACGTGAATTCATCTTTTCAAAATAACACATTATGCACTAAACTGTATTTGAGTTAATATTTCATACTTCTAGATTATTGCGCAGTATTGATGAATTATTAAGTCTAGACAAGGAAATATTGAATTTGTTCAACAAAATTTTAATATTTTATTATATTTTTTGTTACTAAGTAATTATTTAATTATTTTAATTTATAGTTATTAAATATAATCTTATATTTAGTGTAGTCTTTTAAATATTTTACAAATTTCTTATGTGAAACAAAAAAAATTTTTCTAATGCATAAAACTCAACAACTACATATTAATGTGTAATTCTTTTTAAATGATAAAAATTTACTTTGTATAGAGTAATAGTAATAAAATTATATATAATATTTATATTATATTTAATTATATATAGAATATATAATTAAATATAATATTCCAATCACAAAATGAATTTCCATTTGTTCATAATAATTATATACTAAATATTTTAAATTATTATTTAATCTTAAATAAAGCTTTATTTAGTTTGGATTTTTTTTAAACTTATTTAAGTAGCTTTATTTTTCAGAAAAGTAATAGATTTTGCATTACTATTTTTTTCCCGAATTAGTTATGCCATTTTTTAATAGCTGTTGTTGCTTAAAAGAGGAAGAAATAATTATCTTTTAACCACACTAAATATTCATATATTTCTTAATTACACAAAAAGAGTATTACATATAACAGACACATTGAATTATATCGAAAACAATACAATAAAATTTATTTATATTATAAATTATTCCAAGATTATATTGCAATAAAAAGTAAGAATGTACTACACTGAGAATACAATAACTACTTCACATCGGTAAATGAATTGTTTTATGCATTCCCTTTTAAATATGCAGCCATTTTTGTGACACAATATACCTGTTAACTCTCATTAATCACTATTTTTCCGACCCTATTTTATAAACTAACTTGGAAAATTAATAATTATGTATAAAATTTATTATACGGCAATCAGTCACAATAACTTCTTTTAAATTGCTATGATAATACTATGTTACTACTATGTAAGTTATGATTGCTCCCATATCTTATGAGGTAAGAGTTAAAATTTTCTCTTCAACAGAAAATCATCTTTAAATAATAAAGTAAAATTTAAGTTTTAAGTATAAGCACCTGTTAGGATGAAATTGTGATACTCAAATAGGTAAAGAATATGTTTCATAATCATTCTAATTGTTCTCGCCCATAGAAGATAATTTTGTAAAATAATTAGATTTAATATTTTATTTGATAAAGTTTGGCCAATTTCTGATAATTTTATAAGATTAATCTCGCTTATCTTGATAAAATTATCTAGCACTATTTTTTGCAGTGGTAAGTTTAATCCTTATAACACAAAAGATTGTATAAATAAAAGCAATCAAAATAATTTCATTCATGACAAAATATATTTTATTTTCCAGTTTTCCTAATACATTCAGAAAGTCTATAAATAATAAAATAGCTCTTAAAATGAAAATATTTAGAACTTAATGGATGCATGTAAGTGTAATAATAAAGTGTAAAATTTTTAAAGTAAATACCAGACCGAAAATTGCATTAAAATAACACACATAAAAACAAACGGCATTTTTTTATTTATATTTCTTAACGATAACTTTTCATTTACAAAGTGAATCAAAATAATCCTAAAATTTCCAAATCAAAAATATTTGATAACATTCATTCCCAGAAAATGTTCAAATTTCAAACAAAAAATCTTTTTTGTTTACTAACAATAAGCTTTTATATTTTTAATATTTAATCAAACAAGAATACACTTGCCAAATGAAGGGATTTGAAAAAAGAAGGAAATGTACTGAACATTGCAGCTTCCATTTGTCCTTTAATTTTAAAAGAAATATGTTTTTTTACATAAATACTTAAATTTATTATAAAAACATAGGAAATTGAATAAATCTTTTAAAACATCTTAAAGAAGTCTGGAACATGACACAAATAACTCTTGCATGTAAGAATTATTTAAGATGACATGATTCTTCAGTACTTTTAGCAAAAATACTCTTAAGAAATATTGTGAAAGCCTCAAAAAATTTATAACGTTTAAGTAGTACTTTATTAATTTTTGATTAAAATCACTGTGTATTTGCATTTGCACTGATGCAATGAATCGCAGTGACTGTATATTTGAATGTCATGACATTCAGAGTTCAAACAAAACATGCTTTCTTTCGTTATCTTGATCATTTCGTGGAAAGTTTTTCTTCTGTTAGTCTGTCTTATAAAAAAGTTCCTAAATTATTATCTCATACATTGTCATGATAGCTCAGAAACAATCTAATGGCCAGAAAACATTAGATTGCATTCCAACCCACCTTAGTATGCATTACTTGTATATTGACCAGATAATGTATATCATTGGGGTTTTGAGGACAAATGCCTGTTGCTCTTCTTTATTTTGCATTTTCGATGTTCAGTATTGTATTTATGGATCCAACGAAGTGGTAGGGTAAGCTTGGGTCTAACTAAACATTAGCGTTATACAACTCAACAAAATCACTAAGGAAAATCAATAATTTTGAAATCTTCTTTACAAATTATAAACACAAAATGTCATACGTTGAAAAATTATTACTAGATTATACAATAAGTTTTAATGTTTCTTATCTGTCTGTTAAAAGAACATTATGAATGAGAATACACATCATATTAAATTAAATACCAATTTTCGGAATGTAAATTATTTTTTATGTTTTACTTATGTTTTTTGACCGTTTGTTTTAGTAATTGAGTATTTCTTTTTTCATCATTTTTCTTTAAATACCTCATTATTTAAGAAGAAAATAACATCATTTTTATGATGAGGAGAAAAAATATGATTCTTTCTTGAAAATAAAAATTTGAAGTGAAAGTCATGGCTGAACTCTTATATGCATGATAATATTTCAGTTATATTTTACATTTGTAGAAGAGATAACTCCCTTTCAACTTTGTGGCTTTTAGATTTCATGATATCAATTTCTAATCATTCCTGAATTTCTGAAATATCAAATTTCTCAATGATAAGTACTCTGATGACTTGGATATTAAATGTGTCCAGTAATGAATATATGTTGTTAAAAGCAAAGTTTATTCCTCTTGCAAAATCTTAAGACCTTCTTGAACCACGTTCAATATATTTTCCGAAGAGTTAATTAAAAACTATCTTCAAGAGTTAAATGAGATATTTTTCTTTACCTTTTTCACGTGTCGTTTAGGTTTCCTTTTAAAATCGTGATTGACTTTCAGTTGCTTGATCAGTTTAATTGTCGCCAATTTACCTTGGTTATTGAACAAAATATATAATAAAAGAAGGTGGTAAGTCTTATTTTGCTCCATTTACAAACATTTTTGTCAAAGCATAGAAATTTTTTTACAAGCATTACAGGTTTTTGATTCGTTTCTCAAAATAATTTACAGAATATTGAAAGAGATCAGGCTTTATTTTTGAAGCTTTTTTCTTCAATGTCTTAGATTTTTTGCTTTACCTTCAGCCTTTTTTATTAAAAATATATATATCAACTAAATAAAAAAGTTTAGATAATTAATTTAGAGTAGTATGATTCTGAATATCAATATCAATTTATCAGCTACAATTATAGGGGCTTTTTAACATCAGAAGAATAATATGACAAAAAATAGGAGTTTAAATCTTATGAAGAGACACAAAATTTATGACACAAAAATGTCACCAAATACCAGATATTTATACACATACATAAACTATTACTATAACTTGCCATATCATGACAATTGAATAACTAACATCAAATTACTTTTTATTAATTAAAGTAAAGCATAAGACAATATTTTCTTCAGAGACAATCACACTGCTTTACTAAGCAATTAATACAATAATTGCTATTTTATTCAAGTCCAATGCTTATTTACGAGATTCTACTCATCATAATTAGCTCTAACTGAAAGTCGACATAATTCTCTAGAAGCATATCTTTAGTCTTGCCTATAGCATGAAAATCATCTCTTTCAAATAAAAGCATTTCAAGTGATTAGTTTTAAGTCTTTTAAAATAAATACATTTTTATATTAAAGTATAGGCAAATAATTAAATATAATCAAATACAACATAAAAAATATTTTTAAATATATTAAATGCTTCGTAATTTCTTAGGTAATTCAGGTTAGTTTTCAATTATATATTTTAGCTTTTTTACTTGTTTATTGTTTGCAATAATTTAAACACAAATTCCTCTAAGCCTTCAATAACGTATTTTTATATACTTTAGATTTAGTATTTAACTAAGAAGGATTAAAAAATCTTTCTTTCATGAATAAAAAATTTATACTTTCATCGTAAAGAAAATATTTGAATGCCAAAGTAGTATAATAAATAAGAATTTTCTTTATAATCCACTATAAACTTCTGTAATGCTTTTTAAACAAAATAGCTTCTTAGAGTAATTTACGTGAAAAGATTTTTCCTCTACAAAATAAAAAAAAATTGATTTGCTCTAGTATAGATTTTTTTTATATATAAAAACTATCTATACATTTTTCAAAATACAACCTTTTTTATATTTCATCTTATCCTTGTCTCAAACGTATTTACTACATAACATTTTTGTAAAAAGTCATATGATATTATGAATATATTTTGAGTTAAAATACTAGTTTTCTTTTTAAATTTCCCTCATAAAAGATATTATTTAACCTCAACTTATTTTGTTAATAAGATTAATAAATGATCGTATAACAGTACACAACAGCAAATAAGAAAATGAATTGTTTGTATCATCAAAAAAGAGTTCTACTCTCCACCTGTCAATCTGATTATTTTATGTCTTATTATCATCACTGAAATTATTTCTTGTTGATAACTTTGCTTTCCATAACAGACCATCCTTTTCTATTAAGTTCTACCACCTCCTAAGTGATATTCCTTTATTTATTCAAATAATGCAATCACAGTTGAATAAAAAATTCGCTTTTATAGTATTTCTTAAAACATTATTATTTTTATAACGAAGTATTTTAATAAATCAATGAAAAAAAGACAACACTAAATTTAAAAAATACTAACTACTTTTCCAGAATTTTATTATATGGTCTATAGAAAGAATCAATAATTTTTTAATATAAAAAGAATCATCGAAAAATTAAAAAATAAATTACCGTTTTAAACAACACTTTTAAGTACTGATTTCACACAAGAATTCTTCAATTTATAAGGTTTGATACAGTTAATATAAATATATCAGTTAAGAATATAAAAGGAAAACTAGGCATAAGCCATAACCTATTCAAATAATATCAAAATTAATATTAATATATTTACCAATTAAAAAATATTTGATTGAAAAAATATTCTATAAAATTTAAAGAATCATATCTTTATAATAAAGTGAAAATCAAAATCTAAAAGTCATTTATTATTAAGAAAATTAAAATTCATTTCATAATTAAAAGTGCGATGAAAAATAATGTAATAACAACCTAAAATGTATAATAGAAATTTAAAATATACAAACAGAAGTTTTCATTTTATTTTATAAAAAAGAAGTAAGTATAAACGAAAATAACACATTTTCTCAATCATTGGAAAATGGTAAATATAGTTTTCTCTTTTATGCTTAACTTATTAGTTATTTAAAGACATGAATTATTTATGAATTTAAAAAAAATGTGTTAAATTTAAAACTAATCATAAATATCATATAATAACTTAGAGAGTGTAATTGAACTTTTTCAGGAAATACTTCTTTGCAATTTAAGAACAATTCTAATAAAGAATCTCCTCTTTTAAAAAAATCAAAGGATAAAATCCATAAATAAAAAAATTAGATACTAGGCTTCTTATAGATAAATTAATATATATTTTATTATATATATTTTATTATAAAATATATAAAAGGCGAAAATTGTAGTAAATATCTCTGTAGTTTATATTACACTCTAACAAATCTTCATATGGCAAATCTTATGAAAAGATGCATAAAGATTTCATGTATTGCATTACTAAGAGTTAATACAGTAATTTATAATAATAATTAGATTTAAAATACGACTTGCAATTTGTAAATAATATAACAAACATATAATTCATAAAATTATTGTGTATAGTTTATATCATTCTCTGAGAAAAGTAACTATTTATTATCATTCCGTTGTTTATTTAATCAAACTGTAAAACATGCAAAATATAATCCTAAAATCAAGAATCGGACTGCCTTGATTCACAATTTTCATTTTGTAATGTTAATGTATTTCATTGCGAACAAAAGAAGAATCTCCATAAAGAAGATTTTCTTTCATTAGAAGAAATCCAAAAAGTTAGGAATACAAAGAATAGGCGTCCTTTACTTCCCTAATTTATGCTACATAGGTTTCGACTTTTTCCTAATTAAGGTTCTATCTTGGTTTTTTTCTTTCCACCAAAAGACAGTAAGAATTACAGTGATGAATACCGGAAATTATCTTAGAAATCTTTTCTTCTCAGGAAAAAAAACATCACCGATTGTAATCAAATGTATAACTTATAGCAAACGAAATTAATTAGAAAGATACAAAAAATGTGCTCCATAAAAAGTATGGTTACATAGAATATTGGTTAAACTTAATTATACCTTTCAAAAGGGGCCGTTAGTTTTTAGTCGAGTTAATATCAAGCAATTTCATAATCAATATTTTGATTTTATTTTTGATACTTTAGAACTTCAGATAAATTTTCTAAAAGTATTTAAGTAAATGAATGATAGTAATAAAAATCTAATTAATAATATGAATAAAAAATGATTGCTAGAGTTTCAAAATTAGTTAGAATTTCTCTTAGAAAAATAATCTAAGCATTTTTAAATAACATTACAAGTTTGTATAATAAATTATAAAAGTGCAATGCCCAATTTCCGTGATAAATTTTCTAAATCTAAATTATTTTTATTATCATTTTGAAAAAAAACCGAGGCAAAATTAAATATTTTGGGAAATCCAATATAAAGAGGGTTAAAAAAATACAGAAAATGTTTCATTAAATCAAATTTTAGTTTTAAATAAAAAAAAATTTTAACTAGAAGAATTATATGTAGCTCATATTTCACCATTTGAATTGTTTTCATTGGAACAATCGGAGCGTTTCATAACCGATTATTCTTTAACTATTATTTTTTCAGATAATTTCATCACATGTTTCCAGATGTTTTAAGAAAAATAAGGTAGTAAAATAATATTAACAAATTTTAGAAGTTTCCATCTTGACAAAATTTAAATATTTAGTTTGATTATCCATCAATGAAATGTAACCAAACAAATATTTTTGTGCAGTCTAAGTATTTTACGTGTACATTCATCTAATACACACTCAACTGTTTATACTTTTCAGTATCATATATTTTCATTCACATTCAAATACTATTAGTAGTGTATTACACAGAAAAATAATCCAATCCAATACAATTAGCACAAGGAAGATAAACTTGAAATCACTTAATTCTTCAAAAATATTAAGTTTATTGAGTTGAAATTATTTATTAAAAAAAAAGAAAATACATATAATTTATAAGTTAATATTGTTTTTTTATTGTTTTATTTTACATAATAATAAATTACACATTTTTTGTTTCAATGCTTTGTTTGTATTCATCATTATATGAAAGTAAATAGTGAAACATTGAAGTATTGTTCTTCAATCAGATAATCTCTAGTGTATGAGAAAAATTTATGAATGAAGCGTTACACACACACAGTTGAGTTGTAATCCAAGGAATTTACTGCACGCTGAAAAAAATTTGTCACTTCTTTTAAACAATGAACAAGCTCACAAATAATGCCATTGAGCAAACAAACCAATCTTCTGAGCAAATTATGTCGTAATTAATTTTCCTACATTAATTTATTATTAATATCTATGTATATAGTAATATGTTGTTAATGTTGAAGCATTATAAAACAAATTAAAATTTCTATACTGTAAATTCTAGGAGTTTTAATATCGAGCTAGGTTAAAGTTGTAATGAATGTAGACTTTATTAGATTTCTAATCTACCTTCTCTACAATTATTCAAATTGTAAAACATGTAAATATTAAAAATCAATTCCTAAAAACAAGATTTATGATGCCTTTATTTACATTTTAAAGGGGGTTAAAATTGCGCAGTATTTTTCGAAAGCATTTTCCTTAACCTAAATTTACCTGTTTATATTCTTAAAATATACTCAAATATTATTCAATTTTAAATTATGATCATAAATTATTGTTAATCTCTATAATAGTAATCTTCGTGTCAGTTTTTTTCGTACACATTTGAATGAACTTTATGTTTCACTATCCAATTAACATGCTGGTGAAGTATGCCAATCTAAAATTAATAAATAAACATATATCAGGAAATAATTCGTTACAAATATTTAGTAAAAAATATTTTCCGATTCGCTTCTTTGTCAAGCATCTAATGACATCATTAGTCTCATTCATACGCATGACTGATTTCACCTTGGAAGTTATTTTTCAAATGACTTCATTACATCAAATGAAATGTAACAAAACGACTTTCGGAAGAAAGAAAAATTTGATCATCAATTTGACCATTCAAATCTCAATAATACATTTCTTTCGGAAACTATCTACGAAGCAGATTTTTCGTTATATTTCTGAACTTTTCCCATATTCAAGTAAATCAGACCAGAAATTAATTACGCTCTATTTATCTCAAACGGAAAAGAGGAAATTCTTTCATCAACGTTGGAGCGCATCCTAGAAATGATGAGGAAATAATTTAATTTTTCGTAAAACTAACAGTTATATTTTGCGATGTCGGTATGCTGTGTCCATTAATCTTCTTAACACAAATCCATTATAAAAATGGCAGCTTATTCAAGTTTCATTGGATTAGATCGTCAGAAACACATTAAATGAATTCACCTTTTCATTTCAGTTTATAAAATGTGGCAGTGCTTATGTTAAATTATATAAATGTGACTGGCAACGATTATCTTAAGGATGATTATGTTAAAAAAATCATTAAACATGTGCACATAAATTACATATTTTAATGTAAGACATTGTTTATAATCTTCAATGTTGAAATTCTCAGATGAACAATATAAAAAGCTATTTTATCGTTCTATTATATAAAATTTCATTTTGACAATCGATAAAAATTATGTTTTTATTAATTTTGCATTATAGATTTAAAGCTTAAATTTCTAACATAAATAAACTAGTGAAATGTAATTTATTGAAAAAATTTTAATCTAAATTTAATTTAAAAAATAAAGGAAAATAAACGGACAAGATAAATAATATTTTCCACAAGATTTACTTTGGTTTTTCAGGAGATGCAAAGCTGTTGTGAATGAAAATGTGAAAGCATTGATTGGATGTGCAAAATTTTCACTTTTTACTTATCAAAAGTTTGTTTATTTGATTTATTCTTAATTTATTTGGGTTTTTTATTAATAATATGTTTGTCTAATCAAAATCTAAATTAGAAATTTTTAAGGAAAGTTGATTATGAAATAAATTGTTTTTACTGTTATTTATTAGATATTCCTTATGAATATTTTCAAAAAAAAAATGATGAAACATAAAAAAAATAAAATAATTATGATCAAATACCTCAATTAGAAAATATTTATGGAAGTTTACAATCTATGCTCAATATTTTAATTAAAATTACAGTAAAAAATCTTTATTATAAGAGGCAGATAAAATCTTCTTAATTGATACTCCATTCGAAACGTCATTTAAAATAATGTAGAAATCACGTATTTTCATACATGTATTTAAAATTTTTACTTTTCTTATGACAATAAAATCAGTTGTTTCATTTTTATTAATCATTATTCTTATATATACATTAATAATCTGGTTAAATATTCAGCGTTCTCACTATAATGTAAAATCTTAAAAAGTAGGAATAAATTCAGTAAGTAAAATTATTTACTGTTGAATAAAGGACTGGGAGACAAGTATTTTGATATGTGTTAGTTTTGATGATTAGATTTCATTCAAAAGAATCCTTTATTTTATATTTTGTTATTTTTATTTAACTTTCTATATGGCTTCCTTAATTTTTCTTCGATACCGTAACAAAAAACATTATACATAAAATTAACTTATGCGTTCAGAAAACTATAAAACTCACAAAGCACAAATGCAATTCAAAATTAATAATCTCAAACAAATTTAAAAAAGTTAAGAAGAAATTCATTAAAAACTATAAAGAGAAATATTAAGCAAATTTAAAAAGAAAAAGCTATACTACATTAAAAAGGAGTGTTTGATAAATGTACAAAATATAAGAGGATTTCTGGTGAATAAAAATACTTGAATAAATAAATAATAAATTTGGAAAAATAATTAGAAAAATGAAGTGATATCAAAATATCTAATATTATCATCAAATTACTATAAAAGTATCCTCTAACTTTCTAAAGAAATGCATAATGGGCAAGATAGACGAACTTAATTACTGATACTCGAAGCACAAAATAATTTAATTAATTTTTATTTTTTGATATTAACTTCAAATCCAAAAATGCATTCTATAAAAAGGACAAACTATAACTTTTTTATAATGTCACCGAATATTACACTGGCCTCCAAAATTTAAGGAACATGTTTTTCAAAGATAAACATAAAAAAATGGCACTAACAATAAAATTCATAATTTTTATAAAGTATAAAAACGAACTCATATAAATTTATGCTAAAAAGCTAACTAACTCTTTCGATTTTTTTTTATAGAGAAGAACAGTTAAATATGAGTGAGAGAAAGATATGCAAACGTTAGGCTTTCGTAATTAAGAGTGTAACATTTGTTGATTTTCAACTTTTGTTAGATGATTCGTTTACCATAGCCAGTAAGGTCCCGCAATGTCTGAGTAAAGCCATTTGCCAAATTTGTAAATGGGCGGTTTATCGGATGGATAGAAATAAGGATGTCAAAGGTTGTTCCTGTTAGAAGCCTTAATGTGTCTCGCAGTATGGTTCAGAGTCTCTGCAATCAATATCAAATCGAAGCTTCTGTGTCCAGAAGACAGGTTGCAGGCCTATAGCGAGAGATCTCATTCGTTGATTGCATTGACCTGCATGCATTCCAGGGAGGAAATGTAACTGATATGAGATATTGGCAAAAAATCATTGATCCATATTTCCACCCATTTGCCAATGCAATTGGCAATGATTTCATTCGGATGAAATATAACGTACGATATAATCGAACTATTGTTGTTGAGGAATAATATTCAGGTCTTGATTTGTAGCGAATGGAATAGTTAAATTGATCATCAGACTTGAATCCCATAGAGTATTTGTGAGACTATTTTGGTAAACAGGCTGCTGCCATAAGTTCTCCTCCAAAGTCTGTGGGAGAGCAAGAAAACAGCTTACTATGTGTCTAGTATTCGCTTGCCATTTCCGTAACTGAGAAATTAATTGATAGCATGGAATTTCAATTCCATCTATGTATTATAGCTAGAAATAACAATATCACTTATAAAATACCTTTTTGTTACGTTTCTATTATATTTTAAAGTATAAAACTGTGATTATTTTTTCCAAGAATGGACTTTTTCAGCGAGATTGTTTTTCTTTCTTGTAAATCATTTATCCGATTATCTTATGTAAACTTCTGTGTTGCAATCAATACATACCTGGTTTTGTGCACATACCATCCAAAAATTGCGTTCTTCTATAACATTCATTTGCAAATTAAGCGCAAAAAACCGGTCAGTGCACAAGGACAACGTTTACAAATAATGGTATAGAACGAAAATGAATTTATATAAGAAATGCAATTATACGAAACATCACATTTGACAATTTATTTATTTTATATTTAACTAATAAAGGTTTTTCTTTTGAGAATAACATTTAAAATGAAGAAAGGTAATTTTTATTACATTATATAGAGAGTGTTTTCGCGTACTATTTTGATTTTTTATTAATCCTTTTTTGTAATATATAAGTATAGCCCATCATTTATAAAAAGTCAACCAGAAAATCTATAGGTTTCAGAGATATAAATTGTCTTAAAACAACTTTCAATCGTAGTGGTATCAATAAGCAAAATCAATCTAAGATAGAGATTTGACTAGCTTCAAAACTAGCGTGTAAATTTTAGGTTCTATCTTGCTAACAATAAAGTAACAAGAAATGGCTATTACTTTTAAATTTTGACAACGTCATCTTTCAAATCTTGTACAAAAAACTTCCAGGTTTCAAACCTTGTAACACAGTGCTATCTATGAGTTCTCTCTAGTAGTAACATAGGGTAAATATTGGAAAAGATCTTACTCTTTCTCTACAGTTTTTATTAATTAGACTATTCTCTACGAAGTATCGAATCACTTGATATTATTCAGTTAATTAGCATTACATTAGCATCAGCTATAAATATATATGATGATTTTAAATATTCATCATGAAAATTATTAACAATATGTTAATAATATAGGAAGTTAATTTGTCACCGGGTGATTACAAAGTCATGGTATAAACAAAAATTATTGCCTCGAAACTGCACTAATTAAACTTCACGTTAAGCCATTAAAAGCATGCCCAATTTGAGGTGAATGGCTATCCCTCAAGTCTACTCGTTGCTTATGGATAATATTAGTTAATAATGACTGGAAGTTCTGAAGATTTATGTTGAAATAGGCAGTGATATAGTTAGTGCATATGTATGAGATGAGGCATTTCTAATTAAGAAGCAGGCACTTGAATATATGCTTTGTCAACATACCTATGTAACATCAGGAAAGGTTACTAAGGCCGTTGTTAAGTATATTCTTGTTTAACGGAGAAAATTTATTGTTTCACAATTTTATCATTAATAAAATTAAGTCACAGATGAAGTTGAAGTACATTATGTTTAAAAACAAATAAGCACCTTTTAATGGCAATGAATATAATATTTTCTTCCTTAAGATTTTTCTCCCTAATTAGTTATTTATTTACATTATCAGAGGTGTTTCTCATTAAAAGGCAATTTGACGTTCTGTTTAAATAAAAACACCAATAATGATAATTATTCATGCAAAGGAATGAGGTTTTATATTATCTTAAATTGAAGTTATTTGACATTATTAAAACACTTGGGAAAAAGAGTATTTATTTTTTACAATTTTTCTCTAGGTAATATATGAATGTGAGTTTTACAAAAGTAAATATCATGGTATTTAGCACATTATGCAAATAATAGATTTTTAAGTAATATCTCACACAAAAGTATAATAACTTCTAAAAAATTAGGTAGTTTTAATCTCAAATTGTCAAAAAATATTTCTATTTGTTTTAACTTATGAATTATTTTCTCTTATACAACAGATTCAAATTTCTATTAAAATTTTAACTTCCAACTTTTTTGTCAGTAACAGTTATCAAAACAAAGACTTAAGTCATCAAAGAAATGTGTTTCTACTATTAAATTTCAACAAGTTTATTTTTATGTTTAAAAATGGAAAACTCTTTCAATTCATATTCATTACTTTATTTAATAAAGGAATAACGTTCTTTAAATAATTTGCGTATCAAGCAATATTTACTTTAAATAGATAATTTTAAAATATTTATAATGAAAGTTATTAAATCTTTCACGGCAGAAATCTCTTCAAAATCTACTTCGCAAACATTTTGCCAAGTTTCAAGGAATAAAAATTTGTTTAATCACTATTTATTGTGTATTTATAATAAAAGATGCAGTGATATAAATAAAAAAGGCTAGTAATATATAAAATAACATAATTTTTGTGGTCCTGAGAAAATTTCATTAATTCTTTTATTTATATAGATATTATTAAGCACTGTTTATCATCTAAAATTCCAGAAACTTTTTAAATCTACCTGCTTTTTAAAATGGAAGATTTACTTTTGGGCATTATCTATATAAATAAAATAAGATATATATTGAAAATATTATTCATAAAAAATTAGACAAAGTTCATTTAATCACCCAGTTTTTTGCAATCAAAATTAATTTGCATTATTATGAACAAAATAAAAATTGCGTATTAAATTTAGGCAAAGTTGGCTTAAAAGGATCTTTAGTATCATGATATAGTTTAAGATTCCTCCTGTTTCGCCTCATTAAATAGACAATATTCCTGACCTAATATAATGATTGTCTTCCAGATAAACTGTGAGGACAATAAAAAGCTTGATGCTAAAAAATCACTCAAAAACTAAACAACAAAACATTTACTGAACTTAAGTTAAAATGTACTTGTTATACTAATAAGTAGCTAATGATAAATACGGATCAATTAAAATTCTAATACAAATTAATTCCAAATTGTGCTACAAGTTTTTAAAATAGTTTAAAAACAAAATTATGAAATAATAAGTGATTAATTTTTATCATTTTGCAATCATTTCGTTTCATTGAATTTAACTGTTTTCGTAGATTTTCAATGATAATTTTTAACTAAATGATTTTTTTTTCAAATAACATAATTTTTTAATTTCCAAATACTGATTTTAACAAAGATGTCCTTTTGTAGTGTTTCCAAAATTCCATTTATAATTTATTTTCTTTGTCATAGACGGAATTTGAATTTTAATATTGTTTATTAAAAGTAAGGAAACAAAACTTATAAAAAAAATTAGTCTTAGTTATACTATTTTACCATATTGTTATTTCATTCTCTTAATGTAATAAAAAATATAAATCCCCAAGGATATGAGTTATAAAGCTTTATCAGTAAGAAAACACAAATCTATTGAAATAATTAAAAACAAGCATCATAATTTTTTAAAAAAAAATCGTTTAAATCATAAGACAAGAAATCATTTAAAAACCTATGAAATTCCTCTCATATAAGAACTCCATTTCCAACATTATATATCTCAAAACACTAATGAGGAAAAAGTATTTTTAATATTTGCTGAAAAGCATTAGATTCATTTTCAAATTTATAGAAAAGTTTCATCAAAATCATCTTAACCTTTTTCCCTAATTTTTCAACTATTCCTCTAATTTCTAAGTAAAATTATACTTGTCATTAAATACACTGAAACTATGTGCTATAACTTTATATATACTTTATATTAAGCAAAGTTCCCCATTGAATGATAATCTAATAATTATGACACTGAACTATTTCTTAATACAGAAGTACATCAAATGTATCGATATATGAATCCTTTTCATGCCAAATCACTCCATAAAATAAAGAGTTGAAATAAAGTGCTAGAAAAAATATACAATATTTTTCAAGATTAAAGTTCTTACATTATTTACATATGATTTCTGCAGTGTTAATTCTTATTATAAGTGAAATTTGTTCTGAATATATTCAGTTATATGCTATATATAGCTCTTTACTCAAAATTATATGGTATTCAAAAGTGGAGTAGAGTAGATTTGAAATGGATTTAAAAGTGGAGGGAAGTAGTTTTAGCAAGTAAAATATCTATATAATATTGAAAATAACTATCTTTGTGTTATCATTTAAATTTGCTATATTTGAATTTGAGGTAATTGAAAAAGCAGAACACATTATCCCTCATCCGGTAAAATTAACTACTTTAAAACGACTTAACTGTGTGCGAAAATAAATAACTTAGAAATCGAAACAATAATTTCATTAAAACTTTATCGTACTGATGTCAAGAAATTAATACCATTCATTGATAAAATAGATTTATTCGGTTACAAAAATAAACTTTAAAGTGAAAATTCAGAATTCGTTTTAGATTTTAACTACCTACAATTACTTATAAGTGACAGTTTTAATTTAAGTCAATAAATAAAAATTGAGCTTATATTATTTTCCAAAAGTGATTACTTGGAAACAGAAATAATAATTTCAAAATTATTTCTTTAAATTAAAATGTCAATGTATCAAATTAAAAAGTTTCTATTTTATTAACTGAAACAACAGTATTTTCACATTGTAAAATATTTTTGCTTAATTTTCTTTTTAAATCAGTATATATGTAATTAATCATCATTTATTACTTTTACTACGATTCATATATCTTTTGTTTTTCACTATTTTATTACTATCTAACTTCAATATTTAAAAATATGAAATATTTATAATTAATTTAATAATAAATGGGATTATAGCAAAAGAAAATTAATAAAAGCAGTATTAATCGAAATCCAAAGTGGTTGAGAAACTCTTAACTGAACGCATACTTAATCTATAAACATATTCACTGCACAAACAACAACACTTAAAGATAAAATAATTGCACAGTTATTGAAGGAAAGAAAATATTGTAACATAATTTTCCTTAAATTCATATAAATTTTCTTGTGCAATAAAATAGCTCTTTCACAATTCCTTTTTCTGAACATAAATCCTTTTCTCTCTACTTATTAGGAGAATAATTCACAATAAGAATAATTATATACTTATGAAACTTCATTATCACCAAATTAAATTGTACAGATTCTAGTATTGTTGATTTAAAAAAATTAATAAATATGTCACTTAAATCTGTATAAAAGAGAAACTGTTACAATAATTATGTAGAAAATAACAACTCAGGTAAAAATTATTCATTCAACATTTAACTTGTTATAATCATTTTACTCAAATAAGGAATTCTGAATTCAAGTAATAACTTTCACGCTTCAAGAAATATTTAAGTAACTTCAATATTTCAAAATCTTTAGAATTTAACAAAATACTAGAAGTAGAATTCGTTTACTTCATTATAGTTTTTGATGACATCTAAGGATAATGCCAGAATTTTTAATATTTTTTCAGAAATATAAATTTAGTGAGCGTAATGAACAAAATTTTAAAAAGTATTTTAACAAGGGAGGGAAGTTCTTAATTTTAAAATATTTTTTATTTATTTTATAAAACGCGGTGATAAATTATTTCCTATAATAATTATTCAGCAAACTTAAAATTTTCATTTTCTGCTACTGATTAAATCATTTCATAAGAAGATCTTAATCTCAATTAAAATGTATTTTTAAAAAAAATATTTCTTTTGGTTAGAAAATTTTTCTGTTACGTTTTTTATATGGAAAAAGTAAACAATAATAATAGTCAAAAATTATGATAATTTCCTAAAAAATATCTTTGAAATTATTAAATTTATGCATATGTTTTTTTTAAAAAAAAGGAACCATAACAATGCAAATTTATTCAAAATATTCATTTTTGGCATATTATTATCAGAACAATAATGATAGTAATCAGTTTCTGTAGTTTTCTTTAAAATTTCTATTAAATTTAAAGTAAATGAAATATGTTACATTTATTTAATATATTTATATGCTGAAATTAACATCATTAAAACGATACAATCTTTTTTCTTACTCTTAAACTATAAGAGAATTATTAAATGATTGATTTAAAATATTTCAGCCTTCCTTCCCTTCGTAAAAGTATTTTTATCTTTCACAAAATAACAAAATTTGAGTGATAATTGTTTACTTATACACATTATCTAAACACATTACAAATACACATCATGGTTTTGTCACATTTGTACATTTACATAATATATAACAGCATGGTGCACATCTTCATTTTATTTCAACTAGAAAATATTAAAATTTAAATTATTCCTTTCAAGAAATCTAAAAGAAGATAAAAGAAACAAGAAAATAAATTATTTATTCTAAATTATCTTTAGAAATAATTTTACAAAGTTATGATTAAAATGATAATTACCTCTGTTAAGTTTATTTTAACCAACTATACTCTGTTTTACAATTTTTGCAATTCGATAAAATTCATACAATTACATAGTTTAATGAGGTCACTTATTAGACTAAAAACAATTACTAAACGTATTTTTAAGTTAAGATTAACTACAATTAGAAGAAACATTAAATTAATAAAATGTATAGCAATTTTGGAATTGAGATATTACCATTTATAATATATTTAAGAGAACAATGAATTTTCTAATTTTATATTTATTTCATTCTAGATACTGATAACAATGGATACCTTGATGTAAATGATTTCGAGAGCCTTGCTTTGGTAAGGAATATTTTAATATATTTCATCAGCATTAAATCAATATATGAAAAATGTAAGATTTGTTTGGTTATTTTAATTCCTCATATCATTATGTAATTTGTAAAACTGCATTTATAAGCTGCATCATGTTTGAATACATACATACATTCCCACAAAAATGTAATTTGTGACTGTATAAGTAAAAGACATTAATAATTCCCAGAAATGTAGATGGAATGGAATGAATGGAAATAAGATTTTCCAAAGTGATAACAATAAGAAGGAACTCTATTCTAATGGTTCGCTTAGATAATAATGATACTAACTACTCAGTTTAAGTATACCTCAATCCATTAACATAATTGTGTGAATTATTAAAAATCTAAAATGTTTAAAATTTATAAGAAAAATCATAGATTTCAGAGTCACTGAGTGAAATTCCTAAACCCATTTAAAGATGAATTCAAGAGCTGCTGTTATAAAAGTAGGTTGTGAATGCAAAAGTATAAAGTACAAATTAAATGAAGTTGAAATTATACATTTGAAAGTTTAAACTAAACCTGTACCATGACAGCCCATGTAGCCCAAGACCTACAGTGCCCATATCTGTTTTCCTGATCAAGGGCCTAGGGTGAGAAGCATATGTCCCATTTAGGTGGTCAATCTAACACGGGATTATCAGTGTTTAGTTCCCAAGCATGCTTGGTACTCAACTTATCGACCCACTGAAGGGATAAAAGACTGAAGCGACCCTAATCAATCCGAGGATCGAATATTAGACCTGGACCTTGGGAACGCGAAGTGTTACCACCAGTCCATCGGACTTCATATATTGAAGTCGTTGAGAGTAATAATGCCATTTTTAAAATTAATAAATTTATGTTCAAACTTTGTTGATTTGGGCCTACAAAAAATAGTGTTTCAATCGTAGTTCAGATTTCTTTTACTGGAATGAGCGAAAGAAAGATAAAATGTATTTAAGTTTTTAAAATTAATTTCTATATAATAGTTTTGAAAGTTGCGATTTTATTTAGCAATTCACATATCGTATTTATATTTCGAGCTGACTTTAAATAAAAACAATTTTGATTTTATATTACATTTATGCATTGATGGCACAGAAGTTTTTTTTCATCGTATCTAGCATAAAATTGAAATAAATAAATACTGGTATTACGCCATTTATTCAGCTAATATTACACACAGAAAAACAGTATTTTCTAGCTACTTTATTCTGCCAAAATTTTCCAAGAATAAGCTAAAGAATATCAGGAAATATTTTTACGATTAGATAAAGCAATATTATATGGTTTTATTAATTAAAAATGCAGTAAAATTAATAATTTTATGTTTTAAAGTGAGTACTTTAGACTAAATATTTTATAAACCAAAAACAAATAGCATTTTTTTCTGTATTCCGGAGACTAAACAAGGGACACGATTCTATTTTTGTATATCTACGCAATACCATGAGAAATTGAAACAACATTTTTTGTTCCAAACAGTCGACGTTAGCAATTGAAAACATCAGCATTCTACATATTTCCATTTTCATGCCAACTTGTAAAGAAAAACCATTTCGGCATTTTCTCAACATTCTTTTTACCTTCTCGTGGGGGTGGTGGCAGCGTGGAAGAATTTAAAGGGAATTTTGTATCCGGTGCTCCTTTGAATAGAATAAAAGAATTCTTCTCGTCAACATGAGGAAGATTTTTATCCTCAAAATCTGCTAACATTTTAGAACGTCACGAATGTAAACAGCAAATGGATCTGAGAGGAGTTACAATTTTCCATTAGATAGCTCTACTTGGTATAGAAAGATAAAAGAGTATTAAATCTTCCTATATATATATTTCAAGTTTGCATTATAATTTCGGCAACATCATCTAAATATTCTTACATCTTTTTGGAATCCTTCTCTGTATGTCAATATTTTCGGTGGTTGAATACATGTAGATTAAGTTCTTTCAAATCTTCAAATAAATCTTCTTAACGAAAAACTTCTTTGTATTTTTAAAAATAAATACGGCAAAATAGAGCATCTCTATTCTTTTAAGTTCCTTCCTGTTTGTTAAATATTTACTGCAAGTGCAAACAAAATTTATCCATTTATTCCTTTCTTTTTTGCAATGCTAACCTTTTACAATGTTATTTATTTGTGAATTTTTTCAAAATTCTACTTTCCCAATTAACTTAAATTATGGGAATTAATAATAAAGGATAATTTTGAGTTCATACTCTTTTGGTATATTTCTCTTTATGGAGTTTAATTATTAATAAGAAATACATGAATTATAAAAAAATATTTATGATCTTCTAATATTATAAAAATATTGAAAGATAACTTGCTCTTTCTGGATTATATCACCAGTTTCTAGCACTCTAAGTGCTTTTAAATATTTTTCCTAATATATTTGGTTTTGTAATTTTAAGATAAAACAATTTTTTGCTTCCTGAAAAGCTGGTAATTTTCAATTTGACTGGTAATTTCGCTTAAAATTGAATTTGATATAAGAAAGAAAACTGTGTGTGATTGGTATTTGTCTAGAAATTATAACACCTAATTTAGGTAAATCCACAGATAATAGGAAGTAGCTGATGATTGGTACTGATTGATAATTATAAAGAAATTATAAAATCTAAATTAGGTAAATCCATTAATATATGGAGTCTTTAGATTCCTTAAATAGTCTTAGATTCTATACACATAAATGCTGTCGATGAAAAATTATACATTTTTTTTGGAATAGGATCACAGTATGAAATATGAAAAACTGAACATTATGATGCTTAAGTATCTAATGCATTCAGTAAAATAGAATTCAAGATAATCTTATAAAAACATTGTTTTTCGATCTTAAACTCGTCAAAGGCTATTGTATTAACAGGGTTTATGCTTATAAATCACTTTTATCCTAGTGTTCTTCCTTTAGCATAATGCAAAAGTTTTGAGAGGAGAAGTAAGGGAGTTTACATGATTGGTAACTGGTACCTGATTTTACTTAACATTTGCAAATTACTGTGTTTTTTCCACCCAACTTGTCTAGTAGTCAACGTTTCTAACTGCGGATAGGGAGGTCCTGGGTTTGAATCCCGGTTCGAGTATCATGAACTTTTTCTCTCTCTATCTTGTTGACTCTTCGTTAGCTCAGGTTATTTAATTTACAACACACTCATAACCACTCTAGTTCAATTTCTCCATATAAATTTATTTATTCAAATCACTAAAATCTCCTTTTTTTACTCTGACTAAAAACATACATATCTTTTTCACACAGCTTGGAAGATTTTTCTCTTAATATAATTCAAGTGATATGTAGAGGGCGCTTCACGCCAAACTCACTATGTCACCAGGAAGCGTGGTATGACAACACAAAACACTTATCTTTGTCCTTTCCGCGTACGAATGAGTTGTAAATGGTTGCCTACCCTATAAACAAGTACCTATGACTTGTATAAACTGAGGAAGTCAGACTCCACACCAAATTATGGTTCAATTGGAAAAGGAGAGCAGCGCACTCCATAATGCTAGCCTAGCTGCCACACGACAACAGCAGATTACAGTGTAAACATACTTATGCTTAAAAAATGATCGCAATATTTTTTTGTGATGTAAGAACATAAAAACAAGTATGGAGAAAAAACAAGATAATAAATCAATGTTACTTACAAATTATTGAAAAATAATCAACTGTTACAATTTAAAGTTTTTTTTTAAATGAAATAAATTTATATATACTATTTGATACATATTTTTTTCATTTTAATGGATGGATTAAAGAACAATAATATTTCAATTCATCAGTTTTTTTTTTTTGTTTTTTTTTTTTTTTTTTTATTAATATGTGTATATGTTTGAAAATGAAGATCTTGCAATGGAACGTTGATAAAGAACTGAGGTAAAAACTCCAAAGATATTTATATTATACACACATATATATATACATATACATGTGTGCGTGCGTGTGTGTGTGTGTATAATTTAAAATTAGTATATAAATCAATATAGATATATGTATGTAATTCAAAATCAGATGACATTAAAATTAAGCAGAAATCACATCAAATGCGGAATCTTTGACACAATTTAAAAATAAAATTTGCAAATAGTAAATTCCGTTTTCAAGAAATAAATCTTAAATAGTTTCCCGAATTTTCACTTTTAGGATATGAAAATCTAAATTAGTTACGAGAAAACCTTCCTGGAATTCGGCAGTAAAATAATAAGAAATATATAAGCCACATAATAAAAGAATAAGAAATATATAAGCCACTTATTATTATCAGAAAACTCATTTATATACCATAAAATTAATTCTTTAGAAATAATTAATAACTGAGTAATATTTCTATACATTTATTTTAATGCTTAAGTGTATAATATTTCATAAACATGCAAATTATTTTTTTAATTGATACTGATGCTTATTTAAAATCGGTTCTTTATTTTCTGAAATATCTGCGCCTCTTGTGCCTAGAAACTTGGATTTATAATTAATATCAATTTAATTATTAAAATATTTTTATAAATCAAGAATTCATTAAAATTCAAATGCTTAGATTTACTTGATACAAAAAAGTATTCCTCTGTAATTCAAATTTAAAGTAACTAATGAGTCTAACTATGAGTACAATAAAATACAGAAAAAAGGAATTATTTTATACACTATTTTTGATACGCTTTTCTTCGCCAGAGTCCTTTTATTAATTTAACACTTAGTTCACAATCAAAGTTACTAAATGGAATATTTTGTAATGTATTTCATCAAAAATTAACAACAATATATATTTATATTTCAAAATAAAATTCTTGAAAGTCATGATCTAACTTATAGTTATAGAATTTAATATATGAATATCTGTTTTTAATCACAAAGATTTTTATTGTGAGATAGTAAACGTTTTAGAGGCAAAAAAATAACTCATTGCTAGTGTATATATCCTCTTTTCCATTATTCAATTTATATTTATTAAAAATAAATAGTAATCTAGCAAAATAAAATGTATCTTATCTAAAAATAATTGTTAATGAAATTATAACACTTTTATATATAATAATTGTTATATACCCAGTATTTTAATTCAATTTTATCCATGCATTGACAGATTAAAGTTAAACTACAAATTATTTAATTCAAAATGTGTCAACATTACATGTAGTGACGAAGTTAATTTGAATATGAGTAGAACTGCTGAAAAATATTTTGATTTTCAGAAGAAAATCGCGTTAGTAAGATTCTCAGCCTTTAGTAAGTTTTTATCTTACTCTTTTTAAATGCATTTTCAAAACAAAATGATTTTCCTCAAAAAATACTTAAAATGTGTTCCAAGACATAAAATTCATGCATTACATAAATTTTTACAACATATGAGAGGAGTAAAAAAAGAATCTGTTATTTTAAAAAAGTTCATATTAATTTTCCTAAAAATTGTTTTCTGATTAAAACCTATACACTTCATGAAAAAATTCATGTTTTTTTTAACAAAACTGTCAAGTGTTTTAATAATATTTTACTTACACTTTCAAATAGATGTTTCAATTTGACAGTCTTTAAAAGCTTAGGAAAATAAATAGGATAAAATACTTTAATATTATCTTTTTATAATTTCTGGAAAATTTACTTTTTAAATTTGCACTATAGAAATGTTTAAGGAGTTGTAAGTTTCCAAAGTATAAAATACTATCCTAAAAATAGTAATTTTTTTCTCAGAGCTAGTTTTCAAAAGCTTTACAATATAATAAAATTTTAAAGGGGAAAATGATATTGCCAAAAACTACAATGGAAATTAAGTTTTATTTTTTATAAAGTGGTCTGCTTTACCGAGGTCTATTACAATGACTTTAGAGGAAATTATATTCTAAAATCTTCGAGAATCTAGTCTCTGTAAAATGTAAGAAAAATTTTCAGAGCTCTAATTGTTTATACAAATGGTTGATCTAAATTCCCTCTTTGAGCAAAACATAGATATTTAAGAAAATTTTATTTAATTTGTTCTAAGATTATTGATTCTTGTGATTAGAGAAACGCCAATCAATTTAAGTATTGAAGTAGAATACTTTATAAAATATGATTTCACTGCCAAGTTTTATTCAATATTTATTTCATTCATGTATTAAACATAAAGAAAAATCAAAATATATATAATACAAGATCAAAGTATATTCATAAATACATAAAAACCTAAATAAATAGCAAAAATATAAATGTATAAATTATGAAAGAATATTTTTTACAAATTTACATTTATGTGAATAGAAAATATGAAAATGGCGATCATAATTTCAGTTACTGTAGACATTTATTTCTTCAGTAACCATATTCTCCCACTCAAACCAAAATGAATTTTATTACACAGGGTATCACACAAATTAGCCAAGTCAATTATTTTTCATATTTTATTTGCAAATGTGCAAGGTACAAAAGTTGAAGGTTATAGCTATTCACATGCAGCCACTGTCCTTCAATCTCATAGGCCAGTTGCAGACCGGGGCAGATTCAACATGAATCAAATTTGAATCAGTAGTGTTATTAGCCATCTCATTAATGCTAATAACTCCAGTTTTAATATTAATAGACATCTTGTAGTTATTTTTAATTCTTATTATATGAGTACATCATTATTGATCTCAATGAAGTCAAAAACAGGAGTACTGACACTCATATTAGTCATCTTTAAGTATTTGGAAGGAATCACTCCCTTCATGTGATCTAGGTTTAGTTTGGTTTCTATACTTGACACACAAAGTAGCTTTTTGCCCTTTTAAACTGTAGATAGAGACTTACAGTTTAAAGTTGATGCCAAACCACTACCAATAATAAAGAACGATATAGGATTTTAACCAAAGAAATTTTGAACCTGAAGCAGGGTGATAACCATTCGACTACCAACTCGGCTTATGCAATTTGGGATATTTTAACTCCACAATATTTTTCCCAATCTTAAGTCACATACTAAATTTTTTAAGCTTCTACAAGTATCCTGAAGTAATTTTATGGCATTCAATTAATATTTATGCATGAATGCACACACACACATACACACACACACACACACATATATATATATATATATATAATGAGAGAGATATATATAAATAGATAGATAAATAGTTAGATAGATAGAAAAAAAGAACATGGATCATGTTTAATTATTGATGAAAAACAAATCGTGAAGAATTTTTTTTTAGTTTAAAGCGTAGAATTGAACGCCATATACTATAAACAAAATATCCAAAGTTATATAACTTTAAAAATAACTGTTTGCACACATATATAAATAGAAAAGGGCAATATGCAATATACAATTTAGTATTTATGATGTAACAAGTATTTTAGATTTTTATTTATGTATAAAAATAATGTTTAATAATTATTTTTAAATGGTATATTATTTGTTTATATATTATAAAATATATGTGTGTGAACTTTGCTTTAGTTACTGTGTAGTAAAAATATGCAATCTCGTAATGTTAAAAACGGATAATAGAAGCAAATAAATAAAGAAAAAATTTATTTCACCACATATTTTAGTGTTAATCATAACTTTTTCAACTATGTACAGAATTTGATACTACATTTAATTTATTAAAATATTTTCTATAGAATAGGTAAATAATATTAATGTTTTCTGATGTATACACTTCGTTGACTAATGTATTCGATTATTAAATTAAGGATTAAATAATTTTACGAAATAATTAAGTATTTCAATTGTTTGGTGCATTCAAATTTAATTTTTTTTAAAAAAAATCAGAAAACTGATTTTAGATGTTAACTTTAACAAAGTTATTTTTACAACAAAACGATGACTTTATCGTAAAAATTTCTTTATTTAAATTAATTTATTCAACTGATAATGTATAATTTAAAATTACACATAAGAAATCCATTGCCGAAAAATTCTTTTTGTATAATATCTATGTAAAGAATCTAAATGCATTTTTTGCTGTACATCAAAACATGCATCATTACCTTATGTAGTTTGATGTCACTAATAACATTTAATTTTGAAAAAAATAGTGAAATTTATAGTAATCAATGCGTAAGATATGCAGTTTTTTCGTAACTTAATTGAGTAAAATATAATTTATCAGCATTTTACTGACTTTTGCCAAAATAATATCATTTAATCTTGATAAGGTAAAATAAACTATCTCAGTTAAAGAGCAAATCATATATTTTGTCGTGACTGAGTTAGAACACTGTTTTTGAATTTTGTGTTTTGGCACTCCTACTTGATTAAGGTTTAAAGCTATTCCTAAATGTTTCTAGGATTTACGTAGATGTTTCACCAGTTTAATATAATAGATGACTTATTTTGTTATATGAAGATATTTAGTTTAGTCAAATTAATTTGAAATTAATTTTAGAAATACACTATATATGAAGGAAAAGGAGCTTACAATCAAGAGCTTCACGAGAAGAACAAGCGTGTGATGAATGATTTGTGGACTGAAATGGCTGAATTAGCAGATTACAATAGGGTTTGTATAAAAATCAAATATTTAATAATCATTTTCTTGATATTTGTAATCGACAAAATTTAATTTTTAAGCAAAAACTTAAAATTAACTCATTTTTAATCTCACCATCACCACTTCAGGAATTAAAGATGATTGTAAAGGATTTTTAAACAAAAAATTAAAGATTAACCTTTTTTTAGTTTCATCACCTTCAGGAATTGAAATTTGTAATTATTTAAAATATTTTATTTTCACAAATATCATAAGTCAATCTCAAGAGAAAAAAGAAATTTATCTGTAGAAGAAATGCTAAAATGTTGCAATCAATTTGTATAACTTAATAAAGTGGAAAAAAAACTTGCTTTGACATGCTTAATTTATGAAAGAGATTACATAATAATGATTGTAATGAATTTCATCATTAGAAATTTATCTTGTTTTATTATGTATCATTATAGATCTGGAATCAGGTAATTGAGAAAATTAATTTAATTTTTCCCATGTTTTCATAGTCACATTCTATTTTATACTTGAACAATTTTCCGAAAATATTATTTTGAACGATTCCATTCCATATTAAAGTCGAAACTTTGTTATTGAATCTTGCTCTAATTTTCTGTATTTTCAATTTACAGTTGTATCATATTTTATTTAAGATGAAAATAAATTTTCAAACAGTCTATTCGATAATGTTCAATTTTTCCCACATTAGTGAATTTTAATCCCTTTATATTATCTTTATATAAATTTTATGATCTACAAATTTTAGTAGCACGAGTTTCTTTGAAAAATATATATTTGCTTAGGAATAACGCCATTTATAAAAAGAAGAATATTTCATTAAATATTCTTTATTTCAAATAGATAAATTTGAATTTAGAAAGGAATGTTTCATCAAATACTAAAAATACTGCATAAAATGCATAATTCATAAAAGTTATTTTCTTTTGTTTCGTATATCAGTAAAAATTGCATTGCGTGAAGACAGAGGAAAAACTTGCTTATTCATTCGTATTTTTTCTTTAGCTAAATATCTGGAGAAAAAGAATTCAGATATCAAAAAAAAATTTTTTTTTTAAACTGAAATAGTATATTTCTATCGATTGAAGTATGAATATGATTAAGTTTTAAATACATGTATTAATAAATTATGGATACAAGTAAGAGACTTTTTCGACATGCAGTTATTAACTTTTATATTTGTAAATAATTATAAAACTAACTTGGTAGTATAACATTAATTCCTATTTTGAGAATAAGTGTTCAATGTAATGTAAACTAACAGTTAAATATACCGCACAGTAATCAGGAAAAGTTAGTAAAGCAGCTTAATAGCTTTAATAAAAATAATAATTTCAGGATGGTAATGTCACAGTGGAAGAGTTCAAGCAAGGCGTCCAGGGCGTATGCATGGGCAAGACGTTCGAACAATTTCCACAATCTCTCAAGCACGCCATCAACTGCAAGTTCCATGCCACTGATATCAATGGTACGCATATCCTTCTTTCATAGGAAAAATCGTATGTAGTTAAAATTAATATCTCTCTTTATAGATGAAATAGCGATTTCAACTGCATATGATCCTATTACCATATAGAAAATTTTATTTACATATATTCTTAAGGAATATAATGATACAATTATTTTAATAAAAAGAATTTTTTGATCTTTTATATTATTTAATTTTTTTATTTTTTACTATTTTTTCCTCAAGGAAGTAAAAAGTAATAATTATAGTTATCAAGAATCAAACTTAATAACAAATGCAATTATTCTGAGTATAAAGAATTTAATGTATCACATGTAAGATTTAACCATCAAATATGTTATAGTAAATTATTAATATTCCATATAAATTTCTTCATATTTTAAAATATTTTCCTTCATTACAGTATATTTAAATGAATACGAATATATATATATATATAGCACCATTTGAAAAAGTGGTTCTGGTGAGGGACGTAATTTGATACGTAATTGATAGCTATAAGAACATTAGTAGTAGTTTGTCAGATTGTGATTATGCGTTTGTGAGGCAATAAGTAAATCAAAGAAGCTTAGTATGATCGTGGCAGTATTGTGGGATTCCACTTTTGTGGTAAATCAAAGTTTGTGAGATTGCGGACTTTCTACAAAAGCCTACATCCACTCTGATTGGTGTAATTGTGAAGTGGAAATGTCTAGGCAGTGAAACGGCAGAAAAACGGAATACTTGGTGAACGCAGCCCCAGAACTCTGAAAAAGGTAGTGAAACAAAATCGCAAGTCCTCATTGGTAAAAATTTCTCAAAAGTTTCAAAAATCATCAGGCGTTAGTGTTAGCAGCAGGACTGTCCGTCGAGAGTTAAAAAAAACTTAGGATTTCATGATCGTGCAGCCGCTTACAAGCCGTACATCACATAGAATGCGAAGCATCGATTGCAATTGTGTAGAGCTCACCATCGTTGGATTATGGACATGTGAAAAACTATTCTTTGAAATAATGAATCTCGCTTTACAGTCTTGGAGTCGGATGGGCGCGTCTGGGTTTGGCGGATGCCCAGTAAACGTTTCCGTAGCGACTGCATTGTTCCGATTGTTAAGTTTGGTGGTATAAGCATAACTGTGTTGGGGTGTTTCAACGGTGTTGGGGTGTCCATTAATTCCTGTGGTTTGAAATATGAACTCTGAGATATATGTGGACATTCTGGAAAATATTGGATTCCCAACTCTATCGCCATATTTCGGGGATGGCCCATTTCTCTTCCAGAAGGATAACTGCTCCATCCACACATTGTAGTTTGCACAGACGTGGTTTGATGAAATAGACGTTCAAATACTGAAATACTGGACTGGCCTTCTCAGATCCCCAATCTAAATCCCATATAACACCTTTGGGATGAATTAGAGCGCAGATTACTTTGCCAGCCATATCGACCATCCTCACTGCAAGCACTAACTTCAGCTGTGATGGACACCAGAAAGGCAATTCCTATGGTCACCTATCAAAAATTGTAGAAAAGTCTGCCCAAACGTATGCAGGCTATCATCGATGTAAAAGGAGGATAAATATCATATTAATATGTGCCTCAGAACGCTTTAAGTCCATACCACTGGGTGTCCGGATACTTTTGGCCAGATAGTGTATGCATATATATACATATATATTATTTTAAATTGAGAAAGGGAAGGAGAACAGAACAGTACTTTACTCAATCCTGTAAGTGACATAACTCTCTTATATATTTAAAATATAATATTCTAATTATACAATAAATTTAAAAAAATCATATATTATGAAATTTAAAAAAAAAAAAATAGAGTTAGTTTAATCTGCTGACTTAATCTTAGTTTAGTTTGTTGACTGAATGATTGATATAAAAATAATGTTACAATGTATGTGTTTACTTTAAATTTGATAAGTATTGAAAATCTTTACATATCAATGAAAACTTAAACGAGTTAAATTCAACTTAAAATTTAAAATAATTGTCCGAACTTGTGAATCAATGTAATATCTTTTTCTTGGTGACAAATTTGGTTATGAGGGAACTTTACAAATACATCTTCCAAATAAAAAAATATTATTTCTACTTTTTTTACAATTCATTATTTAATGCTAGATTAATTTTTGTGGGAATTTTTTTTTAAACTTTAAAACTATTCGACATCTTTTTGTAAACATGCACCTCTTAACAATCATTGTGTTTCCATGTATAACTGATATTTCATCATTTTTCTTGCAAAGTTTACTAAAAAATACTTCTTATTCCTTGTAAAATTTACAAAAAATGGTTTTCGCTTCAATTAACTTCTTTGATCTTTCCTTAAATATTACTCCAAACATAGTGTAATCAAGTATCGACATAAAAAAGAGAATGATGTAATATGATCACGTAAGAGAATCATACTTAAAAGTAATATGTATATAAACTATGGTGGTCTATATACATGTTGGTGGTCTAAATTTATGGTTCATAACTCTTGGTTTTTCCTCACCTTCTGTTCAAAAGTTCATAGATTAAAATTCCATCTCGGATTTCGATATTTTAATGGTACGGAATCCCTTTTAAATAAAAGGCCCAGATTTAATTAATTGTCGTGTGCAGAAAACCATTGAACGACAAACTACTTAAAATACTTGTTGTTTTAGTAACGTCAACTGTAACTTTATTTTTAAGCAATGCCCCACAATTTAAGCACATGATTCTTTCATATTATTTTTCATTTTGTGTTATAAAAATTTATAAATAAAGAAAAAATCAATAGAACAGGATGCGATTGACAAATTAATGTCTAATATTAATTCTAATAGTATTTCTAAAAGACAAATACAAATATTTAAAACTATCTCTGCCAACTATGTAATTTTCTATTATCATTTACTTTCAGTGTTATTACATAATAACATGTTAAAAAGATTTTTATAAATGTCTTAGTTAATAATTTGACGAAAATTTGGCTTCAAACAGCATGATTTTTGTTTACTTGCAATACTTTTTTACTCATATTTTATGGGACTTACATACGTAATATTTACAAATAAATTATATTTATTAGGTGATGGTATAGTGACATTAGAGGAATTCCGAATGGACTGCGTCAATCGCAGTGCATTTCAGGACATCAAAGAAATTGATGATTGTTACAACAAGCTCTTGAATGTAAGTAATAACATTTTTCTTTTTATTATCATCTCTCTGTACTCTCTAATGTCTTCGAAAATGAATATAACATACTTAAAATAACACACTGAATTTATATTATTATTTGAATCGCCATTTTTTTTATTTATTTTAAACTCTTACAGTAAGATTTAATAATAAAAACTAAAAAATACTGTTGGTATGTTTACCAGCGAATCAAATCTGCACAAACAAAATTACAGTTATTGCGTGAAGATTTATATTAATTAATAAATTGGGTGATCTCTTTTAACATTAAAATTATTAAATGAATTTCGGAAATAGCTTGAAACTTATATTTTGAAAGGCAGTTATAATTTCCATGGAAATGTGTATATTAAATTTAAAATTCCATTTGTATGTAATCGATGAAATTATTATGAGTGATAATCTCTTCTTAAACATTTACAGAAATTTATCAGATATCAGCGTGTGAGGAAATAAACCAGATATACGTCCAAACATAAAAAAAGTTGATTTTTTCTTTCTTCAGGTTATTTAAATGTACCAAAACTATCATCACACAAACACACACAAATTCAACTAACAACAACTTTAGGATAATCTTAGAGAGGGTTTTAAAACCTCTGATTATAATATCTATCTGAACATATTTTCAATTATTTAAGAAGACTGTAAAAATAAAAAATTAATAAATATTTAAATATTATGAATTAAATTTTGTACCTTAGAATAAACCTTCAAAGTTTACAACAAATAAATGTTCAAAACATGTATAACAATTATTCTTTTCCGAAATAGTAAACTTTTCTGTCTTATATTTTCATATGTTTACTAAAATATTTTATACAAAAGTATTATTGTGTACAAAAATTATGCAAAAATATTAAAAATTTATCATTGAAATAGTATTTGATATCATAAACATAGGGTAATTTTTGATTCAGAGACAGCTTTTATTGATTTAATTAGCTAAAAAAAAATACATTTGAGAGCGTTTCAATAGAACAATAGCCATAGGGTTTTGGAGCTTTATGAGAAAACCTTTGTTTTGTAGATTCTTTGGGCTCAGAAAAATACATCATTCAGTTTACTTCATTTTGTATACAAATCCTACAAGAATAAAACAAAAAATTTTCAATTAATACCAATTAAATTTCTTTCATTTTTCGAAATCTTGAAATTAAATTAATATCATATTTTCACAGCGAAATAGTTTGAATAAAGTTAAAATGGAATAATGGATATGAAACAATTCAATTATACTAATAAAGCAATCCAAATATTTACTTCTGAACTCAAATTACTTAATAGTATCAAATTACGTTTTATTCAGTTTATTCGAAATAGCCAGTAGTCTATCCGTTACATTTAATTTAATATTGTGAATTTTAGCTCAAAATGGTTAATAAATATCTAATTACATTTTATGAACCATTAAAGTTTTAATGATTAATAAATATACAGTGTTATATCTTTATCATTCATTAAAAGTTTCAAGTAATTTGATACAAGAATAATTACATTGGAAAATTAACTTATGTTTTATTTCATTGCAATTTAGTTTGTTGATTGAAATTTGGTGTGATATTAGTAACTGATATTAAAATTTTTAGTTACTTATTGAATACTTATTAAATATAAAAATCAAATTTTACTCTAATGATGTCAGTACTTATTTAACATAAGTTGTATTTACATTAAACTCACACATTGATTCAGATGAGAAAGAGCATAATTAAATCCTTCATTTATACTAACAATCAATCTGAATCACGATTGTACGAAGTGATAATGATCATTAGACGTACTTTTCTCAACAATTCGAAGTTAAAATTTTTAAACTCTAATGAGAAAGGGAGACTATTTTGAAATGGTTTAATCGCAATTAGAGAAAAATGTATAAATTCAGTTTCAAAACCAGAACTAAAAGTGTGACATTTAATTGTCTAGTAAGAGAAATTGAAACGTTATATACAATGTAATGGTATGAAATTTTAATAACAATAAGATTGCTTTATTAAACTGACAGTAAACTCTTTCTTTATAAAGTAACATGTATTAGAGTTAATATTGATTTATTTTTGTTTTAATTCTCAGTATTTAACATAATAGAAACACTACATTATAAAAAAACCAATACTTAACAAAATTAATTCTAAAGTTCCTTTGTTTTAATTTATTTGCTTCATTATATATATATATACATAAACCCAGTTGCTTAGTGACAGTGTTTAACGCTATACAGACACAAATTCGAGGTTCGATCCTCGGCTAGGCAAGATTGACTCAGCCTTTCATCCCTTCAGTGGGTAGATAAACTGAGTACCAAGCATACTTAGGAATTAAACACTTGGAGTCTCATGTTAGGCTGACCACTAAATGGGATATATGCTTCGCTTCCCAAGGTCCTTGGTCATGAAAACATTAATGGGCATTGTAAGCCTTGGCCCACGTGGGCTGTCTTGTCAAGGAGTATATATATATATATATATATATATATATATATATATATATATATATATATATATATATATATAAGAAAAAATTTTTATTGTGAGAAAGAAAATATAATAATATGTTGGTTGTATATATATTTGTATATGTATATATAACAGCTCCATGCTTTTTTGATAAAGGAGATTGATTTTTCTGAAATTAAACATGCCTATAGCTGATGCAAAGATAACGGAATAATTGTAATTTCAGGGTCATAGTATCCATTATTGAGGCACAGTTAATTTTCAATCCATAAGCGGTAAAATAGACCGCGTGGATTGTTGCAGTCTTCTATATGTCTAAATATAAGAAGTGATAAAAATTCTTAATTTCATGCTGTAATGCATTCTGTCCGGAATTCATCAATCGTTATTAAAGAGTTTTACACTCTTAGGTTAACAACCTATCATATCTCTGGCATTAGAAATATCTCGTGAATTTGCTGGCGAAATAAATCTCTCTAAATTTCTTTGGTATTTTTGTCAATCAATGGTCTCTTTTTTGCACTTGAAGGGTAATTAGACCAGGATTTGCAGTTCAAAATACGGATTCTGAATTATTACATGATTCGGAATCCGTATTTAAAAAAAGGTTATACTTGAACCCTCAAACTCTCAAACTGAAGGCCAGAGCGTTTATCATTCGGCTGTCAACTCGACTTTTTCAAAATGCACCTAGGCTAGTTATAGATATGAAATTATATCAATCATCTCTCTTTTTAAGAAGTGGCCCCTGCTAGATTTTTTAAGAAAAGGCTAATGCCATGATCTCTTGATGGAATCTGTGCTGTTAAAATTTAACTTATAATGACTAGAGATGGCCTGCTCTTGACGAGGCAGGCCCTACTCCATTACACAACGAGCAATTGCAGCATGATTATGTAAAGAAAAGCTGATTGAGACTGGTCTCTAAGACCCGTCATACAAATATAGCTGTATTGGTAAGCCACGGACTATACCTTAAGGTTAACGGTTTTGGAATACTTTCCTGGTTACGTAATTTTGAACCACGGTCAAATGATGAGATCATACCTGAGCAATCATCTTCCTCTCTACATCCAAGTCCCACCAGTAGAAGGACTTTGGAAGTCTCATATAAACCTGGACACGTCCCCATCCCACAGAGCTCCAGCATCACAGTAAATAAGAGAGTGAATGTGGTCACCCTCCCCATCACTGCTGAGGTAAATGAGGTTTCATTTTGCTGATCTTAACGGGAAGCAGCTTGAAGCTACTTAGCCACTGGAGCTCCAAGACTCCTCATATGATGAAGTTGAACATCATCTGATTCAAGATAAATGCAAATTTTGGCTTTTCTCTTGGCTACTATAAGTTGCCAGTTGACAAAATAGCTATGTTTATTGGTTACGACACCGCTGCAGACCATTCCATTGACATTATAGGATAAAAACAAATATCTTAAAGGCCAATGTGAGTGTAATTCTGCCTTAGTCAAGTGTCTTGAGATGGTGGGAATATCTAAGGATGGTATGGAAGAGGCTGTAGCAAGTTGTATAATTGACAAGGGGCTTTTGGAGTTGATAGGACAATTGTCTGATCACTTCTCACACTTATTCCGCTTAGCCATCCAAATTAATTTCTCCAATATGTTCCATGCATCACTCACTGCTGGCAACACCTACACACAACCATGTAAGCACAATACAGATGACGACCTATGACTCAATTATCTGATTATGAGAATTGGGAATTCCTAACTATGTGACCCTGTTTTAAACTATCCATTTGCATATGAAGTCCTTAATAAAGTCATAATATCACTATTTCTAGGCACTCATTAGTGTCTCTTCATTGTGACGCTAGAACATGAGGAAAGATGACTTTCTGATATTATTACCAATCTCACAACATGTGAATTATGCAGTAGAAATGCTGTTTAAGATCATTTCATTCATTAGTAGAAAAGTTGTTTAAAATCGAATTATGCAGTAGAAATGCTTCTTGTCGCCATTTTCTTACATCGAATTAACATTCCTTTTGAAATTCTAATCCTTCGTATAAAAAGTTAGCTATGATATTTTAATACAATCAAATTTTTTTTTGTGCTCCTTTTTTCCTTCTAACAAAACAGTGCATATATACACTACTAGACATTAAATTTACTGCACCAAGAAGGCGACATGCTACAGACGGGAAATTTATACCAATGGAAAAAGGTGTTGTGATATGCAAATGATTAGCTTTTCAGCGCAATCAGACAAAGCAGGCACCAGTAGCGACACCTACATTGTGTTTAAATGAGGAAATTGTTCAGCCGGTTCCTCATACACAAATTACATTTGAACGTTGTTGCCTGGTGAAAAGTTGTTATAATGCCTCGTGTAAGAAGGAGAAATGCGTACCAGCACGTTTCTGACTTTGATAAAGGTCGAATTGTAGCGTACCGGGACTGCGGTTTATCTTATCGCAGTATTGCTGCTCGCGTCGGTCGAGATCCAATGACTGTTAGAAGAATATGGAATCGATGGATTCAGGACGGTAATATGGAACGCCATGCGGGATCTCAACGGCCACCTATCAATAGCAGCCGAGAAGACAGGCATATTATCCGCATGGCCGTAATGGATCGTGCAACCACGTCACGAGCCGTGAGTCAAGAAACGGGGTCGTTTAGAAGACAACAATTGTCTGCACGAACAGTTCTACGATGTTTGCAGCAGCATGGACTCTCAGCTCGGAGACAATGGCTGCGGCTTCGCTTGAAGCTGCGTCATAGACAAGAGCGCCTTCAATGGTGTGATCAACGACGAACCTGGGTGCACGAATGGCGAGACGTCATCTTTTCAGATGAATCCAGGTTCTGTGTACAGCATCATGATGGTCGCATCCGTGTTTGGCGGCATCGTGGTGAACGCACACTGGCAGCGTGCATTCGTCATCGTCATACTGGCCCATCACCTGGCGTGATGGTATCGGGTGCCATTGGATACACTTCTCGGTCACCTCTTGTTCGCATTGACGGTGCTTTGAACAGTGCACGTTACTTTTCTGGTGTGTTACGACCCATGGCTCTACCCTTTATTCGAGCCCTGCGAAACCCTACGTTGCAGCAGGATAATGCCCGACCGCATGTTGCCGGTATTGTACGGACCTTCCTTGATACGGGACATGTTCGGCTGTTGCCCTAGCCAGCACGTTCTACAGATCTTTCACCAATGGAAAACGTCTGGTCCACGGTTGCCGAGTGACTGGCTCGTCACCAAACGCCAGTCACTACGGTTGATGAACTGTGGCATCGTGTTGAAGCTACATGGGCATCTGTACCTGTACATGCAATCCAATCTCTGTTTGACTCAATGCCCAGACGTATATCTGCTGTTATTACTGCCAGAGGTGGTTGTTCTGGGTACTGATTTCTCAGGATCTATCCAGCCAAATATTTTTTGAAATTTTAATCACTTGTTATTTCTAGTATAATATATTTGTCCAATAAATATCATTTTGTTATCTGTATTTCTCCCTGGTGTAGCAATTTTAATGGCCAGTAGTGTGCATATATATTATGCGCATTTTATTATAATTTAAATGTTTAGAGTAAATGTAACAAAAATATGTCTATTTCAATTTTTTTTATTCAAAGTAATAACCATGCGGCCAATACTTCATTTTGATAATCAATATTTGCATTTTAAAAGTATTATATTAGGTTCTTAACAATTATAAATCAAAGAATGCATTTTGTTCACTATAAAAAGAGTAATAAATTATAAACTATTCACATATTGTTATCAAAATTATATTATCAGATATTAAAGAAAATTTTATACATTTAGTATAGTTTTAACTTATTTGTGATTATATAGAATTATAAAATAAATGTACCTAATTTATGTACTAAATTAATCATTAATAGTTATTTGAAAATTAAATTTATAAATTGTTGCAAAATGTTATTATTAACAACTACTATATTATTTGAAAAAGTAATTAAAAAAGTCCTTGCGAATTTTCACACAAACGTTTTAGCATGAATATTAGTAGAAAATAAGTAAAATGTTAATATGAAAAAGTTTTAGGCAAAGAAAAACATTAACAAGTAAATATATAAATGACATGTTGCATTAAAAAAGGTTAACGGAATAATTATTAATAAATTTAAATTAATGGTATAATTTTACATGGTGACAAATTTTTGAAACTGTAAAATTCGTATGGCTTTTCAATATTGTAATAACAATGTAGGAGTATAAACTACCAGTACAAACAAGTGATAAATTATCTGGGTATATAATCTGGGTATATAATATCTGGGATAAATTATCTATATTTAAAATCATGATAAAAAAAATCTACAATTATGGAGGAAAAATGGATTATCTGTGAAAGTTATGTCAGTAGAAGTTGTTGAAGTTGGATACACTAAATATGAATGATTAACTTTCTTTAAAAGTGTTAAATATTGAGTACAGCACTGCATTCTAAACTATTTTGGTTAAGGGTGTTTGGTTAATATTAGGTTAATTATATTTGGTTAAGGATGAATACTTGAACACTCTTGGAAATTTTGCATTAACTATAATGGAACCGAAAATTCAGATGAACCATCTTGATGAATGTAGTTTTATTCCGTCAGTAAATCTTATTTAAGATGATTGTCTTATAAAACTTATTCCTATGGATATACTTAGCAAATTATTCAACCTACTTAGTATTAATCTAGGGAAAGTTCATGCATATTCTTTTTTAAAATTATATATTTCCCCTTTACCAATCTCTCGTAATTTACTTATTTAACTTTAAAAGAAAATATGTATTTGCTTTTATTATTTGGACTTGTTTATTGTTTTCCTTTTTAGCATTCGGATATTTAAATACATGCATTTCGAGTCATAGTAAAAATATGAAATAATTACGCTATAAAAATGAGTGAAATTTGCATCGAATAAAAAATAATGACATGATATGTTTTATACTTAATATATTTCTTGTGTGAATCAAATGAAATATGAGGCCTACAACGAGTTTAATCATAGAATTTTATATTAATGACTGCGAACCAAATAATTAGTGCTCTTGCCTTTGGTTCAACACTTTATAAATTCAAATCCCACCATGGATTTGATTGCTTGAAGTGGCTCACTGTAAATTAATCCTAACTTAATTAGCTCTTATATGCAAAAATTATGTATAAATCTAGATTTGCAGTGCATCATTTTTGAAACAATATCACTTATCATCAGATAAATGATATTGTTTCATTTATCTGATAATAAGTGATATCATCAGATAAATCAGATACATCTTACATAAAATTAACTAAAGAAACTATTTTTGTTTTTTACGTAAAAGTTCATGTACAATATAATCATTGCTTCTTTAAGGAGCTATTAACGCAAGATTACACCATATTTATTTTTTTTAATTTAATCTTGATAATTTAAATAAGCAGTTTTTAAAGAAATTATTTAACTTTGTAAATGTAATTTAGCTTAAGGATAGCCATATATATTTGTTTTTTTTTTGTTTTTTTTTTTTTTTTTTTTTTTTTTGATAATTTTTTTTTCTACAATGGAATAAACAAATTCAAGATTATTACGAAATCATTTTAAAAGGATCTAAACGATCCGTTATTCAATATTTATCCAATTTTAGATTTTGAATAAAATATAACTGAAAATATATACAATCATTTTAGAAATTTAAAATATCATTAATCACTCTAAAGATAAAAAAAGGGTTGCATCAATTCGACTTGTAATGAAAACAAATACGTGGCTGCATTTAAAGTAAATTATATTGTAAAATTGAATTCATTTATTGCTGTTGAATTATAATTTTCATAATTTCATAACAATATTTCTTTGTATTTTTAACTATTTCCTATCTTAAGAAAAAAATTTAACTCATATATTTTATTTGAATTTAATATCAAATTCTAAATGATTTATAAATTTTTATTTGAATTTTATATTACACATTATATAAAATAGTTTAACAAATTAAAACTCCTAAAAAATATGACATCAATTTCTTAAAATTTTCAGAATGATTTTTAAAAATATTTTCGCATGTTATTAGAATTATAGAAACAAAAATAGAATTAATTTTCTGTTTTACGAATACACTCATCGTACTATTTACTCGGAGGAAATAAAAAAGTTATCTTTAGATACACACAGAATTCTCACCGAAAGTAAGCATACGAAGAAGGTTGAGAACCAAAAATAAAAAGGGTTGATCAGGAAAAAATGTGGCTGCGTAATGCTCCGTATCTCCCCAAAAAAAGGGCGATTAAAAGTTATTTTAATCGCTTTGTTAATCCGAAATGTTTTGTTTTGTAGTTGTTCTACAATGTCAAAGAAACAAAATCACGAAATTCAGTCTCAGTTTTACATAAATAACCAACTTATTTCAACTCTTTCAGAGAAAAAAAATTACAGTTTGTAGCCTTGACCAACATTTTGCCTCAAAACTGAACTGCATTAAAACTATTCCTATAAAATATTTGAAGAAGAACGCTGTGTAACTTTATATTTTGAAAAAATTTTGAATTTTATCTTATTTCTTCAGAAATTAAAAAAAATTACTTTTTAAGATTTTTGAAATTTTTTTTTCATTAATCTAATGAATTTACTTATGAAATATTTAAAACTAAATAATTATGTGGGCATTAAATATTTTTAGTCATTGTCATCTACCTCATGATTAATATCCTATAACACTCGGATGATATTCAAGTTTTAAAAATATGTATCATAAAATGTTTTCAAAACTTAAATTTCTTTATTTATAGAAATTATGAAAAAGGAAGCATTTATGTGTACAATTTATTGTAGAAAAATAGGTATTCCCAAAAGTTAAATTTTAAAAATGCATCATATTTTATTGAAAATATAGGATTACAAACAGTTAGAAGAAAAATGTGAAAAAAAAGTATTTCATTTTGTTCCATTTAATAATAATATTTTTGATAATAACATTTAAATAGATGATATAAGATATTAAGGATAAGCATAGAGGGGTTTGGCTTTATCATTTAACTATTTAAAATAATATTGTGTACTATGATATTACATTTAAAATAATTATTATTACAAAATGAATATCAAAAAATGTTATCAATAACTCATTATGAAATTAATAACTTTATTGTTTCTTCATGGACTCGATTTATTTCTAAGTAATTCACTCAATTATAATTGCAGGAATAAAAATTATGTTTTAACCTTATCACTAAATTCTTTCATCCGAGAAAACGGATCATTAATATATAATAAATATAAAACAATAAAACTTTTAATTATCCTGGCCGAATTAAACCAACTGTAAAAAGTGGATGTTTTATTTTATCTTTTTGATTTTGATTTTTCTTCTTCCCATTTTCAACGCGTTCAATTTTGAAAACAGCATCACTAAATATCTGAAAATTTGAAAACTAATTATTTAGAACAACAGGAAATTCTCATAATTTTGAAAACTTTTACAAATGGAAAAAAATTATAATTAAAAAATACTTCTTTATTATTGGTAAAAATTATAAATGGATTTTTTCTCATCGCCGATGATACTCAGACATTCGATGGTGACTTTCGCCTTGTTTGCTGCAGCTCGAGAAATGCGATTTGAAATCAGGCAGCAGATTCGTGGACAAGTCGAATTTAAGACGCCGTCTCAATAGAATGTGCGGTAGATAAAACGTTATTTGACGTCTTGGATATTTTAAAGCAATGAGAATTGTAATAAAGTGTCCTAATCACGACCTATTCTATTAACAAAATAATTCTAATTATATAACGCAATACATTTTCTAAAGAATATTTTAAAATCAAAACGTTTTCATACTATCTCCATCAAAGCTTTAATTGTAAATATCATTATCCTACTTAAATAACAATAATTTCTTTTCAGGAAGCGGACAAGAAAGCCGGAGGCGTAACCCTCCCACGATACCAGGAACTGTATGCCCAATTCATTGGATCTCCTGACACAGATGTCCCAGGAGCCTACCTTTTCGGACCCCTTGTCGTTTATGAATGAACACATATTTTAGGTTCAGTTGCCAACATGGAATAAGACAGTATTTGGTTCTACGTCCTACATTTCCATGATTATTAATATGTTTAATCGATGTATTTATGTCTCGATATGTGTTTGCACTACATCTGAAGGTCATTTCCAGTTTCAGAAATGGCTGTTGGTGTCACATTTGTTTATGTTTTGTGATGTCAAAGAAATCCCTTTCAGTCAAATATATGGAATGAGTTTTTAAATAAGTATCCAAAACGATGGACTTTTATCCCAGTTTATTCATCAAATATACATGTTTAATTCCTGAACGATTCTAAACAAAGGAGATTTACCACTAACTAATAATAAAATGAATGCATTAAAATCTATACTTATTACCTATAAAATGAAAAGAAAAATGTCAAAACATTCTAATAAATGTAACTTTTAAGAATTATTGAAGTTTTCAATCCTCACTTCAAACTTAATTATGACATCAGTGTTTTTGAAAGCAAGGAAATATTGAAGAATGATCAATTATCTAAAATTTAATATCTTGGGGAAATTTAATTCTTACAAAACTTTAACACAGCTTTCAAACATTTGAATAATTGCTTTATTACTCTAGAAATAGAGTTAACAAAGAATATTTAAAAAATTTCATAAAAATAAATTTAGAAATAATTTTATCAAATTAATCTATAAAAATAAATATGATAATGATATAAATTTCCTAATTCTTAAAAAATCCATTTGATATAAACAAGTGCTACTAAGAAATGAATATTCTTCACACATAAATATCTTTTCAAAATTATTGATACACCAGTGATATAATATTTATAAACGTGAGCCAGAAATTAAAGTTTAAGTGAAATATATCATACATTAATTAAAAACAGAAATTGTATCATTCCAGATATCAGTCAATATTACAACTGCCACATTTGCTTTCCATTTACGTCGATTCATCATTTATTATACAGAATTTAGGTACATTTTAAAGATGAGAGAGCTTGAACTATTTTTAGATTAGGATACTCTAAATAAATTTAAAAGTAACCCAATTTCAGTAAATACTTGTAGCACCCAAAATATGTACACTTTATAGCTGTAATGCAATATATAATAGATCCCTTAGATATTTTTTATTGTAATTACTCTCTTCTTACACAAAAATCTAAAAGTGTACATCACTTAGTTGTACGCATGCACGCAACGCGGCTTCGATAGCGCGATCGTGATGGTGATAGATTGTACTTCAACAAAGACTAGATCTACATGATTGCTTAGAAATGCTTAGATAATTAGATTATGGCTAAGCTTTCTTATGAGAAATTTGAGAAATATTTATATATTAACTAAATATATGATATAATCAGTAGATGGTATTACGTGTTTAGAATTTACAATTATTGTGGAAAATATTACATTCAAAATTTATCTTTGATGTTTAGAGAACAGAAATATTTATGATTTGAATTTATAAAAAGTATTTTATCTCTAATATCTCTTCCATTGTATTATGATAGCATACAATAATAACATGTAAGTTTGATTGTATAGTTACATGAAAAATTTATTTGCAATTTAGATTGGATTTCACTTTTACATTATGTGAAATAATTATTATCAGTATTTAGTATTAAGTTTCATCTAATGAATGTCAAACATTGTAACTGTTAAAAAAAAATGCCTGTTTTACAGCATCTCTGGCATATTCTTTTGTCTCATTAACAATATTAATTTATTGATTCATTATAACTCATATATCCTGAGGTAAAATTGCCTTTACTAGTACGTTAAAAGTATTTTTTGTATATTATTTTGAGTAATATTTTTGAAGTTTGCAAGTATTCGTTCCAATAATTTCAGCTTTTGTAATTATTCTTAAAAAAAAATGAAAGTTAAAAATTTAAATATCATTAATAGAATACAAAAAGTATTGGCAGTGTTTTTAAAGATCATCCAAAACAATATATTTCTCAATTTTTAAGAGAAATTAAAATGTTAAATTTCATATAATTTTGATTTATAATTATTTTGCATTCACTTTGGATTGATTTATAGGAGTCATATATAGCTGTGTCTTCCTTATAATTCTTGCTTTATGATTTTATCATATCACATATAAGCAAATAGTAATGCGAATGATTCTTTTATTAGAAAATGTGTGTATCTGTTGTACATAGACAATTCCTAAATAACACATAAATTTAATATTCACTAAACATAAAGTTTAAATTACCTTTGTTAAATAAAAAATTCTTAATTTATAATAATAATAATTATTATTAAACTGAGAATAAACAGGATACTAAGACAATATTAGTATAAATACACCTTGTTCAATCAACTTAAGAAATTACAAATTTATATATATATATATGATTAATATAAAGAATCTAGTATTTAAAAATATATAAAGACTTTTGTTAAAGTAAAATATTTTTGTTAATCAATATCGTATACTTACTATGTTTATCTACGAGAAACGTCATTGTGAGAGCATAAAAATATCATAATGAGCTTGAACAAAGATTTATAATACAATAGTATATATTCTTGCTTAAATATCATATATTTGAAAACTGCTGTCAAGTAATAAGTCATAGTACATGAATAAAGGTGGTTATTTTGAAATTGTAATATTATCTTCCTCTCCATTTATATGCCATTTAACATTTCCATTCCTCATGTATGGAACTACAAATCGTAAATAAAAGTATTCGTGTATGTTTTGGTGTCTTCTTTATCATTACGTGTTAATACAATATAAATATACATTTGTACGCTATAATATGAGATGTAACATTTTCTACAACTGCAAAACTATCTCATTTCAAAAAGTTTTAACCGATTCATTAATATATATGTATTTATATATATATATATATATATATATATATATATATATATATATATATATATATATATATATATATATATATATATATATATATATATATCGTGTAAGAAACAAATTTTATATTTAAATATTATTATAAGATAATATTTTATACTTAGATAATGAAGTCGTCAAATACAGTCTGTCAAATATATATAAAGGTATTTAGATAGTGTCTCTCATAAGTGCTAATACATTTACAAATTACAATAGAATAGTAGTATATGTATTGGTAAAAAATTAACATCTCCTTAAAAATTATTTACTAGCTATTTTTTAAAAACGAACACTTCATTTGATATATATATATATATATATATATATATATATATATATATATATATATATATATATATATATATATATATATATATATAGTTTATGATTAAATTTAAACTTTATAAATATTCTTAAAAAAAGTAAACATTTGCATCACAAAAGCCATTCACTTAAAATTTTCAATGAATATCAATATAATAATAATTAAATAATAAGATATTTCAACTAATCAATATTTGGTACAATATTTTTAAACATTTAAACAAAGTTTTTTTTATTTATTTATTTATTTCGACCAATATTTTTTTTCAGAGTAGTTTTAAACTTCACTTTCTTTCCAAGGAGCTTTTGGATTTAAGTAATTGGTGATTGAGATGATGTTGTATTATTAAAATACGGAAATAAGATTGAAATACCATCCATATATGTTTAGGCATGGATTAAGTTTCTCTCTTTTTTTTTTTTTTTTTTTACCATAAAATTACACATACTAGAACCAAGAATGTTGAATTTACTTTCATCAGTAAACAAAACAACATTTTATCATCATAAGAATTTATTATAAAATAACAAATAAAATTTACGATGCTTTAATGGTCAGTAAGAAAACATTACGATTTGCAGAAATGCAATCAATTGCAAGCTCCCGAAGTAACTTCCGTCGGCATCCGACACCTTTTGTTCATATGTCTTCAGCTGCACAATCCCTTTGCCATAAAACTTTGGAATTTGGATGCAAATACCATATGGGCTTAGCACAAGTTTACTTCATTGACCCGAATCTTCTGACCTGAATTTTTCAAACCAATGCCCTGCAGTACGTTCATTAACAAAACTTCAACAGCTTGACATTCCTCTAGCGACTTGATGCAACTGTTCATAAGCCCACTTTGAAGTCGAAAAGCAAACACCGAGCTAGTATTTTGGACTCATCCGTCTTCGCTACTATTGCCAAAGTGCTACTTTTTATTTCTTTTTTAATGACTGGTATTCTTACTCTCGGTCAACAAATTTTTAAGCCATATGGTACACTAATAAGCATGCCTGTTCATCATTGACAAAACACTTATGGCATAGTACTATATAAGTAACAACTTTATTAGTTATCTATATAGTACTGATTTTACAAAAGGAAGTTTTCTATTTTTTGCATTTATAAAAACTTCTTCAGACTGCATGCTTGTGTAATCCAATTAATTTGACCACTCGTCAAACAGCTTCACAATAATTAAAATAAAAAATATCCATTAATTTTAGTTTAGTTTTACTGTATTCAAACAATAAATATTTTATAAATTTTCTAATTATAAATGGTTAATTACTTTGAACTAACTTTCCTGGTCAGACAGTCATTCTTAGCATTTTGCCACATTTTGTGCTATAGAATATGATCAATTTGCTAACTTCGTAACACTTAGAAATGATTCGCCTCATTGTAATAATAAACAATTTTCGAATGTAATAAATCCATCCTTTTCCCCTACAAGCCTGTTCCTTAAAATAAATATAATAAGCGAAGTTAGTAAGCAAGTATTAAAAGTAAATAATTAAATATCAAAATGTCGAAACAGGAAAAATGAGGAAAGCTATAATTTCTTGTCAATAATGTCTTTTTTTATGTCTTGCATCAAAGAAAAAGACCACAAAAAATTTGGACTTTTGTATAAAAAAATAATAATAAGCCATTTTTTTTTAAAAAGAATAATCCTCGTCAATTTCTGAAAGCAATGTCATTTCTATAAATTTCCGATGCAAAACACTTATGAGAGCAATTATATATATATATATATATATATATATATATATATATATATATATATATATATATATATATATATATATATATATATATATATATATATATATATATATATATATATATATATATATATATATATATATATATATATATATATATATATATATATATATATATTTGACTGCTTAAGTATTTTTAAATATATATTTTGTATAATTTGAATTGTGTTTGCTGTGATGTTGTGTTCCTCATTGATTCTGAACTTTGGAAAATACTTCCAGCAATAAACGTTGTTACGGTAAAATACAGTAAAGAAATTTAGAAAGTAAGCTTCAGATGTTTTTGATAAAGTATTTTTAATTTATATAAAAATGGCACTTCAAAAAATTATTCATGGCATGATGTTCTTTTAGAAAATCTAACGAGCATAGCAGAATTTGAAATTAAATTATTCTTTAATATCGACTGCATTTCTTTTCCTTTAAAAAATGCAAAATAAAGCCACATACGAAACGAAAGAAAAATTTATTTGCTTTTGCATAGCTGATACTTTCAAATTAAAATCAAGCAGTTCAGGAATATAAAAATTAATTTATAACATACAATTATGATTAATTCACAAATAATACTTTCGAAAATATTTAAATACTAAAAAAAGTCCTAATAACATAAATATTAGTATGCCTGAAAATGTAAATTCCATTGTTAGTTTTAAATACAATTATCACTAAATATTGGGTTTTTTTTCTAATTCTTTCAAAAGTTAACAAAATATTTTATTAAATATAGCAATCTAATCACATTTTAGTTCTTTTCCAAATGATTTAAATAAAATATGCTACTTTTTCAGAACAAAACTGATTTTCAGTGTTTCAGAATGTTCTGCATGCTTATCATATAACATCTTGAAACGTCGATGATAATATTCTTTAAGAATTCATGAATATGTATTTTTAAATAGACAGTTATTTCTAATGTATTACCATGCAATATCATCTTCATTTGATGAATTTATCATTATTTAAAACACCATAAATATTACTAGTTTCAGAAAACTGGTACACTTTACATACAAATGGTAACATCAAACAATTTTTCATGGATTTTGAATTTAAAATGCCTTATAAACTTTAGAATTCATATACTATCCTGAAATTTTTATTTTAACAAATATAAAAAATCCAAAAAAAAGATGAAACAATTTTTAAACAAAATTTACCCAGATATATAAGAAAATTACTTTCTTCGTAATCATTCAATAAATGTGTTCGAACGAAATTTGTTTACGTTAGTAATCTTTAAAATATATATATATATATAAAATAAAAAACCAAACTAGTTGTCCAGTTTAATTTTAATTCTCATTTCCTCAACAGTTCTTTTTCAGTCATTATTTAAATAAACAAACTAAACATTAATTTTCACATTAATTCAATAACTTCAATTATCTAAATATTAAAAAAATTAGTTTTTCTATTTCATAAAAAGATAAAAATAGGAAAAGAAGCATTTATAAATCAATAATGCAAATGGAAATAGAAAAATTGGAAATTAAAATTACGCTTGCAAACTAAAATCTGCTGCTTTAACAAAAATTGCATCTTATTTTATAATAATTATTCCGTAGACTTCTTTCATACTTTGTTTTACAAAGTAATTTAGTATTAATATTCAATGATTCACAAACTTACTTTGGGTTACAAAAATTTTATTTTATAAAATGTTTATTTCACTGAGAGATTTTATGCTCAAGATTTTTACTAAAATTACTTTGAAAAAGAGATTTCGGATTTTCAAATGTGTAAAAATATTTAAAACGCGTTACAGCATGTGATAATAAATATACCTATTTATCATTTTATTGAAATGAGGTTTTAGTCACTTTTACTTCAACTGAAATATTGATAGAGTTTAATTGTTAAAAATATATAGTTGTCAATAAATTACACTGTTTTTATGAAAAATAACTTTTCATTTGTAATTACATCATATATTAAAAATATTATTAATTACAGAGTGCAGATAAATCATGGAATAAATATATATATTCAATTGTAATTTCACAATTTGCTTATTTTAATTTTATAGATTTATTTTGTATTTTCTTCCTTTTTTTGTGTTTTACAAAATTAATCTTAACTTATTAAAACCATGTTTGTACGACACCTTTCAAAAATTCTGCCCAAATTAAATTACAAATTCCAAAAATAGGTGCACATGTTTAGATAAGCTGTAATTTTCATTTGTTAATGCTTTTTGAAGGTAAAGATAATACTAATGCACATTTGATGTTTAAAAAATTATATCAAAGAAAAGTTATTATCTCACAAAATATAAATTGTGATTCATGAAGGGTACTTTAGTTTAACTGTTTGACAAAGTACATTATTTTTTTACTGTCACAGTTGTCTGTTCTATAGTACAAACAGTAATTCGCTGAACTAGAACCCGAATAGTTATCACTTTGGACTTCAGATCAATAAATAGTTCCTGAGTTGAATGCCACCTTGGGCATGAATGTTTTAAGCAGTTAGAAATAAACTTTAACCCATACATCCCTGTCTAATTAGTCCTTGTGTGCTTAAAATGACCATTGAGTGGCAAAACAATAATTCATATGAATTTTGCTTCTTGCATAAGAAATAACTTATGATTAATTTTTAATCAATATATGTCAGATGATAGATTCTGCCTTAACTTACTGCGTTTCTTTTGAAGATTATATTATTCATATTTACAATTAGTACAAATATATATATATATATATATATATATATATATATATATATATATATATATATATGAAAATCATCTTCACAAAAATTTACTAATGTATGAATTGATATTTTTATTTATTTTATTTGTTCCCATCGATTATTTTTTTTCTTCCAAAAACTAGTAATCCCAGAATATAGAGATTAAAATAGGTACTATTAATACCTAAACTAGAGGTTAAAATTGAATCTACAAACTAATCTGTAATGAAAGTCAAATTAAATTATTTGGCAAGCAGCTCAGAATTTATATGGTCTGATTTCTTTGGTTTGGCTTCGTTATTGGTCAATTGTTATTTTTTGCATGCTAAGACTAGTTAGACCAGACCTACAATTTAAGGGGAATTTCGAATCCTTAGAAATAACCAAGAATGAGGTGGAAATCAAACCCATGAATTATTGAATAAAAAGCTAGAGTATTAACAATTTGATTGCCAGCTGGAAGCATTTACATAAAAAATATTGAGAGTAAAATATATAAGTATTAACAATAAAAAATAGAAAACATGGTACCCATTGGCAAAAATTGCCCAAAATAGTCTTGAAAAATTCAGTAACTCAATGAAAAGATTTCTTAATGAAAATTGTGTGCATGAAGAATCAAAATTTATTTCCAACACAACCGTAGTTCCAAATTCCAACTTTCTAAATGAACATACAAGTTAGAACTCACCTCTTTGAATTTACGCATCAAAATTCAAAGAAAACTCACACAAAGAATATAATGAAGCTGATTAAAGCCGCCAATGGTCACGGATCCATTTGACTTCTTGAACATAACTATAACCATCTAACTTAGGCTGCACATTTCGATTCTGTGATGGACACAACTACTGGAAATCTTGCGAGCTTATTGTATTACTGTAAATGTAAGAACCTTTGAACAACAGCAGCAAATACAGTAATGTAAACACTTTTATGGAATGTGAGGGTAAAAATGCTTATCAATATAACTTCTTTTAAAACTTATCGAGAGCATATACTGTTAAGATAGTTAAGACTTATCAAAACTCTATTCGCAAAAAGTAGAATATTTTATTTAATATATTTTTTACAATTTATTTAACTAATGTTAGGATTTGCTTATTATTAATAGATAATAGTAGCTAGGTTATTGCAAAAAATTTATTTATATTTTATTAAAATATTAACATAAGTTAATCTGTATTGGAATTTGCTCCGCTCTTGTGCTCAGGATAAGATGTCACGTCACTTTTGCTGAAAATTCTTTAATCTATAATTAAGAATTGATCAAAGAATTTTCTGATTCCATTAATAATAATAGATACGTGATTGTCTTATTATTAATTGTTTTGTTTCCAAATTTTTTGTGAAAAAATTTAATTATATCAGAGAGAGTAAATTATTTAGAAATAATTTTTCGTTAAAATAGCTGAGCGCAATAAATTACATAAAAATGTTTGAATGATAAAGCAGTCGTAATACAACATAGAGGCATTTGGTAGGTAGGTAGGTTATGGCGGGCACTTTTGGAGCTTTATGCTAAGATGCTTGTAGCTCTCATTGAAGAAGGTGTTTGGAGAGGATTTATGCAATCAAACGACTAACCTTATTTAAGTAAAGTCAGTTGAGTTTGGTGATCACTAACAAAGACATCTTGATATGTGAAGAAAAAATTCGGATTTACAAATTCTGTTAGAAAATAGTTCAAGGTGGATTTTGAGTTGTAACTTTCTTTTTCCATTAAAATTAGAATCTGTTGGACAGGCGTAGAAAATCACAGCATGCAAGAATTTTAATTTTCGGATTTGTAGACAGTTCAAATATCCAAGAGAATGGTAATGCTCCTATTCCTAATTTTTTCCGTAGTTGATTCCTCAGATGTTCGTATAAAGGACAATCTAAGAGAATATGATCTATGGTTTCAGGTTCACCGCACTGACAGCGGTCTGTATGCCAGAGATTAAACCTAAATAGAATCGAATTAGTAGGAAAAGATCTTGTTCTTGCTCTGGTCAGCCATACGTCTTCTAGTCGCGATTTTGTTAAGAGCCTATGATTTTTGCGAATAGATGTGAGATGAGTGAATGCTTCAGCATATTTGCTATCTTTCCATTGATTGAGACTTTCTTTAAAGTAATGTTCCTTGACGTGTTGTTTCAAATCTTCTGGAGAAATAGATCGAACAGCATAATTACTCACAGTTGCTGCTTTCGCCAATGAGTCTGCAATTTCATTACCTGCAATCCCTGAATGTCCAGGAACCCAAACTAACTGTATTGATAAGCACTTTTGAGTAGATTGAATCATTTGGAATCGAAGCAGTTGAATAATAGTTGGTGATGTCCTGAAACAACCTGAAAGAGCAGAGATGCAAGAAAGTGAGTCTGTGAAAATGACATACTTTTTGGGTTCAGTGCAAATTTTAGAGACTGCAATAAGCAGTACCAGAGCCTCTGCTGAGAAGATGGAGTTTATGGAACTAATTTTCCCTGTTATTGATAAACTAGTTGTAAAATTGACTATTGCAATGCCCACAGTTGATCCCTGCTTGGAAGCATCCGTAAAAATCATCGTATCTGTCTGCCATGATGACTCGCAAACTTGGTGAAATAGCTTACAAATTATATCTTTTGGCAATGATTTAGTCTGAAAAGGGAGACTCGAGGAGCAAATGGAGATTTTATTTGACATTTCTGGCCAGCCAGTTGGGACTTTTAATATGCACGAGGTATTTATTCCTTGTTGGTCGAACCACAATTTGGCTTTAATGGCCAGAGGATGATTACGATTGACTCGATTGTAAGTTAGCTTTTCCCAAGCTGAAGCACAGGGGGATAATGATGACTTACTTAAATTTCGAATGTAAAAGTTTAAGGAGAGCATTTCATGTCTAGAGTGAAGAGAAGTTTCTCCTGCTTCTTGTAGAACTATCGGTATGGGGGTCCACTTAGGAAGACCAGTAGCAATTCTTAGGGCAGTGTGATATACAGTTTCAAGGATTTTACGATCTGTTGTGCATGCTGAAGTAAATATATGACAGCCATAATCCAGACTGGAGACAATAAAGGATTTCACGATTTGAAGAAGATGAGCGGTACGAGCACCCCTATACCTGCGATACCTTTTAAAGCATTCAACTTTTTTGATATAGCTTTTCTCTTTTCCTTAAAATGATGACGGAAAGATAAATTGTGTGAAAAATGTAATCCCAAAATTCGAATATTTTTACTCCAGGAAATAGGATGATTGTTGATGAACAAGTTGAAATTAGGTTGTTGTCGTTTTGAAGAAAAGTTAATCATAGAACACTTTTTTGGGTCTGTCAATAACTTTCATTCTTGACACCAATTTTGTAATATGCCAAGTGCAGATGTTAGTTTCTGCTGAAGTTTTCCCAAGTTAACAGATTCATATAGTAGAAATATATCATCAGCGTACATGAAGCATTTGATGTCACGGGGAAGGATATCGTATAGGTCTGCCATAAACACTGAGAACAAGAAAGGTGATAACACGCTCCCCTGTGGAACTCCCCTATATGAGGTGGCTGATGAAGATAGCTTATTTCTCCACATTACTTGAAAATGGCGAGCTGTAATGAAATGTTGAATCCACAAAGCAGCATTTCCTTTTATGTTTGCTTGAAGTAATTTATAAATTAGGCCGTCTGGCCAAACTGAATCATAGGCCCGGGAAATATCCACTGCAACCAAAATAACAAATTTCTTAGAGGATCTGGCAGAGATTATGTGATGATGAATGATGGATAAAATACTGTCACAACCTCGATGTGGCAGAAATCCGTGGTGATTAGGATGAAAGAAAGATATGGTTGATATATGGTCAATAAATCTCTTCAAAATCATTCTTTCCATTAATTTACACAGGACACTAGTCAGAGATATAAGACGGTACGATGCCACAAGATTGGCCATCTTTCCCCGTTTTAAGATTGGAATAACAATGGAGGATTTCCCTATTTCTGGTACAACACCTGTGCTTGGTGATACAAAGGAGATTTATTCATCAGGGAGAGGAGGTATTCTAGGTTGGTAGTAGTAATGCCTTTTAATACTTTTGCAGATATCTTATCTGGACCAACAGATTAGTTTTTGCATCTTGCCAAAGCTTCTTGCAGTTCAGATGCAGTAAAGGGTTTATTGTAAGAAAAATCCTCACTTGTACTTAAATCCAGTGGAATAACCTCTAAAATTGGTAAACGAGTGTAGAAGTCTGTAAACATATTAGCTTGATGAGTAGGATCTGTCGCTGGAGAATTATTATGTAATAGGATCTTATGTGAAGTTGGAGATACTGTAACTCTATTTTGAAGATTTTTTAATAAGTTGAAAATATTTTTTGATGTTCCAGTTGAAATTATTATTTCGTCCCAATATTTTCGAGAGAGAGATATGAGTGGTCGATGTAGTTCGGCTGCAGTTCTTTTATATGCCATCCAAACGTACTTATCACATGTGCGTTTAGCTTTACGCCAAAGACGTCTTTTTTGGCCAAGGAGATAACCACACATAGAAGACCACTATGGGGGATAAGGTTTACATGGCATTTTCTGCCATCTTCGAAATTTGTTAAGTTTATTTATGCAGAGATGATTGAAGTGTTCAATAGAGTGAAGGTTAGAAATTTCATGATCAGTTTTGATGGAAGTAAAGAATTCTGTCCACAGGATACATGATCTGTTCGGTATATGGTGATCAATATCTCCAATAGCTATGCTAGTTTTAGATGGTAAATGATCACTTCCAAAACAATCTGGGTGAACTTCAATATGACTAAGGTGATAAATGTCTGGTGATACAAAGGAGAAATCAATGAGTGAAGGTTTATGATGTGGGCCGTAATGTGTTGGAATTTCAGAGTTCAGGAGGCAGTAATTCTCTTCCTGAATCCATTCAAAAAGGTCATTTGCCCTTGATGAAGTGGAACAGCTTCCTAATGATGTATGTCTAATATTGAAATCTCCTATGATGATATAAGGAGGCCGAATTCCTTGAATTATGCTATGAAGCCACTCTGAAGAAAATTTGCCAGGAGGAATGTACACATTAATGATTGTTATTGTAGTCGTTGCAACTGTGATCTTGACTGCTAAGATTTCTCTGCCATCATCTGAGTGACGGATAGGAGAAAATTGCTTTGTTGGAATGTTTTCATTTACTGCTAGGAGAAGGCCACCACCTCGGCTATCTTCTTTATCCTGACGAAAGATTATTTTGTTAAATAAAGATATCTTTTTAACTTTTTTTAACCAAGTTTCTTGTATTGCAATAACATCTACAGAATTAAAATAATGAAGTTTCATGTATGGACGCTTATTGAGAACACTTCGAGAATTCCACGAAATTAATGAGAACATGAAAAGGTTACAATTATTATGATTATAATTTGACTTCTAAGGACTGATGCGCCCAGTATAGAAGTTGCGTCCCATCTGTTAGGAAATTTTATTGCTTCTCTTTCTGAATTTTGTATTTTCAATTATTTCTGACTGTTCTTCAGAAGAGTTACCAAAATTAAATACACTATTCACAGGTAAAATTGGATTGAAATGAATGTCACTGTTACTAGAGTTTGATGATTGTTTTTGGAATCGACTACTTTTCCGAGTTTTCCTTCTAGCAGGGGATGATGAGAGACTTCTAGTTTCAAAAATTTTGCTTACAGTTTCTTCAAATTTTTGGAAAATAGTATTAAGGATGGCTTCTTGTTGGGTTTGGATGGCTAAAATTTTTTTGTCTACTGACTCTTCAAATTTCGTAAGAATTGAGGTGACTATATCATTTATTTTAGCTTGAGTAATTTCTGATGGTTGATTAGACTTTACAATAGTAGCAAAATTGGTTTTAGAGCTTCTAAATTGTTTTCTTGCTTCAATAAAAGATAGATGGTTTATTGCCTTAAATTTTAAAAACCGAGTTTCTTCTTTACGAGATGAACATGAAGGATCATCTGAGGTGTGAGGTCCTTTGCAGTTTACACAATATGGGACTTTAGTTGAACAAGGATCACTGTTGTGATGTGTGCCACAGAATCTGCATAAAGCTGATTGTATTTTGCATTTTTTGTTGCATGTGTAAATTTAAAACAAATTCCACATTGATGAACTTTATCCACAAAAATCTTTACATTTACAATAGATAAAATCACTTTAATTTGAGATGGGATTTTATGTCCGTAGACTCTTACCAAGATAGTTTCTGAAAGCTCTGAAGATCCCTTTTTTATTAAAACGTCGTATTTGAGATACAATAAGGCCGTTATTTTCAATTTCTAATGCTAGATTTTCACCCACTGATATGAACGGGATAATAAATTTCGTAGTGTATTGTTCAATTAGTATTTGGGGAAACACAGAGACATTTAATACTGTTTCGATTTTACAAATTTCGGTTGCAGTTTTGTAATCATTTGTAGTGATAATTAGTTTTCCATTTCTGGTATGTGTGACTTCTTCAATCCCATTCTTGTTGGAAATAGCATTTAATAGTTCAGATTTTAATTATGAAGGCTTATTAGGAACCGAAGCATATCCTGCTGTAGGACACAAAAATATTGTGAAATTTGAAATTCCAGCTTCAGAAGCTAATTGTATAGCTAGAAGTGCATTATCATCATAGTCTAATATAGAGTTCGATGCATGTTTTGGTATGCGATATTCACACTCAATAAATGGTATATCGTCTAGCATGTCTGTCATTTTGAATATAACATTTTGTACATACTTGAGGAAATAAATTAATAGAACCACTTGAGCTTGAAACTAATAAACTAATCAATAAATTAATTTTATAGGAATTCTCAAATTCCTACAAACTTAAATAAATGAAAATAAATTGCTTGAGTTCTCAAAGATAATCCATAGAGTCATTTAAGACCAAGAAATGAGAATAATCTAATCACTTTCTTCTACTTTGGTGTCATGCTTATACCATTTAATAAATATTGAAAATAATTGGCAAACATTGTCCAGTGTTGCCACAGCACCAACTCGGATAGCCACTTTGTAATATGTTATTATTTTGACATTAGAAATCTGGCAGAGTGGAAAGAATTGAAAACGAAAACTTTCGTCTGTTTTGTTTTTGATTGAACTCAAAAATTTAGTTTTGGAAGTTTAATTACGTATTTTGTAAAAATGGAAATTATAATTTGCATGTCTCGAAAAGAACATTGGAATCAATTAATTGCTAAATTTGTTCAAATTATTGTCAAGTGAGAAAGGTTATCTGAATAATGTTGGCCTGTTATGATAAATCTATATTGTCATGCTCATAGCTTTTTCATCTCATCACTTCGCAGGGATTTATGACATGAACCCTTACTCGTTTATTGTTTGTTGCATTGATACTTCTTAGTATGACATTCAATAATTATAGGAATTGTGATATTCATTTTGGATGATGACACAAGTTTGTTGAATTTTAACTTTTGTAAATGCTATATTCTTTTATGTTTGTTGTATTGTTCTAAAAAGTAATTTATTAATTGAAAAATTATTATTTGATTTCACGAAATTCATAAAGAGAATTTATTCTATTCATAGATGAATATTTATAAATTATTTTGCTTAGAATAATTTTCTATTTAAAAATTATTCAATCCACATTTAATTATATTATTCATTATGATAAAGCTAAAATAAATTTTAAGTTTTCTCTTCAGGTAATGTTTTGCGAATAATTTAAGTCTTATGTTTTATATGTCAATTATATAAAAATTTTCTTGTCCAACTATGAAAGTTATTAAATTTATTAAGAATGTGTATTCACTTTTTGTTTTGATAGTGCTATATTTTAGCTTTTACTTTGGACTAACGGAAAGTGATTAGTTACTGTAAAACTACATTCATGACTAATACATTAATATTAAAAATAAAAAAAGGTCACTAGAGCTTTTTTTTTACAACATTTCAAACAACTGAAACTAAGGCTGACCTAAAAAATATTTTTTCCTGTTAAATTCTTAATTATTTATTAATTTAATTTATTATGAATTCATTTTATTATTGCTAATTCTTAATTTTATTTATTCTGTTATTATTAAATTTATATTCTGTTAATTTTATTACAAATTCAGTTTTACATTGGATGAGAAAAATATGTTTAAAAGAGAAATTATGGAAAATTATTAATTTACTTTTTTATATAATCAAATGGTTGATTTTATTTAAACAGAATTATGAATGAATGTTGAATGTAATAAAATTCTTTTTATAGTTTCATGTGTGATAGAATTTTTTTCCTTAAAATATTCATTTGTTAAAGTGTATTAATGTTTTAAATTAATTGGTAAGAAATTTTTCGTTACTTTCCTAGGTGAAAGTTGGTATGGTTATGGTTAGTGATGGAAAAAGTCGCCCACAACCAATGAGATTGCAGCTAAGTAGCAATATGCTTGTATTACAAAAAGAAGAAATGGTTCCTATAGGTTTACCAACAGCACCTGCTACTGGTCCTATTTCTCTTGAAAACATTGATGCACAAGTATGCTGTGCTCTATATATTAATATTTATTGCCATGTCAGTGGCATTTGTTTTTAAAAATATTATTTTGAATTTATGTAATAAAATAAGTTCTTTTAATTTGAAAGATTTGTTTCTAATTGAAAAATACTACCAAACGCTTGCATATAACATGAGGAGGTTCACATCTATGTTACTGATAGACAATTTCAACTGTTAAGTAAAATCTTTTGTTAGAAACCACCTTTACTTTGAATTCCATTAGAAGTCTACAGTTAGCTTATATTATTATTTTATGACAAATAAAATACAAAAGTAAATTATAAAATGTATGCTGGGAAAGATAATGAAAACATTCAATTTAATATGACAAAAAAAATATGTACAATAAATAAATCAGTATTTTTAGCAAAATAAGAAAAAAATTAAATGTAATAATTCAGACTTTTTTGATATTTTCCAAATTAAAAGCATTATTTATCAACTAAAACTTTAATTATCTTCTGAGAATAATTTTATTGAAAAAAAGTACCTTTGCTTTTATTAATATATATATATATATAACACATTATTCAAATAATTGAGTTGGAATAAAAACAATCATTATTGATTTTTTTCAAATTAATACTGAAAATTTTTTTGACTTATAATAAATGTAAATGAAAAAATTAATGTAAAATTAAGATATGAAAATTTACAGCATTTATAAAGCAGTTAACTCTTTAATAAAAATATGATAATTAAATAAATTTTCAGAATTATGTCCAATGTAAAAATAATCACCCTCAAAAGATAAAGATTCATCACAGTGATAATTTCAGCACTTAACTGGGGTGAAAATGACCCACTTTTTTAGGTCAAGGGGGTAGGAAATGTCATCTTCTCGTTCTACTATAGGAGCAGTTTTATGAAACGGTGACACCGGGCTCTAAAGGTTAAGTTAGCTTTGATTTAGAATCTCTATAGAACATCAACTGTTACCTCAATAATTAATTTTAACTGTCTACATCTGAGTTATTCTTTGCATTTGTTACATACTTTAAATTGGAAAATTGTTACATATCGTTTAATATGATTGTAGCAATAAAATTGGGACCAATGTAAAATATGACTAAAAAAGTCTTCACTTATTGAATTTTAGCAAAATAAAATATAAATTTCATTACTGCCTTTGTTGATATGCTGCTAAATCATAATAAGTATTGTTTAAACTTTGAAATTTTCATTCATAGCCTAATTCCATCATATGTTTTGTGCAAGAATTAAAATCATTTCTTTTTTATATACTTTATATATTTTAACATACTGTGGCAGTTTAGAAAAAAATGTTGGCTTTCCAAAAGAAAGTTTGTCCACTTAATATTTTAAAATGCGACATATGGTGATTTCATTAATATATAATTAATTGGTTGGTGTAATGTTTTGAAAAAATAGTTTTTTTTTTTTTAATTCTATGTGTACATCTAGAATAGTATAATAGAAACAAATTTATTAAAACTGAATTTTACTGTATATACACTTATGATCTTTAATTTCTAAGGTCTTTCTTTGTTCTAATTTTAAAAAATGTCTTTATTTGCATAATATGATTCTGTTATCAATGATTAAAATTTATATATCTTTTAGAAATTATTTAAAAATTTATTTTAAATATTTTATTTCAGAACTTTTCTATAAACTGAAAGGTTGATTAATTTTCTTAAATTATGTAATAGTTCTGTCTATATTTTTAAGCTGAGGCTTATGAATATTTTTCACAAAATATCTTCCCATTTCTATGAAAATAGGGTTTTATTTTCATAACAATAGATAATGTAAAGTGAAAATCATATCAAAAGGTTATTCCTTTTAACATCATTTGAAAGTTTTCTGTTTTTTATTATTAATATGAAGCATTGCATTATACAAATTATAATTCAATTAGTTTTTAAAAAATATTTATATAATAAATTTTTTATCATATCAGTATTCGTTGTGTTATAACTACATTTTAAATTTAGAATTTTTAAAAATTTCTTATAAACAAACTTGTAAAGTATAGTAATTTAGAATTTTTTTAAAATATAATTCAATTATAAAATTTTATTTAAATGTAAATAACTTTTACATTTTCTGAGGAAAGACCAGAAGTTAAGGAAAATTTTTTAATGTTATCAATTCCCAAGTTACACATTACACATGACACGCACGCATATTAAAGAAATTATAAAAGTTCCAAACTACTGTTGATGTGTTTTAAATGCTTATCGCATAAATATAAGATTGCTTTTGGTTTTTATTTTAATTTTTTAAAAACTTTATGAAAAATTTAACTTTTGTAAAGTGCATCATATTAATTCTTCAGAAATTCATTATTTAATTTGATATTCTAGGAGCGCATTGTTAAAGTTGTGAGACAAGAAGTTGGGGGATTAGGATTAAGTATAAAGGTAAAGTATGCAAAAATGTTTTAAATTAATTGATAAAATCATTTTTATTATATTGCTTTCATTATTAAAAGTTTGTTTGCTTTATTTTTACTTTACCTCTAAAAATTATTGAGCTGAGCAGATATTAATTGATAAGAAATTAGCTTGACTTAAAATGTACAAAATTTGTGCAACATATTTAGTACATATACTGTAGCTAAAAGTATAGAGCTTTATGATCAAAAATTTTTCCATCAAATTTTGATAAAATCATATATAAGATGCATTTAAAATAAAACGATTAGTTTTTGATGATGAGAAGAGTAAATTAGTTAATGAATATTTAAATTCTAAAATAGAAAAATTTTCAAGAATATATATGCTAAAATAAAAGAAATGAAAATATACTTAATATTTGTAAAGTAATAAGCAATTTATTTCATGCTTATTGAACCATGTGTAGATTAGAAAATAGTCTAGAAAAGCTTTTCTATGAAGAAAATATCTTCCTTTGACTGCAGATGGGAGTTTTGAAATAGATGGGAACATATTTTATTAAATTGCATAGTTTTTTTATTTGGGTATTTAAAGAGATAAGTGGAATAGTATTTGTTGTACTGCAGGTATAATCTGTATTTCATTCAAGATACTTTTGAATTTTCAAGAATAACCTAATTTACTAGACCTATTAAAAATAAAATTCTTACAGATGCTTCTGTATTTAAAAGATTTTATAAATTAAATGTGTATTGGTAGTTTATTATACAATTTTTTTAAAGATTCTGTAAGCAATATGGGTGCATCATGCATGTTATATCTGTTTATCAATATTGTAACTGCTGGGGGGGGGAACCTATATATTTAGATAAAATTATTCTTGAAATCTTGCCATATAATTTATCATGAAGCAACTGCAAACTTGATGAAAAATTTACTTCAGGGTGATACATGTTTAATGTATTTTTTTGCCTTAGAATCAAACTGATAAAACAAATATACCATCTTGTCAGCTTTTATGGATTTAGATCAAGTTTTACCTTCTATGATCTTTGAAGAAGAATCATGCTATTTAGTTGACAAAATTTGAGTTAAATAGTAATAGCAGCAGAAAGATAAATGAAAGGGATAATGTTATATTTTACAATGGAAATAAATCAGCCAGAACTAGTTTAAATGTATGGTCTCATATGTGTAAAATAATTCAAGATGCTAATCCAGAATGTAAATTTTTAACTCGAAGTGATAGCTGTAATGACTGCATTTTCAAATCATTAAGTTGCAAAGATCTTTTAAGTCAATATTATTATAGCTATTATTATCAATGATGTAACAATATTAAAGGAGGGAAATTATGAAAGAGTGCGTTAACATAATCCAATATTTGCAAAGTCAAAATGTGAAAAACACAAATATGATAGTTAATTCAAAAATTACCAAGTTTCTCATTGAAAATTAATCAGAATTTTAATATACCTAAAGAAAGTGAAATCATTTTCAAATACTTCTTCAACATTACAATCTTTAATTCCAGACTTTAACTTAAACAATCTGTAAATATTAAATTATATAAAAATGATCAAATTTTGAATATAACATTGAAATATATAAATGTTTAAAAGGAACTAATTCATCAGAATAAAAAAAATTCCAATATTTTTTTTAAAAAAAACATTAATTAATAGTAAAATTAATTATACTATAAATTTGCTATCAATCAATTTAAAATTTTCCATCTTATCAATTTTTTAAAGTGGCATCTCTATTTCTCAAAGTTGCTACAATCATCTTTTCTTATATTAAATATAATTGTTTAAATTCTCTCTTACACACTATAAAGATAACTAGATATATTTTTTCTTTTTGATCACTTGTTTAAGTCTTATGTTGTGTTAGCTTTCATTAATTATGGTGTAAAATGTAATATAATTCTAACATGTTTTAATATCCTAATTAAATCTATTAAAAATGCTATTTAAAATTGTATAAATTACCATCATTAAAAAGTTTTCACTGATAAAATAATTTTACAAAAGTACTCAATAAAAACTGAAAGAAGAATATAATCTAGAATAAAAAATTGTTTGAAATGTATATTAATTTTATGCAATATTTATAAGAAAACAATTTTATATTTATAATAAAATACTTTTCACATCACATTAAAACTAAATTGGAATATGCTAAAAAACTTGTTTCAATAAAACTTCATCATAAAAACATATTATCAGGACAAAATTAAGTTGCATATTTACAGTGGCTTTTAATTCAAATAATAAAGTTAACAATTAGAAACACATATTCAAAATTAATGAAACGGAAATTCTTAGAGTTTAAGATGAGAAAAAATAAATTCCATAAAAATATTCTAAATTAAATAAATTTATTTTTAAGATTTTATATATTGGAAAAGTACAGTGTCATTAACAGTAACTTTTTATTATAGTTTTCTAATAAACTTTTATTAAATTCTTGCCCATAAAAATCTATCCCATAAAGATTTCAGAATAAGCAAATTTCCTAAATTATTAGAAAGTTTCTAAATTTATTTTTTATTTCATTTCTTTTTCATTAAGTTAAAAAATATTCTGCACTGTTAGTATCATTAACAGAAACAACATGAATTTAACTATTCTGTTATAATTGTAACTAATGACTATTCTTTTGACTGATTACAGAGCACACATCTTTATTTTCATTCATTTTTTAATGAAAAAAATTTATTCTCTAGCTTATCCATGACTTTGCTTTTAGATTCACCATGTGGTTATAGTGACCTATTAGTTAGGATGTTCACTTTCATTATTGGAAGTTAGTGAGCTTGATTCCTGACTCATTTAGAGCTGCCTGTTAATGGTGGTCAAGGCACATAACATTGGTTGTTTTGCCAATATCCATCTGAAATGATAGCTTTGGTGGTGATAGGCTAAATCTGGGAGTTTTCTGCTTCCAAATTACAAAGACCACATATTTTTATGGCCATGATGGCATAACCACTGGACGCCCCGCTATAAAAAATGGGCCATCATTTCCACCCTTTGCAGTTTTGAAAAATGGAATTCCTAATAGCCAGGCATTATATATATGTAAAAAAGATTTGCAATCTTTAACTGATAGCAAAAATGGTAACATTTGAATAAAGTATTTCAAACTTAAAAGTTTGACATTATCCAGTTTATTCAAATCTTATAATCACAATGATGATAAAGGAATGTTTAAAAGGAAATTTGCTTAAAATATAATCACAAGAAGTCATTAATATTTCCAAACATCAGGAAACTTTTCAGATAGTATTATCATATCTTGTAGTAACCAAAAAGAATCATTCTTATAATTATAAATAAATTACAAGCTTTTTTTTCTTACTACAAGAATAATAATACACTTCAAATAAGGATATACTTTAAATTATGGATGGCTTAACCAACTTAGTTAATAGTTCTTTCAGTGACTATATATATATATATATATATATAATGTCTTTAATTTTATGAATTATTTAAACTGTAATAAGACAAACTTTTTGAATATCTTTACAGTATGGTGAAGAAATTATAAGCTATTTATAGAAAATGATAACTCAAAATGGTACACTCTTCTATGGATATGTTTGCTTTTTCAATTAATATCGTTATCAAAAGATTTCCTATAATTTTTCTGCAATTTCCTCTCACAACTTTTTAAATTTTGATACATTGGTACGTGCACTTCGGAATTTTTAGGTTTAATTCTTGAAATGTTGAATGATGCCAAACTTTCAGCCTATTTAAACTTTTTTTTTACTTTAACTTCAGTTGGAAATGAAAAAGAATTCCTTTGATCAATAAATTTTAAAGACTTTCGTTGAAAAAACTAATGTATGCACTGATTTTTAAGGATTTTTTTGAGTATTTTTGACATATAGTTCTCAAATTTTTTAAGACATTCCTTTCTTTTGAAACTTCAATTTGTCATAAATGTCTATTATGACATCATCAACTTCAGTTATCAAACTTATATCTTTTCAAAGGCAAAATTTATTAATTGACAAGAACAACCAATGATTATCTTGCTTTGTTCTTAAATAAGTTATAACACCTTTTTTCTTCTCTTGCATTACTGCTGCATTATTAGCACCTAATGCAATACAAAGCTCAATAGATTACTAAGCGTACAAATTCTGTTAAAAATAAAACTTATATTTACCTTTATTGCATTATTTATTAATCTTGTAAGTGACAGTAAATACTGTCAGGTAAATCTGTGGATCAAAAACTTATTACAATTGTATACAGTTTTGAATCTCTGTAATTACTTCCATCACATACAAGAAAAAATTGTGAAGTTTGCTAGAATTTAACAATATTTTGTAAATTCTAAAATAAGTACAGAAATTTTAGTCTGAACAAATCTATAATATTTTCCAAATTCACCTTTAGAAAACATTTTCTTACAAGACGAATCAGCAATGTTGATAGATATATTGTGCTTTATCAAAAAGAATTGATTGGATATATTTTTGGGTATCAATTTAAAAATAAATATCCATTTCAGAAATGATTGCTGAAGTTTTTGCTTCCTGTGCATGTTTTGGACTTTTGATGTGACAAGAAATATGAAAATTACTAGCAGACAGGATGTTAAAAATACAGTTGCAAACAATACAGTGAGCAGACTTAGCTACTTTAGACAATGCTTTGATAAATGATAATTCAAAACAGTAAATAAATGATAAAAAAAAAATTAGGTTTACTATTAGCTGTTGTTCAAGAAAATCAGCATGTGAGTAATGACTAAGACAAAATACTTGCTTTCACTGAAGAGCAACTCCATGTTAACTTTGCCCATCAACAACTCATGCCAATCCATAATATCCTTCTATGTTGTTTGAGAATTTATACAGATGGTAGTAAAGGTGTGGGAGGAGTCTCGGACAGTGGGGTGTTCATAGTCTCTGGAAAACTAGAATTTAAAATAAGAAACCCAGATAATTGTTCTATGCTTAGATCAGAGCTAATAGCCATTAGAAGAGGTTTACAGTATGCAGTAGAGGTGGAGGATCAATTAAGGGATATCTGGATATTGACTGATTGTCGGGCTTCAATCCAGTATCTTTTAAATTGGAACACTGTTGGAGATCAAACTAACCTGGACATACTAAATCTTCTTGAGAGACTGTCACCCGAACACAGAGTGCATTTCCAATGGATCCCTTAACACGTGGAAGTAGAGGGGAATGAAAGAGTGAATTTCTTGGCCAGATTGGCGTCAGAGGAGGGAGTAAATCCAGGAGGAGAGCTCACATCTATTGAGATTTCTTCCCTGTCAAAAACTGAATTCAATAAGCTTATGAAAATTACTCCCAACCATCCATGGTACTTCACCAAAAGGCCTTCACTCTTAGACCAAGATCTTATCAAACTGCCTTTTCCAGCTCTCTGAGTGGGCACACGAAAGGAATCGCCTTTCAGCAGGGGCAAAGGACATTTCCTAACTGTCCTTGATGTTCTGTCAATATGGCTTCCCCTAGATATGTCTTGACCTGCCTAAATTTTAAAAAAGACGATGTCCTTCGGGACCTATCACATTTTTAGGCATTTTAGATATTTTTTGTTTTATGGGGGTTGTCTAGCCTAGCTAGACAACCTGAGATAAGTAACAACAACACAACAGCTCATGAATCACAATAGTTAAAATGATGCTACCAAATTTTGCGTTGTGACAAACGAATATACCTCTACTATTATACCCCTCTTCTCCTATAAAAAGAATGTTGGAGATAACAAAAAGAACTAGTATAGAACTTAAAATATTTTTTCGCAATTATTTTTAAAAAACAATTTTTTAAAGCTATTTAAAATATTCAGTGTTATCAGTAAAAGTGTAAAACCTAATGATCATGTGTTAATTTTATATATATGTAGAAGTTGGCAGTTCTACATTTATATAAAAAAAAATTCTGATGCAAAATTTTAATAATGCCTATTATTGATGTTTGAAGTAGCTTCAATTATATTTTAGCAGAAATTCTTTACCCTTTTCTAATAATGAGAATTTGAAAGTTCATTTCTTGTAGCTTGATGAGTTTATTTATCTAATAAATTTTAGTTATTGCAACAGATGTCATGCTTAAATCTAGACTCATAATATTGTGAAAAAATTATGAATTATTTTCAATAAAGAAATGAAAAATAAAATTTAGACAACTAGTAAAAATGTGTTTTTCTAATATAGATTTAGATAAAAATGTATGCAAATTTTTAATATTTTCAAATTACTTATAAAATTTACAAATATTGCATTCAATGAGACAGATATATTTATTTAAAAATCACACATTCATACTAATGAAGATCAATATTTTATCCCCATATAATACAATTTTTTTTTTCAAATCTGTTTAAGTAGTTGTTGCAACACTATGCTTCCTTTACTTTGCCCTGAGTTGGGCTCTACCAATTAGATAGCAGTTGCTAAACAACAAAATGAGAAAAAGAAAATATATTAACAATCTAACAAGGAATCTTGGATAAATGATCAAAATAATTTAATGAGGTTAAATGTTATTTTTCTGTGTTATTTATAAATTAATAAATGTATTCAATTCTATATTTGTCAACAAAATGAAGTTATTGAAATATTTACCTATCTTGAAAAATTGTTAGATTATTTTTAGATAAATATGAGTTCTGCATGAAAAAATAAATTTTGATAAATTCTGTTTAAAATAGTATTATAAATAACACTAATGAGATCAGAATGTCACTTGTGAACTTAAATTCATTTGATAAAATTAAGATAAAGAAAATTAGAAAATATCTTTTGACAATAAAAACAAATATTTTCAATTTATCTTTAGGCAGAAATCTGCCGTCTAGCTCCTCTATTTTAAAGCTCATGAAAGAGAGTATTCCAAATACTACATTTAGTTAAAATTAGTAATCAATCAATTAACTAAAATTCATGAGTGTCATTCACATTCATTACTAAAATTCAGATTTCACATGATATAACATATAAACGATTATAACAATGCATACAAAAGCAACCAAATGGATTTCTTTCCTTCTTCATAACACAATGCTAAATAATTCACTACAAGTATGAATATAATTGATCCCCACCAAAGTATATTGTTAAGAAATGAATATCAAAATATTTAAGAGAATGATTCAAATGTTCAAACTAAAGCAAAAATGTTTAGCCATTTTGGAGTTTTCAAACAAGTTTACTTGCCTTGATATTTTTTCTGCTTATTTGTAGTAAATTGAATACATATAAAGATTTTTTGTTTTCTGCTTAGTACTATTTTAATGTAGATCAAATGATTCAGAGTTTATAAGTATATTTAAAATTTAACAAATATGAAGAAGTCATTCATTAAAAAAAACTAATATTCATAGTTTTAGTATATTTATCATAAATAGTCCTTATTTTTTATTTTATTTATTTTTTTTTTGTAACTGAGATTGTTTTGACACATAAATATTTTTGTTTTTCAGAAATTTGTTTAATTTGCCCTTTAATTAATAGTTTATTGAATCACAAGTTACAATAGATAAAGTGATGGAAGATTGCTTTTTAAAAGTAAAAAGGTATCAAAATTATTTTTAAAGTTTTCAACGTATATCTTTTTAAAGTTTTCAATACATAAATTTTTTTTTATATTGCAACCAAAATAACAGAGTAGTTATTTCATATTTTACATCATTAGACTTACTTATCAAATTTTTAGGAAAATGCACTTTATGTAGAAAAGATATTTATACTATGATTCACAATTTATTTAAAATTAAAATATTAAAATATATTATGATGCTACAACTATTTTGATGGGAACTTTTTTAAATATTACTATAAAAAAATAGGGTATGCAAATTTTAATGTTTCATTAAACCTGCATCTTATGATTTTTTTTTTAATTTACTGTAATGCATTTATCAGACTGTAAGATTAAAATTTATTCTATGATAAAAAAATTAGAGTAATAAATAAATTCCATTATAAATCAAACAATGTATGTAACAGACAAAAACTTAGATAATGCACTTAATAAAACTGTATTAGAAATGAGACTCTGCATTAAAAATAGCTAAGTTTTACTAATTTTTTTTTTCTGGATTTTTCTTTCTTTTTCAAATATGATTTGTAAAGATGATAAATACATTTTTATAAAACAAGCATCTCAAACATTCACAATTAACATGGAAAGTTGGCTTAATAAGTTTAAATAATTTATCATTAATTATGAGAAACTGACATCTCCAATGTCATAATATTTTATTCAAAAGATGGCTTCAGAAACCAAGATAATGAATAATTATTTGTGATATTGTTGCTATAGAGACATGTTCACTCTGCACACATCTAGAGTTTTCATGTCTTATCAAATATTTCCTTTTTCTTGAGTTGCGAAGAGTGGTGAAGGAAGGAATGGCTGGAAGTAATTTCAAGGTACTTCTGATTTTCATGAATATACTTTATAAAAGTGTTTTAATGAAATTTTAATTGTACAAATTATAAAGCTTATTTATAATCTAGGGACTCATTACTTAAGTTGACTGAGAAAATAATCGTTTATATTTAAGTAATTTGAATATTTTGAAAGATTAATTTCTCGTAAATTTTCTATAAAAATTTTATGCAAAAATTACAACAGCTAGTATTGGTTCTTAATCACTATCACTAAGAATACTGTAGATGATCATTAATAAGGTAACTTTTTGTAATCTCTTAACGAAGAAGAATTTTACATTTAATTTTAAAATATTAATGAAATGCATAGATATATTTCATGTGTTTTTAACTTTTAAAATTATGTATATATTAAGTATTTTAAAATATGTATTTTAGTTCTAATATTTGATAGTTCTTGTAATGTAAAAAAACCAATCCCTGATTAAAATATATAATACTGTATATAAGTTTAATACAATATATAAGTTTAACTCCATTATAAAATTAAAGTTTTAGCTGAAATATTTTACATTCTCAAATGATTAGTTATTTTAGTGATTGAAGCACCAAATTATTTGAAAATTTTGCACTCTGGCTTTCTGTTCAACAATTTGTGGATTTGAGTCTTACCTCGGCATGGATGCTTGTAATGATTTGAAAATCCACTTTAAATTGTAGGTTCGAATCTAATTAGCCTTAATGTGTACAAAATATAAGTTGGAAGAAAAAAAGGAAAAAAAAATTATGATTGACCAGTTATTTAGTAGCAAATAATCCAAACTTAGCAAATTTTGTGTTTTTTATAATTTTCAGCCAATACCTGGGCTTTAAATTAGACTATCATTTTTTAGAATAAATTTACAAATAACAGAATAATAAACATTAGAAAAAATAAAAAGTATTTACCAATAAAATGGCTGACAGCAAAAAATCTGTTTGCCTCTAAGTTACTCACCCAGAAATTGTATCAAATAAAAATGGTTGACAAATTTGCCAATTACCTTGATTATGGAAGAATTCCATAATCAAGGTGATCTTTTTTATTCCTTATAATCAGATATTATAGAGGAAAATATTAAGCTTGAATATATATATACAAACCAAAATTATGCTGATAGCTGCAAATTAATTTAAAAAAATTTTCTGCAAATATATATAATTTATAAATGTATATATAAAATTTATATAAACTCCTTAAGAATAATAAATTGTTTTTGGTTATATTTATAGAAAACCTTTTAGTAAGCAAATTCTAAATACATTATAGACAGGTTTATTTATTTATTTATTATTAGTGCTTTAGTTAATTTATAAATCCTAAGTTATTTTCTCATGTAGTAAAATTCTTTGATTAAATTTGACTGATATTAAGCTGATTTGCATGAAATAAATGTCTTTTTTAGATGCTTTAAAGAGTATTTTTGAAAAATCTTCCTCACATGTGTAACTAATATTTTTGTAAACATTGGATTGGAAAATTTGGAAAACATTTAGAAAAGAAAAATATATTAATCCCTTAACCATCTAAGTTTCTGTGAAGAATCTTGTTTGAAATTTGCATGTGAGGCAACATTGTTTGTGATTTCACTGCGAAGCTAGTTTGTACCCCCTAAGTATTTGTCATGAGTGAGTAAAAAGTCTGTAATTCTAGATGACACACATTTGCTTTTTCCCTAACCAGAGTAGTGACCATCCTCAGAGTAGCATCATTCTGATGATGATTTTACAGTGGGGATATCTAGAAGCTATAAACAGATTGAGTGATATTATATTTTATTCATTCTAAATTTTGCAATGAGTTTCTTTTACTATTTTTTTTTTTTTTTTTACATTGTATTACATTTTAAAGGCATTATTGATATTAGATCATATATTTTATTAGTAGAATAATGATTCCTTGTAATCTCTCAAATTTTAATTTATTTCTTAAGATATGATAGTAAAGTAATCATTTTAAATGTTTAACTTCATTTATAAATTCTCCGTAATAAATAGGAAATCTTATTTTTAAAAAATAACTCCTGATCATTTATATTAAATTATAGTTTATTTTTCTCATTAAATAATATCATTTGTTTTTTTGCTTTCAAATAATATATTACATTTTTCTTGTCACTCTATCTGTAAATTTTTTCTCTGTAAATGAAAGTCAAAAAATATGCAGAGCTGGCACCAAATTGTTAGCATTCTAGCTTTCAGCTCAACAATTTATGGGTTCAAATCCCTCCTTGAGCATAAATGTTTTTAATGGTTCGGAATCTATTTTATGTCTCAAATTAGCCCTCATTTGCAAAATGACAGTGGAGCGACAAACAAAGGAAATCAAAGACATAAATCACATGGGATACACATTTCAATTATGGATATGATTTTCTCTTCATAGTTCAAAGCAGATATGATTCTATAAAACTGGCAATACTTCCTAGTTTTAGACTAGCAAGCAGAACTTAATTTCTTAGAATCAATCTAAACAAAGTAACACATTCATACATATGTACAAACAAAAATGGCAGACATACTTTCAAATAATAGCATATAATTACCTAATGAAATTTATTGGAAACTCAATTTTGTCTTCTTTATGTATTGAAAATTTAAAATATTTCATTGGTAAGTATTTGGAATCATATCCATTGTATAAATGTTATATATATCAAAGTAACATTCACAATTTTCCCAGGAAACTTGTACTGATGCATTATGTTCATTAATTCTAAATTTTTAATCTAAAAAGATCGTTCTGTTAACTGAGTATAATTAGTAAAATAAATCAATATTTTAGTTATCTTTCAATGCTAGGCTCGGTAGTAACTTCAACATAACAATATATGCATCAAATTTAAAATTTACTTTAAAATTTAGTTAAACATCTCCTTCAACAATCCAATATTGATGTTTGCGTCACACATTTTTTAATGATTGCCACAGTTTATGGTTACACATTTATAAAATATACATAATAAATAAGTTTGTTTTTTTTTTTTCATCTGATGACTTTTTGAAATAAAATCTTAAAACTTTGACATTAAGCTAAGAATTTAAATTTTCAATAACATGAGAAATTATTTAAGAATGGTGAAATAATAATTTAAGACACATAAAAAGATGGATTCATTAACAGCCTAAAACATTAATACAAAATTAATGATTTAGAAATTAAACAAAAATTTCTTTTGTGCAAGTTAGTTTATGTTTACAAAGAAGTATATTCGATGAATATCTACTAGTTTAGTCAACACAATTAAAATATTTGATTAATCCAATCAAATTAAGCTATTTTTTTATTTTATAATGATTTAATGAAGAAACAATTTTAAACAATATGTTAACAAAAATATGTTTTTAAAATTTAGCACTTTTAATCATTTGTATTACGAAACATAGATATATCATTGAAGGAAGAAAAGTTACAAAAATCTTGAATAAGTAAATATTCTTTATAAATGTTTAATTATTAGAATACTTCTCTCTCTTACCATAAAGTGTTAAGAGTTTCCATTTTTTTATTCTTTTTTGAAAGATATTTTCATGCAGGAAATATATTTAAATATTTATTCAAAGCAATTGGAACAACACTTAAAGATAAATAGTAAAAAAAATTTTTAATGAAATTTTATGTACTATTAGTAATTGAAATCATTCTACTTAAAGCATTTATAGATTAAGTATTCTAAACAAAAATTTCAACTGCACTCTATATGCTATCTCTTTAACACTTTCCTGGTTAGTTAAATTAGCTTTCTTTAAATTATGAAAATCTGAATGAAAGCACACTTTAATAAAAAAAATTTTCTATTATATGCAGTGAGGTAAAATTAAAAGAAGGATTTGTTATTCTATTGCTTTTATAATTAAGAAACTTCATAATATTAGAAATATTTTTTCATTTTAAAAAATGATAGCAAAGATTCAAATTAACTAACAATTAAACAAATTGGCAACCTTACTGTTTAGTATAACTATTTGAAATCATAATTTCATTTATGTGGAAAATTAAGTAGATTAATTTTTCTGCTTTCACTACAAAAAATTATAAAAGCAAGTGAATTCGAACAATGATTAAGATAATTATTTTAAAGTTTAACCAAGCAAATTTTTAGTTTTAGAAATGTATTCAAAGGAAATTACTAGCTGAGTATTCCTCAAAAAGTATGAATTAAACATCTCTCTACCAACCACCAACTTTCTGAATTAGCTGTATACTTGAACTTATATCTGCTTAAATTTATTAATATTAATATTTAGAATTCAACAATTTACATGCAAAAAAAAGAAAAAAAAATGTGCTAATAACTTTGCATCAGTTAAAGTTTTTTGTAACAGAAAAAATTCTGCATGTGTGTGTATGTATATATATATATATATAGATAGATAGATAAGATATAATTTCCTCAAAATGAATGTAATAAAAGTGATATACTCTGAACTTAAACTGAAATAATTAAAATGTTTTAAACTATGGAAACAAAAGTATGAATAAAAATAGAAAAATATAGTGCAATTAAAACCATTTATAATAGCAGTTTTCCTTCAAGGTTTCTGACCGTTTTCTAGTAAATGTTCACATTAGTTAAATGAACCGAAACAATTCAGCAGTGAGTTCCCATACCATGATTTCTCAGCAATCTATCAAATCTAAGGGTTTAACTGGAAGCTCAGCAGTGAAAATAGTTGCCCCTTACGAGGGGCATGAGATAGCTGGTTAGCACACAAAAATTTTTGCCTAAGTTAAGGCCCTGTTAGACCTTTGTTGGAAAAAAATCGAATCCTATGGCTAGTATTTTAATGTGTCACGAGTGCTATTTTCATGATAAAAACTTCTTGTTGGAAAAAAATCGAATCCTATGGCTAGTATTTTAATGTGTCACGAGTGCTATGTTCATGATAAAAACTTCTTGTCTTTTGCAAATTGCAAAAAGCAGAGCTACTGTCACCTCGATGCCAATTTTTAGCATTCAAAATTTTTAAAATGTCAAAATATCTCCATCCGAGTACATTTTAACCAAATTCTACTTTCATTGAGGTTGTACAAAATTTGGTTTAAAGATATTTACTTTTTTCTGCATACAATACAAAATGAACATTTTTGTTTATTTTAAGCTAAAAATATTTTTGATTGCAGTAATATTTCGATACGAATTTCAATTAGAAATCAAACTCATTCTTATTTCTGAAAATCCATCTCTGTACACAACACCACCTATGAAGTTGGAAAATTTTTAATGCTAAACTTGACTGATTTTTGACTTTACTACGGCAACCTAAAGAAGGGGGAATTTCAGGGAAAAACTTCTCCCCATATGATTCCCGCTGTTTTAAGATGTGGTCGGGAAACACTTCCAAATTGAGCAAGATGAATTAGTTTTCCTCACTCATGAAATAGAAAAGACATCTGTAAATAATGCATGTTTGATTCCTGTTTATTAGCATTGGAAAATTAGCTATGATATGTACTTTTAAACTAACTTTGTTTATTTTCATTTAAGTAAATTTTAAAAATGAAACATTATAAACTGTTTTGTGTTACCTTGTTCAATGGTATTATATACTATGATTTTGAAAATAATAAGAATGATAACAAGTTTGTCAGAATAATAGTGAGACAAATATTTTAATTTGATTTTTAATCATTTTCCAAAATTAAAAAGTTTTTACCTCTACAGACATTTGGACATTTAATTTTACTTTCAACTTATTTTATGAAAGAAAACAAAAATACTATACAGTATAAGGTATGATGAACAAGCATATGATACAATCATACTAAAATATTGCGTCTGATAAGAAATTAAACGTATTTTAAATTTGAAAAATTATTTATATTGTTAAAAAAAATTGGGTTTGTTGTAAAAGTTTAGCGGAAAAACATAAAAGCACTTCAATAAAAAAACGAATGATAACAATGCATTGTAACACACTACAATACAGATGAAAGGCTTAAAAACACTCTTAGGGAAATCATTTTATGCTCACAAAATTTATTTAAGGAGAATATGGTCCTGCATAATGCAAATGACATTTACTTTTGACAAAAAAAAGGAATAAAAGTACTAAAATATTAAAAAAATGAGTAAATATCATGTAGCACTTAAGGTGATATAAAATATGTAACTGAAGTTATAGTATCAATGTTCAAGAGGAAATGCTTGAATTTGAAATTATTATATTGAACATGATAAACTAGCCCAATAACTTTTTTCTGAGGAAACTTAGATACAGGAACTTTAATTATGTTCTATGAAGTTAATTTTTAATTTTGTTTCATTCATTTTCATTGTATGTTCCAAAAAATTTAAAATTGCGAATATATAATCACTATCTTTCTTCTAGTAGAGATGCTGTATCAAAGTAATAGCTTTGGAGAAAATAAGAGAAACGGGAAAAATTATTAACAGATGTTAAAGAATATCAGGAAGGAGAATCAATTAGATATGCTTATTGTCACTTGAATAACTCGTCTAGAAATAGTGTGATTGAATGACTTTCTTTCTGTTATGGCTACAGCAATAATTAAATCATAAATCACCTTGTTGCCACTAAGATGCACTATGTAGTACAATATCGTCTCCAAACAGGTTTTTAAAACAGCCATTCTAAACTATTCAGCAAGAATCTGTTGAACATATTCATCTTGACGCATTTCTCAATTGATGTTGAATGTTGTTTTCTGAAAATTCAAATTTTTCGTGAATGCATTTCAACATTTTTACCATTTTAAATGTATTTGGATCTACAAAATGTATTTTATCTACAAAAAGCAAATAAATGATATACAAACGAGAAAATAAATAAATTATCAGCTGAAATGCAATTATTGTTGTTTTTATGTAACTATTTTAGGTATCATAATTCTTATAAATAGGCACTTATTTTTTTCAGTGTCCATGTAAATCAAAAATAATTTAATGATCTAAGGAAATCAACTTTAAAAATAATAAAGGGCCAATATGTGACATAAATTTTATAAAAGAAATAAATTATTAATCGAAATGCATGAGATTTGTGTTTTATATTTACCTTAATGGGTTAAATTAAATTAATTCCTCTGAGGTAGAGAAAGAAATTATATTTGTTTATGATTTCACTGCAAAGCAAGCCCTTTCTCACCTTGTACTTGTCATGGGTAGAGATGCTTCTAATTTGAGATGGAACATATATCTCCAACTTTCCACAGATCACTTCAGAATATTGTCATTTTCATGATTTATTTGGAGAGTGGTTGTCCACAACCTGTATTGGGTGAATAAGCCCACTTATGTTTATTCTTTCCTTGTGAATTCACTCTTTTAAAATATCTCCTGAAGTACATAAAAGCTTTATTTTAACTAAATTCAAAATTGAGTTTAAAGTTTTCGACAAATTTTCAACGTATATTAAAAAGTTTCAGGAATTTTTAAATATATAGTTATGAGTTTAAAAATTAAAAAATACATCGAAATCTAATGGGTATATCATATGATAAAATAAACAAATTTATGAAAGATCTTTATATAGCTACTGTATATCACTGTAATGTAATTTTATTTTACAGTAATAACTTTTAATATTTATACTCATTTCTAATTGCTTGAAAAAAATCATTCCATTCATCAAAAATCAGATGGAGAGGAATTACTTGATTTTGCGATGAAACTAAAATGTATAAAATCCATAGTTTTTAATACACTAAAAATAATTCACAAAATTAAAAAAAATTTTTTTTAATAAATTAGAAATGATAAATAATAAAATAAGCAATAAGCATTTTTTCCAACATCGCATTTCTAGAATTTCATTGAATCCAAAATAGTGAATATTTTTCAATTTTGTATTTTATTTTTTTTTAAGATAAAGTTCTTAATCTTGCTAGATTATACATTTTATTGGGAGAATATTTTTCTCAAATATTAATATTCTAATTTATTTAGTGTGAATATTATTTTTATTAAAATAATATTCTGTACCAGAATAATTAATTAAAATCGTTGATTGAATTTAAAAGAGAATGCTAACAAATTGACAATTTTATTTTTAAAGTAATATGTTTAAACTTATTTTTTCTTAAATAAGTTACTTTATGAAATTAATGAAATTTCCATACATTTTCCTTTGACTTGAAAAAATATTGAGAGTTTAAAATCATTATAAAATAAGTTGTATATGTCATTAGTACATTTAAAATTTTTATCAGGAATAGAGAAATTGACTTTATTGCATTGTTTAATATAATGAATAATTTGCCAACGGGGAGAAAATCAGAAATTTAACTGAAACCACTAATGCGATATTATAGCATTCACTTTATAATTTAAGAAATCTGTTTTCATGTATTGAAAAAAATATGGTTTTTTTTTTTTTTTTTTTTTTACCTGTTCCAAAAGAATTATTTTGAGGACCCCTTCCTATGAAATCGCCAACTTGCAGCTTTTTAATAATTAATAATAAAAATATCTTTTTAAATATTATAAAAAGTATTAATTTCCAGATCATAAAAAGTTGAATGGCAGGGCAATGAAAAAAATTTAACCAAATTAAATTTTAGAAAATATAATTCTTAGCCATAACTGCTACCCTTTGAGATCAAAATATAGTAAATTTAAAAACAGATGTAATAAATATCCCAAATCATGTGTTTGAAAATAATGAAACATGCAAAAAGTATTTTTGTAAAGAAAATGGTAAAAAAATGAATTTCAGCCCCTTAAAAGCTATAATATTTTATACAAAATATTAGAAATTTTAGAATCTTTAGCCAAAAGTCTATTATATAATGCTAATACTAATATTGTAGAACAATTTAATACAGTTGTTGCCAAGTTAACAGGTAGGAAAAGAGTCAACTATTGTCAAAAGAATTCCCACCAAACAAGATGTTATGCTTCAGTTCTTTCCCATTATACTAAAAAAATTATGTTGAAATGCACAAAGCACTTTACAAAAATAGCCCAGGGAAATACTGCAAGCAATTTGAAAATAAAAGATTAAATAAATTAAATAAAGCAAAAAATAAGTCAGCCTAGGATTTTAGTAAAGATTATTCAAGGTCCTGACAAAAATTATGGCTCAGCTGCTGAAAAGCCAAATTTATCATGTAATGAATACAAGGAAAAAAAATCTGAATTATTGACTAGTCTAGCTCTTTGAAAGAAAGAGAAGATTTAGAAAGAGCTACAATATACTTCAAAGTGAGAATGCTGTTTGGAGAAAGGAGAGAAGAATTTGATTAACAGTGTCGAATTTTGGTGCAATATGTTGGAACTACAAGATGCCAAAATTCAATAAAAACAATATTATACTCTAACATAAAAAATGGAGCAAATTTGTATGGGATTATTCATGAAAAAACTGCCATTCTCGAACAAGAAAAAGAAATAGGTCTTAAAATAAAGCCATGTGTGGAATATTCATCGATAAAAATTTGCCTCATTTAGCTGCCATGTCAGATGGAATATTTGGTAAAGAGGGTATTGTTGAAATTAAATGCCAATATGCATGTCACGATATCCATCCCACTGAATTTATAAAGAAATTTGCATTCAATTTCTGGCAAAAAAGACAGAAAAAAAATTAAGGGTATAAACATAAATTTTATTATCAAATCCTAGGACAATTACATATTAGTGAATGAAACTTGTTGTGGACCCTATTAATCCTCAAAAGGAATTAAAACTGAACAAATTTTTGGAGATTTTTTTTGGGAGATACAAATGAAAACTAAGTTAAATGATTTTTATTTTGACTGTCTTTTGCGTGAACTAATTGATCCAAGTTATCCTAGACCAATGGACATAAGAAATCCAAGTCATATAACTGAAGAGCAAACAAGAAAAGCTAAAGCTGAAAAATTGTTAAAATCCAAAAAATTAAAAGTTTAGTTATATATATATATATATATGTATGTGTGTGTTTGTATTTAGTTTTTGTGTGTGTATACATATACATATGTGTGTGTGTGAATTGCTTAAGCAACATCTGCATCTACTCAACACCTGCAATTTGTCTTCATATTTTTTTAGTGCCAATAATAAAAGCCGAACTCTAAAATGTAAATAAAATAATCTTTTCTTCAGAATCACTGGTAGCTAATGGTCCTAAGATGGCAACAGGTAATTCCTGTGTCAGTTCGTTTAGCATATGTACTGACCCATTTTCCCTCACCCCCTGTTCTAAGAACCCTGTGAGTAATTTGATGTAAGCATCTGTTAGTAGAAAATTTTAAACTCTCTTTTTGGCTAGTAGTCTTTTTGGTCATAGTACTTTAATTTTTCACGATATAACACACCAAATATGGCAGACTCGCTAATTACAAAGGATTGCTTGACAAACAATTTCAACCAATAATATTGTTTTGGATACTCCCCTCTACAAGCTTTGAGAACTAACACCAGATAGGATGACAAGACAACAGAAGTTCTCACCTAGGTCTGGAAGAGCCCTAAATGAGGATAACTTTAGTGGTTAACTATATTTTATTTTAACTAAGAACTCTAATTATTGATTATGGAACAGCAGCCATATTAATAGAATTTTTACATTTTATCAAATATTTTAATATGGCATAAGTGGATAGCCCAAAACATTTAAATATTTATGTCATACATTAGGAGTTTTCAAAAATAATAGACCATATTTATGTCACAAAGACAAAGCTCGAAAACTTTATAAAATTAAGTGTTTTTTTATCATTCATTCTAAAAATATATTTAGCAAAATTTGTAAATTTTAACAAAAATAAATCTACTTTATATAATTTTAAAGAGGACAAGTGACAAGCAATGTCTCTTAAAATGAAATTAAAGATAGAAATTTAACTATGCATATTTTTAAAATATATATTTAATCATTATTTTAACCTAATTAACAAGCATTGTAAATTGATAAAAAAAGTTAATAGTTTAAATCTTTAAATATTATAAATTAACCTAAAATTTGATAACAAAGATGTGATTTCCATTTTAGTATTTACACATTGCAAAGTAACAGATGAATTTGATATAAGATATCATTTTATTTTAAACTAACAAGATATTACAGATAATTACAACTTAATAAGCATTTTGAAAATGTCTATATGGATATTTTATTGGTCTACCTCGGTTCTTAAACTTCTTTTCAACTAAATTATACAGTTCTGGATTGATATTTTGCTTGGCTTGCGTCAATACAGTGATTAATTCAGAAGCTAAACTAGCATTTTCAGAAGTGAAAAATGAATGAGCTACACCTGTTGAATTTCCACGAGCTGTACGTCCAATTCTATGAATGTAATCCTCTATATTCATTGGGAAATCATAGTTAACAACATGTTGAATATCATTTATATCTAATCCACGTGCAGCAACATCTGTAGCAATTAAGATGGAAGATTTCTGCTTTCTAAAATACCTCAGCACTTGGTCTCGTTTTGATTGGGACACATCACCATGTATTACCATAGCTCCTAAACCCATATCATTCAAATAATTTCCAAGGTAATCTACAGTCCTTTTTGTCTGTGCAAAAATAAGAACTTTATCTTGATTATTGGAAACAATTTCATTGAGTAAGGAAACAAGTTTGTCTTCTTTATCTGTTTCTTCCATAATATAAATATTTTGTTCTATTTGGGGATTTGCCATAAGCTGACTGCTACCAACAGTCACCTTAACATAATCTTGTAGGAATTCTTCTGCAAGATTTTGAATTTCTCGTGGCCAGGTTGCACTCCACATGAGAGTCTGGCGATCACAACGTATTTGTCCAACAATATTTCTAATTTGTGGTTCAAAACCCATATCCAGCATACGGTCCGCCTCATCAAGTACCAAGTATGTACATTTTTCCAGACTAACTGAACCTTGTGAAATAAAATCAATTAATCTACCAGGAGTAGCAATGCATATATGGGCACCAGTTAATAGACGTAATTGAGTATATTTAGATGCTCCACCATAAGCACTTGCTATGTTAAGTTTAAGTATATCACAAAACTTACAACCAACTTCCAATATTTGTTGTACAAGTTCTCTAGTAGGAGCTAATACCAAAATCTGTGGCTTGCATTCTCTATTATGAGTTCTTAAGTGTGACTGATTTAAAGCATGAATAATTGCAGGAAGCATAAAAACTAAAGTCTTTCCAGACCCAGTTTGTGAAATTCCTACCATATCCTTACCACTCAATGCAATAGGCCATCCTTGAGACTGTATAGGAGTTGGGTTGGAATAACCTTGTTGAAGTACTATTTTTTTTAGATCTTCAGGTATACACAATTCCTCAAAATTTGTTATAGGTTTTGCTACTTCCGATCCTGTAACTGAAATATTTAAGCTTTCTCTGTACCGTTCAACTTCCTCATCTGAACGTTCAGAAACATTTGGATGTTCTACATAAAAATACTTTTCAATAGGCAGCATTTTGTCTTTATCATAATGTACTGGTGAAAGTTCTTGTTCAAACGTTTTATTAGGGCGATTAACAAATTCATTTGAAAAAGAAAACCGATTGCGATTACTAAAGGCATTTCTCTTATCAAACTTGTTGTGCTGTTGAAAACTCCGAGGATTTGTATTATAATCAGAATAACTAGATTTTGGCTTAAATTTATTGTAAGACTTTGGTTTTTCGTCATATGATGTAAAGGTACCATGCTCATCATCATCATTATAATCGATAATTCCAGCTTTACGATATGATCTGTTGCCGAAAATTAACGATTTCTTCACCGTTGTGATTCGGCTGATCTCAAACAAGTTGAAAGTTCGTAAATTTGCAAGACGAAACATTTTTAAAATTAAATATATATAATTGAAATTGTATATTTCTTCTTTAATTAATAAGCTTGAAAATGTAGAAAATTTAGCAGGATATCAGTGCTTTCAAGTTAAATCAATTAAAATCTATCTCATTACAAGCAAAACAGTGAGTAAACTGTCGAGCATGGAAACCACAAACAAGATGGATGTAAATAATTTTCATTTCACTTCTTTTCCCTTTACCTATCAATCAATCAATTAACTTTACAGTAAAGTTTTTTTAACGACATGAAAAATATAATTTTTGTTACTCTATATTTTTACTGAAAAAGAAATTGGCTAAATTTTAAAAAATCGAGCAGAAATGCCGCTGCAAGTAAAAATGCTTAGGTACATACTTAGGTAATTCGATCGATTACAACCAGCACTGGTTGTTATTGTTCTGAGTGACGATGTGTTGTAGGCGGAGCCATTGATGTCAGGAATAAATGTGATTGTATAAGCGAAGCCATAGACGCCTAATATGCGCATTTGTTCTTTGTTCTGTTTTGATATTTTTTGTTCTTAGGTTATGTAGACTTACAAGATTTTTCTGGAATAATGTTTCGGTCAACTTGTACAGAAATGCATCCATTAATTACAAATTTGTCATTTTTGACATTATAGACAGATTTTATCATAATTGCTCCTCACAAACACACTAATGTTATATATATTTTTTATAATTCATTAAGTTTATCTATGAAATGAAATATGAATTAAATAACTTTTAACAATAAAGGTTTAATATTTATTGTTAATTGGAATTAGATTCAGTACTTAATTACATTTCATAGATCCACAAATTGATTGCAATAACTTTAGATGCACAAATTACAAATTTTATGGTTAAGGAAATTTTAAAATGAATATATATTAATAACTGTTAATACAAATAAAATATTATGATTCTATGATATTCTCAAAAAAAAATAGTAATATAGTTAGGAAAAAACAATGCTTATTATTATATATTTTCAAAATAAATTTAATTTAAACTATTTTGATATAAGTAAGAATGAAATCATATTTATAATAAAGTCAAAATAATAAAACCTTTAAGTGTAAATAAATATTGTTTTCAGTTTTACATTACTTATAATTTTTGTTTTATATTCTAAATTCAGTTAAATATGAGGACATTTAAAGATTATTGCTTTAATGGAAGTAGCATGTAAATACAAGTCACTTGTAGAATAATTCTCTTTTACAAGACAAACTTTATCCTACTTATACTTCACAAAATATAAATTTTTATGTTTTTATTAGTTTATCAGAAAGATGAATTAGTTATATTGTTTTATAATATTGTTTTATATAATTTTTGAAAAAAATTATTTCATTTTACTGTGATTTTATTACGCATGACATATATTTATATTGTTTCTAATACTTTGTTAAAATACAGAAATCAGAAGGAAATGTGAAAATTGCAATCATCATTCTATTATTAATTGCTTTTCACTAGTGCGCAAGAAATAATAAGACAGAATTAAATGCCACATCAGCTTGCAAACTTCATTTTAAATTAGACTGAGACCAAAGAAATAGCAGGTTTACTAAAACAACTTGTAACTGCAAACAATATAATATGTACTGCTAAATTATTACAACCACTTCCTTCAAGTGCACATGTATTATAACTATCATAGATAGACGACTTTCGCAACACTATTTTAGAGAGACTTACGAAGTTGATCCCACCTCAACTTAAATGCTACTTCAAGTGTTTCAGATAACAATCCAATAAATTTTCTGTGCAAAACGCAAACATATAGTGATAATACAAAATTATAAAAATATTTTTTTCAAATAAATTAATTGTGTAACTAGATTTATGAAAATAATATACTAATTGTGGTTACATATCAATTAAAAAATATTTTTTTGCAGTTGAATTTTTGTAATTTTTAAAGACTTTTCAAATTTTTTTAATTCTTTTCCATAAAATGTTTTTTGAGGTAATGTGATTTGGTTAAAAAGTTAAAATGAAATGTATGCTTTAATTTTACAGTTGTAAATATATAATTTCATTTTTATGAACTTAATTAGTGAATTATAGGTAACTTTTAAGCAATAAAGGTTTTCTTGTATAGACTTAGTCACACTTAGAATGAACCAATTTTAACATATATTTATATTAGAACTACTGTCTAAATTCCATAACCTATATTAGTGGAAATAATGAACAAATGTTCTGTTATAATTATGAGGCACATTTTTACTTCAGATTCTATACTCAATTTTCTTTTATGAATTAGAATACATTTTAATTTCAAATTATCAATATCTTTCTAAATATTGCATATTTAAATTTGTCGATCCAATTCTGATTCAAAGAAAGATAATCATGTTGATTGGATCTAAGTATATCAGGGAAACTATTTTATATCCTGCCATTATGGGGGGGGGGAGAGACAAAAGAAAAGAAGTTTAAAAATTCAGATTATGATCTCCGTTTTGAATAGTTTTTGAAGTTATAAAGCAGGAATATGTCTTACACTTTTCATCAAGTTGCTAATCACTTGAATAGATAGCTCTTTCTAATTATTAAAATTAAATGAATTTGAATAACTTTGTTTTAAAAGAAAAAAGGTAAATATAAAATACATTGTCAAACATTTTCTGCTAAAAATATTTCCAAATGATGCAAATTTTAATATTTTTTTCTGCAAAGTATGAAGTTGAAAATAATGCTGGTAACTTTTATCTTCATTGAAATTTAGAAATCAAAATATGAATTAAATTTTATGAAACTTTATTTTCAATTCATATTCCAATTTTAAATCATAAATTTACATCTTGTACCCACTATAAATAAAAAATATAAAACATGGGCTTAGCTTCAAAATGTGAGTGTTCTCTTTGACCTTTGACAATATTTTGGGGATTTTTTTTTTTCTCCAGAAATAGTTTGTGAGAAAATAAGTGTAAGAAAAGATATGTAGGAAAATAAATTTTTTGTACTGTAAAATAAAGCTTTTTACATAAAGAATAATGAAACTGTTACACATCAATGTATTAAAATATTAATGTATTTATTAAAATTTATTTTAAGTGAATATGATCATATGTACTAAGAGAAACTTAGTTTTCTATATAAACACATACTTTTTTTTTATTTCTTCCATGTAAATTTTTTTGTTTAGTTAAATTGTATGAAACAAATAAAATGGTTTAAAAATACACTTAATTTTTGAGGCTTACTACTTTATTCAATCACTTTTCTAAAATTACTATGTAATAAATTATATATATATATATATATATATATATATATATATATATATATATTATCCTTTGAATTTTAATTCAATGCCCCCCTATATATTAAGAACATTAATTTAATATTCAGTTGCAATATACTACAATTAGTACATAGAATTTTTCTTATAATACTGGTTACTCTTATCGTTGTATAACTAATTATTTAAAAGGTTATTACTAAAATTAATATGTACTAAGTATTTATATATTTCTTTTCATTACATAATAGCTATGTGATATGAGATAATTAATCTTTTTTTAATGCTTAGATGTTTTTCTTTTCTTTTTTTTTCTTTTTTTTTTTTAATAATTTTGTATTTGTGAAATAGTTAGGATTTAATGAACCTTTTCTTTTATAATAATTTATGAAACGTTAAATTACATTTCCTTTACTTATTCATTTGAAAATTGTCTGTTGAGTTTATTTGATTAATGCTTTTTGTAATGGTTAAAAATCTATTTGTAAAAGAAAGGATGGAGTATTTTTTTTAAAAGTTTTCGTGTATCAAGAAATGATATGAATTTAATAATATTTAATTTGGTAAAAAAATTGACTTCAAAATTTATGAAAAATCTATTGGAATCCTAAAAAAGTTCAAAGATATAAATATTAATCTAATTTCAGAGTTAAATCGATGAGAAAGAATTTTGATTACATAGTTGTAATATACTTTCATTCATTGAATCAGCTTATAATGTTTAAAAAGTGCTTCAATAGTGTTATTCTTTAACTTATCAAGAAGAAATCAATGTATGCTTCTATTTGAAGTATATGAAGTTGTATGTACATTACATTTGGAAATTTTAAAACTCATCTGATTTTGTTGGTTTGGGGAATAATGATTATATTTTAATATTCTTCCTATACATTTTCACTTATTTTATTTTAAATATATGAAATACATTCTATAGCATATTTATATTTGATTGTTGATATATTAATTATTCTTATGAATAATCTAATTTTATTAAATTTTGTAAATTCTTAGGGTGGTGCTGAAAATAAATTGCCTATTTTAATATCTAGAATTTTTAAAGATCAAGCAGGTTTGTAAAAACTTTTGGAATGAAATTTATTGCTATGTAATTTCTTTTATATTATATTTAATAGTTCTGTATAGAATAATTTATAATTTTCAGTTTTCATCATTATTGTATTTATAAAAATATTTTATATTTCAGCTGATCAAACTGGTGATCTGTTTGTTGGTGATGCTATTTTAAAGGTAATTATAGTTGAATTATTGTGATTTCAGTTATAAAAATTTTTGAAAAGTTACATATAAATATAGCTCAATTAAAAATAAAATAAGAAAATAAATAGGTGATATAAAAGATTGATCTTCAGCATATTCTTTAAAAAAATTATTGGTTTAAAGAAAAAGTTCCATTATTTTTAAAGATAAAACTTTTTCCTTTAACCAAAGAAAAAAGTTTATTTTTCTTTCAAATCTTTTTCTTTGTGAAAATGTTGAAATAGTTTTTCTAATATTCCTTCTTATAGATATCTACTAATGTTATGTTCTTCAATTTCAGTAGATTTCCAAAAATTCAGATCCTAAAAATTATCTGCAGTCACTATTACGTAAAATTTCATTGCTTTAATTTCATTTTTGGAATTATTAGAGACAATCATATCAATATCATATTTGTGTGTCAATTTTTGTCTTATCTGTTAAAAAATCATCTAAATAGTATTTTATGATTAAATGCTTTTATTCTACATACTTCTCAGATGATACATTCTGAAGAATTAGATTTACAAATATTCATTGGCACACTTTTTAATAATCTGGCTTATTTCTATCAGTTCTGTATTATTTGTGATTAAAAAGAAATTTATTAATTTATGAATTTGTTAGTGATTATTTAATGCTTAATGCAAAACACTGAGATTAAGAAGACAACTTGGTGATTTTATATTTACTGTAAACTTTTGTGTTCCTTTTTTTTAAAAAAAAAAAATATAAATGAAATAAAATGAATAAAATTTAACTGGTTTTGGAAGTTGAAGCTTGAGCATGATATTTGATGGGGAAAACTCAATACTGTTTTTGAGCTTGGATTAGTAATGCAGACAATGCAAGTATTGAGCATTTCATTTGTGTTTCTGCATTTCATTGTCTAATTTCTTTAAACATTTATGAAAAATTTTTTTATTATCCATGCTCTTTTGTTAAAGTTTTAGCAGAAAACTTTTTACTATTCAAACAGAAAAAAATTGGAAATTTCTTTTTACTTAAATCTTTCTTCCTTCTATCTTTTACCTTCCTTTTATCTCATTCATTCCTTTTAAATAGTCCGCCCTGTCTAGTGGTCAGAGTGCCTGACTGCAGATAGTGAGGTCCTGGATTTGAATCCCGGTTCGAGCATGGATGTACTTTCTCTATCTATCTTGTCTTTGTCCTTTCTGCGTATGAAAGAGGTGTGAATGGTTGCCTTCTGTATAAACGGGTCCCTATGGCATGTGTGTACTGAAGCAGTCGAACTCCGCACCAAATATGGTTCAGTATGAAAAGGTGGAGCACAGCGCGCCCCAATTTAGTAACCTAACTGGCACATGAGAAAAACAACATCAAGATCATTAACTTTGTAAAAATGACTAACTTCAGAAACTAGTAATATTTGTTTCTACGTTTTAATATCTTTACTCAATTATGCCTTTTATTTGGAAAAAGGAGTTCAGAGTAGACCTCATTAGTTGTAAAACTTCTAATTTAAAATATATTATCTTTTCTTTCAGCCTTTTCTTTACAACTAATACTTCAATAATTTTTGCAGCTGATAAGCATAGTTTCTTGATATTGCTTATGTCACATGATTTTTGCTTATATTAAGATTAATAAACAAGTGTATTTGATACTCTCGCTTTTCAAAAAATAATCTTAATAAGGCTATTTAATCAATGTGTTTATTTAAAATTATTTTAGTTTATTAATTATATTTACATTTTAAGCAATTCAATTGCTTTCATGAAATTGCTTCCAAAGTATTTCCATAACATATATATACCAAGGTTGTAGACTTTTATCTTCAGTATTAATAGTATTTTGTGATCAAAACAATATTCATAAGCTATATCAATATATTAAAAACATCTCTGGAGCAGTTATAGTGAATGTTAATTAGAAATTTTTTGTAATTAAAGTACAATGAAAATTTTTCAATGTCATCTGAACTAAATTTTAATATTCATAGACTTTTTAAAAGTAAAATTTATGGCAATACCATGGGGAACATTAATCCTTTGATAACCAATTCTAATTTTTTTTAATAGAAATATCTTTAAATAATATTAAACATCTTTTGCATGGGATCCATTTCTATTGCATCTTTTTATTAAAAAAAAAAAAAAAGCTATCGCAAGTAAAATGAAGTTTCTCAAAGCCTTAGAATAGAATCCCTAAAATAAAATTGGATGCTTTGACTCTCAGCTCAATTATTTGCTTAAAGTTTATATTTCTTTTGATGCTTACTTTTATTCTCATAAAAGGTCAATTAGAATAGAAAAAAGAAGTTCATGCATTATTCAATCCAGTACATAACAAATTGATTCAACACTTTTTCAATCCTTTTTTTGCTTTGTTAAAGCTATCGTACTTCACTTTACATTTTTATAAGTATTTTCCTTCAATGCGAGCGAATTTGTTTAAATAACACGTATATTTGAAATTTAGAACATCAAATAAGCACAATTTATGATAAAGATATCTGAACTGGCATCATTAGATGGTTCATTAGAAATTTTTTCTCACTTTCAATATGCAAATTCAATGCTGATTGAAGAATTTCCCTTTCAAAAATTTCCACGCATTTTATTATTTAAACTGTATTGAAATTCTTCAAGCTTTATTCTCTTTTCAGCCAAAAAAATTGTACATTGCATTGTTTAGGCTAAACTTTTAATTTTAAGAGTGAGTGTGAAGTGCATGGTTAAAAAGAAATTATAAAATAAAATAACCATATTAATTTCATGGAAATAAAAATAGATCTATAGTTGCCTTATAATAACAATTTATAAAATTAGATACATATTTATATATTTTTAACTTTTTAATTATGAATGTAATTTTTTAGATTGTTTTTAACTTATTTCAAATAAAAGTAATTTTATCATTCAGATAATTCAAAAATAAATATTAATATTAATATGTTTAACAAATGATTAAAAACATCTGTTTCGAGTTTTCATTTGTAAGATCATGAAAGTATATTTGCCTTGCATTATAAGTTTGCAAAATTATTTTATCTTACAGATGGTGTATGTAGGAAAGTTTACAAATGCGTAATTAAGTTATATTTGACTTAATAAAGAATATTTAGAGACCTGCTGCAAATACATAGACAATCTATTTATCCATGTATTTGCATGCATTTATTGAGAAAACGTATTAATATATAAGTGAATTTGCGAACTGCGTTAGATTGACAACAGAATACAATAATATGATCTGTGTTAGACAATAAACATTACACTGAATTATAGTCTCAATAATTTAACTCATAAAAACAATAACAATTAATTTTCTTGAAATGGCTTCTGTGGATATTTTTTCATTTTTATTACTCTGTTTATTGCTGTTTGATGAAATAAAGTGATAAATAGTAATTAAGTAGATCTAATTGTATATTTTATGGAGATTGTCTTTTGTCACGGTGATTTTCTAAATCAGGATAGTAAAAATTTTAATACTTTTTAATCCAATTTTAACATACATAATTGTTTGAACTTTTAGCAGTTATTAAGCTATAAATGTCTTTAGCAATACTGTTATCAAATTGCACATTTGACACTAACTCAAAACATTAGACTATTTTTTGGTCTATGAATAAGAACCAAAAATTTTATCTATGGCACATTAATAGATTTTCAGTAACTTAACTTTGTAACTTTTTCGTTGTTTAAACTGTAGTGCTAAATCTTTTTTTGTATGTACAATGTTATACAAAAGTTTACACAAACTTTCATACTTTTACTGTTGAAAATATTTCTTTTGTTCATTTTTATGTTAATAAAATAATTGCATATTATAACTGTGAATTGTAAACTCTAGGATTATCTCACAAGTTAGTTTTGAGGAATTCAATTGTTGCCTTTATGGTATAATAAAGAGCCAGGTTCATTTATAATATATGTAAAAAGAGGAATACTTTCTTGTTCAAAAATTGGTGAGAATGTTTATTATCATTAACTCTTATTTGTTGGAGTAAATAAATAAAGTCAGTTTTCAGAAATGCATAAAGATAGCTATTTTCATTTTCAAATAGTTGATTTGCATTCATGAATATTAATATATTGATTTCAATGAAATGATAATATCATTAATATCTATTTATCAATATATGTTAATTACCTAGAGAAAAGTTTCGCCATATTTTTATTTCAAATACTCAATTAAGTTTTTAGTGACATAGTTTTGCTAATATTTCATAATAAATTGAAACCTTAGAGTTATATGGAATTAAAATTTTCATAGTAACTTACGATATGTGTCAACCTTATTCATTTCTCATTTTCTAAAGTTGTAGCTAGTAGCACTTAGTATTAAAAGTTTAAAATTTTAATTTTCTTATTGAATGATCATATTTACAAATTATATTTTGTATATTTTTAATTAAATGATTATTTTAGTGCAATAAAATTTATAAAATATGCAGTTGGTTCTTAGAAATGTTTAATAATTACAGTGCATAATTTATTTTTTATGGTTCTTTGGGAAATGGTTTCTGTAATATATCATATAGAAAAGTACATGGGAACTTTTGTTCAATTTTACTTTGAAAAATATTTAAATATTATCATGTAATATTTCGATAAATGTATGTGTTATTTAGGTTAATGATATCAGTTTGGAGCATGTTAATCATGATGATGCAGTGAATGTTTTAAGAACTGCTGGAAATGAAGTCACATTAAGGGTGAAACATTGTAAGGCTGCTCTTCCTTTTTTGGCAAAAACATGTAAGTTTCTTTAGAGTGTATGAACATTTTCTGGCAGAAAAAGGGAAATGATAATTTAAACAATTAGAAGATTATGATGCATGAATGCATGTTTAATTTCATTTAGTATTTTATTTTTTATCTCTTAATTATTCTTATAAGCCCATTATGAATATTATCTACAAGCGGTTATTTTTTTGTTAGTAACATACATGAAAAATATTTTTTTAAATTAACTTGAGTTTAATTTAATAAAATTTATTTAAAATTTTGCAGAAGCAGAACTTTTTGAATACACTTTGATATAAACAATTTGAAATAAAAATTTCCTTGATTATTAGTTTTGAAAATTTAATGAACACATCAATTTAAATATGCAATAATTAATTTAAAAATTAACATAAAAACTCCAAACTGATAAATAAACATTATAATTGGAATTTTTCTTAATTTAATTTATACCTTTCAAAAAACAAATTTACTAATTTTATGAATGTTTTTTATCCATTTTTTTAGTCTTGTGATTGTATTTTGTATCTATTTGTTTAGTTTTATGAATGCATTTTATATCTATCTGTGTTCTTCTACCAAGCTTTCTTTTTGAATTTATAAAGTTTCTATTGTTTTCTGATTTTTAATTTGATAAATTGATTTTTAAATTGAGTTTAAAGTTAACATAAGTATATTTGATTATTTAACTAATATTTATGTCTAATTATTTTAATTTTTTTAAATTTCTCATGAACAGAGTTTCAAAGTTTAAGTTAAATTGGAAAATATATTTATAATGTAAAATCAGCGAATAAACACATTAAAATTATTTTAAATAAATATAATTATTGTTTAGCATTACAAATTTAGTATTTTTTAATGATTAAATGTTGAACAATGATAAATGAAAACTGATGGAACTACTTACAAGGGCCACGCTTATGATTTTCATTAAAGAATATGTAAAATATCCTCTTTTATTATTATTGTTTAAATCAATTAGAAGCTTTTTCTTAAAACTTATTATATGAAAAAGGTTTTATTGAAAAAATGTGAAGTTGTTCTTTTTCTGAATATGTATCACTGAACCCAAAAAAAATGTCAGTTTAATAAATTTTTCAAAATGAAATATAAAATCTTTTAAGTGCGGCTTTGTAAGTGTCATAGTCAATATTAAATTTTATTTTATGCTAAGTAGGTTATTTTGAATTAATAGTTATTTTTATAATAATTTTTTTTCCATATAATATTCATGTTTTGTAAATTGAAGCTCACAATTAAAAAATATGGAAATATAATATATATTGTAAGCCTTGGAAATAAAATAAAGTTGAAAATATAATCAATAAAATACTTCTGACATCATACTAACCAGAAGCAATAGGACAGCAGTCTATTATACTGGTTACTGCCTTCTTAGTCATGATAAAATATGGACAAAAATACCAACAAATGTAAATGATAGAAACGATCAAAAATGTGGTCAGAAAGAATTTGGTGATAAAAAGATTAGAGTAATTTTCAAAACTTCAGATGTAAAGATGCAAAATAAATACTTTGGTAATGTAAAAATTTACTTATTAAAGGAGTGGAACAGGTATAAAAATATAATTGATTTAACATATATAATATAGATAAAAGGTGAGAAAAATGAAAGATTTGATGAATATTTAAAATTTGATTAAAGAAAAGAAGGGAGCAAAAGTAAAAAGAATTGCCAATTATACAAGAAACAATGAAAAAAATCAGTAAAGAAAATAATTGAGGCAAAATATGTGCCAAAAAAAAAAAAGGATTCTGGAAAAAGATACAAAAAATCGATTATTTATCTGTATTCAGTAATAGATATCCTCTTTAGAATATGTTCCAAATTATCTCCTGTAAGAAGAAGTACTAGTCTTTTGTCACAGAAAATATTAAGACCTCAATGGAAAGGAAAATTAGTTTCTAGCGAGTTAGGCAGAATATTTTAAAAACTTGCTTAGCAGAAATGGAATAATTGAATGGACTAATAGTAATTAGTTAAATATGTTTTTTTTAAGTGGTGAAAGTAATTGAACATGATCTATAAACCTAGAAAGAGGCTGATCCTTTTTGGAGCTGGAAAAACTTAATTTTCTGACCCCTGAATGCTTTTTTGATAAACTCCTGGGTAAGATATGATTTACCCAGGCTAATTAAAGTATTGTAATAAAAAATTGTGCAAAAATGATTTAATGATTAAAGCTTAAGGAAAAGAGTTGGGAGAAGCTAATGGAATAATAATCATTTGTATGATCTTAGAAAAAAGAGGAATTTTATTTTAGAACCCAATGCAACTTCTCCACTTAACTTATAAAGCCATGATTAAAAGTATGGCTGATAGATCTGAGCTATTATTTGAGAAAAGATTTTGAAACTACCATTATGTGTTTAAACAAAATAAGTCTAACTGTTGATCAGATATCTTATATAAGAAATATCTAAAAAAAAAATATGAAAGGAATGTAAATAATTATTAAAATTATAAATGAAATTTAAATAATTGTAGGATTTAATAAAAAAAACATTACATTAGTTTAATATTCTTATAAATTATTAATGTTGGTAAAAATGAAAATTGCATCAGTTAATGATGATGAAATTAAGTGTAAAACAAATTGTCTAGATAATTTAAAATCATTGGATTGAAAGAGAAAGCTATATTATATATTTTGTTCTTTAAAATTTGTGCATAAAACAAGTAGGCAAAACATTAATAAATAGAAGCGCCTTTATTTTCAATTGAATTAAAGCAAGGTTTGGCTTTTGTTGATGATGTATTTTGCTGGCCACAAAGAAGTGATCTTTGGACTTTTTAAAGAAACTAGCACTTTTGAACTAAAAAACAATTTAAAGAAGAATAAATATATGATTATGGAGTGTGAAGAAATTGATACGGATGTAAAGATAAATGAATGTATGTAAATTAAGTTTAGTTATAATGTTAGTTAAACAGTAATATCAGATATCAGATAAAGGTTTAATGCAGGTAACACAGTTTTTTTTTTAGTTTAAAGAAATTGATAATATCATAAGTAGTTACACAAAAAAAAAATTATAATATATAGAGATGTGATAAGACCAATACATATCTATTGCTGAAAAATTTTATATACAAGTAGAGAAAAGATGTTAATCAGGGAGAGGGAGATCTTAAGAACTATTTTGAGATCAATCAGATGTTAGTATTTAGGGAAAAAAATTTTTAAAACTATTTGAAGAAAAAAAATATATATCTGAGTAAAATAAAAAATACAATTACAGAAAAAGTATGGAGGTATACAGTCTGATACAGAATGGATGACAAATCACTAAAAAAATTTTTAATTGGTTTATGAAAGGGTCAACTAAATAAGAAAAACTGAAAAAAATATATGTTGTAAAGGGATGGTTAAAATCATAAAAATAAAGAATCTAAAAATTGAGGTTTGAGATTGATTGCTTTTTAATCTAATTGTTAAGGAAGCTATGTTAAAATATGTACTATAGTATCAAAAGTAAATGAGAATGTATTGATTTTATTAGCATTTTCTTATAAGCTCCTTCCTAGTTTCCTTTCATTTTACCATGATTATAAAATATACAAACACAGATTAAAATAAACTTACTCTTTAGATTTGTTTGATATTAAATAACATTTTTAATAGTTTGTTTATTTATTTCAATGAACCTTGTGTTTAAAAGATATTCCATACATAATGAAACTTGAAAGTCAAATGTTAAATATCTATATAGTTTTGTTTTATTTTAATTCACAATATGTCATATTTATTAGCATAAAGATTAGGGAAAGAGCATTCAAGAGTAAACTTAATTTTTACTTTGAATTAGCTGATTCCACTTTTGCAGCCTCTTTGGCAATTTTAAATTCATTCTGAATTCTTACAACTTTTTTATAAATGAAATTTTAATTCATGTATTTACATTGTTTTCTTTTTTTAATTTGTTTATTAAGTAACTTCCTTAAATTTTTATTTAAAATAACTATTGTTCTGGTTATGATTATAGTATTTAAAGTTAATTTTGGCATGATATAAAATTTTGTCAACCAATGTATGAAGTCTTTAGTTTGAAAAAGTTTTTTTAATGCTTCTTATAACAAGTCCCTTTAATCAAACATTTTTCTAAAAATACTCAATTATGTAACATCAATTAATTTTAGATTTACAATCTTGGACATGTGATAATAGTAATGTAGAATTTTTGTTCAAGAATTTTGCAATTTCAAGAAATTAGTAGAAATAAAACAGGTGGTTGAAAAATTATCTCTTTTTGTATATTTATTGACCTTCATAAATTTAAATTATATATACACATTATTTGAAATTACTATGTATGTTTTTAAAATACTGCATCTAGTTTTCAACAAATCAATAGATTCTATTATTTCAAATTCTTGGTTTGATATCATGTATCATAATAATAATAATATACTCTAAGCTTATTAAATTATAAAAATCAATTATATAAAAACATAGATATACATCAATTAATTCTGATTGTTGTAAATAGTTGAAACATGGTGCCGTCAGATTTCATGCTTTCATTAAAATCATTCTTCAGTTTTATTAAATATTTCAATATAATTTTGTTATCTCACTTCTCACAGAGATTGGTTTGAGATGTGACAGCCATCTCTGTTGGATGTGACACACAAAATGTTACTATTTTGTTGCTAATAATTTGAAATGGGAAAAATAAATTATTGTAATCAAGAAACACAATGGTTGCTCTGCAAATTTCCATTTTGTGTGGAGAAGGTAAAAGTAAGCAAGTGTCATCATCAGGCTTTTGAGATTAGCAGATGTTATAATGTAGTTTGCAAACATACTTTAGTGAGGAACATTCAAAGAAATGGATCTGATGTACAGAACCTATTGCTTGGTGTCTATGATTTTCAAATCTTAACCCATCTGATTTTTTTGGGACATCTCATATCATTAGTGCTGAGATGCTTCAACAGATACGAGGATCATCACCACTATGACACATTTTGGAGTTTGGTTACAGGTTATATTATCTTTTGAAAACAGAAAATATGTCTGTAACTCTAGCTATATAATAAAAATGCAAAATATTATTTAAATTCTTATTATTAGTATATGGAATTGATTATTGTTGAAACAAATTTTGTATGATTAAGAAGTAACCCTTACTTTCTTGATTTATTTTAACTTTTTCTTGTATGCTTTGGTTCTATACATATTGTTTTAAATTCTCTGATGTATATTTTATTTTTTTAGTAAGATCTTTGTTACTGGATCTCTTCACACAGATAACATTAGAGGAAATATTTCCTTTGATTCAAAGTGCCAGATAAATAGTTTATAGCTTGACATTCAGATCAACAATGTGTGCATATATTTTATTTGCTGTGATTAAAATTCCATTTTAAACTGTGTGTCTCACTCTAGTTAACTCTCATGTGTGAAAAGTGACTCTAAAGAAATGAAGAAACTCGTCCTTTATGAAGATTACAATAACTCATCCTTGTTAGTATTTTAAACCAATCAAACTGTCTTTACAATTTGGTCAGTAAACCTGACCTGTGCTTGTTGCACTATTTGTCACTACCCAATATGGGGTAACATTAATGGCTTTTGCATAATCTATTCTGTTGAGGCATCAAATCAGGAAGGGTTGATTTTTCTATTTAATAGATCATTGATATTTCTTCATCATGGCAGTCAAATCTGGTAGGGAAAGTCATTCTCATAATAACATTCTTCTTAATTTTAATTTTAAAAAGAATTACCATTATAGTTTTTGAATCACTTTAACTCTTTTCAATAAATTTGTTAAAATATTGATTTGAAAATTGAATTTTTTCAGACTATATTGCAGAACAACCACTTATTTTCAGAAATAAATGGTTTCATCATTATTTAAAAAAAAAACATTTATTATTTATTCAATTTTACAAACATTTATTTTTTAATTTTTAAAAAAAAATTGTTGAATTAGAGTATAATATGTACAAGTTGTGAATTCTTTTGTTCATGATATTATCAATGAATGTTTAACAAGATTGATTTATGAATATTCAATATTATTTATTCAAGAAGATTATTTAAACTAAATTTTGAGAAAATTTTATTGTGAGCTCTTATTTACTAATAATATATTTAGAGTGTAGAGGAAAAGTGATTTTTCTTTGCAAAAATTGGTGTTGGAAAAAAACATGGTCATGGAAAAAGTACAAATAAAAAATAAGCTAACATAATATTGGAATTTATATTTATATATGATATATTGGATATATATGATATATTGGAATATATATTTATAGAATGACAAAAATATTTTAAATTAGTTCTTTATGTCATAAGGTATAAAATAAGTATTTTGATAAACATTCATACTGAAAACTTTTATACATGAATAATATTTTGCCAAACTTAACCAAAATAGTTGCTAGAATCTAAACAACAAAAAGTGTATAAAATTTAAAAAATATGTGTCTGTAATTGATGATAGTTGTAAAAGCTTCAATGCTGATACTTTTTGAGCCTATAAATTATGTATGTTTGCAATACTTAAATATACGTACATAAATTAGGGAAGTTAAGAATTCTTTAAAGTGTGCTTTTTAAAATCAAATATGTACTTACTGTTTATGAAAAGAATAATGTGAGAAGCTTGAACTTATTTTACCTATAAATGAAAAGAGAGATCATAAATAACTTGGTATTGCTAAGTACAACATTGCATGTTTTATGTTATTAGTTTACATCATTTAATATATTGTGTTAAATTTCTATTTGGTCAATCACCTGAAATGAATGCATCTTAAAAACGGTAGATATTGTTTTAATAATCAATGTCGGAGTTAATAACAAAACTTATCTGAATGTTATGTTAATATTATATTATTTTTAGTGCAAAAGCCTAAAGAAAGACCTGTTTCTGGGGAAGATCCTACGTATAAATTGAAAGACGAAGATGATGACTGGAAAGTGGTATAAATTTTTTTCCCTAATTATAATGTATAAAATATATGTGTATTGTTACTTTTTGTATCTTAGAAGGAAAAAATAAATAATAAAGGAAAAATCTATTTTAAATAATTGATTATTACTGACAGCATTTCATTTAAAATATCAATATGTTAGACAAAACTGCTTTTAAGTGCAAATTTGCACGAATAATTTGTGAAATGTAATTCTGGAATTTTTTAAATAGGAGAATTACAAATTGAATTACTTTTCACATTTTATTTGCAAGGAATATTTTAACTAGAATATTTGATCAATTTATTCACATAATTCATTAAATAGGAGTAAGATGTTTTTATTGAAACTAAATAATAAAACACTTTTTATTTGAAATTATAATTTTCTTTTTGGAAATATTATAAAATAGGAGAAAGAAAACCATTTTATTTTTGATATGAAATGCTTATTTTGATTTATTAGATAATCAGATTTAAGTATAAAGTAATATATGTAATATATTATTGCAGGGACAAAAAAGTCCAAAAACACCTCAGGGGGCTTCCAGGATGGAAAGAAGATGGGTTGATGTCATGACTATAAACTTATTAATGGCTTATTTAACAAGATATATGTTGGATACTGATAAATTAAGGTGAACGAATAGTTTTTATTGTCTGTTGTTGCTTTAACATTGTATTTAATATTTAAATTTTGAAAATGTTTTATTGAAATCAGTCATTTATATGCATTTTGTAGTTTTATATATGATAATAAAACATATTATATTAGGAAAATTTTTGTGGAACAATTATTTTTTATACCACTTTAATTTGATTTACAAAATATTAATAATTTTATGTTCCAATTATAAGCAGCTCTAAACTTTTAATAGTCAAAAAGATAGTATATTTTTGGTTAGTATTTTTTTAAATTCATGAATGAAATAAGTTAATAAAGATTTCAGTATAAAAGTTAGCAAATTTTATTATAAAACTAATTAAATTAAGTGCTTATTTTCAAAGCATTTAATTTAATTAGTTTGATTAATTTTTATATATTTCACACATAAATTATTTTTAATCGAAAATTTTTAGTTTTGTATTTACAAATTACTTTTTACAATCGTTTTGGAAAGCAATTGCACAAACATAAAGTTTTATTGATTAAATAAGTAAAACTTTTACTTGATATGTCATAAGATTTAACAGTTTCAAACAACTAGTTTAAATTGGAGGAATGCACAACATATGATTTGTAATTATAATGATGTCAGCATTTAATTATATTTTGAATGTAATTCAATTTTCTTGGAACATGTAATTCAATTTTATCATACAAAATTTCACTGAGAACACCAACCATGCAAGTTGTAGGAAATTTCATGTTGTTTACTTCAATGTTTTAAATTATAAAATCAACATTTAATATTAGAAATGTAATATGTCTGGTAAGGAAATTGATGCCAACTTATTACTATTACCGTTTAATAGTAAATTCTTTTAAAGTAGAAAATAATTTTATTGAAAAGAATTTATCTTACAATGTGTTTTTAACAAAGCTATATTTGTTATTTTGTTTTATATGCAATATTATAAATCTTTCATGAAAACAGCATAAAAATTCTTTCCGAATTATGTTTATTTTCCCTTTCAGACACATTCCATTTATACATTAATCCATAGGTTTTCATATTTCTTAAATGACATATGTGATATTTAACAAAGTAAATTTCATCATGTTAGAAAAAATAAAATAGAGGTTGGGGTGCAAAAGTGAAAAAATTGGTGAATCATAAACAATTGTTAGAAAATATTTCAGTTAGCCTTACTTCTTATTCTTTATTTACTTTTCCTAAAATATTTCTTTTCTTTGAATTTTTTTAATTTCTAAAAGTCTTATTTTACCAAAATTTTATTATCAAACTAAAAAAATAAAAATTTTCTTAAAATATCCTACTTTTATCATATTTTACTGTTGTGTGTTCTACATTTATTGTAACTAATAAAATTAAAAGTTCAATAATTATAAGACTTCCAGCTTCTATTTCCAAATTATTTTTTTGCTTATATTTATTAGTTTCTGTTTACATACATAATAGGATCTTATGTTGTGAAAAATCAAACGTAAAGCTAGAATGAAGAAAATACATTTATGCAAAGTTCATAGGTAACTAATGATGATTTCTAAATATATACGAACATGCAAATCCCACCAATTAGCACACTAATTTTTATTTTTCGCAAATTTCCTGAAGATTTAATTTGATTCATTTTTTGATTTTTTTTGATGTCACATTGCTTGTTATCCCAAATAAAAATTAAAATAACAGGTTAATTTTTATTCAGATTAAAAAACAAATTAAGTTTCAGTTTTTCTTTTAAAAAAGTCGATTTTTTTCCTTTTTTATAAATTTTTTCTATATTTTTGAATAAAGTTATGTTATTAAAAATTTTTATTTACAAGTGGAAATTATCTTTTTCATTTTATGTATATTGTATGTATTGAAAAATGTTATTATAACCCACAATAAATCAATTTATTATGACCATCTCTTTTGAAATAAGTGTCTTCATTGTTCTATTAATTTTAGTCTTTTGAACATTAAAAAATTGCTTAAATATTTGTGTTTAGATTTGTTTTAAATTTAGTCTTTTTGTTTTGAAATGAATATTTGAATGCATAAAAATAAAGTCTATAAGCTTTTTTACTTAAAAACCATAAAACTGTAAATTTTTATTTACAAATCTTATATAGAAATAGTTAAGTACTTTAATAACTAAATTATTTTTCATTTTTTTTCAAATGAATTATATTATTAAAGTAGTTGTTTATATTAATAAGTAATATTTAATAATAATAGTAAGATTTAATAATAATTGTAATAAGTAATATTTAATAAATCACACATACAAAGTTTTTATTTAGATGTACTTAAATGTAACTTACATTAAATATGAACAATATGATTTCTCACTGAAAATTAAAAAAAAAAAAATCTTTAAAAAATTAGAATGTTAAAGTTTCCAAGATGAAGAATTTTATAAATGAATAAAAAAATTGTATTAAAATAAAATTTAAAAACAAACTAATATATATAATAATCAAAAATTTGGTTTAATGTCATAATGTATCATATTTTTATATGTTCTAAATTATTTTTTCTATTTATAAAACATGCCATTGTATGTTTTATAACTACAATGGCATGTTTTATATAGAATGAATAAAAATATAGAACTATATTCATTTTATCGAACTATTTGTTGTATTTTGCACTCATTTCTGCTGTGATGTCTTGTTATGTACAAAGGCTTATACGTTGTTTACAAAGTAAATTTTCTGTTTGATAACTATTTTGAGAACAAATGTGTTTTTGTTAATTTTTTTCAGTATAATTAAAGAAAAGATGGAAAAATTTCAATTATATTTCTTAAATTTTCCTTGATTGCATACTTTATTAAGTGCCCTTATTAAAAATAAGAAAACTATAGAAAGCATTTTGCTAAATTCTTTAGATATATACCTTGACAGTAAATATGTCTTGAATTTGTTTCAACAAATATTTGTATGACATAATAATACATGCAAGATAAATAAAATATTGGTGTATTTCATCTTCCTAACTTATATACCTTTCTAGATTCACATAACAATTTTTAAATTTCCTTTAAATTTCAGTAAAGTAATTTTTTTGTTTATTTGATCATTCTAATGGATCATTATCTGATCATTCTAATTTAAAATTATAGTAATTCTCTGGTTCTGGGAACTCCATTTTAAATACCCTCCTATTTAATAAATATATTGCACTTTGATTGAATGTTATTTATTTATGAAATAGCTGATGATGAATGAGATCCCCTAAAAATGGGAAAATAAGATTTTTTGTCGCTATTACTTTTTTTAGAAATAACTAAATATAATTTTTAGATATTTCCTCTTATTAATAACTATGATAAACTGAGTATTTTTATACTCTTTTTTTTCATTATAAATGTTTTATATTTTTAAACATTTTATGTTCTTACTATTGTAAGAATAATAAATGCATGGGTTCTTCTGAAAAAACATAATCTTGATTCTTATTATCGTCTTTTTTTCTAGTTTCAGGAACAAATTATATCTTTATTGTTATGTATGTTTATGGTATTATTATGTTATAAATATATTACATAAAATAAACTTGGTTTAAAATTTAGAAATTTTGATTTAATAGTTTTTATTATATGAAGACTTGTCTCAGTGTTAAAGTAAAATGATTTTGCATTATAATTTTAGACCCAATGCATTTGAAATAAGAAGTCAAGAAGGAAAACCTTCTGCTGTTGTTCATTGTGATGATGCAAATATGTTATCAGAGTGGATAAAGCATATTTCTACAAATATATTACATCTAACCGCACAACAAGTATGCTTATTATTTTATTGAATTTAAATTAATTTGAAGTATTTGTGGGAAAATATCCATGTTCAATGTATTCACAAATTATTTTTCTTTTTTCTTTGAATGTGTAAAGCTGAAATTGCTGGCACGAATTCTATTATATCAATTCATTCCAACTTATATTATTTCTAAACCTTTGCAAAATTCTTTCATAAAAAAGTAATTTATCTGTTTAATTTTTTTTTAAATTTAAATTTTTTTCTATTCTTTAGATTCAGTCTCCTGAACATTGAAAACTTTTTACTGGTACAAATTTCAAATAACAATAAATTTTCAAACTGAGTTTTTCATTATTTATATCTAGCCAATATACTATTTTATATAAATATTTTATTAACTATATATATATATATATAGTTAATATCTAATCTATATATAGTTAATAAAATGTATATAGTTAATAAAATATTTATATAAAATAATCATAAATAAATACTATATATATATATATGATATATATATATATATATATATATATATATATATATATATATATACAGTTAATAAATTGTGACAAAATGACAAATAAGTATAAGATAATAATATATAAGGACTTAATCAGAAAATTACATTTTGAAGCATAATAGAGGCTAAAAAAATTTGTGAAATCATTTAACTTAGCTTGAAGCTAAAGGGTGGAAATTAATAGAATTGTAAAAGTGTCTTTGTTTGTTTCTAATTATATTCAATGTAAGATTATTATTAGTTATGAAATACCAATAGTTGCTTTTCCTTATTGATCCGTCCTACCAGGATTATGATTAATTCAGCAGAAAACCATCATATGGCGGCTTTTTATCGTGACCAATTCACCTGTATTGTTGATAGCTGAAAGAAGACAGTTTCAATCATACATTTCTTCAAGTGTCCTTCCAACATGCACCCATCCTGTAATAGGGTAGGGATAGAGAAAATTTGTTAGACCATATTATTTCCACATATCAATCAACCAGGTTTTATGAATACAATATAATAACTTAATGCTGTTGTTTCTTGTTCTTAAGAGCTCTTTAGGACCATTAAGATATTTCTTAAAACTGAAGGTTTAGAAAATAGAAAAATAAGTATTAGATCTTAAAAGATTTTTTTTACCAAACTCTTCCCTCTATTTAAATAAAGTATCATTAATGAAAATTATTTGATATTTATGGGCAAAATTTGGAAACACATTTTCCCATTTTTTTTTTCAAAGTAAGAAAGCACTTTTCAGTTTGTTTTTTTTTTTTTTTCAAAGTAAGAAAGCACTTTTCAGTTTTTTTTTTTTTTTTCAAAAAGTGGTTCATATTTGTTATTAATATGCTTATGTTGCAGGCATTTGCATCTGTAATTTGTTTTCTTTATATCTATTTAATATCTCCTGATTGTTTGTTTATGTCTCCATTCATTATGTTCTTACTATTTTAATCATTTAAAACTTCTCATCTACAAATGGTAACTCATTTTTAATCAAGTGAATGTTCTTGGCTTTCATCAGTTACTAAAGGCTTTTTACTAAATCCTGCATGTTAAAATGACTTAGATACCATTTTTTTCCTGTAATATTATTCTAAGCATTATTAGACAAGTGAATTGTAACTAAAATGTCAACTTTAGATAATGATGTAATGCCACGATTCTGCCTTTCAAAAGTACCTAATAATATTTTCTCATGAACATATTAATTGTCCATTAACTTATGGGGTGTAAGACAAAATTTAGATTAGGTGGAAAAAAATTCATACAAATTCTTTTTTTTTTTTTTTTTTTTTTTAAAAAAAAAAGAAAAAAAAAAAACTATTGTAACATTGCCTGTGCAGTTAGTTATCTACTAGTTGATAGATTTATGATTCTTCAATAAAAATGTAGTTTGAAATCTGTCAACCATAGAATAAAAATATAGATTATAAAAATTATAAATGTCAACACGCACACAAGAGGTGTATAAAAAAGATTGCATTAAAAAGAGATTTTCAAAATTTTAGTTCATTAATCTGAATTAAAATTATCATTTTGTCTATGTTTGGGACCAACTATTAGTTCTTAAAATCATGGACACTTGTAGTTTTGTGCATCTGCTTATACTGAAACTATAAATATTTTTATTTGCTTATATAAATTATTTGATTCCAAATTTCATTGCTTTTTATTTGTTTTAATGCAATATGAATGTTTTCTTACTTATATATCTTAATAATTTAACATAGTATATTTTATGCAGAAAATTGATATTAATCATAAATAGTAGTCTCCTTTAAATGAGTAAAATTCATTTGAATGATTTAATTTTTTTTTTCTTCTTATAGATAAAGAATTTTAATGAATCACTTCCTCAACCTGATCAGGTAAGATTGATAATTAATTAAATACAGTACAAATTTGTTTTTACTAATTTGTAGAGACTGGTAAAACAGTTCACAAAAAAGAAAGATCGTAAAATATAAAATAATGTATTAGATTATTAAGATCTAAACTTTTTCACCAAATTGCTTTCCTTTATAAATGAAATATTATTAGAAAGAATTATTTATAATTCTCTGTAACAAATACATGCAAAATAAGATTTATACTTAAAAACACTTACATTCATTTAATGTTTGCACTTCACTATTCACTTTTCTGAAGCTCAAACTGTGTTTTGTTTTAAAATTTTAGATCCAACCATCTGATATTTTGAAATATTTTATATTCAGCTTTATAACAAAGCAGTAGGATTTTTTTTTACTAACATTACCATCAATAGGAATGTTCTTTCTTCTCATTTTTCCCACTCAAGAAAGCAAAGCAATTTCTAGTTTAGGTTGGTTTGCTTCGTTGCAATATTTTCGAGAGGGGGATTACTATTTCCTTTTGCTGGTACTGTTTCCTTTTTTCAGATTTTTTTCCAATCTTTAAAACTGTCAAGAGGCTGTTCTTTGGAGCTATATATATTGGTAATTTTCGTTTTTAATATATATATATATATATATATATATATATATATATAATATATATATATATATATATATATATATATATATATATATATATATATATATATATATATATATATATATATATATATATATAATATATATATATATATATATATATATATATATATATATATATAAATTATATTTCAAAATTTTCTTTTTTATTTCAATTGATAAGCATGTTTGTTTCTTTTACTGCAGCAAATACTGAATGGAATCTGTTAAGTCTTTCTTGACAAAACAAGATTTCATAAACTGAGTTGCTAAAATGAAATGTAATCAGCTACTGAACAAACTAGAACACAAAACTTTAAAGAGTGTTTCTGTTTTCTATGTGAAGGAGAGAAATTTTTTTTTCCTTTTTATGTGTTCTTACATACAAGAAAAACAAACAGTTTGAATTCATCCCTATGGTTCTTTCCCATTAAATGTCTGATATCATTGTATCTTTAATTTAAGTTGCAACATTTTTCTAGAATGCTTTCTCGTGTCACTTAAGTGTGTAAGAATGAATGGAGTTCTCATACGTTATATAAAAATTCATCAAATAAATATTGAAAAATATCAAATTATAAAAAATAAATAAGTAAGAAAAATTATTTGTCTGAATCAAAAATTCATAAGAAAGTGATTTTTGAAAATTTTAGTTTTTAAAATTATTATTGTGTCTATGCTGTTAATATAGATACTAGACACTAGTTTGTATAAGCGTGAATGTTTATAAATTATTGATTCATAAAAATGAGCATCTATTATATTACCTTTCAACATTACTTTTTCAGTCTGTAACTCAATACAGATTGTTTATTTTATGCATAAAATGAAAATAGGATTACATTGTAAAAATAATAAAAAATACTATTATACAAAAATTTTCTATGTCAAGATGTAAAGAGTATGAATGCTGTAGAATTAGGTTTTAAAAGGTATCTAACACGCACATTCTATGCATAGAAATAACATTTATTATAAACATTTTAATATAAAAACTAGACAAAATATATCAATAATTAACAGTGATACAACTTGGACATTCTGTTAATCACTTTTTAGATATGTAGGTAAGTATGCATTATACAGTTTTTTATTCATGTTCACTGTCAAAGTTAATATTTATTATCAAAGCAAAATACATGACCTTTACACTAATGTGACTGAAGTTTTACTAAATTGCTGACAGAAATGTTTTAGTAGCTTAAACAGTCAACAGTTTAATTATTGTTAAATATTCTCAAAATGAGAAAAATGTTTTGAACAGCAGTTCACCAACTTATTTCTAAGAAATGATAAGTCAGCAACAGAAGAAAAAAAATTATAATGAGTTATTCAAATTTGAAATGTATGTTTTTATGGAAAACTTTTTTGATTATTTCTATATTTTTAGAAGTACTTGTCACTGAATTAATTTATTTAGTAATGTTTTATATTTTTATGTAATTTTATAAGTTTTTAATATTGATAAATTGCACTAGGATAGTAAAAGTTGCCCTATAAAATAAATATTGGGACATAAACGCATTGATATTTTTTATATGTAGTATATTCTTTTATTTTTCATAGTTATTTTAAAGGATTGATGAAAATATTTTATTAAAATATTAAGATTAACTCAAAATATGTTTAACATAAATCATTCTCAGAATGTATAATCTAAAGAATGAAATTGCCTATTGAGGTACTACCATTTTAAACATTTTGTTTCTAACAAAAATGTCACTGTAGTGTCTCCACATTCTTTCCTCAAAATCTGTAGAGTCTACTGATTTTTTCCCTCCAAAGTTAGTGCCTATGGTAATATATATTTGAAGGAAAAACTTAAAATTAAAATAGAAAAATATTTTTTCTGCTAAGAAATGTGATTCATTTTTAGCATACTATCTCAAAAAATGCATACATGCTTTGATTTTATTATATTTTCATATAATTTCCTCAACAAATTTTTAACTTTTGGGCTAGTGAATGAAGTTTGCCAGTTTTCGTACTACTAAATTGCTGAACTTGTGGAGAGTTAGAGTTTTTTTAATTGGAGAAGGGAAATTCATAGCATTTGGTTTTGATAGTGCTGGTAATTGGATCTGCTAAAATGATTTGAATGAATATTTAAAACCAATAATAAACTATTGTAAAAATATACCATACAAGTAATATTGTGTAATAATGGGCTTGGGAAGCTCTACTTCTGTTTTATCAATATTGTGCATGTTCCACACACAAGTTCATTTTCCATACATCGCCATCTATTGGAAAGATTGGTTTTTTATAATTATGTCTAAAAACTCCTATGGCTCTGGGAATAAATGGGGAAATTTCAAGTCTAAGATCACATTAATTTTTCTTATAAGGTTGTAATTGAATAACTTAAATATACTTTGTATGATTGCAGGTATCCATTCCCTGTTTTTATAATTTTAAGAATGATATAAAGCTTTGGTATTAAATATTTTATTCATAATGTATCACCTATATGTTATAGATATGTATTATATATCCATTTAAAATAGTAATTATAATGATAAAGTTATGTATTGACTGTTTTAGATAATGGAAAACAAAAGTTCAGTTTGTGTCACCAGAGTTCAGTAGTTTTGAAATTTGTGAATATTTGAACAATATCAAGTTAAAATGTATACTAAATAAATATTTGAATTATGACTTAATTTTTAAATAATAAATTATATTTTATAATTTAAATAATAAAAAAATTAATTAATTCCATGTTTATACTTGAGTGCATATTTCTCAATGGATAAGAACAAAATCAAGTAATATCCAATTATTTCTCCGATTTCTTTCGACAAAAAAGACGTTTCTGAGATTAAATCCTAGCTGATAATCAAAAATGTATTTCATATGGTATTATGTGATGGAAAATAATCTAGAAATCAACAAATGAAATTCAGAATGTGTTATGACTACAAAAAATATAATTTGCTACCTATTTTTCTAATTGACTAGTAAATAATTTTTCTTATTTTGTTTCATCTTTCAAAAAAAAAAATATATATATAGCAAACTAATACATGAGCTAATTTATTAGTTTAAATTTAAAAGTAAAATAAAATCTTATTTTAATTAAAAGAAAATGACTTTTATCATTAGGAGACTGAATATTATGCAATCAATCTTGCAAAATATAAAATATTCAAATAAAAAATTTTATTGAAACATTTTATTTACCAAAGTTAATGCCTTTTGACTTTCATATGCTTAATATGTGTGTTTGATTCTGTTGTCTTACTCTTCATGATCTAATCAAAGGCAACATCAAATCACAAGCTCATGAATCTTCAAAAACCATAGACAGTAAGAAAACTTAAAAAAGTCGATCGTATTTAAATCTGCATGAATCAATATAATGTTAGAAAAGGCCTGCAATGATTTGCAGTTTGCACTCTTTGAATAGGTATTTTGGTCAAAGAAGACATACTATGTGTGCACTTGTGAACCTTCTGATGGATTAAATAACAGTATCAATGTTGATGGTTGATGGTAAAAGCACAACCTGGAGTCTGCCTATTACACCAGGGGTGGTTTGTAGTTTTCCATAGCTTTTGATTTTAGATTTTTATCTTGGAGCAAATCTCAGAGGAGGTCAGAAATGATTTGGGAAGAAGAAAAAGTAAAGATTACAAAAGAAAAGACTAGAAATTTTTATAGATCAAAGTGTGAAGCATCAAAGGGCAGAAGTCTGAACTTGCTCTCTTTATCTCCAGGTTTTAACTGAGCATAAAGAAATTATCTTTATTCCTTGGTTGGAAGTACTGGGAGGATACAGTCTTAATGTTCTGCCCAGTGCCCTCTTCTTCATTACACTGAGGTGATCTGCATGATTTGAGAGCTTCATTTGATTTGATTTTGCAGTTCTTGGATATTTCTTTATTGCCTATATCTTCTGTAGATAATTTTTTCCATTTAGAAATTTATCAAAATTTTAGAAATACTGTCATACATAACAGAAATATAATAAATTATTTGCATATTTTTTTGCAATGTATTCTTACTTTACTTTCAGCCTGGCATAAATTTAAAGTGACATAAAATCAGAATACTTTTTAACTTGAAAAATTTTAGATTCGTTTTTAATTTTTTTAATTATTTTTAAATATGATTTCAACTGCTGTAAAATTGATATAATTATAATGTAACGTTAAAAGAATCCATGAGATTTATTTTCTATTACACTTGATATTTTGGGATATTTTTTTTTTTTTTTAAATGCTTGGCAATATTTAATTCTAAGTCTTAAAAAGCTGAAGATTTGTTGCATGAAATTTTTACTGTAGTATAACTGTACAGTATCTGTTATGAAAATATCTTTATAAAATCGCTTTTTCTTTTCAGATATCTTATATGGGATGGATTAGTGAAGGCAGTCCAGCACCACAACCTTGGTACAAATGGCAACCTCGTTTTCTAGCTCTGAAAGGAGCAGAATTGTTTATGTTTGAATCACCACCTGTAAGTGATATGCACATTTTCTTATGTGAAGAAATACTACATCCTTTTTTTTAAATTGAAGTTATAATAAAGATGTTTCAATTTTTTTCCAACATTAAAATAATATTTTTGTGGAAAGTCTTAGGTATATATGTAGTAAATAGAAAATAATAATTCCATTCCCAATATTTTAAGCATGTGCTATTTTATAAATTTAATATAATTTGTTAAACTGAAAAGAATAATTTTTGTAACTTTGATGTTCATAGATTTTAATCATTTGCTTCTTCTGAAACTATTGAACGAAGAACAATAAATATTTCAAAAATAATCAATGGCAATATAAATTATTATTTAAAAATAACTGAACAACTATGTTTTTTTTTTTTAGTTTATACAAATAAAAATTAAAGTGTTATAATCATTTGATAAGATCATGAAAATGTAGACTTCCCTGGATTAATTTCATTCTACACTTTTGGATTGAAATTCTGCAAATCTAAATTTATTTTACCAAGTGCAATTTGACTTTCATCATAAAATTTTATTGTGAATACAAAACTTGAATTATAATTTAAAATTCTATCACTTAAGATATTACTTTAATAAATTACTGCTCAGAAAACTGCAATAAATTGAGCAGTTCATAGAACTGAAACTGGAAATAATTAAATTTTTTTATTGACCTTTACTATGCTAATTTTTTTATTTTTCAAACTTTAGCTTTATATAATATCTAAAATAAAAATAGGATTTCTAATATAGATTACTAACAGTTTCAAATATATAGATTTTAGTTTGTGAATTTTTCACAGATATGTCTAATTTGCAAAATTTCCATTGAATACCAGAGTTTCTAATGTTTAGAAAATTTCTTTATCAGCGAACAATTTAAATGTGTAAATTTGTAATTCGAATACAATCATTCAGAAATAATGGTTTTCACAAATGCCATTACTACTTGAATATTAGGATTTTTCCCCACCTTTCTAATACATAATTTTGATTATTTTTTAAAATGTATTTTAATGGTCTTATGAATTGTATAAATGTAAATTGGCTTTGCTTTTGCAGCTTTTGTGTATGTAGTAACTGTATTCACTCTAATGCATCCAATAACTTTAAATTTTATTACATTCAGTTGATATGCATCTTTAAAAAATAATTAGTAAAACAAAAATTTAATGATATTCATCATTATAAAATTAAAATTTTCGTATCTTTGTAGGTATATACTGAGCATAAAGTTGCAAGTACTTACATGTTAGAATAAAAAATTTTCCAATGAAAATAATATTTTTACATAAGCTATAGTTTATAGTTTATGCACAATTATTATCCATTAATATATGAAATAAACTTAAGTGTTTATATTTAGTTTTTGTTAACAGTGATACTTATGTATGTATGTATACATACAAAGTGTCTTTATGAAGCATTGCTGAATGATTGATTATTGCATATATTCTTAAATGTTGTGTTAATGACATAAATCATGACTGTTTCAATATCTCAGATTATAAATTTTTCAATGAAAATGTTTTTAAAATATCTAGATTTATTAGAATAAATTTAGAAATTTCTATAAGTTTAAAATATGTGTTTCAGATAAAATTATTAAATTGTTGAAATATATTTGTTCAAATTTATTGTTGTTTCTTTCCATAGTTATGTATCAAGTTTTGCTTACGTAAAATTTTATAAAGTTATCCACTGTATATGAAACTAGCCTAACATAGGTTTGTGTATCTGAGTTATTACTTTAGCTTAGGTTGTTAATAGTTTTTTAGAATCCACTTTAAATTGTAGTTCATTCTCTGATAGCCCTTACATGATGCATCATTCATTTCAACTAGACAGACAGTCGATATTCAACTGTCATTTTCATTGTTGAGCATCAAATGAACTAACCAACATAATATGTGATATAAAACAGTGTATTTAAATAATAAATGAATGTTAAATAATAAATTAAAACATATTTTAACTAGCTATATCTGAGTAGTAAATACTTTTAAGTATTACTGTTGACCACATATGCATTAAAATTATTTATTAAATTGCAAAAATATATATAACTGGAAATCATTATCATTTTATTATTATTTATTTATTACTCATTTTATTATTTTTTAAACTTCTGTTAATTATTGAATTTACAGAGTAATGTACAGTCTCTTTCAAACTGTCCTAATGTGTTCAAAGTTTATCAAGCCATGTTAAAAATATTAAAGGTAAGAAAATTCCCTTTTTGTTGCTTAATTGATTCTATTGCTTTATTGAAGATTTGTAAAATAATTATTTTTAAATATTTACTCTATTAATTATTGAAATAAGTTATAAGTTTGTGTTTGTTAATAAAATCCTGGTAAAATAATTTAATTGGAATTAGAAAAACATCGAATGTTAAGATTGATTTTGTATTTCTTCTAAGGATGATGTTTAACTTAAACAACAGTTTATTCTTAAAAATTATCTATTCATTTTAAATTAAGGTGTTTATTTTTATATTGCATAAATATTAATAAAATGGAAAATAAAAACTGTGTTTTTATTTCTTAGTGTGTACTTAATTCAATATTTAATATTGATTGTTACAAATATTTGCATTTATTATGTGTTTAATATTTAGTTTACATTCCATTTATTTTCAAAAATTATTCAAAAATGAGATATGATATTAATAAATCTTAACTAAATAAAAATTGGAAGAATTATTTATATTTATTAAAACTTTGTATAAAACATCTCTTATTGCTAATTTTTTTATAATGTTTTATTACTTGCTATTTTTATTTCAATTTAAAATAAATTACAATTAAAGTAACATTCATAGTTGATAAGAAAGCGAGCAATATTTCCTTTCAATATTATATTGAATCTTATAAATCAATATTATTTCACTCTTGAAATAGTACTAAATTTTATATTATTTACTTAATAAAGAAAGTTTGATAGGATTTCTTTAAATATGTTGTATGATTTTTTTTCGATTACTCAACAAATAAGCTGTTTTTTTTCCCTAAAATTACAGAGTTATTTATAATTACATAACTTGAAAAAATTTTGAAGCCATTTTTCTTAAAATTCTTATTTGATTTATAAAAATCATCATTTGAATATGTTATCATATTCAGCAATGAAATTATTAGGCCCGACAAATATTAATAGTTTTTTATATTTTTTTTACGATAAAATTCTAGGTTTACAAAAAATAAAGATTAATTAGTTATGTTACATGAAAAGATTTCATTTTTGAATGTAATTTATCTGGATGACTATTCTGGATTTTTGTGATTTATCTGGATTTTTGTGAGCAATTTATTTTATAGAATTTTATTGAATGATGCTATTAACAATTTTTTTCCATAATTTTTATTACTTTTAATGGTATTTTGGAAATTTAAAATTTACTGACTGTTGCTAAAAATATTATATAGTATGTATACTATCAATTCTAATTCAATATGAAAAATTTGTGTGTGTGCTGTGTGTGTGTGTGTGTGCTTAAGCTTTTTAAATTTAAGTTCCTGACATGTAAGTCAAGTATTTATTTTGTGAAATGTTTTTTATTTTAAGATGTTAATTTATATGCTGCAAAATACAGAATGAAAAAATAATAAATGTAATAGAAGCTTTTTTTATTTTCAAACAAATAAATAAACCAACAAAAATAGCTATTGTTGGAATCAGTAATTAAAGAATCCTTCTATTAAAAATAATTTTACTATTACTATTATAGAAAATAATACATTAATTTACTATTATAGAAAATTTATTTATTTTGAATAGTATTGTCTTTATTGAGTCATTATTAAATTCCTTTTTGTGACCCTATATAAGTAACAGAATTTTAGTTAAAATGAAGATTTGCATTATTATTCTGTTACTTAGAATCAAGATACAAATCATTAATTTCATTTCTATTGATTGTAAAGCAGGGGCTTTATTGAGAAACTTATTTTTATATTATCTGGAAACCTTTTATTTCATACAGTGTGAGACTATATAAGTATATCGATTGAATTCTAATAAAACAGTAAAATAAACTATTCTATGGATACTTTTTCTTCTATTTATGATATTTTTAGGATACTGAGTACATTGATGAACGGCAACATTGCTTTATGCTTCACACAGGTGTTTCTGATACGCATTACATGTGTGCAGAAACAAAAACTGAACTTCTTAGAATAGAAAATGGATGGCATCGAGCTACTTACAACGCTGTCACTAGATTAGGGGTAATGTCTTTTGTAAATTATTTTTATAAAAAGAAAGTAAACGGAATTGATTGAATGATCTCAAATTTCATTAATTAATGCTATTCATGTACTTCTTCAAATTAAATATAAAATAATTAAAAAAACTTTATATAATTTGTATGCTGCAAAATGCAGAGTAAAAAAATAAAAAAAAATAGTGAAATTCATTCATTTAATTTTATTTTCATACACATAAAAATAACTATGTTTTATAAGTTTAATGTCATAAAACATAGTTTTGTTCATTTTTTCCAAATACAGTATTGCATTCAAAATATCTTTTTGAAGTTTTCACTTTTGATTTTATTTAAAAAAAATGACAATTTAAATTTTCATATGGAGAATTTTACTTATCTTTCTTTTTTAAATTTTTTATAAATGACATTGTATGTAATATTTTTCATTGAGGAAAAGAAACTATCAATTCAAAGTTGTTCTGAGGATATGTTACATTTATTTGAAAATCAATTAGAAACTAGAATTTATTCATTTAAAATTTTAATATTACTAATACGTTTTCATTGAAAGGAACAGTAATTATAAAAGTAACATAGTGTAATATTTTCTCATCATGATTTTAATATATATTTTTATATTTAAATAAATAAATGTTTTTATTAAACAATTTATATATTGGTACAATGTTTATATATTGGTCCAATATGTGTGTGCCCTGTGTAGATAATGTATTTAAAATCAAACATTATATATTAAGAATTTAGTTGAGGAATGCTAAGAATAATTTTCAGTTGAATTTATTGAACTTAATCTTTGTTATTGATAAATGCTTTTGAACTGTTAAGAAAGATGAATAATCCATTTTTCTAAAAATATTTGTTCACAAAAAGATCAGTATATAAATTTTTTTGAAAATATCATTTGGTAACTATTCTGCATATTATTTTCTACTTTAAGCATAATAGTTGATAACCTTGAATTTTATTACTTGTCTGATTTTAAATTCTTTCATATATGTACCATGAAACTAAATTTATATATTTTTATCTTTTTACATGCAATTTTGTTAGCATTTGCCTAATTGGTGCAGTCTGCACACAAACTGCATTTTTTTTTTTAATAATGTAAAATGTATTTTTTTTCCTTATAATTTCTTAAATTTCATAGTTTTTGGTGATTACATTTTGTGTGTAAGTTGATTTTTTTATGGAATTATTTAATATTTATTTCATTGAAACACTTTTTATGTGAAATATTTGTTTATATCTTATTTTAAAATTAATCAATATATAATTCCATCTTAAGTATAAATTTAGTCTAAGGATTCACATTTTATACTTTCAGGAATTCAAGTGTTAAGGAATCTTTTATTACCAAATTATGAAAAGTTTATAATTTATTACAAAAATTATGATGTTCTTTAAGTCTAAAAATTTGGGTTAAATATATTATATACTTAGATTCAATAAATTTTATTTGCAAAGAGTAAAAATGTTTAGTTGTAAATTATTATTTTTAACAATAAGTTTATTTTTCAATTAAGCTTTTAAAATGTTCCATCTGCAATTTCAAAAATTAATAAAAGCAATTATTTTCTTGATTAAAATATTAGTGTATAAAATATGTTTTACTAATATATTTTTTAAAATCTATCTGATGTAAGTTATAGAAATATTTTTATTCTGCTATATGTAGATTTAATCAATAATTTAAATGATATTATTTACTATTATCAAAGTTATTTAATTTTAATATTGTATATTTTTAGAGCAAAACATTTTCTGTTGTTTATAAAGGAAACACTGGTGGTTTGACTTTAGATTGGAATATGGGATTTGCTTTATATGATACTGAAGCAAAGGTATTTAGTTAATTTTATGTATAATACTAAAATTATTAATTTTCATTATTATTGCATTTTATAAGACTTTCAATTACCATGGGAATTTTCATTCATTATAAATTATTTCTCTTGATTCTTAACTAAAAGTGACTGTTTTAAAATTAATTTTTATTATAAATACCTTTGGGTCTAAGTTGTCTTATAAATTACTGTAATTAACTAACAATAATGTAATTAAAGTAGAAAATTTTTGAGTGGTTGCTTGATGAAATTTTATAGGTTTCCTAATGTTAATCATGAACTAGTATGAAATAGAAATAATAGTAAAATTATGCTTATCAAATAACTATAGTGATGCAAAAGGTGAAATAAGTTTGTCACTTTACTCATTTTCATTTAATTTGTAGAAAGTAAAGCCATTAGTGTTTTAAATAGTTCTTAAGAATTTCACTAATTATTTGATTAACTTTGAAATAAAAAATACATATTTTGTGGTTGCCTTTTTTATTTCTTTTAAGTCCTATTGCTTACATAAATTTCTAAAATTAATATGGAATAACTAAATAATTTTAAATGATCTTGTTTTTTGATATATGAGTGGGAAAAATTATTTTGGCAAAAGAACCTTTCATTTAAATGAGGGCTTCTAAATTAAATGGTAAAGTAACTTTCATATATTTTGATGGGCTACACTGTAGATTTCTTCATTAACACAGAAAAGAAAAATAAACCACATACTTAAAACAAATATCTTATTTTTGTAGTAGTTTTAAATAATGTTTTTGGCATGAATTACACATTTTGTGTTATATATATATATATATATATATAATATGTATATATATATATATATATATAATATGTATATATATATATATATATAATATGTAATATTATGTAATATATTAATATATAACACACTGAGCAAAAATTAGAATCTAATCCTAGAATCACCAAAACTGATAATTTTTATTTTAATAAAATTATAATTGGCTATTTTTGGTTTGCAGATTATTTCATAAGTGATTGCAATTTATATATCAATGATCTATGATTTTTTTATACAGTTTTCTAATCAATTAAAAATAATATTCTAAGAAATAAAATATTTTATACTTTGTTTTGTATTTATTCCTTATATTGAATTTAATATTCAATTGTACAAAATGTAAAATATAGTATATTTTTATAGGATATCACATTGAAATTATAAATGATATATACAAATATACAGGGGTGGGACAAAAATATGGAGACACCTTGGAAAAAACACGTTTCCTTGCCTCATATGGTGTAGGAAACCCGTTGACATTCAAAACAGCTTGCAGTCTTCTTGGAATGGATAAATACATTTCCTGTATGTTTGCCAATAGAATATTGTACCATTCTTTGGGCAGAACGATGGCAAGTTTAGATAACGAAGTTGGCGGTGGATTAGTGAGAACGCACTTTCCGCTCCAATGTAGACCACAAAGATTCGATAATATTCAGGTCTGGTGACTGTGGTGGCCAGGGGAGATGCGAAAAATCATCCTCATGCTCAGAAAACCAGCCCTGGACAGTTTGAGCTGTGTGAACAGGGACTTTGTCATCTTGAAAGACACTATCACCATTGTGTAACAAAGTTTGTACCATGGGATGGACTTGATCTTCCAAAATGTTCACATAAGTCTTGGCAGTAATCTGCCCTGACAGAGTTATCATGGGGCCAGCAGATAACCACGATATAGCTGCTTAAACCATCACAGAACCCCCGCCATGTTTCACTCTTGGCAACAAGCAGACTGTATTACAAGCTTGAGATGGCATTCTCCAGACGTAAACTCGGCCAGAAGTGGGAAACAATGTGAAAGTAGACCATAATCAGACCATATTACTTTCTTCCACTGCTCTATAGTCCAAGCTTTATCACTTAAATACCACTTTTTCCGGTTACAGGTATTATCATCACTGATGAATGGCTTTTCAATTGCAGCATGGCCAGCAATTCCCTGTTTATGAAGCTCCCTTCAAATTGTTTTGATACTCACAGGGTTTGATAACATGTCATTCATTTCAGTAGTAACTTTTGTAGCTGTGTTCTTCTTATTTTTCATGATAATCTTCCTTAATGATCGTCTGTCACGATCACTCAGCACACACTTTCGACCATGCTGTGATTTAGCGGATGATGTTTTTCCACATTTCAAATATGTAGAATAAATATTCGATACAGTACCTCTTGAAACACTGAACACCTCGGCTAACTTGCTTACAGAAGCACCTACTATACGCGCTCCAACAGTTTGCCCACGTTCAAAGTCTGTTAACTCTGACATAATGCAATTACTGCCTCCCATAACAGTGCTCCGACAATGAATGAACTGTGCAGAACATTTACGAAGTTATAAAGGTGGCGTCAGTAGCCTAAAACACCAGCGCCACCTACATATTTCATTAAAATCAATCTTTCTTTTCAAGCATGTATTTCACAAGGTGTTTCCATATTTTTGTCCAACCCCTGTATATATATATATATATATATATATATATATATAAACAGGTTTTATAAGAGATAAGGAGATTATAATTATTTTAGCTTATATGTAAATCATTGCATTATTACACATCACTCATCAAAAATCTATCAGGCATAACTTTGTATCATCTCATTAATTCTATTACAATCAATTGCAGCTAAGTTCTTGAAGGTAGTTTCAGAGATGTCTTTTTATATTATTTTGATTTTATATTTTTCAGAATGCAGAATATAAATCTTAACTTTTTAAATCTTATGTAAAAAAACTTTAAACAATAAAAGTATAAAAATTGTTGAAAATAAATTATTTTTCATTTTTTCAATTTGCTGATTTCATTTTTCTTTTAAGAATGTTTTTATGTCAAATTTAGCTGTAAAATTTTAGATATGTTATATTCTCTTTAAATGTTTTCTGAAAAATCATCCCTGCACTTAAATAAAAGGGTACATTGGAATTCTTTAAAATTAACAAAATTAATCTGTTAAACTATTTAAAACTCTTACCTGTTCTGTTAGCTGATTTATGTTTTTAAACCATTAAAAATCATTACAGACAAAAGAAATAAATTATCAAAATATGAAGTGTACAACTCAATAAAAACAATAAATTTGACACTCCTTATAAATTTATTGAGAAAAGTGTATATTTTTTCAGATATTTGCTCTTGTGTATTATAAAGTTTTTGACTCGTTTAAAAAGTTTCCTATCAACGAAGCACTTTTTATTTTAATTTTATATTGTTGTTTCTCATTTCAATGCTTCAATTGAAGCTATACACAGATAAGTTTGTTTTGGATGTTAGGTTTTTTTTTTCTTTCTTTATTGTCATCTATAAAAGTATTCCATATTGAGTATCGCATTTCAAGCAGAAGAACAAATAATGTAACTACTTTTTTGCATCAAGTTTTCATTACAATTCTTATTTATCTTGCAATAAATTTAAGAACAGCTTTAGATTCATTTGGACAGTCTGCTGATCAATGTTCTAAGGTTTTTAATATGTATATTTTGTTATTGCTTTCTGAAAAATTTTCTTTCCAGAAAGCAATAACAAAATTTTAACAAAGCAACATTTCCAGATAGTAATCTTACGTTGGAACACTTGAAAACAGTGGCCTATATTTATGTGCTCTAAAATAGGAAAGTCAGACAAAATTTCGCAGTACCTATCTTGATATATATATATATATATATATATATATATATATATATATATATATATATATATATATATATATATATAAAGCATAAATGGAAAACCCCTCTCCCATTGCTTAACAGTGATTGAGATTGTGGCTTTCCACACAGAAGAGTGATTATAGTTGATTATAATCTATGTTGAGCTGTTCTTATTAATAGTTTTTGATGTTGGTGATTGCAAAGTTATTAGTAACACAAGAATTGTGATCTCTTTCAACAATACTGGGATGATTTCTAATCACACTGCCATAACTGAAATTTATTATTAATATTTTTATAAAATGCAAATGAATTACATATTTTTGGGAATACTAGGAATTCAATATTAGCCACTGTCTTGAAAGTTCAATTGATATATAGTTGAGAATTCAGTGAATCAATATTGGTTTACAGAATATTAACAGTTCCAGATTAGTAGCTTGCCTGAAGAATAAAAGGAAATTATTTTGAAAATTAAACATTTCTAATATCTGAAATTACTATATCACTGAATATTAAACTGAATCTCTGATCTGAAAATTTGATAATCTTGGGATGATGTGATCTATTTGGGGAATTATTAAAGGCTTTTCGTTATTCTCTTAAATAACAGGCTGTTATTTCTAAATATTAAAATATAGTCAATAAGAAAAAAAGAAATAGAAAGAATGATAATAAGAATTCAGTTGTGTATGTGTATAACAATGTGACTCAAGTAAATGCTAAATTAATCAAATATGCAATTTAATTACAAGTGTTTTCCATGTGAAAAAATCCATTAATAACAGGGTATTAAAATGTATGCTAAATTATTTGTTATCTGACCAGCAAAAGTCATTGGAATCTCAGAAAGAAAGAATGGAATCATAATTTCGAAAAATAAATGTGAATGCAGTATTTTTAATAATAAAAATAATATATTTTCACTAAGCAATATTAGGTATGTAAATGATAAAAAAATGGAAGGGAAACAACATTAGATGTGTTACTAATTTAGAATATTTTGGAATATATTTCAAATATTCTCTTGAAAAACCACAAGATATGAATAATGATAATATGAAAAATTTACCAAAAATGAACAAAACTAGGTTTTTCCTCATAATATGTTAAAAAGAAAATTTTTGGATATTGATCAAACATAAGAAATAATGCAAAGTTTTAAAGAAGTGAATCAGACTCTTCTCTTAAATTGGGTGGATTACTTATAGACAGAATTAATAGAAGTTTTCATGAAGCTCGATTACATTTTTAAGAGATTTATGTCTCACATTAAGCTGGAATGGAAAGTTGTGTAAAGGATCAACAATTTTAAATAACTTTTCATTTAACAGAATGAAACTGTTCTAGTAAAGTGATTTCTGACAAAATATTATCATTGAAGCACATACACACAGTCATTTTATTAATACAATAATTTATTAAAAATTTTAAGGATTGAGCAAATATAATTCTATTTTTGTATTTGCATTTTGAGTCATAATTCACGTTTGAGCAAATAAAAAACCTAGTAATAAATGAAGCATGATTATATGCATGTTATTAATTGATTAATCTTATAAATAATTAGATATTAATTTCAGATGATGCAATTTTTTTATGAAATAAGTAGAGAATTGTGATACATTGAATAAGTAATTTTGCCAACATTAATGAAAATAAATATAACATTTAAAATAAATATAACAAATATGATTCATTAAATATATCATTAATTTTACAACATAATTTTTCTAAACTAAAACAAAACTGACTGTGATAAATATTTATGAAAGCATTTTTTTTGGTACTCTCTTCTGACAAGCAGTAAAATATATTCCTTATGATAAAATTGCTTATGCTATATGCTAGGTTTATTTAAAGGCAATTCTGTTTGTATCATATTCAGTTATTAATTTTAACTATATACATTTGAATATTATAAATATTAGCAAAGTATTTTTGTCAAATTATCAGAAAGTATTAAAATTAGGACATTTTTTTAAATATTGTACAATATGTTTTTTTAGATTAGATGCTCTGGCATTGTTTATTAATTTATGACTTTCCTACTGTTTGTAAATACTTTAGCATATTTTACTATATTGTTCATATCATTCACCTAACATTTGGAGGGAATATATGAATCTCATAAGCATTATTTGATTAAATTATAACTTGAATATGTATTTTTTTTTTAAATTTCATATATCATGTGTGATTTTAAATGAAAATAAGATTGACCTATTTATGTGCAGTTTTACATTTAATATTGAATATAATTTATGCAGTTTTTTGTTCTCATATTTTTTATTTGCTAATATTATATGAATCTTAATTTTTAAAATTACAAAATTAAAATTAATTTTAGTGCTATGCATGGAGGTATAAATTTTCACAATTAAAAGGATCATCTGATGATGGAAAAAGTAAATTGACATTAAACTTTCAACACCCTGAAAAGAAAGAAATTGAATCAGAGGTGAGCTTTTTGTATTTTTATAAGATTAGTTTAAATCATTCTTTCTTGGAAGTAGAACATCTTTTGTAAGATATGTTTTTAGTGTTCCACTCTTTTAAGCATTTTACATTTTAGTCTTTTTCTTACAATCTGAATTTTTGCTTTACCTTCCCTTCTTTATTAATTCATCATGTATTTAAACTAGGCAAAATTTTTAAAGTGTACATATTACTTTTTTACTATTGTTAGAAAACTTGTATTTCAAATATTTGTTATATATTTTTTAATAGTATATTTTTTCATAAATTGTACTTCAAATATTAAATTTTTTACATTTTTTTGTATCAAATATTTTCTTAATTATTCTTTTGATGCAAAAATGTATAGTATTAAATTTTCAGGAATATTGCAGCATTAAAAAATTTTAATAAAAGTACTATATTTTTAAAAGTATTTCCTAAGTTTTACTTTTGTCGCCAAAATTTTTAAGATAATTATTAAGATTATCTTAAAAATTTTGGCGACAAAAGTAAAACTTTTGTCGCCAAAATTTTTAAGAACAGAAAAAGATCACAATTAAAAGTTGGGAGATATGAAATTTTCTAAAAATTAGACAAAATAAATTATGTAAAATTAATTAAAAATTAACATAGTTTCCTTCAAACTATCAAGTTTTCTGCATTATTAAAAACATAATTATAATTTTAATGGAAAAGTATTTTTTATAATATATAATGATTATTGTTTGATTTTACATTATTTATTATCAATTAATGTTAAGAAAGGAATTTTTTATATGCTTTTTTCACAAATATGATGGAATTAATGTTGAAATTGAAATCATTTTGGAAGTAAATAAAGCAATTATCAGTATTTTTTAAGAATAAAAACATGTTGACTGAATTACGATATTTGATAGAGTTATTTCATTCACTCCTTTACATGAAATCTGAAACTCCTACTGTTGATGATTTCTTCAAAATAATGAATTTGTATGATTTCTTTTGAAATGCATAGTTGGAGTTCAATTCATAATCTAACACTAGAATGAAGTAATTAAGCATTTTTAATGATCAACTTCCTATTTTATAAAGGTCTTGAAAGTTTTTTTTACTTTGTTTAGTCCAGAATTCTGTAATTTTATTCTCATTAAAGAGGATATTCTTCTTATAGACTTATTCACACCACAGCTTTAAAAATTATCAAAAGATAGAGATTGTTTTCATTTTTCATTTATTTATTTTTTATTTGTTAAAAGCTTTAAAATACTTTTTTGGTATTGATAAGAATATAGGTTGAAATTATACATGATGAGTTGGATTTTATTTGGTTTAAATGGAAACATGTGTATGCTACTTTCATTTTTGCTGTATTTCCTCTATGTCTATTATTATTATTTTTTTTAAATTCATATTTTAATTGTTATATACTATACTGTATTGTAAGTTAATTAAATCAAGGACGTATATACATTCACATATTTCAAATTATTTGTATCTAAATTCATTGATTATTGTGTGCTAAAAAATGGTCTTTACCAAAAAACAAACAAAACTATAAAGCAAAAATTATGTAATCAAACTCCTTAGGATTAGATAAAATTTTAATGATAGGCATTTTGAAGATCTTATAAAGTTTCTACAGTGCAGGTTTGTTATAAAATAATTGGCTTTGTCAAATTAGGAAGATTTTGATGATGCACATAGCAATCAAAATATTATATATTTTAAATAAAGGTGATGATTAGCCAAAATGCTATCTCTTCGATTTTCTGTAGATAATGGCGGGAAGTTTTGAGCCAAAGTTATCAAGAGAACTTTTCAACCAATGTTTACTTAATTTATCTTTAAGATACCATACCTTACAACCAACAAGGGATGTAGGAAATAGTATAATAAATATATCAGTATTTTCTTTTGATTGCTTAACTGTTAGTAATGTCTTTTAATTAATTATTTTCATTATAGAAAGTTTTCTATGCCATTAGAAAACTTATGACTCATTAAAACACTTCAAATATTCACAAGACATTTATTTTTCCTGCACTTTTAATACCTCTCATTTTGATATGAAAAAATAGCTGTCAACAGTACAATGTTTGATTAAATTCCAAAAGCTTATTGTACTACAAAAATTAAGATTTGAAGTTAAATTGGTTAAATTATTTTTAAAATTAGAATATATGAAATCATTCTAATTTTTAATTGAATTGATTAGTTGCAGTGAACCTTAAAACTTATTAATGTTTTTAACTTTAACTTCAGGAGATTTCTATTAAGAAATATTTTGTTGCACCATTTTATTCTTTATTATACTTTTGGTGATATTATAAATATCTATTTACTTATATTATTAATTAAAATGTGTTTTTGTTCATGACTTATTGCAAACATTTTTTCTCTGAGAAAATTACACACACATATGTGTGTTTGTATATATATATATATATATATATATATATAATGAGAAACATTGATAATTCTATATATCTTTTATAGAGAGTGTTCAATTTTATTATTAATGTATTAACACAAAATTATTACTTACATTAATTTTGTTGATATATTTTTAAAACGATAAATTATATTGTTCTCAAATTTAATTTTGTTGGATTAATTTTCTTAATAATTGGCAATTCTATTTACTATTTTAAACATTACTTTCATAATATTGTTTTAGGAACTGGAATGTCCAGTTTTATCTGCACTTCTATATTGCATGCATGCATTCTTAACTGCAAAAGTAGCTTCTGTGGATCCAGCCTTTTTGCGTACTACATGAAATGCCTGAATAAAGTTATTTCATTCTACAGTTATATAACCTTGCTAGCCAGTAAGGATACAGTTTGTGGTCTCATTAAAGTTAGAAATCATTGCACAGGGAGCTCATTGTTACGAATAAGAGTCATCTAAACAATCAATAAATCAATGCTTGAAATATATTTAATGTGTATCATATTAAAAGAGGATGAAGTGACTTGGCCCCATCTATTTGCTGATTGTCTTCAACAAAACCGAAAAAACTGCAATGGTAGGCTTTGTAGATGTGAAAAAAATGTGTTCATCTAAATAAATATTTTGTTATAGTTTTGTAAGAACTGTAATTGTTTGTTGCCTTCATCAACTACAATAATGTTTATACAAGAAAAGAATTTAAATGGTTCCTGAGAAACTACTTTTTTAATTTATGAAATATATATGAATTAGTGTCTTTTTAATAACTGAAATTAGTTAATTGTTCAGTATTAGAGTTTTCTTAAAAAAATATGTAGTTTAATTTCTGAATTAGTTTAATTTTTAAAAAATAATTGATGTAAAAACATTAAAATTAGAATAACACATTTTGTTTGTATTTTGAATGATTCCTTATTCTATGCATTACGTTAATTTTTTTCCAATATTGTTATTAAAGATTTTAATATATTTTGCATGAAACTGTTTATTTAATATTTGTTCTATTAATAATAATATTTTTATTTACAGAGCTTTAAATACAAGTCTTGTCTTTCTTTTTAATTTTATTATTTTTATAACTTATTATTTGAAATTTTTAGCTTAAAATATACAATATAAATTCTAATTTTATGTTTTTATCAAAATTATCCATGTAGTTAATTTAATCTTAAAAAATTGTAATCTTTTTGTAGGTTTGTTTGAAAATTAATATTATTAATATTTTTCTTATTACCATAAGATTCTTTCCATACGCATGCTTAAATATTTTTTTTCTGTGAGGCATTAACTGTTTATTTTTAAAATTTTTCTCAATTTGGAAACCATTTCTTATAAACATATATTTGATACATTATTTATGTCTTCTAGAATTTTATTTTAGACATTTTTTGTTTGAGTAAGATTCAATGCAAATTTAAGTATTCGTTTTATAGTATAAATGTAGTGATATATTGCTTCAATGATATATACATTTTCCATCTGAATCAATATAACTAGTTTTATTTTTGCTTAATATTTTAAGATTTTAATAGTGAAATAAATAATATTGTTTTCTTACACAATACTAATATGCAATAAATATATATTATGTGATAAAGACTTTTGCAATGTCATATAAGAATATTTTTCTGCTAAAGTTTTGATAATATGTATTAAGTAATAGATGGTTATTTTAATATTATTGATGATTCTCTTCTGCTATTTATTAGATTTTAAGTGAAAAAAAATTATTTACAATTTTTTATTAAATGCTTTGTAGTAAGGTAGTAATATATTTTATTTCTAAGAAATTTAATATTCTTTAAAAATCTTAATTAAATTTTCTGTCTCAAGAAACACCTTCTGAAAATATAAAGTCAAATTATTTAGCTAAAACTACTGCCAGAAAAAATGTCAAATTAAATTTTTTCCATCGAAGTTCTTTAAAAAATTTTATATATGAAAATGGCATTGAAGTTAATATATCTAATTATTTTATCCATTAAACATATCAATGTGTCACATTATTTTTACTCTTTAAAGAGTGAATTGAATGTTAAAAATAATTCTTCAGTAATATAAAATTTTATTCATAAATTATTTTTGATTTTAATATTTCATGAGGTGCAATAAGGTGTATATATATATATAATTATATGAGAATAATCCAGTTGTTAGATAAACTGCATACCATTTGGCATTTATTGTGCATAATTGCTCATAATCATCACAAACGCCTTAGATACACAACAGTACACTTGCAGATATATAGGTAATTTATTTTGCTTCGTAAATTTAGAACTTGCACTCAATTGTGTGCTAACCTATTATTCATTTCAGCGTATAATGTAAAAAATATTTATTAACAATTATATACCATATACACATGTAATAATCTAGTATGAGTTTAATGGAAGATACAAAATAATTAGGCTGCAATTGTCTACAATGTTTGCATTAATGAAGAGCTATGGGATATTGTAGAATGTTATGCTTTATATCAAAATGTATATTTTATTTTATATTTTCAGTACTTAATCATAAGAATTCAATGTAATCCAAGAAACATTTTATGTCTAATGGTGCCTTTTGTTCCCCTGTCTCCTTCTATTACCTCAGTGCCTTCCCAAGATGCATGATTTTTCTCATTGATAAATTTTTTGAAAAATAAAGTAAGAGCTGTGGTGTGAAAATTTTTTATATTATTTATACAAAAAAGAGTATAAATGTCTAATTTATTTTATTTTAATTACAATATTCTTAAAAATATGTGTGCGGACATAAGTTGCTTGTTGCTATTTGTTATTATATTTTATTATATGATTTATGAAGTTAGTTTCATATGTAATTGAGTAATATTTTTTTATGTATTTCTGTTTGTTGAAAGATTGGGTTAATCTTTATAAGGACATTTTTTCGTATAATTAAAAATTATATTACATCATTAAATTTATATAATGGCTTCTTTAAATCAAGACGATTATGTTGAAACCATATTGAAATATCTCTTCAAACATTAAATATAATCTTTGTAACTTTTTCAAATTAAAACAACTGTCTAAATCCATTTTAGATATTTTGTTGAAGAAATGATTGAAATGTTTCAATTTCTAGTACACAATCATTCAATACATGTAAACATGCGTTTTTTATAATTCAGAAAGCACAGTTAGAATTTAATACAAAGTATGAAATTTTGATTTACTTATAACATATTATTTAAATTAAAAATTGCTTATTTTTCATATTATGGAAACTAATTGCTTACAGTATATTTGTTCAAGCAATAACTTTTAAATTGTTGATTATAATATAATATTATAAATATGTCTCATTTAATCATCAATTTGATTTTTTTCCATGCTTGAATCTTGATTCAGTTCCTTTAAAAAGTATATCTATTTGAATATATTATCTTTATAATTACTATAAATTTTCATCATAAAATCAATTTGATATTTTTACATTGTTTGTTAAAATTTATTCAGCTAAAATATATTAATATAAAGAAGTTTTGTAAATTAAATTTTGCTTTAAATGTATGCTAAATGAAATTATTGGACCAAAAGTTAAAAAAATGTGTTTGCAAATAAATATATTTGTATGCATTAGTTTAAAAATTTTTAAGTCCTTAGAAAATTAAAAAGATTATGTTTATAAAAAATTAATGTTTTATTAAAGATTTTAAATTTAAATATAGATTTTAAATACAATAATTAAAAATTAATGTATATTGTTATCTCTTTCTAGATTGTCTATCCTTTTTCTTATAATTTTTTTTGATTAAAGTCTTCAAAGTAGACCAAAATTTGCGAATAATAATTAAGATGCTGTTCATTTTTAGTAATCATATACTTTATTAACAAAATCTTTGAAATAGTTGAGAATATTTATGATAAAAACGGTGATTTTTTTATTAGCCCAAAAATAACATCAGATTTTTGGTTTGGAAAAAAAAGTGCCCTTAAAATTAAAGAATGTTGTGATTAATAAACTTAAAATTTATAAAATATTGCTTAAGTAATAATTTTTTATTTGTATTTACATGAGGTAGTCATCAAGGATGTTGATAATTTGCCCTCTAAATTATTTAAAGTGTGCTGTTTCATAATACTATAATCTGTTATTGAAATAATAAGTAGATCATTTCAGATATTTATAGATCTGTTTAAATTGCTATGATATTATTAAATTTAGATTTTATCTTGACTATTACATTTAAGTGAGATTTTGTTGCATGTTAATCCTTTGAAATTCTTTTAAATACTTACAAATTTACTTATTTTTGATCCAATATTTTTCATATATTGAAGTTTCATGTAATTATGAGCACTTCATGTACTAAATTAATAGAAATTTGTTAATTTGAAAAAATAACTAACGATACAAATTCACAATATAGAAAAAATATCTCACAATATGCATTGTACAAATTCACAATTATTTGAGAATATTATTGTATATAATTGTCACTTTAATATTGTAGCTAATTTTGCTTATAAAGCAAATATTATCTTTAAAGTTTTCAGCAACATATTTGATAATTGCAAGTATGCTCCACAAGTTATTTGTATGGACGTTTAAAAACTGGTTATGTGGAATTTATTATTGTGGAAAAATGTTTTATATTGTTAAGTTTTTAATTAATGAGAGAAAACATCATTTATAATTATGTGATGTTCAAGAAATATTGTTATACTGGCGAAAGTTAGAAATGATAGTCAGAAATATATTAAAATGTACAATTTAAACTAAAATAATTTACTATTTTTATTTACTTGCTTTTCCCCTTATTTTAAATTTGTTAAGGGATATTTACATTTTATTCTATTTCAAGATTAAAATTAAAAATTTTCATTGAAACATTTTTTAATATGTTTCAGTGATTTAAAATGTGTTTAAATAATGCTAATTTAGCCATATAGGCAGTTAATATAGAAATATATTGAAGTTATTGAATAATTGCTATTAAGGGAAATATATTGAATAAATGTAACTTAAAAGTGTTGTTTTTGTTAAAAATATCTCATATACTCCTATAAAATTTTATCTTAAATTGTTTAAAAATAAGATATGTTTAGTTTAAAAAAATTCTTATTCTTAAATTACATCAATTTCAATTAATATATATCTTCTGCCATTTTATTTTAATGTACGCCAAATTGATTGATATAAAAAGTACTAACATTATTTTAACACAATTAAACATACATTGCACTATTTATTTTAATTTACAAAAATATGATGTATATAGAGGAAATTTTTCATATGAAAATAATACTTAAATATATAATTATATAATTTTTAATAATTATATATAAATTAAAAATATAATAATTCTGAAAAATGATTTCAAATCATTTTTTGTTATTTTAATATCAAAAATGTTTTAATATTAATATAGAGTATATTATGCTTATTGTTATTTTTTTCAAAATATTCAGTGTTGCTGAAACGCTTGATAGTCTCAGAAAGTAATGCGAGTTTGTCGCTTAATAATTAAAATTTAATTAAAAATAAATTGATAAATTAATTAAAGATATATTTAACATAAAATAAATTTATACAATTATAATTAAAAGCATTCTTTTTATGAACTCAAATGATGCAAAATTCATAATTTGTGAAGTTTTCTATGACATCCAAAGACTGTCGATGTTTAATATATTAATAAGAAATTAAAAAGTAATTTTAATTTCTTATTAATATATTAGAATTTCAATATCATATCTTAAAAATGAATATTAAAAAAGCGCAATTCCTTCTCTTTGAGCTTTTGAATCAAACACAGAATTAATATTGAGAAATCTTCAGAGTTGTTTGCGGAAATTTATTCAAGAAATATACAAGTTAATGTACTTATTAATTGTATAAAGGTATAACTCAGGTATTGCCATATTGAGGAGAAAGAAATGTTATAATAAATAGTTAAAATATGGGCGATGTGCTCTTGTGTTTTGCAAACTCATGCTAGACATAAATCAAGTTGTCAAAAAATGCTACAAATAGTTTTCCAAGGTTGAATTGCTATCATTAATGATAATGCTAGATAATTGTAATTTTTAATTATTTCTGAAGTCAGTATGAGAATATTTTCTGAATTTTCAATAAAGTGTAACAAGTTAAAATAATTTTTGTTGCCAATAGAGATTTTTTGATGTTAAAAGCATAACTATGAAAATATTTTACTCAATATAGTAAGAATTTGAGTTTTTTTAAAGTTAAATTTTGAAATTCTTATGATAATATATTTATGGTTTTGAAATTAAAAAATAAAGCTATCTAATTTAAAGTAATTCCCATTTAGAAATACACATTTTCAATTCGTTGTGAAACTATTGATTTCTCACACCTTTTTATATTCTCTCTTATATAAAGTGTATCTGATAGTTAAATGTGATAAAGTTTCAATTATAGTGTAAGATAAAAATAAGCCATAAAAATTGCTACAAGCCAATCACTAACTTGATGCTGTGTCTTATACTTTTTCAATGAATGCATTTTAATTATAAAATAGCATAATTATTTTTTTAATGTGGATGAGTAATATATTGTTTTTGTATCAATATACAAGCTTTTATTGCTTATGTTTGTTGCGTTTTATTTTAAAATTATATATGTTAGTAATTAAATTTGTTATATTGTACTATTACAGTGTGTATGAATTTTTCTGTTAAATAAGCGATTTGAGTGAAGGTATTCTTTAAAGAATAGAACGTTAAAATTTTGAGAAACACTGCATTTTAAAAATAAAGAATTATCAAAATTATATTTCATTTATAAACTTTTTGAAATATTAATTGGCTGTAATATCAAAAGATTTTGAAAATTTAATATGTGAATTATAACTGTAATAATTAAATTTTTATATTGCATATCTCTTTTTAAGAAATATCACTGTGAAATCAGATTTAAACTTTTCTATGGCAAGTTTAATATTGAACTTATTTTCCAAAATTTCCTGTTCATAAAATAAGATGTTCTAAGTTAAAAAAAAATTTTCTGAGAAATTAATTTTGTTATTGTTAGAATTATTAATTGTTGCGGGCAAGAAATATTGCACTAAGCAGAGCAAAAAATTTTTATATTTCTTAGAAAATTTCCTCTTTAGATATATTATATTAATATTTTTGCAATAAATTTGTTAATGCATTTCTTAATGCTTTTTTAATCATGCGATCTTGTAGCATCAGGTGAGGAATAAGTGGAAGGTGTTTTGATTTGGTATTAATACAGTACAAATGCTTTCAACTGAAGATTTGTAATGATGTATATAGTGTTTACCATATGTGCATTTAAATCATGTGTTGAGTTATATATATTTATATTTTATACGCTTAAGTTTTTTTAATATTCTGGTCATATTTTTGTTTTTACTGTAAAATATTTATATTAAAGATTGTTACTGTTTAAAACTTATTTTTTATTATTGAATGGAAGGGAATGAGAGAGAGAATAATTAAAATACTTTTTAATGTTTCATATCAATGAGAGATGGTTAAATTTTACTTTCTAGAAAAATTGTTAAATGTGTGTGGGTGAGTGAAATGCTTATTTAAAAGCTAAATTTTGAATAATGTTTTGATGGTCTAAATTTTATTGTTATTAACTTACGATTTTTATTATTTTATGAATAGTATATGCATGTATTTTGTAATTTTTTAAATAGTTTTAATAAAGGTTAGTTCAAAATATTGGATAAAATTAGTTTCGAATATTCACAAAGGGAATAATATTTTATTTTATTAATGTGATAATATTTTGTTATGCATTTGGTATTTCATCTTAGTTTTATTTCATATTTTTTAATAGTTATGGTACACATCAAAAGTCATGTTTAGCACACTGAATCTAAAACTATGTTGAATAAAAGTTTTATATGCAACTTTTTTTTATCATTCTATTGTGAAACTATATTCAATGTTTAATTGAAACTATTTACAAATTTAGGAAATTAAAAAGTTAATTAAACATTTTATTTCGATTTTTCAAAGTTTATTATTAAGGTGTATTTTAGATCATAATAATTTTATTTTTATTATAAGAAAATCTTGAATTAAATATCTAAGATCAAATTTCATAATCTGTGAATTTTTCTATATAAAATATTTTTTGTATACACTGTAAAATTTCCGTTTTTATATTGTAACTTCTTTTCCATGCCTCCCTCCTCTGGTGGAAAAGATCAGTTCTTGTAGTCTAAGATAACTGTAAACTTTATTTCAATTGTTTTGTGTTATTTATTTTTCTAAATATTTGATTAAATCTTTGTGGTTGCTAATGTATGTAAGACAAAATATGTGGAATAAACAATTTTTACAATAAATTTTGCTGAAATGTATTTTAGTCTATAAAAATTTAGTATTATATATTTAAAAAAAAATTTATTACCACAATATTCATGAAATAATATATACCTACACATTATTCCTATTTTTAAACATTTTTTGCATATTTTAGTACATTAGAAAATTGCATAAAATGTTATTTGATTTACGAAATCAAAAATTTATTTCTGAAATGTGTATTGACTATTTACATTTTTATATAGTTTATTTATATTGAAAATTCATTATGCTATAGGACACGTGTAAGGATTTTATTATTTCTAGGCTGTTTTAATATATACCTAAACATTTTTGTATGAAGGCAAGTAAATATATTTGATCAAGTTTCTTCTAGTTATTTCATTTATTTCATGCGGGTAAGGTATATGATGGATACTAATTTAATGACATGGAGCACTTCTTATAAATCGTAAATTTTCCTTTTAGTGTCTCTAAACACAACCCAAATTGATGCTTGATCGAGCTTTGTTTATACAATTTAACAAGGCTAAATGCAGTGTATTAATTTCACATACATTAAATATGAAATATTGTAATTATAATATTCAATATAATTTACGATTGAACATTGAATTGTGTGAAACTGGATAAGTATAATTACATAACACAGCATGTCCCCTGTGTTATGAAATTACTTTGAGATAATTAGTACTAATATAATACTTAAAATAATAAATAGTTCTTTGAGAATTGAATGAAATCTCATTTATATAAAACATTATATGTATTATAAATTTATATATTGATGTGTTTACTTTGAGTCTATATCATTTCTGTCTTCCTGTGGTAGGATTTAATTGAGAATATTTCAATGTAATATCAATGGACTTCGTACATTAGCCCACCAGGATCAAACTTGACCAATTGCTGGATTTGGCAGATAAGGTACAAGCATATAGGATAAGGTACAAATTATCGCAATGTAAGAACGAAAATTGAAGTCATCTTATTGCCAAGATCTTCAAGATTATTGTATTCTTCTTGAGAATAAACTTAATATAGAAGGTGGGGGTTTAATGTTTCTTCTCAGAATTATTAATTTCGTGAATCTGTTCAACTCTTTTTTTTGTCTCAAGGCTCTGAACTTGAGGCACAATCAGTAAAAGTCAAATGGAATTATACTTGTATTAAAATCTGCAATGTGCACCGAATCCTTGGCATAGTGGCCTTCTTACGGACACTTTTATTTCTATGTTTACTGATTCCTCAATTATACTGGGCCATCTTAATGCTGAGTATCCTCTCTGGAGAAGCTCAGCTGCTAATGTTACAGGCAATGACCTTTCAACCTGTTGGATGACAGTGCTTTTTGTGTCCTAAATGATGAGACATAAACTTTCTGCTCATATAACTATAACAGTCATGATGCTTTAGATATTGCATTTACAAGTCCAGATATCTTTTCAAAATGTATGTGTATTCGTTCGGGAGTGACCACTTGCCTATATTCATAGAATTTGGTTAATGGCATAAAACTCCAAATAGCAAAAATGCAAGTGTTTTTCTAAATTTATAAAAAGCTAATTGGGAACCTTTCAATTCCTCTTTAGATAGTTCGTTGCTAGGAATGTACTTTTGCGACCTTGAATATAAATGGCCGATGTTGTTTAACCATGTTTATACTAAGTGGCAATCGATGATCTTATTCTTATAAATGCTACATACTCACGTATTTAAAGGCCGAGGGAAAACTTGGAAGAATTCACCAAAACTGACGCCGGTGAACAATTGTTTGTCGGAGTTTTGCCAGCGTGAGTATGTAGCATTTATAAGAATAAGATCATCGATTGCCATTTAGTATCAACATTATTTTAGTTTTGCCGACGAGCAATTGTTTGCCGGAATTTTGCCGGCGTTCCAAGTTTTCCCTCAGCCTGTAGATATGTGAAAATGTAGCATTTATAAGTTTTTAAGTTTCAGTTCATCACAAATGCATAAGAATGATGTATACTTTCCTTCCCCACAACATAATATCAGTTTCTTTACTTTAATCAGATTGCTATTTTTTTAATTTGATTTGTTTGATGCTGTATGTTTTATGAACCCAAGAATTAATTCACATGCTCTTCATGAACACAAGTACTCATTCGATTGAGTTTGCTTTTGCTCATTGTTAATCAACGATCATTTTTTGTGCATACACTAATTAGATCAAAAACTACATTTTAAAGTGGATTTCAAACCACTACTAAAATTAAAGCCTGCATTGGGATTCGAAGCCAAGACATTTTGAACTAAACGCCAGAAAATTCATCAGCTAATTTGTTCCAGAACTTAAAATTTAAAGTACATATAAACTCAGAATCATTAAAAACATCTACTGTTGAAAATGTATTCAAACCCCTTAAATCATTAAATGAAGTCTGGAATATTAACCATTCATTGCTACCATCTCCACCGTAAGAGATTTGCTAGCTCGATTTAAAACTAAATTACTAGTATTTTCACTATAATAAAAAGGTAAAAATTAATTCTTATTTTTAGTAAATTATTGTGTATTTCTATTTATATATAAATTTAGAACAGATTTCCTTGTTAAAATAGAAATGCAAAACTGTTATGTGAAAACAAAATTTATCTGTCTCGATTTATCACATGATCGTCTGTTCAGTTAGACTTCAATCAGTTCTTTTCGATGTTATTTTCTTCACTTGATATTTTCAAAAAATTGTCAAATTTATTAACCCTTCAACATAAGTCTATATAAAAGAGAATTCGATAAACTATGCAACAATTGAAATTGTTTTAAAAACTTGCAAATGTTTGTTAAATTCACTTCTCTAATCTAAACTAATTTCAGCTTATTGATGAATCATGGTTAATTAACTGAAGTGATAATGTGATCTATCAAAAATTGCACCGCGAGATACTGGTAGATCGCTATTAACAGGTTGGCCATCATTTTTTAGTGGTTTTCTTCTGGAAGCATCGGTTTTTGACAAACACTGAGATGGTCAATCAAATCTAAATTACTGTTAAGTTTTTATTAAAGTGTAATTAATGAATTTATTGCATTAAACATAGTTCATGATACAACTAGTACTTAGATATCTTTCAAATAGATGAATTACTGTCATGATTTACTGTTAATAATCACTGTAATGAAAATAAGGTTACTTACATGTTAAAATCACAATAGGAAATTTTGACCCAAGCCATTTTAGCGAACAATTGATTCTTTTATCTTTCTATTCAATTATAGAAAGTACACAAGAATTGTACTTTCTATAATTAGGTAGACGTAAGCTCTACATAAATTTTTAATATTAGGAATGAAGATAAATATTTTAGCTATTAAATATTTTTTTCTGTACAATGAACAAGAATTCTTTTATGTAAGAAATATTTCAATTTTCATTTTTTATTCACCCATACTGTTAGCCATTTGAATATAAAACAGCTTATTTGTTTTATTTATGAAGATAAAAATTGATCTTCATTCACTGAATTTAAAGTTGCTACATCTATCAAAGATTATTGAAACCAATTGTGTAGCAGGGCAATATAGTCCTACATTCAGATAATTAGATTTCACAAAAATGAAAAAAGTTCTAAATTTTTTGAGAACTTTAGCTCTTAAATGTCAAACTACGAAATAAATTAATTCAAGTATTGGTAACCGGGAGAAAAGAATTTGAATTGAATTTTATTTTTGTATCGAAAATATAATAGAAACGAGTTTTGCAGGAAGTTATGGAACATTCCTTTCCTTTTTAATTTAGAATAAAAATCAATTTTTATTGTGCTCGTATTTTAGGGGAATTAAATGTCGCTTTTGTTGAAGAGATAGGATTTAGTCTTTGTATTTTAAACGATATTTCATCGTAATTATGCGTTTATGTGGCCCAGTTTGTGTTTTTAGGCATCTGCGTTTTATTTATAACTATTATTAAATGACTCAATATTTAAAAATTTACTGTATATAAAATTACTGCCCAGAATGCTATGAAATTTTGTAAACAACATGCTGAAAGAATAAGAATATGGGCAAATAAAAAGGCGAAAACTTCTCTTTCACATATCATATTTACATAAATTGAAAACGACTTCTCATCTTCAATTAAAATAAATCGTTTATTTAAAATTTGATAAACGTATTAAATTCATTGAAAATGGTTAAATTTTGACATAGCGTTATATTTAAATAGGAAAAAACGTTATTCTTAAAACATTTTGCACTTATATTTTTAGTGGGAATATTTTTTCCTATTAAACAATTGTAAAATCAAAATTTCTTTTAACTTTTATTCCCTGATGTCTATAATATACTGAATGATACTTTGGCGTCTTGCTATATTTTAATAACAAATCTTATTTTAAATGTGTTTTTTGAAAAAATAAAATATACGATCAATGTGTATACATTATAATTTTTGTACATACATTAAATTTAGTACTTCACTAAATCATTAAATATAAAATCAAAACTATTAATTTTTATTAAATTTAGCTTATTAAATTTTTTATTATGAATAAAATGAAATGAAATATATACATTTAAAACAAAAAGTAATCTGTTGTATATAATTAAAAATAATAACTTACTATCATTATTATTTTTCTTTAGTAATATTTAAGATTAAAGTTTCTTAATAATAAAAACTTACTAATGAATCAAGATAGTAAAAATTATCTCTGGGACAGGAATTTCTTAAACCGGTGATGATCTGAGCTGCGCTGAGCTGGACCTTTTCTAGCTTCTAGAGATCTAGATGGTGTCATTTTCCATCCGGATTTGCCGGTTCTTGTAAATAAACTATCTGATATTCCCGACTGTCTTAGGCATGTGGCCCTTGAGAGAATTGGAGAAATATCGAGCGATGCCATACATTTTTATACGGATGGCAGTAAAGATGAATTCAATCATACAGGCAGCGGAATTTACATCAAACAGAAATATAGTGCTTAAGGTTGAAAAAGAGAAATCTCGATTATTGCTCTGTGTTCTGTAGTGAGCTTATTGCCATAGAGGAAGCCTTGGACTCCATGAATTCACTTCCTCATGGAGCTGAGATTTGGATTTTATCTAATAGTAAAAGTGCAGTACAACATTTGGCCAAATGGTAACAAATGAGAGACAGGGTGGGGGTTTCAATACTTCAAATGTAAAACGGATGTCCGTGTCGCATCATATTCACCTACAGTGGACTCCTTTTCATGTGGATCTCGAGGGGAATGAGACTGCGGACACTTTGGCCAAAGCTGGTGTGGCTGAGGATGGTGTGCTGTGTCAGCACCTCTCACATTTCAGGAGATTCACTCAAAGTTTAAACTTGAGAATAAAACCACTTGGATTGTTCCTCCTGAGCATCATTGGTACCATCCAGGTGCTTCCCTGGCAACTGGTCTTAACAGACAAGAAAAAACGGCTATTTCCCGTTTCAGAAGTGGCCATCTTAGTAACTCAAAATTGGTCAAGGGTACGAAGAAATCCGAAATTTGCTCCAAGTGTTTAAATGAACAGGCCTCTCCTGATGGCTTCCTGATTACTCTTCAATGCCTTGGTCTCTCTGGGAGAAGTCTGATGGAGAACCCACTTAAGATGCTGGACGTTTTGAAGGTATACGCGTTCATGGACCTGGTCTAGCGCTCCTTACCTCGGGGGCATGCAACAAAATTATCATTATTTTACTTTAATAATAAAGTTTAATTTCTTTAACAAACAAAAAAGTATTAAAAAACTTAGCAAGAATACATCTACAAATTCTTGTTTGGAAAGTAAGTTTCTAAACTATTCGTAATATTTATTTGGATTTTTGTATTTTAATTAAATTAAATATCATTATATATTCTTTCATTAATAATATTGATTACACGATTAATTTAAATAGTGATACAAATTTCAAATTTCTACCTGTAAAATAAAAAGATAATATATTTCTTCCGAGAGAATATTGCTTTTCTCTTTTGGCTGCTTTTTGTATACCTTCACATGTAGCATCTAAGGCATAGTTTTGTGATCAGAAATGATTTTTTATTTAGTGTTCCTTGAAATGTTTGAATATGATACAAAATGTTCTACTGATGATTTTAAAATTTTAATATTAATTATTTTCAATTGGCTGATTTTTTTTTTTTTTTTTTTTTTTTTAAATGAATTAAATGTTTTCACTCTTAGTAAGTTGATTCCTTTGAATAATATTCGATAAATTATAGTTTGCATGTATATTTTTCTAAACTAAACATAATTATTACTATTGAATTACTATTTATTAATTACTATGGAATTCATAAATTCATTTTTTGAAACAATACATTAATAGAATATTTTTCATTGACTTTATATTTTTTAGGCCCAGGATCATAACTGATGGTGTATAGAGAGATATAGTTCATTCAAATAAAAAATATATTGAAAGAATAAAGTGATAGAAAGGCATAAGTTGAATTGATTAGTAGTGTCCTTATTCAAAATGCATTTGAAAATCTTTTCAAAAATTTATAACTCCTCATAATAATCAAATTAAGTCATTTTTTTAAGTCATCCCCTTTTTAGTGAGTAATTTTATTTTATTTGAGTAGGCGTGGCTGAGCAAATTTTTTCAGCACCTGCCTGATAGAATTGAATGGTGAATCGACTGACGAATTAGAATATGCACATTTCCATTACAATGCCATTTTCGTTCTATTAATTTACGGTAATATTATACAGCTTTTCACCGACACACTAGTTTCAATTATTTTCTGGTCAAAATAGAATTTAACAGCTCACAAAAGTAAATCAAAGTTAAACGTAGGAATGCCAAACTAGTTATTAGGAAAGTATGTTATTTTCTACTCCTCAAATTAAAAATATATATATATAAGGGGCTTAGGAAAAAGATAGGGGAGCATTCCAGGTGGTTTTCAAACATAAATAATGTTCTGATTATCGCGCTATTATCAGAGAAATGAAGGAAATATTTTCTTTCTCTAATTCCCGGTTGTCTTTTAGAATATGAACGAAAATATATATTTTATTCATGAATTTTATGTACTTTGTAAGGACATGAACGAAATATCATATATTCTACATATATCCATGTCTTTTTAAGTATACTTTCGAGAAATTTATTACAGTAGTGGGCGGGAGAAAAACTAATTTAGCTTTTTCTTTCGTTATGTAATTATAAGTTTTTGATTGTTTATTTAAAAGAGAATAATATAAATGGCATTGAAATGTAATGGTTATTTAAGTGTTTATTGATTGATCTAAATTTTATGTGTGATTTTTAGTTTTAATTTTTAGAGAAATTTTGTTTAGATATAAAGAGAAAATAATGAATAAATTATCAGTTCAAAGAATGAATTTTAAAATTCAGTATGAGTTTGTTACATTTTACCTAGTTTGTAAATTAAGTGATTGGAATATTATTAAAATTACTTTTTGTTCATAATAGAAACATATATTTGTTGAAAATTATTAGAATAATTAATTATTTATCTATTATTTTATGATTTTATTCTATATTTTGTAACACATTAAATTTGAATTTTTAAATACTTCTCTTCTGAATACACATTGCGTGCTAAAATCTAAAAACTTTTGGGTAATAATTATGGAAGTAAAAACAAAATCAATATTTATTCAATGTTAATGATTTGCAAATGAAGTAAAATACAAATAAAATGCTAAAGAGAAATAAAAATATACAAGTATACAAATTCATTTTTAAAAATACAATTTTGAAATCCAATGATAGATTCATTTGAATGCTCACAGAACAAAATTAATACACTTAAATATAAATCAAAGCATTAATTAGCAATTTTATATTTAAAAATTCATAAAAATGATTTTTTGAAAGGGAAAGATTTTTAGTTTTGTGCAGTTATAAAAATTGAATTTAGAAATTTATTGCCTACAGAATTTACTTAAAATTCTATGTGTGTGTATATATATATATATATATATATATATATATATATATATATATAATATATATATATATATATATATATATATATATATATATATATATATATATATAATGTATTTTTTGTATGTATACTGTATATAATGTTTTTTTATATGTGTAACTCTGAAATACACATTTTAGCCTGTGATTATAATTTTTTTAAGCTTCAACTCTTTATTAATGTTTCATAAAATGATGTATTCAATATATTTGCTTATGATTAACTCAGTTGCAATATATTGAAATTTTCCTGATGCAGTGTTTTGTTATTTGTTGGATAGAAATATTTTATTAATAGGTTATATGATGTGGATATGAAGGAAGGTCATAGATCAAGAATAAGTTAAAGATAACCGATTATGCTTCTGGTTAGCTGCAGGCAAAAAAATGATGAATGCAGCAGAAGAGATTATGAATGTCTTTGTGTTCATCCATCTTGTCCAAAGCATTAGGATGCAATAATGAATGTTTCCTCTGGAAACTAGTTATAGAGTATCTAAAATGTATTCGATGATCGATGAAATTTCTTGAAAATAAAGATGAATCATTATATACTTTTTTTAATACACGAAAAATACTTTTGGCTTAAGCGGTGGGCTATAGAAGTATTAATAACGCAGATTTTGTTATAAAGAAAAAATTTCAAATTAAATGTTTCTCAATATTTTCAATATATATGATCAATAACTTATCAAGTTACAGTACTAATTTTCAAGAAAACATAAATCAATTTATTGTTAAGTTTTTGTAAACATTTTAAATTTTTAAACTTTTTTATTATTAATTAATCAGAAGTGATTTTTCACCAATTGCTACTAGTTATCCTTTTCTAATAATAGCTTAAAATGCCTTTAAGCAGAAAATTATGATATTAACTGTAAGTTAAAATAAATCATAACAAATATGGAGAATACACTTTATTTTAGATTAATTATTCTAAACAAAATTTCATGAATTTAGAATTGATGAAATCTATTTTATTTTTCTTAATTAGAAATAAAATATTATCCATACTAAATTTTATTTCGAACTCTTGTACTTCGCATTTTGCATATTATTTCTGGTATACTTTTAAAGAAATCAATTTGATCATGCAAAATTATTTTTTGTTTAATTTATAAATTTTACTAAATGAAATAGGATATAGAATCTATGACTTCTATTAAATATTCTCGCTTAAAATATTATCTAAATTATACTTTTTTAATTCTCTAAAAAATATTTAATTTAAATTATTTTTTTAAAATAAATTTAAAATTTAATTGCTGTCAGTATTAATAAATCTAAAAAAAACTTTTTTTATTAAAAGAAACTAATTAATTTTTGGTTTATGAAAATGACATTTTTAATATTCCATTATATTTTAAAATCTATTTCTTGAGTGTTAACTTCCATTTAATGAATCTCCCATTAATATTTTCAAGCTAACATTTTTAGCAAGTAAAGCTCCTTCACGTTTAATAGAATTCATAAATTAATTCTTCTAAGTAAAAGCGCAGATTTCGAGTGTATAGGGGAAAAAGTCTCGCAATAAATATTATAATCCGGTTTGAAGAAAATGTGAAATGAGCTTCATTCAAAAAAGGGAAGTAATTTCATTAAATTAATTGAAGATTTCCTTTTTCCGATTCTTTAGTTCCTTTTTTTTTTTTTTTTTTTTTTAATAGGTTTTAATAGAATTTTCATTTTTGTGTTCTCAATAACAGATTGCTTTCATATTGAAAGAATATAGCTTAAGTTTTTTTTTTTATTTATTTATTTATTTATTTATTTATTTTGTCTTTAATGGGGAATCAAAGTCTTATTGCAAATTTTGATATAAACTAACTTTGATATTTGATTTAATATGACTTTTTAAAAATGTTAAGTTGTTCTTCAAAATTAATTATCAAAGCAATATCATTGCTTTACACATTTTTTTATTTTCTTTTATAGATATATAAAAAAATTATAGTGGAAATAGTCAAAATCATTAAAATTCATTTTTACTAAGATTGTTTACCCTAAAATATCTGATTAATTACTATGAAAACGATTTGCAAATTATACAAGTTGCATGTATAAAATAGATGCTATTTATTAGTTTTTTTATTTATTTTTTTTTTATTGTCAAAAAGTAAAAAAAATATTTTTAGTTAAATATGAAGTATTATCTTTATCTAAAATGTAATGCATAAGCATATTTATCTATTTCTTTAGCTAATATTTAATAATTATTTGAAATGTTTCAAATTTAATGACAAAAATTACGGATATACATTAGGAATTTAGATTTTTAAATATATTTTTTTAATTATTTATATACAATCTGTGATAAACATTTTTCGTCCACACATAAAAATAATGAAATTCTAGCAAATTACTTTACTGTATAATTGTTACATAAAAGGAAGTGTGAAATTTATTTTATGGAGGGTTTAGAAAAAAATGTACACGTTTAACTTCAATAAATTATTTCTTCAATTTCATATCCTTAGCAAAATATACAAGTTATTTTATTTATAACAATGTTAGTTAATGAATTTTGAATACTTTGCTTACATAAATTATTGTGAATGCATAAAAATTTTCGCTATTAAGAAAACTGATTTATGAAAAATTTCGATTAAGAGGAAATTTTCATTTAACAAATACAGATAATTAGATGTAAAATTTGATTCAAAACAGATTTCTCATTAATAGATAGAAACTATTTTGTGTTGCCACCCAACTTGTCTAGTGGTCAGCGTGCCTGATTGAGGGTAGGGAATCCCGGTTCGGGCATGGATGTACTTTTTCTCTAGGTATCCTGACTTTGTCCTTTACTAGTATGAATGGGTTGTGAATGGTTTCATACCCTATAAACAGATACCTATGGCATGTGTGTACTGAGGAAGTCGGACTCCACACCAAAATATGGTTCAATTGGAAAAGTGGAGATGACCCCATAATGCCAGCCTAGCTGGCACAAGACATCAGCAACAACTATTTTGTGTTAAGGCATGAAACGTTTTAAAATAAAAACATTTAATGTAAGTTATTCTTGTTTGAAAATGTTGTCTTAATCTGCGAAGTCCAGATAACACCAATTCTTTCACCCAGTGTTGGCATTTCGTGATTACATTCAATTGGAACATTTCATCAATTTGACCGCAATGAGAACGGATTGCACTCGCCTGTTTTTTTGCCATCGTTTTTATCATCGGGAAGTAGTGAGTTCAAATACCCTCTTAATGGAAGATTCGCCGTGTTCAGTAAAAGTAATGGGACACGTTAAATAGGTTGTGGTTGCAATATCCTCCAGGTGAAATAATGTCTTCGGAAGTTGTTCCAGTATCTGGTAGAACCCAACTCTGTGCTAGTTACATTGATGTATGCTGGTACAGTAACAATGTCCAAATTACCTATAGATTCTGAAGGCACCAAAAGTAAATTTTTCAATGAAATAAGATTTATATCTTTCGCAAATTTCTCCGATTATCTTACGATGGCATATGTTTCCGCTATCTAACTTGTTTCAAAGGAAAACATTTTGAGATTCGTGATGGGCGTTAAAGAGACGGACTATGAACTGACTCCGGTGTTCAATGGACTGATATGAAATGTATAATCTTTTATCTAAGCGCAAATCTGTACATAATATAAAATAAGCTTATAATAAGTTGGTTTATTTCGTCGTACTTTGGTTTGATTTACAGACAAATAAGTAATTTTTTTTCAGTTAAATTACAAATAAGAAATTGTTTTCAGTTAAATTACGACTTTAGTATTATCTTGGAAGAACTAACACAAACTTCCTGATTTAATTTATCTTGGCATGATTGTGGATTGAAGATAGATGAAAAATTATTTTACTTACGAGAAACATTTCAGATGAATTGCATATAATTTCATATAATCATTTCAAAGCAATACATGAAGTCTTGTGGACAAATGAGATAATTTTTATGATAATGTATAGTATACTATAGAGTTCATAAAATTTGTTTAAATTTTAATACACGTGGTCAGATTGATATATTTGTAATATATATAGTTTGACAGCAGATAAAAACTTGGATATATATATCTATTAATATGTGCCTTATTTGAATAAAAGAAAACATGGTCCTTTGTGCAGTAACAACGCAGAGAGTTAACTCGGTCTTGTCAAGATATATAATTTGATCCGAGATCTAATATGTAAATTACAATGATGTTTGGAACTCTAGCTAACATACTATAAAATTTCAGCAGGTATGTCAGGGTAGCATATAAACAGTCTCAGCTTTTTTAATCCTGTAGGTGTTGTTATGGATTGAGACATAGTTACTTGTAATAAAGCCGTAAAGGTCACTTGTTAGATTATCTTTTTTCTAGACTGGAATAATTTGATTTATTACTTTTGACAATATAACTTTCCAACAATTAAATTTGGGATTAAATATACTGACAACATTTTCAATTTTCTCTGAAAGGCATGGTAGAAAATAATTTATCTTTTGATCTCCTACAAGGTAAGCAAAAAGGTTCTTCCCATTTCTAATGACCCCAAAAAATATGAGCTACAGAAAGAGTATCCTATTGTTAGTCCTCTCAATAATCACCATCAGCATCCAGTACCTTTAGTTTCCAGTTGTACAATCCTTTTGCAATAAAACTCGGGGCTTTTTGTGCAAAGAACTCCTTGAGTGCTTGGCACAAATCTGCTTCGTTGGTGAAGGATTTTCCACGAAAATGATTGTCCAGGGAATGGAAGAAGTGGTAATCTGATGGAGCATTGTCAGGTGAGTAAGGAAGATGGCCCAAAGTCTCCGAAGTAAGTCGCTGTAGGGTATTCTGGCCACCAGCATGACATGTGGCCTCGCATTATCAGTTCATAATTGTATATTCCCTAAGATTAACCGGACTTGATGTAGCAGCTGATGGAGCTTGCTTTGAAGTTGTAAAGTAAACAACATTGAACGAGCTCCTTCGACACGTCCATTTCTCTTCGATTCCATGAGTTACGATTGATGAATGTGCGCCATAGACTTACTTTTATAATGACTGATGTCGACTGACTGGTGTCTCAACCTCGTCATACACTAATTTGCATACTTATTCTCACTTCACCCAATGGCAATGCGAAAACGGCAAGAACTTTCTTCTTATTATCTTAGAACTACCATATATTATGTGAGCTTTTAAAACATTATTAACTACATGTATTTTCTTTTATTTTAATTTTTAAGCATATTGCTTCTTGTTTTCTCCTACCGTTAAAGAAAATGAACAGTCTCTGTATAATCATGAAATACCGAGAGGTGAGGTAATACACTTTGCCTTCATTTGAGTTAATTCAAAATTGCAACTAGTTTGCTATGATTAATCATGCAATTATCATTTTATTATATAAGTTTCAAATATTTGATCTGATTTATTTTTGATGGTGGAGTTATTCGGTATATGATTTTTAATGTTGTTTGAAAGTAGAGGAAGACAAGAAATAAATATATATACGAATTTAGTTTTAAATAGTAATTATTTTCCATCTCACAAATGAATTTATATACAAATTAATAATAAAATGCTCTTTTACATCTATATTTATAATAGTTTATGATAAATAATGCATTTCTCCAAGCAATGATTTTGCGAGTATGAATAAATGAAAAGCAAAATGGATTTTTTATTACATTTAGCTTTATCACATTTACCTTTTTTCTGATATATCTATATATACATAAGAAACTGAGCCAATGCTTTTGGCGTTTTCCTTTTATCTCTAAATGGTAGAAAGAAATAGAATTACTAATCCACTTTTATCCGCGATGCCTATTGTTTACTAAATGATAAAAATACGTGAACAAAGAAAAAAATATTTTCGCTAATGCAGCAAATCTCATTTTCTTTTTGTTATTCATTTTTATCTAGAAGTTATAAGAAATAGAAAATTGAATATTTAGAAATCCACCTAAAATGCATATGACAGAAATTTTTTTTATTGCTTACATTTATGAATAATTCTAAATTAACTAAAGATAGTTATTATTATTAGCTTATAAATAATTCTAGCTTAATGTTTTGAAAATGGACAGCATATGTTTTTTGTTATTACTTTATCATTTCAGACATGAAAATATTTTTCCTTACTGTTGTTAATACTGACGGAAGATTAAATGCCACATTTTCGTGATATTTAACCTTTCATTAATAATGCAACTATAAGGTAACAAGAGCCATGATTCATCCACAAATATTAATGAACAATTAATTGACCGTTGTCAACAGTTAGAACTTAATTAAACTGTCTCTAAGTAATCTTATAATCTATAGCTGAAATCGCACCTCTTATCTAAGAAATTTTAAGAATCTGCCTAATTTAATTCGAATTGTTAGTATTAGTTGTTTTAAAGCTTTACCAATCATTAAACAACAAGTATACAAGGTTATCAATTAAATTTTCGTGTCAATCGTTAGCATTCACAACGGCTTGGTAAAATTTGTTTGCTTGGGAAGAAATCCTCTCTAAAATAAAAATTAAAAATATCACCGTAGAAAGTTCAATACTTTCACTACCATTTTGTACTATTTACTATATCATAAACAGATTTCAGGAACTTAAGCTTAATATTATTTATTAGCTTTTGCATTATATTGCTTGTTTGAGGATAAACTTTATATTTTTTCAGATATTCCTGATTCCTTCTCTGCACCAATCGATTAAAACTTTTTTATATTATTTTACTCTAACTCTGTTTGCTCTCTCTTAATGAAAAAGACAAATATTCTTAGGAATAAACGCTTGATATTCATTACTTCTCTAAGACATTTTATGGCTCTCATTCACCAAATTCAAGTTAGAAATAAAGAGATCAATTACATACTTTTTAAAAATAATCGCTATGCACCACATAAAATAACCTGCGATTTAATATATGCTCTTGATTGTTGGTACCCGCTATATTTTGATTGGATTTGCTGTAAATTTGTTTCCTTTAAAAGTATTGATAAGCTTGATTGGTATTTAATTTTAAACTTTATTGAAAAAATTAAATGTTCTTGTTTTTAATTTTTTTTTTTTGCGGAATTTTATGGTTATAAGCTTATATACATCAATACATTTTTGTAACCCTAGTTAGTCCATTATAAATATATAAAACTTAAGCATGAGGTTCTTATAATATATTTAAAAGTAGTGAATGCCTTTTCATTCGATCACAAATATATTAGGTTGGGCATTAAATTCGTAGCGTTTTTACCAGACTTTTATTTAAACAAAAAAACAATAATTATGTCAATAAGTTAATCAATTATAGATTTGTTGTTGCTGTTTACAACCTCTTGGCCAATATGTTGATGCCGTTCCGCCAAACATCGCCTGGTCTGGTGTCAAAGAAGGGGTTGAGCCAGTTTTCAAGGACCTCTTGGTGCACTGGGAAATGCTCGAAAAGAATGCCCCAGTCGACGAAGAGCTCTATATTTCCCAGCTGCAATTTGCGTAAATGAGGACATTTGACTGAAAAGCCCTGATCGATATGGTCAAACCACAAACCATACTTTTTCACGACCACGCCAGGCCTCATGTTGTACAAGTCGTCAAAGCCGCACTTTAAGAGCTCGAATAAGATGTCTTTCAGCATCTGCCGAATTCTCGGACCTTTCACCGACCAATATACCATCTTTTCCCCTTCTTATCAAACCATATGTAGGGCGTTAAATTCGATAACAAAGATGTTCTTAAAAACTGGCTCAACAACTGATTTGACACCAGACCAGGTGATTTTTGGTGGAACGGCATCAACAAATTGATCGAGGTATGGGAAGAGATTGTAAAGACAACGGTGAATATATAATTGATTAACGTATTGATATAATTATTGTTTTTTGTTTAAATAAAAGTCTTTGGTAAAAACGCAACAAGCTTATTCCCCAACCTAATAATAATTACGTTACTACATTTGAGCTCTTAGAAAAGATGATAATCAAAATAGTTATTTCGATGAAGCTGAGAAAAATTGATTGATAACTAAGGCAAAAAACAAGCTAATTAAGCGTATTTAAATTTTAAGTATGCAGAAAGAAAGGAAGAATTGCAAGAAATGTTATGAAAGTTCATCAGTGTAAAAGTTTTCTCACATGTGCATATGATTATTCACGTTGTATTTATGTTATTTTTTCAGAAACCAGCAAAATTTTTTTCGAAATACATCTGATTCCTGCACAGGGATTAAGAAAGGCAGAGATTTTAGATGGTGTTTCTTGGGTTAAAACTATCAAACACTGCATGTTTATATACTCAATGAAATAAATCTAATTGTGTTTGGATTTAATATAAGTAATCACGATTTACTTTCTTGTCTCTCACAGTATTTTTAAAAATTTTGTCTAATTATGATGAAATAAACGTATTAATTGGTGCAACAGAATATTAATTGATAATCTACAACATGGACAGTAATTTCTTTTTACATTTTGTGTTTCTTATATATATATATATATATATATATATATATATATATATATATATATATATATATATATATATATATATATATATATATATATGCGTGTGTGTGTGTGTGTGTGTGTGTGTGTATGTGTGTTTATACATCCAGAAACTGTGAGAAAGTGAATTTTGTGGAAATAAAGTTATGGGAATCCATTATTTTCATAATATTTTACTTACAGTACGTATTATGAAAATATATTATCAAAATAACATAAAAATTTAGTATAGCTAAGTTTGGGATATTTTTGTATAACAGTGTGTTAATATTTTCAAGCAACTGCTTGTTTCTAAACGAAAAAAATGTAGAATGAAAAAAAAAACGTATCTTGAACTTCATTTTCACTTTCTAAAGCAATGAACTGAGAAAAAAGCTTTTAATGCAGACCTAAAGCAATTTTTCTAACTCTACTCAGGACATCCTTATAAAAGAGAAAACTATAAAAGCCTTTATATGAATACTATCTCTGTAGTTCTGACGAAAGAAAAAGCGGAAAGGATATTATTATGTTTAGCTTTATCGTATTCTGTTGCTTTCACGGTATTTACTAAAAAAATTGTTTCTTGCATCTGTATGCTTTCTTTTCTTGGAGAAACATGGAGCTAAAGAATGAAGAGGAAGAACTATTTCCCTCTCATCTGCCATTTCTTTGTTTGACAAAATAACAAGGAAATCTAAAAAAATAAGTACATCTGCTCCCCGAAATGCAATGCAAAAAATCCATGTATTTTTCCACAACTGCTTATTCTAATGAAAAACACAAAAGAAGATACTGGGAAGTAGAATCTTAATTTTCCTTTGAAGTTTTAAATATCTTAATTAAAAGTTGGTGTTTTTCTAACTCATTCTCTCTCTCTTCTCTCTCAAAACACTTCAATTAAAACACTAATTAAAAGTCTCCCATTCTGTTTAAAATTATGCTAATTATAAAATTTTCGAAAAAGTGAGGAAGATAACAATCATTGAAAATACTTTAAAAAATTACTTGTATAATTTTAAGGAGTTAAATTGCAATTTGAATTAAAGTATAATTGATATCTAAAGATGTTAACAGACAGTTATAGTGATTTAGAAATTTGTACACGCAAAAAATTAACAAATTGTTATATCAGTATGGTATATATATATATATATATATATATATATATATATATATATATATATATATATATATATATATATATATATATATATATATATATATATATATATATATATATATATATATATATATATATATATAAGGCTATAAATATAAAAATTTTATTATTTCGGTAAGATGTAGAAGATATTGGTCTTTCACAGAAACTTTTAATAAGGACTTTTAATAAGTTTTAAGCCTTTTTCAGTGGAGAATTTCAATATTTTGCGTTTGTGTAATTTTGTATTCTTTATGTAACAACAAATAAAATATCTGTTTGATTTCCAGTTTTAACACAGAAAGAAGTTATATAATTTTATAAAATTCTGTACTTAATTGGAGTAGTATTGAATCTTATAATTTTGCTTTTTGAAGGCCAAAATGGCAATAGGTTTTTTTTATTATTATTATTTTGGCATCTGCTATTTATTTTTCATGAATTTTACAGAAATTTTTGGTGTGTTGTTATTGTTATTACTTATCTCCTGGGTTCAGCCAAGCTAAACCAGGTCTATAAATTCATTCACTCTCAAAATGTCCTAAACCATGATTGCATTTCTATATATATATATCTAATCTGGAAAGCCCCAGACAATCCAAAATGATCAGGAGTCACCTACAGACATTTGTTTCTTTTGGAAAGCTTAAATTTGAGGAACATAGTAAAATAAATTTATTTGAAATGAATCCTGTTTCAAAGTTGCAAGGCATTAATTAAATGTTCAAAGTCATTTCATAATTTTAAAATTTTAAAATTTTAAATTGTGGATTATGAAATATACATTGGTTCAAAAAAATGTATACTTTGTTTCAGATTTGAGTCAATGATTTTTGTTTATTGAAATCTGGAAATGAAATATCACAAGCTTTTCCTAAATACTCTTTTTTGAAGCGTTTGTTGCCATGGTATTCTCTAGTCAATTTTAATAACTTTAGAGGGATTAAAATGAGCATTATTTCTTTTGTTTACTAAGATTTGATTGGAGAACCAAAGTTTTAATCACAGTTTGATGTAGAGTTGTTGCTGTTCATCTCATCATTATGTAAATTCTTTTTATAATTTAAATATACAAATAAACATAAGAACATTATAGATATAACACAGTAAATCTTCATAAGATTTTGCTTAGCTTTTTATATAAAATTTATTACAAATAATGAAAAATAAACAATGAAAAGTCAACATTGCAATCAAAAACAGTTACTGTTGTAATGTTTCGCATTAAACCGACTCAGAAGGTGATAAAAGTCTAAATATATCCTATGTAAAATTTGTTTCAGGTTTTTAAATCTTGATCTCTAATTATGTTAAAATTATTACTCATGACAAATTTATGCAGCATACTTTAAGCTTTTATAAAATCAAAATAAAAGTGAGATTATGTATTATCCTTTAACTGAGAGAAGAGCATTTAAACTAAAAATTAAATTTACCTCAAAATTTTATGTGTAGCTTTTTTCAAATTAATCTGAAGTTTAAGCAAGTGAACGAATTACGAGAGATATCTTCCTTTGTATTTCCTGTATAATGCTTTCTAATCATTGTATAAATTTTTTGTGTTTTCAGTATTGATGAAGAAAAATATGCTTTTATTTAAAATTTAATGCTTAATTAATAGAAACAAGTTTAAGGATCATATGAAAAAAATCACTGAACAATATTGAATTACATAAAATGTTTTTAATATTTTAAGCTATACATCATTAACCACCTGAAACCAATTCATTATACTTAAATTTTTGATGATATATTTTAAAACTATAATGCATTTTTTGAAATTTATTTATAAATTCAAAACTTAATTTGCAAAAAAGGATTTGATTCACTTTTACATGTTAAAATTTTGTACAAAGGTACCCGGGTCTTCCTTTTAATAAAAAAAATATAAGATTTGGAGCATTAAAATCTAAATTTATTGAATTTTATTGAGTTTTCTTACATTTATACGATATATTTTTAGAGAGAATGGAATAATTTCATTACTTACTCACTGTTTTTGAACAAGTAAAAAATGCATTCTACTTTTGATCTATGAATATGATTCCTGAGAAGGTTGCTTCATTAGAATATTTCAATATTTGTAATCATTTTCAATTGTACAAATTAAATTAATTTCATTAGTGTCTAAAGCTGAATTGAAATTATTTTTTTCTTTTCAATAACAAAAATATATTATCTTATAACATAAGAAATAAATTAATTTCAAACCGTTAGAAGGAACTCATAAATTGTTTCAGTATCCAGTTGTTGATAGATGTTGTAAGCCATTTGAACTTACTTTATTTTTCATTTATATATTTTTATCCTCATATAACAAGTATAAATGAGTCTCATGATTGACTGTTAAAAAAATCATCATCAATCATTTGAATTACCTTAATCGATTAAGTATTGTTTAAAGGTAATTGTAATCAACGTAGCTTGATGCTATTGTGAAGAGGAACACAACAGTTGGGAGGTAGAGAAGAAAGTAAGATAAGCGAATGTTTATAATTCTTTCAATTAAGACATGTCTTTTAATGATGTGTTTTTTTAAGAAATAAATGCTTTAATCTATCTCTCATTTATTCATCATCATTGACTGAGTAATTGTTATAAAAAATAATCACCGGACATTTAATTTACTTTAAGGAGAGGAAAGACACCAATCCCAAATTCGATTGAAAATCAAATATTACGTGTAAATATAGGTGTTTATTAAAAGTCATAAAATTTCATAATTACGAGTGTTGTAAATTATAAAATGAGAAATTTGTGTAATATTTAACAAAATTATTTAAAATGAAATTTTATTTAGAAATGTATATCGAACTGAGCTTTAAAATAGTTTTCAAGTTAAAACTCTTGTATGACGAGCGTAAAACATCATACAAAATGTTAATCTGATTGATAATTTGGTTAATTATTTATCATAGTAATTTTCAATTTTAATTATATTAACTGAAAAAAATAGAGGAATAAAATTGCATTTACCATAAAGATTTTTACTTCGTAATGTGGTCGGTCATTGAGCAGTTACCATCGGTACAATGGTCCGAAGAAAATTTCCCTCCCCTTCAAATAAATGTCAAAATTGAGGGAGTGGATTTTCTGGTGGTGCCATCTATCGGAGGACTATGAAGATCAAAGTCGTACCTTCACCTTCTTGGTTTTCTGATTAAACGAAATACGCTCTTTTCTGATTTAAATTCGCATAGCCAAGGCATAGCGAGCTTGGCTTGGCTTGTCCAAATGTCATGAGTAACAACAACAGATTTTTACTTCACATGTTAAATTAATGTAAATAAATAATATATTATTTTATTAATTGTATTATATATTATTGTGAATTTTAATATAGATATAAGGGAAAAATTAATTTATTAACAAAATGCAATTTGTATAATCGATACCAGTGATATTAATTAATTAACAAAACATTATATATTTATACGTTACAAAATTTTAATAGATGACTCATGCAATTGGAATTTTATTTTTTATATGAACCTGTTACGTTGATATTCAAAACTTGCAATTAGTATTTACAGTTTTCTTTCTTAGAAAAATTATTTAAAATTGTTCCAAAATTCTGTCACAAAATCTTAAAAATATTTTCCTCTAATCTGTTTTCATAATTAATATTAAAAGCTCTCCAAATTTTTTTTAACGGAAAATTGTTAAATTTATATGCAAATTAATTTCGTATTAAATAAAAATCTTGCTTAATTATTTAAAATTGTTCCAAAATTCTGTCACAAAATCTTAAAAATATTTTCCTCTAATCTGTTTTCATAGTTAATATTAAAAGCTCTCCAAATTTTTTTTAACGGAAAATTGTTTACTTTATATGCAAATTAATTTCGTATTAAATAAAAATCTTGCTTCATCGAATCTGTAAAACTATTGCTCAAATTTGACAATTTGAAGTAGATAATAAGAACTCATAGTCAAATTTATAGTAGCCTCTTATTTTTATTCTTCATTTTTTTTCTTATTTTTATTCTTCATTTCAATGTTTCATCACTCTGCTTTTTAAAACTTTTTTCATTTTACATAAGAGAAAAACGATAACTTTGCCCCTTTACCAGAACAAACCGAGATCAGAAAAATTCCTATCATTTGGTATTTTTTTATGTGTTTTATTTTGAGACTTTGCCAATATGTAGTGCGGAAATGAAAAATGGAAAATGTCCCAGGTGGTTTCTTAAGATTAATGTTTCCAAATTGGATTAGAAGGCAGAAGGACGACGGGCGATATAAAATATTCATGTTCCCTCAAATTTCTTAAATTTCACAGGGGAACAATTTTTCAATAATAAACGCTTGTCAGTTCCAACTAGAGAACTCTTTAAAAGTTAAGGGATTAATAACGGTTTTGAAAGTTTTGAATAAAACTAAATGAATTTATATGAAAGATTTGCTTTTTTTTTTAAAATTTCGTTTTAAAATTTATAAATATGGAAAATATCAATGAGACTTTGTAGATAAACTATTTATAAATATACTTATTTTATATTTTATAGTTAATTTTTAAAATAAAGAGATTTAGCTTTATAATACTTTAGTTTCTCATTTATTAATAATTCATACGCATTAATTATAATAATCATTCTAATAATTTGACAGGAAGTTTTTATTTTTATTTAATTTATTTATTTTTTTTAGCCCTAAGGGTTTTTTATTTCATTGTTCCAAGTTTAATTAGGATTTTTATATGTATATTTTTGTCCATATAATTATAAAAACTTTATTAATAGTTAAGTGTAACTTATAATAAATAATATTTTTTGAGTAGAGAAACTTGTTAAAAATATAATAAAATACCAAAATATATATTTTATTAACTATAGGATGGTATATATATATATATACATATACTTAATTATTATTATTAATTTTATCTTGTGCCAACTAGGCTGACAATATGAGGTGTGCTGCTCCACTTTTTCATACTGAACTATATTTGGTGCGGAGTTTGACTACTTCAGCACACACATGCCATAGGGAACCCTTTTATAGGGTAGACAACCATTCACACCTCATTCGTATCCAGAAAGGACAAAGACAGAGAAAGTGCATCCATGCCGGAACCGGGATTCGAACCCAGGACCTCCCTATCCACAGTCAAGTATTCTGACCACTTGACTGAACGGTCGGCGTTATTTTGATTTAAAACTTATTTATAATTCACATGTATTAGATGCAAAAGGTGCTATATATAGTTCAGGATTTTAAAATATATATTAATCGCAAAATTTGCAATTTTTATTTTCAAAATGCTCGTTATTCAAGTCCAGAGTTTAATATTTACAGAAAATGCATACGTGATAATAATTTTATGATAAAGTTTTTTTAACAGTGAATATGGAGAGAGAAATGTTTAGTTATTTTTATTAGAAGATACTATCAACGACAATTCTATGTAAAATGGAAAAAGTTTTAGAAAGCAGGGTGATGAAACATTACCAAAAAATGGGAAAATTTATGCAGTTTAGTGAGAAGTTTTTGAAATTACTCAAAACCAAAATGAAATAAAGTATTTTCTTGGTAAAGCATTTAAGAAAAATGATTTGTAGAAACTTTCTTCACCAAAAATATCATTTTACAAGAAAATTTCGTGTAAGGGAGAAACTGAAGAAATACTTTTCAAGAGGAACATTAACGAAATAGGATAAGGGAACAAAAGGTTTCAGAAATAATGAAAGAGTAATAATAGCGATTTCTTGCTGGATATTTTATATTTAAATTGAACCATTTTTAAATTATTGTTTATTATTTTTAATTTAATGATTTTTAAATTATGTTAAATCTGTTATTCAATATGTTATTACTAATATTCAGAAAAATTGTTCATAATAGAAACTGAAGTACACATTATATATTTTTAATCAGAAGAAATTATTTTTCTTTAAGCAGAAATAAGTCAAATTTTGTGTATTTTATTTATAAATAACACAGTTTTAAAAGTATGAAATGAATTATCGAAGTTCACTCTGATTTATGTTCACCCAAAGAAATGAAATAATTCTTTGGTGGATTTAAATACTCAATGTCACTTGTACTAACAAATCTAATTATGAATTAGACACCATGAACTAATTGGTGAAGTGGTTCACCAAAATTGCATTGTTTTGTCCATTTTAGCATTTTTCATATAGAAGTAATAAAATAATTCACCTCATTTTTGTGAAATAAATGAAAAGTTTAAATAAGAACGGATTTTTTAAATGTTACGAATTTTTAATAATTATTAGCAGCTTAAGTAAGAGGCTTCACATTAAATTTTTTATATAAATTTCTATCCGTAGTTTTCTTTGTATATTAAATTGAATTCAAATATTTGAATAATTCATTAGATTTAATGATATAAAATTTAATGAAATTGGAATAATGCTAGCTATTTATATAAGTTTATAAAAATTGTATCAACTTGTTATGGTTTTTTACGATTAGTTTTATTATAAATTGGAAAATCCTAAGATTGTGTAATACATAATTAGTCAAAATTAAAAATCTAAATGAAATAAAATTAAATTTTTTATTCCTTGATGGTACACATATATTATTCAAATAAATTTTAATTATGTAATATCTCAAAATTCAATAACTTACAGTAGATATTTATCAAAATAAAATATTTATATCATTATGAAACGAGAAATTTTCCTTCAAAAACAAGTAAATTTATTTCTTTTCATTGACAGTATAATTGCTTAAAGTATGATTTTGATTTTAATATTGTATTAACTTGCAATCGTATTAAAATTTCCTTTACGTATGAGGAGTAAAAATGAAACCGTTGTACTTCTTATCATTAAATAACATTTTTCTTTATAATGATATCAAAATATCATCTAGAAGATAAAAAACGAAAGGAAAACTTAAAATTAAAAAAAAAATCCTTTTGTTTTTATCTTACCATTTTTTACTTAATATCATACTTTTTTGCAGCTAATTATGGTAAATAGCGTAAATATTTGTATCATGAAATTGGAGTACTATTTGCGCTTTGCTCAAGAAAATGAAGTTTACATATAAGTTTCAAAGAATGCATATTCTCTTTTTTCTTTATATTTTTTGAAAAACTAAATATAGTAAAATTTAAGCATTTAGTTTGTGGTATTTAAGACGTTATTTGATTTTGTTTTCTCATTTTGATTGTGAAAATAGCTTTCGCATATGTGTGAGGAGAAATATTATAAAAATACCATTTCACTTTTTACCATTAAATAACACCTTTCTTAATTTTGAGTTTTTTTAAATTTAAGAAATATAAAAATAAATGGAAAATTTAAATTGCCTATGAGTTAAAAATTTTTTTAATTTTTAATTGAAAAGTTACTGGAAATTTGAATTTTCAAAATCAATTTTATAAATGTTAATCTCAAAGATCTCTTCTAAAAATAATTACAATTATTTTAAGATGATTGATAAAACTACTATCGTGGTAAAATTATGAAATCTTGGTAAATTGGTAAAATTATAAAAATCTTTAAATAGAATGAAAAATTATTTAATAAAAGTGTAACTTCCTTTGTTAGTAGGAACTCTCATTCACATTGAGATCTTTATATTATTTATTTGGAAAAAAACATAATTGTTTAGAATTATGTGTAATTAATTTTGCGCCAGCTTCTAAATCAGGATTAACTAAACACCGATTATTGTGATTATTTGTTCGATATCAATCACAACTAGTCACGATAATTGTACGTAGTATTGGAGTATTCAGACTATTTTTAAAATATCATAGATAAGTTTGTATCATGATTACCTTGCAAAGAAGGGCGCTTTAATTATGCAGACTCCCACACGTGCTATTCCCCTCTGTTCTATTAAGCATTTTGTCAAAAGAACTCTTAAGTCCAGAACTCATGAAGAGCTTACTAACCGCATTTCTTTTAAATTTTGGAAGAATGCCATTCTAAATCTGCGAAATAGCCCAAGACATAGAGCGGTGGTTGAATTTCACCTTGCCACTGCGCACGACTATCTGCGGAAACATCTGTATAGATTTGGTATCTTCTCTTCTCCGGTCTGCACTCTTTGCAACATTTGTGAGATCATGGACGCAGCACATCTTCCTCACTACCCTGCATTTCGTAAGACGTCTCTAACTGAGCGCTATTGGGAAGCTAGAGACCTGTTAGATTAATACTCTGTTGCAGTATCTTTCTGTGTTATTGTTCTATCCTCTTTATTTATTTTGCTGTAACTGTCTATAATTTGCCATTGAAAATAAAAAAAAAGTTTGTATCATATAATAACCGAAGCTATATACACCAAAGTGTCATCTGCACCATAACTGGTGTTCACAAAAGTAGAAAAAGCACTGTTGGCATGATAAATATCTTGCACATATATGGGTTTTTTTTAAATAGTCAAAGACAAAAATATTCAAAAAGAGGATTCCAACCACTGACTGATACTACTGATAAGATATCAAATGGGTCCAGGTGAGCTTCTACTTCACGTGGAAAATGGAAAACACGAGGTGATAGGCAATTTGCCATATCACACAGGACTGCTTAGATATTAATAAGACTTACCTAAAATGGTATTGTTATCTGCTACATAGTTAAAGCATTAAATGGTCTTAATTACATAAAAGGGGAAAAGTTAAAGGGAAAAAGTTAGTTGTGGAGCCACACAATAATCCACTGTAGCATTAAAATTGTATTTTTAATCGGACATTGTTTGTACAAATTAAAGAGAAAATTACGCTTTTAAAAATAGATTCCAACACTGCTTAGTACGATGCGTATAGTTACAGAATAATATAAATATAGAACTTCAAGGATGGTAGACAGTGAACAGAGAATGCTTCAATTCAAGAAAGAATACAATCCCAAATGCATACCATGTGTTGTTAATCAAATGAAACACTGTCTTTCTTTGGACATTAAAAAGGCTATTCGAACATTCCGTTATAATTTCATGACAAAGAACCTGATCTTATTTTTTATTTATTAAATTACAAACCTCATTTTTTTATTCATTTTTAAATTATTAGTTATAGAAAAATTTTGTTGACATTTGAATAACTCTTATTTGGTGATGTATTTAATGATGTTTCAAATTACTTACTACAAGCTCAGAAAAATATTTTCCTATATCAATGCTTAGTCAAAGTTCGTGAATAAATGATATTTTATTTGTTGAAATTATTTATTACTGATTCATTAACTCTAAAAGATAAATTATGTAAGCAAAATTATTTATTAATGACGCCTTAACTGAGAAATGCTAATTCATTACTGAATTTAATTTTAAAAATAAAAAATTACTCAAACTTTCTATTCACGTGCTTGACATTGAAGTATTTCCTCTTTCACATTTATGTTAATGTTAATTCAAATGTCAATATCTCTTTGCAAAGTGTTTATTTGCATATTTCTTCTGCAAGAGTGCTTATTCATAAAAAGTCATACATATTCTCTTGTTTGGAAACTTATATTTAATGTATTCTTCTTATACAGTCTTTTTATACAATCTATTTTGTACAGTACAATCCATTTTGTGTCCTTTTTATATAGTACAATCCATTTTAAAAATACAAAATTCTCGCTCCATTTTTCCTTTCGTCCACTATTTTACTTTGCTGAATTTATTTTACCCCGTTGTAAGTACTTTGTATTTTTTGTCATGGTATCTCATCTAAAAATGTCTACAAGTTGGGTTTTATTGCTAACAATTGCTCCAGTTATTCTTGATCCAACAACGTTTCCTTTTTGAAGGACGTGAAATTAGATATTTTAACTTATGACAAAAATTCGTATCTGTCACTAAATCTATATCATAAAGTTTTATATTAAAAGAAATAGTTCGGATTATTTACTCCAATGATAAGAAATATACACTCAAATGTCATTTTTATTCAGATAACCATGTTTTTGTATTAATTCTATAAATAATCTTCTGCTAGGAAATCGAAAAGGGATTAGCTAATATTTTTTCATATGATTTATAGAATTACTTTTATTTTTTGATGCTGAAAATATATAATAATTAGAAGAAACCATAAAATTTTTAACCATATTATTTTGAAAAATAAAACAGTCAACAAAGAAGAGTTTCTATTTCATATTTTATTGTATGAATTTTAAAATCTGACTCGAAGCAATTATCTCTTTTAATTTAATCATGCAATTAAATATAGCAATTAAAAAAAATTTGAATAATAACGTTATCTAAGAAACTGAAGTATTTATCGAAATTCTTTTTGCTTTAATAACATAAAAAAAGAAAAGTCGTATTGCCACTTGGGGAAGTAAATTTTTCTTGAGTTTAGCTTGGGATTTTGCCAATATGTGGTTTGGGAATAAGGGATATATCTCAGGTGTTTTTTACCAAGATTAATGTTCCAACCTATCGTTTCGATGTCTGCAGAAAAGAAAATTCAGGCAATAAAATATTCATGGTCTTGAAATTCTTTTCACAGCTCACTTGGGGAAAGAATTCGTTTGAATAATCAATGTTACAAATTTAAGATTCCTTATTTATTATTCACAGAATCAATCGTATATTCATGTTTCTTATAGCAGTGAATGGAGTTAATAAAAATATTCAAATCACTCAAAGTTGGATGACTAACCAAATACACGTTTAACTGTTTCTAAGATTTATAAAAAATCTTTAGAAATTTTTCCTTGGATATGGATTATTTTATTTTGAAATCATGTTGAAGAATATATATTTCAATGAAATGATTTATCAGAAACATATTTAAGAATATTATTTTACTTATACTTTGTAAGCAATTAATATGACAAATTGTTAAAATATTTCAAAAATTTGCTAAAATTATTATGCTTGGATGACAAACTTTGAGAAATAATTTGTGCTGTATTAATTAAAAATATAATGTATTATTAAAATATTTCAAAGATTGTTTAAATAATATATTTGAATATTATAAATTTGAAAACCGAAACTTTTTTATTTCTTGACTCTTAGTTTTCCTTGAATAAAATAGCTAAAACGATTAGAATATTAAATGCTTTTTCTGTTAATAATGAGATTGCTATTTCACCCAAAGAATAGTGTATGCGACAAAAAAAATCTGTCCAAAAATTATGATTAAATTCGGAAACTTTTATCAAGACTACCGATAAAACTAAAAAATCTACAAATATACCATAATATAGAATAAATTTTTTTCTGTAATTTATTTTTCCCATATTGTTTTCTAAGAAATTGTCAAGGGAACTCAAAATGTTTAATGATCCAATTACCATATAAAGGGTATTTCTTTGGAATATCTAAATGATATTAACTAAAGTATGCAATAAAAAAATAAAATAATGAATAACTTTAAAATTTCACTTTAATGAAACAATAAAAAAAGTAGAAAAACTTTGTTTCTTTATTTTATCTTAAACAAGTAAATTTTTACAAATAAAGTTCTAATTGCTATCACAAAAATATAGCATCAATTAATTAAAGAATGTTCTCACTATTTGAATACATTGTATATTTTAAAGAAAAACCCATATAAATTATGAGATTTAATAAAATACAAATATGCAGGAATAATCCGAATAGGATAATTAGAAATTATTAATTTTTGTGTTAAATGAAATTAAATTTAGCATAAATAGTAGTAGTAAGCAAAAAAAACTTTTCCTTTCTTTAAGTATTTCAGTTGATACCTCCTAAAACAAATTTTGGATGCATTATCAAGATGTTTGCAAATCCAAGCATTCCAGATCAATCTCTTAATTTTTTTAATCGTTAACTGCAACCATCACTTTAAATATCTTTTTATTTTAATGTTTATGATGCTAAGATGTTTATGATGTTAATGATGTTTGTGATGTTAATGATGCTTATGATGTTAATGATGTTTATGATATTAATTATGCTAAAGTCTAGTAGTTTCTTTTTCAAAGTAAAATTTTAATATTATACATTAAAAACCAATCCTTTTATTTCATAAATATAGATGGAAAATTCAATTCCTTCCAGCAACAACGGAAACTTAAAAAATATTTCTTTTTAGATACATGAAATAACGAAATGACATTAATATCATTTAATGTAAACTTTTAGTTTTGTTTTTCCTGAAAACTAATTTTTAAACATTATTGTGAATCTCAGACAAAATATTCAATTACCAAGATTTGTTTCGAAATTCGGTTTTACTAAGTTTATGAAAATGTGTATAGAGGCACAGACATGTATAACAATTACAGAAATCTCCAATTCCAGGCATGACACATAAATGATATGTATTCCCTACTAAATGTTACGAAATTCATGTTATTTTTATTTATTTTACTTTTAATATTAATTTGATTTCATTTTTAAAGCCGGGAATAAAAAGAGATATTATTAAAGGACATTTTACACACATTTGAAATTTTCTGTAAAGTTGGTTGTATTATAAGCTCTTACAGAGTTCTCTTAAATTTGTGAAAATTATTACAATTTTTAAAATTTATTCATTAAAAAACGGCATGTCTGATGTTTTCACAGTAGCTGCATGTCAAACATATATTGTATTTTTTATTTATTATAAGATAAATTTTCATCTTGGTTTATAAAACTTGAAGTTTGTACACAATAAGTAATATATACTAATATTGTTTTTATTTATACTAGTTTTGTGTAACGAGAAAATAGATTACTATTGAATCTGTATTTAAAAGTCTAAAAATTTCAATTAAGCTTTATTATAAGATCTAATTTAGATATTTTACTTACCACATACACTAAATGAGAAAGAATGATAATATTTGTCTGTGATTAAATTAAAAATTTGCTTAAAATTTCTATAATTAGTCAATTTTAATTACATTTGGTTTTCTTCTGTAATGATGTTGCAAAGTACTAAAATAACTTTAGATTATAAATTGTGGGAATTTAAAAGGAACAGCTTATACCCCTCAACTATTATGATAAAACGAAAGTAAATTTCAATATAAAATATAAAATTTTAACAAACACTTTATTTTTTTTTTATCTCACCTTGAAATGTATATGCTCTGTTTATTCAGAATTCTAGATTTCAGACTAAATTTAGAAACAAAAATTTTCATGCTGCCAAAATTTATATGATTATTAACCTAACGTAAAAAATTAGTTTCAAGCTTAATTCAAACGTGAATGCTTGATAAATATAGGAACGACTAAAAGCAAATGTAAAATAAATTCTTTTTAATCATTAAATTATAATATATCATCTATGAGATTCTTGCTTTTAAAATTATCGTTAAATTTTGCCGATAAGATTACCATAGTGACTATGCTACAGTAATGGTTTGCTTTAGTTTACTTTTATTCAGTTAAATAAGAAGTTATAATGACATCCAGTGTGATTGCATAATCTTTTAAAGATAATAATACGAATTGTTTAAGATTGTATCTGCATTATGGCAATATTTCACGTGCTTGTAAATTTCTTATAATTTAGAATTATAAAATACATCTATTGAATATTCAAGTTTCACTGTTTTACTAATATATCAACGTTTATTTTATTATTAATCTTTTGATTTCAAAGAAATTTAAGCAATTTATAAAAAATGTTTTTTGAACAGAAATTTATAAGCTAAATAATATGAATTTTTGGCCTCTTTATTATGCATTTGACTATTTTATAATTTATGGATTTAATGAAAAGTTTAGAAAATACTCAAAAAAAGTTTTATAATCTTTATCTTCACTTCCTCAAAAGCTTTTAGAGACGATATTTTTGCTGTGTTTATAACTTTTAAAATTAAATTAGATTTTCAATTTGTATGTCGCCATTTCTAAATGAAAACTTCAGTTGAAAATTTAGAGAAAAAGAACTAAAAATATATATTTGGATCACTATTTTGAATCGTACACAAAAATTTATTTACAATTCAATTGGACAAAAATTAAATTAAAGTCTCTTTCAGGTATAGAAAATATAGAAATGAAATGATAGGTATTGAAATATACCAATTTATTTTTCTCCATTCTTTTATGCATAGGTAAAATTTATTTTGTGTGGGTCTGGGATTTATTGAAGCAAAATTTAAATGAACATTTTTATCACGTACTGAAGAATATTTTAATGTAAGCAACATTTTAATAAATATGATAATAATTTCGTTTCATCATTCAAACTGAAAAATATTTTTCAGAAAATTAATTTAAAATTCCTTTCTCGTGTTACTTTAATTTGTTATCTCCAAGCACTTCAGTGAATCTTTTTATTGACAAAATAATGAAAGATGTCACCTACGCAGTCTTTTAAAGTACCTAGTTTTATTTGCTTTTTCTTTTTGTACAGATTGGGAAAACCGTTATCTTAATAGCATAATAGAAAATGCTGTTCTTTTGGTTTTTAATATACATATATAATTTAAAGTATACATATTAAATTATAAAATCAATTGTTTAATTCAGTTAAATATTGAGGAAAAGTTTGGAAAATAATTTATTAATAAAATACATAAATGTCTTAGTCTTTGACAGTGAAATATTTTCTGAACTGTGAAATGCAAGTTATTTGTAATTTATTTATTTGATCTGTTAAAACAGTCATATATTATTTATTAAATAATATACAGTAAATAAATACATACATATGTTATAACTTTTTTGTTCAATTAATTCGTGAAATGATAGTTAGAAGCAAAATATTTGGTAAAAAGAAGCTATATGCTGAGGGTAATAAAATCATTGTACCAGAATCTTTTAGTATGTTTTAAATTTATTCGATGAGAAAATCGTTAACTAAATATTCCTGGTCAGTATGAGCAATATAATATATACAAAACAATTTTAAAGTATAAAAACATAATAAAAACCCTTTTCATCAAGTAGAAAAAGTCAAAGATAATAATAATTAATCTTTTTTTTTTCTTCAAATTCTTTTATTCAACATTTTAATTAGCTGTTAATCCCTTTTGCTCTAAATGATCAAATAAATTCTCAGAATATACATCTTTCCATTTCAAGATAGGTCGAATACTCTGCCCATTTTCTCAAACAAAAATATAAAAGAGTTAAATTTAAGTTTTTACTATTTTCTGCAATTCTAAAATATACAAAGGAATGTGATATTTGAATGTGTGTGTTTTATGATCACAAACTCCAGTAATGTAATTACAACTCGTTTTGTTTTAATAACATATTTTTTTATTTAGAAAACCAATTATTTTGTGATGTTCAAAATTACCAAATCATACTGTTGCAAATTGATAATTAAATCTTAAAGACTTAAACTCATAAACTATTTTAACGACTTTAGAAACAAGGATATGGCATAGAGCTTTGGAATTAACTATACAGATGTGTACATTGCAAGTGAAATATCAGCTTCCGATTAGAAAAACATTTTCTAAATGAAATTTAATCATCAAATAAGAAAAGAATGATCAGAAATGTGGAATATCGCTTGCTATGGGCAGAGATTGGGTGGATAACCGCAATGACCCTCACCGGATTGCTGGCATTCTGTAGACTCTGCATGTGCCCAAGGTAATCTGTGAGGTCCGCAGTTCTTCTGCTAGCATGCGTGAGTTTGGGAAGAAGGATGCCTATTCAGCCATGACCTCCTAAACCTGGCTGTGACTCAAAATTATGATGCGCTTGGTGATAGGCAAATGTTTTAGACCCGTTACTTTTAAGCCCATTAATTAAACCTATACTTTAAACTATGTACACCATCCTGAGATAGTGTTTTGTAAAGAAGTGTTTGAGCTCCTATATTTTTTAAAATAAGTTTCTTAAGTTTTGTAAAATTATTTTATAGAAAATATATCAGTACATATATTTTTTGTAAGTCGACCGTTGGCTGAGTGGTAAGTGTTCCTGACTCCTGAGCTGTGATTCCCGGATTCAAATCCAGGTTCAGGCATGGATGTTACTTTCTTTCTCTATTATCTCTGTGTTTCTCTGTCCTTTCTTCTGTGATGATGTATGAATGTGGCCCACGCTATAAACGGGTTTGAAGTGGTATGGCGCGGGCAACGCTTCTCACCTCTGTCACTCACAGGTGGCAGCTGGGTAACGACAAATGAGAAAGATTTTGGTCTTGTTGTGGCCTGGGATTCATCACCCAAGTGCCCACCGTTGGAAGAAAAATTATTTTTGTAAAATACATATGCAATGTTCAACATTTAAAACTGAAATAAAAGTTAAAAAAAAACATTAATATTATTGTTATTACTCTATGTGCGCATATTGTAGTTCTTATACATTAATTATTTGATGAAACATAGCTAATATTTGTCAATTATATTTGCTTATAGTCATTTATCAACTCTAAATACTTATTTTTATCAGCATACATCATAATGAATATGTGAATTATATTTATTATGAGAATGTCATGTGCATTACTAAATTGAATAAATTTTGAAATTTCATAGAGGATTATTTATCGTAAGTAAAAACAATGAATTGTCTTACGTTTTTCATTATTTTAACAAAGACAAATGGCTGTCTTATAAATAATTATGTTCAAGAACTAAAACAAAACAAAACACAAAATTTTGTTAAATCTCTAAGGAAAGTTTCATATTATCCTTTGATGTTGTGTCATAAAAAGGAAATGAATTTCTCAATTATGCTTTTTCTAAAATTAAAGGACATATGATTAATGAATGGATCTGAAATTTATTTGAAAGAAAAGTGGAACTTTATCTTTTACAGTTATTTAACCAAAATGGAAGAATCTTCGTTGTGAATAATTACTTGACTCATATTGCTTAAGAACGTTGAAAATGGAATATTAATTAAATTTCTAATTAATTACGCTGAAAACGAAACTTAATGACCAGTTTATTTCACTTCAAAAGAAAAGTTAATTTAAAATTAGTTCCTGTATACAATGTCTAAAAAAAAGAAGTAAATTTTCTAAAATCTGAACATTAATTATTCGTTTCTGTGTTGATTAATTGACAAATGATGAATGGTTGATAAAATGATTACTATTTTTCTTTTCCCTTAAAGTAGGAAATTTTTGAATAAAGAGAGATTTATACTTTAGAGAAGAAGCGTTTCTTCTTTTCACAAAAATGGCGACCAAACTCATTTTAATTGTTACAGTTATTAATTTAATAACTATAAATAATATTCAATTTTAATTTTTTTTAAATATATATAATTTTTAACTTTAAGTTTACCTTAATTTTCAGTTCATTGAATAGTGAGAAATTTTAAAGAAGACTATTCAGTATTTATTTATCAATTGATTTTGTCAAATAATTAAGGTATCTTGCAACATAGCTATTAATTACATCTATTGCCAAAATATCAATATGAGTTTTAGGGAATAGTAAACTTGGTTTTTTTTTGTTTAATTACACTTTAAATGTATAAGAGATATTTTTTATATATTGATTTTTATTCTGATATTTAAACATTTAATTTTCATCTTAATGAATCATATTTTCTTTAATTTTGTATTCTATTAAATGATATAAGAGTTTAATAAAATATATAACATATTTTTGACTACATAATTTTTTCTTTTTACATAATTATTTTTGCCGTATTCCCAAAAAGCATTGTGGAAAAAATGTTTGATTCCATTGTCTTGACGTGTATGAAAACAAGTTGAGTTTTAATCTAATGCGTTTAACTAATGTATTGTTTATTTACAGACCTAAAAATTAAGGAAAACAAATGGTTTTTAATAGGACTACAAAAAAGCCAAACTCATAGCTAACGTCAAATAAAATATAGATAACTTAAATAGTAGAAAAGAACAGCAAAATCTTCGTAAGCAAATTTACGTTTATAACGTCAAAAAGTAGAAATGGATTTTGAAGTAAGGACTGAGTTTGTAAACATTTCTTTATAATGCAATATATTTGCTATGGAAACTTATTGAAAACGAACCGTGTTGACAGTAGAATTGAAATTAAAATAGCGATAAATATCAACCAGAATGTTATTAATAATGTCAATTTGACTACTCCAAACTATGTAAGTGACATGCTGAAGCTTTATAACATGAAATAAAAAGTAGCTACTGATTCGTTTCTTTTCATTCTAATATGATATAACGAAAAATTTAAATTTAAGAATTAGTACTACATACACTTGTTAACATGCTGTTTTCACTTAAATTTGACTAATAATGATTGATTGCACTTAGACAACATGTTAAAGGGAAAACTAAGTGTTCTTTTATCTCAGCAAAGTGTGCTTCGGAAGAAAAACAGTTTTTTTTCCATCGAGAAACATAGAGAATTCCATACTTCAAGGACGAAATATAGTTTTCTCTTAAGTTTTATTTATAATGTCGTCCTATTCATGAGAAATAATTTCACATCTGTGTTGTCTCTTATGCATCTCATGGATCTCATGACATACTAATTACCTTATGTCATTTTCAAATTTTTATATCCTAATTTTAAAAGATAGATACATTTCTAACATGAAATCAAGTTTATAAAACGTTATTTCAAGGGGAAAAAAATTAAGAGTTAATGGATAAAAAGCATACTTTTGCTTGAATATGTGAGGAATTAAACAATAACTTATTAAAAGTATGTTGTTAAAAACCAATTATGAATGAATAAAACACTCTTAATGGGTGATTTGAAGAATTAAGTAAAGAAAGTTTTCGATAACAAAATACTTTGCAGTCATTCTATAACACATTGTAAGCTAATTAAAGGTTGTAAAACAGTTATGATCTAAGTAGTTATGTAATTCTTGAATTTTATTTGAAATTCTTTCAAACATTCTTCTTATTATGTGAAAAGAATTTAAGTTAAATGAAATAATATTCATGTTCTTCTGTTTCATTTGAAATTCTTTCTGGAGAAATTTATTGCCATGTTCCTAATTAGTGGACAATATGCATTTGTTTTTTTAAACAAAGGTATTAAATATATCAAATTATGTTGTTGAAATTACTAAAACTAAGAGAGTTCAGAATATATATATTCCTTCATCTAATTTATATAGCGTCAACATAAGTATTTTCTCTTTAGAGTGAATTAAATATTAGCTATGAATAAGAATGGAGATAATGTATATTAATCCCAGTTGAACTAAATGCAGACCTTCTAGAGAGGAATTATTGTTTATTGCATTTGATTTTTTTTTAACTATTATTAAGATAGATTTATTTCATTACACATGTATAAAATTCACTTAAATTCTTTGGTACAAATAGAACCCCTAAAATTTTTCAATTTTCTTTCATCAAATATATATGGCAAAAATAAAGTATTTATTATAATTTTAATGATATGAAAATTAATATTTTATGATCAATTTATGAGATATTATTAACCATTTTACTAGCAATAACTAAAAAATAATAATACTTAAATAACGTTTTAGTTTAAAATGATGTGAAATGCAATGATTAATAATTCAAAACAAATGACTTTTCGAAATTTGATTCATTGAAGATAAACGTTGATTTATTGAACAGTAATTATTGGTAATTAACAGTGATGGATTCAATGGAATAAAGATTTCCAAGAAGCTTCAGGTTCTTCAAAATAATTGTCGATGAATATTTTCTTAATTTTTCCTCTTCTTCTGACATAAGCAATAAAGAAGAATTAAGGAACTTAATTTTTTTCATGCGCTAAATTAAATAGAATAAGTTTCTTTGAACAGTGGATATTACATTTGTTTATATATAGTGGTCTTGTTATAATTCATTTTTTAAATGTGCATTTTAAGGCCAACTATTTTTCTTTAATTTATATTTGTAACCACATAAAAGTTAATAATGTTGCTCAAACTTTATTCTTTCTTTAATTTCCTTTGCCGTTTAATCACATATCAATTAGCTAAGTCAATAAAGAGATATACTTCATGTTTAAATCAAGAATTATAAGTTTTACATCGTAGTCAAATGTCATGATAATAAAATGTAAAGAGTATCATAAAAACTTCACTGACCATAGTAAAATTGATGGAAACTATAAAATTATCAATTCAACATGTCACATTACATATTTATATTCAACTTGAAGTTATGTAAATTTTACCTGGTTGCGAATAAGTAAAAATTTCAAAGCGTATTTAAGTTGAAATGTTTTTATTCTATATTTATGGCAATCATTAGAATTTTTTTCCATTGTTTACTTCTAGAATCGGGTTTCCTTAATGTTAACGATTTCATTGATTTAATCCGACTTCGTCAGAGCAGATAAGAGATAAAGAACAAAAACACTTTTTTCATTTGAATAAAAATTGTATTTAGGATTGCATCGTTATCAACTGTAATTTTTTTTAAAAACAATTTAGTAAATTATTTTTAAATAAATCTCTAATGAAAAGCAATTTACTCTAAATGAAAATCTATAATATATTCAAGAAATAAATTTCTGAAGACAAAGTCAAAATTTCTTTATTAGTTGATTTTTCGAATTAAAACACATAAAAGAACGCAATGCAGGTTTTTTTTTTTACTGAGAAATTGCTTTTCTTTTTAGCTCTTTTTTTTGTTGCTACACGCCAATATCTGCAAAAGTGATTATTAATCAAATTTACTTTTCCATTCATTGGAATAAATAAATGAAGCTTTTTTTGTGTCTATTAGCGTATATGTAGCGGAATGTTTATTTCTGTCCTTTTTTTTCTGTTTTTAAGAACATAATAAGGAAATTATTGTGCATACTTGCAATGGCTTTAGTTAACTGATGAATGAAAATACATGAATCTGAAAGAAGCATTTCGATATTGCTCGAGAACAGTGCTTAAATAAAAAAAAATTATTAAAATAAAATATTTTACTACAAAATACAAACATTTTATATAAACTATTAAATTTTCATATATTTGCAGCTAGATCAAGAGATTCTCTTTCTTATAAGGAAATTTTTTCTTATAATCTTACTTAGTAAGAAGAAATCTTCAGAATAACAAGTAGGAAAGTCGTTTCCAAAGCAATATGTTGAACGAAAATATGCTATTAATTTAAATGCAAGTACATTTCAGGTATCATTAGAGTGAAAATCCTTTGAAAATATATAATTTCCATTAGAAAATCCTTCAACACTTAATGTTATGACATTTTTTAAAATCGGGTTCCTTATATGTTCTAAATAAAATGAATAAAATTAAATAAGCTGATTTATTTTTATTTATATTTATTTTTATTTTATTTACTTATTTTTGAAAATATTGGGAAAAATCAAGGAGTAAATCATTATGGATGCTATTGGTGTGAAGTTCAGTAAATTTTCTGAGTAAAATGAAGTGAATTAATTTTCATGGATGTAGCTTAATAATCATTATCAATTGTTATATCGTAAGTAAATATTAAATTAATAATTTAAATATTAAATTAATAAATAAATATTAAATTTCGTAAGTAAATAACAAATATTAAATTAAAATAATACTAATAGCATAGAACCAAACCATCTTTATACTGAAATTTGATTTTGTTGTTTTCTTTATCTATAATGATCAATTTTGACCTTCAGCAAATCTAAGTATAAATAAGACTTTCTCATTATAAGTTAGATTAATTTCATTATAATGCATTTTCACTATAAGTACAATTGGAGAATTTTTCATTACAAAAGAATAAAAGAAATCGTATCATCTTGTTCCACATTAAAAATCAGTTTAGAAAAAAATGAGCATCAAATCACCACTATTCACAAACTATTTATAAATGCAAAATGTTTTAGGGAAACTTCCAGTTCAAAACTTTAATTTATTAGGAAAGTTTTCCTTTTTGAAATTAAAAACATTCTACTTCAGAAATATTTGTAAATAATACAATAAATTCAAGGAAGATGATAACATTATTTCAGTTTATTTTAAAGAGAGCCATAAAAATATGGCTAAGATCTTCATTAATTTTATATGAAAGATACGCTATTAAAATGTGACAACTTTGTAAAAAGAATTATGAATGAAACTATGCATTAATTTTAAAAAAATGAAGTTTAAATAAAAAAAATAGTTATAAGATAAAATGTCGTCTGAAATCGATATTTTTTATTTAAAAATATGAGTATTGTACTTTTTAATATAAAAAATTATAAATCTCATGTTTTTAAATATGAAAGGAATGCCTTGTTGTTATCCATAATTAGACTTTAATTTTGAGAACTAAATTAGAATTCAGGTAATTATTTATGAGTTTAAAATCAGTTTGATGTATGATCACGTAACATTTGTCGAGTATGGAAATCACATACGTAAATTCCTAAAAAATTTAAATAAAATAAGTCCTTGTAATAACGTCGCTTTCTTAATAATCCAATGATTTTACATATTTTAACCTAAAACTTTTTTCTTTACATTTTTCAACAGGAAATATTTTTAAATAAAAATAATAGTATTGTTTCTAATAACAATTTTTAGTTCATTACATCCACATATTTTCAACACTCCTATTATTGAAATATAAAAGTACAATGCAATTAAGTTAGAAATTTTACCATTTTGCTTCCATTTAAAAATCAACGCAAATGAATTAATTTTATTTAAAAGGAAGAGAAAATATATTATAAAGACGAAATACTTTTAGTGAAATTTGTAAATTAAAACGTTATTATCGCAAAATTCTTTTACTCATTGAGATAATTATGCTTATTAGATTTTCGCGTGTATAGTTTTTATAAGTCATAATTGGTAAATGAAAAAAATAACAATAAAACAAGAGTTAACTTGGTTAGGAAAAAAAGAAACACATTTAAAATACCAGTAGATTAATGAAGTTATAATAATTAAAGATTAAAACTTTAAAATAATACAGAAAATATAACTGGGCTTAAAATAATAAATTAATAACAGTTATTTTAGTACACAGCACCAAAATTAAATGGCACAAAAATATGAAAAACAATTTTTGAAAAAAAGTTTTTTTAAATGAAAAAAAAAAGAAACTTTTCTATAATTTTGATTTTAAGAATATGCTTTTGTGTACAAATAACTAATTTTTTGAAGTATGTTATGAGAATTTGCATTTCCTTTAGTGTTTACCCACTCAGGTTTAAGCGTATAATTTATTATTATACATTTTTAAACATTTTTAACAAATTAAAAAACATAAAAAAGAATCTAGTTTTTTATATAGTTTTATCATAAATTAATAGATTAAAATTTAAAAATTCAAATAATTAAGAAATGATAAAAAAATTTACTGTGTATAAAATAAATATTGTTACTACATATGATATTATTGAATAAATTCAACATTATTGCTTAAAAATCCAATAAATGTGAGAATTTATCAGAAAAATATTCGAAGCAAGAGACGTATTTTTTCATGAAGTCCCAAAATAAAAGAAGAAGAAAACGTTTACCTACTTTCAATTTACATTTCTCTCAGTTTTCAGTTTTCTTTAGTAGCAAAGAGAAATTTTAAATGTCAGATATAAATATTAACGTACATATGCAGAATATATTTAGATCATTATCGTTAGTGATTTTTCAAAGAATTAGTTTAAAAAGAGTAACTTAGACTGTCGAGAAAAATTTGTAATGCACGAATTCATATTTTTGAAACCAGAACTTTTTCAAGTATATGCAGCTTGGAATTCTAATGTGCTATTAGAGTAAAGTCTGAATGGTTTTTAACTAAATTTTTGTTATTGAATTTAAATTTGAGAACATTATTTATTTCAGAAGCACGTACAAAAATAGGATTTAATTCTTTTAAAAATATATTCTTCTTGAAATGTGAATTCTCAAATGCATCTATTTCAGGAGATGGAAAATTTTAACTTTAAATAATGTTTGATTCCGTGGAATAAATGTTGGCATATTTTTATTGTTTGTTACTCTTATCCTGATCATTTTATATTTTTCAACAATGATAATTTGTTCTAATTTTAAAATTTTGTGAATTAAGTTTAATTAGTAATATAATATTGTAATAATACATTATATGAAATATAAATTTGTTAATTTGTCTGCGGGTCTAAGACATAGTTGAAAAAGTGTCTAAGTTATATAACATACATTTGTAAAATATATTATTTTTAAATGTTTACAAATTAGAAAATATTTTTCAAAATTACAGTAGAGATATAAATCGGGATGAATCCTTTCAAAATAGAGCCATATTTGTAAAATTATGTTGTATTTTAAGCAAAAGTAAAGAGGGTTTGCTTGAAAACCAGCTATAATACTAAATGTAGCCCACTTCTAATCAATTATGAACTAACTGATCAATAATGAACTGATATCCAAACTAATCTGCAATTTAGTTTAACGGAATTTCATCATATTTTGATTAGTTTTACAGTTTTTAAGTTGTTGGCAAAGATATATGAACCATTGATTGATTGATTAAAACTGGTTTTCAACTCAACAGCTCCTGTGTTCGGTTTCAATCTAGTTTATTGATGTTTATAATGGATTTTGCAATGCACGACAAACTAAAATTAAATTAATTTTCGAGTGCAAAAGTGACAAATCACCAATAACTATCTGTCAACATTATATAACAATTACATATTTATCAATAAAAAAGACATCTTTTATCATTACTTTTACATGCTCCTAATACAGCAAACATTTTAAACATTTTTTTTTTAAAATGAAATTTGTATTAATGCTGATAAAAACAAAATTAATGATGTTCTCATTATTATATCAAATAATGGTTCAAAATGAAAAAAGTACAGATACATTTAAATAAGAAGTATAAGGTATATTAGTTCAGAGATTAGATGAATATTTTTTTTATTTTTTAAATTCTGTTTTGATGAAAGTTTTGGAAGAAAATAGGAAAATAATCAAAATTTATTTAATATGCAAATATTTTAACATATACTTATGATATACGACTCAAATAATTTTAATTTTTTAGCGTTCAGAATAAGGCTACGAATTATTGTTTATTAATTCACTGCTATATGTTTCCAAAATTAAAAAAGAAACTAGAGTTACTTCCCTGAAATACACATCTAAATATTCTTATTAAATTCTTTTAGATTATTTGATATTTGAACTTTCAAAACAAGTTCTTTACAAACTGACACCCCAAACTATTAAATGAGTTTTGAAAAAATATTCAAAGACAATGGTACAGAATTCTATTAAATGTTTTTTTTAAATATAATAATATGAATTTGAAAACTAAGATATAAAATCAAGATAAATTCATAAAAGATTTTCAATTTAAGTACCTTGTACTAAAGTGATATTTTACGCTTAAAAATATTTTTTGAAAATTCCTACAATAATAGATCGAAAAATTGTATTTAAGCAAAATAATGATTGTTCGAAAACTTCTGAAATTTCCAGTAAAAATTAATCGCAGTGCTTAGTATATGTAATTTATTTTCAGAATTATAATTTTTTATCAAATACTTTAAAAAAAAAAAAATTCTGTATACAATTTTTCTTTTATGCTGTTTTGTATAAAATTAAATTTCCTAATACTGCATACAATTTGAAATACTTTTTGTAAAGCTTTCATGAGATTACTCATTTTTTATATTTATTGATCTCTTACACAGAATTTGATAAAAAATTAGAAATAGGTTTTCATTGCAGATAAGGTTCCAATAAAGCATAAGAAAACAGTTTCTGTATTTAAAATCACACTAACTATCATTAAATAAATATTGTTATGATTTCATGACAAGTAATATATAGAAAAGATGTTATACCATTTGGATCTTGTTTGCTAATTATCAAAATCTTCGGGGATAAAGTTAAACTGGGGAAGCTAAACTTATTGTACAGTTCTGTTTCAGTGTTGTCCAGTTCTTTTCTAGTGTTAGTCAATATCTACTTTTGAATTTTCTAGAGAGATACATAAAACAATTTATACAAAACTATGAAGAAGAGAAAAATAATATAATATAAAATATTTATCTATTATTTATATTATTATATAATATAAAATATTTATCTATTATTTATATTATTATATAATATAAAATATTTATCTATTATATTATTTATTTAATAATAATGTTCATACTAAGTTAACAATTAAACAAATACATTTCATTATAAATAAAAGAATTTTCAAAAAACGTACATTTTTGTTGCTATAGCCCAATAAAATTTCCATTGTAGCACAACAAAAATTATTACAGGAAAGTCGAAAACAATAATCAAGGAAAAATAAAATGATTTCTTCCTATAGTTGGAATTATATCTATTTATATTAAAAGACGGCAAGTTTTATTTGATGATTGCTGAAAACAAAGAGATAAATCTCCAAGTTGTACAAAATCATTTCTCATTCCCTTAGAACATTCTTATTTGTGCTCATTATTTGCAAGAATGTAGAATATTAAATGCCCATTAAGAAGGCAGTTGAATTTGTACAGAATGTTTGTAGAATATAAAACTGCCTATCGAAGATAAAAGTAATACCTATAAATGTAGCCTACTCTTAATGTTAAAAAACTTTAAGCCAGAATTTTTGCATTACTAGTGTTTAATCTATTGCATGTTTAACATATTGCATTATTTCCGAAAATCTAATAAAAATAATGATTTCAATTCTCTGTTCAAACAAAAATTAAAGAAGCTATGAATCTCTCTCTTAAGATATTTACACAATACTAGAAAGTTCCATGAAATTCAGTTAACTTATAAAAAAATAATTTAACTGAATATTGATAATATCAATATTTTACCCAATGTTACGGAAGATGCATAAATATTATTTCTCGTTTGTATTAGATATTCAAAATATTATTTAAATTTTAATATCAAAAGGAACAAACTAAACAATCAAATAAAAATTACTATCAGATAAAATATATTATAATATCAAACTAAATAATCAAACAAGGACTACTATCTTATAAATTATATATAAATCTTTTTTAACAAAACTTTTCCAATTAATAAAATTTCAAAATTTAAATTCAAACAAAAACCGTTGCAAAAAAACACTATTGGAGCTTTTGACACAAAATATGAAAAAATATGCATTACAGAATAATGCAAAAGTATTTTGTTTTCTTAGAATCTTTCACCACATATTATAGTAAACTTGTCCAATTATTGTTAATTAATAAATTCATGAATAAACTAATAAATAGTATATACTGAAAGAACTAGAAAATATCATGTATTTAAATATTTAGTGCTTATATTAAATATATTTTATATTAATGTGTAAAATGTTAAATAAATTTTGTGTAGGAATTATTTCTATAAAGCTAATCGCAGAAAGATGAAATTTCAGTTTGAAATATTTTAGTACCACAGTTAAGTTTAACTTTATAGAATATTCTCTTAACTGAAATTCATTTCAAAATGTTTTATTATTTTTTTTAATATAAAAAAATAAATATTGCTCATGAACAGTTCTTTTATTCGTATTGATGTAGATGCTTTGTCAATATATGTTGTTCAAATAAGGAGTGGGAATATCCCAAAGGATTCACCGAGATCAATTCTGCCATTCTATTTTTTTTCTTCCAGGAATGAAATGCTGGATGATGAAATATTCATTCTCTTGAGTTTTATTTGAAACACTCTTGAGAGTTGCTTGTTTTAATATTTATTTAATATTGCTTATTGGTGTTAAGAATGTAAACCATTTCATATATATAATCAATAAAACACAACTTATATTAAAAAAAATCAGCTTTTATATAATTTTTAGCATTTTACATTAAGAGTAATTATGCGCATAAGTTGGTGACATTAATATTTTCTTAGTGTAAAAACTATACAAATAAAATTGTTTTACTTAGTACATGAGACATAAATTATTATAAGCTTCCAAAGAACGATCTGAACAAACTGCAAAATTGTAGTTTATCTTATCAAATGGCAAATTCAAATAAGATTATATTAAATTACAGTTAAATGGTTGCTAAGATGTTCCGACTAAAGAGTATGTATTATGCTATAAAATATTTCCTGAATTTATTCATTTAATGATTCTGGATATCATACGCAGTGGAAATAATCAATTCGAAAAGAATATCGTAAATGTAAATATCTTCATCTTTTTTTTGACTTACATATTTACATAATTATAACCTTAAAATTATGTTTTCCAAAATAAAACTAATTTTTTTGATGAACAATATAATCAAATCTTCCGATAGCTTACTTGCAAGGATACACACACACACACACACACACACACACACACACATACACACACACACACACACACACATATATATATATATATATGTGTGTGTGTGTGTGTGTGTGTGTATATGTGTGTGTGTGTGTAATGTTATATAGTGTGCGGTATATAATGTTGTATAGTTATACAGTGTTATATAGTCTCCTCACTTTGAGTTGCAGTAACACGAAAGTAGCAAAGATAATGAAATAGGGATTAATTTTATTTAATGGAGTAGATCATAAAGTTGTGTGACACTGTGATTTTGTCATCATCCTGCCTTTTGGAGTAATGAACACCGTGCATTTTCAAACAGCAGCTTGATTACTTAAACGCAGTACATTTAAAAAAACATATCAATATTGCGCCTTTTGAGCCTTACGCGAAACAGAAATCTTTTCTTTTACATATAATAGTTTTCATAGAAATTACTTCGATCCAGAAAAAAAGGAGTTGGTGACGAACGTTTCATCAGTAAATATTGAAGTAATAAGAATGCCATTTTTGTGATTATCGACTGAAAAAACAGATGGCCACAGTGAGAATTTGCGCAGCGTTAAATTTGAGTGTATATACTAACCGCAAATATATTTTTTAAGATCTAAAAAGAAACATGCAGAGTGAAATGGCCAAAATTTAGCCAATATGCTGTAGAGAGTGATGAGAAACAAAAGAATTCAGTTCACCCAATGAATCGACAGTAGCGGTCTTTAATCATATATGGTATGGTACTTAAAACCCTGTAAATATTATATGGTACTTAAAACCATGTAAACTAAAACTTCCAATATGTAACTTTGGTATACAAAAACAACTGAAAAATATCTGTTATACCATTTGTGTTATTGCAATGCAAAATAAGGAAGTTAGCTTATATATACAAACATAATGTAGCAAAACAAATATAACTGTTATAAATGTTTAATTAATATTATCTGATGCCTGTGTCTTTACCGTCTATATACATTAAGCCATTCACAATATTCCTATTTGTACATAAGACTTTAATTTTATAATTGCATTGATTGATATTGGCATTAAATCGTAAAGGCGAATGCATAAACAGTACCCCATATATTCATGTAAAAACATTGATTCGGAAAAAGTATATGCATGAAAGTGTTTTGTCATCAAAATTACAACTATGCATTAACAGATGCTAATTTAAAAATCATATTTTTTGACAATTAAAAGATTTTTTAAATATTTTAAACTTTAGTTAAGTTAACGCTCAAATATTAATTTGATATTCTGAGCGTGGGAGAAAAATTAATATTTAAAAGCACTTTGAAATTTTGCAGAGATAGTCAGTGTGTGTGTATGCGTTTGTTTTCCATACAATAAACATTAAGGAATAAAGTCAATCGATTAATCAATCACACAGCTATCTATTGGCAGCACTGCTCTTTTGAATTTTAGAAAGACTTTTATTTCTGAGAGAGGTGGATAAACTCTATATTATTTTTACACATGAATGTTTTGAATCCATTTATGCAATGATTGTATTAAGAATTTAACTGGATATCTTTTGGAGTACCGAACCAGTCAGAAAATTAAATAGAACGGACTCCAATCATAAGTTCTGAAATGTATTCTGACTATTTATTGTTTCATTTTCAAATATCTCCTATATTCAAATATCCTGATTTTTTCTGAGAGTGTTCTGACTATAAATATATAAGAACATTTTTTCAAATATAGAGATGTCATTTAAATCCAAATTTTGTGGATACAAATGAGATTCCTCTATTTCATATTATTAATATCTAATAAAATAGAATTAAATTTTTCTGTGTTTATTACTTTTTCAGGATAACTGGAATTATGCCGTCTTGGCATATATTTGTTTTCTTTGTTATAAAATATATTCAATGCACATTCCTTTAATAACTATTTATGTTTTTATTTCATTTCTTGATCTTAAATTTTCCAATTAATTAAGTCCTTAGTTAGAAACTAAAGACTGGACTTTAATTTCAACAATGGATTCTTAAAAGTACAGCAGATAAAAGGATAAAGTAATACATATAAATAATAAGCAATAAATTAAAAATGAAATTTTAATTTTTTAATGATTACTCTGATGAATTTCCTTCTGACAAGACTACTCTAATAATTATTTTGCATTCAAGTAAATTGTTATTTTACTTGCTTGCAATATGTGTGTGTGTGAATTATGGATTTTCCGAAAAATAATGAATTCCTAATGAGGATAATGATTATTCTTCTCATTATTATTTTCTTTTAAAAGATTTGTTTTAAGAATTTTTTCCACAGAATCACATTTTAAAACAATTAATGTGTGATACTACTTTGTTATAAAATGCAAATACAAAACAGGACATTTATTTTTAAAAAAGAGCAATATTTTTTAAAGCACTACAAAAGGTAATTTCAATAGAAATTCAATGCTTATTGGGTAATTTGACACTACTTTTTTGGCCAACAAAAGCACTTTTTTGGAAAATGTTAATTAAAAATTTTTAATTAAAACAATAATATATTTGTTAAAATTATTTACTTATTTTTATTTATTTGACAATTAGCAATATAATTGAAGCATCCTATTATAAAATTTTATTGAAATACAGTTCACTCTATCTAAACAAATTTTTTGTATCTTTCAGGATAATTTAATGTCTCCAAAAATGTTTTCAATTTCAATTTTAAAACTTTTATTTTAATTCCTTTTGATTTTTCCTTCTTTTATTATTTTATTCTAAATGTTTTTTTTAAATTATTTTTAAAGGAATAAATATTTATAATAAACTATTGTTTCATCTCAAATTTAAGTTTCAAAAATAAATGTGAAGAATTTCAATTTTTCTGTTAAAAATTAAATAAAAATAATAGATATAAAATGGCAAAGTGAAAGAATAAAAATAAGTACTTTTATGAATGAGAGGAACTTTATTTGCCCTAAAGCGAAAAAGATTTAAAAATACTTTTTACAAGCTTCAGCATACAATCATTTATTTTTCTTTGAATCAAAAATTCTTTTAATCTCATCAAAACTTTTGTAGTCTTTGTAATCCTAAAAGACATTTATATTATCTCAAAAGGTTTTTTTGTTGATTTAGAGAATGCATTTTATTAAATCGTGTTGAACGTTTGCTATAATTATAATTCTTTAGTTACTTTCTTCATTTATTGAAGTATTAATATTTAAATTTTGCAGGAATATGAAAAATTTCATTTTTAAGGTAAAATATGTTTCGTTAATTCGTGTGTCACTATAATGGTTAAGTAATTATAGAGCATTAATAATTATTAAGTAGATATTATAAATACGCTTTACTTTATTTTATCATTATCAACAGTAGTAATTATTGCATGTCCCTATACAATCAATGAGAAACATACATAAGTAGCAAAAATAGTACATTAACATACATAAGTAAATTACAATGAAGCAGTTAAACATAAGATATCCTAAATTTTTGCGCAAAATTGTTAAAAATTATCAATTAATGTATTTATACAGAAGAAGCTGAAATGAAAATAGAAAACGCATAAAAAACTGTCTAATATATTATTTGCAATTATAAGTCTTATTTAACCAGTGAAATAAAATATCTTCAGATCTTCATAAATAAGATGTCTTCAGATTATGATAGCCATGACACGTTCTGCCACATTATTTTTCTCTTTTATCAACTCTGGTCGAAGTTTGATTTCTTTTATATCTTCTGATTTGACACATAAATTTATCATTCAATATTCAAACAAATTAATTTTCATATAACTGTAAAATAACAGATATCATTACTACAATCTTAATATCAACGAAGAATCAATAAGAAAAAATATTTTAACTTTTGAATCTGTCACAACAATAATAGAGGTAACACACATTTTTTCTTAACATACAATCTAATTTCTTTCTTCTTTTTTTTCATAATTTTCTTCTTCTATTTTCTCACATTATTTATACGTCATTTTGTTTTTAGAAAGTTACTTAGCAAATCCATATATATATATATTCTTTTTTCCCTAGGAAATTATGTATTTTATAAAATATTTAAGCCCTTCCGAAGCTTAAATTACGTAGTAAGACCCTTGTGCATATTTTAGGTAAAGCTTTGACCAGAAAAAGTTACTTTTCCATTAGTTAATTTCATGCCTAAAAAATCCATAGAGAAAAGAGAATGGTAGTTCTGTCCTTTAGCAAAAAATACTTATCTCCCTCATACTTTTCTTATTATTTGATAAATTACAATAAAATGGATTATCCTATGTTTTTTAATTTCTTAAGCATAAAAGTTCAGTGTTTGAAATCCAGTTTTTATTCATGCAACAAAAAATAAATGAAGTAAATTTTTAAAAGTAATAGTAAAAATATGCTTGAAGATTCACTGGCATCAAGAAATAGTTTGTTTCAGTTAAGATTTATCTAAGAACTTAACTAATTAATAACGAAATTATTATTGAACAAAATTAATAACGAAAAGAGTAATACATAAAGATTATCACATAATAAATTCATTAATAATTGATTCAATGTAAGTTAATTAATTACAATCTTTACAGTATCAAAACATAATTAACTACATTTTAACAAAATTTGTCAAATGTTTGAAAAGCCACTAATTTATGAAAGTGTTAAAAACGCATTGAAATAATTGGTAAATTTAAAAAGTTATTTAGAGCTACATTTAAAACTGATGAAATTTGAAATTTTTTATTCAAAAGGAGAAAAAATATTGCAATTAACAGCAAGAAATAAGATTTTTACTTTTTACAAACGGATGCTAATTTGCATACAAAATTTTTGTTTGGAAATAATGTGTTACTTAAAAAGTTTAACCATTTTACAAAAATAACTATTTAATATTCCCTGCAACTGAAATATTATATTACGGACGCTTTCCATCAGAATTTTCTTTTAAGAAAAGAAAAACAATATGCAAATTAAATAGGTAGATAGCACTGGTTTCGATTTTATTTTATTCATGCTAAAGCGTTTTCTATTTTCACTCATTCTGTTAGCTTTTGACTTTTTTGTTGAACATGTTTTTGGATTAAGAATATAAAATATTTTAAATTTGGATGTTAGATTATCTATCCATATAGGTTTGATATTTAGCAGGTCATATTCATAGCTTCCCAACTGATTTTTGAATATTTATTTTAATATATATCTATTTTAATAAGTAATTTTATATGTCTGTAAAAAAAGCAAATGATAAGTTTTTCCCATAAAGATACTTATATGACACATATACTTACAAAGAGCAAGAATGTGAATTATTATAATTAATTACATGAAAGAATTAAAAAAATATAAAAATATCAATTTTACAAATCAACATTTTAGAAATAAAAAATTTAAGGAGATTTGTCCGTAGAAATCGTTAGATTATTTATTATTTCTTCTAAATCAAATAAAATCAGAATCTTATTGATAGAGAAGCAATCATAACTAATCTCACTTCAATACTAAATAAATTTATGAATTCCCTAAATAAGAAAATATGTTTTAAAATATTTCCTATATATTCCAGAATAATAATGTTATATGCTACTGTTTACCTTGACATATGGTTTTTTGTTTCATGAAGGCAAAAATCTATGTGATATTTCTTTTCTTTGTCCCAAAAACTAACATTTTAAAACTTTTCTTATAAATAAATTATTCTATGTTAATTAATTTGAATATTTATCTATAGATAATATTTACTCTGTGCAGATTTTTATTATTTTTTAACTTTTATTTTTAGTTATTATATATCTTTTATTAATAATCAGTCTGTCAAATAATTTTAAGAAATTAAAATGCAGACATTAAAATAATCTGATCAGGAGCAAGAATAAAAGTTAACTTACAAAATAATCACAAAAATAATAATTATTTATATAAATTTGTCTAGATAATTTAAAACCCTTTCACGGTTTTATAAGATAGCAAAAATGGATTTTTATAATAATCTCTTTATATAAAATATGTATTTGATAATTCTCTTAACTGAATAAATAAAGCATTTTTTTGGGTTTTTTAAGTTTTTAAAATTGATTAGCTTTAAAAATTAATTAAAACGATTTGTTTGAACATTCATTTAGTCTTCTTAACACTTCGAGGAATTAGTAACTGAGCCAACGTAAGTTATTTATAAAACACAATGTTTAATTTTCTAGTTAAAATACCCAGAAAAACACTGAATAGTCTGCATTTATTGAATGCTGAAAATAATTGATATATTAAAATTTGCAACTCAATTTGTTTTGATTTTATAAAAGATATTTAATTAAAATGTTTTATCAAGAAAATCTATTCTACAAATTTAATATTTACCCAAAACGTCGTTCATGCTATGATGTTTTTTGCAATTGCTAAGTTTGAAATGAAAATGTAAAACATATGAGACAAAACTTTAAGATCACAAGAATTTCTATTGCGTTTATATATATATATATATATATATATATATATATATATATATATATATATATATATATATATATGCAGTTTTCTGTTGGAATATTTATAGTTCTTGTAAAAATAAATCTAAAAATAAGTGGCATAAAAATGCTTTGAGTCTATTCTGGAATATTTTTAGTTAAATCAATATTAGCATTAAAATCAAATGCTATATCATAATATAATTATCAATACTTAAGTAATTTCAAAACTATCCCATAACATTGATTATTTAAATATACAAAATTCTGATTAGAAGTGGAACACCAAAAAACTGTTGAAATATTATCTGTGGATTATATAATGTGTATAAAGGTCTTTTCGATAATAATAAGCATGAAAAGGCTAATGAAATAAAATTTCATGCTTGAGGTACTAAAACTACAGTTTATTCATGTTAAACAATGCTTAATATTTTCACATTAACTATAAAAAGTTTGCTTAACGCTCATTTTTTGCACACGAGGGCTAATTAGACTGGTACCTACGGCTTAAAGTGAATTCCGAACCACTATAAACATCCATGCCCAAGATGGGAATCGAACCCACGAACTGTTGAACCAAAAGCGAGAGCGCTAACCATTCGGCTACCAGCTCGGCATTTTCATTAAAAAGCAACTCCTGAAGTGTGACTGCATTCAACAAAATCTTCACAAATCCAATATTAAGAGAGCAAAAATTTCTTTTATAACAGCACAAAAGAACAAAAGCATTTCCAGAAAATTGAAAAAAAGAAGCCTACTTATTTTGGAAGAAATCTTTTCAAAGATTTAAAAGAAATATTAAAGTCCAGTTTTTTACCTAAAGGGACTTAAATTTTTCTTTCTTTCTATCTCTTTCTTTTGTTCTTTTTTCTTTTCTCTTATTTATTTTATTTTTGATGCATTTGGATTACATATTTCCTTTTTAATAAAGCTGATACTTAATGGAATAAAAAACCGTGAAATATGTTAAATATTTTTTAAATAATATAACAATATTTAAATGTTTTTTTCTGTTATATTTCAGGGAAATAACTCATATGGATTTTAATAAGCAAATAACGTTGATTCATAATGTTGTTTTCCATCATTTTTTTTTCTAATTTGAGTTTAATTTTACAGAACTTGTATAAGGAACGACTTTTTTCCTAGACACACTTTTAAAACGTTCTTATAATTCTAAGATTTGCGTATGGAAGTAAATTAAAATATGCAAATTTCGAATACTTAAGTTATTTTTATGATATGTTTTTCATAAGAGCTCACACAATTAGTACGTTATTTCACTATAACTTCATAAGCATAAAATTATTTACTTGAAATGAATATATTTTAATTAAAGTTCGATTTTAATATTATACTTAAAGGAAAATAGTTTTAAGTTATTGTATAGAAACAAAAATTAAAATAATAAAATTTTTTAAATAAAAAAATTATTAAATTAATATAATCTAAGCTACTTATTTAATAAAAGTAATCTTTTTATTTAAAATAAAATAAGAGTGAATATTTATTGCATATTATGTGTTGAAAATATTTGTCGATGAAATGAAAATATTTAACTAATTCCTACAAATTGCTGAGACATTATTCACATTTTTTATGAAGACTGCTTGTTCAAGCTCCCATTCATTGAATTGTGAATTCATTACCACGAGATGGCGCTGAGCGTCGTTTATTATATTTTTCTTTCACTTTTTGAAAATAGGCAGTGTGTACGCGGTATGTGCGTAGAATAAATCATAAGCGAAACTACAGTATGGCTCCTCACTTTGTCTCCAAGTTTTTGGATTTATTAATTAGTGTTTTAGAGTTAAGATCGGCCAGGAGTTTACTGTTCATTGTTGGTGTCAGAAGTGGGATGCGAGTCCCAGACAGTGATTTTGTGATGAAAGAAATAATTTCGGATGTTGTTGTTGTTGCGTAGTTTTGGTTTGGGGTGAGTAATTTTGATGTTCAGTAGTCAATTTTTTTTACTATAGTGTTGGAAGTTGTAGATTTAGAGTTGATGTGGTAATGTCGTTGATTTAGAGTAATAGTGTTGAAATAATGTTGATATTAGAATGTGGTAGAGTAAAAATAATTTGTGACTGAATTGTGTTGTGTAGTTCAGACTTATTCTTACAGTTTTTAAAAAGAGTTATTTTTGTTTTGTAATTAAGATTTGTTCTCAAAATCCTTGTTAAGAGTTAAATTGTGTTTCTGTAGTTAAGATTTGTTTTCATAATGTTTAAAAACGCTAGAAAAGTTGATCTGCAGCTTGCTGCAACCGAGCTAGGTGAAAAAGTAACAGATAAAATGACGGTTTCAGAACTGATAGAAATCATTAAAAAGACTGAGAAATGCAAATCTGAACCTGAATTTGTGTCTGATCTCATTGAGGGCATAATTGAGGACAGGAAATCTGAATTAGAAAGAAATGAGAAAAATAAACAGTTAGAACTACAGTTAGAACAAATTAAATTAGAGAGAGCGAAAGCCGAATTAGAGTTATCGCGCTTGAGAACAGCTTCAAAAACTAAAGACGATGTTTCAGAAAATACAATTGAGATTTGCGATTCTTTGGATTCATTAATAAAAAGTGTAAAAACTTTAACCATTAGAATACCAAGTCTCCCTGAAGGATGGTGTCTGTTTTTTGCTTTTTTAAAGAGATCATTTATAACTAAAAATGTACCCGATAAATTTAAAGCGGAAATTCTTTTGAATTTACTTGGCGAGAAAGCTTCAAATGTAATTTCTTACATCAGTGATAATGAATTGAGTAATTATGAAAAAGTTAAGAAAATTGTTCTACGAGAATTCGAACCGACCCCTCAGTTGTGTTTGGATCAGTTTAGGAAAACTATTAGGCAAGCTAATGAAACGCATGTACAATTTGCGTCAAGGTTAACTACTAGTTTTGAATACTATTTAAAACTAAGAGAAGTGTCTGATTTTGAGAGGTTAAAACAATTAATTATATCAGACAAATTGTTTCAAACATTAGATAAAGAAACCGCGAGTCATGTCAGCATTAGACAATCAGATAGTTGGTTTGATCCCGTAACCTTAGAGAAAGAGGCAGATTTGTTCTATGTGTCGCGAGGAAAATCACTTACGGATATCAGCAATCAAAAATCCCCCAACACGAAAAATGTGTCTAGAATTTTTCTAACTGATAGTAAAAGTTTAAAATGCAGTTTGTGTTTTGATTTTCACCCTTTGTACAAATGTAGAAATTATTTAGCTATACCTGTTTCTGAAAGAGTTGAGGTAATTAAGAAAAATAATTTTTGCTTTAATTGCCTAGGTAGACATTTAATTAATAGGTGTAAATCGCACTTTTATTGTTCTTTGTGTAAGCGAGAGGGAAAAACCAGGCGTCATCATGTATCACTACATTATCCGAGAAATTCTGAGTTATCGCGCAATGAAAGTGCAAGTGTGGAGGGTGGCGGCCAATTTTCTACCCCCATAGTGAGAGCCAGTGATTCTGTATTGTCGCCAGTTGCGCCGGCATTTCAAACAGCTGCCAGCCTAACAAATAATCAAAACACTACTTCTGTACTCTCTTCGCGTGTAGTAATAAATCAGTCAAAAACCGTGCTCCTGAGTACCGTTAATTGCCTATTGAGAGATGAGAGAGGAAATAAATACAGAGTGAGAGCTATTTTAGATCAAGGAGCAATGAATAATTTTATGACGATAGACTGTGCGAATAGCCTTAATTTGAAAAGAACGAGAACCAATTTGACTGTTTGTGGTATAGGAAATATATCTACTACGATTAAATCTGTTGTTAATGCGACGATTTCTAATCTTGAGGAAAGTTTTGAACAAAAATTGGATTTTTTAATTGTATCTAAAATCATGGATTTCATGCCGTCAAGAACTTTTGAAATAAATGTTCCAGAATTAAAGTACTTAAAACTTGCAGATGAAGGCTTTAATGTGCCAGGTCGAGTGGATTTACTGTTAAGTGCAGAGATCTTTTATAAAGTGTTACGACCAGGTCAAATTTGTCCGGCTAATAGTAATTTGGTTTTGCAAAACACTGTTTTTGGGTACGTGGTAAGCGGAAGTTTCGACGGTGAGAATGAGAATAACGAATATAATTGCGGAGTCTCAGCTAATTTGTGTATAGCAACTCCAGATATTCAAATGCTATGGAATCTAGAGGCTTTGGGAATAAAAGAGAAGGAAGAACTAAGTTTAAGTGATAAAGCGATTATAGATCAATTTGAGAGTGGTTTAAAATTCGTTAAAGGTAGATATGAAACGAATTTACTGTGGAGGGTTGATCCGAGTGAGTTGAAAAATAATTTTTCTTTGGCTAAAAACGATTTGATGAGCTTAAAACCGATTTTTCTAAAAATAAATGGGTTGCTGAAGAATACAAGGAAATCATAAATGATCAAATTTCAAAGGGTATTATTGAAGAATGTGAGAATAGTGTAAGCGAATATTTTATGCCCCATAGAGCGGTTGTTAGAAAGGATAAAGAAACAACAAAGGTTCGCGTGGTTTTCAACTGTAGCTCTAAATCTAAAGGTAATAAATAATTCTTTAAATGATTGTTTAGAAACTGGTCCAAATTTAAATCCTAACATTCTTGATATGATTTTAAGCTTTCGTAAATTCAAAATTGCGTTTAGTGCTGATATAGAAAAGGCATTTTTAATGATTAGCATTTCTGAAAAGGATAAAGAGTACTTAAAATTTCTGTGGTATTCAGATAACCCTAGTGATGAGTACAAATTTATGAGAATGAGGAGACTACCTTTTGGCTGTAAAATATCTCCATTTATCCTGAGCGCAACAATAAAGTATCATATCAAACAATTTGAAAATTCTAATCCGAAAGTAGTTGAGATGCTGAATTCTGCTCTCTATGTAGATGACTTATATCATGGCGGAAATTGTGTGAGTGAGGCCTTTGAATTGTCGTCAGATGCTGTGTCAATTCTTAAAACAGGAGGTTTTAATTTGAGGAAGTTAAGGTCTAATAGCAGAGAGCTAGAAGAGCTATGGGTTGAGAGTGGACTTAGTGAGAGTGAAGAGATAGTCAGTGGACTTAGTGAGAATAAATCGGTGGTCCCTTATCAGACGAAAGTTCTATGTTTGAATTGGAACCCTGAGTTAGATGTGTTGTCGTTGGATGTGAGAGATTTGGTAGATTCTCAGAAACGGTTGACAAATAGCAAACGAAGTGTCTTACAGACCGCTGAAACCATTTTCGATCCAGTTGGGTTGATTTCTCCGTTTGTTATTCGGATTAAGTGTTTAATACATTAAGTTTATAGGTGCAAGAATAGGAAATTATGTGAAAAGTATTTTTGCTAATTTGGTCAGGAAAGTTATGTTTTGGAGTGATTCGTTAGTTGCTTTGTGTTGGGTCAAGGGAAGCCCGAAAAGGTGGAAGCAATTTGTGTCCAATCGCGTTTCGGAAATACAGGGGAAAACAAATCCGAGTGATTGACGTTACTGTCCGTCAGAGGATAACCCAGCAGATTTGTTAACTAGAGGTATTTCAGCTGAGAATTTAGCGTCTAATGATAAGTGGTGGATAGGCCCTAAATGGTTGAGTAAAGAGACAGAGGAGTGGCCAGAGCAAAGTATTAAAGAAATTCCAAATGAAGTAGTAGAGAATGAGAAGTTAAAAAGTGTAGTGTTTCTCACAGTTAAGAGTAATTCATGGATCGATAGTTTAATTTTAAAATTTTCATCCTATACTAAACTTCTTAGAGTAGTAGCGTGGACTCTCAGATTTATTATGAACCTGAAGAAGGTGAAGGTGATAAAAGCTAACTACCTCCAGACTAAAGAACTGAATCATGCGCGTGCATTTGTACTAAAATATGTACAAACCAGTTCATTTGCGGAAGAAATTGAACTTTTGTCTAAGGGGAAAGGTTTGAGCCCTCAAAATAAGATTCTATCGTTACATCCATACCTGGACGAGGAGAAAATACTCAGAGTTGGAGGCAGGCTCTGTAATTCTGATTTGCCAAATGATGTTAAGCACCCAATTATTCTTCCAAAACATCATATTATTACAGATCTAATAATAATGCATTATCATCAAACGTATATGCATTGTGGCAACCAATTACTGCTTGCAATCCTCAGACAGCAGTTTTGGGTTATTAACGAGCGTCAAGTGATAAGAAAGATTTTACGCAGATGTGTCACATGCTTTCGGAGCAGACCCGAGCTGTCAAAGCAGATGATGGGTGACCTCCCAGCTTCCAGAGTTAACCCTGAAAGACCTTTCGCTAGAATAGGTGCGGATTTTGCGGGACCTTTCCACGTAAAACCAAGAAAGGGACGAGGTGTGAAAACAATGAAGATATACGTTTGCGTATTCGTCTGTTTTGTTACTAAGGCTGTTCACTTAGAATGTGTTGGAGATCTAAGTGCGAATTCATTTATAGCAGCCTTGAAACGTTTCGTATCTAGAAGAGGAAAACCTCGTGAAATACACAGTGATTGTGGCACAAATTTCGTGGGTGCATATAAAGAGTTAAAAGCTTGGATGTCTTGTGAAGTTATCGATTACTTAGCTAATGAAGGTGTTACTTGGAAATTTAATCCTCCTTCTGCCCCGCATTTCGGTGGATTGTGGGAAGCTGCTGTAAAATCGTTTAAACATCATATGAAAAAGGTTATTGGAGCGCAGATTCTTACTTACGAGGAATTTCATACGTATGTTGTACAAATCGAGGCGTGTTTGAATTCTCGTCCATTAGTTCCAGTTTCAGAAGATCCAAATGATTATTCCGCGATAACCCCATCACATTTTTTAATTGGATCCACTTTTCAAGCAATTCCAGAGCCAGATGTGAGTAGTGAAACCTTAGCTCTAAATAACCGATGGAAACGTGTGAGACAAATTTGTCAAGCGTTTTGGAAGAGGTGGTCCCTGGACTACTTAACACAGCTCCAGTAACGAGCAAAATGGAAACGACCTGCGAACAACATCAAGGTAAATGATTTAGTTATCATTAAAAATGACCACTTACCGCCTTACAAGTGGAAACTTGGTCGAGTTATAAGAGTCCATGAAGGACTAGACAAGAAGGTTCGTGTCGTGCTAGTAAAAACTGCGTCAGGCGAAATAAAAAGACCTATACACAAACTGTTACCGATTAACAGCGGTACAACAACTGATGAACTGAGTTGACTTTGCATTTCATTTTTATGATTTTTCTGTGTAATAATTAAGATATTTCTTTTATTTTTGCAGTTATTTTTTTATTATGTGAATTGTGCTTTGTAAGGTAAGTTGTTGCCTTCGATGTGTATCAGTATGTGTATGTATAACTAAGTGCCATTTTGATGTCCCTAAGGCCATCGGCCGGGAGAATGTTCAAGCTCCCATTCATTGAATTGTGAATTCATTACCACGAGATGGCGCTGAGCGTCATTTATTATATTTTTCTTTCACTTTTTGAAAATAGGCAGTGTGTACGCGGTATGTGCGTAGAATAAATCATAAGCGAAACTACAGTATGGCTCCTCACTTTGTCTCCAAGTTTTTGGATTTATTAATTAGTGTTTTAGAGTTAAGATCGGCCAGGAGTTTACTGTTCACTACTTATGTCAAAACAATTTTTGTAGATTTTCTGATATTTGATATTCGAATAGCACAGGTTTTAACTATATCGAGGTAATATTAATATCATTAGGTCATTAGGGAACTTGTGTGAAAGATCAAGAAAAGAGAATAAATGAATTTGTAAATTTATTGATATGCAAAATGAAAATATATTTCTTATGAAAAATGAAACTAAATCATTAAAAATGTTTTATGAAATTGAATGCATATATGTTATTTCATCCATAAAAAGATTAAGATACTTTTTATTAAGATTAAATAAAATATTATGTGAAAACCATAATATCTACGCCAAATTAAATTTTTTATGGAATATTTATATTTTATTAGATATTCAATATTTTTAATAAACTCACTCAAAGTATTCAAAATAAATACTCTTATTAAAATTTGATAAAAGTTGGATTAAAATATAGTAAAATTTTGATTTGATACTTCAAAAAACTAGTTGATGTTATAACTAACTCAAAAAATATTTGATATGCAAAAACACTTCATAAAACAAAAAAATATTTGATAAAACTAATTCTTAACAATTACCTCAACTCATCATTTATCAGAAAAATTACAAAAAAGAATTGTTGTGGAATCAAACACCAATTAGATAATACAACGGTTCTAGGTGCTTAAAATGTATATGAAACTAAAGTTCATTTTGGAAGTTTAGCAATAATTTCAGACTAAGAAATTGTTATGCAGGATTGATTCCTCGAAAGGTTTTTATTTTGCAATAAAAATTAAAAGCATATTAAATTTTAATTTTATAATTATTTGTTATGCGCCAGAGAAAATAGAACTGTATTCTTCTCCAATCGAATCCTATCTTGAAGCTATTAAAGGAATAACGGTTTTATGAATACAGTCATGTGCATTATACAATAGACGATTGACCATATCATTTAAGAAAGTACCAAAATACAGAAGCATTTATGGTAGCCACTTTAACAAGACTTTAGGAAGACAGATAAATATTTGGTTACAATTGATTATGATTAACTTCAGAAATGATTAAAAGTGTTATTTGATTTCGAGAAATGTTGGAAAGATTTTTTACAATAAATCATCATAAAAACATTTTATGGGAAATAACTAGTGAATGTGTTCGAGATGATATTTTTTGATCATGATACTTTTTGATTTCTCCATCATTTATCAAGAATGCTTTTTTCTGTAAAATGACAGTAACCGTGCTTACATATGTCACTAGCCTAAGTCAATGGTATATGTGATGGTATGTGTCAGAATAGTAAAAGAAGATCACATTAGGTGATAACAATAACTTTATGTAACAAATATTAATTAAAAATAGGACGTTATCAGTTGATAGAATTATAATAAGCAATGTGCGAAATAATAGCTGAAATTCTGGATTTTCAATTCTATTATTTTTCTTTGAAGAAGCTTTCTAAATGCATTTGAATTTACTAATTTTTATTTTTCATGCAAACGTATATAGTTCTATATCAAAATTTTAAATTTGATTCTAGATTTATTAGTATCATTTATTAATGTGAAACCAATTACAATTAAAAATTAATGACAAAACTAATAATTTATCTATGCTTATGATTAAAATGAAATTAGTTTTTGATTGATATTTCTAACACCTTTATTTTTCTGGTATGAGTTTAAATACATAAGACGGAATCGAGTTTGATTTAAAAAGTAATGGAAGATGATAAATGATTTCTAAATTAAGACGATATCAAGTTTAATTAAAAATCCTTAAAAACAATTTCTTTGATTGATGGTGGATTTAATGCTCCTTTTGAGGTACCACAAAGTAAATTATACAACAACAGTTTTAAGGAAGATAAAATTTTCCAAAGCATGCATATGATTTAAAAACATTTCTAGATTTTCAAGTGTTATATCATGATTATTTTGCAGCATATACAATTCTGAATGACATTAATGTATATAGAAAACAGAATTTTTTTGCATTAATGTAAATCCCTTGATATTTCAATACAATTATGTACAGCGCACTCATTCATTTTTAGTTTCCCACACAAGAGACAAATGCAACATAAAATTCTTTTAAAAACACAAATAAATTTTTAATAATATAAATAATATTTATTTTCAAAATTTATTAGTTTTGTTAGAATTTATGTTATCCCTTTCTTTATTTTCAAATTAATTTACTTAAATTAATTTATTTTTAATTTAATTAAGTAAATTGAATTAAATTTCTTTAATCTGTGCAGCATCACTCGATTCTTTAGTGAAAACAAATAGGTATTATTTCCTACCTGTTTAATATTTTCTATACTTTTTAATTTTGTATGTAAATTATTATTAATTATGCATATTGAGCATGATAGATATAAATTTGTTAATTTTTTAAATAAAGTTTAAATCGACTTGTAACATCATGATCACCTATCAGAATGAACTGTCAGATAAAGAAACCTATTTTATTGAGCTTTAGCGTTATGCGTCGCCACACTAGTTCTGCACCCGATATCATGCTTTGAAGTGGCTTAGATTTCCCTCTCGCATCTCTCTAGTACGCAATGCAGGGATACTAAACCGTAAGGTCTACATCTGTGAGGTGTTGTAAACGGTTGTTCCTATACATCTTAAGCATTTATCACCATCTATATTCCAACAGGAAAGAGAGTGATTATACTTATCACGAAATATTCAAAAGTTTTTATTTACCTATCAGATTGAACTGCTTCCTTGTCTCTTGTTTTCTCGCTCTATTGCCTATCAAAAAAAAAATGAGATTCGTGCTTAAACCACCCGTTTTTTCCCGGTATACACCACTCGTTTTTGCATCTTATCACTTTTGACAATATCTGAAAGCCGTGCTATGGATACCCCATGGATATGTACAAAACTTCTTTGATGATATGCTGAAATGCGTAACAGTAGATATAGTTAAAACTGACCACTACACTAACTACTGACTTTGTTATCAATGATTCACAAAAGGCTACAATTTTAATTGTTTATTCATTGCATAACGTTTATCTGCCATTTTAAATTTTGCTGTGATATATTTAGTCCTTTTTTTATTTTTTTATTTATTTTGTTTTTTGACGTTGCATTTTTCTTGAGCAGCTTTGTTTAAATGTACCCATAAGGTTTAAGAAATAGCAGTTATTGTCTTTATCAATCAATTTTTAACAAAATTGTCATAATTAATTAATTAAAATAAATTTCACTGATAGTAATTTTTTATTTACGATTTGCCTATTTATCGAAATCTTAAAAATCGCATTAACTTAATAATCACTTCAAAAAAGATAATAATAACATATTTTATAGTGCAAAATATGGAAATTGCATTTCTTTCCAACGGAAAATTCAACATTCCATAATTCCTTAAGATCTGGATTGTAATTATAATACTTTTTAAAATTTAAATGCGGCGACATTACTAATACATTATACACATTTCTGCTTACTTTAATTATATGATTTATATTCAAACAATTTTATTCGTTAAAGTTAGATGTATACTTATTTTTTAAATAATAACTATGCGTGAATAAATTTTATTTAAAAATTTATTGAAAGTTCAGATAAGTTATTTTTTTAAAAAAAAAAAAAAGTGGAATCTGAAAAAAAAGAGTATGCCTGAAATGTTTTTTCCTTCCTACTGTTGATTTTCAGCATATTTCCCCTAGTTTTATGAATCACCAAGTTACAATCAATATTTGATATTATTCCATTTTACTTAAGAGAAAAGTCTTCATTCTTGAATGTGTATATTTGTAGAACAGCAAAATGTTTCAAGCACATAGATGTACCTTTTCATTTAATATATCCAAATGTGCTTTGGAGAAATAAATGCTACAGAAAGAAGAAAAATATATAGTTTCATTGAAACAAATAACGTAAAATTTTTGGTAACAGATAATGCATGTTATTCGATAGAGTAAATAGAAAATATTCATACATATGCATTTGTTTACATATGATGCATTATATTAAGTTCAAAAGGAGAAAAGAATTTAAAAAGAAGTACAAAATAATGTAAATTTTTCCTTTTTCATAATATGTTTCAATATAGTTATTATGAATACGAGATTTTGTAATGTCCTTTAAATTTTCTACATTTTAAATTGTCAAAATTATTTGTGTTATTGAATTTTCAGGATAGATTTTAAACTGCATGCATTTTGTCTGAAAGGAGTTGCTAGAAAAATTGCCCTTTTGCATAATTATTTTTGATGCTAAATTTATTTGTTCTGATAATTTTTTAATGTTTCAAAGAGAAAATATTTTGTAAAAAGAAAAGTATTTTCAGCGATGTCATTAAAAATTATAATGTTATTTCATGGTTAATTTTTATTCTTAAGGGAAATACCAAAAAAATTATTCTATTAAATAATAAAAAATTGAATACTTGTTCTACTAAAAATGTTGTAAATCGACAATGATGAGAAAATTCAGAATGAGGTAAAGCGCAAAATGTTAATTCAAGAAAACATCATATGAAATATAATAAGCCAATGTTTCTAAGACTAATTAAAATAAATATATGCTGTTCTGAAATCCCTTGATTACACTGTAATTCAATATTTTTGAAAAATTTTGGGTTCTTAAATTAGAAATAGATATCAAGAATAATAATGATTTTAAGACATCATTTTTTTAAATATGTTTTAAAAACATCCTTATAATCGATATATTTTAAATATACATATTGATTTTTTAGAAGTTCTTTTTGTTAATAAAAATAAAGGTTAGAAGAAGAATAATAAAATACTATACTTTCAGCAAATAGAAAAAAATTTCGTCGAAGCAAAATGAAAGTGTTGATAAACCTGCTGAATATAATATTAAATGTTAATTTTCTTCCATTGAATAATATTTTTCACCAATCAAGTTTACTAGCGAAATCTTTATCTAAGCTTTTGTACTCCAGTGAGATGAATACCAGTTTTAGTATTTTAGTAAAATTTATTTCACCTTAACCAATGAAAAACATGTAGCATTTGCGTTTACTTTTCAAAGAGAAATATTTTGGGAAAAGAAATAAAATTTTTTATTTTTTGATTCATATTTAATATTTATTTTTATGCACTCACTTATATTTGCACTAAGAAACAAATTATAAAAAATAATAAAAAAGTACATTTTATGTTTAGAGTTTTCTGAATCATTTCATACTTATACATACATACGTGCACGCATATTCTTTCTTAAGCTTTAAAACTATTCTAGAAGTGAGTGACTATACATATATATATATGTATATATATGTATATATATATATATATATATATATATATATATATATATATATATATATATATATATATATATATATATATATATATATATATACATATATATATATATATATATATATATATATATATATATATATATATATATTATAAATATACCTTTTAAGATCTCATACGAAATCAGGTGAGTTATTACTCAAAAAACTCTTCGTTTAATTGTTGTTATGATTAGAAATAAATATTAATAATTTATTATTTTAAGTATTTATGTAATCTATCAAAAAATTTTACAACGTTTTATTTTTTACTTTTTTCTGACATTATTTTTATCCGAATTTATGTTAAATATATTTAGCAGTATTATCCTATTGAGTATTACAATTTTTTATGGAATGTGTGTATATATATATATATATATATATATATATATATATATATATATATATATATATATATATATATATATATATATATATATATATATATATATATATATATATATATATATATATTATGTTTTCCATTTATCTACAGTAGGGAAAAAAACAGATCATCAATATGTTGTTGAACAAAAATACATTAAATATTATTTTTTTTGCCTCAAATAAAAATATTTATATAAATGATTTGATAATTAATGAAATTCATCTGGTATTCAACAGTCTTACATTTAACATAGCTCACTTATTCTAAATGTTTTACTAGTCATTAGTTTTGCTATAAATAAAGTGAAACAAAAAAGTTTTATAATCTACTTGATTAAAAATATAAATTCAATTGTTTTCTTCAATAAATATACAATCAATTATTATCCTCTATCTTAAGAATTATTTAATTTATAAGCTTGTCACACACTTTTTTCTAACATAAAACATTTGTTTTACTCTTTTTAATGTAACTGTAAATTCGTTCTTCTCATAAATACATATTCTATAAGCTATCATTTTCAAATGATTTATGTAGTAATAAATACAGAAATAATAATATGATAAATCTTTTAACTTTCACCTCTATTTGGTTTTTATACTCTGAAATGACAAATATACTGAATTATAACGAAAGGTCAGCACCTACAATCCTGATGCAAAGATAATTAAGTCCAGTAAAAATATATATAAAACGTTAATGAATTAATATATATACAGTTAAAATGATTTAGAAATTCGTAACACATAACAATAAGTGATAACTAAATGGAAGCATATCGCAAGTGTCGAACAATTTATTGATAACATATTGTGATCAAACAATCAACAACCTGTGATTATAAAACATAATTACATAGCAAAATTGTCTCTAGAAGAAAATTTTGAAACTTACACTATGCATTATTCATCAAATTTCATTTACAAATTTTATGACTTTGTCTTACCCTGTGGAAGACAATTTCCATATAATGTGAAAGTACTAAGAGAATTAATGTTTCTTCGAGGAAAATGGGTGCATAGAATGCAACTCATTGACTGAAAAATTGTTTTTTTTTTAAACGGAAATGATTTCTCACCAGAACACATGGCAAGAAAGGCTGCAGTACTATTTATGCTGATAAATGGGATTGCATAGTATTACGAATACAGCTCATTGGTTAACGAGGACCTCAGATGATGGCTTTCAATTTGCTGAAAATGGCTTATTTTGCTGTTCACTGTTAAATATTGATATCAGTATACGTTATCTATTCAAAATGAAAATGTTTTTTATTTTTTATTTTATTATTATTATTATTATTTATCTCTTCATTTGTTGACTTAAGGTGAGGAATGTCTTCTTTATCACAGAAACTTAACTTGACAAATAAAGTACTTATATTTTATTCCATCGTCAATATGAATCTATTTTCCAATTCTTGCAAATGAAAATATCAGTGTCATTTGTTTAATGGGATTATTCTAATTAATCCTAAGTTTAAACTGCTTCAGACATCAGTTGAAAAACGCGATTGATTAGCAGAAATAAATGAGTAGAGCTCATCATTTAACATGGATCCCTCCGTCTACAAAGCCATTTTTGTAAATTTATAGCACATACTTATTTTTCTTACCATTACTGCCATCATAAAGTTTGTACATTATCAAAATGCTGTTAGATGTAAACTATGGCTAGTCTGAGTTTTTTAACATGTCACTAGTTCATTGAAATGACAAACTCAGACTAGCTGAACACTAGTCTGAATTAGTAATTCCAATGTCTTGTCTTAAAGTCAAATTTATTTAAATGATACTCTACATATGCCTATGTAATTGATGCCTATATAATCGTTAATGATCGGTTTCATTATATTATTTCCCTTGCTATAAGAAAAGGAAGAAAAGGGATTATCATGTTTCATTCTTTATACAGTTCATACTAAATTTCAATTTAGAGTTAATATATAAAAAAGTCTTTACTGTTGTAAACAATGCTAATACTTCTTTTTCTTAAATTAGTGAATCTGAAAGTAATATTCTTATAAAAATACTTATTTTTTATTCGTTTCTGTATGCATATTGTACAAAATAATTGTTTTCATTTTTAATTCATTTTGTAAAAAAATAAAAAAGTTATCTTTTGTTTTGTGTTACATGAATAAAATCAAATATTTTAGCAAATATTATTTTGATCATTTCTCGTAATCTCCTAATTTCTTTGAAGAAATTTCTAATATTTCCAATTAAAAATTTTATTTATTACAATTTATTGAAATTTTTTAACAAGATCTTTATAAATTGGAGCATGCTAATAAAATTCTATAATTAATGTAATATAAAGTTTTCATACTTTTCACATAAAATTAAAATTTCAGCGTTTACCATAGAAGAGACAATGATATTTAGTGAGTTCAGCTAAACATCAGTTTAAAAATAAAAGGTTATGCATATAAAATTGGAAAATGATTAAAGTAATTATACATTCGTATTTTATTTAAAAAAAATTTAAAATACACAATTCTTATGAATTTTATAAAAATCAAAATATTATTTGAAAAAATCTTCTGTAATTTTAAAGTGCTTGTCTTAATGTATAAATATAATAAAATTTTTTATCTTAGTATTAAAATTATAATATTGAAAAAATAGCGGTGCACAAAAAAACTTATAAACAGAAAAATCTGCGAACATAAAATTTATCCAATCAACTTTTTTTTTTAATTTTGTAAAGTACTTGATAAAGAAGATTTTGAAATATTTTTTGTGAATTTTAATCTGGAGCTTAGAAAAATGCAAAGAATAAAAGTATTTATATATGGGAAAAAATGAAGGATGAAATTCAGAGGAAAAAATGAAGAATGAAATTCAGAGGAAAAATTTTATCTCAGCTGTTACAGAAAATTTTACACAATAGAAGACTTTTTCTTAAAAATATTATTTATTTATTATGTGTCCCGATTAACCGAATATTTTTACTTAAATAAAGCTTATTTCATAATACATGGAAGATACTTTTATAAGAGGAGAAAAAAGGTTTCATCTGTTAATTAAACATCCAGGATGGAAAAAATTATTAAATATAAAGTAACGTAAAAAAAGAATTGATAAAATTATTTGATATGGCATTTTAATATTTATGTAATTAATTTATCAACCTTATGACATGTATTTATATTTTTATATAATACTTTATCCAATTTGCAGTAAAAATGTTTCTTGCTTTAAATTTTATTTTATACGACACATTTAACAATCTTATTATACAATTAAAAACCATTAAAATATGGTTACTACATCGAAATTTAGTTTATATTAAATATTTTTATATAATTAATATATGATCTAAATGAGACACCATATTAAGTTTTCTAACCCATCTGATGATTTAGATTTCTTACATACCTATTTATATTTCTTACATATTTGCTTCTTATTTTATTTTTATAAGTAATCCTCATTATTACCAAAATTTATAAAACAGGCAACAATATTATGCATTTAAGTCTGTGTTAATCATTAATTTTATATCATGAGCAACAATATGATATATTTAAATCTGCATTAATGATTAAATTTATATAAGGAGCAATAATAATATGTATTAAAAATTTGTCGTAGTAATTATCTTAATTTTATATCAGGGGCAACAATATTGTGTATTTAAATCTGCTTTGATCATTTTGTGCCACGCAACGAATTAAAAATGTTTACTATGTTTACGTATAATTAAGGAACAATTATTTTAAAAAATGAACAATTTTTTTTTGAATTTCTTTTACACTCCTAATTTAAATTAGAAAATGAATGAATTTCTTTTTTAATTGTCTATGATATTTGATTTTTTAGAGTAATTTATGCTGGCTGTTAATTTATTATTTTAACCGTCTATTTGTGTATGAAACTTTATTGATTCAAACTTGTATTTTGGATGTAAAATATTATCTAACCAGTTGCTTGAAGCATCACACAAAAATGAATATCTCAAATGTACGAAAGTGATTCATCATGTCACAGATAAGCTGTAGGCAGGAATATGATAAATGTAACTTAAAATGATTTAAATGTTTTCTTTATCATCTATCATGTAAAAAATGTCAAATCAAGAAAACATTTTTTTACTTAGGTCACTTTTATATTTTTAGAAAGTAGTGGTTGGAAGAATATTTTCCAAAAAAAGCAATGCATATTTCATTTCACGTATGTAATTTCTGTATGCATTTGAATTTTATTATTATAAATCATCATATAATTTCGCTAAGATTGATTTATCTTTCAAGTACAAATACATGTAATTTGAGTTATTTAATAGGTAATAAAGTAAAGTTTTCTATTTCGTTTTTAAGAGAAATATTAATTTAAGTCATTCCAAATAAATTCTGTCAATTTGTGTATTTTTAAAAAAGATTAATATTAATATATATTTGGTAATATTTTTTGTAAAATTGCTTTTTTACTAGCCACATCAATTATTTTACATGGAATTTATAATGCTTCTGATTTCCTTATTATTTTATTGGAGAAAATCAAAATTGTTTTATAAATTACTTCATAAAATAAAAATTATGATTAATTTATTTTTGTTGACACTTGAACGACAGGAAAAAAGGATTCCATTATCATAATTATGTCCCCTTCAAAATTCTTATACGACGTCTTCAACATTCTCTGAAATAGGATACATCATTAAAAATAATACGCAATATTTTAAACACAAATATTTTTCAAGGCAATCTATTTTCAAACTCATGGTTAGAGCATTATTTCACTGGACGTATTAAATATATTTATTTTTCTCAGTCAAATCTTAATACATTATGTAGTTGCATTCACAAACATGTAAAATGGAAGTATAAAATAACTTGTAAGAATGAAAAAATATTATCACAAAAGAAAACATAGGCATTAACTGTTAACAACATACAAAGCATGTTACAAATTGTTACTTACTCTCAAAAATTTTAATGGTGTTTTAAGGAAGTAATATGAAATAAAAGTATTTCATCTTTAAGTACTCATCTTATAATTAAGAAAAATATTATCTTAATAATTAATTTACATGAGCAATTGTAATGTTTACTGAGTAATTAAAAATCCATTAACTAACCTTTAAAAAACATATTTTAATGAATGAAATAAGAATAATATTAATAATATTAATTTTTTTCATATTTTTTTTAATTTGGGAAAACAAAAATATCTCCCTGTACATTAAGGAATACCACACAGGGATCGAAGGTACATCAATGTACTACATAACAAATCCAAATAAATCATAAGATGAAAATTGAATGATAAAAGAAGGCCGAGAGAGAAAAAAGAGATATAAAATTAAAAAAAGGAGAGTTAGATAACAGCATGGATAAATTTTTAAAAAATACAAAATCCTTTTTCTTCACTAGGTCCACCAAAATCGGGGGCCATCTGTTATTTAAATCCTTACGAAACTCGCTCCTTTCTTCTGAAAAAGATGGGCATTCAAGAAGAATGTGAGAAGGAATATCAATCCCGGAGTTGCACATGCACACGTCACTGTTTTTACTATGGAAACGGTATAAGTAGCTATTGAATTTTCCTTGTTCAGTGAAAGATTGCGTAATTTTTCAGTCAGTGTCAAACCAGTGGTTCTTAATTCTGCAGGGAATTGAAGGAAAAAAAGATTTAGTCCACTTACAATTATAAGAAGAAACAAAACCTCTATTCCATTCTGTGATAATGTTCTTTTTGGAAATGGTTTTAAAAAAGACTTGGATAGACTGGTATCGAGTTTATTTGTAAGTGAAAGAGAAGATTCGACCAGGAAATCTGCTCTTTCATTTCAATACACACCACTATGATCCTTGACATGGGAGAAACTGAAGAAAATATTTTTGATATTGCCCATATTAATTGAAGTCTGGACTTCTATAATAAGTTTTTCAAAGCTTGTTACACCTTGCAGAGTCATTAGGAATGACATTGAGTCACTGCAAATGAAAGGTTTTTAGAAGGCTTGCTTATGGCATCCTTAACAGCAAGATTAATGCAGAGTAATTCCGCTTGGAAGATAGAATAATAATCATTAATGCGGTATACCAGATGACTCATTTCAAAACCATTCTGAAAGCATACGTAAGCAAGACGAACTTTTTCGTTAACTTTACTCCCATCTGTAAAGTAAATAAGATCATAGTCTTCTTTCCTAACGCTATCAAATGCAGCAAGAGGAGCAAGAGATCTTGTAGATGGATGAGGTAGGGAAGAAAAGTTCAAATCACCATTAAGATGGTTAGAAAAATAGTCTTGACCATAACGATAAGCCTCATTTTGCTGAGGTACCCCAACATCAAGAGGTGGAAGACCAGAGAGAATGAAAAGAGCATCATAACTGATTGTTCTGCATCATCTAACAATCCTCAAGAGCAGTTTTCTTTGTATTTTCCTGATAAGTTTTCGGTTTATTTTTTCCTACAGACTGTCTCCCCAAATTCGCGATGCAAATTTTTCATAATGAGACAAAATTTTATTGTATTATATTGGTGAAATTATATATGTAATATTACTGCTTCTTGGTGAATATGTATATGATCAAAAAGATTAAGCTCTATAGGTACATCAAATGATGAAGTATAATGTATTTAAGTTTTATATTTGTGCCACATCATGGACTAATGGTATGACAATGATCCTTGAGATGGTAAAGCTCTTTCTCAGCTTCCACTAAACTACAAGATCTCGTTAAATTGCACTGTTAAATTCCATGTCGACACCTGTCGAGGTGCGTGTTTCGGAGTTTTTCAAATTTTTTATCTTAGAACACAAGATACATAAAAAGTGCTACTTGAAGGTTATAATACGCTATGATTATTAAAACACTTGACAACAACTTCAAACCATTTGGCTCCAATTACAGTGAGTCAAGGATTTATATTGTGCTGCTAAAAATCAGTATTTTTTAATAATTATAATCTTTTAAATATATTATTTTCCATGAAATATTCAAATTTACAAAAATCAAACTCTCATTTTTCATATAACAAGCAAATTGCTGACACAAATTTTGAAAAATATAAATTTATATGCTAATCAGAAACAAAAAAGTATGAAAAATTTCAACTCTCAATTTTTATTTGAATTAACTTGTCAATTTACTTATAATAAATATATTAAAAAGAATATTAAATAATGAAAAAATAATTTTTTAAAATAGAAAGAAAAAGAAAAAATCAAGCAAAATTAAGAGGAATAAAGATGACATCTTCATACTATCACCATGTCTATTTAGGAATATATTTGAACATGAAATAAGTTTGTTTAGTCCAGTGTTACAAACTAATCAGGTGGGAGATTTCTAATCATAGGGAATCCCTAATCAGAAGGAAGATAGCCACAATACTGCACCTAACAATTAGAAACAGAAACAATTTCTTTATGTGAAACAAATCATAGCTTGAATTCCCAAATGAGATTACTTTTTTAAATATTACATTTTTCCATCCTTCAAACCACTTATAAATTTGCCCACAAAGACAACTAGCACAAACTTTTGAAAACAATTTGTCTTTTTCTTGAAAATGTAAAATTGCCCCTATAACAATTACTTTTCAAATACAGTTGCTTGAAAAACGATTCATTTTAGATCCAAATTTATCAATCTTTCTTCTATATAATGATATGAAATGTTTTTTATTTCTCTAATAAAATATCGTTTTTACATTGCCTGAATAATTTAATTTAAATTAAATTTTACAATAAATACTTAGCAAATTGAAATTGTTTTTAAAGAAAGCAAAATTTGTTGTATAAACAACCGTTATTCATAAATTTTATTGAACGTTATTCATAAGCTTATTGCACTTATTTAGGGTACACAAGTAATATTTGCATAAAAAAAGATAATGTTAGTAAATTTTCTTCATAAAATATACATTATTAAATTACAATTTTTTTTAAGAATACTTTTTTTAATGCCCAGGATAATACAGCTATAAGGGGTTTTTACGACAAGTATCCCTAAAAATATCAGTACGCAAAAGTTAAATTATTTGCTTTAAAATCAAAATAAAACAATGTATGATAAAATGAATTGATTATGCAAAATCAAGTTATGCAGGATTAAATTAATAACCTCTCTCATACTTTGTGACTATGAAAATATGATGTGATATTTTTTACTTTTGACAATTTTGTAGAAATATGGAAAATATATACTAAACTGAATTAGAACAACTGTGTTTCTAACTGAATTAATGTATTGGAAAATGACAAAAAATTCTGAATAAATTTCTCATAAATAGTGCCGTGAAGTTAATTTTTACTTCATTATTTACTAAAATATTTGGTAAAATACAGTGCAATAAAAAGTTTAGTAAAAAATTTGTGTTCTTGAAATTGGTAAAATATTTCAAGAAATACTCGTAAAATATTTTTATAAGTTCCTATGAAAAGTTTTCTAAGTAAAGAGATAAATTACTTGGTGGAAGTGTAAGTAGTAAAATGTAGATGATACCATATTGGTACAAGAAGTATTTGCGATATAACTTATCTGTTTTCTTCCTAGTTACAATAATTAGAAAAGTAAGATTCACTTAATACTGAGACAATGCTTATGGCACTGCATTGCTCTACATTAAATGGAATATTTGAAAGTTAGATGTGCAGTTTTTAAACATTAACATGGCAATCATCAAACCGTGGGCAACAATTTAATGAAAAGCTATTACGTATATCGGTGCATCTACATTAGATTTATTATAAACTCAGATTCTTGTATTTGTGGATTTCCAAATCATAATTTTAAATTAGCACTTTGCATATAGACTTGATGATTACTCTAGATTTCTAGAGTAATCTGTTGGAATTTATGGGATATAACATGAATAAAATCTTTTTCTGAGATCTTCATTCAAACCAAACTATGAGTCAAAAAATTAGAGCAATACGCAATATAAAGTGTAAAGCGTCATGATTCTCTAATATAATGTGAACATATGGTGGTATAACTTCGCACAGCCAAATATTAGAGAGGATCTATTTTTCAATAAAACTGTTATCAATCGCACATAAAAAGTTAGTAATGAGAATACCTAAGACAAGCTAAAGATTTTCGATGATCAGCGTTGTTCCTGAATTCTGTTTTTAACTAATTATTTAAAAAACTACAAGTCGCATTGTTTTGGAAATGTTATAAATATATAAATGTGTGATCCAGATTGAAACAGACACTTATATCAAATAAAATATACTTTATTCTCTTTACATATTAGAGTTGACCTATAAATGTTTTAAATTATCATATTATTTTTGAGATTCTTATCATTAAGAATCTCAAAAATGTGTATGAGTCATTTTCATCGATACTATAACTATATAAATTATCATTTTCATCGATACTATATTGAATTCTTAACTTATATTAACGGATGGTTAAATGAAAATTTGACACACATATAAATTTACACCTAACTTTAACCATTCCTTTTTATTGATTCGAATTCTTAATAATTTGTATGTATTACTATAAACAACAGTAAATTATGAAGTCAAATTGAAAAATTGTGAAATAATGAAGCGAAATCATCTGAATCAATTCTATAAATTTAATTCAGAAATTCATTTATGCTTAACTTTCTAAGCGAATATATATATTATAATATAATATAATAATTATATTATATGTATAATAATACATATAATAGTTCCATGCCTAATCGGAGGAAATGGATAAATTATTTCCGCTTATAGCTTTCCTGAAATGATAGCTTTGATCATATTCAAATGAATTCATCTTATAAGCCATGAATAATTAAATACAAGAATAACTAATGAATAGTTTTCAAACTTTAACACAATCAACTGCATGTAACAATACATAATATATATATATATATATATACACTACATAAACTGTTTTATTTTTCATTTTTATTTCTTAATATTAATTATTGTAAACGCTGAAATTGTGGACACACGTATTATAGAAATCAAAACAAATTATTTCTGTTTGCAAATATTTACTTTATCCATCTAAATCCTAACCAAATTGTGTAATAAGGTAGTTTTATTTTGAAGTTTATGCAATCTCGATGTTGAATAATTTAAATTTTTTTACCATCACTATGAGCATATTTAAATTAATATAAATTATTACGAATGTTTGCTAATTAATATAAATTATTACGAAAGTTTCATTGTAAGAGGACGTTTTTAATTAAGGGAATTAATGCTACTTTTGTTAAAATTTATTCTTAAGAGAAAAGAATATGTCTCACTTTAAAAGTAATTACAAATTTATTGTTTATTTAGATGTTGAATTTAATAGATTATTTGTCTTAACTGTATTATATAAAAATAACGCACTTAAATAAATACAATTAATACACAATAATTTCATTCAACTTTTATTCAAAAATTCTCAGTGGATTAAATATTAGGTATAATAGAATTAAACATTTATTAAAGGCAAAAGCTGTAATGTTAAAGCTGAAAAGATGTAGTACAGTTTTGTTGTTTAGCATTTATAGAATTTTCATTTCCTTTTTTTATTCTTTAAAAATTACTTAAGCATTAAATATAAATTTATTTTTGTTAATGCAACTTAAATATTCAGCAAATATTTGATATAAATTTTAATTTAGGTAATAAAATGAAACTTAAAGATTGATTTGATGTAATTTAGACAATAAGGATTTTATTTATGATTTGATCTTAAAATTACTATTATTTATTATGTTTCAGCAATAACCTAGAAGTTTAAAAAAAGTTGAGAATCATTTTAGATGTATTTTAACAATGATTTTTTTTCTTACCATTCTCAGCATTTCTTACTGAAATCAATGTTTTTCACATTATAATTTTTATCTACACAAAGTAAATTTTAGGTACCAGCAAAATATAAAATATTAATAATAAATTTTGGTAAAAGCACAATTTATTAACAGGAAACAACTAGTGAAGTGAAAATATTATTTCAACCCTATTTTGTGAAACGGAATCTCATTTTTCAGATTCATATTTTTTTTATTATTTTACATTCATTTTTATCACCTTAGAAAATTGATATAGAGTTATAAAATAAATGTAAAAATGCATTTCATTTCAAAATTTTTTTAAACAGTAAAAATATAGGATCGGTGAAGTTCTCTTAGATAAAAGTATTATAATTTGTCTGTCCCTTAAAAACTGTTCTTAGCATAATTGATCATCAATTTTTTAAGGAAAATAATCAGCATCACTTCATTCTTCTTACTTGTCACATTATTCATCATCAGTGAAATTTTTTTTCCAATTTTTATCTGGACTATAAATATTCAATTCTATTCGTATGGTTATAAATACTGTTTCGCAATTTGTTTTATCAAATAAATTTTTTTCTGTAGTCTAAGAATATTTTCATTTTTTATTGTTTTGTATTGAGAAATAAAACTTAAATAATTTTCACGAAATTACATTAACATTAGTTTTCGTAAGTGTAATGTTTTCCAATGTCTCTTGTTTATAACTCGATGACCTCTAAACCATTATTAGTTTCCGGGATTTACTTTTTCAGTGAATATAATTTTATTTCAATAATTTACTCAATGACAGATGATGACATCTAATTCAAAAATATAAATTTTAATTTCTGAAAATTAAAGGAATTATTTCATTATGTTTGAATAAATTTTGAATATTTACAATTATTAAAATCAATCAGCTTTATGCAGTTTTGAAAAAGTTTAATTTAGTATTATTTTTTACTCTAGAAATTAATATGTTAAATTTTTATTATATTTATTCTTAACTATATTAAGTGGTTGTTTCTTTCATTCCAGTTGAGATCATGATTACGCAAACTTTATTGCAATTTTCATTTGTTTAAAATATCCATGATGAAAGATAATATTTCATCTAAGTAAAAACATATTGAGAAGGCGTTGTAAATGTGTCTTATTGACAAATTTTAGTGCCGGCTTTCAAGTTACATTCTTCGACCGCAGCAAACAAGGCGAAGATCATCATGGAATGTGTTTGTCGTTGGCAATAAGAAAATCCAATCATGATTTTTATCTGCAAAAAATATTTGAATCATTTTTTGCTTGTAAAAATTCTCAACATCATGAAAATTACCTGTTTTCTAAGTAATTAGTTGTCAAATTTTAAAATCTTTTGTGATATTGCTTCCGAAATTGAACACTTTGGAAATAGAACAGAAGAAAAAGCAAAACGAAAAAGACAAGATAAAACATCCTGTTTATAGTTATTTTAAATTGGCAATGACGATTTAAATATTTTTTTAATTTAAATTAAATTATGATATTGCGTAACGTTTTTGGCTACAATGTTTTTGGGCGATTCCACTACATCATAATTTTAAGACTGTCAAATGACAAAGCTTACACAAGAGTTACTTCCCTATAACATGTCACTTAACCATGTTGTTGGAAATGTTTAAATATTTGAGATAGCATAAGTAAAAAGTTTTGTGTACAAATAAATGGATTGGTAGCTTTATGATTAAATTACAAGTAATTTTTAATTACAAAAACAAAGCCAGTTTCTGCATCAATTTTCGGGTTTAAATCTGGTAAGAAAAATAACTAGTACGCAATGCAACGTTAAAAAATAATATATTTATATTCAAAAGAATTTTTGTAAGCATTATATGATAATTATTTTTACCTACATAATAAATAGAAAGTTATCTATGTCACGAAGATACCTGACAGAGATTCTAGGTAAGTTAACAGCAACTCGAGAAGTTTCGCCAAACGAACAACAAACTTATGTCACTGTAAAATATGAGACACTTATTCGCATATTTTTTGTAAGATGTGTGCTATTGACTCTTTCAGATATTTTATAAGATAATAATGAATCCTTTATAACATATCAGGTTCTTTAACCAAGATCCTTATTTGTTTGAAATATTTATTAACCATGGAATGATGTGTGAATGAAAACATTAAGTTAATATTTGTATTTCTGTAAAATTCTAGAATGCTCAATCCTGTAAATCGTAATTTCATGTTATTTTTGATCAAGCATTTCAAATTTGAATGTGTTTCAAACTTGTTAATTAAAGTTTCATTCAACAACAGCTTGTTTTAGGTTCAGAGAACTACCCATAAAAATTTGTTTTTAGGGAGTAAAGCTTAATGTATTAGTTTGCTATGTTATATTTGTGTAAAATTTGTATTTCTCATCATAAAATCATAAAAGGAAACAATTAAGGATAATGCACAGTTCATACATAGTAGTATATAAATCAAGAGTAAATTCATTAGAAGCATGTTAAAAATTAAAGTAGAAAACTTAAAATACACAAATCCATATTGTAGATTGTATGTTATTTCAGAATATAAAATTTTGAAAAAATTGGAAATTAAAAATATCAAAAAGGGAAATAAAAAATTTGGAATTTGAATATAAAACAAAGGAAAATTGATCACTGAATATGAGTTCTATTTAAAAGTAATATTTAAATTAAATTTGATTTAAATTTTTTCTCAAAAATATAATTCACATTTTGTGAATAAATTTTACTTAGATTAAAAAGAAATATAAGCTTTTCAAATTATATGGATATCATCTTATTGATCTTAAAGCAGATTATTAGCAGTTAAAGTAATATTTTAAGTATCATAATTGATTATAATTTATGTTTATAATTAACATATTTCAAAAATAGATGAACTTATTGATTTACTTAATTCAACTTTATTAAGAAATTTTGAATTCAATCAATTTTCACTTGATAAAATTAAAAATAATCTGTAAAATTAATAAAAATTGCGTTTTATTAAATCGTGCAACAACTTAAGCATTTTCATTCATTTTCTAAGGAAACTCTTTTTACCATTCAATAAAAAAAACTAAATGTACATTTTGCATAGTTGCCAACTCTCTACTGATTTTATCCGGAAACTCCTGATTTTTCATCAATTTTTCCCGATATCCTTATAATGTATGAAAAATCTACTGATTTTTGGCAATTTCAGTAAAAAAAAGTTTAAACACAACTTAGAAACAGCTGAAATTTTGCCAGAAAAAAAGACTGTTATATTGTTTTAGTAGCTTAAATAGTCAACAGATGGCGAACTAATGTAACTATTAAAATGTTAGGATATTATAATATCATGAAAATGTGTTCCTCTGAGTTTCGAATCCCAAATGTCCACCGTGGAAGAATGACGCTTTAATCACTTGGGAACAAAAAACTCCTATGAGTTGACAACTATATAATTAACATTTAGAGAAAATACCAGGTGCCCGTTTACATAAGCAGTTCACAATTAGGATGAATATTACTAGTTATTAGTAAATTAATTAGGAAAATATTTGTCACTGAATTAAATTTATTTAATAATATATTTTATGTTTTTAAGTAATTTTATAAGCTTAATATTTATAAATTGCGCTGGAGTTGAAAAAGTTGCCTTATAAAATAAATAGTGAGACATGAATTATTAATGTTTATTTTTTACGTGTAGTATATCTTCTTATTTTTCATAGTTTCTTTATGAGGTTGATAACTACTTTATTCAAATATTAAGATTAGCACAAAATATGTTAGCATAAATCATTTTCAGAATGTATAATCTGAAAAGTAAAATAGGGTTTTTGTGAGACTGCAAAAATGTCATTTTATATCGAAAAAATGTTTTTAAACATTCATGAAAAATGTCGCTAATGTCTCCTGAATTTTTCTCTCAAAATCAGTAGAATCTACTGATTTTTTTCCCTCCAAGGTTAACATATAATGATATTATTACGTTAAAAATCGTACACTATATAAAAATTTTATAAAAGGGGTACAACAAATTATATTTGAACTTCTATATATATATTACCAATACATTCTTCAAGATTTAAAATATCCTCTATATTTAATCTATGAATAAAAAAGCAGTTATGGACAAAATAATTTAATAACTTTTCAGAAATAGAATGCTACAACGGTATTGTTATTTATCCCTTTATTATTAACGCAGAAATTTTAGTACTTTTAGTATTTATAACTTTTAAAATTAAGGAAACTTCATATTATTAAAAGTTTTAATAGTAAACTTAACTTGCATGTATTCCTATTTGTGTTTTTTACCACACTATAGTTGTATATAGAGTTACTGTTGATAAGAATTTGAAATACACTCTAGATTATTATAAGAATCAATATTTATTAGTTTTAAACTTAAAAAAAATAATACCTGCGCTAACTTTGCTGCTTTTTTTAATATTCACTGTACATTAGGATAACAGTACTTCTAATAAATTTAATATTCATAAACAGTATAAAAAATGGCTATCTCTGTATTCTTCTTCTAGAGTGTGAATCATTTTATCAACCTGTCTATATAAACAACACTTCATTCAAATAATTTATTTAAAGAAAGTTTCTATTTCATCCATTTTTAAAATTGTAATATCATTATGGTATTTGTTAAATGAAAGAGTAAAATTTAAAATTTGTTAAGAAAAAAAACTTGATTTTTCTATAGTTATCGAATTTCTCTATAGTCATATTATTGATATATTTTTGCATACTTCCCCTTAAAATCAAAAAAACTTTGTTATTTTTCAGAAAAATATTAACTTATTTAAGTATTAAAAACTGCTCAAAATCTAAAAATAAAACAGAATTAGTTTTATAAATAACTCTTACATAAATAATCACGATAAATTTTCAATTATAGCTATGTACCGTAGAATATATCTAAGTAAAAAGTACTTTATTTTTTCAAAAAAATATGTGTAAATAAATAACAAAAGCAGTTTTTTTATATTCAATTAAAAGTACAATGTGTCTTAAACTGTAATTATTATTAGATTATTGATAATTCGGATAAAGAAAGCACATTCTTTTATCACGTTTACTTTACCTTGCATTCATTTTCCGATATGCACTTAAAAAACAGAATAAGACTTCAAATGCTCTTGAGAAATGTGACTAAAGGAAAAAAGTCCTACATTTTACCTCCTTTTTAGCTTGATTTATAAATATACAAGATATATTTTAAAGAAAAAATAGCTGATCACACTGTTAATTATTCTCTGCTATTTGTGAATTTTAATGGAACAGAAAATTGTTTTTATATTTTAAGGAGAAAGAGAAAATTGTTTTTTTTTTTTTAATTAAACTTACAAACTTTAGGAATTCATAGGTATTTAAAGAATGAAGAATGCAGGTGATATTAGATGTTTAATTCCAAAATTGAATAAAATAATAAGAAAGTTAGTTTTTCCTAGTGTACACACACACATATATATATATATATATGTGTGTGTGTGTGTGTGTGTGTGTGTGTGTGTGTGTGTGTGTGCGTGTGTGTGTGTGTGCGTATGAATTGTGTGTGTCTATATACACTATACAATAGTAGAATTGTTTCTCTTAGAAGTCAAGTAAGTGCAAAGGATTGAAATCTGTAAAATAAAGATACGAAAACAAATGATAAGTAGTGTTTATTATTACAAAATAAGTTATATAAACAGAGCATTCTACTTAATATACCATGTAATTTTCTGTGGCACTATGTTGATGGCAATACATTCATTTCTGGATACAAACTAAGAAACCATATAAAATTTCTTCTTAGAGAGTGTTTTGATTATATTTTACAATAATTTGCTTGATTTAATTTTCAAACATACAATAATATGTTACGCAAAAGACACCCAATTACAGTACCGAGCACTTTTGATTGGAGAGAGATTTGGAGAGACAAGTGGCCAGAGAAGTAACGAAATATATTACACTATATCTAGGCAGATCCACTTTGTATACGGTCTGACGTTATCCTTCTGATTAATGGTATTAATCATTTTTTGAAGAAATTGTTATGCCACCGTATGGAGCTTATGGTCTAGATATCATTGTGAACTATCATACTGACAACAACGTAGACTCGTGATGATTTGTAATCATAGGTGATGGTGTATCAAATCATGAGTCTTCATTGATGCTGCTCCACTATATGGTTGAGTTACATTTGTCTCAACATCGCTTTCAGGATCATTCGTAGAAGCTGTAATCTTTTAAGCAAAATAGTGGCTTACCTGGAAATACTAAATATGCCCCGTTGTAATTCACGTGGCTTTATCTCATCACAAAGGAGTCATGCGCTTCTGACTTGATGACTTAAGTTTCTCAATGAATTTATGCCTTTAGATACCTATCAGTGAATAATGATCCTGATGGATGCAAGACCATCAAGTGTGGTCATGAGGGAGAACATCTACTCATGGAACAAATCGCATTCTTTTTCTAATCATTTTTTCCATAGTCAATATACAGTAGACGAGTTTAGAAGCCGGTTCGTCATGATTAGGAGCACCGACTAATTTGCTCTTTGTCTTTTTATCCCTGGGCGAACAAAAAGACAAAAATCATGCCGAAAATTATTTTGGTCCTTAAAATAATGCAATTATTGCGTTGATTCCATGGTTTATATTTCTCTGTCCCAGAATGGAATGGAATTTGCATTATCTGCATAACTCATTGCATTGGATCTATCCCTCAAATTATATATTACTATTTCATGGTGTTGTGTTTTATTGTTATGCAACATATACACGTAAAATATTTGTGTTTTTATATTTCAATGTAATGTTGCAAGACGTGCATGAATCTTTCGATATGTATGGATGTAGATACATGATTATTAATAATTAAAAATTTCTGTAATATCTGATGGTTTCTGCAATGGGAGAGTTGAAGGCACTTTTTGAAAATGCACGTCTTCAATTGATTAATATCATGCATGTTTTAACATGCTTGTATATATATATATATATACTAACAAATGCAAACATTCACACACACTTTATACTGTATGCAGATATATTTAATTTAATAATATTAAGGAGGGGAGGAAAAAATGAATCCCTTAAGATTCCTTTAAATCAATAAAAATAAGAATGCTTTGTTTATCATTTCTTTTGAAACTTTATTAAAAATTATAAAAATACATACACTAATTTACATTAATATTTTAATTAAGAAAAAATTACCTAATTTTAATGGAAAAATACATAACGTTACAGTGAAAAAATAATGCATGTATTTTATTACAATGAAGTGCGACTTCTAAATTTACATACTTAATAATTTTTTTACGAATGATATTGTATTCTGAAGAGAAGAGTATCATATTTTTTAATACAAATAAGGGCAATTTTCGTTTATCTTTGAACTAAAAATATGTGTCTCATATTAGCTAATTAAACTTAATAAAACCTTTGCTGAGCATACTAAACTTCTTGAAAGTGTGTATGTGGCTCTAAATTCTTTTATAAAATATATCAGTTCACTGATCAAAATAATATCTTTAATTCATAATTTCCTTTTTAAATATTTTTTTTCTAATTTACAACATTTCTTTTAAATTGTTATGTTTTATAGAACTGTAAATATTCTCTATAAGGAAAAATGAATGGAAAATGAATGCAAATGATGACTGAAAGTATTATTCTAAGCATTTAGTGCTATTATTACATCTTGATAAAGTAACTTTGTTGTAAATGTTATGTTGAAATGTAAAAAAAAGAGAAAATTTACATTGAAAATCATCACATATATAGAAGAATCATTAAACTTTTGCTGCATCAATTATGTTTTTATTTATCATAGGCTATAAACTTGCTAAGAAAATACATTTTAAAAATATTAAAATTTAAAGTATATAAAAAAGGAATTTAATCTAGGGACTTTAGAGCTTAAAAGTATATTTCATGCTTTTAAAACAAAATTTTCTAGAATAGTATGATATATTATTTTTTTTTAACTTTTTTATCATGTCAAGTGGGAAATTTCGTTACAGTATAAAAGTAGCTTTTCAACTTTAATATTAAATTTACAAAGCTTTGTCGAGAGCAGATGTTTGGTCGTGATAATACATTTAAAGATACCGTTTAATGTTAAAATAAACTTTGGAATTTTTGAATTATTCAATGTGAGTACGAAATTTTATTTTCTAGAATACATATTTTTAAATCCAAAAACGTGTAACTTTGAACTATGAATTATAAATTTAAAAATAATTTTTAGCTTATGTAAGCAAATTTTATATACATTTATATAATTTTATATAAAATAAAAATATTTTTGCCAAAATATTCCCACTTCTGTTTTAAAATTTTTAATTAAATAATATTAACAAATTTTAAAACATTAATATATTTTTATATTATACGCTATTTATATAATTTCAATAATTTGTAAATCAAAATTATAGTATGCTAATGATATTACAGTAATGCTTTATCAGTAAGAAAAATATGAATATGATTGTATATTTAAAATGAATGGGCATTTTATAAAAAAATGTGAGTAAAAGATTAAAGGCTGTAGAGTTCCCTAAAAAAATAATGCGAATACATATTGATATACACTTAGGACAGGAATATAATACATTGGAAACATTACAATGGAGAATAACTCTACATCATCTGAAGTTTCAATGAAAACGTCAAAATACAAAGTTATTTTCTCATTTGCAAAATTTTAATGATCTGAAAATCTAATTATATACTTATCATATGAGTAAAGTTATTTAGAAATAATTGTTATATATTTAATGTTATATGATTGATATGTATTTTTAAAATACTATATAAAACCAAAAATGATAGTTTGTCTTTGAGGAGATGATGTTTGTCATGAAACCTTGCGAGCAGTAATTGTTAAAGATGTATCTCAATCGAAAAAGTAGTCACCAAACAATTAAAAGCATAGTTTCAAAACATTTTCACGTAGTTTTCATTTCTAATCTCATTTACATGTGGTTGAAAACATTTAAAAATTAAAAGATAAATACCACATCAAATATCCTATTTGTTTTACTAAATAATAAAAATAGAGACAAAATAAAACTTTTTCTTAGAAAAATCTTTCAAATTTTACATTTTTAGCTATATTATTTTCGAAAAAGTTGGTGAACTGTATTATTTATTTATTCTTTCGTTACATATTTCCTTAAAGTATTTGCCTTCTTTAAATTAAAGAAAATTCTATTTTTGTTATTTAATATTTCATATAATTAGCATGTTATTTTTTATTTTTGTTAACTAACAAATCTGCTTTTTTATTTCAAACAATATATATTTTATATTATCTGGTGCTACTAAATATAATATCAATTCAGATTAAATTTTAAGAAAGAATTTCTAGCTTAATATATCAACCATTTTTTTATCACAAACACGATATAAAACTCATTAATTCCTTGAAAAGAAAATTCAATTAGATATAAAGGGCTTAAAACATAATATTCAGAACAAAGAAAATTAAAACTATAGAAAACGGGAACTCAAAAAAAAGGTTATTAGTATATATATATATATATATATATATATATATATATATATATATATATATATATATATATATATATATATATATATATATATATATATATATATATATATATATATATATATATATATATATATAGATTCGTATAATAAAGATAATGATGAATTTAAAGAATTTAAATTATAGTGAATGAAAACTCATAACATTCATCGTGTTTGAAGAAAAGAATGTTTTTGAATATAATCATTTTTTTGATAAAAATAGTCAATAGAAATAACATAATCCAATAATAATAGAGACTAATTTTGATTCCTTTCAACACTTGAACAAACTGATGTCTCTTATAATGAATTCTTGGTAATGTTTAAAAAAATATTTATATATGAAGCTATTCACTAGGAAAATTTTAGTTATTATGGTGTCTTGCCGGGGAATGAAAATGGAAACTATTTGAGACACCCAATTGAAAAAGTTATTAATGATTCTTCTGAGATGCGTCTTAAGTCTTTTGTGAAGAAAAGTCTAGTTTTAACCAAAAGAGCTTTTCATTATTTTCAGACATATTATGGTATTGAATAGCCTTTTCTAATCTTCATTTTTCTTGAAATTTTATGAGTATAATTTAATATATTTGTCATAATTCATACACGTTTGAGATTTGAAATATTCATGTTAGAATTAAAAAAAATATTTCTAGCTTGAAGTGTTTGGTTTGATTATAAATCTCTTAACTAGCATGCTATAAATAAATAACTTGATTGAATTGTATTATTCCTTTTAATTTTTATCGATAATTTTACTTATGAAGAATTTCTGTATCAATCGATTTTTAAAGAGTTGCTGTTTGCAAGCTTTCGATTTATAACATTTTCAGATATAAGTAATTTAATTTTGACCACTACTTCTATAATAAATTTATGTTTTGATACATTTTTATATGAAATGATAATTTATCGGAAAAATAAAATCCTTTGTGATTTAGATATATACGCAAATTTCATTTCTTTAATTGCGAAGTATATTATTAAAAATCCTTATTAGCTATCGGTAATTCGGTTTGTATAATTTATTTCCTTTCTGTATACAATTCATCTAACTTTCTCTTTCCTCCAATTTCATGAGGATTGAATTTAATTAATTCGCAATATATTATTGGTAAAAATTGAGTTAGCATGCAACAAAATTTTATATTTTTGCTCTAAGATAAATTTCTTGTTCTGAAAAGCACTTTAGTTTTCAATTTATTTTTCATTATTTATTTTTCTTCTAGTACTATAATTTTGTACTAGTGTCTACACTTCTTATGTAAGTAATTTCGATGCTATTTTTCCAACAATTTAATTCCTTTCACTGTGCAATTTCTCAAAATATTTTTTTTATAAAATTGCTCTGTACAACCAAATATCATTTTTTCATTTTCAATGATGTTTTGATTACCTGCATCTGCATTTCAAACTATTTTAAAAATTGATGGATGGAGCATCAAATGCAATACAAATAATTAATCAATTCAATGTTAGCTTTCCATACTAGCTTAAAGTTTACATTGGTTATTCATTAGTTAAAAATAAGTAAATTTTTCAAATTATGAAACTTATAAATTCATAAAAATAATAGAGCTATTAAATAAAATAATTGAAATATAAAATTAAAATATATATTAAGAAACATTTGAATATAAGATAACGGAACTGAGCAAACATTTGGTTATGTTATGAATCATAACAAGTTTAATTTCTTTAAAATATTATTAATTGCTTAAAAACAAGAATTATTTGTTTAAATAATAACAAATATTAGGACTAAATGTTTTGAAAATTTCTTTAAATTACTATGAGGAAAATTTACTTTTCTAAGCATTTAAAATGTAATGAGGATATCAGATAAAATTTCTTTACAGACTACAGCAAAAATCTAATTTAATGTTTTCATCTATGCTCCAAATTAGGAGTTTGGAAAATATATCTGGAAAACAGGATTAACCTCATAAAGATCATTATCAATATTAACAGAAGACTCAAGTATAAACAGAAATCTAATAAGAAGAAAATCAAAAACTTTAAAAGAGATATCATTAATGGAAATTTATAATCATAATTTCAACAACTAAAAAAGCAGTAAGGGTACTTGTTCGACTAATATTTTCTGCTTTGTTAACATTAGACTTATCATTAGAAAAGCGTAAGAACCCAAAAATTGAGTAGTGTACCTTTAAAACAGCAGATTTCTTATAATCAAGGGCAAAATCAACATATTATCACTTTAAAGATTTAAAATATGCTGCTGAGTAGTATTTTGAGACTAAGGTAAATTTACTGATCAAAACTGAGAAATGGAGACTCCGGAAAAAAAGTAATCATAAATGATAGGAGAAATCATTTGTTCCTTCATAGAAATAAGGCTGGGGCAGCGATTAGGGAAAGGTTTATGTTTAACATACAATTTTGCAGCTTTCTTTTACAACTTTTTAGTATACCTAATTCAATTAACACAAACTCGTTCATTACAATTCTGAGACTCGGAGCTTTCATGCTCACCTGAACAAAAAAATTTAAAATATCAGGATCAACTGAGTTAGAAATGTTATATGTTATATATATTACATTTTACTTATTACGCAGAATTTATTTCCTTTAACAAATTGAACAATTAAAAAGGTTAGGATTATATCAATTCTAAATACTCAAGTACAGTTTTCCATTAAAAAAATATTATTCTATAGATTTCTGATACAACAGTTTAATTTGTTTGGAGGCATGTGTGTAATTACAATCACTACAACTGAATTTGACTAAAAAATAAGTTTTTGTATTATTTTGTAATTATTATTATGTAGTGGAATAATAATAATGGAAAAATATAAATATGTAAATAGAAAATCTTGTTAAACTATTATTATTTTAAACTTATATTACTCATTTACAAGAATAAATTTTCTTAAACTAATATAAAATGTTCTGAAAATAGAGAAAATGAAGTTTAATTTATGCAGTTAAATTTCTCAGTAATGGAACTCTTCTGTACTTCTTGAAACTATCGGAGCTTTAAAAGTCAGAGGTCAACGTGAAACAAATAGATTCTAAAGTTTTAAACTAGGTCAATGAAAATTGTGTTCTGATTTATTCTGATCTTAGGATGCATTTAATAAATCCTTGAATATATCTTCAGATTTAAGTAGAAAGCTCCATTATTTTACTCATTTACAAGAATAATCATGCAAATGGTCTATGCTAATAAAAAGTTTTGATAATTCAGAAAAAATATTTGAATGCTAATAAAAATATAATCAAACAGTCAGAAATATAAAAATTAATTGAATTTAAAGAGCAGTTCAAAAAAACTACTAATAAAAATAGTAAACAAATGGTGAATAAAGTAATTTTATCTGAATACAGCTGTATCATTAATTCTTTTCGATTACTGTGTGATATAAGAAAAATGTAATTATTATCTGAGAGATCAGTCCAGAAAATGTAATTATAATCCGATCAATCAACATAAAGTACTCAATGCTATTTTAGATATATATTGAAAGAGTTATAGATGTAAAAATTATTGAGAATTTATCATTGGAAATTTTTGAAGGTGGTTGAAATGATTTTTTTGATAGATAAAATAAACCTTTTTATAAAATCAGTATGTATAATATGGTAATTCAGTTATTCATAAAGAACAGTACTAACAAAGAAATGGAAATTTTACTAGAAAAATCTGATTTTTTGATATAAATGTGTATTTTATGTAAGATTTCAATGGCGCCACGATAAATAGCTGTCTCATAATTCTTTATATTATAAAAAATGAGTTTAAAATGAAAATAAAAAATAATTTATAAATCTTTTATAAGAGCTGAGTGAAGTTCATCAGTTTAGATTAATAATTCCACGGATTAAGTGAATGCATTAATTTACAATTTAAATTAAGATATGCTATTGTTGCATATAACTTGAATGAGGGGATATAAATTAGGATTTTTCTTTATTTCCACATTTATATTTCTCTATTCTCAGCTCCAAATATTGCATCTGAAAATAAAGAAATATTAATATAATCTGAATTAAATGCTTGACTTTTTAATTTACGTGGTAAGTTTCTATTTTCCTTTCAAAGAAATTAAGGGAAAAGGGGACAGCTATAACTTAAAATCGACTCCTAAAGATTCTACACTGTTCAACCACTTTGTAACATGCAAGGAATTTTTTCACTTTTCATTTTCTACATATAAGATTTCAAAAGTTTCATTACCACTTTTTGTTAAAGAAAGTCTTAGAAAGTCAACATATGATTCTAAAAGGAATAAAAACAATTAGTTTTAGACTTCCTACCAAAATGTAGCAAACAAAAAGCAATTTTAAATGTAGATATTTCACTTTGAGAAATATTATTAGGAGAAAAATTAAATGTCTTAGTAGTTTTGAAACAATAAAAATCATAACAAAGTCTTAAATGAAATAGAAAAATTTTAAAGTAGATAATTTATTACCTGAATGAGTAAAATTTATGAAGGATATTGCGAATATTTTTATAAATTTATGATATATATATATATATATATATATATATATATATATATATATATATATATATATATATATATATATATATATATATATATATATATATATATATATGTATGTATGTATATATATATATTGTAAGGTTTTATATTTCAGGAGAAATTGCAAATATAGAAAATTTTTTATATCATTATAATTTTCTTAGAGAAGAATTTAAGGGAGAAGTTATTTAATTTAGACTCATATACATTTTCCATCCGTTAAAAAGTTTATTATTGCAAGTATTTTATAATTCGTTAATTCTTCATAAATTTTCAGAACAATATTGCTTTTATTGCAAAATATGAGTGAAGATGCAAAATTAGACTTTTAGATATTGTTATTTGATGAGAATCTTAATGATTTTTCTTTTGAGATGCTTGCAAGAAAGGAACTTAAGTCGTCGGTATTAGATGAGTAAGAAAATTTGAAGTATCTGAAAGATTATAACAAAATTGACGGTATATAATAAATAAGTTTACCCTGTTTTATGCATTTCATTTTCCTCAATTTTTACAAAAAAAAAGTTTTAGTCAATACTTACTTAAAAGGCGAATATTAATCACAAAATATTTATAAAAATTGGAAAGAGGGTTTGTAATAATTTTTTACTCTTGAAATTCTACGATTTTTTTTAATATTTTGCATCAAATAATTTAATATATTTGACTCATACGGAAAATCATGATTGATTTCTGTATTTATTAATTTTTTAACTTTTCTTTAATATTAAAAGTATCTGTAGTTCTGTATGCATAATCGTGTCTTTTTGCGTGATTTGTAACAAAAAACATAATTCTTGGCATATTTTTTGAATGAAGCTAAACTTCGTTAAAGATTCATTTTTCTGTTTCCAGAAATGAATTTGGTATGGCAGAATTAAGTTGTTTTGTATTACATTAAGTATCTGGTAAATCATATATGTTTGACTTTTCATGCAGGTGATCTTGCAAGCCATAAAAATTAATTTCTTTAGGAGACACTGAATCTATATGACCTCCATTACTTTTCTAGATATTAAGCAATAAATAACTCTTTATATGATTGTATATAAAAATGTTATTCTCTTTCAGATTTAAATCATGTAAGATTCAATCCTTTATATGTTTAAACTAACTTTATAAACGTTGATTAAATTTAATTTAAGTTGAAAGTTGATTTTCTGAACAATGTAAACAATCAATACAATTTTATTTTTTACATTTTTTTCGTTGATAACATCAATAAATTCTTCTTTTTTAAAATTGTTTTTTTATTTGGTAGACCAATACAGCATCGAAAAAGAAATTTGGAATATTTTTATTAGGAACAGTGAAATTAATATAACAATATTTTGTAAATTAACATACTTGTTGCTTGAATTCTAGGTTTGAAACTTTTTAGTTGACTTAATTTCTTAAACCCAGTAATTTTGTTGTGATTCGGCTTAGTTTTAAATCAGTTTTTAAATTATCAACAATCATTTGATAATTTAAGTGCAAAATGTGTTTTCTTTGAAAATCTAAACATTCATGTAAATACAATTAACCATAATTTTAGGATATTAAAGAGGATAGCTTAAAAATATAACAGGAAATAAACATTTTCATAAGAAATGGTTCTTGGAAGATTTTTAATGAAGTGTTAAATGATACTAGTCTTACCACATATAGGATTTTACTATTTGCTGTAGATGAATCATTTGATAATAACGTAAATAAGTTTCTAAGCATAAAGTTTAATAAGAAGCAATAAATATTTATAGTTTGCATACAATAAGTTTATTTATACCTAAATAAATTAGAACAACAATGATAAAAATAATAGGTTTCTCCCTTACTATCAAAGTAAATTGTAAGCATGAAATTAAAATCCTCAACAATTATAATAGTGAGCAGTTTTATATCTATAAAGAACAGAGTCTATAAACGTCTCAGAATTAAGATATTACATACAAAAAGAAAAATATGCTGTATTATCATGCTGTACATTTTATTTTAAGGACAAAATTTAAAGTAAAATTTCAATATTATTCTTAAGAAATTGGTATGTATTACAGAAGCGATAGAAAATTTATTTGATTTAGTAATATATTTAAATTTATTTATATATCCTATTTTATCAATTGAGTATCCCAGGTTTATTTAATGTAAGGATTGATATCATTGTTTTGGTAAAAAATTATTTAATTAAATTAACAAATTTCTTTCGCGATTTTATGAAAAGCTGAAGATATTATTTATTTTAGTAGATTATGTGAACATTTACTACGACTGTATTTCATCATAGTTTTGAAAACAGCATTATAATTTTTATTTTCATAAGATTTTCGTAAAGTTTTCGCTGGGTATCTTAAGAAAATTATGCCAAATATTCTTTTAAAATAATACTAACCATATTATATATATCATATATAATAATACTATTTCATTTGAAAACTTCAATAGAAAAATAAATTCTAACATGATTTATCATTGAACTTTTATAATTTTTTACTTAAGCCATAAGATTTATATATGATTAAACTGCTTCATTTAATTCATTCATCCCATACCACTAGTAAAGGTATATTTTTATTTGTTGCTAATCAACATTGAAATTCGAAACTGAAGGTAAACACGAAAAAATACTTTAAAAAAAGTTAATTGTAAAACCAGGTTCTTATGTTTTTTCTATTATACGTTTAATTATTTAGGACTAGGAAATAAAGAATTGAAATTGCCCCAGGTTTTTTTTTTTTAAATGTAATGCAGTAAAGTCTATCTCTTTGTCTGGTAAATAAAGCATTACTTTGAAAAGGGAAGCATTTTTGCTTTTTAAATTCTTTTTAGGATTTCAGAAGAATTTGTATTAAAATATAGACTTCTCTGTAAGCTGCCAACTATTTTTATCACCATAATTCAAACAAAAATACCAATTCAAATTCTAGATGTAAATCGGTACATTTTTTAAGATAATCTCTTAGCCATTCGATTGAGTAATTTATATAAATGAAATATTTTTTATGCTTTAATACGTAATGCAATATATAAGGCATAAATATTCTCATGCCGATTTTAATACTCTCGCTCTTAGAATTTTCCTCATTAATTATGAAAAATATATTAAAGGCTGAAAACAATTCAGAAAATGATTAGTAAGCAAGAAAAATTTCTGTTGATATATATTTTAAAGAGTTTAAGTGCCGGCCAACTTTTCTAGAGATGGTCAGCGTGCCTGTACGGATAGGGAAGTCCAGGGTTTGAATCCTGGTTCATGCATGGATGTACTTTCTCTCTCTGTATCCTGTCTTTGTCCTTTCTTTGTGTGTGAATGAGGTGTGAATGGTTGCCTACTATATAAGCATGTCCCTATGGTATGTGTGTGTATTGAAGAAGTCGGACTCCACACCAAACACGGTTCTGTTAGAAAAGTGGAGTGGCGCACCTCAATTTGCCAGCGTAGCTATCACACGAGAACAACAACAACAATTTAAATAAAAACTAACAGCTTTGAGTATGAAGTACCATGTAATGTTTTAAATGAATATCCCAGATTAATAACTGTTTATTACATCAATGCATCATGTAATGTTGATAATTTTATCACTTACGTTTACGTTAATCATGTGTGAAAAACAGAGATCTAGATATAAAAATATTAAAGAAAATAAATATCAATATTTTTAATTGTATCATAACTACATGCATTGTTACATTAAAATCACATATTACATACACTGTTGAATCATATTGTTGGGCAAACTAAGTAAAAAGCTCTATTACTCTACGAGGATAACTTTTATTTGCATTTTTATATAGGACACACATAGAATAATAAACGTTCGCAAAGTTAAATTAAATACTTTGTGTTTAAAAAACTCAAAACTATTTTTTTATAGTTTCAAAAGTTTTTTTTTATAAAAAAAAAAGAACAGAAATGATGCATTTCTATGATGCAGTAACTTTGGCAAATTTTTGAGTGTAATGGTAAGAATTAAATTCAGGATAGTAATGCATTTTGAAGCTTAACTCTTTGGACTTTAAAATGCATCGAAAATGAGTGTCACAATCATAAACACCAGTGGCTTGATCCCATATAAACTAATTTCACTTAAATATACGTTAGGTTAAATGGTAAAATTCACTAATGTTTTTCAAAAACACAAAAATTACTTTCATATCGTCTCAAAATTTGTGAAATATTTAAATATACTTAAGTATTGTTATATATATATATATATATATATATATATATATATATATATATATATATATATATATATATATATATATATATATATATATATATATATATATATATATATATATATATATATATATATATATATATATATATAGTATATATATATATATATATATATATATATATATATATATATATATATATATATATATATATATATATATATATATATATATATATATATATATATATATATATATATATATATATATACATATATATATATATATTTTATAGAGTTATTTCATACAATTTTTGTATATTGAGCATTGCATATAAAAATAAAAAAAGTATATTGACAAAAAATGTCTTAGAATTTAAATATTCTAGACAAAGAATTTTTATATTCTTTGTTTGAAAAATTTCAGCTGATTGTAGTGGTAAAATATTCATTAAAATATGCTTGATGTTTCTCTCTAGGAAGCTAATGTAAACTCATTTACAAAAAATAGGAATTCCAAATGCGTTTCTCATAAATGTAGGTATAAAAATAACATGGTGAAAACAGACATTAGATATGAAACATAGACGAATAGTCCAAATAATGTCTAGTTTCTGTTTTACAAAAACGCAATAATATACTTTTTAGATCATTCATTGTGGATTTCGTTTTCAAACATGTTTGATGTTTTCTTTTAATGCCTCTCATCAAAAGAAAAAATATATTAACAAAGAAGAAAAAGAATAATAAACTGTCATTTACTGCAACAAGGACACTATAATTAAATTATATTAACTGTTATTAAAATCATAAATAAGAATAAATAAACATTTTAAGACATAGCTATATAACGAACATAATTTAGGCACGAATTCTAATAAAATGCATTATAAAATATGTATAGCATGAGAAACGAGGTGACGAAAAACCTTTTTAATTTAGCATTCTCTTTTGATAGTGATTCAAGTAAAATTAGAACTTGGCAGTTCGACATTAGTTTATTATTTTTCATTATACCCTCGATTTCAGTAAATGTTATTGTCTCTTGTATCATCCGTTGTAAAAACGAGATCAAGAATCATTTTCCAAGTAAAATTATTTCCTATGTGTCAACGCACGGAAATATTTAAAATATTTTCATTTTGAAATATGATAATTTGTATTAGCGAGGAGTTCTAATGCGTTATTTTCATGATATCGAAAATATGATGAATTATAATATAATCTTTAATAAATTGCCCAATTGTTTGCATAATTTGGAATCTTCTTAAGAAATTTATCCTTATTCAAAGAATCGAATTAGTTTAACTATAACAATTTGCTGCGAAAATTAATTTCCATTATATGCATTTTGAGTATCAACTTTTATTTTATATATATCATATGATAAATTTATTCAACTTATTTTTGAAATGAACAAATGATTAATTATATTATGCAAATTAGGGATACCATTTTAAAGATTTCAGGGGAGTTAAATGTTTAGACCATGTACATTAACATAATTTTCAATGAACTTCAGTTTAAAATTCAAACACTTATCATTAATTAATTACTTTTGGTGTAAAAGTAGGTTTATCACATAAATTTACACACCTAGTGCTATGTTAAATATGAAGATATTTATAATTTTTAAAGTAGAGTTATATGATGAATTAAAAACATAACATGTATTATACTATTTTTTACTAATTTTAAAAGAAAATTATGGTCATCAAACCACAATAAATTAATTCGCGTTTATTAAAACATAAAGATACATAAAAACAGTTAAAATTGATTTAGTAAGATAAAAATTTCTGCTAATAATTTTAATTAGAAAAAGAGTGTAAATCACAATATAGTGAATTTTTATGATAATATTAAAATTGATTTTAGTTTTTTATTATTTATCACAATATAAAGTAATTCCAATAAAATCGATTTATACCTCTATTTTAAACATTTGTTTTAATATATCAATTAAAAATTGTGATAAACAAACAAAAAACTTAACTTATTTAAAGAAATGAAGACGCAATATAGATGTAATAACAAAATGTGTGTGTGTGCGTGCGTGTGTGTGCCTATATGATTTCAAATGTTGTTGTTTTATATCTTAAAAAAACTAACTTTTATTTAAAAAATAAAAAGAAAATTTCGTGTTTAAGTAAACTAGATTTGGCTCTACTCTGATAGTTTTATATTGATTTTAAGTTCTTATATTATTGAATATTTGCTTTTTTCTAAATTGAACAATACAAGGTTTAAGAGGATAACATTTTCTGTTTTTTAAAAGGAAGAGCAATGTTAACAGAAATAGGATGGGATTTTCAAAAAACATTATTTTATTCAGTCTTATAAAGTATGATTTTATGTCATTGTTAAATGTCAAATAAAAAGACGTTTTAGACTAAAATATCCTAAATTTTCTTTAATTTGTATTTTTCACTGAATGTTGTATTGAATGTACTCTTTAGAATATAGATTAAAATTATTTATTAGTGCAAATATATTTTGCAGAAGTACTATTGTATCTAATTTGGTTTATTAAAACGTAATTTTTATTTTTTTTAAATATATATGATAGGAAAAACTTAATTTTGCTTTTCTAAGCTCATCAACTACTGAGAATACTTTCATAAATATCCCCCCATATCTATCACATCATATAATATCAAAGTTATACACGATCGAATTTCAAACCTAATTTTTAGACTTAATGTATCAGAAATGTAAAAGGATTGTTTCCTTTATTGGTTATGCAAGAAAAAGGTAAACAAGATGCGATTTCATCAATATGAAGTTTATTAATCCACCGTATAATAATTCCAAAAGGATAATTCTAGTTTAAATTACTATTTTTATATGAATTATGTTATATTTATATGAAAATGATAATTTCAAACAGGCATGCCCCATGCTTAAAGACCTGAATAATTCGATCAAGTTGTGATCAGAGCGGCCTAGTTGGGAAATGCAAATTCTGAGAATAAATTTCGATGAATCATCTTGCAGCATAAACGTAGATGAAATGTTAACGAAAATTACTTCATTATCCTTTGAAATAGGATAATGAAGTAATTTTCCATATCGACCTTCCATATCGACACAGCTGAGATCTGCTATACATGTCCTGGAAATTTTGCAAGAAGTTTTCTTTCTGGACTGAGTTCATAATCCTAGTCACATTTCGTTGGATTTTGTTTTCAGTCACATCTAGTCACATTTCGTTGGATTTTGTTTTCAGTCACATCTAGTCACATTTCGTTGGATTTTGTTTTCAGTCACATCTAGTCACATTTCGTTTTCAAAGCGAATTTGATTCGTAAGTATAGGAAGATATCTGTATGATTCAGATCTGGAAAGTATGGTGCATGTTCAATTTGCACCACCCCTTTTCTTGCCAGAAACTATTCATTTCATTGATTATATTAGTTTATCGTGAACAAAAAGCCATTAACCTTTGTCATCCATACTGGAGTGGTAACCAGTGTAGATGTTTCATGAAACGGGTCAACATTTCAATTTACTTTTAAGCATTAATCGTCGTTCTATCAGGTAGAAATTACTTCTGGATAATGCCTTGACTATCAAAAACTGTGATAAGTTTCGTTTTAATGCGAGAATTTTTGGTCTGATCTTTCGCAGACAAAGTGATGCAAGAGAACGACATTCCATGTTTTTCCACGTTTTAGGATCATATCTATGACATCAAGACTTATTCTCAGTAACATTACAATTAAAAAAAATTCGGAGTTGCATTTGTCACTCCAACATAATCCTGTAAAGCCAGTAAACGTGACTGTTTTTGATTATCATTATAGTGATGTGGCACTAGACAGCAACATATTTTTTTCATCCTTAAATTATGGATAACGATTTGTCGCACGGAATCACGATTAATCTATAGTTTATTAGCTATAATGCATTCAGTTAATCAACAATCTTTCGTGATTGGTTTCCTCATTTTTTCAATGTTTTCGTCACTGATGGAGGTCCCCGGTCTTCCACTAGGAGGATTGTCAAATACACATTTCCGGCCTTCTGATAAATGGATGAACTATTAGTACATACACTTCATCGACAGTGTTTTATCTTCATAAACACTTACCAGCATCGCGTGAGTTTCTTTCTGTATCTTGCCAAGCTTAAAACAAAACTTTAATTTTATATTTTGTTCATTCCTTTTAGAGTTCTCAATTAAGAATCAACGCATTAAACAAGCACTGTGTAAAACAAGTCTTCACGAAACACAAACGACGCTCAACCGAACCACTATGGTCGCCTATGGAAAACACCTGGCGCTATGCATGAGCAGCGTTTCCATTCACTTGTGTTAGCAGATCGGCTATTCTGACTTCATCATCCTCGTGACTGGAATGTGCTAGTTTAGGTTCTATACCCAAACAAAAACAAATTTGTCTTGTTTACTAATAGCAATTTTGTCAATAAAATAGATCTTGTTCGCAATATCCTTCTATTAACATGGCTTGAAAAACGGGCAGACTGCTCAGATATTGATCCCGTCACTTGACTGATGATCAAAACTATGAGATGAAGTGCTGCATTTAGGATTTTGTGTCTGGAGGAAAAAGCAGCCGAAAACGTATTGCAAACAAACGAATAAAGCAAATACTTATTTTACTGTTTTCTATAGTAAAACATATCTTTCCAAAACATGACATATTCCTATATATATATAGTACTGTAAACAGCATTTTTGTATTTACTGCAGTTTTATGAAAAATTTTAAAGATATCATTCTGGAAATACGAATTTGTTTTATGAAGCAGAAATATGCATGCTTTATAGAATTTGTTTTTTCTTCTTAATTTTGCTGTATTATTTTATCAGATCCATAAAATATGTTTTACATTTTATCATAAATTGTTCTCAAATGTATAACAATATATTTTCTAACTTTTTTTAAAATAAACTATTCAACTTTTAATGTAACCATATCTTGATATTCATCATAGTTTAAAGCTATAAACTTTTCTTAAATTAATCCTCATAAAATTTTATTTCCTCATAAGAATTATTTAAAAGAAATATTGGTGACGAAAATTAAATTTTAATTTTGATTAGAATTTGATTTAGTTAAGTAAGTTAATCAGCAAACATTTATAAATTACTACGTTTTCCAAGGATTTACATTATAAAAATAATTTTTGAATTGATAACCATAAAGTGTTGGATTCTTTTATAAAAGACAAACATAAAATATCTTTTCACATCAAAATGTAAGCAATTTAATAATTATAAGTAAAAAAATTGGGTGATAAAATTATATGATATTCTTAAAATTGCTAAATTTTGCAGAATTCTAACTGAAATATGAATTCAAGGTAGAATCTATCATGACATTTGGCATACTTTATGGAAAAATTCATTGTAAATAATATTCTTTTTTTAAAAAATTTATTATCAATTTATAAAATTATATATAAAAACGTCCTAGAAAAAAAACTAATCCTAAAAAAACTGTTAAATGTAAATTTAAAAGGAAAAAATGCTTTAGTTTCTATTAGTTTTGCTTCAAAGTTTTAATTAACAGGGAAACTTTTAAAAAATTTTCTGATAGGAATCAAAATTAAGGGAGAAATTTTTAAGTGTAATAAAAACAATTAATGTATGTGTAACAGATAATTTATTGTGTATTTATTATTATTAATCCTAGCTCTTATACATTAGCAATGTTTATTTATTAATTTTTAAACCATTTTCTTGTAGCAGAAATTTCAAAATTTCAAATGTTTGCATAGTTCTGAATGATACGAATGAATAAACTTTAATTCTTTAAAATATGAAATTTTAAATTTGGGCCCAAAAGTTATTGCGATTTCTAAAGGAAATAACACTACCGAAAAATATTTTATGAAGTTAAATAGGATTATTTTTAGTACATATTTGAAATTTATTTTTTAAAATTAGTTTGATTATAAATAATTTACTTAAAATTCATAATCCTTAAGTTAAAATAAACTTAAAATTCTTTAATAAGTTTAAGCATTTTATTTTTAAACGTATATACGCATAAATTTTTCATTATATCTTATGGATATGAATCTGATAAAATCGAATATGATTTTCCTATTTTAAAATCGTAATTTTCCAATATATGTTTCTGAAATAGGAAATGAAATGTCTCAAGTGATTTACTAAAATAAATACTTCAAAATATTTCCTCTAATTTTAATAAAAGTATTCGAGAATAAAATATTCATCTCTTAATATATTTCTAAAAATTCTTAAAGGAGAAGATTTATTAGAATGAAAATCATATCACTGTGAAAACAACATTTGAATTCATAATAAAAATTTCTCACTCATATTAATTATTTCAGAATATTAATGCATCTGAAAATAATTTAATTGCCCAAGTTAGGATTTTCGGATAAATTTTTCACATATAAATTTAAGTTTATATTTTTTGCTGCAAGAATATTTAAATTAATAAATAAATCTTAAAGTTCATATTCTAAACTCCTGTACAAATTCTTAAAAAACTTACAAGTATGATTTTATTAATTTTGATATTCATTTTACCCTTTTATGCTTATAAAAATTACATATCACAGAGAAAAACCGTTCAAATCAAAAGTATATTTAAAAAATAGTAGTTTTAATTAAATAAAAAAATATTTCAGTTTAATTCATTGTTCTTTCTACCTTTTTTCTTCTGCATTATCTGAATTACCTTTTTTATTACTCTTTGATGAGTATTTTATAGTTATAGAAATTGTTTTAAAAATATTTATTGGAATATTAAACAACATTGAAATTAAGATTCATTAGATTTATTTTAGCATTCTTCCTTCTCACATTAAGTATACTTTAATGCTTCGATTAGTTAACTTAATATTATCATTCCCAAAAGTATTTATTAAATATATTTATTAACTTAAAAAATAGACTTAGTTTATGAATGAAGATAACCGTTCATATGAATGTATATATTTGTGAATACTACGTACAGTGTACGAGTGTGATGTTGAAAGTGTGGGTGTTGACTCTTTGATTTAATCTCGCCAACTAATTTCCCTGTAATGATCTCGCCAACTAATTTCCCTGTAATGATCTCGCCAACTAATTTCCCTGTAACCAACTTCAGTCGTATTCCATTCGATTAATTAGTAGCATTGAGAAGGAGTGAAACGTCATGTATAAAATGTTGCACTAATTGGAGCAACAAATTATCTACAGAGAATGATCAAGTTATTAGAAGTTATACAATAGCAGAATAATAAAAAAGAGGAAGATTCCGTCAATCCATTACAGTGATTTCAAAATGGAAAAAAATAGGGACTATATTAACATGGTACAGGGGGAATCACGAGTTACATGATAAAGGGGAGAGAAATTTTAAGGAGATATACCTTTGGAATAATCTAAAAATGCTTCTGTTGGATATAAGAACAATAACGGTTACAGTTGAACTGGAATAAACTAAAATGTTCGTGTTAAGGGTGAAGACAACTGTGGGCATTTAATAAATCATTACTGATTGGTGGGTCATCAAGATATTTTGGATTGACAGTATTTTTGGGACCAAAGAGCATACTAAAAGAAACACATTTTATGCAGTATCAATACCAACTACACTGGATACATAGTTTTCAAAATCGAGGAGACTCTTTATTCAAGCAATTAATTTGATGAATATATAGGCCATACATATATTTTCTTAGGAAGCGCGTGATGACGTTGGTTCAATTTACTAGTTCCATATGGGAAACACCGATACGGAATTGGTTTCTCGTGTTGAGATCATTTCAGCTTGGCAACGAACGTGTTAAATACATATATTGGCTATGAATTAATCGCTTCACGTACTTTCTCTTATCATTACACTGAATGCGTTCACGTATCGTGGCTTAGCAGTCTCTCATAGTTATTCAAACATTAAACTTAGCAATTTTGTGTCATTTATGTTTTAATTGTAAAAAATAATCTGTCCTGCATAAAATATGCTGTTAATAAATATGCTGTCGAAAATAACTGTTAATTAAAGAAGAACATATAATTTTAATTTAGAAATCGAAGAAAAATGTTTCATTATAATGGCGATTTCTAAATGCTTGTGCAATATTTCTCACGTCAATATGGTGCTTAAAGAAAAAAGGAAACACTGGAAGGCATTTTAAAAGCTGGTATGAAAATTTTGAAACAGTTTTTTTGCGGAAAATTGAAAATATCAATAAAAGTGAAAATTATATAAATCACAGTTAATTGGGCAACAATCATATTTTACTAAAACCTAATACTATATATGTATCTAAAGCTAAATCAATTGCATTTTTTCATTTCAGATATATATTAGCAAAGCTTAAAAGCCTCTCACAGATGAAGAAATGATAATAAGAACATTTCTGGACAACAGGGGTTTGTTATTTGGTTCATTAAAAAGCAAAACGAAATTATTTTCCCAATAAAAAAATTTAGAACTGTCGCACACCATATAGAAATTATGGGTTTTGTTTTGGTTGATCAGCTGACTGAATATATTACTAACTACATTTGTCCTTTTACTTGCTGTTTGATGAATCTGTGGAAATATTCATATTTCCCAACTTTGTATTTTTATAGGAATGTTTTTTTTTTCAGGATATGAGTATAAAAAAATTATTAACAAATAATATTACTTCTGTAGAAGAAAACATGAAGTGAAAATGCTTACTCAGCTTTCCAAAATGTATAAAAGATATGCATGTATATATATATATATGTATATCTATATATATATATATATATATATATATATATATATATATATATATATATATATATATATAATATATATATATATATATATATATATATATATATATATATATATATATACATACATATATATATATATATATGTTGTATTTTTATAGGAATGTTTTTTTTTTCAGGATATGAGTATAAAAAAATTATTAACAAATAATATTACTTCTGTAGAAGAAAACATGAAGTGAAAATGCTTACTCAGCTTTCCAAAATGTATAAAAGATATGCATGTATATATATATATAGATATATATATATATATATATATATATATATATATATATATATATATATATATATATATATATATATATATATATATATATATATATATATAGATAGATAGATAGATAGATATATAAACGGAATTTGATATTTTCTCAGTATTCTCTAATACACTGCTGAAAAATACTTCACATACTAAAACTTCTAAAAAATTAACTTTGAAAATTACTTACAAATGTTCATAGTTCAAACAAAAAAGAACATATTTTGTTGAACTTAATTTTTTTCTGTTAATCAAACTTAACGTCTTATTCTGTAAATGTTTCTTGTCACTTCAAATAAAATACTAAAAAAAAAGAACGATAAAAGTCATATATGAATAAAATATAGCTATAAAAAGTTCATATTTGAGCAAAAATTGTAGATCGATTGTGAATACAAAACTTTTTTATTTCAGAATAAAGCTAAATTTTCTTTTAAAAGTAAAGAGGGACTTTCTGTTAGAGGAAATTTAATTTCAACTTATTCTGTTCGTTCATATAGGCTTTAAGTTCTTTTTGTATTGGATTTGCGGGGCCTTTCCAAGGTCTGAAATTACTAAATTTCACTTGAGAAAAAGTGTAAGCTTAAAAAAAATGAACAGTTCAAAGAAGAGAATAACATTGAGTTTTATTTCTTATGAAGAAATAGAAAATTATAAAATTGTCATATGCCAAATTTTGTTTATTATATAATATAATATTAAAAACTTATACATATATATTTGAATTTAAAATTTGGGTACTTTATATTAGTTATTTTAAATATTTTCCTTGTTAAAAAGAACACATATATTTATAATGTTTTCATAATTAAAATATTAAAGAATTAATTCAAACTTTTGCCTTAATATTATATTCAAAATTTGTAATAAAAATCAAAAACTAATTTCTTTGCAAGTTTAGTTTTTATTCACAACCCCATTTTTCATTGATTAAATTACAAGTTTCTCTAATTACTATGAATTTAACTGTCATTAATAAATTTTTCAAAAAATAATTATATCTTTTAAAAGGGTTAGATTCAATCGAAACTGATACATAATAAATAATGTTACAATTTCTAAAAGAACTTCTGAGAACTACAAAATTAAAACAATTATTCGTGCAACGAAATCACTTCTTTCTAATTCATTTAAATAATAATTCTGTGTAAGAGACATTTTTTAAAAAGATGCTCTTTTTTCATTATATATTCTTAAGTAATTCTAATATATTTTAAATATTTTGTTAATGTATGTAATTTAATGTGCCTTTAGTAACGAAGTTTTTCTTTTTGTGTTTAGATTAAGTTACTCCATTATGTTTCAGGCACCATATTTTTATTAACCGAAGCCAACTGTCTCGTATTTTTGAAAAACTATCAAGTGTAAGATTCGACTCCTGCCATCTGTCGGCAACGCTTTACACCAATGTGGATCTTTTTTTCTTTAAAATACATTAAATATATACAAACTATTTCTAAACTTATATATTGGAATGAAAACTTTAATATATTACTCTAAATTATTATAATTATTTTTCTTAAGGATATTTACACTAGTAAGCTACTTGATTCCAGTGGAATGAAAACATACTATTTATAGAGCAATTAAATATAATTATCTCAGATTTGTTTCGTTAAAATTGCAGATAGCGACTCTTCAAACTAATCGTCGTTGTTTAGAATACGATCATTTTTATGCATGATAAACATTGATTTTTCTCAGAGCCGACGACCCCTGCATATATGAGCAAAGGCATTGGGATGGAATCTCATTGTAACTAAATAGAATATTTTGCAAAAATTACTTTTACAGGCGCTATCAATATCTAACAGTTTTATTGAAGATATTTTGGTGATGATAAGTTGGCTAATACTAAATAGTTTTAGTTTGCAATTATCAAAAAAATAATTCTTACGTAATGCATGATTCACATAACAATGTTTGAAACATCATGAGGGCCTTTCATGATTTGATAACTTGATTATGAGATCTTTAAATCTTGCATCAAAAGAATATACTCAGTGCAGGCTGGGAAGATTATTTCACTATACCGCTAATACAATGTTTTCATATAATGCAATATATGATTACATATTTCATTATTCATCAAATAATATTTATAGTAATATGAGGTCATCTCAAGACCTGCAAATTCACCAAATTTGGCTAAAGTAGAACATGTGTGACACGTTTCACATTTAACTTCAGTTTTCCTTAAAGAACTATATGATCAGCAAATATATTTATTGCAGAATCTATAGAAAAAGATTTCGGAAATTTAATAAATTCCTTTCGACATCTATAGTCTCAGTTTATATAAATTCATGAAATTGTAATTCTTATTAAATTTAAGTTTTTTTCTGCTTCTAGTCAAAAAATGACTTTACCCCTTGAATTTATCCGCTTACTTTCTCAAAATCTATTCATGTGAAGAGTTTTATTTTCTTCATTTAATATCTTTGGAGCCCCTACTTTTCACTACAATTTATAACAGATTTTGTACCTGGAATAATCGAAAGAATATTTATTCGATTTTTTTTTAATTTTTCTATATTTATAATTGCTTTAGATTAATTTAATGTTGTACAAAGGACAATGCATCTTCAAGAAAAATAATTATTATAATTTAGAGTAATATATTAAAATTTATTTTCCAATACATAAATGTAAATATATTTTAAATACATTTAATATATCTTGAAGTAAAAAAGATGAAATGATTTACCAGACTGTAGACAAAAGTGGGTCTACTTTTTCTGGAGTCAACTTTTACACACTTGACAGTAGTTCAAAAATACGAGATGGTTAATTGGAACAGTTGGCTTCGGTTAGTAAAAATATACTCCCTGAAACATAATGGCGTAACTTAATCCAAACAAAAAGAAAAACTTCCCTGAAGGTACATTAAATTATACACAGTAACACAAAAAATATTTTAGAATTGCTTAAGAATATGTATTGAAAAAAAAACGTTTTTTAAAAAAATGTCTCTTACACAGAATTATTATTTAAATGAATTAGAAAGATATAATTTCAATGGACGAATAATTGTTTAAATTCGTTAGTTCTCACAAATGCTTTTCGGAATTGCAGCTGAAAAAATAGCAGTTATATTTTATGAAAAAAAAACGGATTCAGAGTGCGGAAGATTATTATATATTAGTTTTGATTGAATCTAACCATTTCAAAAGCTCTATTAATTATTTTTATGAAAAATAATTAATGACGATTATATTCATAGTAATCAATGAAACTTTTAGTTTAATCAATAAAAAATTTGGCAGTGAATAAAAATGAAACTTATATTATTGTGAGATGTATAATTTACTCTTCTTTCCAGATCTTTTACATTTTCCATAAAAATTTCTTTTACATAAAATATTATGAATAGCAGTTTTAGAAAACTTATTTGTATTTTATGTATGTCACAGATAAAATTTTCAGAACATTTAAAAAACCAAAATTTTTTGTGCTTCTCTTTCAGATTGTTTCTTTCCACGTGGCATTGTGATTCTTCTTAAGTAAACAATCAAATTATATTTTTTCTGACAAATTTATCATTTAAAATTCTAGTGATCGAAACATATAATATTTATTTTACTTTTAAAAGCACATATAGAAAAATTTTAAAAGAGCAAAGAAATTTGAATAAAAGAAATTAAATAAAATCGCAGCAAGACCAGAATTTGAAAAAAATTACTTGCAATATGATGTTAATTCATTTAATTTAATTTTTTGTTTAAAAATAGGACATATTTTAATTGCTTCGATCTTTCAAATTGTTCAATTTATGTGACCTACTAATAAAATGTGAAATAATGTTGTTTTTACCTATTCCTCTAGTGTAGGAAAGCCTACAACAGGTCCAAAAGTTCCCGATACGAAAGTTTCAAGTATATACTGCTAAATCCACAGCTTTCTCCAAGAGGTACCTAAACACCTAAGAAGGTGATCGCGCCTGCCAGAGAGGGAACAAGGGGAAAAATCCTCCCCTCGTTAAGAAACCTTGGGCTTTCTAAGTGGCCACTCAGATCTGAAATTTCTGCAGAAACGTTTTCTTTTGACAATATAAGATGTTTAATAAATTTTCTTATTGAGACAATCACGTTACGTTATTGTCATTGTCTTATTCAGTACATAAAATTTGACATCTTCATTTAAATTCTGTACCAATTGACTGATAGGAGGCTAAAAATATTCACATCTACATTAGCAAAAAAAAAAAAAATGGAGTTTATGTTGATACAAAAGATAAAAATTGTCGTCTAAAAGTAAACAGAACTTTTTTTTAAACTCTGAAATGTTTTACAAATTTTTGCTGTCCATTTGATTTTGTTCTTCACTGTCATTTTCTAAGAAATCATGCGTTCTTCAAATATTGGATTTGCGAGTTCTTCCTGGAATATTTTCTGTTGGCAACACTCTTTAGGAAATGGTGTTCAATATTAAACAGTGCAAGGGAAATGCTCCACAAAGGAGGGAATATGACATGACTTTATGCATTTATTCAGCCTACGGAAAAAATATTTTTATGATCAACTTCAGTTTTTGCTAAAGGTAAATTCAATGCTTTTAATATGAATGATAATATGGAATAAATTTTGAATTTTTTATTTGCAAAGTAAGCATATTTTTACAAAATAGAACTCATATTATGCTAAAATGTAAGTTCTTACCTTAAGTCCAAAGTGAATAAAAATTATACCATATAAATAATTTTGCTTAATGTTTTCAATAAAGTCAAAGACTCTATTTTATTTTTATAGTTTTTTTTATTAAAGAGAGCAAACTATTTCGCTGGGTAATTTTAATCTCATATTATTTTAATGCATGTTTTTTATTTGTCAATTTCTTTTATAAATCTCATAAAGTATAAAATTCGCAAAAATAAAGGAAATAAGATAATCGAATATTCCAAATATAAAAATAAACAGAAAATATTCAATTCATAATGTCACCATTAGTTTAATAAAATGCTTATGCAATCAACAAATATTATCTGATTAAATTAAACTGACTTCAGTGAAAATATTCTCGTAATAAAAAATAACAATCATATGGCAAACAAAAGGTGGAATTAGTAAAAAACAGTCAGAATTATATGATCATTTGAATTACGAGAATATACTGTTGTCAGATTTCATGAAACTCACAAAACGTAAACATTATTTAAGAAATTCAGATTGAAGGATTTCCTCTACAAACTACAATTTTCATTTATTAAACAAAATCAAAAAATTAAATTCCTATAATTTTTTTTAAATCAATGAAGAATTTAAAACTGATAATACTGAATTTTTATTGAACAACAAAGTCAATTTTTAAAGATTTTATTCAAAAAAATTTAAGTACTTAACACTCACACAAACACATAATGTATAGTAAGGGTCTATTCTACTAAAACAGAAATTCCCTCCAAAATGTCTTAGTTATAATTCAGCATTATCAGTTTTTAATTCGTCATTGATTTAAAAAAATTATATGATTTTACTTCTTTGATGTTGTTTAACAAATGAAAATTGCAGTTTTTGGGGAAATTCTTCAATCTGAATTTCTTAAATAATGTTTACGTTTTGTGAGTTGCATGAAATCTGATAACAGTACATTCTCTTAATTCGAATTATCATATACATCTGACTGTTTTTTGCTAATTCCACTTTTTATTTGCCATATGATTGTTATTTTTTACTATTATATTTTTCAATACGAATGATTTTTCAAACACATTCAGGAGCAAAGCAGGATTTTCTTTCTATGAATGAAATATTCTTAAATTTACTTAATTCTGTGAGACAACTGCAATCCATTTAACAATATCTTTCCCATAAAAGTCCTAATATTGTCATCTGAATGATCTATGTGTATGCCATTCTTTCCACAGCAATTTTATTAATAAACCTACCTTAACACGAGAGCTGTATATAGAGATTTTCACAAACAGGCCTATTATGCAATAAGATAAAGATTAAAAAAAATATTTGGTACTCTATGATTAAAACAATAATACGTTTTAAATGTGTTGGAAATAAATTTTTAAAAAACTAATCGGAAAAATAACATGGTTAATGCAAATTTAAATAATTCGAATAAATTATGCAAAGCACAATGCCAATTTGACTTTTATAAGTACTGTTAGCTTGTTAAATCATGAGTTTGGAATGAAATAATTTGGAAATTATATAAAATATTTAGAAATACTATAATGCTGATATGCAACTTAATGTGAATATTTACATATTTGTTACAGGTTTCAAGTAGACTTTGTATTGCGACTTTACGAGAATATTTTTATTGAAGTCATATTAATATAATAAGATAATACTTGCTGATTAGATAAGCATTTTAGGAAACCTATGGCGTAATAACGAATTAAATATTTTCTGTTTATTTTTATATTTGAAATATTCAAATGTCCCATTTCCTTCTTTTTTTTTTTTTGCAAATTTTAAACTGTAAAAATCGCATGAGATTTAAAAAAGAAATTGACATATAAAAGACATGAATGAAATTAATATGAGATTAAAATTACCTAGCGCAATAATTTGCCTAAAAAAACAAATTATAAAAATTAAATAGTGCCTTTGAATTTACTCTGAAAACGTTAAACAAAATTATTTATATTAATTTTTGTTCACTTTATACTTAATATAAGAATTTACATTTAAGCATAATATGAGTTCTACTTTGTAAGAATATGTTTTCTTTGCAAATATAATATTCAAAATTTATTCAATCCAGTTATTAATATTAAAAGCAATGAATTTATCTGAAGCAAAAACTAAAGTTTATCATAAAAATATTTTTTTCATAGACCGAATGAATGTATAAAGTCATGTCATATTCCCTCCTTTGTGGAGCCTTTCCCTTGCATTGTTTAATATTAAACACCATTTTCTAAAGAGTGTTGCCAACAGAAATATTCCAAAAAGTGCTTTAAAATCCAATATTCAAAGAGTGCATGGTTTTTTAGAGAATGACAGTGAAGAACAAAATCAAATGGACAATAAAAAATTGTAAGACATTTCAGAATTTAAAAAAAAAAGTTCTGTTTACTGTTAGACGACAATTTTTTATCTCTTGTATCAACATAAACCTTTTTTTCTTGCTCTCACAGATGTGAATATTTTTTTAGTCTTCTATCAGTCAAATGGTACAGAATTTAAATGAAGATGTCAAATTTTGTGTAGTGAGCAAGATGATGACAGTAACGTAACGTGAATGTCAATAAATAAATTTGTCAAACATCTTATATTATTAAAGAAAACGTTTCTGCAGAAATTTCAGAACTGAGACTTAATCTATTATTATTAATTAGGAAGAATTATTTCAGAAATATTAGTTATGAGAAACTGTCAAAATCTAAATTAAAATGCAGAAATAAATACCATGGTTTGTTACAACTTCTTTTGCACCCATTATCTATTTCATATTTAAATACTTAATGATACTATATTCTTTATCACATTATATGAGAAACAAATAAAAATACTGTAACCACTAACATTTTAAGAGAACTGAAGATGAATTAATAAAGTAAATTATAAAATCTAAAATAAATTTTAAGAAAATAAAATAATTGTGAGATAAATCTCAGTAAATTTAATAAATAAGGTTTCAATAGAAAGCCAGTAAATCACTTATAATTAAATTCATGTTTTAAAAAAAATGTTTTTGTAACTTTAAAGAGAATAAATTTGATTGCTTTAAAGCAATTTATTTTTTTGCTCAAACATAAAAATAATTTTCTAACATAAATCCGATGATATTTTCAGCTATATTAAGTAAAGGGCTATTCTGCAGTTGAAATTTTATTGATATGGGCTTCAATTAACCATTATGCGTTCGATTACCACTTAAAGTGTTAATGGTTTTAGAGATTTAGAATCTATTTTATAAAACATGTTTCATTTGTTTATTGAAATCGCATTCAGAAATTGATCATATAAAAATAACAATTTCAAATAATGATAATTACCCTTTTTTAATTTTTTTATAAATTGCTATATAGATTTCTTGTTTAAGAATTCAAAGACAATTAAGTTAAGGCAAAATGTTTGCTGTGCGAAGACAAATGTTTTAGACTTTTAGATAAAATGGTGAAAATGTTGGTTAATTTAAATATTTTTCCTCAGCTGTATTTTTCTTCTTTTCTATATAAAAAATTAAGAATTTAATTTTAAAATTATTTTTTTAATAACATATCCTTGAAACGCATCACTATATTACAAAATTATAGTGTGTGGCATAATTATTAAAACACCCAGAACATCATCTGCCATAGTGAGATTCAGAAGTGACCACTTAAAACGCTCAAGGTTCCTTAACAGGAGAGGATTTTTTTTCTTGTTCAGTCTCTGTCAGTCGTGCTCACTTTCTTACTTGTTTAGGTGCCTTTTGGAGGCAACTGTGAGTTGAATAGGATAAAATATACGCGAAATTTGCATGTTGGGACCTTTCGGACCTGCTGTAAGCATTCCTCAACTAGAAGGATAAGTAAAAATAACAACATTATTTCATATTTTATTGGTAGGTTCCATAAATTGAATAATTTTAAAAGATCAAAGCAATTAAAATATGTTATATTTTTTGAACAAATAACTAAACAAAATGAGTTAGCATCATATTGGAAGCAATTTTTTTAAAATTACGATCTTGCCATGAGTCTGTTTAATTTTTTTTTTATTCAAATTCCTATGCTTTTTTAAATTTTTTCCATTTGTAATCTCAAAAGTCATATACAAATTGTATATTCAGATCACAAGAATATTAAGTGATAAAATTGGCAGAAAAAAATAGAATTTATTTGATTGTTTTCATAAGAAGAAGCACTAGGCCATGTGGGGAAAAAACAGTCTAAAGGCGACGCTCAGAAAATTTGTTTTCTGATAATTATAAAATTCAAATAAGTTTTCTAAAATTGCTATTCATAATGTTTTAAGTAAAAGAAATGGAAAATATAAAAGATCTGGGAGTAGGAGTAAATTATACGTCTCACAATAGTTAAACTAATTTTTAAGTTTGAAATGAAACAGAAGTTACCAACTCATAAAGTAATACATCAGACCAATAAAAGTATATCACATGCAACATTTTGATTTTCTTTAACATTAATTTCGAATGTCGCTTTTCAAAAAAGGAAACTAATTTGATAAAGCATAAAGAAGAGATGCTGAAGTGAATAAATATATAATACATTCCTACTACTAACATTACACAGGCTTACCAAAAAAAAATTTTTTTTGGGGGTGCTTAGGATTTTAGAGCAGATTTTAACTATATTTTTATTGCTGAATCTAAATATGAAAGCAGTTTTTCTGTATCAGCTCTAGATTTTTAGATAAATTCACTTATCTATCAATGCTTTTTTTTTTCTATTTAGTACTTTCAAGAACAAGTGTTATAAAATTTATACAGGGAAAGATTCTTGTATATTTGCCCTATTGTCAGTCTTCTTTTGTAACCAATTGAATTTAAAATAATAATATTTAGGAAATAACTAATTATTATTTTTAAAAATCATTATTTTAATTCATTTATTATAAAAAGAAGACAAACAATATGAGATATATAACTGATTAGTTGACAAATTCTTAATAAATGGGATTGAATCCTACTTATTAGTGCTATCCATTTAGTTCCATAGAAATCCGATAGATGGAGATATCTGTCCACTATCTGAAGTGACCTTCAAAGCTTCAACCGCAGTTGAGAGTTGAGAATAGCAGTTGAATTCGTGAATTCCGGTGGTGCAGATAGATAGAGGTTAGCGTCATATGAAATTTCTCTTTAGTAACGAGTTGTTAAAAAGTAACTCTAAGTATTTGTGTTTTTGAATAGAAATAAAATGAGTTCAAGTAGAAGAAGCTATGTACATCATCCAGATATTTTTTGCTACATATGCGGAGAATACACGCTACTGGAAAACAGAAAATCTATTAGTGACTTTGTAAAGAGGGCTTATCTTGGATATTTTGGCGTTAAACTTGGTGATCAGGATAAAACCTGGGCACCACATATTGTCTGTAAAACTTGTACAGAGCATTTACGACAGTGGACTACCGGGAAAAGGAAAAGCCTAAAATTCGGTGTACCAATGGTTTGGAGACAACCAAAAAATCACTTTGATGACTGTTATTTCTGCCTAGTAAATATTACAGGAATCAATCGAAAGAACCGTAATAAGTGGACTTATCCAGATTTAGTCTCTGCAAGACGCCCTATCCCTCACTCAGAAGAAGTGCCAATTCCAACTTTTCACCAGCTACCAGAACTCTCTGTGAGGACGCTTATTGTCTCTCTGATAAGAATTCTGATACTACTGAAGGTGACAGCGATTTTTAAACGATATCATCAATTCCTCAATGTTTCAACCAAGATGAGTTAAATGACCTCACTAGAGATCTCAATCTGTCGAAAGAAGCTTCTGAATTACTGGCTTTCAGGTTGAAGAAAAAAATTTACTTGAACCAGGAATGAAAATTACATTCTATCGCACAAGGGAGAAAAATCTGCTACCTTTTTTCTCTGAAGAACAAAATCATCTTGTACTTTGTCATGCTGTTAGAGAACTCCTGTTAAAAATGGGTCTTTCTGAATATTTTCCAGATGATTGGCGCCTATTTATTGACAGCTCAAAGCGAAGTTTGAAATGTGTTCTTCTACATAATGGGAACAAATATGGCTCAATACCAATTGCTCACTCAACGAAAATGAAAGAGCAATATGACACCATAGCTTTGGTCTTGGAAAAAATAAAGTATCATGAACACCAATTGGTGATTTATGTAGACTTAAAAATGGTAAACTTTCTCCTTGAGCAGCAAAGTGGCCACACAAAATATCCTTGTTTCTTGTGCCTCTGGGATAGCAGAGACAAAACGCAACACTGGGTTAGAAAAGAGTGGCCTAGGAGAGAAAACATGGTTGTTGGGGAAAAGAATATCATCAACGATCCTTTAGTTCCACGAGAGAAAATCATCTTTCCACCACTGCATATCAAGCTGGGTCTAATGAAGCAGTTTGTAAAGGCTCTTGATAAGAATGGATCATGCTTTGCATATATAGGGAAAAAATGCCTCAGCTGAGTATGGAAAAAATTAAAGCAGGAATATTTGATGGCCCACAAATAAGACAGCTGATTAAAGACCCTGACTTCATAAATTCAATGAATGAGATTGAACAAAAAGCCTGGAATTCATTTGTTTCAGTTGTCCAAAATTTTCTGGGTAAACACAAAGCTGGAAACTATGTTGAATTAGTCAATGACATGCTGAATAATTTCAGATCCCTTGGGTGTAACCTGAGCATTAAGGTGCACTATTTACATAGCCACTTAGACCGTTTTCCTGATAATTTAGGAGACATTAGTGAGGAGCAAGGTGAAAGATTTCACCAAGATATAAAATGTATGGAGGATCGCTATCAAGGAAGATGGGATGCTCACATGATGGCAGATTATTGCTGGACTTTAAAACGGAATTGTTCCAAAATACATTCAAGAATGTCACGCAAAAGAAGTTTCCTAATTGTTCAGTGAGTAATTTGTTTAAATCATGACTTTTTCTGTTTTCTTTTGCATTTAATAAGCAATATCTATGTAATATAATAAAAATTCCCTGTTTAATTTGTTTGTTTAAACCATGGTTTTTCTTTTAAAATAGTGTAATGCATGATTCATTAAAATGTTGATATCTTAAAAATTCAAACTGATAGGCAAAAATTAATGGCATATTTGGATTCAGCGCATCGAATTCATATAAAATCACCTCCAAAATCTTTGGCACCAAAACCACTGTTGACCAGTGTTATTTAGGAGTCTCATTTCTTCAGCAGGCAGATGGGTGATGATTTTTTAATGTCGTAAAAAAATTGTTGTGTGTGATGAAATATATCTATAGCGAATTCCTGAAGAAATCAACTCTGATTGCTATCAACAAATAATTTACCCAAATTTTATAACTTTTCATAAAATTTTAGCATTATCAGAGAAGAAATATAAGCAATACAATGGTCCTTGCTACATGTTTAAATCAACATAAATTGGTCTCAGAAAGAAAAATTAGATTTTATGCTAGTGGAAAAACGCATTCAAATAAGAATTATACAGAAATCTTCAGGGGTATTTGTGTCATCAAGTGTATGTAAATTGCCATTAATATAATTCAGTATACAAGTTGTACTGTACAATTGTTCAAAATTTTTATTCACTTGAAATAGATTTCCTGGATGAATGGTAAAGATTTTCTAAATCTTTATTCGAAAAGCTAATTTATTTAATAAATAAAACGACTATTTGATGTTTTTAGAAAAATGATATATCAACATCTTTTTCATTTTATAAAAATTTGTTTTGTTCTTTTAATGACCTTAAATATTTATAACAGATATTGGAACGGAAGGTTTTGAAATTGTTGATAAACTATTTATCTATAAAATGGCACTAAATATTATGTATATATTTTACATTTAGTTTTTTATCATCAGCTTAATTCAAATTAAAAGATTTGCATATAACTAAAATTATATAGCAAACGTAATAGTCTTATAATAATTTTAGCCCACAGTGCAATTAGATATGTTTGAAATATTCACACTCTCTATGATAATAAATATTAAGTTTATAAAATAAATTATTCCTTAAAATTGTTGTAAAATAAGTAATTAAAATTTTACAATAAAATCCGAGAATATTTAAAAGAATCTGTATATAGTTATTTAATTCATGAAAAATAATATCAAAATAAAACTTTTTGAAAATATAAGGAATTTAATGCATGTACAAATAAAATTTATATCATTTTTTAAATAATGTGTTTGTCGAATATAAATTTTATATTGTGGAATTATTTGCTCAGATTATTTAATTAAATAATGATTTTTAACTCAATTCTTATTCAAATACTGCTCGAAATGAAAATTATACATAATTTGTAGTTAAATAATTTAAACGATCATAAATCTGTAATCAAATTATAATAGTTACAATTCAGTTTTAATATTACCGATATTTTATATATAAAGAAACTTTTTTCTTAAATACGCAAAATATATTAATTATTCCATCCAATTTTAAGACATATAAAAACTTTGTTACATTTCTTAAGAACATTCCTTCAATCATCCAAATTTTATACTGAACGAAAGTTTTTTTATTCTTACTTACTTGTTTACAATATTGAATGTGTCCATGGCAAATAATGATTGACATTTGATAATATTGAAGTGTTGCCTCATTGAAGTAAATGTTTGTATTTCCTATACATTTTCGTATGAAACATTTTTTAAAAAATATTTAGAAGTTTATTGTTATTTTTCTTAGAATATTTACACGCATCTTAAAATTTCTCATTTAGCAGAATATTATGGATAAACTTTTGTATATATGGATTAAATTTGTGTGTGAAGTGTGTGATATTATTATTCAATGAATAATAATCCTTTTTTTTCATAATGTCATAATATATCATTTCTTAATCATAAATAAATAATGATAAATTATTAAAATACTAATTACTTCAACGCATTACTCTTTATAATTACTCACTATATTTGTAAAGGAATATATACACTAATAACCTTTTATTTTATAATATATTTGTGAATTATTTGTTCCATTATTATTATTTCATTTTTATTTTATCTCTATTATATATGATACATTAAAATTATACTACCCACTGAATCTTTAACGAAATAAACAGTGTATTCACGAACTAATTTATACATAAGGAAAAGATACAAGCCATTCAATCAAAGATGATTAAAAACTTCAAATAGCTTTTGTTCTCTCTTAGTAACTTCATGCTAAGGAAAAAGGTTTAATGCCTAAAAAGTTACTCGTTTAATTACATTAGTTTTTAAATAACACATGTACACTTACACTTTTAACAATGACCAATACTCTGCTAAAAAATTACCTTTTTTTCCAATGATTGGTGTTTAAAGAATAAAAAAAATATCTTACTACAAAGCAAAATGTAATATTTTGTGATTCAAGTCTTTTTCAAATTGGGTAGCTCAGTTTAAATTTTATTTATTCAATGTTGCAAAATATTTCAACCTTGCTTTTCTGCCCATTTACTTTATGCGGGTATAATATTTTGGCATTTAATGCATTATAATTGCACTTTATCAGCATCGAAATAAAAATATATGTTTTCCTGCAAATACATGGAAAGAATCTCTTGGAAACTCCAGTTTCAAGTTTTTAGCTAAATGAAATGTCTAAAATATATGCTGACTGTTTCCGGAATTTATTGACTTTTTTTCCAATATTCCTTTTTAAATTTTAAAACTAAATAATATTTAAGACTTCTTTAACTTACGCTGATAAATTAGGTTAAACAGTTTTATTTTATTCCACGGTTTATAAACAGAACTTCTTTGTAAATTTCATGAAATTATAACTATATAGGAAACCTTCATTTTTAGATACATCTGTTTTATATGATTTGTAACAAAAGTATTTAAGATATTAATTTATATGATTTAATGCCATAGTAATTAATATCTTAAGATTAATGTTTATGGGCTGAGTCTTTTAATTAATGCTTAAAAGTTGTTTGTACCACATTGATTAATGTTTAAAAGCTGATTAGTAATGCTTCAATTGCTATTTCTTTTTTTACAATTTGCTCATATTTCATAAAATAACTTCAAAGATGTAACACTTTTTGTAATTTGTATCTGTGTTTTGAAACATAATACTGAATAACTATATATCTGAATGAAAAATATTTAGAGTCATCAAATTGGATTCATGGAATTTTGAGATTAGTTTGTTATCTTAGTGCCGTTTATATACTGCATTAGTTTCTCCTGAAATTTATTTGTTCACTAAAATATTCGATATTTTTTTATTTTTTCTAGGATGTATTTTGCTCATTCATTTATTTTATAATCTTACATTTTGTCGATAAATGTTATAGTTTTAGTTGATATAAAATAATGTGTTTCTTAAAGTTTGTTCGCCAATTAATACCCAGTGCTGAAAATTTAATCTGATTACTTAAAATATATGTATTTCAGACTACAGTTGTTTTCTTCAACAAGAATGTCTAACATCAGAAGATATGAAGAAACATATGAGTAGGTCAAATTGTTCAATAGATTAATGTATGAAGATATGTTTGAAAAGTATTAATGAACAGAACCAAGGTTAACAGGCCTGACTATATAAAACTTTAAGTTCATGAATTTTGCAAAAAAACATTTGTTAAAAGACTATCAGTTTTATACTTATATTTCAAACCATTTTCAACTTTTTTAAGGATATACTATTGTATCGACCACTGATTTCTACAAATAAGATCATATATAAGTAACTCTCTAAAAAGCGGAGAAATATTTTGGATCAACACGTGAGGATTGAAACAGCATAAATCATGTTTTTATTCAGGAAAAATAATGATAACTTATTCCTAAGAACCAAAAAGCATATTTTATGTTTGGATTACATTTTTTACAAAAATGCCTTCAATATTATGTTTACTCTCTAAAATATGATTTCAGATAGTAAGGGGTACCCTTTAAAGGTTTTTCAAGAAAAACCATTACAAGATTTCGACAGTAAAATGTTTTTTGCTTTGAATGACAGAGAATTTCAAGGAAATATATTTTACTGGGAAAAATAAAGAACAATTTTATCCATTTCTGAAGTTACGATTTTTTTCAGAAACTAAATTATAGAAATTTTTTGCCATAGCTTCTTCAGCAAAATATACACAAATGGATCAGAATTTGGACAAATATCCATCGTATATTCCAATAAATTCTTAAGAAAATGTTTCAGTTAACTTTTTTAAAACTTTTAAATAAAACAGGCTTAGAAGCGTTTGCACGATTCATATTTTACATATCAAGTAAAACACAAACTATTCAAATCAATCAAAAATTAATGCTATTTATTTCGATATTGGGAATTTCTTATCTTAAAACTAAAATTTAAATAAATCATTATGAATGATTACATAGATATACAAAAAGAAAACGTATCCCATTTCTCTCTTTATTTTATTTTTGTTAAAGAAAACTTTTTTAACGTATATTTTGTATATTTTATAATATAATGTATAAGATAAAGTAGCACAAACATAATCTGGTAGCAAAATAAATTAAGCACATTATGGAGGTTTTATTGTATACAGTTTTCACACATATTTGACGTAAAGCTTAAATTTTTATATATTATAATCATTAAGAGTATTGAATAATTAACAGTATATTAGAAAAATGATTTATTGAGACACTAAACATAATGAAATTTGTTTCTTTATTGAATATTTTGTTAATAATCATTCTTGAGAAATGCATATGAAAATAAATTGTATAAAGCTTCATTATTAAACTTTAATTTGATTTTATTAATACAAATGAATAAAATAACTAATTACGGGTATTTTATATTTTAATTATTAATCATACCAAACATATTTTGGCAATTCACACAAGGAAATAAGTTAATTTTAAACTTACTATTTCAGAGTAAACTATCTTGTATAAGATAAAATAAAAAATGTATTTTTTAAAAACAATAAGCGATAAAGAATAATCAGTAGCTATAATAAGATGCATCATTATTATATATCACTATAGTTGAATAGGGAGTAATTTAACTAATGGAAAAAATCACGTATTATTGAAGTATATTTAACTTGATATTTCATCAGTAAGTTTTTAAAAGCATTTTACTTCCAATTGGACTCTGGGATCCCATTTGTGAAATGAAATTGGTTAACGAATATAGACCTGTTGTTGCACACATGGGCGTAAACCGTAAAATACGCACTTAAAAGCTTTCCAATTCATGATATGGGCTATGTCTCACACATAATAATAAATAAAGACATTAGCAATTATGAGATTATACGTTAACTTTATACTTTCCTAATTTCATTCTTTAATAATATATAAGAAAATGTAATTTATTAATGCATCAATTATGAATGATAATCATAAAGAATTTAATTAAAATAAATTATTGAAGTATTAAATCGGTATTTTTGAATAAAAGAATTTCATTCACACACTTACATTATACATATTTCATATTATATAGCTTCATTCTATTATAATAACAAATTTAGGTGTTATTCCTTTACCTTCCTTTCAAGCTATCAGTTTTGATAGAAAATTCCTGCTTAAAAACTGTATGCATATTATGGTACAATTCCTTGAATTTTATCAGTAACATATTTTACAAAATAAAAATTATTAAATTTTTATAGCAAGAGTAATATTTTAAAGGTAAGAACTCTTGAATTTTAGCGAATTTTTATTAGTTTCTTCATTCAAAATTTTTATTCAGTGTTTAGTTACTTCAAAATGAGTGAGTGAGGAAGAATATCTATTTGATGTTTTTTTATACTTTATAAATCATTTGATTTTTTAAACCCAAATAAAACATTTTCAAATTCATATTAATTTGCAGTAATATTATTTTTTTATTTATGTGAATGAGATAATGAGAATTTTTATAGGATTATATATAATGAAAACTTTATTTTACATAGTAAGTTTTATTGAACAAAAACAATGATCTGAAAAAGTGAGTGCTCATTTCAATTATTTTTTGATTGATTTTTTTGTTTGATTGCAATATTGCTGCAGCTCAAAATGTTAAAAAATATTAAAAGAACGTAATACGCTACTTCTTTAGATCTATTAGTTTTCAAAGATCTAAATAAACTTATCTCAAAATGATCTTGATTTTTTAGTTTAACTCAGAAATGACCACTGGTTTCACAGCAATACCTTTCTTATGTGAACTGTGTTTTGTTTGACACTGATTGCATAAATTTTAATGGAACTTTACAACTTATCTATAATGTTTTTGTATTTATCTTGCGACACTTTAAGCGTACCTGTTCTTTTTCCATGACTCTTTCCGATATGAGCTTTATATAGTATACAGAACAATTTGTCATTGGTATAAAAATACTTTATATTCTGTTCTCTTGGTTCTAATGATATAATTAACTTCTTCTCATCATTGATTTTTAAAATGTCAAAATGTTTTAATCGTCTGTAATCAAAATGTGTGTTACATTTAGTTTTATAAGAAACCATGTTAGAAAGTATTTTAGAGTAATTTTCTTGACAAAAATTAAAAAAAACTGTCTTCTTTGCTATTGCTATAAAAATTAATGCTATTTAATTTTTATAGCAATAGCAAAGAAGAATAAATTAATGCTCTTGCTATAAAAATTAATGCTATTTATTTCGATATTGGGAATTTCTTATCTTAAAACTAAAATTTAAATAAATCATTATGAATGATTACATAGATATACAAAAAGAAAACGTATCCCATTTCTCTCTTTATTTTATTTTTGTTAAAGAAAACTTTTTTAACGTATATTTTGTATATTTTATAATATAATGTATAAGATAAAGTAGCACAAACATAATCTGGTAGCAAAATAAATTAAGCACATTATGGAGGTTTTATTGTATACAGTTTTCACACATATTTGACGTAAAGCTTAAATTTTTATATATTATAATCATTAAGAGTATTGAATAATTAACAGTATATTAGAAAAATGATTTATTGAGACACTAAAAATAATGAAATTTGTTTCTTTATTGAATATTTTGTTAATAATCATTCTTGAGAAATGCATATGAAAATAAATTGTATAAAGCTTCATTATTAAACTTTAATTTGATTTTATTAATACAAATGAATAAAATAACTAATTACGGGTATTTTATATTTTAATTATTAATCATACCAAACATATTTTGGCAATTCACACAAGGTGCAACTAATATAACTAGGTGCAACTAATATACTAAACTAGGTGCAACTAATATAATTAACTTTTCAAAAAAAAATACCATAGAAATCTTCTCATGAATTGTTAAGTGCCACACATTTTTCTGTTTTTATAATAGTTAATTGAATTAATAAATGAAAATTGTTTGTCTAAATGTAAAAAAATAACTTCATTGATTGTGACAGAATCCTTTACATGAATTGTTAAGCCTTGCATTTTACTATCTTTTATTATAATTACTTAAATAAGATTATCTTCATAAGATTTACATGATTTCTTAAAATTTTCAGAAAGGCTGACTTAAGAAACTATAACTGTATAAAATTACAAAAGTTTGTAAACATGATGTTCTTAATGAGTTAATAAATCATCAATTATTGAAAAAAATATATGAATATATTTTTTCCGCTAATTTTATTTCAACAGGCACATATATATTAAAAATGTAATTTATTCAAATTGATTTTTTTGTCTATTAAAAACACTATTGATTTTTAATATAAGTTATCAACTGTGAATTTTGTAACTGATTTAATGAAACGATGCTCACTGTGTATTTCAATGTATTACAGTAATGAATAGTTACAGTTTAATTTAAATTTATTATGTACATATTTTAATATATTTACATGATGAATTATAGAATAAAGGGTTCTTAATTATGCTTCCCAAAATACTTATCATTTAACAATTAAAAACTTCTTTTCTGTAGAATTTTAATTACTAAAAACTGTCTGTCATATCAAGAGCAAAATTTTCTAAAAGTATGATTACAACACCAGATAGGATTAATGACTTCTTTGAATATCGAGCTTCTTTCAAGAACTTTAATGATGCTTTAAATATTATAATGAAAATAATTTTTTAAGTAATTAATATGATTTATAGGAAAGGTTCCGTAAAAATTAAGAATTCAATTATAGAATCAATTCTAAAAAATTTTTAAAGTAAACAAAGTGCCTCAAAAATATTTTAAGTATTATTTTGAAAATTCATATTATTTTTGTTACCAAGGATATATCTAAATAAGAAAATTAAATGCGTTTCATGTATAGTAATTAAACTTCATAAAAATGTAAAATTATTTGTATCATTTATTAAATTAATTGCTATACAAATTTTTCTCATGGGGTTAAATGAAAAGAATATTTAGGAACACTATTTCGTAATCTTTCTTATATTTATGCATTTGTTGCCATGCTTTTCTTCTACGAATGAGATATAAACAAAAGAAAACTTCTTTGACGTCTAATGAAAAATTTCTGATCATTTATCATAGAGCATATCCTTTTTGTAATATTTTTGCAAAGAAAACAAAAAAAAATTGTTTTATAAAGAAGCGTTATGTCGATTGTGTTTTGGAATAAAAGTCCTGCATTTTCCTAGATTTATTTGCTGCAAGTGAAATTCGCTATTTCCTGATTTTTTCAAAGTTTACATCTTTTTTTTAATTTATATTTTTCTATTTCAAAACAAATTCGCATTTGTCCTTTATATTAATTTTTCTCCTGGATTTTTTATTTAAGTATAAAAATAAACAACTTATATAAACACAAAAGCGTTTAAATTTTTTTAATGTATACATAAATATTTTTTGCATTTAAAAATATCAATTTAGAAAACTTTAAAAGTAGAAAGTAACAAAGACAATTTAACAAAGAAATTTCCTATTCTAATCAAAATCACCATTGATAAATCTGATTTGACGTAATTTACACGTACAAAATAAAATGTGATGTACACAAAATAAATACACATAATTAAATACATATAAGAAATAAAATGTGTATAAAAAAATCAAGTTTAAAAATTTTTTAAACGTCAGATTTTATTTCTTAATGATTTTTTATTTGAATTGTTCCATTTTTCTGACGAATTATAAACAAGGAATAATATTTTATTTAACAATTGAACAGATTGTTTTGTAACTCAATGTTGATTTTTTTGGACGTACAGTTCGTTTATTAGACTAGAACCAGCTGTTTAATATGAATTCCGAATCACTATGAATATCCTCCTAAGGAGGGGGAATTGAAGTCACGAACTATTAAACAGAAAACCAGGGAGCAAACCATTTGGCTGCCAGCACGGAATCACTTAAAATAGAAGCTAGTATGAAAGAATCAAAGTACAACACATTTTGTTACTAATAGGATGCATGCATTATAAATACATCTTAAGGAGGAAAATAAATGACTTATACAGGAGAGTTTTTGTTGTTGTTTATTTTTAAGCCATAGTTGATGATTCCTTTAAATGTTACTGGAAGTAATACACACTATTAGCTGCATGTCTGCATAATGAAACATAAAATATCAATGATTCACATAATTTTACTAAGTATTGTTTTTAAAAATTACTGATAATTTAATAAAATTTTCTAAGATATATAAACCAGAATAATTTATGAATACTTTTTAAGAAATATATCTAAAAAAATAAAGATTTTTACAAAATAAGAATACAATCAACAATTATGTTTACAAAACTCTACAATGTAGAGTATCAGTACAAACCACAATGATTAGACAGAAATGTTCTAATCTTCAATTCAAAATTATTTTTTAAGAAATATAATCTTTTTATTAAGTTATGACTTTTTTATCACCAGTTCGTATGAAATCATGGTGATAATATTTTTTAATCGTATTACACACGTATTCTTGAAATATAATATAATATATATATATATATATATTATAATCCAAGATTATGGAGATTTATATATATATTATGGATATTATATTATACTTATTATGGAGATATATATATATATATATTAGATAATTTAGGAATATATATATATATATATATATATATATATATATATATATATATATATATATTAGAGATAATTTAGGAATCATTTGGATGGGAGACAGAGAAAATTAAGAATAAGGAGATCATTGCAAAGTTACTAGACGCTAGTTAAGAAGCATTTAATAACATTCCATAACAACAATTCTGATAAAATGTGAACGAAGAATGCCTCTGTTTAAAAAAAGCAAATGCATTACTGAATTTTGAAGACATTATCATCGCTTAAAATATAAGTACATAATATCAAAAAAAAAATAAATAAATACGAGGTTTTTCTCATACACTGGTCGAAATTTATAGTTTATAGTTCAAATAAAAATATTTAAATAAACTTTAAACAACGAAACGAAAATAAAGACATTTCTTTTGAATTAATAGAAAGAAATGCAACATATTTGTAATAAATTCAGAAGAATTCATCTTATTTGTTTTAAACAAAATATTGTCACAACAATTCACTCTCCTTAGGCGCAGATCCGAGGTTGAGCAAGATCGACTCAGTCTTTCATCCCTGCAGTGGGTCAATAAAACTGAGTACCAAGCATGCTTAGGAATTAAAGCACTGGGAATTTCGTGTTAAGCTTGACCAACTAACCTTTACACATGTTGGGCAGCCCAGGGTCCTCGGACATGATAACAGAAATGGAAACTGTTGTCCCCCATATGGGTTGCCCTGCGACTGATTTTGGTTTTTTTGTTTAGTTTAGGTTTAGATAATAAATATCAAAACTGAATGAAAATACTTCATAAAAATCATTGAAAACAGGAAACTATGAATACATTCTTGATCATAAACTAAGTTTAAAAAATATATTGCTGTTAAAATATAATAAACTAATTTATTTAGCTGCAAAGTCTTTTTACACTATCCACTTCTAAGTAAGATATTAAATGCATTATTTTTGAGTTCAATAATTTAAGAATCTGGATATTTTATACCTGAATCCTGATTTTTACCATTATGTTTAAGATTCATTCTGCGTAAGATAATATTTTCTTAGTATCCATAATTATTTTTGTATTTTATTGAAAGCATGATCAATCATATTTTAATATACTTTAGTTTAAGGGTTTAAATATTTATAAAATGAAAAAATAAAAAAATATTATATATTTTTTATTTTTTATTCTAATTAATAAAATTTGTTTTGCATTATCTTAAAAGCATTTTAAAATATCTTTCATTCGTAAATTTGTGTATGAAAATTTATTTCGTAAATTTTTTTCATATCAAAATTTAGTTTTAACTTCCCATGAATTAAATTTCAAATAAATCAAGTGAATAAAAATTGAAAGGAAGAACTTAAAATGATGTATCTTATTAAAATATTAAGTATATTTTTCCAATCATGAATAATTTTCAAAAAAATCCGGTAAAATATTTAATGATGAACACGAATTCATATTTTTTTAATAAAATAAATAATTGATTTGTTTTCGAAACATTTTTTGAAAAGAACACATGTACTAAAATTTTTTAAGAAATTTTGGCCAGCTTCATGAATTGCTTAGTAATATTGACACAAAGTATGCTTTTTTTCTGAATAGACAATTAATGCAGATTATTTTTCTAAAATTTTGGATCATTTAATGAAAGCATGTATAGTAATTTAAATTTTATGTAAAGTAAAACATAAAGTAAATACTTGAAGTATTTTATAAAGTGAATGCAAATTCTGTTTGAAATTTTATGGTGAAATAAATAAATGTGTACACAAATGAGAAAATCCAGAACAAAAATGCTTTTTTTAATTTAGTACAAGCTTTAATGATAATGCGACTGAATAGTCTTATTTTTATTAAAATATTTTATTAACATTTGTTTAAACACATACTTTTGTAAGGTACATATAATTCAATTATTTATATTGAATTCATATCAAAATTTTGTTTATTTTTATAATTATTATGACAAATGTATACATATATTACTAATGTAAGGTGACTTTTGTAGTTCATAACGTTTTATTGTTTGAATTATGATAATATTAGTATTTTAGTAACTAAAATAATTAAGTATTAGTATTTTTGTTTAAGTAGCGCTTGTACGATGCATAAACTTGTAAGATATTACCCTCTCTTGGATATTTAACAGAAAAATACCATTAAAGTAGCCTTTAATGCAAGAAATTAATTCTTATTATTTATAGAATCCCAGAAACAAATTGAAATGTATATTGTTTTAAAATTGTCTTCAGTTATAAATTTATCAAATATTAAAGTTGGGATTTTTTCCAGTTCATTCCAGTATATTTCCAACCAGGGTATATTAAAAAAGGTGAAAACGCACAATATTTTTGAAAGACGTAAAAAATAGTTAATTGCTTTATTTTAAAAAAAATTAGACTATGAAGATGTAATAAAAAAAGGGGAGCTAATACTGGCAATATTTTCACTTTACCGTCAGAGGTAATACACAGATGCCAAATTTTAAAAAAGAAAAAAACCAAAGGCACCTTTCCTAGAGCGAATAGATTTTCGGAGTAAAATGTTACATCACAGTAATCAACAATATCATATTATGAGCAACTATAAAGGAATGTCTAAGCAGCTTAATTTATGCTTTAAATTAGTTACAGGCAATCTAATTAAAATTTCAACACTCTATATTAATTTTCTTTTAAGTTCACAAGAGAATAACTTTATGAGCAAATATAAGTCAACATTAAAATTTTTTCAAAAACAATAACTAAAATATAAATTTTTTCAAATTCTTGACATTTTAGTATAAATATAAGGATAAACAGCATAAATTAAATACATTATTTGTATTGTTTTTAACAAGCTTTAGATTATATTTATCAAACCAGTTAAATATTAAGAGTACATTAAAAAAGGGATTTAGAAACTCCAAATAAGGGTAGTAAATTGTCCTTTAAATACATGTTTATAGGTATAAACTGTAATTGTTTTTATATAAGTTTTTTTTTAAAAAGTAAAAAAATGTATTAATGTATTTACTTAATTCAAATAATTAAAGTTCGAAATCTTGATGTGAAATTTGAATTTTGTAATTCATTATACAAGCAGTACAATTTTACGGTAAACATCAACAGTATTTTTAACATATTTTCCCAAGATAATACTTAAAAAGAAAAGAATTATTTACTATCTCATATTTCTTCTCCATTTTTCTACAAAATGGTCTCTTTAAAAGTATCCATTTTTAGAAATCTTTAGGGACAACTTTATTCTCTATTCTCTACTTACATATATTGGGCAAAGATTCAGAAGAAACTGAGAAAAGCTATTCAATACTCAAAATTATTTTAAAGAAATATTTCTTTTTTCTCTCAAGGAGATATATAAATGTAAGTTTCTAAAAAGAAAGATAAATATTTCATAAAAAATTTTAGGCCAATAATTCACTTTTAATACTTGATTTGAATTTCAAAGAATACAATAAATTATTATGATCTTTATTTTAAATTTTCAAATGTCTGACTTTTCAGTAGTAACAATATTTCACCAATAGTTTTCAACTATTTTTTCTTACATATTCTGCCCCTCTATCTCTTTTTCTCTTATGTTGACTCATTAAAAGTGTTTTTTATATAGTTTAGAAAAAATATTTATTTTTTCTTTGTATTTAAATGTTAAAACTGATACATAATGTAATTGATTTTTCTTAGATCTATAAAAATAGAGCATATTAGTCTTCGTAATTTCACAAGAATACATTTTTTTGAAGAATCAAATAATATTCTCGTACATAAAACTTTTTATTTCAGAAAAAAAATATAATTTCAAAGTTCTAATCAAATTAGAATTCCATTGAGAAAATCAACAATCTGGCAAGTGCAGGTGAGCGTTTTATAAAATATCATTCTCAATATCTTCTATGACAGTCTATTGTAATTTGCTTTCTGTAAGTTTACATTAGGTGTATCGGAAAGCTCTGTTAGATTTAGAATAAAATAAAATAAAAAAAATTTTATAGCTTGAATAACTTTATTGAATAAAATAATTACCATCCTTTACCATCGTTATTTGATATCTTGCCAATGAGATGGCAATTTATAAATCCCATTCTTCAAAAATTCCATATTTCCCGAGTCAAAATTTGAATTAATGATAGTTTGATAACTTATCATTTTTGAGTTTTTGTACTACAAATATTTTTAAGGATAAAAACAAGCGATGATCAAAGGCTTCTTAGTCCAGGGCGTATGATGTGTGCAGTCGAACTTTCTAGCATACCTGTATGAGTTTTTGATGAATTTCCTAAGAGAATTGTGACCTAGCAATATCAAGCAAGAAGAAGCATGATTTCCTTTCTGTTGGAAATCACCAATCTTTTTCTGGTAGTTCTGTTTTTCAGTTCAACAACTGCCGAGAGTTCAACTCCAATTTACCTTTTTGTTTCCTTTCAATGGCTCAAAATATATTGGTTTTCCAATATCCCATCATATACACAACATTCATCATTCCATTATTACAACGAAACTATTTAGGAGTAACTTTAGCTTACAGGTGAAAAGGACAACGTTTCCGGATTCCGAAATGTCCCTTATTATACTTCAACAACAATTTCATCCCTTAATAGTAAACCGGTTTAAAAGGGTTTAATATTGTACATACAAGCATAATATTGTACAAGAGCATATGACTAATCGATCATTCAAAAAACTGTCACTTAATTCTTGTTGCACCAGTTTTGAACAATTTAACCCCAATTCTAATTGATTCGAATTGACCGGTTCTAATTAGGAATTTTTTTTCATTTAGTACATTTACTTGGTTGGTATATATGCATTCAATAAATAAAAAAGAGTGCCAAATATACCTAAGAAACAGCGAGAACTTGTAGAAAATTATTCTAACAAGAAGGGAGAGGAATTTCTGGTAAACTTTCAGGTCTGTAGGGGATACATGAAAATATTTCTGATTTTACTTTCTTCTGACATGTGAATACGACTCTGTGTATATGAAAAATTTCTCCAGGAAAGCAGTATGTGAATGCTAAAATCCTTTATCTTGGCCTGTTTCGGTAGTGTTTGCTTTTACAATTTTCAATTAATTCTAATCGTTAGAAACTAAGTAAGTATTTGAGAAGAATATAAAATATGTCTTTATGAACTTCATTTATATCGCATATTGTTAGTAAAAAGATTGTTAGAACCATATTTTAAATCATTAAAGAAATATGGCATGAAAATATTATTATAGTGAACTTTAAGTTTATCTTTTGCGCAGATTTGTGAATTTAATTATTTATGAATATTGCTTTCGTTGGAATAAATTTTATATATTTTAAACTTTTAATAAAAAATATCAGTAAGGGAGCATATTGATAATTATTTTTAGCATTCTCTTTCATATATAAAACCATGTTTTTTATTATTTAATTTTTCATTAATTTTATTTTTTATATTTCCTGGGAATAATTTGTTGGGTACAAATTTATTTGGAAGTTTAATTTTATTTCAAAATATTACATATTTTTTTAACGATGTGTAATAACATAATGTCTTGAATTAGTTAAAAAGAATTATAAAAGGAGAAAAACTAGTTTTCAAACAGAATTGAATAGTATTTTTTCCTAAATATTTAAATGATTTACTTTTGAAATATTTAAGATTTACCTATATTAAAATGTAATATGCTAAGTAAATGGATCAAAAACTATTTGTTGTAAAAAAGAAAGCCAGTAAAATAATCGTAATTATTTAATTAGATAAGCTTTTTAAAAAAATTCATTTTTAATATATTCTTATGTAAATAAGTTTCTTTTACAACTTTATTTTATTTTTAATTTAGTTTTAAGATATTTCATTTTACTATGAAAAAAAATTCATTCTTTAAATTGATTAAATAACGCATTATTCATTTTCCTACACATTAATATCATATTTATTTTACTGTTATAAAACTATTTTTTCTTGTTTCTCATTGTATAAAAAAAATTCCTTCACATTGTTTCTTAATATAAGGCAATCTTAGAAACTATTTTTGAATTTCAAGAAATATTAACGGATTTTTAACAATGTTTCAATACTGCATTTTTAAAATTTCTAACAAACCTTATAAAAAGCATAAAACGAAGCAAAATTCAATGATACAGAAGTTTACTCCAATATCAATAGATTGAATATGAATATAAGGATGTATTGAATTAATTGTAAAATATTGACACTCACAAAAATCTTCATTCTATTTATTATTTGATTTTTTATCAGATATTAAACAGTTTTGCAAAATATGAATCTCGCTTTCTTTTAATATATATTTCTATTTAATAGTGGCAACATAATGTTAGCTGTAACATTGTAGCATTGTAGCTTTGTAACATTGTAGCTTTATAGATATATCTTTGTCTAAGGACGAATACATTAACTTATTGCATGACTGAGTGTGTGTGTGCTATTTACTGAGAGTTTCGGATTGGGCAACTGACATTTCAACTGAAACTTGTGATTAAATATTCATTGGTTAGTATTCCCACAAATTTGCATAAGATCAAAGGTTAGTAAAATTGAGTTGAAAAGTATAAAGAGTTTCTTTTTATATAATTTCAAAATTTTAAAAGGAAGGAGACAGAAACATTTCTATTCCTTTACCTAAGATATGTTAGCTTAAAATTCCAATTAAAATGTTATTTAATTAAACTTATCATCATCATATTCCTAATTCTGATCTTGACCTATAATTATCAATTCAGAATTAGAAAATAAGCATGAAATAATATAAAAAAACTTTGATATCATTTTAAAAACATTTTACGGAATTTGCAAGAGTGATCCCGAAATTAATTAATTGGTGCAATTATTTATTAAAATATATAATAATAACACATTGATTTGAGTAATAAAATATATTAATAATCCATAATTTATTTATTGTAAAAGATTTCAAAAATATAAGATATAAGCATCTGTTCATTTTTCACAATCAATAAATAAAAGTAGTGAAATAAATGATAGAAAATACATAACATCTATATTGAATAATAACTAGGGATAACAAAGAAATTTTTTATTTTTTATTAATCTATTATTTCTTATTTATTTTCACCATTTCTACAAACATAGATAATTATTCATTTTATAAGTAGAAAACATTGTATCTCATACTTTTGAAACAGCAAATGAGGAAATTGATTTATAAAATCAAAATAATTATCAAATTTTGAATGTAAGAGACTCTGTGCATTTTCAAGTAATGCATGGCAAACTTTAAGTTTATAATAATTTGCATTTTCTATAATTTAGATTTTTTAACAGCACTCTACTTTTTAATTCGTCAATAAATACGTATGTGCTTAAAGTGGATACACGAACAGCCTGAGTTCGAAGAATCCTGATTCATGTCATGTACATATTTAGAACAACATAAATTATATTTTTTTTAAAATCCTATTCATATAAAATTATGTCTTTCCCTGAGAAGTAAAAATGAGCCTTATTTTTCATAAAAAGGTTATTGAAGACTCCAGACTATAAAGATTTTTAAGACAAATAATAAAGCTGAATCACACATAAAATAAACAGATGCCCAAGGGAATAAATAAACTGAAATAACTTATTTATTCTCCCTGAATTTTTACTCTTTAATTTAAGCTTAACTTACTGAATTTAATTAATTATTGCAAAAAATATTTAAAACTGTAATTGATCTTTCCCCTACTTTTCTTTGCTCAAGAAGAAAGTTGGGACATGCGAACGTTTTCAAAACAATATTGAGGGCCTTATAAAAGGAATAAATGAGAAGAATATGCAATTATTAAATTTTAACTGTTTTTTTTAAATATAAGTTATATAATAAATGAAATATTATATAAATTATATTAATTTGTATTAACCTTCTAAAAATTTAATATTTATGTTGACAATTAGTTTCATAATAATTAATTAAAGATACGAAATCAAATTAATAAATACTTTAAAGTAATTTGCTTCTACATCACTGAAATGTCATATAAAATACAACGATGTTTAAGATTACCGGAACTTTATTTTTTATACTTATATATTTAAAAACCTCGATTGCGTTTTGGGCTATTTAATTTTAGTTTTAAATTAAGATGATTTATATTAGTTGAGAAATATAAAAAATGGATTCGCACATTCATAAAAATAAACAGTGAATAAATTCAATTCTCTCATACAATATTTTAATACTTTGGCTTAGAACTGTTTTTTTTAAACACAAAATAATTCCGAAATATTTTTAAAATGATTTTTCAAGTTACAGTTTATTTTAATACAAGAAGTAAAATAAAGATTTAAATAATCCAATTCTTTTCAAACATTAACATGTACATCATACAACCGTTCAGTTCATTCACCTTTCACATTCTATCTGCTCATTTTTAACATTCATAATTCTAAAAATGAAACTGATTGCTGGAAAACTTTTAAACTGGATACCATGTTTCTTTTATACAATATGTACCACATAATTGAAAAATGAAATTTTGACTATTGAAACAATAAAATTATAATTATTGTGCTATTGATGAGAATTTGCTATATGTAATCTTTTACCATTTTTTTCACAATAAAATTAAAGAAGTAACTTCGAATTTCTCAAAATTTCAGCTTTATTTGATTAGTAATGAAGATTATATTAAAATATTTAACTCAAGTTAAAATTAATTATTTAAGCATTCAAAATCACTATGATATTAAATATTTATTATAAAAATATTTAATTTATTAACATTAATGCGTGTATTTAAAAAATTCATTATTTAATAAATTCCAAATTGCTTGTATTCCATAATAGCTATTAATATATAATACACGATAGCTGGGTGAAGTTTTTCTCTATTGTAAAATTTCATCCATAAATCAATACTTCAGCATCATTAAACTTGGTGTAAGATATTCAAGGCTGCAATTTTTGTTATTTGCTGCTATTTCATAAGTAAATTATGAAACTATAAGTTTATACTTTTAAACATGCAGATTTAAAAAAATACTCACAAGCTTAAAGTCTTTGTAATCAATTCAGCCGATTCTTTGACCACAGAATTTACTTAAGATACAATTGCTTAAAATTTATTTTACATGAACAATAGCATATTGTTATTTAATTTTGATTTACAGGAGGATATATTTGTTATAAGAATATTGGCATCCCCTAATTAGATTAAATCAACGTTAGAATTTTACGATCGCAAGTCCATGATATACAAATTTTTCTCATTGATCTCTAATTTATTATTCATACTGATATCTAATTTTTTATTCTTATCCATCTCTAATTTATTAAATGATGTATCGTTATTTAGTTGCAAAACCATTGCTTTTAGTACTAAAGCCAGACATTGGCGGTAGAAAAAACAAATAAATTTTAAATGCCATTTTTAGCCGCAGTAATGTCACTTGACAGAGAAACAACTTTAACTATAACTTAATAAACCTCTTGAATTCCTTTAAAACTTAAATTAACACAGTTTTAAATTGGAAAGATTTAATTAGGGTAATTCAATTCACATATATTTACGAATACAATTTATAGAATACACATATTATAACTGTGTGTCATGAAAGCGATTGAGATTTAGAATATTTAAGAACCAATAAACAAATATTAAAACATATTCTAAATATGTTCTCTCAATACTATCGGTTTGTATTATTTTCTAATTAATTCTAATACTACTGTTTGTCTGTCAAAATTTGTTTGTATTTTTTTGTAATATTTCTAATCTAAGCAATCGAATGTTAGTTCCAATATTTATTATGTGGTGATAGCATTACAAAGCTTCTTCATATAGTTACTTATAAAATGGTTAGTACAATGTGGAGTGTCATTTACGTTACACTTATATATAATCCTAAAACCAAATCTTACCGATGGGTGTATCAACATGTATTGAAGAATGTTTGTCAATTACGAGCTGCTTTTTATATTCATGAATCCAATTTTATTCATAAGTAATAGAAGTCTCATTATTTTGAAAATATTTACCATGTTAACATTAAGTTTAACATTTGGAACAAAATCTGGTTCTGGAATTATAATTATATAATACCCATAGAATAAATTCACATCTAAGATATCATAATCTTTATTTAGCACACGTAATATTATTTATGCATAAATAAATGAATTACACATATTTTATCGTGAAACAAACATTTATTGATATAGAATTTTGTGATTGTTAACATTGTATTTATGATAGTTAAATAAATTGTAAATGTCGACCACAAGATTAATTTATACATGGATTGCATTATGTTCGATAAAACTGACTTGGAAGCAATATACCATTACTCATAACTAACTTAGTCACCATTTCTAGATTCTTCTGAGTGTGTTTAGATTATATTTAGTATGTGTATATCTGTTTTCAGTCCTCCTTTTTATAAGTTCCGACAATCATAACTATTTAGTCTCAGTAATTTTTTTGTTTCTACCCTAATATATTGATCAAATATACAATAGATTCAAAATTCTCTTTACTTTAATCACAAGATTTGATATTAATGAAACCTTTCTGATATAAATTAGCACATTGGATTTGTGAGTTTTTGGTCTAAATATTTTAAAACATAAATATATGTCATTTTTTATTTAAATTGTATCTTATAATGTTCTGCTATTATTTTACATTTGTTAAGTCACTGTTCCATTCAATTCTACACTTACTTTTATGAATAACTGTTATAATTATTAAGTTTTCTTAGCTGTTGACTATTAGTTTTATTATGACTATTATTAAATTATGACTATTAGTTTCATTTATCTCTACTTACTTTTGTGATGTGTGTGTGTGTGTGTGTGTGTGTGTGTGTGTGTGTGTGTGTGTGTGTGTGTGTGTGTGTGTGTGTGTGTGTGTGTGTGTGTGTGTGTGTGTGTGTGTGTGTGTGTGAAAAAAAACAGTAAACATAAGTATATTACACTTTAAATTTTATACAAGTTAATTTAACTGAACGACTTAAAATTGAATTGAAATAGGAGTTCGTATCATTATTGATATTAGATAAATCACATTTGCATTTCACTCACCATCTAAATAGCATAGTATTATTGTCAGGAAATTTCACGCCGTTATTAACCTCAAACGAGAATACATAATATATATGGGATAGTATTTAATTAAAGTAATGTATAGCTGTATATTTATTAACAAATATATATCTACGCATTTTATCTTATTCAGATAGCAATATAATGAATAGTGAATTCATCCAAAATTATTATAATATATAGCTCATTTAAAGAGTTATTTGATTTGTTTAAAAATTTATACTAAATGATATAGTTTATTTCATAAATTTAATTAAAACATTCGGAACTTAGAAATGAGAAAATTATATGAAATTAATAGTTTTCAAGTCATTTTGAAAATAATAATTTTATATTTTTACAAAATTTAATCTTAGGGTACTTAATATAATGTTATCTATAGCTTTATGTTTTTAATTGTTTCATATTTGAAACTTATTTGTATTTTTATGTATGTTATTAGTATTCAAATTATTTTAATATTTCTTCAAGTTTTTTATATTTTAAATTAAATATTTAAAATTTTTCTTTATCACATATTCATTATTCATTTTTAATAGGAAAAATCTTTGGATATTTAATTATTTATATTTTGAAATGAACAAGAATTTGAAAAAAGGATTTTTTAAAGGATTGTTGCTTTTAAATACTTAAATTTTTGATATTTTGATTTTAAACATTCTAATTTAACAATTTATATTTTGCTCTCTTTAATCCCTACAAAATTTGGTCAATTAAAATAATGGTAAATTATTAAAGTACCAGCAGTATTTATTTCGCAACTCGCAATGAGTAAATAATTTGTTTGTGACGTTGTAAATTAAATTATGTAAAGAAGATAGCGATAAATTTATCAATGAAAAGTTTTTTACTATATAAAAAACTTTCTAAGTGCCATGGAAGTATTTTTAGTTGTTTACCAATATTTTTTAAAAAATTTTAACAACTTTTATTTAGAAGTAATGTATATCATTTTAACTATTTTCCTGAATTAAAAACTGCAAAATATTATCAGAATAATATTTTAATTTCAAGATGAAGCATATTTGTGTCAAGAAAACGCGTTATCTGGGTCATTTCACAAGAAAATATTTTCATTATATTGTTTTTAAATAATTCATACTGTCTTGTTTAAATATTATAGAAGAAATTGAACTTTTTAAAAAAAATAATTTCCGAGGCCAAGACGTTTATTATGAAGAATTAGATTAATTTAAACTTTTTTTGTAAATTTGATAAAAACACAGGGGGAAACTTCCTTTTAAACTAACGCAGTATTTGAGACCACTCATCATAAAAATATACAAACCTTTTAAAATTTCTATATAAAACTAAAATAAAAGTATTATTCTTAAATCATTCCGAAGAATTTTTATCATGTTTTAAAACCAAATGTTCCCAAAGGTTTACATTTTCGTTTACTTTTGAGTAAAATTTTGCTTCTTTGAAAACCTCAAGATTTTTTTCAAGAATCCAGCTTTTACTGTTCATTTTTTACTTCCAGACTTGAAAATCTATGCTGAAAAATATTCCTCAGGTTTTAGAAAGCATCGGCTGGTAGATGTTTATGACATAATATTTTTGCAATATATATATATATATATATATATATATATATATATATATATATATTTATATATATATATATATTATATATTATATATATATATATATATATATATATATATATATATTTATATATATATATATATATATATATATATATATATATATATATATATATATATATATATATATATATATATATATATATATATATATATATATACACATATATATATATAATATATAATATATATATATAAACATATTTCATCATACTAGATTTGGAGCTTAATTTACAGAAATAGAATATGATTTAGAAAGAATAAAAAAAAATAGACTGGTTTTTGCTCTAGAACACTCTTTTATTTTTAAAAATAACTGGATAAAAAATCTTGTTTAAATAAAAATTCAAATGCTTTTTTTATTTCAATAATAAATTTTAGTTTATAAATTAAGAAGAGACCATTTTGCCTGTAATTTATTTGCAGATAGTAAAATAGGAAACGTCTAAGGAATAAAAACATTTGGAATAAATGAATGTATTACTACATTATACATTATTTCTATAACTTGTTCACGTGTTTCAAGAAGTTTGGGGGATAAAATAAGGTCTCGGATCAATCAATATCCTTTATATTTTTGCGTATTTTACTGTGTGAACCAATTTCTAATTTGCTCTAAGAAAACTAGCAACATTTACCCTGTTATTAATATGGCAGACCTGACAAATACATACCCACCCACACACACACACACACACACACACATATATATATATATATATATATATATATATATATAATTCTTTAATGCTTCAAATTTATTCAGTGTTTTTTCCATTGCAACATAAATATCACAATTCAAGAAGACTTTATTAATAAATAATAATGTATATCATCATACAGTCAGAATCAGATGGAAAAATTATTGTCAAATATTATATTTGCCAATAATAATATGCAATATTTGCCAGTATTAATTTGCAAATAAGTGGTAGAAAAACATAGGATAATGTTATATCTTACTAAAAATTATTTTTAGTAATATAGGTAACAATAATTAATTAAATATTATTGTCATAAAATATATTTATGAAAACAATTAGCGTCTATATCATTACAATAAAATTTATTTGTAGCGGAATTTATTTTCTTTGTGAAATTAAATAGAAAGAATTTTAGCTGATAATTCATTGTTAAATATTGATAAAGAATCAATTACAGAATAGTATCTTTACATTATTTGTAAATAATATATAAAAATTTCCATTTTAGAAGAAAATTAACTAGTTTCAAGTTTTCTTTTCATTTGGACTTTTATGTCATAAAAACAGCACTCCACGTTTTATTAATCCAATGGATTTATTTTAAAGATTTGTGAAATATGAAAGGACGCTGCATGAAATAAAAATCTTTGCTTACTGTAAGCAAATCAATAAAGTGAATTAATGTAAAAATTATTACTATAGTCTATCACATTAGATAGGTTTAATAAACAATAAAATAATCAATAAAACATTTTAAATATTGCTGTGAAATTTAAGCACAATATAATGATATGAAATCAAAAACTATGAGAAATTAAATTTACTTAATAACTTTATTCATTTTTACTATTGTATTTAAGGCCAGAATAAAAAAATTTAAATCGACAGTTACTTGTCCTCTAACTAGCATAGAAACTAGCAATTCTTTTTGTATTAATTGCAGATAAATACTAGGATTGTTTGCAATAAAATTATTTAATGTTCATAAAATCAGAAAAAGTAGAATTTCTTGAATTTTCTAAAATTTTACCATTCTTCTAAATAATAATAATTTTTATTTATCTCAAACCTTCCTTTTTTTTTCTCACGTAAGAAAAATTTCATTCCTTCATAAATTAGTTCAGGATTTTGAGCGCTGTTTAAATTAATTATTGAACAGCGAAATTGTAACGTCAAGAACTAATGTCTCGAAATGTATTCAGTTTTTTGATGAGACGGATGAATTATTATAAATAAACATTTTATGCAAATTAAGTGTATGAGCAGACAACATTGAAAAGTTGCTCTAAAAGGGGTTACGAATATTGGAAGAAGATATGCTAAATGATAGTTTTAATAATTTTATTGCTAAGAAGAATCATTTTTAAAACCATTTCATGAGCTTACTATTCATCAAAATAACAGACATTACATAGCGTTATCTTCCGAAGGAAGAGAAGCGTATACTTGACTAAAAATCATTTCATATATTCATATTTATAATATTGACCGTTATAAATTTTTGGAAAACATTCATTCTACAAGTGAAAATAACTTCATTGATTTCCAATTCCTGATATGTTAGTATAAGAGCAAAATTATTTAAATCATGTAGAATTTTGATACAATATTCTTCAACAGATATTTGCCACAACTATTTGTTCAAAAACTGTAAGATTGCATCTGGATGATAATACCTAAAATTTTCACTAAACACCTGAGAATATTTAATGTACAGATGGAAAAATAGAATATGCATTTTTTTGTGGGAGGAGATTTTTAAAGTCAATATAATAACAGTTCGTTATCTCGTTAAACTTCACGATTCCTTCAAGTATACAAAAAAACATCATTTAGAACACCCCATAATCAAAATGATAATACATGACATCAAAATTCTTAGTAACTTATCACATTTTCTTTGAATCATTACGAGTGGCAAATTTAATGGTCAACAAAACAGCTAAAATTTACAAAAACACGAAGTTTAACAATTATTTTTAAATCACTTTGAAGCTAAGTATCCATAAAACAATTTGAATCTTCATGTGACGTATGAGCACAGTCTATTAGTTTTTCATATAATAAGATAATAAACCATTCCAACCTTCATCAACAAGCAAGATATATCATTGATTCCTGCATATACTGTAAGTAGTATTGTATATGTCATACACATAATTGTATATTCTGCATTGTCTATTTAATTTATGTAAAATACATTCCCATTCAGAATTGTTGCTAACAATTTTAATCCACCTTCATTCAACCTATAATATTATTTTTGATATCTTGTAGTTTTTAATTATACATTTATTAATTGGCTACTTTATGCTTACTATTTTACACTTTGCATCATGCTTATAATCTTCCTTAAATTAAAAAGAAACTCTCAAATGAAATTTTAACAGCAATATTAACTTAATCTTGTATTTCCTTGAAAAATAAAGTACGTTTAAACAAGTAAATTTATTATACTTAAGGGCATTTTATTTGTAAATTGTTGACAAATAAAACTGCTTAAGCACAAACGAATCGGTTTGCTTGAGATATATTTACTTAAGTATAGATATTACCATAGTTATTTGGTGTGATTAAAATTCATTAAAAATGAAGACGCTATGTATAGAGACCATATTGCCTAACACATAATTCAATAATTGATTCACAATTTCAAAAATATTATCAAATATTTTTGTAGTCTTTACCAAATTCAGCAAAGTTAGATACTCTTACTTAGATTCAAGTAAATCAATTGGAAATTTTAGTCTTTTCTTAATGGCCACATAAACAATAGCATGTCAACGATAATGTAGTTACATTACAGCATTTACAAAATACGGTGTAATCACAAAAATTCGATCAATTATGTAAATTACTGTAATGACTAACTTCCCATTTTCAGAGTCAACTATTTATGAAAGGTAGGAAATACAAGCAATATCTATGCAAAATGAAAAATCAATCGTAGAAAGTATAGCATAATATTCCTGCAACGTTCGTGTTTGTTTCTTAACAGAACTTTTATTGCAAATGCTCGTTGTTTGAAAAAAATCAAACAAGTGGCCATTAAAAGCTAAAATAAAATTTTATTTCACATAAATCAAGAAGGAATTCCTTTGATACACAGAAAATGTTATGTTCTCACAAAATACGTAATAAGTTTTAATCAATACAAAATAAAAAAATGGTTTTTAATATCAACAAATATTTTGGTTAGTAATATTTTTATTTGTGTTAAATATTGTGTGGTTTAACGGGACAATAAATTAAGTTGCAATAAAGTGTTATTTATTAGACATTATCGTTAAAGTAAATTCTATGTTGCTCCATCATTATTTTTGTTAGTAGAATGTTACTTTATGGTGAAATGTATCCCGAAAATTATTTTAAAATATTAAAAAATTTCAGTAATGCACTTCAAATAAAAACAATTTATTACTCCTAAAAATAAAAGAGTTAGAAAAGTAATATGTATACTTTCAATCATTCTATAAAGGTAAATTGATTCACAATAGTGACTATAAATTAAAATTTAAATTTTTTTATTTTTTCCTTTACCGTGCATTTCAGATACAAATAGCAAACGATTGATATTAATTATTTGGTTTTATTCGTTGAAGATATATTAACAAAAAGGAGTAAGCTGCAAATCAAAATATTTTTCTTACAATTATCATTCAAAGGCAGATCACAAATATTGTATAAAAATTAATTTTTTAGTTTATATTATTTAAAATAGAAATAAATTTATAATTCATTAAGATTAACAATATAAAATATGAAAAGCGATTTATATTTCAATTTATGATGAAATAAAGATTACAAATATAAGCTTTCAAATAAGAAATAATATGAATCCAAAAAGAGTCGATAAAATTTTCATTAATATGAAGAAGCACTTATTGTTAAATTTTACGCATTTAATTATTTTACACATTTAATAATTTTACAAATTTAATTTTTTATATTTTACTCAAATTCGAAGTACATAAACTGAAGTAATAAGCTTATGTCTCAAAAGAATTCTACTGAAAAGAATAATAAGCTAAGTCATAATTATGTAGTAATTCATTAAAACTCTTAGAACTGTTAAACTTAGCTCAATTTTAGGTGGCCTTGTTTCAAAGTCTTGAAGTAATTTGTATCTTACTTTGACATTTGAAACTTCAAAGTTTCCAAGGAATATAAAAGATTTTAATTTAATTGTTTAAAACTATTTATGTATTCACTACTTTATTATTGTAAAAATATGTATAATACAAGCTTTAAGTAATGCTTAATTATTTCGAATAAAATATTTAAAAAAGTGATTCGAGTATTTATACTTGAAATTAAATGCACCTGACGAAAAACACAATTTTAGTGTAATAAATCTGATGAGGATTGATTTACAGTAGTTTAACTGGTGGAATAATTAAATGAATTCCTTTATTTTTCATAATTTTTTATTTTCTATTTTTAGATTATAATATTCAAAAGGTATTTACAAAATTTATTATTTTAGTACGATCCTTATTACACTATAGGAGTAAACTTATTTGTTTACATTATGCGAATAAAACAAATAAATTTAATATTCGATTGCAAAATTACATCGTGCTAAAATCTTATATTTACAATTGTTATAACAATAATTATAACACACAGATTCAAATAGAAAAACGTTTCACTAACCTATTATACTGAGAATTCCTTACTAAAGTATATCGAATTCTTCTCAAATAGGAATTTTTCATCAAGTTAAAGATTAAAAATAGCATGTTGCAATGCTGATATAACAGTGGTGCGGTGATAAGAGTAATACTAATGGGATATGCGTAATGTTACAATGCTGATATGAGTGCTGCTAATAAAAATTTGATCATAATACCACAAAACGCTAGTAAAATCTTTTACAACAGCAAAAAATCCTACTTAATATAGATTCGAGAAAAACTAATTTTAAATTCTGCTATAGAAAACTAGATAATATGAAAATTATTTACATTATGATTTAAGTTCCCTGTATTATTATTATCTAAACAAATTATCACACACATTATTAATTTTGCTCATCAAACCACTTTTTTATTTAGTGAACTACTTGATAATATAATATTATATTTTAGTACAAGGTAATTCCCTATAGGAGCAATAAAATTAAAAAAACACTTGCTCTTAACTTCTACAAATGTCTTTTAATTTATTTTAATTAATGAACATTACAACATTCATACAAAATTTTATCTAGTTTTTAAGGAATTTAAATTTACAAAAACCATCAAGAGGCAATATTTTGGAAAAATAAATTTACCTTTATTGAAATTCTTTTACTTTTCCTAATAACTACAAATTATTATCACAAAAGTGAGAATAAAATTGGCAACATAAATGCTGAATATTTAAGCATAAACTTTAACGCATATATAAATAATGATTTTTAAAGTTTTCTTTTCTACTAAAGGTCAAGATTTTAATTTTAACCTTAAATTTATATTTTTATAGCTTTTTCAGCATCACTGAACAAATATATTCTAGTATGCACAAAACCATACCATATTATTAAATTTTATTGTCAATATTAATTTCAATATTTAATGTTGAACATTTTCGCAAATATGATTAAATGATAAGTTTATTAAAACAATTATTTTAATCATTTTTGTTGCTTCAATTTCTGTCGTAAAAATACCCCTTTCCTAATTTAAAAATATGAAAAAAGATTGTGGTTCTTTTCCTTTTCTAAAATATAATCTATGCATAGAGAAAAGGAGAAAAATATTTATGCCTTAGATCCCTTATTTTTACACTCTTCCACAATGGTTGTTTTCAAAAAATAAGACTATTTACTTTTTTTTTCAATTTTTGAAAAAAAAATTACTTTTGTTCTTTTCTGAAAGTAAACTTTGGAATGTGAATAAAAAGAATCCCAACTTTACATTTTTAATAATTTCATGATTAAAGAGAGTTTTCAAGCATTATATGATTCATCATACTCATTTGTGATAAGCTTTTTTAGTTTATTTATATATAACTTCAATTTATGATGTAAAACATATATTTTTTGTTATGCTGTAAATCGATTTATTTTATAATGTGTACATTATTATGTATTAAAAAGAAGAACTTTACGTATAAAATCCACAGCATCTATCAAAAATGTTTTTTTTAGTTATTTAGCTATTTGTTAATTTGGGTGTGTCGTGTACAATAAACTGTAATCTATTTCAATGCAATTATTTAATGGGTCTTTTCAGTTAGTAAGTGGGTGGAATACCAAAAATTTAGATAAGCGTTTTCCTTTGGTTACGTCTAAATTAGAAAATATGCGAATTGCGTGCATAAATAATTATAAATTTATCAAACCAGTTGTAAAAAGATTTAAAAAGAACCCAGCGAATCTAGTACATATAGCGTAACGAAATCACATGCCTTATAAAGATTTCCTTGTAAAGTTGAACAAAGTTTATTGTGACGTCTTCAAATTTAATCCATTAATAATTAATCAAAATTAATTGTTTTAATATTTTATTAACAGATATATATATATGTATATATATATATATATATATATATACCTGATTTTAATATTTTAATAACATATATTTAAGAAATAACAAATATTTCACAAAAATGCATTTCAAAATGTTCTACTAGATTACGTTAAATATATTAATTTTTATTTGAAAGACTTGGAATTCATCTAGAATTTTTATTCCTAATAAATCAGTAAAAACAATCTGTTAAAACATTTTCGGTTGGTATGCAATATACCAAAAAGAGCTATCAAGTGTTCAGTTTTTGTTTCAATGTATTAACATAATATTTGTCTTTCATTTTCATAACTAATAGATGTCACCAAAATCTGAGTACAAGTTTTTCCTTGAGTTTAAACGAAGTGAACATTGTTTAGTTCAGGTATAAACTATACATTCACTGAAACAAATATAAAATGATTCAAAATAAACATATTGAAATTAGGTACATTTAGCTAGTTATCCATAAATCAAAAATCCTTTTAATGAAAAAGACTTTTTTCACCAAGATATCCAAATAATGCTCCAACAATATTTATAGGGTTGTCTTCAAATATAATCTAAATATACAGGATAAGCAGTAAAGTGTTTTAATATTTCAAAGATAGAATATAAAAAGAATTCATTAATGAAAATATTATAATTTTATATGTATTAATTAAATACAAAGTTATATCCAGCTCATAAAGGAAATTCCTTTAGTCAGAATTGTCTTAAAAGTAACCGTAAAGAGATTTAAGATAGATATTTCAAATATAAAAGTAATTTACATGCTTTAGATAGACATAATAAAATATTCAATTTTATAATTATTTCTACACGTTTCTAACGATGTAATCATTTTTAGCCCATAGTTTATATTAATTCAGTATTAACAATATTAATAATTTTTTAATTAAATGAATAATTTGAAATTTCAATTTGAATTGTTTTCTCCTGCCTGGTTTAGCTCATACTTTATTAAGATAATTAATAATATCTCCCACTTTAAATTTCTATATTGATCTTTTAGTTAATGTATACATTTTTCCATTGTTATATGTGCATGAAATGTTCGTTAACAACGAAACTGTCATGAAATTACTGATTTTCCCATGAGATAAAATTAATGTCATTGTTATAAATATTTTTCAAATGTTGAAGGTAATATATTTAATTACGCTTCCTCTTAGTTAATGAGGTTTAAATTAACACAATTACGTATTAGAAAGTATGTAGGCCGTTCGTGCCTTCCCATCATAGCATTTCAATTTCGTTGAACCGCCCTTTCAATTATTTTAGTTTCATTCAATTATTATGTTTGAATGGAAACAATCCAATATCTTTCTTCCTTTGTACTTATATATAAACTTTAGCCTTATTTATGGAAAACAATTTTGTAAACCGGTAAACTTTGAATTATTTTCATTATTTGCAAGTATAAATTATCAACAGTTACATTCTGTATCACAACAAATAATAAAAATAAATATTATTGTTTTTCTGAAATTGAAACACTTTTAAAAATATATTTTTAGCTTTTATCCTTAAAATATTTGATTAACTGAGAATAAATTTTAATAAAATATTATTTAATGAACACAATTCTTTATTAAAGATTAATATAAAAATTTCCCTTGCACTTAGTTCAGTTTTTTTTCTAGATAAAAATCTCGTAGTAATCCATTAATATAAGTAACTATTGTTAGCACTACCAGAGACCAATAAATGCCTAATATGTACCATTAAATTTAAAGATACCACAAAATAAAATAATTTCTTATAAAATTAAATTATGCATTTAAAGCAAGTTGTAGAGGCAAATATTTTTCAATACTTTTATAAAACATAACTAAGGTTTTAAATTTTAAGTTATTCTAGACTGTATAATACACGTTTTCTATACCAGAAAAATTATTTTACAGCATAAGCTGATATTGATTTACAATATCCTTTCGCAGTTATCGGTAAAAAATATTTTAAAACTAAGTGTAGTTTTATATATTTTAAATTAAGTACATAATCATGTATGTAATTTACTTTTATGACAAATTTTCAAGGAAGAGACAAATGAGTATGTTATAACATTAATCACCTTATGCATAAATGACTTGTGACTAAAATGCAATATTATCTGTGAACTGATATTTTCAGCAGTCATACATTCGCAGAACAGGAATATCATTATCGACAAAGCGTTGAATTTTGCTTCACTTAAACACAGTTTGTACAATGTGCAACAAAAATATCCGGAGCTCTTTTCCACACGTGAAGTTATTTTGTAGCTCGTAAAATAAAGGAAATGTGCGTTGGTAAAATTAACATGAATAATTTCAAAGCAACTAAAATTACTAATTTTTCATAATGTATTGCATCACTATGTCCTATTTTACAAATTTATCTGCAGCACAGATAAGGTTATTAAACTGTTTTATTTATTCTTTTTCATTTTTATGCCATTATATTTATATTTGAGTTAAATGCAATTTGCACCCTTTTTGAAGAAGAGAGCCTGTATTTCATCGAAGATGTTTGGAACAATAATTTTTTATATTTAAATAAAAAAGTGATGCTAAAATCAGTATACTTTGAAGCACAGATTACAATATAAAATAATTTTATACTCTTTATTCATTTTTATGTATTAAAATTTTGTTTTTTAAAATTTCATAGATTTGAGGTTATTTTTAAGAATTTTTTATTTATAATTTTGTAGTGAATATTTATTTTGAATATCTTTTCTACTTAATTCAATGTACAAGTATTTTATTAGCTTAAGGTTACAAAAGTTTACATTATATTAAAAAAGAATGCTATATTTTAAATTAGTTATTCAAAACATCTCATATGTATGATTAAATATATATTTATGATCATTAAAACATCATCATCTCATATGTATGATCATTAAACATATGTATGATCATCTCATATGTATGATCATTAAAACATCATCAATGTAACTTTCATTTACCTTAAACATAAAAATTTGTGTTTCATATATTACCTTTGAATATTTTTTCAACTAGATAAATATTTTAAAATAAATGATTAACTGCTTAGAAAATATTCAGAGTTTTTATTCGTGCGAAATAACTATAATTAAATAAAGCCATTATAATTGCAATTTTTATCACCATCCATGGTTAAGATTCCATAAATTTAAAATTTTAGCATTCACATTTCTGCTATTTGTAACGTATTTACGTATTTCTCATGGTGTTAAATATTCTAAGCTTATATTTACATTACAGTAACTTCATATCAAACAACTATATAAAGAGACTACATTACATTTTATAATATAAATTAAAGTATTACGATTTCTAATAAGGCTTACGTTGTAAAAATAAATGCTGTCTAACTATAATAAATCAAAGAAATAAAGATAAATAGTATAAAATTAAAATTCATAAAGTCAAATATCCTTAGGTACCAGAATTATCAAAAATTGAAATTATTTGTTAGCAACAGAATTTCTAGATAAATAAATTAATTAACTGAAGTAAAATAGACTGAAAAATAGATGCAATTATTTTTATTCCTAAAATAATTAAAAAATGAACAAATTCAAATAATTTAGGTTTAGTATCAAGCTGGACATTCTCTAATAAATAATCCTTAATATAAAATAATTTTTGTAATTAATTATACTACTTACAATATACGATTGCTTAAAATAATTCATGAAAAAATGTATCAATTTGGAGTATATTTTACAAATTTATTTTCAACTAAAACATAATTTATGAGCTATTTTTTATAAAGATTTTAAGACTCTAATTATTATATTAAGTAAAACTTCAAATAATATAACAAATTAAACAAGCTATTTATGTTCTCTTTTATACTGAAATGAACATTAAGAATATAAAAAATTAGGGTATGGTGCACAACATTAACAATTAAATGTAATGAAATTTTAAAATAAAATGTAATTCTTTTCTTTTAACTAGTTTTATCTTTGAATAATAGAGATAAATACTTCATGTAAAAAGAAAAGAAAATTTAAAAAACTATAATTATGAACTTTTATAAACAGTTTAATAATAATCAATTAAATAATGAAAATGATGCTATCTTAAAATTAAATATTAAAATTCGTTAAATCATAACTTAGTCTACATGTGATTTGAAACATACAATACAAGTTTATTCTAAATTATATATAAAAATTTGCATGATTTTTCAAAATGGAAATTATACAGGAAATGCTTGAAGCGTGTTATTGAAGTAATTAGTTATTTTTCTAGAAGAAAGAATGAGAACGATTAACAACGACTTATCAAAATAATTTGTGCTATTTAGACAAACGAATCTTATATAAAGAATGAGTTATCAAAAAAGATTTTCCTTATTTACACAAACGAATATTATGTAAAGGACGAGCTATTTGCACACGTTTCATACTAGACCAATGTATATTTATTAATATCAAAACAATAAAATAATTTGAATATTTTTAATCAAAAACTAATAACTTGTATGTAGCATCAAAACAATAAAAATAATTTGAAAGAATTTGAGTTATTAAAAGAATTCATATTCTTCATTAAACGAATTTTATATCAAGAACGAGTTATAGAAATAGTATTTGTTATTTACTGAACGCATTTTATACTAAAAATGAGTTATGAAAAGAATTTTTGTAGGCATGCTTTTTTCTAGAGACATGTAATTTATTTTTATCTAAGTAATAAAAAGAATTTGAACATTCATTTGCAAACGTTCTCAAAAAAATCAATATTATTATTAAAAAAACATTCAAATTAGGAAAATTAATTTTAATACAGTATTGAAAGAATATGAATATGAAAAATTATAATTAAAATATATGATACTTCATAATTGTTGATTTTGCTAGTTAATAAACAATAAAATTAATTATCATATTATTATCAGCAGTTTGAACTTCAAAATATTGAGTTATTTATATTATCTAAAGGATATAATAATTTTTTTTTTTTAATTCCGAAAATGAAGTTTTTTTTTTTAAAGTTAAAAACATTTTTGCCATTTATATTCAAAACTGTATCCAAGCACAATGCATCATCTAAATGACTTTCATGAAATTGATTAACAAAATATTTAGATCTGAAATTGGTATATTATGAATATAGTGTTAAAATTCTGGAACTCCGTTTCTTTGGTTAATATTTTATGAAAAATTAAATTATACAAATAAAAACATTCCTTTTAATTCCTAAAAAAGTTTAATGTAAAAAAGAGGCAAACATTTAAGAAAACTTATTTAAATTAGCTTTGTAAAATACCACATCAATGAGCTGTTTTTTACGACGAAAGCACTTTTCTCTGTTTTACAGATAAAACATTCAGTAAATCAATAATATATTTCACTGGATAATAAAATGTATCCAAAGAACTGGTAGAACAATACAAATTCAAGGATTCCATTTAAAGTAATGCTCTTCCTTGGATAGACATCAAGTTCTTAAAACTTGTTTCGACAGACTTAATTTACTACCTTTTTGAAAGAGAATCTCATTTAGGTTCCTCCCAAACTGATTTACAAATAGGTTTTGGTGATATCTCCTTTAGAAATATAGAAAACATATTTTCTTTCTCCCGTCTGTAAGTTTCACATTTTCTGAGATATTATACATGTGGAACTAGAAATACGATTCTATTTACATATTAAGATATAAGGTATTCATCATAAAATACGATTGGGAGACCATGGAGGTTGCTTCAATCATAATTTCTATTGCTTAAGTGTGAAGAATTAATTTCGATTTACTGTAGTTGCAAATGATTATAATGATTACTTAAAAAAGAAATCATTATTTATTAAGTCAAAACATATATATCATTCGAAAAGGTTAATATTTCCTATATAATGGAATATATTTCAGATGCTATTTTGATAAGATTTCTCAATTCAAATAAGCGTTTCAACAATTTGTCAGGCTAGATTTCAATTTTAATTTTAAAAAAAGTTAGATTGAATTTAAACAAAACAAAAGATTTATATCATTCTTTTAAGAATTTAAAATATTAAACACTATGTTTGTATAAAATAATTGCTTCATTTGATTCATATTGTTTTATAAAGACCTTAGAATATTATAAAAATGTATAAGTATTTATACAAAAAATACTCTAGAAACAGATGCTTTTATCGGAGGTATAATGCTCAACATAAGATAAATTGAATTAGTTAAGTTAACAGTTACAAGAAGGTTCAAGGTTTCTATGGTCCTAAATGAAGATTTGTCGTGTTAGCTAATGGCTTATAAAATAAGTCATTTATAATCTCAAGTCTTAAGAGAAATTATACTTCTGGGAATGGCATGCCAAGTTTTAGGATCTTCTACATAGTTTCTGCTTGTAATTTACAAAGATCCACTCACTTTTATGATTGCGACGTCATGCTCATACTATGTCATGCTACTTAAAATGTCATCAATTCTGCTCCTCGTAATAGAAAAATGTATAAATTCACCAAAATTAGCATTACAAAATATTATATATTTAGTATACAAATCATAGTTACTCTTAATAGGAAGATAGCGATAGAGATTAGTTGATTTAAGATTGACTACCTGTATTCGAGGAAACGATGTCCTTATTTATTTCCCATTGTGAGGAGACAGAATAAGAATTGAATACTATCTTTTCATGTATGTGAATTGAATGCTGTATTAGATCTAAAACTATATAATAAAGGCATAAAGACATATATATTATTAATAAAATTTATATAAACAAACATATATATATATATATATATATATATATATATATATATATATATATATATATATATATATATATATATATATATATATATATATATATATATATATATATATATATATATATATATTTGTATGATATTTGTATGATATTTCGGTTTTTAAATGTGTGTGAGGAGATGTTAAGAATAAAATATATTATTTAAGATTCAATAACTTCTATTACAGATTGTTTTTTTTTTTCAGAAGTCCTTTGACTGTTGATCGATAATTCTTCTATAAATGTAATTAAAAATTTTATTCAAATCTCACGACGGAAATTACTCTTAAAAAAATGATTGGTTCCGTTTATAAGGAGATACATAGGATTCTTAAGAACGATTTCGATAAATACTGAAAGAATACAGTAGTATTCAAAAACTAACTTAAAACTTTTATATTGTTATAGAAAATTTTGAAATTATATCTTTAAAGGAAATTTCTTGTAAGTATAGACATTCATATGCTACGTAGTTAGAAATAAAGGATATAAAAAAAATATTACAAAAAATTTATGGAAAAGTTTTTCAACAAGCCGTTAAAAAATTAGCAAATTTTTATTTACTCAATGTAAATTTTAGTTGCGAAGAAAAACTCCATGTGATTATCCATTGATAATTCTTAAAAAAAATCCTCAAGTATTTTTCTACAAGTAATTAATGATAAATAATGAAAGAAAACATTCTTAAAATTACTTATAAATAGCGGAAGATTTTAAATGTATGAAAATGAAGTATAGAAATATATAAGTATTTTAGATGATTTAGTTGATCGAAATAGTAAAGATTAAATTCAATAATTAATAAATTAATGTTTTGTCCTTGAACAGATTTAGAAAAAAGATAAAAATGTTAAAAATGTGCTCAACTACTTTACTGAAATAAAATATATGATAATAATACAAATAAATATAAAAATATAGCTAAAAGATAGTAATTAAATAAATATCTTAGAATACATGAAGAATTGAATTTATTTAGCATTATTAAAATATTTACATAAATAAACCGGAAGTATTGGTAGCCTTCTTCTACTCAAAATCAACGCTCAAATACATATTTAATTGAAAAACAAAGCCAACTCAAGAAATAAATGTCCTTCTTCTTCAAATAAGAAAGGAAACCTTGCGCACTTTTCAGTGAAACCATGTCCACTCAGTGATTAAGGGAAATAAGTGTATTGATAACCTTGTAAAACAGACTCGAGACTTGAATCAGCCCTTACTTGGAATTTGAATTTTGAATTACTAGAATTAAAAATTACGGTTGCAAAGCGAAATTTCTGTTAAATATTTTAGAAAACCGCTGATCCAAGAACTCATCTCCCATAGGAGCTGTTTCTCTGCAATAGCAAAATTTCGTATTTGCCATTCCAAAGGAATAGGAATATTTTCTGAAAATAAGACAAGATTATATTTCTTTATGTAAAAATAATCCTTCAGCTCAATTACCTTCAGAGCATGTCTTTAGCAGCCAAGCTACTGCTGTGCCACTATTTCCGAACTCAGCTTAATAAAACAAGACATCCATTCCAATTTTCAAGCTCTATTTAGAATATTTTTTCTATGGACAAGGCAGCAACAACATCAAATATTTCAGGTATGCTTCTAATTTTTTAATAATTCTACTTTTTTATTTTTTAATAAATTAATTTCTCATTTTTTATCTTCAATTTTTAATCATTTTTATTTCAAAAAGTTTAATATATTAATCACTTTTAACACGTTTTGGTTTTATTATTGATGAGAATAAAATTGAATTTTTTTTTTTAATAACAACTCTTTTATAAATAAATTTTATGAATAATTTTGCATTAATTTGTACCTTTTTTTCGTTAATTCGTATATATATGAAATGCTTATGTTTATAATTTCACATGCATCTAATCATTTATTAATGAGACACTCATTTTAACGCAATTTTTTCAGCTTACAAATTTAAATTCTTCTATTAATAAAATGTTACTTAATTACAGTATATATTGTAGTTAGCGTTATTCAGTCTTTGTTTTATAATCTTATAAATGAATATAACAATAAGATTTTATATTTATATAACACACGTATAGATAAAATTTAAGTTTATAATCTTATTTGCATTACCTTATAAACATACATACATATTCATAAGAAATTTCAAAATAATTCATGTTCCCTATAGAAATACGAATGTATAAAATGAATCTTAAGTTCTTAATCGAAGTTTTACGAAAAGAATATTAAACTATTTGTCATATAATTACTAAAATCATTTCACTTTCTCTAAGTAATCATTGATTACACAAGATATTTATTCAAAAATTTACAATTAAACTTTTAGATTAAAAAACTAGCTGTTTTAATGTATATTATAAAACAAAAAATGTAAAAAAGAATGCTTAAGATAAGGAATAGAAAGCAAGCATAGAAAAATAAACGGACATTTTATGCTTTAATATAATTTTTCTATTGAAAATTTGATTTTTTTCTGTCAAATTTTATGCTCAGCTTCCCGTTTTTTGACATTTTACAGAATGTACTCCTTTGATATTAGATTTTGGAAGGTTTACAACCTACAAGATGTCGTCTTTTATGTTGGCAACATGCTAGTAGAAACTGCATTTAATATTAAGCAAAGTAAGATGATTTTTTAAGCAAAATATATAGCGTCGGTTTATATTTAGTGTATCTACCTAGAAAATCGTCCATGTAATCAATGAATGCAATCTTATTCATTTTAATACCAGATTAAAATTCTTTCCCTTAAGTGTACATTAAACAATTAAATTATTTTTTCTTATATTTTACTTGATAAATATATGGCATTCTTAAAACAATATTAATATTTCTTATGAACTCAGAACTTTATGAGTTTTTCTCTATATTTTCAATACCATGAATATGAAAATGAAAATACTTAAAAATTATTTATTAATGATATTATGGCCTTATAAATATAAAATTCTTCAATAAAATTTTAATCGTAGATTATGCACAAAAATTATTTTTATTAGAAATGTTACTACAATCAGACTTAATATATACACACACACACATATATATATATATATATATATATATATATATATATATATATATATATATATATATATATATATATATATATATATATATATATATATATATATATATATAGATACTAAAAAATTCGCAGCTAGGGTTTTGGATAAATTTGCATAAATTCGTTTTTATCATTTGTATAAATTATCAATTTTAAAGTTAGTGTAATTTTTTATTTTTATTTATTTATTATTTTTATGGTGAGCTTTGGAAAATATGACGCTCTTTAACTTTTGGAAGCCAGTGTAATTACTTAAATACAACGTTAAATCATTTCTTAAACACAAAATAAAAGTCATTCAAAAATTATTAAGTCTTAAATGGATAAAAAATTAATATTTGGTTTTAAAGAATGTGATTTATTTTTAAATAAACTAAAAAAATCTAAGAATGTTTACGTAAGAAAAAATTTTATAAGTGAATTAAATTTGAAAACATTGTGCTCCCTATATGAAATTAAATAAAACAAAAACAATAACATGCATTTTTAAGTGTATTTAATTAATTTTTATATTAATGAAATATATTTTAATCTACACAACTCCTTTAAAGTAAGTTTTCTTTCTGACTAATTTCAGTAAGTTTTTTTAAAATGTAATTCATTAATCTTATTTTTAAAAGTAAGTTTTCCATAACAGTAACATTATTTAACACTCATTTGGTATTTTTATGCATTAATACTAAATTTAACTAATTTCAAAAAATTTCCTCATATTTAATCTCTTAAACTAATTGCATAAAACATGTTCAAAGTGGATATTTTCCCTTGTACTTATATTTTAGTTATCGAAATTAAGCACTTTAACTTCAAAGTGAGCAGAATATTAAGTTTAAAAAGTATTATAAAAAGTTATTAGTTAAACTTAATACTATTAGTTTTATATGAATTATTTAAATAATTAAAATGATTTTTGTATTATTTTTTTAAAAATAGTAGATTTTAGAGTCACAAATTGTGTCAATTTCATTATAATTTATTATGCTTTGTTTCATTAAATAACTCAATTGGTTCATGTTTAAAAGTCTTTTAAATATTTTAAAAAATGATGCAAATGTTAAAAAATTTAAGACTGTTTTTAAGGTTGTTGTCTAAAAGAAGAAGTATTGAAACAAATATTTACTTGAAATTTAAATAGAAATTTTTATATATTATGAGCTGCATAAAATGCACACATTTTTATCAAAAAAGTCTACCTTTTGTCATTTTATAAAGATAGTTAGGAAGCAAATGTTTAGCCCACAAGATGTTTATTAATGTTAAAATCATTTATTGTACCTCATGCAATATTAAAGTCTTTAGTTTTAAACAACATGTATTAAATAAAATTTCTCCTGAAAATGTTTCCAACTTTAACACAAATATCTATGTAATTTAATTATGTAATTACAATTTAATATATAATTTGAATTTATTTGGATCAAGGGACATGAATTAGGAAACTTATTTTTACTTAATTTTAATTTATACATTTTATTAATGTATTAATACTACTAATTTTTATTTATAATTAATTACATTAGTTAGTTGTTAATGACTTAATAAAATTTGAACAGAAGTTGACAATTTATATTCTAACAAGTTTTAAAAGAAAATTGTTCTTTCTTTGAAAGCATTGTTATCAATCTATCATAATTAAAATTGATTTGTTAAGATAACAAACAGAAAAATTGTACTATGATGAAATCTTGTTTATGCAACATCTGAATGTGAAGGTTAAGATGCAATTTAATTACGTGAAGATATCAGACAAGGAATTAAGGAAGGTGTGTTTTTGACACATCCTTTTCGGTTTTCTTTGAAAGAACATCCTTAAATTCTGTTTACCAATTATTATTTTCAGAGGAAACAAATCTTATAATTTTGCGTTTCATCTTTTGGAATGTGCTCTAATAAGTATGTTTGTGAAAGTTACAATCAATATTTCAGTTGGTTTTATAAATAAATAACTTTTCAACAATATATTTTAATTAAATTAAATATTTTTAAGTAATAATTTATATTTTTTGTTACTTTATTTTCTCCCTTTATTACCATTCTGTCAATAGTTGCTATTAGCAATGTTTTTATAAATTACAGAATGCTTCTTTAATTTCCCATTCTGAGAGAGTGAGAGAGAGAGATAGACGAAAGAGAAAGAGAGAAAAACTCTTGAGTTTCAATATCGAAAACAAGAATTGATCAGTAGGGTGTTTTATTCTACTCTTTTCAAAAGGTTTTTGAGTCCATATTGGAATATATCTAAAAACATTTTAACAGAGATAATAACTTTATGTCCCCTTTAATGTAAAAGAAATAAATTTAGAAACATTTTTGACATAATAGGCATTTTATAAAAACTTAACTTTATCATTAAAGAAAAATATTGTTAATTAAAAGCACTTATAAAGTAATTTTTGTTTAATCATGCTATATTAATTATTACAATATAATATTATAAGCAAACATTATAGTTTTTGTTGAAAAAACATTCTTATAAAAATTAACGTAAATGTTACCAGAAATAAAAAGAAATTAATAAATACTAATATTTAAAATTTAAGACGTGTATACCAAAAAAGTAAGATTCCTAAGTTTTGTAAGATTCTTGAAAAAGGAATGCAATAGCATCATTGGTTAATTTTTATAAGAATGTTATGGTTAAAAAGCTATTCATTATCATTATATAATAGAATTTCAATATGATACTTCTTGCTTCATAATCTATATCATATCATTTTATTAAATCTTATAGTGTTAACAAGGTACAATAGTGATTTGAATGAGAAACCGGTAAAAGAAAAAGAAAGACTAGTTTATATATGCCATAGCCCATGTGGTATGAAGATGTAATTATATGATATTTTTTTCATTTGCAGTTTATTAAGAACTATTTATAAATTATTAATAAGTAATAGAGATAATTATCTTGAATTTATTTAGAACAAAATTATTTAACTATTTTAATATTTATGAAATATTAATTATCGGATTATGGAAATTATGGTATAGCCATACTTTTTGATAGAATTTTTTGATTCAGTATATTATATTTCTTTTAGATTTAATGTAACAAATAACTATCTTTAATTCATTTTTATAATTTTTACTATCTCAAAATAGTACTGATAAATAAATATTTTTCACGAAGATGTTTCCTACGTCATATGGAAAAAGGAACATGAGAAAATTGTAATCAATTAACTTTGATTTCCCTACCAATAAATTAAATGTATCTACAGGTATAGATCTTTAAAAAAGATAAAGATTTTTCTACACTCATAAGGAATTTTCCTTATTATGGTTGTGAAAATTCCTTTCCTATGTCGTCCACAGGAAAATAGAGGTGAAGTTCAATACCTAGAATTCAAATTAAAGATAATGAAATATGTAAAAAATAAAATATCCAGAAAATAAATCTATTATTGTTGCTTATCCTCTACTTACTTGACTTATTTGATCAGTTCTAGAAAATGTTTGATAGCCAAAACATTTATAAAAATAAGGGGATTCAATGTTAAATCCCTCAGCAAAAATCCAACGCATCACCTAGAATATGATTTTGGGCTATACCATTTGTAACATGATTCTGTCATTGTATTTTTACTGCAAACAGATGTTTTTTACTTATTTCTCCATATGTTTTTGATGACATCTTAGGATTTCACTGCAAATCTGGATTAAAATTAAGTAGTAAAGATTACTTAATACAGGCCAGTATCAATATAAAATTTTACAGGATGTTGTCTTAATAGTAATAACTTAATCATAAAGTTCTTTTAAAGTATAATAATAACTACATACACAGTATTGGCTATTAAAATAGTAACACAAAGAAGGATTGATTTAATAAACGTCAAAATTGCATAAAGGGAAGAATTTTAAAAAGCAAATAGGTAGCATTTAGACAACGTAAGTGAAACAAATGGTATTTAAAGCACTGGGGAAAATATTGTGTAGTTGATTTATCATTTGGTAATTGCTTTATAAGAGTTCAAAGTTTACACAAATATGATATTATCCCTCGAGTAAGAATAAGAAATTTTTCTTTATCAACGATTATTGGAATTCAATGGAGGCAGAATCGTTGTCTCTCTGAGAGTTGATTTTTATTCTTCGATACTGCCACTTATAATCGCACTACTTGAAACCTAATAAGTGTCATGCAAACATGAAATCAATAGGTAACTGAGGATTATACAAAAAGACAAATAGGATCTTAGTGCCTTTCCATGACTATAACATTACAGAACAGACAAATTGTAAAGCAGCTTTTGAAAATTATACAATGACATCACGGAAATAGGCTTGTTTTCAGCATGTCCAAAATTTATTTTATGCAGTGAGATTATGTTTGAAGCAGCACAAGCAATAAATATGACAAAACTGCATTTTGATGGCCATATACGTGCCATCAGAATGCTGAAAGCAGAATGGATTATCGTAATGGTCATAACATAACCATCATAGCCTATTGTGGTGATATGAGTTGGTGCAAGCTGCAACACACACACTCATATCTCTAGCTTGACTCGACTGTAAATTTAATAAGATTAGTATATTTCTGTCATCTTAAGACAAATTTCTCTATCTTCAATGCTACGAAATACACTTTTTGAGGAATATAATGCAAAAGTACATACTGAACATTGTTTTCTGACTTTCTTCGATACAAGCCATTCATGATTTTTGTTTTTTCCTATATGATCTCTAAAGATTTCCCTAATTGACAACATCTAGACATGGGTTGCTAAGAAACTAGCCCAACATACTTCTCCATCAAATATGATTCATCAAGTATGCTTAGATCTGAAGCAGCTCGGAATAAGATGTCCGTTTCTGCCATCTAAACCCAGTTTGGTTCTATGCTTAATTGACTAAGGACCATTTTAGTTATTTGCCGCCTGGCAACTGTTTCTATTCGTTTCACACTTGTAAACGCCCAACGTGCTTGAAAATTTAATCATTTAATCTTCTTGTCCTACTGTTTAAATACAATAAATATATATTTTTATCTTCATTCTTTGTCTTACAATTTTCATTTAAATACCAAGTACATGTTTATTTTTCTAGTTGTTGTTACATGTTCTTTTTTAGTGCAATGTTTCAGTAAAAACATTGCTAAAACATTACACTAAAAACCAATCCTTTTTCTCTTGAGTACTAATTAATTACCCTTATCTCAAGGGGCTCAATGAGCAAGTATCTTAGGTGCTTTCAAGCGCCTTTAGCAAGAATTATGTGTAGCATTTGTGATAAAAGGAAATATTTTATGCATATTAGATAAAAAAAAAAGTGATGTTAACATTAAGCAGAAGGAAATTTAAAATAAAAACCAATCTCAAAATAAAAATATCATAAACTACAAATACTGTTGCTAAGTGAATCACAAGGATAGAACTAGAAATCTTACATTTATTTCCATAATATTTAATAAGTAGTGAAATTTTTAAAAATTTTAAAATATTATATTCGTTGTAATTTTAACAAAAATTTTTTAATTTAGACTTGTAGAATTGCAAAACAATTATACATTTTAATCTAAATATATAAAACGGAATGAATTAAAATAAGACAAGAGATTGTAAACTTAAGATATAAATATCACACAGAAAAGTTATTTTTACATGTAAAACAAATTTGACCCAATCCAATGATTAATATTCAATGAACCAGTTCTTAAATCCAATTACACAGAAGCTATTTAAAAATCTTTTATTAGGAAAAGAAAAAATATTCAAGGGTATTAATTTCTTAAACATAATTATTTAAATTGAACACAAGAGAGATTTAAATATATTCTTTTGTGAATTAAAAATTGTCTTACTTTAATGCGGATTACTAAAAAGTAATTAAAAAATTCAAAAACATAATTAATTCAAGCTGTTCCATAGTTATTATTCAGTCATCAAAAATGTACTTTAATTCATTCTTTGATTAAATAAATTAAATTAAATTTGTTAAAGCTTTACTTCAATTATTATTTCACTGTTGTTGAAAAATATTACTTAATTTGAAAGAAATTGTGTTTTCATATTATAAAGGTGAGATTTGATTTAAAGAAAATTTTTGTGAAATAATTTAAGATTTCATATTGGACATTATTTTAACAGTCATTAAATATTATACTTTAGATGTTTTAAAAATTGGAAATGCCTACAAAAATTGTATTATGGGAACGAGATTAAAAATTTTTACATTAAATTTTTAATGGTCCGTTCATTAAAATTCTCATTTCATATAAAAACCAGCTTTTAAGCCACTGTTTCATGTATACTAAGCAAAAGAGTAAAAAGAAAACCCGATACAAATCGAATATTTTTATACATAGTTAAAATAAAACATAACTACTATTAAGTTTTATAGAAAACATAACCAAAGATAGCAAACAACAGTTTTTAGGCAATTTTACGTTAATGATATCACGTGATGAATAATAACAGACTTAACAAATTTTTATCGATGGTTTTGATCAGTAAATCTTTAGTAAAATTCAATCGTTTATTCACATTTTAAAAGAAATAATTTGAAAAGATTTTAACAAAGTAATCCAAATTTTAATTTACTGAAATCAAAAAATTTAGGAATTCTTGGAGAACTTAAGTTTGGACAAATTTTTCTAGAATAATAAAGGAAGATCATTTGATAGTTGTAATATAGGGATCAGCAGGCAGAAATTATTAAATGTTGGCCCACAAAAGTACGGTGAACTTGATTTTTTATATCATAAAGTCATCTTTCAGATTACTGATTTGTTATTTATAAACTGGTATCTACTGTTTAAAACTTATCGAGACTAAACAAGTCATTTATTTAGCTGTGAAAAGGATTTCTTTTTTAAAACCAAAACTTGTAACATTAAGTCAAACAGTCAAAGATTAAACTTTTAGTGTTAAATTCAGCATGAAGTAAGAGAAAGAAAAAGTTATTTAACGTGGGCCTAAGTTCATTCAAAAAGATAGCAAAAGAGACATGAATGGTAAGGAAATGGATCAGCATTTGTTTAAATACTGTTAGACGTATTATTTGGAATGCTCCCTTGAATATAAAGAAATATGAAGTAAACATATAAAAATTTTATATTATACGTTTAGTTGCAGAAATTTGTATTGCACTTTAACTTTCGCATAAAATGGAATATGTCCTGAATCATTTAAACATGTAAATAAAATGATCAAAGGAAAAATAATGCAGTATAGGGAATGAGAACAAATTTCATTATAAAGTTTATAAGATCCTTTTATTTTCTAAATCAAAATACTAGTTGCATTTATTTTTTTCAGTATTCTCATATGAATCAAAATATTTAACAATATTTTCACAATTTATTATTTATAAATCATTTTACATCACTCTTTTCTGAAGATAGACATGTTAAAGTTCTTATTGAAGTGTGCAATTAAGTAATACATTCTTATAAATATAATTTCAGAAAGCGTTTGATTTTATTAAAGATATTTTTAAATAAAAATTTAAATCCGTTTCCATCAGAAGACAATCCTAAATATGCTATATATGGTATTGCTTAGGAATTAATTCGTTTACTTTTATTCTATTTTTAAAGGTAATATGACTTCTTTTATTGTCCAGATTGAATCCAAATAGCATCAAAATAGAAAGCCGATAAATGTTCTCAAAAAATCAGAATATTTTTCTAAATAATAGAGATTACGCTGTTTTGGCTAGGTTTATGACAAGAAACCAAAATATCATCAAAATATTAAAACATTCATTGAATGAACAATTTCATTGAACAAAGTTTTATGTTTAGATAGAAGAAATTGCCAAAAAAATACTTTATTTGGGGCACATTTAGTATAGGAATTTCATTTCTTAATTCAAAATTAATTATAACACTTACAAAATTCCTTCTTTTCAAAAACCATTTATAAATTTTAGGTGAATTCTAGAATTTACTGCTAGTCTTTCAAACAACAAAGGAATTCATTCAAAAAGAAACGGAAACAATAGACGAATATTTATTAATAAACTAATATGTCTAAACTACAATGTAATTAACCTTACGATATAGATATATAATGAAAAATTATAATGATTCTAATCATAATTTATAAATAATATAATCGAATTTCAAAATCTCTTGTTTCTGAAAAAAATTATACAGAAATCACCTTTGCCCATTTGAAATTTTTTTGTAAAATATAAAAAAAGAAATTTGCGCTTTCAAACATCCTTTTCTCTATTGATTGTCATTTAACTGCAAATAAATATTTCTCAATATATTTTAATCTTAATAATATGCGTGAGTTTATATTTTCTATCCCTATAAATCTCAATCATTTTCTCTCATTGCATAGTAAATTGCCTAAAACAATGAATTTCGATAAAATAAGAATGGAAAATAAACGATGAAACACAAATAGGCACATTTTATATCTTAAAATATATATCATTGAAAGAAAACCCGGACTATTTTTATGAGATTTTAGCTCAAATTTTTCTCTCTTTTTATCACTCTATACATATTTGTTTGAAAGCTGTTAGGCTAAATAATATTTAAAGGCATGTTTCCCTTTAAAATATCAATTAGAAAATGAAAGATCTTGTATGCACTTAAGATTATAGATTTAATTGTCTTCATTAAACGTATTTTGATTCAAGAGTTTAGTTGAATCGAAATTTCGAAAAATGTTTTTTACATAATACTATTTGAAATGAAGGAATGGTGTTATGTTTAAAATCTATATCAGATTTTCTAAGAAAATTATTTTAATGTTAATATATCTTACTTATAAATATTAATTATATCTTAAAATATATCATTGAAAGAAAATTATTAAATTTAATTTAAATTATTAATTAAAAATCATGTAAAAAATGTAAATCTTATAAAAGCAATAATTTTAATGTTTCTGTATTTGATGATATACATTTGTCCTCAGAGTTTGGCATCATTTTTCACTTTTACTTAGGAGTTTATTATATATACGAATTAAAATTCTAATACTTCTAATTTTTAAAAATAAAAGAAATATAAATTTTGTTTTTAAATATAATAAATATCTCATTAGTATGATATGATTGAAATTTGAAATATAAATTAAATATATTTTAGAAAACTTCTTAAAACAAGATTAGAGATAATAAAGAAATTTATTTCAGATGAACACGACAATTTATATTTCTATACATCTAACAAATAATTGCTTCGAATTAACTATCGAAAGATATATTTTATTTCAAAATATGAATGTATTTTATAAACGATTAATTAAAAAAGAAATTTTGAAGCATACAATTTGAAAGTTTTTTCCCCCATTTTATAATGTTATCATCAAGTTCATCAATTTTCAAGGAAAAATCAGTCAATAAATTTTACATTTAAAATGTATTCAAAATAAAATCAGATAGTATGATTAAAGAAACGAACTTTTATAAGTTTAAAAGTTATATAATATTGTACATAAGGACAAGGAAATGCTAAGGAAAGCACCTGATAGTTTAACAGGTGTCACCTTGCTTCGTATAGGTCCTGCAAAACCATGACAGCCCCACACAAGGTCTCTGAGTGTAGCCCGTTCACCGCAGCCTGTAGAACATAAATAAAATCTGAAGAAGAGGTTACGAAATGAATTAATAAAATAATGAGCAGACACACGTACTATTTACAAATGAAATACGGGAAAATAATTGAAAAGCTTGACAAAGTGATTGCACAAAAGATGAGGTGTTTCACAAACATTACAAAATAAAGTCCATAAAAGTTTCTAATAAAAAGGGGCTCTTAATAGCATTTTGAGTAGTTCATTAAAGTGTATTGGGTAAAGAAAATAGCCTCCATCAAAGTCTGTATAAAGTACCCTAAGTTCAAGATGTTCAAATCCGAGTCTTTCCAGATTTGGAGGCGAATCTGGAAAAGAACAGCATACAGATTTGAAAGGTGCGAGGTAGGGAGAATCCTCAGAAGTTGGATGTTAGTGTGCCGGAGGGGAAGTCTCCATAGATTCAGGCTATTACGATTGAGGAAGCTAATAATGCAAATGATTTTGTGCATTAAGTGTGGAGAATTATTATTAATGATAAGGTGATGCAATGGACAGTGTTAACCATTGTTTATGGTTTCCTAATATGCCATTTTGAAGTTAATGTGCAGTTGAAGATGTAATGATCTAGATCCTCGAGGCTGTTGCAGACGCAGTTGTTAAAAAATGATCTTTTAATTTATTAAAATATTGCGGAGTGGCAGTCTGACTCGTAAGGAACTGTATGATAAGTGGGATATTGACAAATCTATTGATTGAAACCTCTGGATCGAAATCAAAAGTTCTTATATCTTCAGTGATGGTTTTCCATAATTCTGTCCATTGGTCAAGAAGTTTACGAAGTGTTTGGGTAAATTGGTACTTCGGCCATTTGATGTTAATGGAATACGGCCATTTGATGTTAATGGATCCGTCAGGTGTCAGCTTTGGCAAGATTGTCGTCGATGACAATTCTAAGGTTATTATTTTGTGCTTTAATTCATTCGATGAAGCATTTAACTGAAGTGTCAGAGAGGCTGGTTTGAATCCGTTGGATAGTGGGACTTCGATGTTCATGGTTGAGGATTGCCGCTATTGATGATTTACTGTATGGGAAAATGGAAAAACTTCTGAATAGATTATTAAGTACATAGTCGAAGGACTGAAGGATAGCAAGTGATTCTACTTGGAAGACGCTGTTGCTGGTGTGGAGTCTTTGAAGCCTGTTCATCATCACTTCTTCATCCTTCTTCATCCTTGTTCTTCACCCTTGTATCCTTGTAGCAGTAAGGCACTGCCAACGTTTCTATTTAGTTTGCACTTATCTATAAAGTACGTAATGTCGTCATTATTTATTGGTGAGGTTGGTTTGTAGAAAGTGAAGTAGATATTTTTGCAAATTTTCCTAGAGTGTGAGATGGTGGTATTCTCTATGTTGTAATCCCTCTGTTGTATACGTTGATTAAATATGAAATTCTGGTGGAGTCTTAAGATGCGAGTTTTGTGTGCTTAAATTTTCGCGGAAATGTACTGTGACAGAACGCCAGAAATAACGCAGAGAGCTTGAAACTAGGTTTGGAAGATTCTGGTGGTAAGGAGTGTGAAGTGTCACTGAATGCTCGTGAGATGCCTCATCTTGCGAGCAGTCATAGGCAGAGGTAATATAGTTTATAATTTTTTCAATGACTATGCTTTACAGGGTTTTTATTATTTTTAGCTTAAGTCCCCAATTGTTGCCAATTCACGCACTTGTACTTAGTTTCAATAAGGATAATCTTATTCTTCATCTACTGAAGATGTAGGAGGAGGAAAGAGAGTTTGTTGTCGATTTTAATTCCTAGATATTGTACTGTGGTGGATTTAAAGATACTATTAATATTGATACAGAGTCTTGGGTAGGATCTGAAAATTTCTTGAGTTTGTTGATAAACATGGCTTTAGTCTTTGAAATGGAGATCTTGAACTTATGTTGAGTACAAAGATTATGGAAGCTGCTTTGGGAGTTTTGGGTGTTGTTCTTTATTTATTTATTTTTTTTTTGGTTGGGGCGTTGACAATAAGAATTAGATAATATGCACGTGTATTTTTATGTAGCATGATCAAGGGGTGGTGAGGAACTTATTAAAAAGAAGGTTCCATAAAGGTGGACCTACACTGGATCCCTGTCGGTAGCTTCTGTTTATACGCAGGTAAAGACAGTCGTTTTACCAAATTACCGAAATATTTCTAAATTTAAAAATCATCTGGCATCTTAATGATTAATGGATTTTGTAATGAACTAAAACCGAACCATTTTCACTCAAGAAAATTAATTAAAATAGATCACGTTTTCCTCTAAACAGAAAATAATAAAATAAAAAGTCAAAGCTTTTTTCAATACCAGTAGCATAAGACATAACAGTAAATTTTTTTCAAGCATAAATAAAATAGTTTATTAAAGTATAAAAGTTATGTTATAAATATTTGATTGTTTTAATTCGTTAAATATCTAGTAAAAATTCCTATGTTATATTCCCTGTACTATATCTCTTTATTGACCCAACTATTACTTCCAGGAATTGTGTCTGGCACAGCAATGCATATATTCTTCAGTATTTAGTATTTTAAATCTCCTTTTATTCTAAGCAATACCTTCTAAATATTTTTAATAAATCATCTAATGTTTAAATGGTTAGAGACTCTAAAAATGAGAATTTTCTTCTGATATAAATGATGCATAAGAATAAGAATGTTTACGAATTTAAATTTCAAATTAAAAGTTTCCTTGCTCATACGATTTATAAATATCCCAACTTAGAAGTTGCCTACTTTATATTCAAATTCCAAAACGTTTACATTAAAACTCTTTTGATTGTATAATAAAAAAACTTGAACTGTATCATTTATAAATGTCCTTCCTTGCTATCAGGGCTTGCCCACAGCTACATTTCAACAGAATAGTGCACGATCACACGTGGCACCCATTGTCCAAAGGTTATTTGTCAATCGCCACATTGAATTGCTTCCCTAACCTGCTTGTTCTCCAGATCTTTGAAGAAACATGTAGTTAGAAAACATGTAGTTCATGGTTGCTCAATGATTGACCCAGATTAGTTCAATTTTGGCAACGTGTGAAAGCTGCTTGGTCTGCTGTACGCCGAGAACACATCCGAAGTCTCTTTGAATCAATGCCGAAGCGTGTGGCAACGATGATCTTCAATAATGGCGGCTACTCTGACCATTGATTTGAGCAGGAATCATATTTCACAAAAGTCTATAAATGTAATCATTTGATACTTAGTTAGCATGTTATCTACAAAATAAATTTTGTTGTGATATCTCTTGTCTTTCTTGGTGTTGAAATTTGGGTGGGCAGCAGTGTATTAATAGAAACACAGAAATATAATATCAAATTCAATTATGTGTTTTTATAAACTCGAGGTATGAAAGGAAAATAATATCTTTAATAAATCTTTACTGAAATTTCTGAGTAATTTTTACTTGCACAGACTTTAAATATGCAAAACTGGGTTTGGATATATCTCTTTCCATATTTAAATTGAGTACTATTGTTAACGTATTGTGTTCCTACTTCAATGATTATTACAAACAATAAATATAGTAGTTGTATCATAAATATTATAATCAATCCTTGTTACCATTATATTGCTTATTGGTAATATTAATTAAGGTAATAGAACATAATTTTTCTGATAAAAAAGTCCAGAGTATTATTTCAACTATTATTAAATAATAAGAGAGGATTTTTATACGTCACATCTGCATAGTAGATATTCAAACAACATACAATTTTGTATGGTTTTTAACTTAAGGTACTATTTACATCTTTGGAGAAATTTTTCAAAGATGATGTATCATATTTACATATCGCAAAAAAGGAGAAACCAATAAAGCTTTTAGGTATTAGCCTCAAAAGAAATGCGCTACATTTTTCTTGGCTTAAATTGAACCTAAAATCTTTCGGTGGATGATAATATTCTTCAACTGACAAAAGAATCCAGAAATTGATGCCATTTTTTGCTCTCTGCATACATACATTCCATGAGTTTTTCACATTTGGGTTTCTATTGTGATGTTTGGAATTATGAGTCCTTTTATTTACGTGTTGCTAAATTGTTCACATTTTTAAAAATAAATGTATTTTGCAAATAATATGCCTTAGATAATATTTATTATCTACATATATATTGTTTGATAAATAAAAAGTTAAAAGAAAATACTAAGGAGTCAGAGTGTACCTTAAAAATCTTTAATGTGAAAAGCCATTGTTTTAATACCATCCGATATTGAATCACAAGAAAGAAATGTTGCTATTTTGCTTTGCCTATACAGATCCATCAGGCATAGTGTAGTGCCTTAAATATTTTCTGCTTTTCCCTTCAAAATGGGAGTAAAGCCAATTTTTAAAGGTATATATTTCCCGGTATATATATGAAGGACATATTGAAATATCTTACAATAGCTTTTTCTTATTAGATTAACAATTTTTTTGGAAATAAATAAACAATAACAACAATTTAACAAGTCTTCCAGCTTCACAACGTTTTTTTCTAAATTTTTAATTTCAAGTAAAAAGATGAAACTGCAATTAATCATTTAATAAAACGGTTACATTAAAAATTTTATTTATTCTCATAGAAAATTCTCTGAAACAATTTTCATTTAGAATTTTTTGCAACAGACACATTTAAAAAGAATTTATTTGTTATTAAATTAAAAATTTTAAAATATGAATTTTTCGGTACAATACCATTTTATCAAAAATCCTTTAACCTATTAAGAATGATTAAATTAATGAAAAATTGAAGTATTTTAAATTTCCTCTAAAATATACAGTTTCAAAAAATTATTTTCAAATTTATTTTGTTTTTAAAAATTTCTTACGTTAAAAAAGAGTTTAAATTAAATACTTATTTTTTAATTGAAATGCTTATTTTACTTATTTATTTTTAAAATATTTTTCTGAATTATCTTCTATTTTCCTTATTTCTATAAAAAAAAAAGTAATAAAATAGTTAGTTTTCTTTTAGAAATACTTTAAGTTCCTTCAGAATTTTTAAAAACACATTTTTTAAAAAAATCATTTTTTAATCTGATTTTTTTTAAAAAAAAAATTCCGTTTTTGTAAAAAAAATTTTTAAATAAACAAGTTTTTTTCTAGCTTTTATAATTTTAGAAATTTATAAAAAACATCAAAAATAACACAATTTTGAAAACTTCTGCATCCCAATTTTCATTTAAGTGATAAATAAACTTTTATGAAATACATTGTAATTTTGTTTTATATAGTTCATCGTGAAATAAGCAAATTAATTCATTTTATCTGTGATATTAAAAAATTTCTTATTCAATATACAGTTTCAATTATTTATATTTTGAAATATTCTGAATTCTAAAATGATTAATTAATTATAAGTATTAATTAAAAGTTTCTCCAAAATCTACAGAAGAAATACATTTTATACACAAAATTATCATTTGTTGATTTGAATTATATACGAATACTAATTCAAATCAATAAATGCTAGTTAAATGTGTATGCATTATTCATACAACAAACAACTTTCCAATTAATTTTAACCTTATGCAAAAAAATAAGCAAATATTAATAAAATGATGCAGATTACTAGCAATTTTAATTAAACTGGTATCAAATTACTAATAGAAACTTTGAATCATATTAATAGCTTTCATGAGAATATTAATGAAATATTTTTATCTTTAATAAACTATTAGCAGAAGTCTTCAAAGAAAAAAATGTATATTTATTAAATAATTTATTATTATTGTAATCAAGCATTGGCTCATTAAATGCAGTCTTCTTTTTAATGATCTTGTTACTCATTACTAATTAAAAAATTATATTTTAAGCTTCATTAAAAAGATACTTTTTACACTTTTTCAATTATTTTAACAAATAATTAAAGTATTACACAGCAAGCATCAAGTTACCCAGTTTATTTAGCTATTATTTTAAGTTTTTCATAAGAATACTTTTATCGCTTATTATATTTCAATTTTCTCTTTTAAGTGAGGAGTTTTTTAATTTTATATATTTTTATTAACACCCTTTATTTTTTAATTGAAGACTCAATAAAAAAATGGAAAGGAAAAAGAAGGAACTTAAAGAAAAAAGCATTTCATTAATATTACTGAACACAATTATAAATATCATAAAGAGAAAATATTTCCCTATAATGAATATAAATTTGAGAAAAAGAGAATAATGAACAATAATAAAATAACATGAATTGCACTTGAAAAAAGAAAGATTTTTAATTTAATTTAACTTAATAAAATTTCTATAGCTTTTTCTTAACTATTCATTAAATATCATAGTTCTAAGCAAACTTCTACTGTGTGTGCTGTATTTACATAACACATATATACAAAATATTTATCATTCTTCAATATTACAAAACTGATTTATTTTCTTGCTAAAAAATGCGTTTGAATGCACATTATATAAAAACTTAGAATTTAAATATAATTTTAGTATTTCTTTAATAATGAAAGAGATAAAAAGAATATCCAAATATCAATAAAAATCCAGAATAAAAAAGAAACAGGATATAAGGATACTTTAAGGATACGATGTAAAAAAAAAAATTTGAAAATTTCAGTTATGTTATTCCAGTTAATTGGAAACGTTTATTGAAAATAAATGTTTCGAAAACACATTGTTTTTAATTACATTCTTTTTTGTATTTTCAAACAAAAAATCATGAAACAGTAAATAACATAAATATCCACGATTGTTAAAAGAAATTACAGTCCCAAGAGAAGGGTTTAAAATAAAAATATTTATTTTCGTAAATGTTTGTGATATAATGTGTAAATGATTTCAGATACTAAACTTAAATAAAAACTTGCAAATGTCAATAGTTGTGCATATAGCTCCTCTGACTAAGTAATATGACTCTTTATAGATTTTAAATTCAGTCTGAAGAAATACATTCCATAGGAATAGAAAGTGTAATCCCAGTTCATCACTTGTAAATGCAACTAATTTCATAGATTCCAACAATTACATTTCATTCTTTTGTAATTACAGGTGAAGCTAATTATACAGTTGTTTAAGAAAAAGGTGACAAGTGAAAATATGAAGTAAGACATTGAACAATGTATAAAATATAAAAACTTACTTACTTTGCTAAAATTGTGCTCAGGATTTCTAATTTCATGATTTTGTGAGAAAAAATCTTATACACAAAATGTATTTGCAGAAGACCAAAGTAATATCTAAGATGAAATGTTCCATTCAAGACAAATCTAGGCATTTGATTTACCAATATTGGTAAAAGCACATTTTGTTTGCTCATTTCTCATGCTATTGTACACGACGGTATACCTACTGAGTAAGCGAATATATTAAATTAGAAAATATATCATTTCTATGGTATAGGTTGAAACACATTTATTCACATGTTTATGTCACTTCACTTTACTTTTGGAGTGACTACGCATACACACATATATAATATACATTGGTGCGTAAAACCTAAGCATCTGACTTTTTATGATAAATATTTGGAGAGACAAATTCAAAAGGGACAGAGTATTTGTATGTAAAAAACGGCGGAAACTTTTGGTACCCAAAAATGGATAAAAGGCATAGAATACGGAATCAAACATAAATGGCTTTATTGAACTCATAGTGTCTTTAGTCATAATTGTTTGTTTAAAAGAAAAATAACTAACACACGTTCCTTATCATGAGATATGGCATTCTCTTATTACAATGGATACTTCACTCCATTTTTCCAAAATCGGCATCAAATCTTCCTACAGCACATGAGATAAGAGTGACCGTTCCTCAATTAGAATCTGCTTTTCTTGCTGGGTGTATTCAGGAGGATATATTTGTGCTACAAGTCATCTCCTCAAAATAACCCACACATGTTCTGGCGGAATTACATCATAAGGATGAGCTGTCAAACCTATTCCAATGATTCTTCTCTTTACAAAAGCTACTGAACAGTAGAAGGGCGGTGCATGCACGCATAATCATCCATAAAAATTAAGTCTATTTCACTGGGACCTCGGAATAATCTCACAGGGAAAAGAATCAACTCCTTACAAAAGCAATCTCTTTATACAGTACATGGATCTTTGTTTTCTTTTTCAGCATAATGCCTCCCAGGACGACAACTCCATGACTGTTGGAACGGACACTTTCTATGATGTTACTGGGATAAAAGCGTTTCCCTATTTTTCTCCAAATGGACTGGTGTTGACGATCTCTTGTAGTACTGAAACAACTTTCATACGTAAAGAGGAATTGATTTCATTTATGAAATGCTCAGCTTATGTGCTAATTTGCACAACTCTAAACAGTGGTGCCAATAGCCAACTTTGAAAAGAGTGCAGTGTTCAGAATGATGAGTGAATAGACTACTTTTAAGACGACTACTGAAGTTAAACTGTTATACTTATCACTCCGTTAGTGTAGATAGCTTATGAGTAATGGCCCTTATAGACTGGTTTCAGGTTTTTTCACTTGCAGGATCATACATCAATCATCTACTGCAACTTTGCTTTACAGGAGTGACCACTACCAACTTTTTTTCTAGCAACTGTATTTCTGATTTGGAAACACAAAACAGTACTTTTGTTGATTCCGAACTCTTTAGTCATACTCGTCCCACTAAGCTCTTTCTCGAGCATCCAGATCAGCCTTCGAAGTGTAAAGCCATACAAGTAATTCCTTTTAGTCATATTCCCCAAACGAATCCTTAGTTTATTAGGAATATCTTCAATTACGTCTTTTTCTTCCTTTTTATTAATTTAAAATTAAGTTGTTACTTAAGTTTTCCACGCTATTTATTTAACTAATATGTATGCATATACATAAGTTTTTATATAGTCATAATTATGAAAATAATTATAAAGAGCATTTTGTAATTTATTCAAAAAATTATTTTCTATAGAATAAAGGATAAATAAAGAATGTAAGTATCTATGAAAGTAGTGTTTAATAAAAAAAATTAAGAGTGAATAAGAGCTAGAAAGATAGATTAGTGCAATGTCTTTCATAATTGTCGAAGTTATCAATTCTGCCAATAGTTAAAAAAATTTTTTCGTTAAATGTTATAAATGAGGAAATAACTGATTTTTTTTTCTAATATTTATGTTTTGTTTCACGCATGAATGTAAATTGATGAAAGCATATAAATTTTTTACACAAAATTTTAAATGAATCTTCAAATTTTATTTTTAAAATGCAGGTAATATGCATTAATTTAAGTAGTCTTTTTACAAATATGTTACTTAATTTTTCATATGACTATTTAGAGCAACTTTATGTTTATAATTATTATTTATAAACATAAAGTAATTAATAATATTTGAAATTGTTTTTCCATGTATTAAATCGTTATATGATTTTTTTTCATTTTCAGATGTAAAAATTAAAAATTAAATAAAAATTAAATTTAAATATCTGACTGATAGCTTACGAGCATAAACATAATTTTTATTTTAAAAATTTCAGGTGAATTTTCTATTATTACTTAAGTTTTTTATTGTCTCTATTTATTTGATTATTATTGAAACTGTTTGAATATTTTATAACTTATCTTTTAAATTAAGATTTATTTTATTTCATGAAATTCAACTTATTTTACAATTTTTCATTGAAAATATTTTATATGTAGCTAATATTTATCCAATATTTAATTTTGCTAATGAATTCTGTGTCATGTTTGTATGTATGTACATGTATATATATATATATATATATATATATATATATATATATATATATATATATATATATATATGACTTTTTTTAACGGTATATGTATTCTATTGGAAAAACTTTTTAATCAAATAATAAAACTTTTTTATTAACAGGTACATTACTTAAAATATATAAATAAATTTATTAAATAATGAAAATTCTATTTGCTAACTATACGTTTTTTATGCAGTAGAAAACAAGTTTAGTTTTTTTTGCCACTAGTCATTTTACATAGAATATCAAGTCATGAATAGTGTATACCCCAAGATTACTTTGTTGAAAAAATAAAAATATGAAATTTTATTTCATCCATATGATTATATTTCATTTAATGAGGGTTTTCTATTTAAGGAATTTGAGTACCTAGGAAAATAAATATTCCTTTATTTTAGTTTATAGTAAGCTTTAATTTTATATACATATATAATTTTTTAAGTCTACAGCATATTTAGATTTTATGTTGTACTGTCCTGATTATAAACAAATTAATATAAAAAAGATGCTGCAATAAAATACTTTATTGCTCAACGAAATCAAAAGCCATATTGAAGTTTTTCTTTGAAAAAATATTATTTTATCCATTAAAAAAACTGACTTTATTAATTATTTGAACTAGAATTTAGAAAATATGCTTTAGCTTTACTGATAGTATATTCTTATGTGTGAATATATAATTTTTGGTTTTTAAACCAAGTACTATTTATTCATTCAACTAATTTCCAATCTCATATCGGATAACACTTATGTCACACAAGTATCAAATTCTTCAGTTGGAATCTAATAATAATAATAAATTTTCCTTAATTACATCCTAACATTTCATGTTTATTATCAAAAAAATGAGATGCCAATGAGATGCCAGATTATGATATATTGTAATTCCTTTACAAAATTAGAGAACTTTTTTATCAAAATCATTTCCTTTAATACCAGCCTTGAATAAAATGGTTCTTAAAAATACTGTTCATCTAAAAAAAGACTTATTTCGAAAATTTAATACTAAAGTACACATTTTTTTATTCTTAAATTTGTTTCAATGACAGAATAGAGTTATAAAGCAAATCAGATTTTTTACAAAATTATTTTTCAAATTAAACTGTGCGTAATTTATTTTTATAATCTCTTGACACATTTTATTAATTTCTAAATAAAAGCATTGTCCAATACTAAAATTGAATCCACTTTAATATTGATTATAATATTTAGTTTATTTAATAAATTTGTATTCAATCGCATTCGATTGATTTTGAAATCCCTACACTACATTTCATAATTAATACATGGTATCTTTTAGAAAATTGCTTAGCCGTTAAAAACTATTTAACAAACCATCGAATTTTACCTTTTGGAAGGAATTTTCAAAGCCCATCGAGACATAACTACTTATCAAAGGATAGTTAATAAGTAATCTTTCAAACACACTCCCCGATAGCAGAACATGCTTCAATAAAAGTGAAATGCAACATTTATCTTCTGCCAAACAGGTATGAATACTTTATCATATGAATGCTTTATCATATGAATGCTTTATATGTCAAAATTTAAGAATAATCTATGTAACTATTTATAATTTACGCACTTTTTTCATTTAAATTTTATATATATATATAACTATATATATATATATATATATATATATATATATATATATATATATATACACAAACATTTGTCCTGATAAGTCTGTGGATATGAACATAAGAGGATAGTTTAATTTTAAACATTTTTGAGAGAATGAACATTTTACTATACTACAGAATTGTTATTAATATTACATCTCTATGAATTAATTTATTATTATAGAAACAGATAAATTGTTATGAAAAAACTAAACATAGTTTTCATGATATCATTTTAACGTGTTTTATCTAGATATTAAAATTGAGAAGCTATTTAATGAAGATCAGGGTGTCAAATAAGTGATTTTAGAGACCATTATACTTTTAATACATCATTTGTGCATTTCAAAGACTACTATATATAAAGCCCTAAATACTTACTATTCTACTTGAAAGAAAATAAATTTAAATTTGGGACTAGATTTTTAAATTTTATTCCTAAATTATGTTCAATTTTTTGTTTATATGATTTGAAATGATACAATAAGAAATTTTTGATTCGAACTTATATATGTTTATTATTATGAAACAGCGCGATTCGTTCTTAAATTAAATATTCATTTCCATATCATTGATGATATTGTAATTTTAAGTTGTTTTTATTTGTGCTGACCATTGGCGTTAAATTACTAAAATTTTCATTGTAGTTGGCCCATCATATTTCCATTCAGAAAATATAAAGGAAAATAACACATAGTATTATTGATTTATTTTACTTTATTTTTTACTGCGCAAAAAAATCTCCAAGTTTTTTTTTTAATTTATGAGCAGAATTCTTACATGTAGAATAATGCTGACACAAATGCATATGCGCATATATGTGTGTGTGAGAGAGAGAGAGAGAAAGAGAGAAAGATAGAGCAAAAGTGTTGTAATAATTTCAGATAAATCTGTGACTTATATATTCACGATCACGCGAGAAAACATAAAAAATATTTTTATGTTAAAACATTACTATCTGTATAAACACTTTTAAAATTAAATTTAATTGAAGAAGGAAAACGTAAAGAAAAGTTTTAATAAAAAAACTAAAATGGAACGAAATTATTATACCTCTACAAGAGTGAAATCCATACAAAATATAAAAAAAAATTGTATATTGAAATTATATGATTGATATATTGAAAGCTGCACTTTTTTTGTTTGTAGTTATTATATACTTTATTAAAAGCAGAAAACTAGTATAAGGGAAATTCTTAGCAACATAAATTTAATATTGATAACGAAAAGGAAATTTTCTCAGTTTGTAGCTGTAGCAATAATATGGACGTAGAAAACAAAAATTATAAGGCAGTAAATAAGCAAGTTTATTTATGTTCAGCATTGTGGACAGATTAATAGCAAAAAGCCATCGTAAAACTTATGAGAAACCTCAATATAGAATCCTCAAGAATCCTCTTCAAAACTTCAATGACATCCAGATGGAGTTTCTAAATATAATGGGCTATATTCACAAGCTTCAAGATTTTCATGCAAAAAGCAAAAGCATAAAATCTTTTTTCTATTCTTCAATAATGTCAAAATCCAAACCCTGAATATCTGCAGGAAATACGTTGTCAACAACTAAATCACGGTGAACAACATATGAACAAACTAGTTTATCAATAATAATCATTCTATTATTATGATATATGTTGAAGTTTTGAAAAGCAATGATGAATAATAAAACTCAAACATTGCTTACGATTTATAGAAGCCTAAAAATACATTAAAACATTTACTAATAAAAACCCATTACCAAACTAAAAGAAGATTTGTTTCTACAATTTTGATAACAATTATTGAAATAAAATTTTCCTAAATAAGTTACATTAAAGTAAATAAATCTAATTTCTTTAAACACATAGTGTCATTTTAATGTTATTCATCCTTTCCACTGAGCTCTTAAATTATAAGTTGTTCTAATTACACGTTAATAATATCTGCTGCCGAGTGATCTTTGTAGCAAAAGCCCTCTGAGACATTAAGTCATTGCAATGAATTTACACAAACTATAATGACATGACTTGGAGAGTTATTAACTATATTAAACTATTAAATCTAAGTAGCAATTTCAGGAACTCTAAATTCGAGATATCTTAGTCACTAAGCGTTATTAACTGAGAGTAATTGTAAAGCTCCTAAAATTTGCCTCTCAGCGAAACAGACCTAGAGATAATAAATCACTTTTCGAAATATATGAGTCCAATTTACCACATGAAAATCTGTGTACACATGATGTTTTGCTTATACGATTCACTTTTTAAACATATTTATATATTTATTAAATTTAACATTTTGAAAAAAATTTGGTTTTGTGAATAAGTAATCCAAATGTTAGAAATCTGAATGTTAGAAGTTCTAAGTGTATCAAAATATTATTTAAAAAGAATATAAGTAATTACTATTAAATAGTTCACTGTGTGTGTGCTGACAAGTTTCTCAGTTAATATTTATTGTAATTTAACTCTTTGTATTTTTCACTAGATTTTACTTATTTGACAAATGTGTATAAATTATAAATAAATACATTAAATTTTTAAAACTTAGCGTATTTAAATTTTAAACCTTTAAAATATATTTATAATTTATATATATTGTACATATAAATTATTGTTGCTGTAGCAAAAGTTTAAAAAACTGATATTTTTATTATAACTAATGTCACTAAAAATATTGGAAACTATGATATTACAATGACTACAGTTTTTACCTCACTTTACCTTTAAAACATTATTTGAATTCTTATTTAATTTTTATGTACTATGAGAGTTTATCAATTTTACACATTCTTTATTTAAAGTAACAAATTTAAAATATTTTATTTTTACAGTCGTATTATCTTGAGAGGTGTTCTTGGTGCAATCACTAAAAAGGTATTGTTAATGAAAGAAAACTAGAAAAATTTACAAAATTTTAACAGTTTTTTTTTTTAAAAAAACAATTTGATTCTAACGAATTGGCGAATTCATATACTGTATTGCGGAAACAGTTTCACCATTGTCTTTGTATTAAAATACAATATACAAATTAAAAATTGAAAATGAAATGAATCGAAAAATTTTTAAATACTTTTATTTAACTATAAAATTTCTTGAGGAATGAATTTTATAGAAATAATTTCATTGGTTTACTATTGCATAAGTAAAAAGCATTCATAATCAACTAAACAGAACCTTTAACATTTATTTAAAATAATTATAATCAGCAAAATCTCAAAGGAAAGTCGTATTTATTATTTTCTTTATTTAGAAACATTTTTCGTATTACTTAAGATATTTTTCTACAAAATCCATGAAATTCGTTTGACTTCCTTGAAAGCACTGCTTTTAGATATAATTTATCATGCCAAAATTTATGATTCAAAAGGAATTGAGCTACCTATTTCACACACAAAAATCACTTCCACAGGAATTAAGAAACAAAATGCTAAGCTTCAAGCATCAATGTCTCTTATGATTTCACAATAGTTAGTTCCACTGTACTTAACTGTAACCTCAGGGGTATTTAAATTTAGATCTAAAAATAACTGTAATCTGTTTGATATAAAGTTTGAACTATTATTAATCTGGATATTCCTTTGAAGTAAAATTGCCCTTTTATATGAAGACAAAATCTGAAATTGTCTTACAATTCATAAATGTATTCGAACATATATTTAGAATTTGTCAATACAACAGAGTTATGTATTCCACCTTTACTTTCATAACAATTATCATTCTTTATGTTTAAGATTAATTTATACTCTCTTTAAAAAGCAATTTTTCATTTAATTGTAGTTTTTGTATATTTGTTACATAAAAGATTCTGGAATTTTATTTAATTTCCCATCAGATATAAAGTAATTTTCTTAAATTCCAAATAATGTCCATTTTTCACTTAAAAAATTGGTTTTGCTATGAAAAACATTTTTAATGTGGTATTGGTCATAAATATAAAGATTAAAGTTTTTCTTTAATTTCATTCAATTTTATCATTAGTTTCCTAAAATAGTGTTAATTTTTCCTTCCCATCGTTTTTAAATGGATACATAAGATGAAACATCTTACATTTTTTTCATAGATACATAAAAATTTGATAGTTTATTGGGATAAACTTTTCATATAGTTTCATTAATCTAAACTCACTATTTGCTTCACAACGTTCTAATTTCTTTACTTCATGGCTTAAGAAGTGATTTATTAATAAGATTCTTATATAAGTTTGCAAATAATTTGTTAACTTAGGAATGCCAATAATATGAAATAAGCTTCATTTTAAGTTAAAACTGACACTTTTAAACAATGTACTCCGAGTAGTAACATATAATATACACAGAAGTTAATATATAATTATTTTAATAAGTATATTTTTGTACATAAATCTCAAATCCGTTTGATTTAAATATGAATTTTTAAATGATATAAAATTGATAAATATGTATATATTTTATTAGAAAAGATTTTATTAAAGTGGTCATAAATATGCTCGCTTTATAGCAGATACAATACATTTTTTACTCTTTATTATAAAAACTTATAAGAATTCCCTTCATAAAAAATATTAATGACTTAAATATTTCTACTATTTATAATGTTTTTACAAATGTTTGCATGTACATAATATGTGTGTAATGTGCTTTGAATACTAGATAATTACTTAAAAAATGTATAATTATTTTAATTAAAATATTTCCCTTTACGCTGCATATTTTAAGCCAGTTGCTTTTATTATTTTTTTAAATATCATTCAACTTAAAATGTATATATTTCTTGTGAAATAAAGAATACATTTATCTATTTCACTTAATATGTTAGTAAGTTTATTAACAATATCATATAAGCGATTTATAAAAATATTTTTTTATAAAAATTTATTTTACATTTTTATTTTAACAAATGTGGCGTCAGTATAAAATATATAATGAACTAACAAAAATTATTTTTCCTAAAAAAAAGATGATAGATGAAATCTATATATAAAACTTCAGTTTTCCTAATATTTTGTAAAATTAATTTCAATATTTTTTTAGGAAATTAAAATTGAGATTTTTAAATAAAATCTGAATAAAATTACTCATTTATTAATTTCTTGCTCTTTTCATAAACAATTTACTTAAGAAAAATAATTCAATTATTCAAGTGAAAATTAATAAAGTGCCACTTTAAAGATAACTCTGAAGGAATTAGAATGTCAATTGAATAAGAGAAATAAGAATATTTTAAATAAAGCTTAAAATGAAAGTAAAAAGGATCAAATAGAATATTCAATATTTTTTAGCAAAGTTTTATTCGGCAGAAAATTTTCGAGTACTTTTTAAATAGATTCTAAGAAGAAAAAATGTGTTTATTTTAATCTTCTTTTAGAAATTTTTATCTCAATTTTACATTCTTAAAAATGAATAAAATATTCCCAGAACTAATTTTTCTTCATGAATAATTAGAAATTTTTCCACAGAGAATGATTACATTTTAATAAAATTAAAGTAATATTTATGATAAAATTGAAAAATATGAATAATATTAAAAATTTAAAAATAGGAAAGTAAGTATCTTTTATGAAATGAAATTTTTGTAGTTATTTTTTCATTTTATTTCAAGGAAATTTAATATTTATGAGGATAGTTTTTGAGAGAATTATTAACTATAAACAGAATTATTTCTCAGAATTATAATTTATAATTTAAAAATAAATTTATATTTTATTGAAATCTTGGAACATTTTTCTAATTATGAAATGTACTTTTATTAAGAAAATTTATTAAATTACTTTTTAATAGATGTTTTTATTATAAATACCGTTTTAAATAAGAGAGTTTCATTTATTAAATTATATTTACTTAATAAAGAAATCTGACCAATATTTTTTTATTAATTAAGCGTAATTTAATAAAAAAATTAACTAAATTGCTGTATAAAATCTATGATTTCTTAATTACATAAATTTTTGCTTTATTTTAAAATTTTCATATTAATTATATTAATAAGTAAATAAAAAATAACACATAATATTAAATTTAAAAATATTTTTGGTTTTAACTATCTTGCAAACAAAAATATTTTGATGAAAATAAAATCACATTGTAGTTACGTTTTATAAGCTTTATATTGCATATTTATATTAAATAAATAATTTTAGAAATTAATAAATATTTATACACAAAACGATTTTTGAAAATGATTTTCAATTATTTAACTTTTAAGGACAAATTAAATTTCAAAATTATTTTTGAGTATGGTTCATCCTTCATTAAGCAAAGAATTATTTGCCTACATCTGCAGATAGCTCATCCTGTTTGCTTAGTACAGATTCATTCATGTGAATTATCATTAGTGATTAAATAGTACCTATCTGTAAAGAAACAAAATGAATATATACTTTTTAACCATGATAAATTCAGCATACTTTTTATCTATTAACCATATTTTATCAGTTGCCAGTAGTGACTGCTTCGCTAAATCTGAACAGAAATCAAATGTGAATTATCTTTGACTCGTATAGTAAGAAATCTATTTTCTTTTTCAGTACTATAAACCACTCGAGAATATAATTCGTTATATCAAATGTAACACTGGCAATACATGATAGCATATTTCACATTTAATGTAAAATTCCTCCTAATGTTATTAAAAACTAATTCATTAAACGTAAACTCTTCTCAATTTCACTAAACTAACAACATTATATTTCAATTAAATTCGTTTGTATTATAAAATATTGGTTTTAAATTCAAGTTTTATGATAACTTTTCAAAACATAATTTCATAGTATTAAAAATATTTCATGACATTCAGTGTTTTTTCTCTTAATTTTAAGTAATATAATTTGATTTTATTTTTCTCATATTTCTCTGATTTAATTCGGTTAAAACTATGTGATATATTTCCTCCATTTAAAATGAATTTTTTTTATAGTTTTTAGTAATAAATTGAAAATTTATTAAAATTTATTAATTTTTTAATTAATATAAAAAGGAATTTTTTAATGAATAAACCTTTCAGAATAATTTTAAGAAAAGTTGTGAAAATTTATTCAAATACAAAAACATAATTGAAATATATTTCCTTGCCAGCAATATTCTTTGTGGTACACATACCTCCTTTGGAATATTAGTTTAAATTCCCTGATTTGTATAAATATTTCCTTAATTTATTTCCAATATTGACTTTTATTTCGTTAATATCCTAACTTTTCTACTGTCTTATTTAACTAATGTAATATTAAAAGTAATATTATCTTACATTTTTTAAAAAAGCAGCAGAACTATTAATTGTGAAACACTACAATAAAAAAGTTTATTTTGTAAAATTGCAAACACATTGTTATCACTTTAATATTAAACTTCGAGTAAAATCTAAATAATAAATTTAATATTCGAATTTCATTAGATATAAATAAATTTAAGTACGAATTACAATTTATTTTTATAGACTGAAAAATATGAGTAATTCTTTTTAAAGTGTATTACAAAATAACTAAATTTTCCATATTATTAAATTATATTATGCGCTATTCTAAATTTTGAATTTAAAGTTCAAATTAAAATGAATTTGTTCAAGCTCAATCTTGAGATTTTAATATATTTCGCCATTTCGTCTTTTTATTGCAAGTATAGGTATTATATCAAGAATCCATTAATCAAAAGAGAAAAATTTTTAAATAAAATAAATTGGTTTCATTGAAAAAATTTAACTTAATGTCAATAATTTTTGAGAAAATTAATTTTTATTAATAACTTTAACTTATTATTTTAATTAATTACCGCAAATAAATAAATTTAAGAATTGCTTATAAATCAAAATTTAAAAATTCAATGCAAACTGAATTTAAATTTCCAAATTAAATTGAAAATTCTTAAGTGGTTTTAATTTTGTATCAGTCAAATATACTAAAAATATATAAAAATGCCTTTAGTTTTTCCTTAATATTTGCAAATCTCCCTTGAAATTATCAGCACAGAAATTTTTAACTAGTGGCAAATTTTAATCTTATGTTAATTAATTTTATTCTACTACATCAAATAAAAATCAAATTTTCTATTTACAAAAATAAAGTATTAAACAGTTTCATAGAAAGAGATTCTATGTTATCACATTAATTTATAAATTCACATGGGTAACTAAACATATTAATAAAGTTTTTAAAACGGGTCTAAAGCCTTCTTCATACAGAATGCTGTTCAAACATACATGATTCATGCAGATTATTTGTACCTTAAAAATTATTTTGCTATATTCCATTAATGATCAGTAAATAAATTTTGTGAAAACATGAACAGAGCTCATATAAACTCTTATATCTTAAAAAAGAATAGAGTTATTTAATAATTTAAGATATATAAAATTATTTCATAAGTAAAAAATCAGTTAAACGATATATAAAGAAGTATCGTATAGAAAAGTATTAATTCAAACACAGCAATAAAACAACTCTAATAAAGGTTCAATATTTAATATTAGTGCTATTCCGTGCAATTCTTGTGCAACAATATTTTTTAAATTAAACACTTTCCTTAAAGCACACCAACTTAAAAGCTGTAAAATATCACTTATCTTTCATAATTATGTTGATAAGGTTTAAAATTATACCATGAAAAATTTATGATGTTATACCGTGAATTATTTATTTTAAATCATTAAATTTGTTACAGCATTATTTTACTAACTACACAAACTTTACATTATGTTTCCCTAAAATAGCTTGTTTGCCTCAAATAAATAATTCAAAATCAGTGGTTTTCCTTCCATTTACTACAGGTGTACTGAGATCAAAATTATGATGGATATATTTTGCATATTTCATGCTTTTCTTTTGTAATATATTACCTCATCAAAACAGAATCCCTCTTGCTGAATTTTTAAAATTAATACATAGTATTATTTCAATGCATATTATCTCAACAAGAAAAGAATTAAAAATTAATAGACAAATACTGTTTTTATTGTCAGGAATTCAGCAGGATTGTATTAAATGCGTTTATTCATTTTCTTGATTTATGAGATGGCATTTTATTGAAATTATTCACAGGACAAAGATATTAATATTTGTTTTCTAGCTTATTTGCTGAGCAAAAATAAATGCCTTGCACTACTTTAATGTCTTTATTATAAATATCTTTAATGACATTACCTAAAATCCGATGAATAACTAGGAGTCTTCTCTCTTACTTCTGTTTAGAATAGTTTTTATAAGTTATTTGCTTCTAAGCAATTGTTTTATAAATGATAACATTGTGGTAAAATTTCAAAAAAGAAAATGAAATTGTTAACCCTTGGACATACAATGACGAGTTAGACTTGTTATTCATTTCATAGGCAATTGTAGACTTTGAAGAGTATTACTCACCATTGTTTGTCAAAAGAATAAATATTTATGCACCAGTATAGTAAGCAAAAATTCAAATTTTACAATAAAATATATTCTTACTCATCTTTTAATTTGTTTTTCTGTTGAAGGAAATTAACTAGTACTTTTCAGTCATTCCAAATTTTCTTCACAAATTCCAAGTAAAAATTAATGTACCTTAAAGAGTTAAAATGATCCTATAATCATTTTTCGAACCAAACTTTATTGCATTGCATAAGAGTTAAGAATGCAATTTTAAAGATTTTTTTACCTTTCCGTATGAGTTTCTTTCAACATTTTTCACATAATTTCTACATAAGTTGGAGGCACATGTAAAAAAAAATAAATCATTTGGCACTTAATGAATTAAAAAATTGATAAAAAATGTTTCATTAGCATTAATTTTATTTACACTTTTTCTCGGGTTAGCCTAGGACATCGGCGTTCCGTCCAGAAAGGCGGGTTCGATTCCCAATGGTGTCAAAGACGTATCGATTACATGCGATATAATTGATCGTTTAATCTGTGGAATCGAAAGTCCGATGGTTGGTCGTTGATTAGTTACAATAGATGTAATGGTCTATAGAAATCTTTTCACCCTTCATATAAAAATGTCAAAATTGAGGGAATGTATCCTTTAATAGTGCTATCTATTGGAGGATTTTAGATCAAAGTCATGCTTTCACCTTCGTGATGATCTGGTCAAAATGGAAGATGCATCCTACTGACTTAAATTCGCATAGCAACGGCCAAAGAGAGTGGCTTGTCCAAATGTCATAATTAACTACAACATAGATGCTTTTTCTCAATATTTTTCTAAGAGAAAAATAGTTAAAATTTCATTAATAGAAGGCACAACAAGTAAGCAAATAGGTTTAACTCTAAAAATAAAATCTGAATTCTTGAAGAGGGAAATATTAGTTAAATTTTCAAAAGCCACTACCAATTTATTGCCTCGAAAAATAACTTTTATAATATATTTTCCTGTATTTTGCTTTTCTTAATACTTAACTTTCTATAATATAGTTTCCGATTATTTTTTTAATGTATTTCATTTTCTAAGCAAAGAAAATTAGTTTCAGTTATATTTCAGTTAATGATAAAAAGTTTTGGAATCCAAAATAAATATTTTTTTCCTACGTCAGCCAGTGGCATTTATCTGCCATAAGACTTCTGGCGGCCCAATAAAATTCAGCCTTAGTAAAGTTGTAAGAATCAAAAGTAATAAAAGCAAGTGCAGTGCAAGTTGTCAAATGATAAAAGTCCATAGTTTCACCCGACAAACAAAGGGCGATGGTATCATCAGCAACTACACCGATACTGTGTAGATGATTACACAAAAAGTCATCTCCAGTTAAAAGTCGAAAATTTGCAGTAAAAACTGCATGAGGCAAATCCATCGGAACAAGTGACTTCATAAGAGCGTTCTACTTTTTATCTGCTGAAAGTGCTGCATAAATTTGCTCTAGGTGTTGGTCAATTTTCCCCCCAGCCTCAGAACTTAACTGATAGGTAGTTAGTGGAAACAGGGGCTGAGTCAGCATACAACCATTTTTAGCCAACACATCTGCTCTTTCATGTCCAGGCACCCCACAGTTGCTAGGGATCCATTTATCTTTCCCAGCTAGAGGCAATAGCATTGGAAACAAATCCGTAAGTCTCTTCAACAAGTGAACAGTCGCTAAGTGTGTAGGAGGCAGCAGCCAAGATTGCAGCCTGGGAGTCAATAAAAATAACTGCCTTGCCAAAGTTATTATCAAGACTAGTGAGATTTAGGATTGCTTCATTCATGGCGAAAATCTCTGCATCAAAGTTAGAGGCTTTTAGTCTAACAGCACAGGATTCCTCAAAATAGCCCTCACAGTACAGTACGGCACCAGTATTTCCATCACAGACAAATGAACTTTGAGTTAAATATAGAGCGTAACAATTCATTCCCCACCACCACATTTTCATTAAATTCTGAGAATAAAATACCACAATTCTTCGTATCTAAATATTCATAACTATTCCAATTTATTTTTAACTCCTTCAAATTTACATTCATTGGTTTAAATTTTCTGTGTAAACTCTCTCAATTGATTATACAGTATTATAACAACTGTCTCTGTTTATAATATGAAATTTGATTTATACTATGAAATAGGATGTATGAAAAGGCTTTGCAAAACTATTATAAAATGGGGATAAAATTTTGGTGATGTTTTAAGCGTTATGCAAAAAGCATTTCTATTTATGTATTTTGATATAACAAAAGAAATGAATTTTGATTGTGTGTAGATCTTAACAAACAAGAGTCAAATTTAAATACATAGAAAGAAATGTAATATCGATCAAAGAATACGTCTTTTATTTTAAAATGGCGTGATTGATAATCTATGATTTATTTCTCCTTACATATGGATGCTAACTTGTGGCACAAAACTATAATGTAAACCTAATTTATCCCTATGAAAAAATAAATGCTTAGTTACTTTTTTTCTATGATTTCAATTTTGATTATCATATTTCAGAGAATATTACATTAATATGTAACATTTGAGAAATATTTTAAATAAAATTTCTCAAATAGTACATATTAAGACAGTGTTCAACACATAACTCTTAGTTTAATGAAATATTTGAATAATTTTACAAAATATGTAACTGCTTTTTATAAAGTATTACACTTTACAGTTTGTTTTCTACTGAGAAATTTTTTATATGAAATATTTTGAAAAAATTCAAAAAAACATTTCCGAGTAAGCTGTCATTATTTTAAGTGTCTGAGACATTATTATGTGATTTATATTGAACTATGCAGACTTAATAATTGAACGAAATTTAACCTAACAAAAAGGAGCTTTTTTTTTTTAGGAAAGAACTCTTTACATTTTTTGTCTTCCTAACACATATGTGAACAATTTAAAGTATTAAAATAAAGATAAAAAGTTTCAAGGATTTTAATGGTGTAAAATCTCATACATCATTTCAAAATTGCTTAGTTAAAAATTTTTTAATTCCTTGGGTTAAAGAAACTATTTATGAAAAACACTTTATGGTCAGTTTTAATATATTTAATTTGCAAAAAAGTAATAATTAAATATTAAATCCGGTTATGTATTATCATCACTCTCAAAAGTGATAGGCATATTTATTTTTATACGCTTCTATCAGTTTTTGTACAACTATTCATAAAATATGGAATATTTTATTCATTAATGATATTCCTTTTATAACATTTTAATATGAATTTAACTCATGACAACGAAAAAAACTTAAATGCATAAAAATCAATTTATAAGAAAACATTCTAAATTTTGTTTGATTTTCAATAATATAAAATGTATACTTAAAAAGTTATTTCATTCTTTAATTCTTCAAACATTTTTGGAAAGTGTGCTTAAGATTGATGTAAATAAGTAATCTTAATTCAGCTAAAAAGAGGAAAACATCAAATGACTTTATTATACATAAATTAATTTGTATTACAAAGTTATGGATTCAAACCTATAAATTTTATCAGGTTAAAAATAAATTACATCCTTTTGTAGTGAATACTTAAAATATTCATCTTCCTTAAGCATATTTCCGAACATTGCAGAAATTATATACATCTATAAATAAAAAACATTTAAATCTGAGAAAAACATTAGGTCTAAGAAGAAATTAGTGATATTCATGTATTGAAAATATTTTTATTTTCCTTTGGTATTAAAATTATTCCATCAATTGTCTTATGTGTGCACTATCCTAACTTACTTATTATGCGAACTTTTGTTGATTGAACATGGTCTTCTATACCATTGGGGATATCATCAATGTCTTTTAAACCTTAATAGTGTAGACTTACTATTAATGTTCAGTTGTTTTGAACAGATTATGTTTTAACTCTTCAATAAAGAAAATAAATTCTTAAATACTTTTGAAGGTGTAATGTCTCATTATTTGTCTAAGGTCCTGAAAAACAGAAGAATCGAAAATATTTGAGTATTTGTTTGAATTATTAAGAAATGGCTTCCAAACCATTTGTATAATACATAACAATATCATTAATTATATTTGCCATATTGAATTCCATATTGCTTTTATAATCGGACTGAATAACAATGACTGATTTTAACAAAATCTAAAAGAAACTGTTGAATTTTTGAGTCAATTAAAACTAATATCCAACAAAAGTGGATTACACCGAAACACTGCATCAAATATGATGTAAATTGTGTACTGTAGGCTGTTTAGAATCAATTTTTTAGCTAATCTGATATTGGGAAACATTTTGTTGAATTTTTTTATAAAGAAATTGCTTTCAAAAAAATCAGATTTTTTTTTTTTTTTTTTTTTTTTTTTTTAAATTGATTATTAATATTTTTTGCGAGTCATTTGTCTGGTTTGCTAGTAACTACTTCTGCTAAAGAAATACGTATGATACGATCATATAAAGAGTATATTCTCATTAGTTCTCTCGCAAAAATATCTAATAAATAAAGAATAAATTCTATAATTTATTTAAATAGCTTAAGATTAAAATAAATATTTTAAAACATTTGTCTTGAGTTATCACATTTCTTTTTAGTATGCAACTATACATGAATTTCATGAACAAAATTACGATAACCAACTGTATATTCAGTCCTAAAATAAAATAATAAAGCTTCATTAAAGTTAAAGTTTTAGCTAATTTCAATATTTTTCTAATAAGAGGATTTTTACGTCTTCATTGATTTATCAACATTTTCTAAAATCACCTCTTTTATAACTAAAAAATACAATTCTTATTTTAATTCTTTAATTTTAAGAAATTTATTTGTGAAATTGTATTATTAAAATTTGTTAAGGCAATCTATTTATCTTTGAGACGGTATTTTAAAAGTTATTGATTGTTGCAAACATTTTCTCTCTCTTTGAAATGTTTTCTTCAATGAAAAAGAAGATTAATTTAAGTTTTCCTTTAAAGTGTCATGAAAGTTTTTTTAATATTGAGAAAAATTGAATTTATTATTTGAACGAAATTCACTTTTAGAAAATACTGTTTAGCATTTCAAATGAATATGAGAACCCACTTTTACATCATCACATTTTCACAACGTAATTCCATCATCGCATTCGAAAATAAAACATTCGCATTGATATAAATCAAATAAATTTTCAATTCAATGTCGAATATTGTGTGTCAAACAATTTTAATATCCACTTATAAATTTTTTGTTTAATGTCAAAAATTCTTTTTTTAATTTTGAAGCGCTTTATCATAAAAAGGAATTATGTATTCTCAGTACAATTCATTTAAAATATTTGATTTTACGTCATTTAAAAATATTAATGTATAAATTATAATATACTATGTTTAAAATTGTGAAATATTCTACAGCTTTATTGAGAGTTGTTCCAAAAAGAAAGTGTAATTCAATTTAGTTTTAGTTTTTGTTGATAGAAAAATAAATAAGTCTGTATTACATTTTAAGTTATATTGAATAATGAATTGATATTTTAAAAGCACAGTATCCTTCTAATTTTCTCAATGATTTTAACGGTTACAATTATGACTATAATACGATATACTTAAGTATGTAAATACATGTTTTTTGAGCTGTAGGTTTATTGAAGGTTATGAGTATTTAATAAGTTTTTATTTGAATTGCATACAATTTGTCCTATTTGATACTAGATATGCGGGACATCTTTCAAGAACATGATGGGACAAAAAACTGAAAACAAGTCGACAAAAAACGTATGACCAAGGATATTTTAAATCTCATTACTTATCTCAAAGATCCAGGAAATTACATATTTCACATTAATATCTTATAATTTATATTTATTTGGTGCTTTTCTATGAACATCCATTTTTAGTCTTTTGTTGCGTTTTATTTTTCAGTATTTTTTTAAATTAGTAGTTACTGTAGACACAAAGTTTGGTTGATAGCATAATTTTCTTAAAACTATTGTATACCTAAAGATATATATTCAGTACACATAAAGATGTATATTCAACTGAGGGTAAAGATATATTTCAAACTACTTTTTTCCATTTCTTCATCATTATAAAAACATAATTTCGCTTTATAAGTACGGAGATTTTAAATATTAAAATTAATTATTCTTTGTTTTAGAAAATTCTTATTTTAAATTTTTACCTTTTGAATTCAATAATATTACCATAATTCCCTTTAAAATATTTTCGTGTTTCTTTTCATTATTTCCATTGATATTTTTAATCGAAAAGCAATTTTTTGCCGTAAACATTTACAAAAAGGTTTGTATGAAATGCAAAAGGAAAATCCTACGATACAATATCATTTTTATGTAGTATAACTTTTTTCCTTTTTTAAGAGATAGATATTTTTAATATAGTCATTGAATGTTCTCTCCACTATAATATATATGTCAAATTTTGAGTTTCAAATTATTTTAGTAACCATTTTAAAATCTTAATTTAAATTTATGTAACCTTTTCATTCCATAAATAATACAAATCTCAAAATAGAAATTTACATAAGACATTAAAAATTCAAGGAATTATTAAATGAATTCATGAACACGTGTATGAATTCAAGGAAATATTAAATCAAATTTCCTTATTAATCAGTTTTAAAATTCCATAACATGACATTCGTTTTACTTTCTCTCCCAATTTCTGAATATTATTTTGATGATTCTTTGTGTTAAATGAAATATTTAATAGATTTCAAATTTCTGAATTCAGCAATTTTCAAATAATATCTTTAAAACTACTCAATTTTTTCTTCCATTTTTCCAATTTTTTTTCCTAAGGAGAATTGAAACTAAAAATCTATAGGAAATTCATTTCTGGAATTATATTACATATTAGTATGTCCCAATGCCTCTAGTGTTAAATATATTTAGTACTTTCATGCAAATTTTTCAAATTTTCTGTTAAATTAATACCATAACATTACTTTTTAATGCCTTGCAAATATTTCACAGGAAGTTAGAAGAATTTTATAAGTGTAACTAGTGTTTTAAGATGATACGGAATTCATATCATTTGAACTAATCTAAGAAATTAAAGGCTATGTCATATTTTTACTCACATTAAATTTCTTTTTTGGATTTTATTCATTTTTACAAACCTATTTGATCCTTTGATATAGTAATGAATATTTTAATCAATTTTTTATAATTATTGTATTTAGAAATCTCTCAATTATCACAAACTTGTATAGCATCCTTTTTGTATTTACTTTTTATCACAATAAACTGTAGTGAAGGATTTTTTAAGACGCTTCTTAAATCCTATAGATGATAAAGAACATATGAGAAAATTTTCATTTAAATTAGTTATGACATATTAATTCGCATTGTGTACCTTTTTCATAATATTTTTAACTACTTTTTTCAGGATTATCAATCTATTTCAGGCGGTTGTAACTATTCTTAAGGAAAGGGAAAAACAAGCACTAAAATTTAATTTCAACATTTATCTTGGGAATCGATAGGAATAAAGATACCAATTCTCCTATTTAATTAGATTAATTCTTAAATAAAAATATTCAAATTATTGTTAAAGTATATGCAGGAAAACTCTAAAGCTAAGAGGGTTAGTACAAGCCAAAAGCTCACGGGATCCAATGTTTTCCGCTCATGTATTATTGAGAGAAAATCATCAACTCCAGTTACTTGATCGTGGTTTAAAATTACCAGGCTTTTGACTGTATTCTGCAGCTTCGATAGGCAAAATAGGAAATCGGTAATATATTTCAATTATCTAATTAAATTTTAAGAAATAGTTTCAAGATTGTCATAAAATTCCATTAAAATATACGGCATATATATTATAATAAAAATAAGACTTTTATTTCGTAAATTTTTTACAAATAACGTAATATAAATTTATATCAAATTTAATCTTGTAAAATAAAATATAGAGGTAAAATACGAAAGTAATAATGAAATTTTTTTCTATTGAATTACTGAAGATTTTGCATCATCTGCAAAAAGTATTTCTTGTCGACTCAATGAATTTTTAATATATCGAGAATAGTGAAGTTTAAAAACTAGAATGTATGGATTGATATAAAACCTTTTTTAAAAATTACGTAAAATTTAGTCATAGTTTCAAAACTAATGAAAGGAAATTTTTTAGCATTTATTAATGAGCAATTGTTTTTTTTTATTTCCTTTGTTTTTATTTAATTTAATAAAATTTTAACTTAAATGAAAAATTATTTAAAAAAATATTTCAAAAGCACACTCAGAGCCTTAAGAAAGGTGTGACTACCATATTTTTCAAATTTTAAATTAAATAGTTAAATTTTTCCAGGAATATTTTAAAAAATATTGTTACCATCTATTCATTATATTATGTGAAAAACTTGTGACTATAATCTGGGACATTTAAAAGATTTTTTTACAATACCAAAACAATTGTACTTTAATGAACTATGCATTGGAAAATATTCCCTTGATTTAGTCTCTTAGAAATCAAGATGTGCAGTATATTTGAGCAATGTAAAAGTTATCAGATAGAACATAATGAAAATAATTAGGTTATTTGATAAAATTTTATATTATTGTCGAAGTCTTTCCTAGAATATGTAAGCAGCAACTGCATTGCAAAATAATAAACTTATTCAAGCATCTTTTCGAATAACATTAGAAACAAATTGAGTCTTTGAAATTAATATGTAGTAGTTCAAAGTAAATGTTATCTGGTAAAACATTTGAAAAAAAAATTAGATTTCCTGAGAAAGATTTACTTTCAAAGTCAATTCTAAAATACGAAAACATTCAATGTAGAGCAAAATAATAAACTTACTAAATGGTCTTATTGAAGTGAACCACATATTGAAAATGGAACAATAGATTTAGTTTTTTATAAATCAAGATACAATGTAATTGACCAATGTAGAAATTATCAGAAATATTATACAGAAAAGTTTATCTGATAAAACTTTCTTATATTTTCAATGTCAATCCTAAAATGTGTAAGTAATAAGTCGTCATGAAAAATGATAAACTTACCGAAATATAAAATCGATAAATATTGGAAATAGTTCAATAGATTTAGTTCCTTAGAAGTTCAAATGTAGTTCAGTTGTAAAATTTAAAATTTATCAGAATGAAATTATTTAAAAACAATTTATTTACTTGACAAATCTTTGTCTTTTTCGAAGTAAATTTTGAAGTATGTAAACATTACATACAGTGCAAAATAATAACATTACCCAGTCATTTTATCGCAATCTACATTTAAATTTCACATAAATATATTTCAATGTAAATTAAACATAATTTACTTCTGCATATAAAAGACTCATTATAATAATATTCCTACTCCCTTAAGTCATTTTAATATTATAAATTTACCTGATTTCAGAGTATCTTAAGAAAATTTAATTTTTCCAGTGAACATCATGGTAAAGAATATTAAGTGAAATTTAAAACGTCGCAGATTTTTCATGCTGATGTTCAATGTCATAATTTCTGTTTATGGATTGTCTATTATTTCTAAGTTTAAAACAATAAATTTGGTTAATTTAACTGAATCTCTAAAATACTAAATACGGCCTTTCATGTAAATGTTCAGTTCCATAAATTATTTTTTATAGATCATCTGTAGCATCCTCATAAATTTTGGAAAATGATTAAATTTTGGAAAACATTTGTTTTAAAAAAAATAAACACATATTTTCTCTTTAATCAGAGTTTTCAATTAAAACTTACTAGTTCCTTCCTAATCTACCTCTAATTTCAAACATATTTTAATATGTATATTAATATACATTATGAACAGAAAAAGCCCACAAGGAATTGAGCATACTTTACTTTACATAAATCAACCATAAAAATTTTTAAAGTTCAACAGTTTTCTTTTTAATTACTTCAATTAAACAATATTTCTATTCTTTCATTACAATAACACGATTAATGGACTCCTGACAAGTTTCATGATTATATTTAGACAACATTTTAATCAAAAATTTATATTAAACATATAAAATTATATATTAGTCTGAATATGATAAATTAGAAAGTAGAAAAAAATTATAACCTGAATAATCAAGTATTGATTTCAAAATTACTTCTTGACAGCGAAAAAATGCTATTCATCTATTTATCCTTTCAATTCACATGTTATAAATCTTACTTTTCCTAAACATAATTAAATATAAATTCAAAAACTGACAAGTAACCTTCATTCTTTCACAAAAATATTCAAAATTTACTCTAAATTAATATACGAGAAATATTTTATTTAATAAAAATTTTCATTATAATAACTTTATTTGATAATAATAATAATATTTACATAAAAATCTTATTTTATATGATATTTTAAAAGCTATTTTTTTCTAATTTGTTGATAAAGAATTTAATCTCCTTTTTTTAATAGTGTAATAATTTGATAATAATATCTTTAAAATATTGCTTGTAAATTCTAAATGTAAATTGCTTTACAATTGCATATTATCTATATAATTATTCTTTCTTGAAGTATTACCACTTTCAAAACTCCTAACTTTTGTCATTTTAAAACATCTTCTCTTCTATTAATATTTTAATTTAAGTTATCAGATGTTTGTAGAGTTAATTAAGAATCAGAATTAATTTTTTACTAATATGAAAATCATGATTTATATTTTCCTATTTATATAATAAACATGTAAATATGCTTATTTTTAAATTTCTTGTGTTGCCTAGAGAATAATTATTTAAAATATTCCTTAGATAAATATATTATTTTTATAAAGTTTTCGCTTCAATTGCAAAATATTTAACTTTTTACTTGAACTTTAATAATTACAAATGCATATTAAATATATTTTAATTATAGAAAATGTTTTATTTTAGAATACACGAAAAAGGTATTAGATTTTTTGACACCTTTACTTGAAAAAATGCTCTGGTTTTTCACAATACTACTTTAAAACAAATCCTAAATTTAACACATTTTTCCTTGATTTTTTTTAGGTTTAAAGGAAAGGAAAAAATAATTTTCCAAGAACATATATTTAATAAAAAAAATTGTTCCAATAATTTTCTACTTTCTTATAAATTACTTTTCCAATAAAAATCGAATTTCTTTTCTTATAATCATAAAGAAATACTTGCATCTAAGAAAACTACATCAACTGATACTAAAAACTTCCAAGTGAAACTGGGGTATGGAAGAATACACATCTTTTTTTTCTATAAAAGCTTTCTTCAATCAAAATAAATCGAAGAATTTACACCTCTTTATTTCCCTTCATTTCTTCTTCTTCAAGAAAATTTCAGTTGTCTTGGAGCGCAAAGAACTGATTGTAAAGAGGTGGAAAAGCAAGAAGGAGGTAAGGAAAAGCTAGAATGCAAGTGGATAAGGAGGAATCGAATACGGCGGAGGGTTTTGGTGACCAAAAATCAATCGTTTAGCTCTTCACTGCCGCTTGCTGCGCTCTCTCTGCCAACCTAACTGAAGATACCCAACAGATCCCATTTCGCTGTCGGGCACTCCACACGCAGACGATCTTTTTTCCAGTTGCTCTCTTTACTTATTCAGATTTTTCGTTCCACAAGAAATACTTTTTTTGTTTTCCCGCCAGAGTTTGTTTTCGTTGCCGTTTTTTGTTCTTTGTAGTTTTCCTGGACTCCCTTTTTTTTATAGAGAAAGTCTTTTCAGGGGGAAAGGAATTATTGCACTGTTTAGTGGAAACTAGGCATGCTTATTTCCAGAACTATTTACAAAATGAAGAACTGAGTTTTGCGCCACTGAATGTTTCGAAAAAGAATTGGAAAAGTTGTCAAAGCCAGTTCATATAATAGTGTAAGTATAATTTGATGTTTGCTTTGATTAAAAATAAATGATTAAAAGTAGAAACAATTTATAGTTAATTCTTACAGCAAAACTATTTTAAAGAAAATATTTAAATAATAAATAACTTTCGTACAAAATTTACTTTAAAACTTTTAATAAGAAAAACAGTTACAGTGAAAAAATGCGTCAGTTCTTACTTCCTCTTACAATATCAATTGATTCATTAAATGAATATATATATATATATATATATATATATATATATATATATATATATATATATATATATATATATATATATATATATATATATATATATATATATATATATGTTTTTGCAAAAAAATCCTGTATCATTAAAGCCTATATGGGGATTCTATAATATTAGAACATTTAAATATAGAATTATAGTTGCTCAAATTATTTAAGGCTAATTACTTAGACAAGTATTTATATTTTCAGTTACATATATTTTAACTATTAAAAGAAATTTGATTCTAAATTTCAATGAGAACATTATGCTTTAAGTTCTTAAAAAGTACGCTTTTTTAAATGGAAAATAATTTTAGAAATTAAAACTACTTATAAAATGCATTTTGAGAAAATGTGATTTTACAAAAATAAATTTTAGAAAAATTAAACACGTGAATATCGTTAATTTTTATGTATTAATACATTAATAATTGAAACTTACAAGATTCATTAAAATAAAAACTGTGAATAGTATTCTTTCATCTTTTATAATCATTAAATTAAAATGTTTAAAATAAGTTCAAGGGGTAAAATACTTTTAAGTAAATATTAATGGATCCGTAAATCAGATCCTCTGAAAGCGAAATTTTGCATTGAATTCTGGAACTATCTATGAATTCTTTGTTATATTTATAAATTACAAAGAAAGAATATAATTGTTTAATCAAAAAATTAATAAATCTCTAAACATGAGTTAATTAAAAATGTTTTTAAAAGTCATATGCGCTAGTTTATTCTGATACGATTCCATGGCTGACGTTACTTGATTCCTCTTTATAAGTCAAAAATAGTGACAAGAACAAACTTAAAAATTTAGTTCTTTCTTGAGATATATATTCGATTATAGATATAAGAATATATATAGATATTCGTTTATAGATATAGAAACTTAACGTACTGTATACTATAAGTATATAAGAATATGATAATATGCAAAAATAATAATGAACTTGTGTTTAGGGTCTTTCTCTACTCAGGCAAATGAATTAGCATTTAAAAATTTAGTTCTTAAAATATTAATTAAAGAGTTTAAAAAATAATTGCAAACTTGTTATTTTTTTAAAAGAATGTATTAAAAAAATTAAGTAAAATTTAAAGTCCAATAAGCACAGTTAAAATAGCGATTCACACGGATCAGCGAAAGTTGCACAGGAAAATTCTTTTTAAATTTTCTAAGAAAATGGCTCATAAGACCTTATAGAAAAAAGGCCTTATAAATTCAAATTTTGTGCATTAGTCTTATTAATATTTAAAATATTTTAAAAGTATATTTTAATTATTTTATTATAAATTTGCAAATTAAAATTTATCAGTTTATGAATTACTCTTAAATTATTGAATTTGTATTTAATATTTAAAAATTTCTTATTCATGATTCATCCTTACAGTAAGTGAAATACATTTTGCTTAAGTTCATTCCGCTTAAAAACATGATTGCTTTCTAAAAAAAGAAAATGTTATATATTAAATGTAATTTATGTATCTATATTTAAAACTATTTCTTCAAGCATTAATTTAAATTCAAAAACCCAGTTTTAACTAAAAGATTTCTGAAAATGAATGAAATCTCAATTTTGCATAACAATCACAATTTACTTTGAATACGTAGGTAAATACTTTAAAGATAAACGAAGTGAGCGTGCTTGATTCAGGATTTTCCCTCTCCTTCACATATGCAAATTAACTGAGAGTTTCTCGCTTTGAATATTTAGATAAACTCATTGGAAATAGAACAACTACTTATTCCGCAGATGAGAGGGAAAAGTTAGGGAAATAAGCTGCTTATGACTAACGAAGGGAAAAATTTCGAGGATAATGGATAAATATTAATTCGTGCTTCTTATGGAGTGGAGGAAACTTTCTAGCTCAATAAAACACCACGAAGTTTAAAAACATAAGACTTAAGAAAGGAAATTCCTTTGTAATTTTTCTGACAAACTTTATGAGAAAATTTCATTAGAGTTAAAGAGACTAGCTACTCTGGAATTAAAGTCATTTTAATTCTTCAAATTATAATGATCCGTAATCTATTTTAGAATTCTAGTTTAGACTACTCTAAAAGTGTTATGGATCTACTTTTAAAGTTTAGTTTTAAATGAATATTAAAAGTTAATTTTAAAAAGATATTTCCGATAACTTAGTATTATCAATTTATCGTACAATATGCCAAATAATACTAATGAATAATATGAAATTAAATTTAACATTTTTAGAGAAAAATATTTGTTTTGTAAAAAAATATACTTTAATGTAAAAATAAACAAGTTAATAGATTTAAGGACCAAAAGATATTTCATGTTTCTGAAGAAAGATGTTATTTGTTGAAATATACTTATCCTTATATTTTTATACCACTTTAAAATAACTACTATATGTTTTATCTTTCATAAACTTTTTGCAATCCATTCTATTATTCTAATGCTTATAAAGGGATTAATTTAATTCCATGTAACTAATATAAACTAACTATTAATAAACGCTATTCTCTCAAAATAGCTTTTTAAATATATTAACATTAATTTTAAGGAGTAAAAAATATTTTTTGATTACAAACATTTTATCGGTAAAATGTAATTGGGCAAGAAGGAAGTAATAAAATTATAGAAAGCTTCTCTAATCAATACTAATTTAATTTTCTAACAGTGTTTCCCCGCTCATGACTTGAATGAAAAATTGGTATTGTCTGTTGCAAAATTAAATTTGCGAACACATGTTTCATTAAAAATGAGGTTCTAATTAAAATTCCGTTTTATGATTGCATTTAAATTACGTTTAAAATAATATATTTAAGCAGTTTATTAAAATGATTAAAATTAAAAGATTTATTTGAGAATGTTGATCAAAATATTTTTAGAAAATTAGAAAATATACTATTATCAAGCTCAAATGAATGTTATCATATTGTTGTCTAAAATAATTCAACAAATCGAAAAAGGCATGGTTAAAGAATAAATAATATTGGTATGAATTTGAACTAAATTATCGAATGAATTTGAACTAGTAAATACATTGAAAACTTAAATGTCCTTATAATTAATATAATTTATGTAATAACATCAAAAGATTTTAATAACATAATCATACGAAATTATAAATTTTAAATTTAAAATAACAAAGTAAAAACACTGCAGAGAAAAATGAATAGAAAATGTGTGTGCATGGATGCCAATTTATATCACAAATACAACTAAAGGGAAAAAAAACTAAATTGTATTTCTGTATGAACATCGAAGGATTATGATCAAATTGCAAATAATATAATATATTGAAATGTTTCTATATTTCATAGAAGTTTTACTTACTAAATAATTTCAGAGTATAAAAAGTATAGCAAAACAAATTATCTTAAATATTGTATAATGTAGAAATTCTAGTTTAAAACTTCATTTAATTTTCTTAATCAAAGTTACTGAAAACAACGAAGAAAAATATTTAATCATACATCAAATGAGTATTTTGTATTTTAATCTGGTATAATTAATGGCTTTTGTGTAATATTTTTCTTCCTAAATGATTAAAAATAAATGTTTCATTTTAAAGGAAAATTCCTCGACTTTTTAGTGTTGGTAAGTTTATAATCAAAACTTTTGCACTTATATTTCCTCAAAAATCTAATCATTTATCGATTAAGTATATTAAAAATTTTGGTATTAAAACGAATAAAACATTAGATTATTTGTCAAATACTTTTAGTTTTTTTATTTCTGGATCATATTCCAGGCTTTATTTTGAAATTTCAAATAAAGCTCATCTACATAAAAGCATGCATCATCACACAAAATAGTGTACATATTTTATCTTTATCCATAACCTCAGTTTGATATTCTGATTCCTACATCACGAATATTTGGTTACAGATATAATTTCATAATAGTTTTTCGAAAACATTAGATGATTTTTGAAAATATTTTAGCTTAAAATGCAGAGAGTAAATGATTTTATATCTCTATAATTTAACCAAAGTGCATAGTGTACTTCCAAAGCAGAAGATGTATGTAATGTACTCAGAAGGAAAATGGAATTACTTCATCTTTTAAAATCCTACTGCATTAAATGAATAAAAGCAACTTCCCATTATTTATAAGACCTTATTTAGCATTCAGCTACAACAATATCTTATTCTATCAAAACCTATGTTATGCTCATTGTATTATTAATAATAATTTGTTTTAGTGATAAGAAAATTTTTCCGTGGAAAACAGACATAAATTACTTATTTCAAATGGCAAATATTTTTACACAAATTAAATTTATGAATAAATATTAATTATTCATAAATTTAACCTAATTTATTCATAATCTAAGATGTTTTTATAAAAGAACCACAAATAATTTAACGCGTTTAGCTGCTGAAACATTACTTGCATAAAAGCACATTCAGTAGTTATTTTCTTAGTTTATTAAATTTAGTAATTTTTATTTTGAAAAATTAATTACCATTCTAAAAATATGTAAAGCTAACAAATTTTGACTGTGTAGATAGCTTCAATTATTTCGACTCAAATGTAAACTGCCAGAGTAATCTTGATTCGGAGATAAAGCAACGCACTGGAGCTGCTAATCTCTGCTTTAATAGATTGAGCATTTACTACGTTCTGAATTAGTTGAAAGAAAAACAAAGATAATGCTTTATAAAACCGATATAAGGCTAGTGCTTACTTATGGCTAAGAAACCTGGGCCATGACAAAATTGCCTGAAAAGTGACTGGCTATCTTTGAAAGAAAGTTTTTGAGGAAAATTATGGGTGCAGTGGACATTAATGGTACTTGGAGGCACATATACAACAGCAAACTGTATAAGATGTATAGAGAGGCAAATATCATCAATTACTTAAAAGTCAATCAAATGAACTTTGCCATGCCCCTGTGCAGAATGAATCCTGACTAAACCAATCGGCACCAGGGCAAGAAAGAGTTCAAAACTTAGATGGATCGACCGTGTCAACGAGAATTTTGGAATTATAAAGCTCTAAAACGTTTATTTCCAAAGCAAAAATGGAAAAAGATTCTGAAGAAGGCCTTAGCCAAGGAGGATCTGTCGAGTCAATAAAGAAGATGAAGAAAGCTACAAAATGGAAAAGTTAACCTTGAATTTTACAGTCTTAAACTTCATTAAATTGTGCTATATTTAACACTGCGGTGAAAAAGTCAATATAATTCCTATTAATAAATATAAAACATTTCAGGATCTCTACACAGATTCAGATTCAGCGTATTATTCCTTTACCCCTTTCTTATCATATCACCTATGAAAATTTCGTATTAATTTACATTCAAAAATCATAAGCAGAATCGTAGTATTTGTTCAACAATTAAAAATGTGGATTTAAATTTTAAAATCTATGAAATCTGCAACAGGATTTTAATTATTTTAATTAATTTTAACAGTTCTCCTCTTTATCTTCAAAAATGTATCTAAAATTAAGATATCTATTTTTATTTCAATCATAACAGGACGCATAGTTGCCAAAGTTTTTTAATAAAGTTTAAATCATAAAATTAATTGAATATAACAGCAGCACAAAACTTTTAATAAGAATTATGTAAACATTTTTTTTTTAATTTCATTGCATTTCTTTTTGCCATGTCAACTAAACTCAAATCAATTTTTGTAGAGCCCCAAAGATTGAGAACTACCTTTTCCGTTTTGTTCAAACTTTGAAGAAAAAAAGATTCTTCACAAAATTCTCTCCGTCTTAATCCCAATCATCTTTCAATGTATAAGACTGAAGAATTCACTTGTGCGATTAATGGGATTTCAGCGATTCTTTCCATAAGACTAACAACAGCGTATAGGATGAATATTCTGATAATAATTGTTAAAAATTGCCTTTGGGGATGTGATTATATAGAAAGAAATGATGGAATATTTCAAGAAAGCATTCTTATTCGAAAGCATGAATTCATGTTATTAAAAGCTTAAGTAAAATCATTTCTCTTGCTCATAAAATCACTTAAAGCTCATCTATCGTGTGAAGCTAAATAGTATTTGTAATATTGTTGTGTGTACCTAACGAGACAACAGTTATATTATAACATTTACATATTCAAATACATTTGCATCTGTAAATACGATAATGTCCTTAGACATTTTCCGAAATTTCATAATTTTTTTAGCTCTTATCAAAAATTTCATTGAAATATATATACTTAAAAAATCCCTTTAAACTTTTAGGAATGAAGTCCTATTAATAATATTAAATTAACTTTCTTTCGCGTGATTTGATTAACAATATGTATAAAAATAATCCTTTAATTGAATTAAAAACATGCAAACTTGAAATTTATTTTATATATTTACTTATTTCCCTTAAATAACTCCTTTTTTAAATATATAAATAAATATTAATTTTGCTGTAAATGAACTATAAATAAACACAATGATAACACAAATAAATTCATAAAGTACATAAAAATCAGTATAGTTAATAAATTTGGTTACGACTGCAATTCAATATTCCTCTTAAAATCGGAGATCGTTATGAATGGGATTTAGAATTTAGCCAGGATAATTGTATTAACTGGATTCCCCAAACCACATGATTTAATATGCATATGAAATCTCTTTTCTTTCCATTGTTAACTAAAAACACAATTTACTTTTTAAAATCTCATAATTCAATTAAATGAAGTAATTTGCTTGTATCTCTTGAAAATTGTATGTGGGGATAAGTTAATGCATTAGTACATATCCTATCATAAAAGCCGGAAACTATTCTACCTTTCCTTACGCTGGATACCAGTTAAGTTATTTGATTTTTTTAACGTTTAAATAATTTTAAACTAAAAAGAACATTTTTAAGAGATGTGTATAAGTGGCCAAATTTTTATATGATCTCCCAATTTTTCTGCTTCTCTAGTATAATTTTAAATTTTATATAAAGGCATTAAATGGGGTATTGTATGCACATTGTGTAGTAAAGTTTTTTCACTGAAATAGTAGAATAACATTTTGTTTTTTCCCTCCTTAAATGATCATATATTGTAAACATTTTAATATTACTCATCAACGTTTCAAAACTTTCGTTTGTTCACTGCTTACATATTATTAATTGTTAAAAATATTTTTGATAAAATTTATGCTCACATTAATTTTTTATAATTGAAAAAAATTTTGCTAAATTGAAAAGTGATTCTGAAGTATACAGTTAAGGCAAATGAAAAAGTTATTTTAAAAGAATAAATATTTCAAATATTTCATGCATAATTTTAAGTACAAATATAATTTAATTATTTGACTATATAACCATATAATATTTATCTTTTAAATATATATTTATTTCTAATTGGCTAAATATTATTAAATATGAATATGATAATTTTAAAGGTATACTTCATATTTTTAATATAAAGGGAAATTCACATGCACTCTTGGAAATGATATACGGTGTTTGATATTTCATAATCAATTTTTATTTAGTTTAAACTAATTTAATTTCAAGAATATATAACTTAATAAAATATTCATAAAAATTATGCTAATGATTACATTTTATTAAAAATGATTAATATTCAGTTGTAGAAGTAAATAATTATTTGTTTCATTATAAGAAAAACATTATATTTTATATAAACTAAAAAGATGTTGTTAGGATGAAACTTCATTTCCAAAATATATTTGTAGTTTTAATTCAAATCCTTCTTTTTGCCTGTTGAAGTTGGAACCATGTAATTAAAATTTATGCTTAGACACACCTCAATTAAATTTAACATTTTGATAAGATATGACATTCATTATGCGCAGTACATTAAATATCATTTTTATTTTCAAGTTTTGTTCAATTTCGGTAGTTTAAGGATGGAAAACTAAAATGAAAATCCCATTCCCTCATGCAACCCAAATTGAATATTAAACGAAAACTGCCTTAATAATATGTCATTATTTACTCTTCCATGAGGCCTTGTATCATTTCCCTCTCCCCTACACCCTTTAATTAATCTCTCAGAAGCACACCGAATCCCCACCAGGAAACCAATAGTTTATGAAGAACGCCTTATCTCCCTTGGAGGTATTTGATTGAAAGTAATGGAGGCAGCGATATTCAATAAATAACTATTTTCTGTCGCAGGGTTCGGGTGACATTTTATACTTGGAATACATTATTACGTCGTAATTGGAAAGGAGATGATTACGTTTTGATGATAGAAATAAAAATGAATAATGATTATGTTCTATTTTTAATATCAGTATGAAGAGTTAGACAGTTTGTGAAGGAAAAGTCACATGATGATTATATTGAAATAATTTCACTCTAGAATGATAATAATTGCAACTCTATTGTTATTTCTAGTTTATGACTGGTTGAAAGAGAATCTTCAGGGAGGAAAATATCAATGCAGAAGCTAAAATTTCATTATTATTATCAATTTATATGAACATTTTAAATAGATAGAAGTAAATTAAATGTTGAGAAATCATATTTTTTGTTGGATAAGAATTATAGTTGTTTTTATAAGAAAATATTGAAAAATAATGGTTTAAAATCATCACATCACAATGACTTATTTTATCATCTTAATGAGTTAAAGGACTTATGAAGGGAATATTAGCATTTTTTTTGTATAACTTCAGCAAATATGAAGGATGGTAACGATGCTTGTACATTGCTGTAATTATGAAGAATTCATATAAAAAAAATAAAGTGTAAATCACTTTTATAAAAAAAAAACTCAAAATGTGTGTTCGTCTTCTGATAATATTGCAGCATATACGATACTTTTAAGCAAAGTAAAACTTGATAACGAATTGAGTGAAGCAAATCTAAGGAAACTGAAATAAAACTAATCTAGATAAATGCTGAATTACAACGCATTCAATCAACTTATCACATAAAAACCAATATTTATGATGGTAACATGCGAATTTTGAAGAAACTAAATTATGTGATCTATCTGTAACTTCGAATAAATACTTCTCACATATTAAGTTAGAGTTTCGGGAACAATGTAATTTAGAGAGATTATAGTGAAGTCTCAAATTCCATGTTTTGTTATAAGTTTTCAGTCGATGAAAATATTTTAAGTATATATTCATTGGAACAATATTAATGTAGTTGAACATTGGAACAATAACAATATAAAAAATTAAAAGTTACCATAATGTACGGAACTTTTACATTTTTTGCTGAAAAGTAAAATTTTGTGACTTCCTGTATACTATGAATAAGTTATGGGACTGGTATGTTTTTTCTTTTATGTTCCTGTCAAAGTGAATCTTATATGGTAATAACATCGTATAATTATGTATAAAACAATGAATAATGAGTAAAACCAAACTACTTCTTTTTACGTTTCTGATTATATAAAAATTTTCAAAATAACAAATGATATACTATTTTTTTCATCATATCTTTATACATCTAAGTATGTCTATATTTAAAAATCTTTGGTAATATCCTTTACGTTTAACAAGCATAAAATATAAAATGAAAATTATTTATCTAATAACTCCAAAATAAGTATTTCAATGAAATTTAAAATAATGTTAATAAGTTTCAAATAAATTTAAAATTTATCAGAAACTTAATTTTCACTTAGCATAAAAATTTAATTAATTCAATTAATTTTTCAATTACAAAACGCTTTAAGTTTCACTAAATTACTTTAAAATATAAAAAGTAAATGATAAATGAATAACAGGAAAAAAATATGTTACTCATACTAGGGATTCATTTGAAATAAATAATATATCAGGTCATTATTAAATCTATTATAAGTAATTGTACCAAAAAAAGAATGAAAAAATACAGATTAAAACTGATATAACATCTTTAAACTGAAGCAAAAACTTTTACTTTTTCGTCGTACAAGACTTCAATTTCTATTAAATTTCTTTTTAAAATATAGTGAATGATAAAATTATAGAATCGTACTTTTTGTATTGCAAAAAGTAAGGTGTATAAAGTATTTTTGGTATAAAGTACTGTTTTATTAATTAAAATTTAGTGCTATTATTGCCAAAATTTAATTGTATAAAAAATACCAACGATAGTTTTTCAATAAATATTCACTCATCTTTTCATCAACACAATGTTTCTTTCTGAAACATTGTCCGACCCACTACATCGAAATATAAGAGTTCGGAAAAACAAAAACTTAACTTTAAGTTTGATATTTTTCAATTGTGTATTTATTTTTCATACTTTAAGAAATAATAATGATGATTCAAAAATATGGAAAATTTATTACAAACTCTTAAGTAACGAAACACTTGGATGAGAATATAACATTACTTTCATTAATTGAAAAGAATTTCACCTTACGTATAAAATACAGCTGCTCACATTTTAACCCATTATACATACGATGTAAGAAAGTTTATTTCCCTTAATTTAAATTTTAATTCCAAAATCGGAAATTATTCAGATGTAAAATTAGCCAACCAAGTAGAATTAAACATTTTCGCTGCTTAGCTTATTATTCTGTGCTTAAACTAATGAAATTAAGTTTGCCAACTGCTTAAAATCAAGTTGATTGAAATGCAAAGTCCTTAAGTATAACATCAAAGTACGCAATCATGGACCAATATCATTTTAAAGGAATACTATTGAATTATACTATGTTTCTTTAAGGAACAAGTTTCAATTTTAGCCCAGTCCCTCATCTTAAATGCCAAGCACTCTCTTCTGAAGATCGTTAAAATTTTAGCATAAATTCCTTAGTCTTCCGTAATCTCCAATCATAGCACATCATGCAAGCCTGAAGAATGCATTTAAGCGATTAATTAGATTATCGAAGATTTCTACCACACCTGTGATGAATGAGTACGGGAATCCAAGATGAATATCACAGAAACTATGATTGAAGCATCATTTGAAGATAATAGAAAGCTAATTATATAAGATTATAATTGTGAAATTTAAATAATTCAATAGTTTAATCTAATGATTTCTTGCATCAATCATAAATGAAATCTACTTCAGTATAAGCATACTATTGTAAGAAAATTTATTAATAACGATTGCTTTTACATAAAGTATGCAAATTTTTGTTGGAGGCTTATATTCGAGGTAAATTTGGAAATAGGTTCCTTTGGAAATGAAGATTCTGTTGTAAAATTTCATTTATATTAAAAAGTACAATAGAATAAATTTTAAAAAATTAAAAAATTCTTCGTTTAAATAAATTTTTATCTTCTCGTACTGTTTGTTACTCTATGCCACAAAGAAATCCTAATGTTTCATATAGGTATGATTATAAATATTTTTTCATACAAGTATAATTTTATAATTTCAAATATTTCTTAGAGATAATTTTGATTAATTAGAAATATTTTTTTTTTATTTTCCAATAGCAAATATGTCTACCATTCTCTTTATGTTCCGATTAATTTTATTAGTTAATAAAGCAAATTCACATACTTCCCTTTCACTTATTTTGTCTCTCAAGGGACTCTTTCTACTATATATTTATGAAAAATATGAAATTTAAAAATCTTCCATAACGTAGAATTCATAAACTACAGATAAAATTTAGCAAATTCGGGAAAACACGTAGAATTAATTCTTATGCTTTCTAGAACTTATTCTATTATCGAATATATATATTTCTCTGTTTCTAATGATAATAGAATTCAGTTTAATTGAATAATTATTGCATTTTCTTGTCGTGAAAAAAATTGACAATTTGGTAAAAAATTTTTATAAAAAGTGAAATTTGTAGTTGGAGGAAACTCAAACTTCTTAATAAATTTTATGAACGATTTGAAAAAAAGCATTATATTAGAAACTAACAAGCATAACAACTTAGTGTTTAAACTCTTAAATTATTTTCAAGAGCAATTTTAGGAAAAAATTCCATTAGTGAAAAAAAAATTATTTTCTATATTTGATTTTAAACCAGTTAACTGTTAAAGGTTTGATTTATTCAAAAATCTCGTTTAATATCTAAACAAATCGATGTCCGACAGTTAAAATGTCAACTACTTAAAGCGCACAGTTTCTTATCCCTGGAAAACAATAAATCGAAAAAATAATCATATACCGCCATTGATTATAACTTCCAATAAATTATATTCAATAAAGATTAAAAAATGGAACTTTAAAAATAATCCTTTCAGTTTTATTCAGAAACATAAGTATCCAATAATTCATTTCAAAGCGAATTAGAAATTTTTTAAAAAATGAAACTAAAATCTAATATGACTTTATCCAAATTCAATAACTTTAACAAAACTCGTTTTTTCTGCGCGATATGTGATTTAATAACATTTCATATATATCTTAAATAATGTGTTAACTTGCCATGTAATAATTTTATAAAAATGCTAGAACGATAACTTGATGCTAATACTACAGGAAAATAAGTTTGTTAGGTAATTATAGTTAAATATATTTTTTTTCTAATTTTAATTAAAGGTTTTACTATTCATCAACTTTTTTCTGCGTATAGTTATCATTTCAATCTATTCACTTCAATTTAATATAAAATGCTGTAAATATTGAAATTTCATACCTATTTAGTATTTTCAGATTCAGTTTTTAAAAATATTCATTTATCATTCTAATATATTTTTTTTCATTTATTTTTCAGGGAAGACTAGAAATAAATTCCCCATGATTCCATTTATATTATTTATTGCAAATAGACATTTACCACATAAATTTCAGTATATTATGAGGTTTCCTTATTAGTCTGAAAGCTATTTATTATTTTGGTAAATATTCATTTTTGCCATATCTATCACACAATCATTTTTCCCATGCATTTGTTCTCGTATTTCTCTAAATATAATTAAAAGTAGGCTAATTTAATAGAAACAAGAATAATTAGTAACAAAAATAATACGTTTGTTTCCATACTAAAAACTATTCAAAGAAATTAAAGAAATTTCCCTAAAATGTTTTATGTACTACATATTTATCTTGTTTATTTTTTGTTTGTTTATTAATAATTTATTTACAAATTTCTCTGAAATAATTTCATGATTTAATAAAAAATTAAGTTTATGTTAGATATTATAACGCATTCTTAATGTCCTTTTTCAAAGCTTTTGTTAACTGCGTGTCTATAACAAAAATGCTAATAAAAATGCATCTTTTGTTTTCCAATTGACTAACATTTTTGACGAATTAATTCTCATGCACGAAAATTAAATTTGAATAATTAATATGGTGATTCTTTTAAAAATTCTATTGAACATTTAATTTCAGATTTATCTACTTGTTATAGGATATAACCTTATTAAGGAAATAAAAACATATATTTAATCTTGACAATGGTTGGGGCTTAATTAATGAAGAAATTTTTCTTGAGTACAGATGAATACATTTTATATAAAAAAAATAGATTGTACTTACTTTTCATCAGTACTTGTAATTTATTTTACATGATTAACTAGTAAAATCTTCAGCTTAACAAACTAACTAAAATATCAAACTGATAAAATCCTCCAATTCTCAATATCAAGAACTATTCTTAATTTGAAATGCATTAAATTCAAGCACCGTAGAAAGAAATTATTATAAGACGAATATTTTTATTCTGGAACATTTCCTTCTAACAACATTTTCAAAATGGAGCAAATAAATGTGCAACATATTAACGAAAAATGGATGATGCTTAAAATAGTAACAATGAAATAAAAAGCTAATCAATTGGAAATATGTAATCAAAATCGTTTTGCTTCTTACAAACAGTAAATTCCGATGGAAAAAAACTTTCAATTCTTTTATAAGCAGAATGTATGTATCATATGGTATTATTTTAAAAAATCTCCAGTAAATGTCATAAGACACATTCTCAGTAATAGCTCTTTAAATTTGTAGTTTCAGAGCCACCTTAATGTGAAGACTCTCTAAAAGCAAGTGATTAGAACTTTGTTTCGATTATATTTCTTAACATTTTGGTAATGTGTGTAACGAGATAATAATTTGATTTTATATTATTTAGGTTTACAAAAATTTATGAATTTTAATGAAATACTAAAAAAATTTTTTTTTTACTTTTCGTCGTGATCAAATAATTTCTATCAAAAGTTTAATACTAAATAGATTACATTTGATATATAACACAATTCACCACTTTGTGGATAAAACTTGAAATGTGAATTTAAATGTAAATATACATTAGTTTTTTTTTTTTTTTTTGTTTTTTGATAAAAATGAAAATGTAATGCATAAAATTTTATAAAAATGACTTTTTTCATTATTGTACCTATTTTAATAGAAACTTTTAAAAATGTATATGATGCATAATGCACAAATTTATAAATAAAGAATTCAAAAACTGTACTGTTTTGACACGAAACTATACATGTTCACGCTGCAAAAACTTTAGATTCAAAGAGCAGTTGTAGTCAATATTAAAAGAAGTACTTAAATATGAACCACCACAAAAAAGTTCTGAAAATTCAAATATCATTATGCTTAATTCAATTTCAATCGCTAATTTGCCATAAAAAATCTAATTAATTTTTCTTATTTAATTACTTTTAAATGAAAAATTGTCACCTGTCACATTGAATTATCTTATCATTTTAAATTCAAGTCTAATAATACAAATATGAACGAAACTCCTAAATTTTCTTTCTTCTAGTATATTTATTTTAATTAATACTATTTAATTTAAGTTAGATTGAAAATATTTAAATGTAAGAATATTTGACTTTAATTTCAAATGTTTTTTTCATTTATGTCTTTTCATGTTAATTCTGTATTTAGGAAAGCATGTGGAAAAAATCAAGCTTTGAATAGTTATAAAATCATGAGACTAAGTACGAAATTTTTAGAAAAAACTGTTTTTTTTTTTTAATTTGTAACGACAGATTAGAGTAATCAGAATAACATTAAAATGAGTATAAAGAACAAATGTAACAAAAACGAGATAAAATAAAATTGAAAATGAAGAAGGTCTATAAATCATTTATCTTATGTTATCTTATGCAGAAATCCCTACTATCTTTCCCACAAGTGCCTAGAGTTCAATGCAGGGGAATGACTCAAATAATGCCAAAATTGTAGATCATATGTATATATATATGTGTGTATGTATATATACATACATATATATATATACATATATATATATACATATATGTAATACATATATAATATATATATATATATATATATAATACATATATATATATATATATATATATATATATATATATGCTTTAACGTTCAAAAGGTTTATCAAAACTTCCATTAATTAGCCACATCCAAAACAATCTATTATTGATCAAAATTAACTTTTAAAATATCTTTATCACTATATTTTTAAACTCCCAATCTTTTTAAAAATTAGCATAACTGAAATTTGGACATATGTTTGGGGAATTCATGACTTCGAGAGTTTAGTTTTCCTCATTAAATCTATTTGATGATCTGCAGAAGAGAGTTGATCATATATTTTCTCAAAATTAACTTCGATCTACAAAACTTATTAATTAAATATTTGGAAAAGTTATCAAAAATTCTTTCCATGGCTAATGAAGTGAAATATTGACGGAAAAATAAGCTTCTTAAATTCAGTTTCATTGGTAGTGTTAATACTATTGGCATTGTTTGGAAACTTTTACGAAGTTAGAAAAGCACCAATCACGTAATTAAAAATTATGTAAAAATTTTTATAACTGTTAGAGTTAAATGATTGGTTGAGCACTTCGGATAATAAAGATAGACAAATAGAAGAAAATTCTCCCAACTAACACTTCAGTTGAAACTAGGTGCATTAACAGTGGCCTCAGAAAATATTTTTAAAAATGATTCCTATGAAACGATTTTTCCTTCGTTTTGCTTATTAATATTTTTAAACAATACATCGATTAGCTGTTTTTATTGCAATCAAAATTTAAATTATTGTGGTTTGTTTCTTTTTTATAAATTAGTATTATGTCTTTATTATGTATTTTTCCAAAGTATACTAGCATGAACAGAATCTGTATAAGAACAGTTTGTGTATGAAATGTATATATTTTATGACTGTAAAATTAATCAAATTTAAATATCATTTAAAAATGATTTAACTTCTAGTTGTTAACTACTGTCCTATAATACTTTCTTATATTTTCCCAAATATTTATGAATTGATATTCGAATCTTAATTTTATTAAAAGTAAAGAAGAAAATGTTTACCATAAGACTTAGAAAAATTACAAAGCATAATAATATTAGTTCTTAAAATTTATAAATCGTATTTTAAAAATCAAGGAAGCCGTTTGGAAAACATTGTTTTAAAAAAGTTTATGTTAATATAAAGTATTTCGAGGTAATAAAATACACAAAAAAATACGTCACACTTCTATCTTACAGAATCACGAAGAACTGTATTAGTTACACTTTAAAAATTATTCATATTTCTTTTGATTTTTTATTGTGAAACTTTAAAAGATTATTTTCTTTAAAAAAGTATTTAATGAACAAATTTTAAAATATTAAAATGGTATTTTTTTATTATAAACATAAGAAATATTCTTCTTAAAAGTATCATCGGGAGAGACAATGAAAATTAATTCTTCATTTAAATACAATAATAATTTTTTGATGATTTTTCCTCCTTTTCATTTTATCATAAAAATTGCAAATATATATATATATATATATATATATATATATATATATATATATATATATATATAATTTAAAAAAAACCCCAGAAAAATCACTTTAGAGCATAAAAATATTTCCTCTTTTAATTAATTAATTTCAACCTATCATATAAACTTCCAAGTTCTTTTAAATTATTAAATTTAATCATTAAAAAGGAAAAATGTTTAAAGTAAAGAGTGTGAGAAGCCAAATTCAACTAAAAAAAACAGTAAAATTAAATTTAATTAAATAAATTCGTAGTCATTCAAAGATCTTAAATTATTCTTTTAACAACCCGAACATTTCTTCAACTGCCTGAAGAAATATCAATAATTCTACTTGAAGTGTCATTCAATTAGTTATCTTTATTCAAAAAACTTGTTTAATTATAACTTTTTCATTTAAAAGGAGAAAAGTGCCCTCGGTGGCATGAACTGAAATATTGTATAGTAAATATTTTTATCCAAAGTTTGCAATTTTTCAGAATCAATGTATTATAAATTAAATTTAGATTATTATTATAAATCTATGATTAATGCTACTATTTCCTTATAATGAGCATAAATGTTTTTGTTAAGTTCAAACCAATTGTATTTCAAAATATCTATATTACATTGAAAAAATACAATTTTAAACAGTGAACACATTATCATAGCTGCTTATTCTTTGTATCAGCATATCATTGATATAAAGGAAAAGAAGTCTTTAATTTTTAATTTCCTTTTCCGGAAATGGCATCATAATAAAAGCTATTCAAACTATGGTATCAAACAGTACCATACATTCAATACATACATTAATATGTATTTGCATTGCAATACATTCATTAATATATAATTAGGCAAAAGTAATTAAACAAGAAAAAACTGTAAGTTTTAAAAAGAAATATATTCTTTATGTATTTTTGTGAAAAAAATGGAACGGCCATTTAAATCCAATTAGCATTTTTGAAAAGGACATCACCTTGATTTAGTCAATGCATCGTCCACAATTTTGGAAATGTTATCTTTATTCGATTAACATGTTAGAAAATAATTTCATTCATGTGCAATCATTTGAAGGATAAAATTTTTCAGCAATTGAAGTAAAAAACATGGGAGTACTAAATTGAATATGATTTTCCGTTTAGTTAATATTCATGAAATTTTAAGGATTGATTGGATAAGATTATAAATAATAACAGATAACCGTTAGAAAGGATCATTAACGCTAGTATTATGCTATGATAATTAATTATGTTACCTTCGAAAATTGAGTTAAACAATAAATCATCGCTACTTGCTTACAAAAGATCACGAACAATTACTAGATCTTTTAAGATCTAGTACATAATCACCAGTTAAAATCTTCATCAAATTATATGAAATCTAATTGTTTTTATAAAAGAAATGTGCAATGTTTCCTAAATTCAACACCTCACTTTTTGAAATCATTGAAATGAGTTGTAAAGGTACCAATTCTGCTTTAATACAGTTTTAAAATTTTCTGTGGAACAGGGAAAAAGTTCAAAGGTTAAAGACATTTATTTCAAATAATCGAAATCAGAAATTCTTTTGAGTTTTATGTTGAGTACAAAAAAAATTTTAATTTATATAAAAAAATTTAAATCATAAAATATTCATATACTTTTAAATATGTCTGTATTTTGAGTGTATCTTAGAATTATATACAACTCATCTTCATGTAATATAAACCAACTAATTCATTTAATTTATTCTATTTTAATATCCTACAATCGTAGGATATTAACCCAATATTATGCAGTTTACTTAATTATCATAGTAAGCCGAATAACATACTCTTCCAAGATCTTCCGAAAAAAAAAATGAAACTTTCTTAAAATTATCAATGAATCTCTCACTAAACGTATACTTTCAACCGCAAAGAAATTTTTAAATACCACATATCAATATTTATTATCCTGAAATTTTGTTTTTGAAAAATTTTTAGTATTTTTGTAGTATTTCTTATTTTACCATTTCAAGAAAATATGTAGGTAATAGACCATCGTAATGTGAAAATAAATAATAAACATGAAATATTTTGAACAATCTTTAACTTCGACGAATGTCCAAGCTCGAAATTGAAATTCGTCCTCAATCTTTCATTATTTTGTATAGTTTATTTCATTGTTCTATGATATCTTTTTGCCCTTGAGAGCTAATTTAAGAAAATATATAGTTTAAATTTCATTCCACATTTACATAAATATCCACTCCCAAAAGTGAAACATTCCTATTTCTGAATTGAGAACCAAAACACTAATTCAAAGTATTACTCAGTTAAAATTGAGAATGGAATCTGTCCTTGTTTCAAAATAAATTCTGTTTCATCATTCACTATTTCTGAGTTTTCCTGTGGGATTTTATTATGAAAAGTCTTAAAAATAAGAATGTATTACAGATATAGATAGTTCAGAAGGAAATATCAATAATTGTCACATGGAATTTAAGTCGGAATATTTTTTAAGAATTTCCGGGTCATTTTTTACATACCGGGAAATTCTAAAACTTGGTTTTATTGCATATAGTTTTTAATACTTTTGTTAAAAAGAATGAATGATATGGAAAATAATTTTCAAATAGATTCTATTAATGTCGTTCCCGTGTAGCGGTAAAAAAACTAATAATAAACAAAGTCTTAAATGTTTCGAAAATTAATCAATATTAAATGAAATTAGACAAAATTTATTATTTTAAGGAACATTATACCTATAAAACGTAAAAAATGATTTTTCCGTACTATTATTATAGTTTCCAGTCAATCTTAAACTTAATTTAATCAATAATAATGATGCAATGTAAGGAGGACGTAATCTTCTGCCTACACAAAAAACTTTGTAAATATCTTTTTCAAATCATTCATTATGAATCTAGTTGAAAAAATCATTTTTATTGCTTTGATAGAACTATCCATATTCTTTCGAATTCGTTGATTCAATAATTCACATCCTCAAAAATTATCATAGTAACAACTCTAGTGTAATAGTGATATCACAATGTTTTAACAACATTCATTTAGGAAAACTTCTTGTTTCCTTACGATTGACTACACGTGGATTAATAGGAAAATTAAATCATGCGGGAAAAATTATATTCAAATTGTTAAAATTTGAGCTTTTTTAAACATAAACTCCAGTAAAAATGAGAGGGCTGTTTCAACAAAATTATATACTAGCAATATCATCAAAATTCTTTTTACTGTCAGAAAAACTTGAACACTGAAAAACTTAATAAATTTCATAATAAATTTAAGTTAACATTTAAAATTATTTTTTTAATTATTAATAATACAAATATATCAGCTTTATGTGAAAATAAATACATTTCTACATAATGTTATAAATTTATAAATTATATTCTCTTTTTGTAAACAGAAAATTTATGAAAAACATTTAGATGCTAAAGATGTACATGCATTAAACTATTGCTATTTCGGCTTGATATATTAATCCTCAAATATCAATTTTAATCTATGCATAAATTATAAACATAAAATTAAAAACTATTTACGGTCATTTAAGTAAGCATGAAAATTTTCATATAAATAAAGGGGGTTTTGAATCTCGTTGAAAACCATGAGTCAATCAGAAACTGATATTATGAATTTTTTTTCGTATTTTAAGTACAATAATATAAATAGAATATCGAAACTGATAAAATGATGATTTTGATTTTGCGCTTTAACAACATAAGAATCACATAATACATCTTGCTGCTCATAAGCATGTACACTTGCTGGCGAGATTTAATTTTATAGACACATTAATCAACTTAATCTAATTATAATAATATTTATCATATTTACATTTATGATACTGAATAACTCTTTCCTAGATATTGTCCCTAGACAATATCATAAAAATTGAAGATATTTCATTCATAAATCCTTATTTTACAATATTATGTAATATTAATTTGTAGAAAAAAAATCTGGTATATTTATGAGGACTGAGATTAAAAACTAATATTCTCCAATGTATTTTATTAAAGCATACAATTTTTATTTTGAAATATTATAATATTAATCTTGCAAATTTATAGTATGACGTATATAATTTTATCTTATCTAAAAATAATTATACTGAAATTACTAATAGTAATTTTTTTTAAACTTCAAATATTCAGCTCCTTTTCAAGCACTATATTTGATTCACATTATTACTTCATCGATGTACTTGTTATTATAAATGTAAAAAGAAATAACGTGATCTCTCTTGTCTCATTAGAAAAATACTTCGGTGTATAGACCATGGGTGATACATATTCAAATAATTACTACAGTTATTAAATTACACTTTGTGCTTTGTATTTTTAATTTAATAAACATTTTATCTTTTTTCATAAAGTAATAAGGTATGTGAATTCAAAGATTATTTTCATTTCATCTTGTGCTAAAATAAACATACCTTTAAAAATATCTGCTTCTCATAGGAAAGTTGAAATATGCAAAAATATGATAAAAATAAATATTTATGATACATTAGCATTTTCTTAAGACAAACTACTAACTCATTAGGCAGGAAAGAGATTGCTACTTTCTAATCTCTAGAGAGGTTCACCAGAGGCAATGCGCTTTAAAATCGCATCTATCTTCCGGCAACGGTACTAATGAGCGCGATAATTTAGAAAATTAACAGAGATTAACTACTTCTTTATCAAGAAATGAAAGCTTAGTGGGTTTTCCATGTAGTGGCCCCTTTTACATCTACATTTAGTTCTTTGTGAATAAAGGAAAATAATGAGGTCATTTTGTTAATTAGTACACAGTTCATTCTTTTTGAATATTTTATAATTTGTCAATTTTGAGAGTTTATTTTAATTTTTATGAGAAAGCTGCAGTTTATTTTTTAATTTGTTGTTCATGCGTGCATTATTAAAATTTTCAAATAATTTCACGAGTATCAATATGTAGTGTATATTATCTCGTTGATTTTTATATATAAAAACAAAAATGAATTACCTATTAAATCATATATGAAAATTAATAAGTATTAAAACCTTTAAATCTCTGAATTTTTCAAGAGTGAAAGTTTATTTGGAAATGATCGAATTTATTTAAATGCTATCAAATCAAAAAAATAATTGCAGCATTTTTATATCATGAATATTTTTACAAACCTTTTTTGTCGAGATATTTTTATAATTGTTCTTAATATTAAAGTAATAATATATAAAATGATAGAATAAAGTATAAAATTATAGAAAAAGTAATGATATATAAAATAATAGACAATAACTTATAAAAGGATAGAAAAATATTTTTCCTAAAGATTTCTTATTAAAACAAGACAAAATAAATTGGAAATCAAACTTTAAGTTTTAATATTTTATAGGACGATTTTGTAAAATTAAAATTACTGTAATTTTAAATTTAGTGTAATTTTACTTCTAAAAATAAATTTTTATAAACATGAGTTACTTTACTTTTATATCTGCAGTTTTCTTAAATTTCCGATTTTCTCAGTTTTCTATAATCAGTTTCCTTAGTTTTACTTAAGTTTTTAAAAATATTTTCAGTTATTTTAATTTTTTTTTAAGTAATTTTCCAGAAATTGCCTTAGTAATTTATTTTCCTTTTATTAGTTTTATATCATATTAGAATTGTTTTAAGGAAACGTGTTTTTTATTTTAAAGTAACCTAATATATATAAATGATTTAAATCGTTCATTTTTATTTTAAATATTTATTTTACCTGATAGTCCCCTGTATTTATACAGAAATTTTATTCATATTATTTTAAATAATCAAATTTGAATAAGAATGATATCAATTGATAGAATACAAAAGGCATTCCTAATTTTAAAACTTTTAATAATGGTGTTTCTTTATTCTTATTCGAATACAGTTACAATTCTTTTTCCTCAACCATTCCAATTATTCTTTCAGTATCACATAGAATCTTTTTCTTCCTTTTCGTCTACCAATCTTGTATTCAATTGAAAGTAATGGAAGACAAGACATTTAATAAATAATTGTCTCCGTAGTGGTTCTTTTCTAACGATTCTTCGATAGAATGAATCCTGAGTTTGCAATGATAAGAGGAAAGATCTAGAAGTTTATGTTTATATATTACACCATTTCTATTAATTAGAATTGTTCGAATGATATTTTACAGGTTTTTACTTATTCATAAATATAGTTAAAGAAGGTTGTAAAATTTACATCATATTAAATAATATGAGGCAATATTTTTGATGAATACTATATATTTTTGTATTCTTCTTCTAGTTAAAATATGAATTTTACCCAAGCAATAGCAAATAACTTTAAATTTAAGAACAGTTTTCGATTTCATAGAAATTGCAATGAAGGATATATGATATACAAGATGTATGATATTTTTTTATTTATATATGCTCTTATTTTATAACGAAATTAAAGCGAAATTGTGAATAATTCAAAACTCACAATTTCGCTTTTTTAAGTTTCTGAGTTAGTCATGAGATTATGAAAAAGTATTAAATTGAGTAGTGGTATATTTTTTACACAACTATGTAATTATGCGTTCCCGAAAGGTAGTATTGCTCCATGTTCTTCTAAAAACAAATTAAGCATTTCATAAAACCAAAAAAATAATTTTTCATGAATTAATTAGCATAGACTTTCTCATGATCAAAAGTATGTTCTGCCATTTCATCCGTTAAATGGTATGAAGGAAGTATAATAACAGCAAAAGTACTTTAATTGGATATATCTGAGAAATTTTCTTGGAAATAAATCTTCATAATTAAATTTATATCCGTTTTTCATTTCTTGGTAATACATTTTTGTTGATAAAACAGCAAGATCAAGATGATTACCGATTTCAAGAAAGATTAAAAATAAGATAAAAATTAGAAAGCAACAGAAAATTTATCTCTTTGTATTATTTACTTTTCATATCCTTCTTGGCTTATTCAACTACATGGACTGAAAAGTTCAAATTTTTAATTTTTTTTCATTGTAACTTCTAAACTATTATCCAGAGTTGCAAAATAAGCTACTCTATAGGCAATGGAAATTAAAAAGTATGTTTGTTGGAACATTTTAGCAATTTAATGAAGAGAAAAGAAAATATGTCTTTTATGTTAGACTTTTGGAAGTAAAAATATCATATTGCTAAACTATAATCGGGTCAATTAAATATATTAATTATAAAGGTTGCGAGTTTTTCAATAATATGCATTAAAGGTTAAAAGAAAAATAAAACGCACAAATCATCTCTGTTGAAAAATCATAAACTACTGCACGTAAAATTATTAATTCATTTTAAACATGAAAATAATGCAATCGCTAAAGCTTGCCCGAAATCTCATTTTACTGAAATAAATATAATAAAATATGATTAGTAGATAAATTTAATCACATTAATTTTTAAAAAAATTTTAATTCAAATCTTAAGAATAGCTTCATTTATAACATGCAAAAACAAATGAAATCCTATAAACCTGATTTCTTAAGCAGGATATTTTCCAATCATAAAAGATTCTTAAGCAAAATATTTTTATCGAACATTATCAAATAGTTTTCAGGATTTATTTTTCTTAGGTAATTTCAGATTAACGCAAGATCTTTTAGTTAATATGAAGACTATAAAATAGATTATAAACCATAAACGAAACACAAAGACTTTCCTTATTCAACAAAATCCTTCTATGGATTTTTAAGTATAGATATTTAGAAGACAGACAATGTAATTTAGCACGTGCATTGATTTAAGTAGACAATATTTGTTACCACTATATAATTGACGGAAAACTAATGGAAGGATTAAAAATTTCTGTTCAGTTTACAATATAATGATTGAAAACTGGTTTAATTAAGATGTGTATGCACTGTTATATCTATAATCAAAGTTGTTAAATCTAAGTGAATAACACATCCTTTTTCAAACCAGAAATAATTGCGTTATATACGGGTCTCTGTATCCCAAGATTATTCTTAATGTTTAGCTATACATTTTTATAACTGCATATTGGGTATTAGATGATTATCATTATATGCTGTCCCCATTCTTCCCTAACAAAATTAAATGGTATCCAAATAAACTCATCACTATAAAGCATGATTAAGTTATTTAAGATGGTTAAATTTTTATTTGAAAATAATAGAAAAATAATGCAAAAAATCGAAGAATTTGTTGCTGTTAGTTAAAGTATTTTGAACACTTTATTGTTTCAGAATTGAAAAACTACTGTAAATTAGATAAATAATGTTTATAATTGGCATTTAAGAAAAAAAGTTATTCAAAAAACATCACTTGTAACTAAGATGAATTGTTAATAATGAATAAGAATATGACCACCCATTAGTAAAATTGTTGCTGATTTGAATGAAAATCACTCGTCTTGTGTGTATGAAAACTTATGAAAATAAACAAAAATGAAACTAATACAAAAATTTACATAATGATATATATGATTAATTTAAACTGCCAGCACTGAAATAAAATTAAGAGATGACTGACTGGTTTAATTAGCATAATATGTAGATTTGCTATTTTATCAGTGGAAGTAGAACATTTCATTTAGTAAATTTTCCTTTGATAAACTCCATAATTTTGATTGAAATGATGCATGAAAAATGGAGTGTTAATCACGACTATGCAATGCACAATTTTTATCTATTGCATCAATTTTTAAATGCTTCTGAATAATATACGGGTTTTTTTATAAGCACTTATTTTCTTTTAACAACAATGTTGATATAGATTAGAGGGAATAGTTTAACAAAAGAAAATTGCGTATCAACAACTCAAACCCTCAAGTAATTAAACAAAACTCCATTTATTATACTATCTATTGATTCAATAAATATTATGATATATATTATGCAGAAAACAAAAGTGCTTTTTACTTACATATCTAAGTCACTAAACAAGTACGAAAAACGCTTTAAACAAAAGAAATGTTTTTCATAAAGCTCTCTTGTGTGTATAAAGTATTTTGAGACGAATGGTAAAAACAGTTAGTCTAGCATTTAAAGTTAAGCAAAAAACAGTAATCTTAAATTTAATATTACTAAAATGAGTTTTTCAAAATTAATAGCTCATTAATAATGTTTTAATGATAAAATGGCAAACACTAGTTTTTCTTTAAGCTTTGTAGATATAAAACTGACAATCTGATCTGAAACTTTGTTTTTAAAAAAAAACATTTGTGTTTTATATTTTATAAAGCATTTTCAAATAGCTGTATGAAAGAAAATTATTTAGAAGAAATTAAAAAGTATTTTTTCATAAATTTAAAAAGATCTCGTATAATTAATGTCTATAATCCAGTGTTTATATTTAATTGTAATATAAACTATAGCAATATTTGAGAAAAGAAGCATACAGTAAAAACTTTTACTTACTATTAAAATGTTATATTTATTTTAAAAAAAATTATTGATATTTGTATATAAAACCCAAAATTAAAAGGAATGTAATGTGAAGATCATGAAAGTTCATATAAATTTTAATAATTAAATTAATATATAAACATTGAGTGTTGATGACAGTATTTACTTATATATTTTACTGTACGTATGCTGTCAAAACTTTGCGTCAATACTTTTACTATTTTCTTAAAGTCAAAATATCATTAAATTTCTACTTTGACTATTTTTTTGTGATTTTCTATGCACTGAATTTAAACTAAGGGGAAATTTTGAGTCTAAATTATATTAAATGATCTCTGAATACCACATTGATGACAAAATTTTCATTTAGCGGTTGTAAAGCAGAAAAAAGTCATAAACATCAAACAAAGTTAATTTCAGCTCCTATAAATCTCATAAATCATCATTTATTCAGTTTTAGTTTTTCAAATAATTTTTATTTATAATTGTAATTTGAAGGTTTGAAAGGGGAAAAATGAATTATAAAAACTTGAAAGAAAAAATTATGTTTGCGAAAGATAATTACTTCGTTCTACTTAGATGTATCTGAATTTACAAGATTTAAAAAAAGTCAGTTTGTACGTCTTTTGTTGCAAAAAATAATTTTTAAGTATAAAAAATATTAGGCAAAATATTCATACAGATTGTGAATTAATTTTATGCTAAATTGATCAAAATTTTCATATAAGCATTTCCGGTAATAAAAAGTAATGAAGTTCTCTAAATAAAAAATATTTTTAAAAAATGAATGCTTAAATGATGAAAAGAAATTGCATTATTTAGGGATATGCTCATCGTGAAATAAAACTTAAAATATTTTTAGAATAAGTGCTACTATATATATATATATATATAACATAAATACTAACATATAATATATCTATCTGGCATAACCCAAATTTCAAAATGTATGTGTATGATTTTATATTGAGATCCTCATTTATTGACTAAATAGTTATGCTTTTGGAGGCGAAAATGCTATAATTTTGTTGTAAATAATATGAAATGATAAAATCTGCTTTGAAAATAAGATGCTAAATTTGTTACCGTTATGCTTTTAGTTTAAATGGAAACTACTATAAAAGAGAATGAAAGTTTTGTTGATAAATTTTTATGATGATGTTACTATCAATTCTTAAAATTTTATACTCTTGAATATAATAGATGTAGGTGGAAAGTATATAAAAAATTCAGATAGAACACGCAAACATATATTACTAAAAATTAAAGAGTAAAATAAAATGAAAATGATATAAGCCAAACTCTTTTTTACTTACAGCATAATTTAAAAGCGAGTCAATAACACAGTCTATTTTATATGTCAAATTCAAGGAGTTAATGTAGACTATATTAACATTAAACATTAATTACTTAATCATAAAAAATTTTTAATTACAAGTATAAAAATTTTGCAATTTATTTATTTTCTTAATTGTTTAACAAGAAAATAAATAAATACCAACTCTCTTGAAGTCCTTCCATATATATTAGAAATTCTTTTAGTTTTTGTATTGATTTATCAGAAAATCGAAGAATACGTTTTTTATCGAATCACTGACACAATCTCTTATCTATCTTGGAGTTAAAAGTTTTTTTCTTCATTGAAAGGTTTCTTCTGATTTTGTTTTCTTTTTTTTTGTGACAGAGCAAAGTGCTAATGATTTATCAGCTTTTTTTTCTCTATCTGTAAACATCTTTCTATTTATTCCACCTATTTTTTACAGCAGCCACACTTTTCAATTGTTGGCAATTGTAATTTTTCTATTAGGAGTTATCAAAAAGAATAGAATGAATTCTAAACTATTTTTTTTATTTAAGTTTAAGATAAATATTAAAAATTAGCATTTTCCAATTATTGATTATTGTAATTTAACATTCAGAACTTTTGAAGACTAGTGACACCAATATTATACAACTTATTTTAAAATATGAAGTTAAAAATCATGAGTAAAACAAACTGTATTTAAAATTACTAAGACATTAAAATCTTTCACATATATAAGAGAATTAAGTAAGTCAGGACTTTAAATTGTTATATTTACATATATGCTTTAAAAATGCTAAAAATTAAAATACAATATATTTATCAAATTAAAACTTTTACTTCTTACTTTTAATTATATTTATATGATTGTAAATATTAATGTATACGGTGGGATTATAGGGTTGTGAAATTTTCAAGTTTACGGATTTATATTATTTAGATGTTAATTATCTGTAAGTAATCTAATCATAAATTTAATTTGTCAGAAATTTTTAATCAAAAAGCATTATAACTGATTTCCAATTAATATATTTTACTATCACGTTTAGTACCATGTCTAATTAGGAAACTTTATTATTATGCTACGCAATATTAAAGGAAATGGCTTGCATTACTTTGGAAAAATCTAAATCAATTTGAGTTGGCAACATATTGTATTATGTTTATTTTGCTATGAAACCAATTTTTCTAGAGAAAATTTGAGCTTAGAAAGTTTTGAAATTCATGGTCCATTCAAATTGCCCAAAAACAAAGAAAATAACATGCTATTTTTGCTAAATTCATTTCACTATGGGCTATATCAAAATGCTCTTTTCTCTATTGAACTTAAATCTCAGTAATTGACTATTTCTATGTAATTTTAACAAAAGTAAACATTTCAGTCATTCTATTGACTGATCTATGAACTTTCAATTTCAATACGATATATGAATAAAGAATATATATATCAATAACAACAAAAGGTTTTTTTTTTTTAGTTTTTATCAATTTACATGCAATAAAATGACCGGTAACTCAAATATATTCTACCCAGAAGACATAACAAACTTTCATCATATAAAATGCTCAGTTTTATTAATAAAACTAACAAGTATAAAAACATTAATGGTAATTGAAGCATGTAATTTAATATCAGAAATAAAATACAAGAAAGCACAATTTTGTATTAAAAAAAGGAACATAATTTCTTATATTTCCAATTTTTAATTGCCTTGCCCAGAAAACATTTTCAAGTCTTTATAAAAGTCTAAGTTAAAAATTTGTGTAACAACACGTCAATTCTATGAAATTTTTTAACATTTTAAACATTTTTTTAAATTTTTAAGTTTGAATTAAATATTTGCATTGTTATAAAAATAAAAATGTAGAAAACATTAAAGCTAATACTCTCTTACTTTTTAAATCAACTTTAAAGAATTTTTTTTTAATTAAAAAAACTAGTGAGCAAAAATTTTATTCCAATTTTTATTAAAACAGTAATCATTTTACTATCATAAGCACATAATGTAATAACACCTCTTTTATTGAAATGCTAACGAAATTAATTCATATAAAAGTAAATAATTATGGTTTAAGAGGAATAAATCTTGCGTCATGAAGATATCACGAAAGTATGCATTATTTTTGTCTTTTTTTATTCTATCATTCATGTCATTAAACCATAATATTTATTCTCTCTTTTATTTTTATATTATTCTATCAATTATTTAAATAGGTATTTTAATTTTTTTATGAAACTTTTTCTATTTTTATAGTTTATTAAAGGAAATATCTTATTTTTTCCTTTAATTATATCATTTTTCCCTCATTTTCATAAATTAAAAATTGTTTTAAATATTGTTTTAATAAATTCTACTTAAATAATTGTACCTTTCTTAATTGTACTTTTTTTATTAAATTCTCAATTAAAGATTATTTTTTATTGTTTTGTTATTTTTGTCTCTGGCACAAGTATTAATAAATATATTAAAAATTATTTCCTCCATAATTAAAATATATCTGATATTTTTATTAATTATCGACAACATAGTATGTTGTGTATTTGGATTATTGGAAAACATCTTAATAATATACCATGAATTTTTCATGAATTTGCATATAAGCAAGGCATATAATGAAAACGTAGATCCATTATTCAAGTCATTGAAAAAATTATTTCATTTACAATTTTAATATAGCAGACACAATCTCCTTAATTATCTATAATATTACGTATCATTTTTTTGTAAGTGAAATAGTCCTTATAATATCCCATGTATATTCATGAATAAATAGAAACGCAAACAATCTCATGAAAAAGTTGGGGAAGTACTTTAATTTACTCTTCACGAAAAGAATCGTAGATTAAAGAGCCATCAACACTCTCATAATATCATACAACATACTAAACTATTCGTGGAATATTTTAACAAGGATGGCGCGACCTCATAAGCCATATAAAAAGTAATAAAATGATCTTCCAATATCAAAAAAGACCTCCCACCGCGTAAGGAGACAATATTGATCCATAGAATGACTACTTTTTGATATAGTACATTACATTTTTTTTTTGTCGTTTTTTGTTATGTGACGAGATAAAAATGGCTTAGAAAAATGTATCCTGTATTTATGAAATATTGATTTAGTTGTAAAAATTGATAAAAATGCTCTGTCTTTATGAGTTATTGATTCTGATTAAAAAGTCAAAAAAAATTATATGTTTTGGGTGCAATTTTTGTGAGCTGGTTCGCAGTTCTTATATCATTAGAATAAGAATGCAGTAATTGTATATAAATTGTGTACATGTTACCAAATAAATTTATTCTTTTTCTTCAATCATTGTTTTGAGTTATATGCTTTGACTCTAATCTCATTGATTTTCAATAAAACTAAGCATAAAATTATGTTACTTAAAACTTCCTTCTTAAAATAATTCAGTATAATGTAAGAAAAATTATATAACAATGATATGCATAACGTAAACAATTTAGAACTATTAATTAAAATTATTATTAATTCTACTCAACAAAAGAAGAATTAAATAATTTAAAGCAATTCTAAGTCTTAAATTCTTCAATTATTTAAAAATATATTGCTTTCAAAGCTTTCTCGACTTATTTTTAATCATTTTAATTATAATAATTGAATAGTAGAAATCACAATCTAGCTAGTTTTGTTTTTACTTTAATTTAACATTATAGCTCAGTGTTGAATTTTAATCCAGTACTATATACCTTTATACTCTAAAGTAAAATTTTGATAGATATATATTCATAAGTCTGGATAAAGCTTTTCAAATATTTCTCGTAAGTAATTACATTTTTCTGAGAAAATGTTTTACATCAACATTATATTTTGCTTCATCATCCACTTAAATTTCTTCTCTCTTCGCATCAACATTTCAATCTTGTAGGAACAGCAATGCAGTCTAAGGTGACAGTTTTCATTATCTCAAATCTTATTTAAAATGACATCTACTCATATATTAAAGTTTTCAAAGCTTTTTTTAATGACTGCTTATTTCATAAGCTGGAAAGTCAATTAGAATTTTTATATTTTAAAGGGTTATTTTAGCCTTTTTCCAAAATATTTTCAATACTATACTTTCATTTACATTTTAAGTAAATTCCACTTCAGTTGTAGTTTAGTAAATACTCATTTTAACACAAAAGAAATTATAATAAAAGTATTTATATATAACAAGTTTCTCAAGAACTATAAATTAATTTTTTGTTTCTCAATAAAATTGCATATTAAAATCATTATTTTACAATAAATTTAAAGTGTAAAAGATATTATTGCCTCAATTTTTTAAATTAGTTTTCCCTATAATACATATGTAAATCTAAGAAGAAAGATACAAGATATATAGATCTGAAATAATTTGTACAGCATTTTTTATAAGTAAAGTTTAAATACATCTGATTCCAACTTTTAAAATTAATTATTCGGTAATGATGTTGAGAGCAATTTTTTTGTGCGTGGTATTTTAAAATATGAGATTATACTTTTTCTTTTTTCCAATAACAATTTACAATTTTTTCAGTATTTCTGTTAACATATATTAATTAATGTATTTTAATTGTTTATGATAATTAATTTATCGTATTTAATTAAATTATGATTGGTTTTCTTAGTTCATTTGTTATTGTTTGGCTACAGAACTTATTTGATCGAGACCTTTCATTGTTTGGGATAATTGATTAAATACAGTTTAATAGGATAAATGTTGATACGATTAATTTACAAATACTTTGTATTCTATAAAATCTAAAAAATAAATACATTTCCTCTTATTGTTATCTAAATTGAGGATTAAGTAAAGACATTTCACTTTCTGCTTTTTAAAAAAGCAATAAAGGTGCAAAAACAGCTTTATATGATAAATATAAAATGCTTCTATTTCTAAAAAATAATCATTGATTTTTAGAATTTCATGATCATTACAATTAACTGCTAAATTCTACAGTTATCTTATAAGACAAGAATAGGATTTCTCAATCGATAAGATTATGAATATATCCCATCTATTAAGCAAAATGTTAACAATAAATTTAGTTTCTTGCAATTTAGAAGAAAAAAATGTCTTTTCCACTTCTGATTGTTCCCTTTTATATGTCCTTATTTAACTTTAACATTACTCATAATCGTAAGATATGTGAAAGAGACAGAGTTTAATCAGTCCATAGAATATTATTAGTTGATATCAGATTGTCTTTATTTATCCATGCTTATTTTAATCCCTTCCTTCGCTAGAATACTTGAACAAACTACATGCAACATTCTTAAAAGCAGATTGTAGACGGAAATAGTTTTGTAAAAATGGAAAGCTAAGTATATTTTAAATGATTTATCCTTACTGTTGAATAAAACATAATCAACTGTCAAACAATTCCATGAACAATGTTGGATTTATACTCATAAAAACTATTCATTTATTTTTAAAAATGGTTAAAGTTCAACAGCAATATATTTTACTAAACTGTTGTTGAAATTATAATATTGTAAATTAAAACAATCCAACAGGAAACTTTAGCATATTTTTTTTTTCCTTTTTTAATCCAACAATAAAGGAAATATATTTCCTTGTTGGAAAATTTATACTAAATATCTTACATATAATACTAGCATTCCATTTCCATTTCTGACTGTACAATTCCGAGCATATTTAGCGCTTTCCTCCATCGCTACATTCAAGAGAAAATGAACACATTTCAGCTTGAAATGAAACTTGAGTCCCTTCCGAATACTTCGGAATCGGAACACGCCGCCGGCATAATTCCCCGTCTTTCCACTGGGGAGATCCACGCGTGATCAGGAATTCGAATCGAGATTGTGTCAAAACGAAGAGACTTACAATCAACAGCTTTCGGAGAACGATGTACGTGACTTTTATACAATGTGAAGGCCGACACTATAGTCTGTCGCTATGAAATTTGAAAAGTTGTTTAGATACAGAAATAGTAGAATGATGGACAGATTTCTTCTCAAAATAAATTTTAAATCTTTTGTCACTTAAAATTGAACTGCGGCAGAAAATTTCAAATGGATGAAAAAAAAAGAATATTTTATGTTTTAAGAGCATGAAACGTTGTCATTGGAAAATAAGAGATGGCATACGAATTTCACATTATTGAATTTTAATATGATTAATGACAACTGCGTTATTGCTAGATTTTCGAAAAAAATTGTAATTTAAAAGAAAGTTTGTATGTAATACATAAAATTAATTGAATTTAATGAAAGGTAAAAGTTTTGATTTTAAATGAAGAGTATAAAATAATTTATTGAACTAATTTGAGCTGATATTGTTTGAATATCTTCCCTTCGTATGGAATTCGCTAAGGTATCTACAATCGCAAAGTCGGAAGTTGTGTTGCAATTTTTTTTATTACATTTATCTTTAATTTTTCATTCTTTTAAGAACATTTAAAAATACAGTTTTTAACCAAAAGAAGTAAAAGTAAAGTGATTTTCGGATTGATTGATTTTTTTTAAAAAAATGCTAAAAGTGCATAGTTTTAGATGGGATATTTAAATTCCATGGTTACTTAGCACATTATTAACTTTAAAAAATGTTTTTGTAATATAACATTCTTTATTCTAAATTTTGTTAAAGAATTAAATATTCAAAAATATTTTGGACCATATTTTTCTGTATTTATTTATATAAAAATATATCACAATGTCAAAAAAACAGGAATTCGGAACTGAAAGGCGAGATCATCAGTAACTTTTAAAGAAAAACCTTTGACACAGATTCAAGATTTCTACAAAACTATAACTATCTTAAGATTTTTTTATAAGGAACAATATATTTCTCAACTTCAAATAAAAATAAATGCAGATTAGAAAATAAATGAAGTTTAAATTCTGAATATATAATACGGAGACACTTTTAAGATTTGACATGCCACTTTGCCACGTTAGATTCAAATTTGCAAACCTAAAAAATTGCTTACTTTTTCACATTAGCACTGATTTGACAACAGTATCACTATGCACTTATTTTCTAAAAACTAAGAATTATTTTTTACATTGAGATTATGAAATATAGTAAGTTAAATTAGTAATACTTACAATCGTAAATCACAGATTAGAAGAGCTGTTTATAATCGAAACGTAGGTTCATACATAGGTTCAATTTATACAGGTATAATTAACATGCTTATTTTAAAAGATTTACCCTAAAAATAAACTTATTTTTGCACACAAGTATTTTCTAAATTAAATGTTTAATTTTATTAGAACTTAAATGTTTACCAAATATCTTTAAATTTTACTTTTACTTACTTTTATAATGCATTTTTCGTAATTTAAAATGTGTAGTGAGTTTTTAAAGCTTTTAAATCATCATTAAATCAGATCCTATATAATTAGGCAAAACGTACAGTTACCGACACTCGTGTCCAGAATCACACAGAAATTGAACTCTAATATAAAAGTTTCATGTCAGAATTATCACACACATCTTTAAAAATAATATGCAAATTACAAGAAACCACCAGATAGCGCCGATATTATGTCACAATAACGAGAGTGTAAGAGAGGGGCATGTAAGGAATGATTGCAAAAAAGTAAAATTGTTCACAAGCGCTTTAAAAGCCTTTCAGTGCAATAACTGCATAGCTATGGCATAAAGGAAGCATTTGGATGATATTTTACGGGGTTGAATTACTGGCCAACTGGAATGAGGACGTACCCAGATAGAAGTATCCGTTAGAAGTAACTTGGAATCGCCCAGAGTGTCCTCTCCAGGTTTTGGCAACGGTTCCAAGATGATGGTAATGTGAGTAGACGTTACAGCACAGGTCGCTACCGAGTTACAACGCTGAATGAGGACTGGTATTTGGCAGTTACTGCCAAAAGAAAGAGACGGAGCACAGCATCAGACCTGTCTCTTCAGCTACTGGTTCGACAGTTTCAAGGCCGACCGTGTACAAACTCTTATGGCACATTGATCTATATGCTCGTATATTTTTTACATGTTATAAGAATCAAAATATTTATATGAATTCTTATTTCTTTAAAGTAAATTTTAAAATACTAAAATAATTTGTAAAGTTTGAAAAAAAATTTGTCAATGAATTTCTTTGACAGATTAAAAACTTTAAATCTGGTATGAACTTTTCCCAATCCATAAAGAGATTGTATCAGCTGCAATGTCTAATAGCATTAATATCACTTATGTTATTGACCACAAAAACCTTGCTAATTTCTTAATTTAACCATTGGTGGGAAATAAATGTAAATCAATTTTAATTATTAAAATTTAGTTCTATCTGTTTTTTTCTGAATCACAAAGGTGTTTCATAAATTAATACATTTTAAAACAATCATCAGGAGCAAATTAATTTCTAATTAAAATCATTTTTTGAGGGTATGATTATAATTTCTATAAACCACATTTACTTTTGGTACATTTATTCTTAAAAAATGAAAAAATAGGATAGTATACATAAAAACGTTTTAATTGAAAAACTTTGAAAACGTTATAAGGGTCGAAACTTAATCAAAAAAGTGAATTTAATATTAAATGTTTTGACACTTTTTATATTATCAATTAAAAATAATGTAATCTTACCATTTGAGTATTCTTCAAACGTTTAAAATTCTAAGTATAATAAAATTTCTTTTATAGTACATTTTTATTTTTTTCTCAAATAGACAAACTGAGCATATCTAAATAGCTTTACTATTTTATCAATTTCTGATATTTTAAGTTGATAATATAAGAAGCAATACTAAATGTAAATGTTGAGAATTTTTGAAAACAGTATCGCGTATTTAAACTTACGGTTAAACATAAAAAGAAATTTTTAAATAACCAAATTATTATTATAATTATGTATTACGTAATAGCTCAATACTTTATATTTTAGAAAGGATGCTAATTCTCTCGACTTTTGAAAAGACTTATCTTAAATAATTTGAGTTTGGTATACGTAAATTAAAAAATTAAATTTAAAACAGGAAAATTTCAATAATATTTTTTGAAAAAATTATTTGGTGACATAAGTAGATATTGTATTAAATTACTTCAAACACACATTCTTAAAAAATAGACTAATACATGGTAAGCTTTCAGAAAAGTTCATCAAATTTTCTTTCTGAATTTTCTAAATAAATTTTAAATAATTCAAATAATTTAATTAATTAGATAATACACAGTTTGTACTACATTATTTTGTCAAGTTTGTAATGTATTGATATTACTTAAGCACATGACATTTTAACCATATAGAATTTTCTTTAAATAATATTGATTCTAAAATTAAATGCATTAAATATGGTAAAAATATAAAATTATTCTAGTTAACAAAGCAAGAAAAAGCAATAAATTAACCAAAAAAGTCTATTTAACAAATACCGTTTTTCATTTAGAAAATTAATGAATAAACTTACTTCTTTTATTTATTGTTTGAAGAAAAAGTAACAGCAAAACTACTCTTTTTAAATTTCATAGGAAAAATTCCATTTGTGATGTTCCTATTCTCTTTTTATAAATAAACCCCATGATATGAATTAAAGACATTCTTTGTAGTGCCTTTTTTAAATTTTTATCATTTTCTGTTTCTCTTTTTATAATTATACAATGAAATATGGTTTTCCGCCTTCTAAAAAATCTGAGAGGAAACGATATTTTAGAACTAATTAAATAACAATTTTCAGCGATTTATTTTCTCGTAATTTTCAGTCAAATATTTAAAATAATTAATCTTGGAAATTTAAATGCAATTTTATTTTATTATCGTTTTTTATATACATAATTACAGTTATTTAAAGAGAAAGGAATTTTACCGTGAAGTCTTAGAAATCAAATGCATATAATAAACTAATTTATATTTTAAATTATTTTTAAATTGATAAGAAAAAATAGCTAATAAAACTTAAACATTTGACTCCTCGAAAGGTATCTGTTAACCGTAAAATTACCATTTTTCATATTCTCATATTAGTTAATAACCTCATCTGCTTAACACAAAACTTAAATTATAAGTTTTTCACTCTTCTTATTCCATTAAGGACTTTAACTTTTTACATTTAGAATATATTTATAGCTAATAAATTTTTAATTTCATATTTGTTTATTGTTTTCATTAATTTTTAATATACAATGGTTGTCAAATCATTAACTATAAATTTTTCTCCTATAAAAATAAAAGTACTTATGAAATATTAATATATTTCACATTAATTATGCATTGAATGATTAGCACCATATTAACAAAATCATAACTCTCATAAGCCTAACTCATGACCATATATGTATTTTTTATTATCTGTAGATTTTACTAATTATCATTTATAATCATCATGTAATAAAGAAAATCTTAGTGACAATCGTTATACCTACAGCATAAAATTTATATTTGGAAAATATGATCTATTACAGTTTCTAAATTAAGTAATTTGTTGGAATAAAATTTTGAATAAATAAAAAAACTTATTTAAGATAAATTTCAACAGAATATTAAGTTAATTGCTTTTTACTTTATAAAATTAGAATTCTTATTTGATATTTTCATTATACACAAAAAATTTAACATTAATTAGATTCATTTTCACCTCTGTGCGCGACTTCCATGAAACAGCTGCCGTAAAAATTTCATTAAATGTATTCCAAGGATACAGCAATTTTCCACACTTCAGTACAGTTTCTTTCTAAAGACAATTACTAACAGTTTATGATTAAATAGATGTTGTAGAACAGTTGGAAAACATAAACTAATTTTATGAAAGCTTCTGTGTTTTATTTTTAAAGCTGAACTTATAATCTTTTTCTAAAGACATGTTTTTATAAAAACCCGCAAATAGATATGTGACTTCATTTATGTAATATTTTTTCCTGCTTTAATTAATGTGAAAAGCAAGATAAAGAAACATAAGATTTCAATATAATGCAACTGAAAATAAATATTTACTTTTCCAAGGAAAATAAGAAGAAATATTATCGCTTAGTCACATTTATCTTCAAGAAAACCTTGATTACATTAAAGAAACTTCTTGCTTAAGATTACACAAATTTCTTGAGAAAATTATCTCTGAAGAAAAGAGTCTTGAAACCGACATACTTGAAAAAAGAAGAAAAAAATTACTATCTTTTAGATTTTTCTTAAATTTTGCTCTATCACTAATATTTTAATTGTTGCAAAAAATCAGAATTATTAATTCCGACTAATTTGATTTAAAAATATGTTGATTAATGATATAGTTTGTAATTAAATAATCAAAACAGATCGGTTTTATTCACTCAACCATTTATATCCTAAATATATTTAAATTTCTTTTCTTTCTTTATTTTAATTTAAATGCAGTTTAAGTATCAATATTCTTTGCATTCTTCCTTTCAAAATAAAGTGAGTCAATTAATAATTACAAAATATATCAAATATTTTCTGTTTCACATTTTATATTTTTAAATGTAATGTAAAAATAAATTCATAAAATAAAAAATTAAATTAATCAGCAACTTGAATTGCAAATAGATTTTAGAAGTCGTTATAAAAGAAAATAAATTCTCGAAATTATATATTTGCTTAGCAAATAGATTTTTATTTTTAAATTATTTTTAAAAAAAAATTACTTTTTAAGTAGGCACTATTAAATTTAAATTTACATTTATGAAAATCATTTCAATCAGAGAATCACCATAGTCTAGAGGCAGGATAGCACTCTTCAAAGCATAAAGTCACGTGTTTAATCCCAGCCACTGTTGAGCAAAGAGAAAAGAATGTTGCGCTTCTGCAAACAAGCTTGTATTGGTGGGTGCGTGGGAGTTTTCTAAGTTTCCTCCCTTCCGATTCATTTGTAAATACCAGTATAAGCAAAGTGCCTTCCCGAAAGACAACTCACGTGGGGGACATAAATGTCTTACAACCACTTTTAGCCCTATCTTCAATGAGATGTCAAAATTAAATTACTCAAACAGCAGTTAATAATGTTTTCATAAATAAAATGAAAGTTTTCATAAACCGAATGTAAATTTATCTGAAAATTTACAAATCTTTGAGCTTTAAAAACTAATTATCTTAAAATATCATTTATTCTCATAAAAGTATATACTTAAAAATTAATTCTCAATATCAGTGAAAATACTGTAGTAAATATTTTATTTCTTTAGAAAATATTTCCCTTTTTTATGAAAAAATTATTTAAAATTTATAAATAGTTATTTGAATATCAAATGCCGGGAAAAGTAAATCAAGAAATCATATTTTTAAATTATTTCATGGGATTTATAAAGCTGTATTTTTTAAATAAATTTCACCTTTACATTCTTGTGTATGATTACTGAAGATGTAATTAAATATTTTCTGGTGACAGTAATAATTTCTTGCCTTGTTATCAATGTTTAGCAGAAATAATCATAAATATATTTCATGAAAGAATAGTTTGAGATAAAGTAATTTTCTGACAAGGGTCAACTGTGTAATTTGCAGCATTGTGACTTAACTCGTCTGTTAATTTATTGTTCTACGCACTCATTTATCAAACTGAATACCAGAGAAACGAAATTAAACAAAACATAAAGAATAATTATAATTAAAGTAAGCTAAATATGTCTCAGAACTTTATTATAAATTTGAATTAGGCAAGCAGATAAAGTGTAAAAACTTTTTAATCACTTAACTAACTGCACAAAAATAAAATTTTAAATGAGAATATTTTGAGGCGGGTAAATTTATTTCATTTTTAAGCTACAATTATTTATTCGCACAAAATCTTTAAATCTTATTTTTCTGAATCTAAATAATTTTTTATGCTGGTAATATTTTTAAATTATACTTTTTTACCTTTTACCATTTTGCTCAAAGACTTGATAAATATGAATACATTTTATTACTTTTCTAACTGTATAAAAGGCATACTGGCTGTTTCTTCCAAAATGCATAGTTGTGTAAAAATAATTAAAATAGATTACTTATGATTGTCATCATTGTACATATGTATAAATAAATAAATATATATATATATATATATATATACTTAAAACTTGTCAATTTAATTCAATTTAAATTCAGACTCTATCAGTTTAAAGAATTTATAAATAAAATTTTCATTACATTATTATGCGAAGAAAAGTATTTATTCGACTTTAAAACTCGTATACGTTTTATCCGGAAATATAAGTATATCATATAAATTTTTAAGATACAAAAAAGACCATATTATTTAATTACAAACAGTTATTAAACTACTGTTGCATGAATATATTCACTGTTACGCTGAAATAAATTTTTGCGTCAAAAGTAAGTACTAATAATTTATATCCAAATATTTTTATTTAAAAATTATTTCTTTTTATTTGATTTGAAAGTATTAGAACGAATAAATAAATGCAAGATTAAAACTTATATTGAAGTTTATTACTTTCCTTTTAAATATTCACTTGATATTTGAAACTGTATAATAAATAAATACAATCTTTGAAATTAAACATTATAAAAAAAAATTCGAAATTCATTTTGTCAAATATGAAACTTTCATCTTCCACTTCAGATCGACATTTTATGTATAAAGGAGGAATAATTTTAAATTCTTGGTGAAAAAAATTCTTTCTTAAAAGCGGAAGTTTATTTGAAACTATATCACTATTCTCTCTGGCTTGATTAATTTTAGATTCTAAAACTTTTCTGCTCTTTCACATTTTAATAATGATGGAATTTTGAAGTATCTTCTTTCATGAGTATCAACCTAAGTACTAATAAAAAGAAGACATTCTTTTGAATTGATGTATCTTAACTTCAGTCTACATAATACATGAACTTTTCATTAAAAAAAGAGTATTAGTGTATCACTTGTGAAAAGGTAATTAAAATAGTGACAAGAACTTTTATATAAAAAAAATGCTACAAAAAGTAATTTTCTGCTTCAATGAATTTTCTTGAAAGAAAGAAAAAGGAAACAATAATTGATTAAAACTTTTACTATTGTGTGTGCTCTCTGAGTACTAAATATCATGCAAATTTAGCGACCAAGTTCATTAAATACTTTATGTTACATCATTTTTAACACTTGCTGCAATTTTTATTTGAAACTTTTTATTCGAAAATTTAATTTAATGCTTTGTGGGATTTATAAAGTATTTTACTTGCGTAATTATTTATTCTATATATTTTTATGCATGTTATATATTTATTATTAACTAACAACCATCACCTCAACATAATTAAAATTAAAAAAACTTTACAAGGCTCTAATTTATGATGAGATTTATCATGAATGTCTATTTAAATGTTTAGTATACAGTAATTTCATATGGTAGTAATTTTATATATTTATATTTAAAAAACGTTCTTGGAATGAATTTTAACACATTATAATTCCTTAACAGATAAAATATATTTAAAAAACCAAATAAAATTGGTCAGTTTCAATAGCTATCATTATTTTTTTTACCAAGAAAACCATTTTATTAACTTTCTCGAGCTAAATTACAAAATAAATAACTACAAGAATTTTTTATAATTATGTATTAAAGAAATTACTTTTAGACGCTTAATTTATACTCCCTCATATCTACGTTTATATGAAGGCCATTTAATACATTAAAACTATATATAGGCTTATTCAAACAAGTAGATATTTTAAAACATTAAACGTTTAAGGAGTATGGCATATGTTTTAACTATATTTGTTACTGGAAAAGTATCTCTCATTCATGCATTTCTAAAATTATTAACTTGACATAATTTGAAAACTGTCTCTTAATCATAAGTTCTTAAAACCCTCAAAATATCTGTGGTCAATTTCAGTACTTAATTTTTCAAACAACCTTTGAAAGCATTCACTTTTCAAATAAAGAAATATTTTTCTATTATTTGTTTTTTTAATTTTGTACACTATAAACACAGTTTCAACATTTAAATTTATGAATTATAAGTTGCAGAAAAATTTCCTTAATTAAAATATTGATTGTAAGAATTCTATGGAATTTTGAGTTTAAAACGCTAAAAATGTACAAAATTTACTTTAGATGTGTTATACATATATTTTAAGTATTGTTTACTTTAGATATATTTTAGGGAGTAATAAAAATAACATTCTCAATTTGGTTCAGACTTCAAGTTTGCATCATCTCAAATATATTTATCTCAAAAAGTTTTAAAATATTTAAATAAGTATTTTGCGGTCATGGAATATCTGAACTATCAGAAATGTCGTATATGTTTCAATGAAGACTATATGTGTCATTCATAATTTGAAAGATATGCTTGTGATATTGAATTTCCGATTCATATAATTTTCTAAGCATATAAGATATTTTAAATGGTAAAACAATATTCATGTTTACATCATTAAATAAATTTTAATTTAAATTATGTATTAATTAACTTTTTTAATAATTTCGTCCAACACAAGGACTGGTATAAATTTAAAAAATATTTTTTTTGTAATAAAAACACATTACTTTTATGTTCTATTTAAATATCACTATATTTTATTTCATAATCATTTTTAAATATCCTCATCATCATTGGTTATTAAAATTGAAAGATTCTAAGATATTTTATTCACATATTTCAATGTATGTTAAGACTAAGAATTCAAGAATAATTGAAAGCACTCTATATAAGCAATCTATGCATTTTTAAAGTGTCAATTTTATATTATAATAGAATTTTTAAGAAAATTTTCATTTCTTCCCTTTTCTTTTGAAAAACTGTTATTTTAAAAGTAAGTTTCGAGAAAACTTTAAAATAAAGCTCTTTTAGCATATTTCTTTTGAATTTTAACTAAGAAGCAACGTATCTATATATACGTTATTTATAACAACGTGTCTAAATATGGTATAATCTATTTAAAAGTTATTAAGGAAAATTTGGCTTTGTATTATATCTTAAATATGTTTATTTTAATTTAAGAGGCACAGGTTAAGTTTTTTCTTTAAGAGGCACAGGTTAAGTTTTTTCTTTAAGAGGCACAGGTTAAGTTTTTTCTTTACAGTTTTCTTATCTCTATAAATATTAAATAAATACTATATGCCTGCCAACTTGTCTAGTGGTCAGCGTGCCTGACTACGGATAGGGAGGTCCTGGGTTCTAATCCCAGTTCAGGCATGAATGTACTTTCTCTCTCTATCTATCCTGTCTTTGCCTTTTCCTTGAATGAATGATGTGGGAATGGTTTCCTACCGTATAAATGGGTCCCTATGGCACATCTGTGTACTGAGGAAGTCGGACTCCACACAAATACGGTTCAGTTGGAAAAGTGGAGCAGCGCACCCCATAAAGGCAAACAAGAACAACAGCAACAACAAAAAATAATATATGAAGAGTAATTCAAAACTTTTTGAAGGGAAAATTATATAAAAAAGCTGTTCGTAAATATTTGAAACAAAGTTTGTATAAAATTCAATGAGTTATACCAAACATAATTCTTCCATTAAATAAACTCTTTTAAGTAAATCCAAAATATCTTATAAAATACAGAAAGCAGTTTACTTTATTTAAATCATAAAAGTTGCAATATATAGAGAGAGTATTTTTAATTTAAGGAATTAAATTAGATGCGTTTCATATTTTTTTAATTTTATTCATTAAAGAAATTATTTAAAAAAAATTATGCTATATATATTTTAATCATAGAAATCTGGCTTCAATAGATTATTATGAATAGATTTTTTCTATCATAATATTATTAATAAATGTATAATATTCTGAAATTGATAATATTCATTAATATAAAAATTATTAAAATTATATGTGAATAACTCCCTGTCATTTTTACTTATCATTAGAATAGGCAATACATTTATAAATTGGTTTTGTTTAAAACATAAACTATTTACATATTCATATTAAAATTTAATAAATATTTTATTTTAAAAACTTTTTAATAGTTGCGATACTAAAGAGTCAATTTGCTTATATTTGTTACGAATTTACATATTTCATTATAAATAAAATAATTCCTTGATTTTTCCTTATGTGTATATGTTACCGTGCTCTGTGAAATAAATTTTATTTATCTATTAATATTAAAATAACTATATAAAAAATATTTTGAAGCTTCAAATATTTATAGAAATATTTTATATTAAACCACACATTTTTAGAGACAGTCCCTTGATTTTTGTTTTTGTAATTATGAATTTAGAAAAATTTGGTTTCCTACTTTTTACCAAATTTAGTATAAGATTTTATAAGGACTATTTCAATAACTACACTTTTTAACATCAAAAATAGCAAGATTTTTTATATCAGACTTATTTCGACTCCAAAATGCACATTTTGAAAAATTTTTAAACTGGATATTTATAAAAGATAATTTTGCTTTCCTTCATAACTAAATTTAAATAAAAAAAATACTTAAGCTATCCCCTAATTCATGATTGAGGAATAATGTATGTCTTGTATAATGATTTTGCCACTTTAAATCTTACTTTTAAAAGTACAAATGGAAGATTTTTTCATTCTCTCAATGATCATATCAAAAACAATTCTAGTTATTTGTAGTATAAAAATAATCTGCAAAACATTTCCCTGAGAAAAGCAATTTTCATTCATTTTACGAGTGAAAAAAATTAGCAAAAATATTTAGATAATATCTCTCTTTTTGTTTGATTATTAATCTATTTTATCAGAAAAAAATTTATAATTTTTTTTATAAAAGAAATTATTTGAAATAGTAAATCAAAAGATGTGTGACTTTTTATTTTAATGTAATTTTTTTTTCATTTTAATTGAGGATTGAAGTTAAAAATATTATACATAAAAAATTAAATTTATATTTTATCAACAATGCTTAAATATTCTAATTTTTCTCAATCGGTAAAATTTATCACGATTTTAGTTTGCGTATTATTATATTTTAAATGAATAATCTATACTCTATTTGTTTCCTAATAAGTAAATTTTTATAAAAAAAGAAATAAAATAAATATAAAAAATAAATAAAAAACTTGTCAAAGTATTCAGTACATAATTTATGAAGCATATTATATTATATTTGCACATAATCATTTCATTGCATAATTAACTTTGTTTTATAAAAAAAAATTATATAAACATATCCTTAATGATCATTTTATAAATTATTGAGGATATTAAAATTGAAATTAAAATAAAATGGTAATACTTTGTTATTGTTATTAATCTCTGCATTTATTTATATTTATTATCAATATCCATATTTTAAGTAAAATAATAATGATTTTATCTATATATTTTTATAAGTTTAAATTTATTTTGAATTATTTAAAATAAGTGGTGGCATTTAATTACATTTCCCATCTATAATTCTTTATCTGATATTTAAAAAGTTTCACAAATCTTATTTAAAGAGTTATTTGTGTGTATAAACAGTGATGAATGTTTCAAACTTTTTTTTACAATTTATTTGTTTAATGCCAAATTACAAAATTTTTCTAAAAAAAAAAAAAGAAAGAAAGAAAGAATGTAAAAAGTATATAGACTAAAATTATACACCGCAAAAAATAATCCGATGTGTATTTTTGAAGGGTGTTATTATTAATGAAAGAATTATTATTGATTTTCATCTAAAATTACAATTCCTAAACATACATTACTCTTTATCAATGAAGCATGTTTATTTAGTTATTTTTATCAAGCATCAATTAAAATATAAAAATAACAAAAGAGACTGAATAGACATAGGAGAAACTTGCAATTAAAAGCATCCCAAAATTCCAACAACAGAAAAAAACATGAAATTCCCTTATGATGCCAAGATACTTCTTAATTAAGCACAGATATAAGAACTTTTTCTTGAGCCTTTTCATCTTAATAATTAAACCAGAAATCTCTTCATTCTTTCACAATATGAAATTATCTGCTAGAAAAAGTCCAGCAACAGAAAAACTGTTCACGTTTTTAAAACTCAGATAATTAATTTAACTCTACAAACTGTTCGAATCATTATCTAGAGAGAAAACTTGTTTCATTATAAATCAACGACTTTGAAAAGTTCACAAAAAAAGAGTTGTGACATTATGCATCAATATAATATCATTAATAAAAGGAAACCTGGTTTCATTTTCCCTTTTCACTTCATTTTTTTCTAGAAAAGTTTCTAATAGAGACAATAAATTAATTTTGAAGCCGAATATTTCACATTTTTGGGAATTTTTAATTATTGACGCTTATGGCTCAGATAAATTAAAATAGATTATCATTACAAATTAATTTATATCTATATGTTATACAAATCGCTAAGTACCTATTTTCAATAAAATGGCTATCCAAATTAATTATTCAAATTGATAATTGTATTATTGTTATTTACTTTTTTTAAATATAAAATAATCCCTATGTTATGATTATATTTTATTTTAGTATTTAGAAATAAAATATAAACACAGAGTATGTATAAATTTCTATCATCTAATTTTTTAATGTCATGAAAACTTAAGTTAAAAAACTCTAAAATATTAGAATACCAGTAAATGTTAAAAACAATATTCAAGACAGCTATATATGTATAATAGTTTCAAATTTGTTTTAATTATTTTTACTATACAATAAAATAATTCTTTTTTAAAATGTATTTAAAAATAAACAAAATCAAAAAAGTCGTTTTATATTACACTTTACGTAGTTTTTAGTAATTTTCAAGTAAAACTTTACATAGAAAAAAATATTTTTGTAGCATATTAATAAATTACTATAGTTACCAAAATTTTATCAAAGATTCTAAAAAATTATGATTACTATATATTACATCTATATATCTGGCTTTCTATATTCTATATATTATATATACTATATATTACATCTATATACGATCAGAAGGTAGTCGGATTTTTTTTGCAGCAAAAAAGTTTCAGTTAAACAGTTGCCTACAGATGGCGCTGACTGTCCGAAATACAATGAAAAGACAAAAGTACGCTCCATTCATTTATTCTGATAATAACTGTTGTTCAATATGACCTCCAAGAACATTGTACGACACAACTAAGGCGATTCGCAACGCCCGTTACAGCTGAATGCAATATGTCGGAATGAATTGCAGAAACCTCACGACAGATGGAATCTTTGAGTTCGGCCAATGTTGAAGGAGATGAACGGTACACACGTGATTTCAAATAGCTCCACAACCAGAAGTCGACCGGAGTGAGGTCGGGTGATCGTGGAGGCCATGCGATCTTGCAACCTCGACTGATCAGTTTCTTTTCAGCAAAGGTACTCAAAAGGAATCGTTATAAAGCTTATAAAATATACGTTTTAGATTCTCAAATAACGCTATTTTAAAGCATAAAAGTGCATTTTAAAATTTATATTTTTAAGTGACTGATTGAAAATCTCATAAGGAAGAATAAATTTAATGTTTAGCTCAAATTCATTTGCCAAATGTTCTTTAAAATTACTTGCAAACACTTTAAAGGTATATTTGACAAATGGTTCCCTTTTTATCTCATAAAAATATAACAAACATAATTAGTAACATAATTTCAAAATTTTCCTAAATTTTGATTTTAATATATATTAAATAAATTAGATTGAATTTTCAAGTTTTCTAATGTTTTATATTATATAATAAATCAATAATCACACTATTTATTGATGTTGGTATTTGTGTAGAAATTAATCGCATTAAACCTATTAATAAATTGTTTTACTAACATTATTTTATTCTGATTTATTATTATTTTTTATATATTTGAAAGATAAAATGTGTATTTTTCAATTAAAAATTTCAGCGAAAGTTTTCTTTATTAAAAAGTAGTAGATCAAGCGTTTAGAAACATTCTGCATTTTAATAAGTAATATTTAAAAAAATTATAAAACTCTTGAAATGTTTCAAAATTGATCAAAGTAACATTTTAAAACAATTTTTTGTCATTCATTCTCTTTACTATTGAAGCAAAAAATAAATTTAATAAATGAATATAATACATTTTTAATCAATTAATTTCTGGTAACTTTATTTTACGATCTTAAAAACGTGAATGAAAAGTAATTGCAAATATAAAATGATCAAAGCAATCAATATAAGATGTATTAACTAAATTTCCTTCCAGTTTAGAAATTAATTTTAAATTCTTGATTAAGTTTAATGTTATAGAATATATTAATACTTAAATGTATTTAATTTCAAATATAACTATTTGTCTTAACTATTTACACATCAGCTTTGAGTTGAAATTGATAAAAAACAAACATATTAAGAAATTTTTCAATTGAGCTTTAATTTTAAAAAGCTTTAGAAATAATTTCGTGAGAAATGCTTAGTGATGTGAGATATATATTGTGAATAAAACTTCCATTTTTAAAATTTATCACTCTTACACTTTTAATATATATATATATATATATATATATATATATATATATATATATATATATATTAATATATATATTATATATATATATATATATATATATATATATATATATATATATATATATATATATATATATATATATATATATATATATATATATATATATATATATATATATATATATATATATATATATATATATATAAGCAAAAATAGACTCATAAATTCAATGTGAATTGTAAACTACTGTTTTAGAACCACTTATTTATATTTTGAAGCCTTACAAAAAATTGTATAGTTTTAAAACACTTCTGTAGAACGAATACTAAATAAATACTACTATTTATCTGTACTAATATTTGAGTTTAAGAAGCCAAATAAGCTAAACAGATTTTAATTACTTTTCCTTTATCTTCTAACAAAGAATACAACCCAAAGAGCAAGTAATTTTTAGTTTAATTGAATCGTAGTTAAGCTTCCAATATCAAACTTTTTAAGAAAACAGAGTCAATAAAAACATAAACATCGTTTAATTCCATAAAGTGGTATTCAATTTACTTAAGAACGGGACAACTCAATTACATAAGTGAAAAGTAATAAAACTAATTATGAACTTAAACTACCTTGGTTAATGTAAGCATTTGCACTCAGAAATATTGGAGAAAAATAAACATAAGATGAAAGTAAACATTGAGAAAATTTGCCCCCAAGAATTCACCATACTGAGCTTCAACTAAAGCTTTGAATAAAGAAAATAATATTTTTGTTTCTTTATTTTCCCTGAAACGTAAAAGGTATAGAAATAAAATGAGAACTGATACTATTATAGCAATATATTTTTAATTTTTAATTTCGGATTAAATTACTAACATTAAATCTTACTCGCTTTTCATATTTACTCAATGAAGATTATATTTTCAATCCTTAAAAAAATTTTAAGGAAAACGTATTTAAAATGGCATGTTTCAGTACGTAAATAGGATTTATATGTTTTATATGCTAAATAAAATATTATATTGCTTGAATCAAAATTATATTATTTTAAATTTTTGCACGGAATAAACTTTTTATTTAATTAAGGAAATAAAGTAAAAATTTGTTTTAGCAAATCATTTAGCCACATTTCGCAAGTCAATATTATATGAACAAAGAAGACAAGAATTCTATTTAATAATATCCAGCTCACTTTATTTCTTATCATGCAAAAGATAATGCATTATCACCATTAAAATCATTGCTACAAGAATAAGTTATAAGAATTAAATAAAAATTGATAGGTTTATTTGACATATGATGACAGTAACTGATGAAGATGACAGTAACTGATGAAAAATTAAGATAAAAGCCATCAAAATGAAATGACCGTTCTAAGGTTCTATTTATCATGTTTAAATAAAACGCAAGATGCAATGCATGCTATAAAGATGCTAAAGTGCTTATTGAGGTCTATATAAATTTGAATGTATTATAATTAATATAAAAATTACTAGATATTAACAGCAAAAAAAAATATTTAGGATGCTTAATTTGGCTTGAATAGTTTTTTTTTTTTTTTAATTCAATTAAAATAAAATTTGAAGATGTTTCTAAAAGTGAGCGATCCATGAATAAAATCACAAATTTTCTTTTACATATTTATTGAAAAATATTGAATATTATTTTTAGAATTAATAGTTCTGAAGAACTTTTCCACGAAAGAAAACATGAGGATATAATTAATTTGATGGTGTGGCATATCTTTCTACAAACGCTCAAAAAGATTTACGGATAAATAAAATAAAATAAAATATATACACGAATAATTTTGCAGATGTCATAGTAAATCGTGTTGAATAAAAGGAAGAGCTAACAATCAATCTTCAATCAAGAACATGATGACATTAGATTTTAATCTTTAATTTAGATTCATCATTATAATAAATTTCCTTCTACTAAAATGCAATCCAATTTTCTTAAGATGATTGAATTTGTGCTTAAAAACTTTGGAAGTTAATATTTTATTCTTGTTTTTCATATGGTGCAATTTATTACTTATTTTTAATACAGAGCACAATTCTTATTTATTTTTCTTTCTAATTTTGTACATCTCATAATTATTAATCTAAAGAAGATACTATCTTGGCAATATGAATAGTATATCCTGTTACCATTTATCTATTCTTGGCTCTAATATCAACAGTCATTTTTCAATAAGCAAATTCTAGCTATTCTTAAACATTGTAAATAGGAATACATACATCAGATTGAGACCATTCTACTGTTACCATTTTTTATCTTAATTGAGTATTTAAGAACTTACCTAGGATAGTGACAAGTCGCTTTACTTGTTGGGCTAATCTAAAGGCTAATTTACATCTTTTGATATTAGAATTGCAAAGAATCGATATATCACTACCATGAAATATATCATAGTACATTTATATTAGAAAAGATAATAAAGTTCTAAAGCGCCAATTACATGAGTGAATCTTTTCATCTAGGAAATACCCTTCTACCTAAAATTCTAATCAATTGTTCACACCGATTGTATCAATAAAAATACGTATTTGCTTAATTTTTAAATTTCTTCTTGGTATTGAAGATTTTCAACATTGTGCAATATAACTAATATCAATGAAATAAGTGTGTGGGGGGGTAAGGTGTCCTAACTTACTAAAAGTGATGTTAAACTTTCTTCAAGGTATTGCTTAAATCTGACATTGTTAGATTTGTGTAGCATGTACCTTAAAATATGTCAAGTTCTTAGACCATATTCTATTATATTTATTTACTTTGTTGGTAGCAATTTACTCTAAATACTGTTCATCTATTTAGTAAATTGCTACCAACTACATTTTAGGAATAGCTGAAGTTTCTCAGTAAGAAATTTGATAACCAGCTCATTTAAATATTCGCTTTCCCTATATTCAAAATTCGAGTTAAATTAGTTCAAATCAAGCATTAACTGTAAACAAAATTACATATAAGTGCGTGAAATCACATTTGCATGAAAAATTTAATCGACGATTAAAGGTTTTGATTATTCTGAGTTTCTGACTCTCTTAAAGAATAGATTTAATCATATATTAATTCATGAACAATATTCATAAATTCTTATTCTAAAGAATCCTTCAATATTTACTTTTTTTATAAAGAAGGATATTTTTTAATTTATGTTCAAATGCTGTACTCTGTAATGATGTTTATTTGTTCTAACAATGTTTAGTGGACTTATTTAATATTTAAACTGATAAGGGATTGTAAATAAATTTTTTCTTACTATATTTCTTACTCCCTATAAAATATTAATTCAACCTTAATTAGTTTAGGAAAAATGAAGACTAGGAATTATTTCTGATAAATAGGACGCAATTTTGTAGGATTTAAATAGAATGCAATCGTGTTTTTAAAGAGACACTTAAAAATGAAAACTTATTCTATTTTCGCACAGAAAAAAAATTGAATTAAATAAGAAAAATCATTATAAGTTTATAAATAACAAAGAAATTAAGTTACATTCTCGATTCTACTAAAATTACACTGGCCCGATAAAGTTTTTTAAATTATTGTACCTGTATATTTTTTAACCTTTGATTCAATCATTATATGATATTAAAAACAAAATTTAATTACTCTATCATTTAACTAAAAATATTATATTACACATAGCATACAATATTTTCATATTATTATTAAATTTCTTGTTTAAAACTAGAAATAATAGATTTATGGGATTTCTCTAGAAAAAGTTCATAAATATAGGAAAATTAATTTTTCTTCACTAAAAGATTATTTTTATTGTCCTACAGGAATACATATCTGTAAATGAGCAAAACATTTGGCATACAAAATTATTTTTAATTTAAAGGCTAATTAATATAGACTCTTTAAAATAGTATACGTTTTCAAAATGACTTTATTGGTTGGTAGTTTAACAGAAGTAAATCCTGTATACTATTCCCAACTAGTTAGTGAAAAAACACTTTTAAACTAAATTTTAAATATTACTCAATTTCTTTATTCAGCAAATAGTACAACAAACTTTGATTATTTTCTTAAAATTATGTTGCATTTCTCAATAAGGAAAGAGGACAATAATTCATGTATAATTTATAAATAATTGTTGAATTATTTTAGTCATCATAAATTCTCGTTGACACCAGCTTATAGCAACTTAATGTGTTGTACTAGCCTGTCCAGAATCTTAAGTTCCAAATTTAGCTTAATAATGAAATACGTATAACAATTTCGAAAATAAATCGACTTTAGCATATTAATATTTATAATAAAGTTTGTATGAATACTGTTATTGACATATACATTCCTTTATTACAAGAAAACTAATTTTTGTATACTTTATCAATTTTTATGATGTTTCTAATATTTACATTAACATGTGACATGTTTTTGTTTATATATTTACTTAAAACAAATACTCTTCTGTTTTACATTTATGCAATTTCTGATAAAGAAAATTAATATTCTATTGATATTTCTAATATTTATTATTTTTATCTTGAAAAACAGATATGTTTGGATTTAAGTGTTGTAAAAAATGCAAAAATGCGAGGAAACTTTTAACGTCCATAAGTATGTCTTCAATTTATTGATAAAAGCAAATCACAATAACTCATACAAATGAAAATGTTTTCGATTTGATAATATATAACTTTAATTTTCCCTTCTATATCATACAGTGTTCCATTATATTTTATTAAATTACATTTGTAATAATAAAACAAATGTGTATATATATATATATATATATATATTATATATATATATATATATATATGTTATTATTATTATTATTATTATTATTATTACCGTATAAAGATTTAAATATTTTATTTTGAAATATTATGACAAACACTTTAGAAACGAATAAAATTATTTTTATTTACTATCTGTATCACTCTTTTCATTTGATTCTAGTTTAATAGAACATATTTAATTATGTAATATGTCCTGTTAAACAAGATACTAAAAATGAGATAATTTACAGTGTGTAAGACTAAACAATTCCAGTTTTATCTTAAAAGAATATCCAATAATCTTTAACTAACACAGTCCTTCTAATCGCATCTACAAAGTACCAAATGTTCAAGGCTTTTTTCAAAAAAAAAAAGAAATAAATAAAACTCTATCAATTTCTAAGTATTAGAGCTTACAATCCGTGATATTAACCTCAAACTTTAACGATATTTCATTTGGCGGAGTGGTTCTCAGAGGCGAAATCGATTTCAGGTTGTTGTATAAAGTTGGCTGCCCGTTATAAATCAAGGCAAACGAGCTAAAGTTTTCTAAACTTCTCCCTTTTAAGAACAATCGTTAAATACGATAGATTTTCCATTCTAATGTGACCCTGTTGTAGTATTGTGAATAAACTGATGAGACCTTAATTGAGAGTCATTAAACATAGAATTATAATACCAGGTAAGTCATTATATTACATTGAGTTGTACAGGATTAATAAAAATATTTCCTTTCTGGGTGTTCAATAAGGGATGATTTTGTAAAACACAGAAATAATAAACACAGCATTTATTGAGATTATTCTTAAGCAAATATTTTCAATTAAAGACTTTGATTTTCATTTATTAAAATTAACTATTTTAATAAGTGAAAATCAAAGTTTATAAAAATAATGTTTGAAAATGTTTAATATTTTATTGTAAGTTTTTCCTGTCATTTAAATATTTGATTATCGTAAATCAAAAAGTTATACTGTGAAATTTTAAAATATTTCACATACAAATTTTATTTAAGCTTAAATTAAGGGTTTCATTTTATAAAATAATGCGTTGTTCACTAATTTTTCATTTTGAGTATCATAGCTCCTACTAATAAAATAACTCCCTTTCAAAATATTTAGATAATTTAAAATTTTTAAGTAAATTTTTTTTTATATTTCTATGCTATATTTTCTGTTAGCTAATTTTGATAAACTTTGTTATGATAATTCAAAATTAATAATTTATTTTATATAAAAACTCATAATGAAAATTTTAAACTTACGCAGTTGAACATGTTTATCAAATATCTCAAAATATTAATTCTTGTAAGGTTTCCCCATCATTTGATTATTGTAAATTTGAAAACTATAATTGAAACTTTACGTATGTATTTTATTCAAGCTTAAACTTTATCAGTATATCTAAAATAAATTAAATACAAGTAGTTCATTTCAAATACAATATAGTTTAAATATTGGAAGATGTATTATCATATTTTAATGCCATTATATTATAATGATATGTCATTTTATAATTCAAAATAGGAAGATTTTACATAATTCTAAAATTAAAATGCTTTTAAATTAAATACAACATTACACTGATAAAGTTAAAATTTAAACCAGTCACTGACCACGCTTGAGATATTCAATTTACATCATTTCCATACAACTTCCATAAAGTCATAATATTGCATTTACTCCTCTTTGTGTTTATTTAGTCATCTGCAATACACTGTCGGTGGTCTTTGTGAGAGTTGCCGATGCCGCAAACTATTGATCATCAAAGATTTGCATTCGAAATACAATCATTTTCCAAGGAAATGATGAAACAAACCATAAAAGTGATGGCTTTATTGAGAAAGCGAAATATTCAAATGTAACTTAAACATGAGGTGGCGTTTACATAGCTAAAATTCTATGTTAATCATTGTTTCACAGTAAAGCTGCATCGTTGTAATTTTAGATTTCAAATGAACCAGATTCGCAAGGGAGTGCAGCTGCCGCCAGTAAACCAAACATGACTGTTGCTTAAATCAATATTAACATTGCTCGTAGAGTGGGTTTTAATTAATTTCTTTCCTTAGGTTACCAAATGAGAATAAATAGTGGAAAACAATTGACACAAATTATTTAATTAATTAATTTAGTTAGTAAGTAAGTGCGAATATTTTTTTTCTGAAGAATATACAGATTAAATTGCAAATAAAGAATCACATGCATTACTTACAAGAGAAAAATAAATAATTTCTATTCCATTTGTAGTCAAAGTTAGCAATTTGTCACAAAAATATCATTGTTATTTTTTTATAGTTAAGGTAAATAATTCTTTTTTTTAATTGAAAATTTTTATTATTTTTCAGTTAATATTGATTTAAGTTAACTAAAAAATTAATACATTTTTTAGCTATTAAATTAAATATAATTCATATTAGTCAGCTGGTTACAGTATAATCACTTTTTCATCGGATTATGTGCATAAAATATTTAATGGAACAGATGCTGTATAATCTATGATGTCAAATTCTGAATCATTTTGATGATAAAGAGCTTTTGCCAAGATGACGTATCGTGACGTGTGCGATGATGCAAATACTAAGGCTGCATTGCCAAAATAAAATATTCTACATAATTCCTATAGGTTTTTATATGTATGACGTAATAAAAACCAGGTTGCCAGATACATGAGAAAATCTACCAAAAAAAAATCATCAAACTCAGAATTTGGTACACTAGATTATACAGCACCTGTGGCTATTTAATTTATGAAAAATGCGATGAAGATGAATGCATAGCTGGAAATATGGAGTAAAACTTAAGACAATTTAACGAATCTAATTAACTTTATGTAATTAACAAAATGTAATTTACCTATGTAATCCGAAGTAATTTTATCATTTTTACTTCAGAAAAGAGTATTAGTTAATACTGCAAATCAAATTAATAATTATTGCAAAATTAATTAATCTATGATTATAAAATAAATAAAAAATCAGCCTGAAGTAATATTAGTGGCACTTATTAAAGCATATTTGCGCATAATTCAACGTATATGTGCATTAATACACTCAGTGAATAAAAGTATTACTTAAAATAAACGTTGCTAAAATGTGATATTAATAAAATAGATTAATAATTTTAATGCTTGATAGGTACTTTTACTTTGGGTATTTTTATATAAGAGAAAAATTTCCAAATATTTTATAATTTCTCATTGTACCTTAATAGATAATATATTTATTATTATTTTTATATTCTAAATAAAGCATTACATTTTACAATAATGTTAAAGAAAACAACACAATACTTATCATTTTTCAAAGTTTTACTTAATTTTTTGTGTTAACATTCTTTAACGTGTAGCGAATAATCATAATATATTAAATTAAAGATTAAACATATTTTTAAATATTACATTAAGATATATATAATAATATTTTACTTAAATTTTATTAAATTCGTTAATGCATTGCTCGTTGCTTTCTATTTGATTTTTTTTGTACTTTTATGTACAGTTTTCTAAACGTTTCCTTATTTGTAGTAATTTTGTAATTTCAGTGGTGGTTACTCCCAACTTCTATCTTCTTTTCTTTTTTAAAGAAAGATAATGAAAATAATGTTATTTTATTCAATAACATTATTTTCATGACCACTATTTTTACATTAAATATAGTTCATATTTATTAGGAAGCGTTCTATATCTGACTAAAAAGCCCTATTCATTTTAAAAAGAGGATACCTAATGTCTTTATTTAAAAAAAACTTTTTTTTATTTAAATTTTAAAATTTAAGATGCAGAAACTGTTTTATAAGTCGTTAATAACTCGGTTAAAAGGCCTTTTTCTACATTTTAATATATTTTTAAGAAAGGTTCAAGAATTCTTTTAAAAAGTTATTTTCTTAAGTATAACAACAACAGATAACATGGTTATTCTCTTTGGTCATTACTTTTATTTATAATTTTAATAGTATTTTCATCATGATGTACTCTAAAAATATTCAAATAAATATTTAATAATCTGCAAAATTCCATGGGATAATACATTTTTATCTTACTTCTTTTGAATTAATTTTCTATAGTTAAATTTTTTCTATAATTAAACATTTTGTGACAATAGGAATTTAGTAAAATTGTAAAATATTTTATCAGCTTCCCCTTATAATTATTAACATTTAATTTATATGATTTCATTAGCAAATAAGCAATTTTTCATGGAAAAAATATATAGTTTAATTACATTAATTTTTATTACATTAATAAATAATATTGTGTGTCAGTAAACATATATTTATTTTTCAGAAATTATATCTCTTATAAAAATGACCAATGAAACGAGTAAAAAAACTGAGGAACAATCTAATATGGAAACCGGAACGAACGAGAAACCTCCATCGAAACCTCCTGATAAAGAAGCACAGGTAAGTATTATGTAAAATATCTATAAAATATTTTTACATTTTCATAAATCTTTAAAACAAACATTAAAGCTTAAGCATTTTATGAAGTATTATCTCCATCATCATGTCTGTAGATAATAAATTCTTTTAATATTTTTCATGAAGCTATTGGTTAAACTCAATGGTTCAAAAACCAAACTATCAACGTGAATTTAAATATTTTTTCTTGATATATGAATTTATAATTTACAAACATGACATATAGTTCATACTTTTCTCACACTTAAATAGTCAAAGTTAAATGGAGATTTTAAACATATTTATATTACACATAAAAAATATTTTATAAAAATATTTTTATATCATGTAGAATTATTTAAGCATAATATAGAGTAAGGGAAAAAAATTAGTTCCTTTGTACACATTTATTTATTTAAAACCATTTTCAAAAAAATAAATAATAATTCATGTAAATGTAAATAATAATTCATGTGTTTCTTTTATTTGATGTGTAAAATATATATAACTAAATTTATATCTATTTTTACACATCAAATAAAAGAAACACATAATAATTATTTTTGTTCATTCTTCAATAAAAATAATCTCGCATTTATATTTAATATTTCAATTCTTATTACATATTAGTAACATCTTTCTGCTATTTTATAATATCCTGCTAATTAATCCTATAATTTTTCTGCTATTTTATTTTACATTATTAATATCCTCACATAAAGCAGTATTAGTTGGTAACCATGATATTAATTATGATAATATTAATAACGTAATTTTAATAGTGTGAACATGTTCAAAAGTTTTATTGAGTACAAAATTAGAAATTATTTCTGCTTAGTGGATATCTTATTGAAAAGTAATGATTTAATTAATGAAGAAGATAATTGTTGCCAAAGATAAAAAAAAGAACTCTTTATATTAGAACAGTGTATTTGAATATTTTTCCTATTAAAAGATGATTCCTGTACTACTAAAGTTTGCAAACGCTATAAAACTTTCAATTTAATGAAAAAAGTTGTTATTGTTAGATTAATGTGGCAAGATTTATATTTAATTAATCACTAAATAATGATGCATTTTTTTATCAGATATTCACAAGTATGGGCTCATTACAATATCGTAATTTGATTCTTGATTATTAAACACAAATAACACTAAAATATTATAAAGGTATATGAATAAAATAGTAAACATTTTAGTAAACAGCAACTCTATAATTTCATGATAAATAAGTTTAAATAGATTTTTATATTAAATATATTTATAACATTTAAATTAATTTACAAAAACCAAAATATATCAATGAATTAAATATTGATATTTCAGAAATTTGATAGTTGAATATTAGAAATATTCAACTATCAAATTTCTGAAAAATGGATTTTAAAATTTAACTTTTAAATCCATTTTTCAGAAATTTGATAGATCTAATCCATATCACTGCGGCATTCATGTTGTTTCTTAATAAATAAATGTATTTCTATCTACTTTTTTACAGTAGTTATGATTTACGTGATTTTCAAGATTCAGCAACATCAATCACCATCATCAATATTGACTGGAAATGGTTATTTAAGGAAACCTGTATATTTTGCGAAGTTATCATTCAAGTGAAACTGATCAATTTCTTTACAAATATTTTCATCTTCGTCAATAACACAAAATTATCCTTAATTCAAAATTGTGAGATTTGCTTATTTTGAAATATTTGTAAATGAATTGATCAATTTTGATTCTTGTAAACTCGTTGTAAAAATTTACTTTCTCCTAATGGTAGTTTTACATTATATATTCTTATGAGCTCTGATATAGGGACCCAAGAGGCTTAATAGATTCATGCCGCTTCCCATTAGATCAGCGAAGTGTAGCATCGCTTGACGCCGGCTGTAATTAAGAGGATTGTTTCACACTCTTCCTTGTACTGAGTTACTGGAACTCCATTGGTTGGGGATGTCGTCTCTACGTCCAAAGTTTTGCTTCTAATAAAGCTTAAGAATGTATAGGATGGTGCTAGCTCAGATGTGATCTCATAACCTAACCGTGGTTAAAAATTACGATGGGCTTGGTGGTAGGCGAGTATTTAAAACCCGTTAACTGCTTAAGGTACAACTTATGGAAAACTTAAGATAGAGTCAGAGGCTTACCTGCAATGCTGTATGTGAAGATTCTAATGTACCGAATTAAGAACGTTGTTAACAGAGATTGTATATGAATTTCAGAACTCAAAACTCTCTATGTACAAATTCAAGTGATTAATTTTCTAATTTATGAAGCAAAAATCCAAAATGGTAGCTTATTGATGTATTAAATGACATGTGGTGTTAACCACGCTAACTGACAGGAGGTAAAACCAAAGTCAAAATGAAATATCCTTCCATTTTCTTACTTAACTTTTCAAACCTATCCACCGTAAGCAAGTAAGAATATATTCGATCTTCAAATATCATATCTATAGCTGAAACTTTCTAACAAGTGCTAATATATTTAAACACAATAAAACAGTGCCAATTATCGAATTCGAATAAATGTAAACTAATGATTAAAATTTTAACTTGTTTAAAATGTTGGTGGAACACTAACTTCTTGAAGCATTTGATTTTCAACTGAATATCTGTGTTAATCAAATGCTCATAATACATTTGCCCTCTTTCTTGTTAGTGAGTGTCAAACTATGAAATATAATAAAAATATTATTGTTGTACCTATAAGAAAATAAATAGTTACTATGGGGTACAACTTAAAAATTCACGAGATAGAAAATTCTTAGGTTTGAATATTCCTTTTAATATATTTTCATAAATTTTTGACTTGGTATAAAAAGAAAAATATATTCGTATGATTTGTGATATTATGTATTTTCAATGCTTGTGCATTACAAACCATTTAATATTCTTATTATATATGATTCAATTATTATTAGAATTGATTAAATTTCTTTCTGTAAATAATTAGTATTGTTTAACAAACTATATTAATTGTATTTACGAAAAGGATTTTTTTAAATATTGTCAGTTATTTTGCTTTACAGTTTTCAAATAATTTAATTAACCTTATGAAGAAAAATTACTTTTCAGAATAATGAACAAATTTAAAGAAAATTTTCCCACAGACTTTTACATAATTATTCTAAAATGAACGAAGCTAACTGAATATTTAACCAACGAATCAATTTTATAAACATCATTTATTAAATTTTATGATACCTATATGTTGACATCATTTTTCAAAATGTATTATAACTTATATTAAGCACCTTTATACTTATATAACTATTTTATTCTCTAAACATACTCATTTTTCAATGATTAATAATTTTATAAAAGTATAAGAAATTCTGTATTTGTCTTATAATTTATTCAACCGATATTATCATTAAATACTAAAAAATTCATTATCACAATACATTAAAAAATACGTCTCTAAGAATCATAAAAAAGAGAAAAATATTTATAAGGTATTCTTAATAGAATTTTAATTTATACTAAGATCAAATTTAATAATTGTCATGATAACTGGTGAATTGTTATCAAGATTACTAAAACTCAAATCACATTGAAATTAAATTGAAGAGAATAGTAAGAAATTTAAATATCTTTATTGAATTATTTATAACATCAATTACTTATATAAAATTCTATAACTATGTAAAATTGACAGAAGATAATAGAGAAATCACTATCAAAAAATTGTTAATTTATAGTAAAATGAAATTATTTTAAATAAATATTTATTAAGAATTTTATATATTTATATAAATATATAAAATTCTTAATATATATTTTATATAAATATTTATTAAAATTTTATTTAAATTCAGGAGGAAATTTCTTTGAAAGTTGCTAATTTAAGTAATTTTAACAATAAAATCAGACGGAAAATATTTCCAATATAATCATCCTAAATCATCAAATATATTTTAAAATAGATATAAACTTAATGCTATCTAAAAAATAGGAAAGTATAACAAAACATTTTTTTAGTTGTTTAATTTTAAAATATAACATTCATAACAAAACATTCCAAGCATCAGTTTCACCATTAAGAATGATTTCTAATAAATGTTTCCTTGGGAACATTTTTCCGATTCTAAAAAGATGCCAATTTTGAATAGAAATTCGATCTCTGGATCGAAATGTAGACATAAGTTTTTTTCCCTGCTCGTCAGATGTGACTTGCTAAAAGGCTTCCTCCACGAAGACCATTATCGGTTTTATACTACGCAAATATTTTTCATGGTCTCTTTCACTTGAATCGATGTGTTTTCCCTTTTGCTTTAGAGTAATATGCCTTTTAAGGTGGAATTCTGTCTGGAAACATCGTTTTTTTTTTTAAATATATATAAATATAATTGTATGTTATCAATAAATATTTAATTCTTTTACATTTGATTTTCGTGTTCCTTTTTATTTAAACATTTTAAACGAGTGTAAAATTGTTTCCTATTGTTTATTATTTTACAAATATCTGACAGCAAACTCATTTTTTAAGTATTGTTTTATCGAAAGTCTTTTACGAAATTGAATTACTTAAATTTTTAAGAAAATGTCATAATTTTGTCATTACTATTTGTCTCTTTCCATATTAAAAATGGTACCGATGATGCATAATCCTTATGAGGTACAACTGAATTTTTTGTGGATATTACATAAAATATCTCTAACCTTTATATAGTTTTCTTAAATAAGTAAAGTGATTTCACAATTAATAACAAAATCTTGTCTATAGTTTAAAACACTTGGAGTTTTTAAAAAAAAATAAAATTCATTTTGTGTGTTATCCTTAGAAGAATTTTTGTGAATATATGTGGTTAAAGCAAAGTGTTTTAAATTATCCCACAATGATATATTAGCTATGGTTCTTAAAATGGAATTATTTTATTGCATATATTTATTATTCTCAATCCTTCTAGCATAATAAGAAACCCGAATTCTCAGAAAAACTATAAAATCCTTCCAAAAATTTAGAAAATTAAAAAATGCGACGAAAGTGTTATAAAACATCAGCACAGTAAAAAATTACGTAAATTTTTTTTTCCAATGGCAGATTGTAGACAGTTACAAGTGCAACATCGTCTATTAATCTATTGTTCCCTGATACCAAGGAACCGGCCAGAAAGAGCGACCTCTTGCCGCCAAGACGTTGATCCGGATGCACCGCAGGGGGTGGGCCACCATCGCACCCTCACACATGCCATAGGGACCCGTTTATAGCGTAGTCGTCATTCATACTTCATTCACACACACAAGGAAAGGACAAAGACAAGATAGAGAGAGAGGGAAAGTACATCCATGCCTGAACCGGGATTCGAACCCCAGGACCTTCCTATCCTGGTGCATCGGCCGGGAAATATAAAAATTTAAAAGTCAGATTTGCAGTCGATGTGAAAAAATTAACCAAATTAAAAATTTCAAACAATTGAAAAAGTTTAAAAAAACATGTAACCTATAAGTCACACAATTAAATTTTCTTTGTCTTTGAGTTTTACGAAAAAAATCTTTCCTCATTCTGTCTTTAATTTTCATACCTTAAAATTATTTTTAGTTGCATTACCGAACAATAAATAAAGCAAAATTAAAGTAATAAAATCTGTTTTTACAAAAATTACTTTGATAATTTGGCGTGATTTAACTTTACAATGTACATATAAAATAAACATGCATTTCCAATATCATTACGCTCTTTTCCGCGTGTAATCAAAAGAAATATATATGTGATCAAAGTCCAGACATAATTGTGGATACCTGCATTAACGAAGCTTGTTAACATAGCTTGCTCTTGAAAAAACCCTATTTATAAGAAAAATAAATAGGATTTTTTAAAGAGCAAATGTTTCAAAATTTAAATTCATTTATTATCTAAAATAACAATTTTCATTACTGTATAAATGCATAACAGTTTAAACATAGAAAAAATTTTAAATAAAACATTCTCAATATCTAAATATATTTTTATAATAAGAATAAAACATCTAAATATATTTCTATAGCAACCAGACAATTCCCAATATTTTATTGGGCAGTTTTTCCAAGTTAAAGGCAATATATATATATATATATATATATATATATATATATATATATATATATATATATATATATATATATATATATATATATATATATATATATATATATATATATATATATATATATATATATATATATATATATATATATATATATATATATATATATATATATATATATATATATATATATATATATATATATATATATATATATATATATATATATATATATATATATTTGACTATATACTGCAATGATTCCCTAAAATAACTGAAATAAAAAAATATTAAGCATGAAAATCAATGTTGTTAACTATTAATTTGTTCCATTTGCTTTAATTTTTTAACATAAAACATAAAATTTGTATTGTAAACTAAACTATTGGATTGTTCGGAGTTATTTCGTTTTTCATGAAAATGAAATACGTGCAGCAAATGAATATTGTATTGCATTGTACATTGTCCATTCTAGTCCAATAGCTTTTACCATCTTTCTGGTAGTAGCATGATTCCATAGTCATAAAGTGGTTGGTTTTTATTAGCAAAAAGCTGATCTATGTAGGAAAAACGAAATTATTTTCCGAACAACCCAATAACAAACATGAGAAAACTATTAGACATTTTTTATTGAACTTAAGTTTTAATTAACAAATGATATTGAGAATATAGGATACGGAATTAAAAACTGATTTTTGGTATATAGTGAAAAATGTATTTGTTCCATTTGCTTTAACTATAAATTCATTGCAATAAAGCTCTGAAAAACAAAGAACATATTAGTTTTTTTAATTAATTTTAGTACTAGAGAAATGTTACTTTTATGATTATTTTTATTAGTATTGCAATAAATTTACATGAAAAATATTCAAATTTTATGGAGCAATTTTCTTCGGAAATGATGTTGATTACCTCTATAAATTCTAAATAAAATTATATAAACCGAGCCACTGATATAAATAAATTCAGAGTTTCTAATAAATTCAGAATGGTAGGCGTAAAAGTTACACCGATGTATTTTAAAATATCGAGTTTGAGCAGAGCATTAGGAAGCACTGAATATCGATTACTCAATATGTCAAATATCGAAAAATAATGTAGATTATCCAGTCATTATTTCAGTTTACTTTTGCCACATAAAATTTAATGCTACCATATAAAATATATCTGATATAAAATTTATGTGCCATATAAAATTCTGGCTACCAAATAGAGATGGTAACAATGCTATAAAGAAGAATTCTGTAATATTTATCTACAAAACTTTGAAGATTGTTTTGAAGTATCAAGAAAGTTTGTAAATAATCTCTAAGTGGTTCATCATAAAAATAATGTAAGCACTGTATCCTGCATAAATGAATTTCATACATATGTATAATACTGGGATTTTGTGACTTACACAAAAAGTACTTCAACAATATGTTGATTTATTCTTCAATAACTCTAGAAAATGTACAAAAATTTTAAAAAAAACTGTGATTTATTCAAATATTTTCTGATTTTGGAAAAAAAAACTGTGCGTAACATCCACAGAGTACTCGATTTAAATAAATAGTAAATGGTGACTTTTTTTTTTTTTTTTTTTTTTTTTTTTTTGTCTTGTGCCAGCTTAGGCTGACAAGATATAGGGCGCTGCTCCATTTTTCTATACTGAACCATATTTGGTGTGGAGTCCGACTGCTACGGTACACACATGCCATAGGGACCCGTTTATAGGGTAGGCAACCATTTACACCTCATTCGTACACAGAAAGGACAAAGACAGGATAGATAGAGAATGTACATCTATGCTCGAACCGGGATTCGAACCCAGGACCTCCCTATCCGCAATTCGGCACTCTGACCACTAGACAGGGCGGTCGTAACTTCTTCTGATTAAGTAAAATGAAAATTGATAATTAGGAGACATGCAATTCTTCAATATATTTTTCATGATGATCCACTTCAAATGTGCTTGATATTTTCTTGTTAGGATAATTTATCCATAGTAAATTAACTCTTAGATATTGAAATAAACTATGAAAACACTAATTATGTTATCTAAGAAAAGTTGCCTTATAGTTTGTAATTGGTAATATCGTTAATTAATATAGATCAGCTCATTGTTTACATTTGTATTCATTTTCATTAGATGTGGAAATTTGTTTTTGTTGTATAGTTTCTCTTCATTTTATGCGATTGCTTTCAAAGAATGTATGATTTTGTTTTTCTTTTTCATTACTTTTGATGTATAATTAAGTTTGTATTTTCCTTTTCGATCGATTTTAATTTTTAAAATTAGTTTTCCCAAAAATAATGAACCGTTATTTCACTTTTGGGACCAAACTTTACGCTTCAATATAATTACAGAAATCTAAATGAAAAATTAGAATTCAAATAGAAGTGAAAGTAATTTTAAATTACATTCAAGCAGTAGGAATTCTTGATTAATTTCTCACCCTGGGCAAAAGGAATTTTAATGAAGTGAGCGTAGATTTGCCTAAGACTTTCTTCAAATATCAGGTGAGTGAAAAGCAACGTATTATAATGAGTGAAACTACAACATGACGAGAACAAATTTAAAATAAATAAATATTTTAAAACCTAAGTTATAAAAAAATTTATTTGTCAAAAAAATTTGTATCATATAAACTTAATTTACGAAAAAATATTAAAACATATTAAAAGAAGAAATTTAAAAGTTGTAAAAGAAAATTTAATGCAATGTCACAATATGAAGAAAAATTTACTTGAATATTATTAAAATTTTGAGAAACTTGGCTTAAATTTGATGATTGTGAGTATTGAAACTAATATACAATCCGTTGGGTAAAACAAAAACTGAGTTGATAAAGTAAGAAAATCTAAGTTGCAAACGATTAAAAAACTTACTTATCTTAAGTATGCGTTTACAGCACTTTTTTAATGAGTTCAAGTTTCTCCTTTATGCATAACAATTATAATGAATGAATTACTTTGATTATAAGATGATTTCATAGAACAAATGCTTACAAAATTTCATCTCATACCAATTAGTTTCTAAATTTCTTTAACAGATAAAAATTCCTTCAAATATTACTGTCCTCAAAAAATCTATGGTACTTGTAAAAACCTGTAAGAAGTTTAAATTCTTTCATAACACTATGTAGATATTTTATGATACTTTTGAGACAAGTCATTTTAAAGTTATTATCAAATATTATGAATTTGTAATTTAATGGAAAGAGTGTAATTCTAAAATAAACAATACGATACAGTAAAACCCCTCAATCTTATTAGATTAAAGGCTACGTGTCACGCAGTTTCTAATTTAATTATAAACTCTAAGAGAAGGAAATTCTTACAATATTAGAAAAAATAAAAATAATTCATCGAAAGGGAAAAGTGTTCTTACTGATTTTCTGCTCGCTATAGTGGATAAAATTTTCTACTTTTATTACAATCAAAGCATAATAGGTGTAGATAAATATGGTAAATGCTTATAAAAAGAAATATATGAATATTGTATGGTCATTTTAATCAATGGATCATTTTAATTAGAAAAGGGCCTGTTCATTTAAATATATAATAAGTGTTCTTTGCTTCTTTGCGGTCCTTTTTATATGATAACTTAAATCATAATAAATTATTAAAGAATATCTCCTAGAAATTGTACTAGTTTCATGCATTGGAAATAATGAAGCTGCACATTTTTTAATTCTTAAATTATAATATTTTTTTCTGAAATAGTTAATAATGGTGCATATCCTCAATCTCATTTATCTCTTAATAGTTTATTCTTCAAATAAAAGAATAATACAAGAGTTTAATACAGGTTTACTAGAGTTTTAATTCATAAAGATTTGCAAAAGTTGTTTTAATATCAGATTTAGGTGGAAGAAAAAATAATATAATTGAAATAGTTAAGAAAAAAAGAGATTTACGCGCATTTATTCCATAAAATAGATTTTAAATAAAAACAAAAATTTGACTTTGTTCAAATTACTCTTTAAAATATTCTTGATTCTTTTTACAAGCAATATTCCAAGAACAATCGTAAATGTCCCTTCCTAAAAAGTTTTAAAAAATTATACCATTACTAATGACGTATATATAAATAAGGAATTTTAAATAAAATAACAAAGGAAAATCTAATGGAATAAAGTAATTAAGGAAATATAATCAAAAATGAAATAATTTTAAAAAATTCTCAATGAAAGTGTGAATCTGCATATTATGAAAGTTAGTGCTTAACAACTTTTTCAGAAGAAATACAAAATGCGCTTGTGAAACCATATTTCCCACCTATTACAGTAAAAACATTAAAAATAAATTTCCTATTATTTCTGATGCATCCTTGAAACAGAACAATAATGTTTTTTTAAATGACTATTTGATATCGAGTTCGATATTAAATATGTTTCGAATATGATATTTCATTTCAGGACAGGAAACCATTTATTTTCATATGTCACTTAGAAAACTTTTCACCAGACTGGAATTTTTGAAATCGATAACGTTGCATTTCATATTTTATGCATTGACAATGAATTCAATTCGAAACTTCATTGAATCATACATATTCTTTTCAATGTTTCTTGACAACCTTTCTTTCTCGCATCAGAATAATAATAAGAAATTTTAATATTTATGATATACTGAATAACTTAATTGACATAAATAATTTTTATAGGATTGATTCCATGGAATAGACCCTTGATTTAAATGTTAGAATACCTTGTATGGAATAAATTTATCAATTTAGAATAAATTCATTCAAGGAAACAAAAAATATTTAGGATACAATGGAATATTTAATAGAAAATAAATACTCGATATATATAATTTCCTTCTGATTTTATAAAAAGAAAACTCGAGAACTCGTATTTAGAAAACATAAAATTTTTAACCCTTATAAGTCTCAATTGTGAGTCATCCAGAAATTTTTTTAATTTACGGTATTATATGATTTACATGATTTATAACTACAATATATTCTAGGTGACTCAAACAAATCATAATGAGCTGTATTTTATTTCCTAAGATACGTGATTAGTTTGAACTCTGAATTTCTTATATTTTTAATCATTGCATACAAGCAGATATTTGTTCATGTTTTATTCATACTCTTTGTTTTACAGGATTTCCTCAACTATCGAGTGATTCTGTTTATCTTATACTGTAATATTTAGTATAACTAAATGAAAATATTCGCCAAATATCACCCATTGAAGCTGATTTTAATTCTTGAAATTTATTTTCCTATAATTGAAATTTATTTATTTCTATAATCAGAGCACGTTGTATTGCAGTGACTCAAATACTACTACACTCTCTTTTAAATAAAGTGTATTCCATAATCAGACATAACAATTTACATAAAAAATATGTATATTCAATATGGAAGCATGCATTTTTAACTAAATTTGGACAAGAAACAAAGTGCTTTAAGAAATGAAAAATATTTTTATTAAAATGATTCTTTTAACTAAGAAAATAATGAATTATATCAAATACTTTAATAAACTAAATCCATCCATATGAAAAATTATTCATACTTTCATCTAAAATCTGGGATTTAAGAGTTATATTTGTATTTTAATGGTTCTTTCTTAAGAACTTGGGATAGCTTTATGGATAATTTACAGTACAACGCTTAAAGCTATAGTAAATAAATAATATACATTCACTCTCCCCTGCATGAAAACCACATAACAATATAAATTTTTTTTATCTTTTACATTTATTTTCAAACCACAAGAAGCTATTTATGAGTTGATAAACATGCATTTATCACACTTTATATTTATTTTTAGTGTGCTTTGGCAGAGGCGGAAGCTGATGATTGGAAAGGCTCCAACCGGCCAAGAAGTAGATGGAAAATTTGCTTGCTCGTGCTTAATCTTATCTTTGTCACTTTACTCTTAAGCGTTTTTTTGCTATGGTACCTTGAAGGTATATATTTAAAAATTATTAAAATAAAATTCACAATTAAATTTTTTATAAAAATATTTCAAAACAAGGAATTTATCAGAAATTTAAATAATTTAATTAAATATTTATTATTTAATTACTATTAAATTATATTGTTGTAGAACAAATTGATAAATGTAATAGTTTTTTTTAGTTGAAGCCTTAAATAAACTGGTTTTAAAAAAAATCAAACTATTTTTTTCCAGAAATTTATTTTATGAAATCAGTTACACATATTTTTGAGAAATTTCAAACAAATAATACGTAATGTATAATTCATATCAAATAAACAGCACAAAATCACCATTTATTACTTAAAACCGTTTGCTTATTTTACTTTCAAATATATTATTAAAATAAGTTCTCATTAAAAATAAGCTTTTGATTCTTTTACTATAATCATCAGTATTAAAATATCTACAATGCAATGAAATAAAGAAATTTTAAATTTTTTTCTGACAACGCCATAGCATTTGAAACTTAAATCATAAAATCCATAACACAAAATCAATTTTAAATTATAAAAAATGATCAATAAAACTTGAAGAAAATATGAGTTTTATTAAGTGATATTTAACTATTAACTTACTTAGAAATTTAGCTTAGTCTTTTGCAGAGTTTTAAAATTTAAATATTTAAAGCAACCCTTTTTCGGTCTTCAGAGTATTCAGCACACACACGACAATTTTATTTCAATATTCGTTTCAATAAATCTGACATTTCAGATTTATCAGTATTTATAAATAAGGCCTATTGACAATATTTTTTAATTACATCGAAATTATCAATCATTTATAGTCGCCAAGTAAAGTAAAAATACCTTACTTTTCAACATAAAAACGCTCTCTCAAAGATCTACCTGAGAATAAATAATTCAATTTTCTTTTTTATCAAAGAAAAGAGAACCCGTATGAATGTATTTATCACGTGTTTTATAAAGGGTATAATGAATTTTATGTATCAATAATTTTCATGATTATAGTTTTCATATTAAATACAACTTTTATAAATATGTTAAATTTTGTAAGTTAACATACATTTGGTCAATTTGGCAATAAAAAAATTTTACAATAAAAAATAATCAAATCAATAAATTTTGAGTGTTTAAATGCATTTTGACTAAAAGGGCAAGCTGAGCACTTCACATGTAATAGTGTTTCAATTTAATCTTGTCTCTATAAATTGAATTAGTTCTGAAATTATAATTATATCATGGATTAAAATAAATCCCATTTAACTGCCACATCAGGCATAAAATAATGTTCCACTATTTCGTCAGAACATAATTGCCTTTCATTATTTTGCCTCTAATCTTATTGGTCAGAAGCCTAATATGTTCAGTCCATGCAATATCTTACACTTATATTAAAGAATACATAGAACTAAATTCATAAAGTTCATTTTCATGTTTGTTCATAGAGGCATGGCCTGCATTCAAAGAGAACAACATGAAAAAGTTAATTTTGATAAAACATGAAAATGGTAACTGTGACTTTGTCTCTAATCCTTTGATCTCTGACCTGTTATAAATAAAATTATCCTCTAAGCAAAAGCACTGATGCCTATTTCATCTAAATGAGTTATTAAAAAAAATTATTGTGCTAGCAAGTAATATATCTTGACTTTTATATCTATCAAGAATTTTTTATTCTTGGAATCGATTTCAAAGGCTTTAAATTACACTTTTTGTCACTTCTATATAATTTTATTTAATTCTTTTTGTCCAAGCTTAAGTCTCCTACGACAAACAATGGATTCTAGTAAATCATACAATCGTGACATTTTAAAATCATTTTTTCTAAGGCAAAGTTAAGCAATTCAATTTTACATTTGAGACAGTTAAGGGAAGAGACGCCAATGGAAATCCCAATTTTCACTCTTTCATCTCTTTTCTGGCTTATGAATATTGATTTATATTAAAATTGTCTTATTGTTTCTTACTGCGCTTTAAAGTATACATTTCTAATTCAAGTAAGAATAATTTGTATAAATAATGATAAATTTTCGTTGAAATCGAATGCACTTCTTATGTGTAAGTGCGTAGGTGTGTGTACTTCTTATGTGTAATCGAGTTCTTCATAATTCATACATGCTGTTACTCCTCATGACAAAATGAAAATATGAATAGAATATCCCTCTTCCTTTTAAATTGCTTTTCCTCAAAACGATGCTGTGTTTACTTAACCTCACTTTCTTATAATACAGGTTCACTATTTTTCTTTATCTTCAAATATCCCCATAATGACATTTCAAAAAATAAACAGTTAGTATTACTTTGTGAAAACAATTTTAGCCTGTATCATCCCAAAATGTTACAATATTTCAAATTGAAAAATATACGAATAGAATGTTGTTACGGAAAGAAATAGAGTGTACAACATTTTGACATCCTTAAAATGTTTCAGAGGCAATTTATTTTGCTTGTTCTTCCCGCCCTGAATTTAACGAGAGGCGTTGACCAAATAACTTGATCGATTTCTAAAAATAGAAGAGATGATTCTCCAAACATCTTCAGCACAATAAGTACATTCTTTAAATTCTTTTGTTATCTTATCATCAATAAATTCTCATATTAAAAAAATGATGAAGTAGATATGCTAACATTGATATATTCGTCATTCTCCACTGAACAAAAGCTGTATTACTTTCCAATTTATCATTCCACTAAAAGAGGTAAAAATACTATACATCTTTTATTAAAAAAAGGGTAATTTAAAATAGGTAAATTATGTTGTAACATAAAATTATAAACTTCATTCAAAATATTAAGAAAAGTTTTCTCAAAGCTTTTAATTATTTTTTTTCTAAAAATCATATTTAAATATTTTTTCAATAACAATAAGTAAACCTTCACTTCTGAATACAATTTTTATTCCAGCTAGAAAAACACTTAAAAGAATTGTGCAGTTAAATTTTATATATATATATATATTATGTATGTATATATACAAATTAATTCCGAAAAAAAAATACCTGCAGTTTTGAAATTGTTTTTTATATTACTTATTTATTTTTACTTCCGATAAATAAGTATATTTATATAATGTTAATTCGTTATATTTTTTTTTTCTAATCTTTCTGCTTTGAACAAACTTTTTATTTAGAAACAAATAGATTAGAGATTTAACAAATATTCTGCAATGTACTTTTTGCATGTTTTATTTTCGGTGTCAATACTTTTAACTAAATAATTTGAGTTAATTATATTATTTTAATTGGGGTGTTTTAAATGAAATTGTAATTTCTGTAATCTCATTAATATATTTGTATACAAATATTTATTATAATTCTTATAAAAATACATTGTAGATGTTATTATTTATGATTCCTTGCACTTTATTCCTTAACACCCTTGTAATTTTTCCTTCTTTTATAGCACAGAATTCTGAATCTAATAATTTAAAAATATTTGCATGATAAATTCGGATAAATTAACGTAATTATTTTCTTAACCTAATTTGTATATATGTTTAAATACTTTTCAATACTTTGATTCCTATTTAATTGTTGAATTTACAGTTAAATAATGGTTCGATAAATTTTTATGTTTCATCAAATAATAATTATTACATAACTTAGTATTTTCTTATAGTTCTTCCAAAGGATCTTTATGTAAAGGAACCAATAAAAGAAAGTAAGTTCGATGCTTTAATTTTTTTCATTTGTTATTACAATATTGTACTTGCTCTGTAAAATTGTATTTTCATTTAAATAAACTATGACCATATAAATGTAGTTGTAGTCGAAATGAAAATATATTTTTATTTTTTGTTTCAAATCATTTGTTGTAAGAGAAAAAATTAATAATTTGGCATTTATATTTGATTTTATTTTTTCTTATATAGTGATTAAATTTGGTCCTCAAAGACGTAAAATATATTTGTTTTGCAACATATTTTGAGAATTTTCAATATACTTGAATCTCAGTACTGTGTATTCTCTTTAAAATTAAAATAACGTAGTATTTTTGTGACAAGTAAGAAATAGTATGATTGTATATAAAAATTGTAATGAAATACATTAAAAAATAATTAAAACCATTATAGATTTATTCAAAGCAACTTGATTTACTGGATTCTTCAAATTATAAGATTTAAAACGTGATTTCCTTAAAATATGAGACTACTCTACAGAATTATTTGGAAACTTCTACAATAAGTTTGATGCTTCGGTAAATGTAACGTTAAATGCAAATTAAAAATTAAAATGCTCCTAAAAATACATGAAGAAAATTTTTCATTGAAGTAATGATTCATATGTAATATCTAAAATAATATTGTATAATTAAAATGATAATAATTACTGCTAGAACCATACCAAAACTGATTACAGTAGAATTCATTTTTTCAAAATGAAAAAAATTTTAATTTATTTGAAATATAATATAGCAATATTTTGCCTATTTTATATAATATAATATTAAATTAAACTCCAATTATATATTTACGACATTTACTACACTCCAGCTTCAGTATAATGTTAGCTTACTTTATTAAAAATTAACATATTTAAAATCAAAGTTTCTTAATAATTAGTCGAATTTCTAAAAAATAAGACTATTAGTTTTTTAATCATAATTTATAATGTAACGATATCAAATTAAATAAAATTGGTTTTCAAAGTTATAGAAATATAAAAATAGGAATTTTAGATTTAGTTTGAAACTTATCAAAAAAAGGAGGAAGTTCTCAACTAAACTCAACTTTTTTTCCTTAGTATTTGACAAATCAAATACTCTTGCAAGCATTGGATTAAAGTTATTTTTTCTAATTATTTTACAGCTTTAAAATACTTATCAATAATATCGGTTATTAGGAGAACTCTTTTGGAACCAAACAAAGCTGGTACAGTTTTGATTTCAATTTAAATTCCATATTAAATAATAATTTTATCATTTCTTATTAATCACGTGTTTTTCCCAGAGAGATAATTATCAAGATATGATCACAACGAATTCAGATATTCATGAATATTTTGAATAGAGTTACAAAAAGAATTTATAATGTTTGAATATATAAGGAATTCTTAAGGTAAATTTTTATTCTTTACACATGATTTTCTTATTTTGTAAAATAAAACATGACATTAAACGTGAAAATATTTAACAATGTTTTCAAATTTAGTAATTCGGATTTTTAAAATGAATATTATACATAACATTTTCATAAATAAGCCAATTGAAGTTAAACAAGAAGCGATACATTTTATGCCGAGGTTTGCTAAATACTATACTTGGCTTTCATGACTTTTGTGTGCACAAGTTAGCTCTATAACGTATGCTAACTCTTTTTTTTCAATGCAAAATTAACAAATAAAAAGGCTCACTGTGTAAAAAAGTCCCAAAACTGCAAATTTTTTTTTATTTGTAAATGAAAGCATTAAAACTTTCAATTAAATTATCTGCGTTGTCCTTGCTTAGTCTTAGATAAACAATAGTCAGAAAACTAGGAAATACTTTTAATGAAAATCATTAAATGTATAATATACCTCAATATAATAAATATAGTTTAAAAAAACCATCTTAACTGTCATTTACAGGCAAAGGTTGTAGCTCTTTGCGTCTTCCTCTCTGTCACAAGTACAAAGTCCCCTATTCGTATACAGTATACCCTAATGCCATCGGCCACTCTAACCAGAATGAAGCTAGTGAAGCTATAGCTCGCTATGAGCCGTTGGTCAGTGTGAAGTGCTATTCTTTGCTGCCACTCTTTCTTTGCACCATATATGCTCCGAAATGCATGGATGAAGGTCGACTGGTTCCACCATGTAGGTCTCTCTGTAAAGGTAAGTAAATAAATGACCTCAAACTTTAAGTTAATTAGTTTTTCTTCAATTTCCCGATCATTTAACGCAAAATATATTATTACGCAGTTTTACAAAATATCTATAGCCAAGGCTACTTTATGAAACAGCGTACTATAAATTAAAATTAATCTTTATTAATATAAGCTGTGATTATTGTATTAATTCGATGATTAATTTATCTATCTACATATAAGGTACTGAGCAAACCATTTAGTGTTGAAATATACTTCGATATACATCCCATAAAAATAAAATTGGTAATATTAATATTCTTATATTTGAGATTTGTATGCATCACAAAATTTTTTAGATTCTCTCTTTCAAATATTTTTCTTCGCAGAAACTGTCAGAAAATGTAACTTCTTTCTTGGCGTCTTCTCTGTGTCGTGGCCGGAGGAATTAGTTTGTGACGAACTTCCAGAGTCAACAGATACAGAAGTTTGCGTGGGACACGAGCAAATGCGAAGCTTAGATCTAACAGCTCGAGGTAACGTATTTCTTCATAAGGAGAGTTATTAGATTATGTATAGATGGAAAATGATTTATGATGAATCAGAATACTGACTTCATAAATACTTTTAGTTTAAGAATCAATGACTTTTTCAGCATTATAGAAGTAATTTGCTATGTAGGTCACCATTTATTGATTTTTCAATTAATCCCATTCGTATGAATAAGAAAGATTAAGTTTTATCAACTCTAATTTTCTTACTATCTGACATAGTTTCTAAAATCAGTTTTAAAAATAGATTACATATTTCATTCAAATTACAAATTTTTTCGACTCTATTTAAATTTTCAAACGTATCTTTTGTTTCTTACTTACAAAATATTGCATGTATTATGTGTTTACAAAAAATATAACTAGCTCAAACAAATTAGTATGATGATAATGTTAGGAACCAATCATTTTAAATCAATAACTAATCAAATGTAAATAAATTATACTTTTCAAATAATTTAAAAATTCATAGATAAATAATTTTATAATCCATTCTTTTTGTATGCATTCATTTCATCAAAGAAACTTTTTGAGATAAGGGGCTATTAACTATCGAAATTTAAGACGATACACATATCTAATATTAAAGTTTACGGGATATTCTTAGGTAGTATTGACTGATTTATTTTGTTCAATTAAAACTCTAAAAATTTTAATTTGATGAAAACCCCTTTTTTAAACAAAATAAAAAATTATTTAGATTGGTTCCTACAACTGTGCTTCAATAAAACTTTCTTAAGAAGTAGTGATACATTATTATTAAATTAATTTCCAGGTAATATTTCATGTAACTTTTTCATGATTTTATGCTATTTGTTTACTTAAATGTAAAATATGCTCGAATCACTAAATAGTTGTGTATTCACTAAAATATTTACTGGAAAAAGTATATTGATGTAGTTTTAAGTAATCTATTAATTTCAGCAGAAAAATGCCGCAAAAAAGAAATTCATTAACATGCTTTGATGGTATTAAACATTCGGAGCTTGATATACAGCAGAAGCAAATGACAGTTTAATTCATAGCATTTAATTTCAGAAAAATATCAATTTCTTTCCTTCAATATTAATTTATGTAAATAGTAAATAGATAGAGGGAGCAATAAATTAATAGCAAGGTAAAATATGATGCGGCAGCATTTTTTTTTTTAAAAATGATATGCAACTGCATGTAAACAGATACAATACTGGACAATTGTTAAGGATTGATCACAAATTGCAATGTAGCATAACATTAAGCGAGACATGAGGCCTAATATGATAAAATATAGTTACCACACTGTTCAGACATTAAAATAAAGAATATTTATTGTTCTGGAAAGTACCAAAGATGTGAAACATCTGAAATAAAAAAATGTTCATCTGATGCTGCATACGGAAAAATGGAACATTGCATCTAAAGGTCAGCAGGCACCTTAAGGAAAGATATCAGTATGTGATATGTCCACCATGGAGTGTGATGCAACATTCCACACGTATATCATACTTTGCACAACATTATCCAGCAGATGTCGAGGCAATTTATCCCATTCCTCTGTGAGTGCACGGATGAGGGTGTTCTTGTTTGTCGGAGGATAGTCTCAACCAGCAACTTGCCTCCCCAAAGCATCCCACACATTTTCAATGGGGTTCAGATCTGGAGAACGTGATGGCCATACGAGGCTTTGAATACTCCCTCTGTCTAGACAATCCTGAACAGTGAGTGTTCGATGACATGTTGCGTTGTCGTCCATAAAAACAAATTTATCACCGACAGCACCACGGAAAAGACAAACATGAGGAAGTAGAACTTCATTAATGTATCGTTGGCCCGTTATAGTCCCATTCACAACCACATATAGGGGCATGCGGCCATTGATCATGATGATCCCACACCATGACACTGCATGTCGGATATCGGTCCCTTTCTTCGATATTTTCTGAATAATAAATAGTACCACTTTCGCGCCAGATCAGTTGGCGTCTACAATCCGATGACAGACTGAACCTACTCTCATCTGAGAATAGTAGGCATACCCAGTCCTGTTCAGTCCAATTGCAATGCTCACGACACCATTGCAAACGGGCAGTACGGTGCATTCTGGTGAATGGGACACACACACAACAGGTCTGTGGGCGTATAGTCCTCCTCCCCTCAAACGTCTGGCAACAGTTTTTCGAGAGATATGCTTTTTTGGGTCAGCAAGAAACTGATTTGCCACCTGCTGAGCTGTGGTGCGCCTGTTGCTTTTTGCAGATAGGATTATATATCAGGCGTCGTACTTCTAACACGACCTCCCCCGTGCCGCCTACTACACATTCCACTAGTTTTAAATGACTTCCACAGCCGTGAAACAACGCTGTTGCGATGTCGAACTTCCGAGCAACATCTGTTATTTTTCGCCCTTCTTCGATCTTTCCAATAATTCGGCCACGCATAAAATCATCTAAGTGATGTCGGGAAGGCACGCCAAAAATTTCAAGTTCGTCTAATATACCTTTCCTGTAAAACTTTGACGTTAAACAACAACTGTCCACATGCGTCAAAACCTTTAAATGTCTTATGAAAGCTATCACGTGATGGACACAGACGTGGAAAAAAATTTGACTACGTTCTTCTTACTATATCCCGCACTTATTCTAATTTTCCACATTTTGCTTCCTTTCATTTTGTGGTTGTTATGGATGATAGTGTTATCCGTCCTTAGCAATTGTCCAGCAGTGTATTTGGTTCGATTTAGATATCAAAAAGTGAACTTAAAAATTCCTATTTTAATAAACATAAAATTAGTTATAGGTTAAAATATACATTCAGTTACTTTTATACTTAAGAGAACTAGATTCACATAAATTGACATAAATTTATTTTCAAAACTAAATATAGCGTAAGAAACTTATTTTTATTTGCATTTTCAGTGGTCCGAAAATAATTAAATGATTAATTAAATTTCCTTATTTAAGGATTTAAAATATTAAAGAACTGAAATTTAGTAAGAACAGTCAGGTTTTTCACGAGATATACACGTAATGAAAGTACAAAATATTTAAGAACTCACACAAATTTTTCATTATTTATTATCGTTATTCATCCCATCGTTATTTATCCCTAAATTTAACTTTATTAGAGAGAGAGCAGCAGAGAGATTGAAAATATAGGACCTAAGCCAAACCATAATAAAATATTTGGATAACAAAGTTAGTAAAAATGTTTTAAATGTGTAATAAATAATTTTTTATTAAATAATAAATATTTGTTGCTTTAACCCAATGTTTTTAATAGCTTTTCAGATTTTGGTAAAGATGTACCTTTTATTTTGTCTTAAAATTTGAATCTTATGCATTATGTATTTATTTTCATAAACTTTAAAAAATTCGTATTAAATACTTTCTTTTCTTGATATAAAAAAATTAAATTTTATACACAATATCTATTTTATTAAATATTATTGATAAAAATCGCAGAAATGTTTAACAATTTTATCATTTTGTTGTACGGTGTAATCTACTATCAAGTTAAAGCAATAAGAATTCACCAAACACTTTTTACTGAGATAAAATGAGTTCAACATTTGAACTAAGATTCTACCTTTTCTTATAAAATCTCAAAAAATGAAGGGAAATCAAATTCAATAAATATTTCAGCATAAATTATATGCAATACTGTGACTTCTGATTGGGTCAATGAGGTAAAATGGATTCCTTTAATACTTGCCCTCTGATTTAGCAGTAACGAAGAAAATAATCACGTTCTTAAGTATTGGGCTTCATATTGGTGTTCAAATGACACAATAGAATTGAATAATAAAACGAAGATAAGCATATATGTGTATGATAGTCTTTTACTCTACCGAAGTAAAGAGGTTTAATGAGCCTTATTGTAATAATCGTTATCCTCTGTTATATATTCATTTTAAATGTTTTCAAAGTCATACAATATTAAATGAATCACATTAAGATGTCATAATAATAACAAGTGACATCGTTCTTTCCATACTACACCTGTTTATTCTAAGGTCAACCGAAAGTCGTCTTGTTTTACTCAATAAAAGTGAAAGGAAAAGAATTAGTTCAGTTATTAATTTTTTTTATTGAAACGTGGTCGAAAAATACTTGGTATTTTATTATGTTTAATAATTTGGAACATTATTCAAAGAAGGAGCTTCAAAGTTTCCCAAATGTTCCCTTTTATTTATGAAAATATAGTTTTATTATCCATGAAACTATCCCGGAAGTCCATAAAAACGAGTTGGATTTTTAAATGTTTTACAATTGACTAGAAGGCTATATATAGTCCGGTGTCAAATATTTTTGCTTTATATTTTCATTTTTATTTTTCAAAAAACATAACCACTTATCAGCTTGGATGCTTAAGTTGAATTGCCTATAATATGTCACAGATGCTTTTGAGCTATTTAACTTTTTGTCTTCATATTTTTTCAACGCTTTTAAAGTCTTGTGATAGAAAAAATAAAACTTCGAAGTGTTACGCTTAAATACGAACAAAATATCAAAATAATGTTTTTGATTGCTAATCTATTGCATTTTCATGTTACACTGAATATCTTTCCTAATTTCTTGTAGGATTAAAAACTTCATTAGGCAGATGTTTTCTCAGGTTATACCTATCTAGATTATTTTTAAATGATCTAGTGTGGCATATAAAAATGGCATAAAAAATTTCAATATTTGCAATATATTGCATTGCAAAAACTTTTATGTTCAAGTAAAGGTTTTGATGAATCAGTAATAGATTGCCTAGAGGAAACTTAAACTGAATAATAAATCATTTTACTTTCTAAATGAAAAAAAAATTTAATGAGGTATTCGATGAAACAAATAACGTTTAAAACACTGAAGGCTTAATGTATTTATTAAGATTTATTTATATGAAATGTATATTTATTCATATGTATGTATACACATCCATTAAAAATTTGTTATTTGTTTAATAACATATTATAAATTTTGTAGATTTGATTTTTCTTTGCATAAATTTGTTTATTTTTATCTAATTTCAGCCTGTTTTAATGGGTTCAGATGCGATAAAACTCGCTGCCTCCCTCAGTCTTGGATATGCGATGGATTCTCTGATTGCACAGATGGAGCAGATGAAAGAAATTGCAGTCAGTTTTATTACTATTTGATACCAATTGAAAAAAATAATACATACATTTCATTACAGAGAATCCCCTTATAAAAAAAATTCGATTCAATCAGCTTTTTCGAAAATCCTGTCAAAAATTAAATTGAGTCAATATTCTTTTTCATTTTCCGATAAAATAATTTTAGCAGATTTGTTCATTTCAAAAAGACAATTTTAAAAAGCTTTCAGTTTCAAAATATTTTTCGCTTAGAAAACCTATACACCACAGTTAAAATATAATCCAAGAAATTCTATGTCATATTCATTATGTTAAATTATCTTTCGTATTATAAAAAATGAAATTAAAATTAGGCATTTTATGTTATTCATTATCATGTCTTTCATAAAATATAATAAATGCTACTTGCTGATTACTTGTTTAAAATGTTGATAGTAGAATAATTATTTCCACTTACTAATGTCGTAATTGCTAAAGTGTTTTTGAAATTTATTGTGTGTTTGCCGATATCATGTTGAAAACCATATTGACACAATAATTTTTCAATTAAGATAGAACAAATTTCCTAATTTTTTTTTATCCATTTATAGAAAACACTTTAAAAAAGTCCGATTTCCAAGCATTTTTCACTTGGAATACCCAAGCACAGGACAATTAACATGTAATGTCATTAATCCATGCCATATTTATTTCGCTATGTTTATTTTAGACTTTATGAAAAAATACTCAAAATTTCAAATTTGTGTAAAAAATTTAATTTTTCACTAAATTATTTTTCTATTACTGAAAAAACAATTATATCCTTCATTATAATATTCACTAATATTATTTTTATCATAGATAAAAATAATTTTAGTATTTTAAAAAAATTTAATAAACTTAAAATTGAATTAGAATTGTTTGAAATAGTAATACTAAGGTATTTAGATAATAATTATAAGAAGCAATTCCAGCCAAATATTATATTGTTTATTGAAATTAAAAACTTTCTTTTCTTTACAAAGACACACTGTTTTTCAATTTAATTAGAATATTACCGTTCTTTTAAAATCTTTTATTAATATGATTTCATAACTTTTTCTAATACCATTAAATTCAGAAACAGTTTAACTAAATCTGATACTATCATATTTTAAATACCAGAATAAAAGATATAAACACTGAAAAATGTATAGTCACTATTTTTAAATAACATGTAATAAAAATTTAATTTGAATTTATCCTTCAAAACTCATTAGCAAACTCATAATCAAAATCAGTTAAATTTATATCTATTTTTTAGTGCTAAAAATCTTAATTTTGTAAAACATTTATCTAACGTTCCAGGTAATTGTGGACCTGACCAGTTCTACTGCGGCCACAGCAGTTGCATTGATAAAAGCTTAGTGTGTGATGGAATAAAAGACTGCCCAGATGGAAGAGAAGAAAGAAGATGCCGTAAGAATAATTTGTTTCGCATAATTCTTTGAAACAATGTTCATAACATCTCAAAATCATCCTAGTTTGAGTGACATCCGCGTCTAATTACATTTCAAATCCCTTTTCTAGTTCGGCTGAGCGGAAACGAGGGACAAAGTGGCGAAGGACGACTTGAAGCTTATAGTCTCATCACAGACAGCTGGCAACCTGTTTGTGGTGATCAGTGGGACACTGATTCGATGAGCCCCAGAGCCTGTTCCATGCTTGGATATAAGTACGTGTTCTTATAAATAATCATGCAAAGAACTGTTGTATCATTCACATCTAACAACTAACTTAGTTTTGCCCGTCATAATATAATCTACTGAAATATATGTTGTGTTAAAAGTACTTATAAAGCTGTTATTAAACTTATGAAAGCATAAGTACCAAACACTGAACAATTAAAAACTACTCATCAATTTAAGAAATCAAATACATGTTTGAGATTTAGCTTAGCTGACAAGGCAATTGGATAGCAGTCTCATATTAACATCGAATGATTTGTTTCATGCACCTTCCGTTTAGTATTTGATAATAAAACATTTTAATGAAATCTGTTTCAGCATTCTCGAAATATGTAAGAAATATATATTATAATATATTTAATGATTATAATATATATATATATATATATATATATATATATATATATATATATATATATATATATATATTAAATATATATTTATATGGATGAAAAACGTCATTAACTGCCTTCCCTCCGTACATAATTTTAATTTGTATGGTAACATTTATGCTTAATTAATTTTCAAGAAAGTAATATAAATTTACTAGAAATTAATGTGAGTTTTCTTTTGTCTTGAACAATAATATTCCTATTACAACATAAACTTGCATGTGTAGAGCATCATTATAATCTGCAATAATCAAAAATATATACGACTAATGATCTATGCAAAGTGGAAAAATCGAAATTATTTTTAAAGTACTTTAAAAATAAATCTTCTTTTTAATTTTAAGAACATTTCTTTATTTTCTATAAGCTCTTCGAAATAAATTAAAAATAAACTTTTTTTAATTTAATATATGCTTTTTATTTAATATATTAAAATTCATTTTATGCAGTTTTATTTATATAAAAATTTTCAAAAACTCAGATGAAGTGTTCATTTACCGGGAAATAAATATCATAATTTTTTCAAAATGAAATACCAATACATATTACATCACTTTAAACAAAATTACTTCATAACTTTAAAGATGAATGATTTGAACGTTTAAGTCACATGATTAGAGTATGCGTACAAATGCATGATTATTCTTTTCGACAGGAATGTAAAAGAAACACGATTGAGAGATGAAGTTCTACCAGCTGAAAACAGGGTTGCTGTTGGCGCCACCATTGATGTTAAAAAACAGATGAAGTCGTTATTTTCTCGCAGTCAGTAAGTTATTTCATTTTTAAAAGTATTTTTTGATATACATAAAAATATAAAGTTTTATTAATATAAAATTATCTGCGTTATTTATGCTATATATGTCGAACTATTTCGTATGCAAAAGCGAAAATTATTTGCTTTCGATCGAGACAAGTAGATAGAATTTTTAACAAATTGAGATTTAATGAAGTAATTTTGTAAAATTTTGTACAATGTTGTTAAAAAAAAGTTAAAGCACAATTTTCAGATTTTTGTTTTAATATTTCAATCATATTGTATAGGCAAGTTTTATATTATATATTTAGAGTAGTAAATTTAGAAGAAATGTTAAAATAAAATATTGGCTACAGAGGAAAAATAGTTATAAAATTTGTATGAAATATTAAATTTATATACATCTTAATATATATATATATACTTTTTTAGTCTTTGATTTAAAGGATAAATATAATTTTTAAGAATAAATTAATATAAACAAATTTTATATCACAATTTATTCAACAGATAATAGTTTTATATTTTCGCGAAGTATTTTCAAAAATAAAGATTAAAGTTTATTATATTTTATCTATTTGTACTTGTTTTGCTAATATTGGATGTTAAATATCTTAATTTATACCCACAGTATTTAAAATTATGGATCATTGCAAATATTTAAATTCTTTTGAAAGTAAGTCACGTGATATTTATACTTAAACCAAATTTGAACAAAACTAATGTACTTATTAAATAAATTTTGTCCTACATATTTTGATATACATCGACAAATTGCTCACCCAATAAATTAAATCAGAAATGAATTATCAAGCTTAAATAAAGTACTTAATTTATTCTAATTAAGTTAATTATATAGTAAAGTTTTCTAACTTATTTAAGTTTAAAATAGCTTGAAAATAGAAATAAAAATTAATTCTTTTGATTAAATTGAAATTTTTCTCACAAACGGTGGAAAAAATTTCATTTTAAAACTAAATTTGAATTTTGTTACCAATTAAATTTCATGTTGTTAAATTTTAAATATTTATAAATTATTTATATCTTGTTTATTTATTTTTATTTGAAGCAAAGGTTGCGGTGGAGATAATGTCTACGTGTACCTGAAATGTCAAGATTTTGGTAAAACTTATTTTCATAAATCAAATATTTATTTTTATGATCGAAATTTATTTTATTTTATTTTTCTTTTTTCATGCGTTTTGTTAAAATTTTCTCTATCGATTTAAATACAGTTTTTTAATGGCATCATTTTTTATTTTTTATCTATTTGCATATCAAACTAACAAAGAAAAAGAATTCATTTGACATGTAAAATTCGGTTAAGATGTTGTTAATCTACATTTGGAAGCTCTAAACTGAACCAAAGATTATTATAAAGATAAGTGTTAAATTAAAAAAATTTTCCTTTTGAGTAAATTTGGCCGTTTTTAGAAGATGAGGAATGTTATTGCATAGAGCTTCGAAATTGTTAAAAAAAAATTCTTGAATCCAACAGCAATTAAAGAGTGGTGAACAAGAAAAATTATATGTAAACACATAAAAAAATATTATAAACTGTAACTGCAATTGCTTGCAAACTTAACAAAATCACTGCTGTGCATTAGAATATAAATATCACTGGTGTGCATAAAATTTTTAAAATAATTATTACTGTCACAAAAGATATAAGTTTATAGTCTATTAAGACTCACTACTTCATTCATAAACTTTGCAAGCAACTGTTTATGAATGAAGTATCAACTATATATTGCTTAGTGCCAAAATCATTTAGTATTCCAACAAATGAAATTATGAAAATATTAAAAAAAAATCAATGTTTTAATATTTTTTGCCGAAGGAGATATATGCATATTGGTGATATATTTAATCCAAGTATTAACATCTGTATTGAATTCAAGAAGTGAAGTGATGTGTTATTACCAAAACTTCCGTCTGAATAACAAAATCAACTAACAATTTGAATTTATACGAAAAATAATAATTATATATTCTTATTATGTTAATCATTTTTAAAGGTGTTAAAAAAAACAAATAACTTTCATTATTTTTTTCAAGGAATAAATTACCAATTTATGTGTATGTCTGTTCGTTATTGTTAATAACCGACAGTCAACTGAAACCTAGGTTTAACCAAAATGTCTTGCTACGTGTCTAATTTAATGTTTTAGCAAGATTTTAAGGTTAAATCTTAAAGCTAGAAACTGTACCAATAGTATTTTCCGTTCTATAAAATAGGTTTGACCATTCGCAGTTATATTGTGTATAGAGAGTCATAAAAAGTTTAATAAAAACGCACTTTAATTTTTATTTGATAATATAAATTGTAAAAAGGATCAAAATGAAGCATTATTTAAGAGTATATGGATGGAAATCGATGGAACTATCTTAAAATTGCTAAATAAAAAATTACAAAAAATTAATGATGCAATATTTATTCCATTTCACAAAGATCTCTTGAACTAATGCACAATTGTCTCTAATAACTATTAAAGAGATTTTGATAGTTTTGAAAAATAGTTTTAGCCTTACTTAAAAATTAAATAACTCAGAAAAATAAATTTGTAATTTAATATATACATACTTTTAATAATACTACTTTAATAATTTCTATTTATTACAACAAAGTTGACTGTTATGGGCTTTTAAATTATGAAGTAAACTGTAGTTGATTTGCACAAGCACATCTTCGCAATGTTCTTTTTGAACAGTTACACGTTTCTTGACTAAAAAAAGAACTAGATTGGGCTGTGGCACAAGGGGCGTCGTTATTAACAAAGTTCAAAATGTGAAGAACGAGCTAAAGAAGAAATTGAGAAACAGGTGATAAAAACTGGCGAAGGTTTGAAGTAATTTCTCTCAGACAATATATTAAAAAAAAACCTGATATTGATAAATCAAAAACGGAACCAAAATAAATGATACCGTTGTCACAGATATTAAAGGTGATGAGTTTTATGCACTTGGTTCTAATTTATATAAATCAAAATAATTGTTATTAATATCATTCGAAAATAATTTACTTTTTCCGAAGAAATTTTTTAAGCATATCAAATGATTCTCTACAGAAGAAATAAGTGCTCGTGAAATAGTAAAATCTTACTTTCGTTATGTTCAAGGACTCTGAAAAAGCACTGCTCAAATAAGTGTACTGCGAAGTTGTGTTTATGCAAATCAACTGGCCTTTTTTGTTTTTCCACATAACATGCACACGTGTAACAAGTAATGAGAAATATTAAATCAGTATTACAATTTTCTTATCTTTTATATTTTATAATTTTCATTGTTCTCAGCAATTAATTTAATTTTTTTAACTATTTCTATTAAAAATTATTGAAATCTTAGGAAGTAGTTGCTTTTTCATATGGGATGCATGTAAAATGGACATTCGAAGCACAACTTTTTTTTTTTTTTATTTCTCGCAACTCTTTAAAAAATTATTGTAGATCAGATTCAGCAACGTAATCTTAAATGATGTCTAATGTCGATCACTTTTGTAATCAATATTACCTGTTACAAAATTAAAATGCTTTAACATTTTCTGTTACACAATGCATCCATATTATCTGAGAATGGAAAACCCTCTATCATCAATAATCCATCGTTTTGGGCTTTTACCAGTAAGATTGGTAACTTTACTGGCTAGTAGGGTTTTACCTAAAAGATTGGTAAGAGTTCAAAATGGAATCCCATTAAAACCTACTTTGGACTTAAATACATAAATATTTTCATTTAAAATTACTCCCAACGTCTACGGAGTTTTAAGTTTACTCAAAAATACTAGATATAATTTTAATTTATAAAACTAAAATTCAATAAAATTATTTATAAAACTAATATCTCTCTCTAAAATTAGCATTTGACATCATAGCTTTGCATATTCTGATTAACAATTATTTTGGTAAATTATCAAACCAATAGATTAACCTGAACAAAACTTATAAAGTCTCATGCGAGTGAATATTATTTTCTTGAACGAATTTTAACAGCTGCACATGGGAAATCTTAATTTCTTTTTTACACCATCCAAGATATTAATTTTAAAATTTATTGCAATAGAATACATTATATTAGGTTGATGAAAAAAGGGATAAGCTCTGAACACATATAATTAAAAATTTTATAATTTTAACATATTTATAATTTAAAGTATTTTTCCTTGAACAATTTTCTTAAAAATATAAGTAATTTATTTAAATTACTTATATTTTTAAGGAAATATAAATAATTTAAAATTAACTATATATTTTTTATTTAAAACTCTTGCCCACATAATAGCTTTTTGAGTTTTTACTCTAAGTAATGTCACTTTTTGTCATATGGAAAATGAGGAGTATTTTTATCATAAAATGTTTTTTTGAAATATAATGGTTAGATATATTTTGACCTAAAAAATTGCATTGATTCCAAAAATTAAATTATTTTCAACAGAAAAATATTCAGATGTTTCACTCAAATTTTCGTCGAAAATTTCTTTGTCAGTCAAAGTATAATCATATCGAAGACATACTCAAATATACTGGAAAAAATGAAGATAAATATTTTTTATGAAAATTTAAAATGTATGTGTATTTATATTTTGTCGAAATTTTAATGCATGTTTAACATTAAATCTATTTTTTAATTTCTACGATACAATTAAAGAAAGTTTTATTTTAAAATGATTTAAGGAAAAGTTGATCATGAAGATTTTGGTTGTTTTGTCTTATCATTCTGAATTGAGATATCTACAAGTGGGAATATTGTTAAATTTCTTATTTAATTTCAAATGGGTTGAATAATTAATAAAAATGTTTCTTTTTCTTCAAAACTTTTGTAATAATCTGAAAATCTTTTCACAATACATTTTCATCAGCAGTTTTAATTTCTAGGACAGAAAATTCATCAATAAAGTGGAAGAAATATATTTAGAAATATAAATCACTTACACAATTTTCATCAATTACATTATTCTTTGTTGTTAAAGTGCACTGTGTATAGCTCTTAAACTGGTCTATATATATATATATATATATATATATATATATATATATATATATATATATATATATATATATATATATATATACTTATTTGGATTTAAAGTTATTAATTTTTAAAAAAATGTTTAACAATAAGTGTAAAATCTCATTTGAAGACATTACACACATATATAGCAATTCTAAAATGTCTCTATAATTTAAGAGAAGTGATATGACTCATCCAGACAAACAATAATTACACAATAACAGAAAGTCACATTCCATTCTAAGAGACAGAGAAAAAGAATCATAGAATTCCTGCCTGACCTCATAACATCTTTGGGAAAGCAAGTGATCAATACCAAAAGTTGCCCACTCCTATTTATGCATAGTAAAAAATTCCCAGCAAGTGCACAAAATACCGACCACGTTTTTCATTGCTTAAATGACACCGGCAAATAAATAACTGGCATATCCTATCGAAGATTCCTGGTGTCGTGTTAATATTTGTCCATATCAACAGCAATTCTCACCATAAAATCTTCAGCTGAGTCCACAGGCATGTCGTATTCTAAATATTTCAAATGCTTGCAGAAGATAAAATCCGGTGGGTTCAGGTCCGGTGAGCAAGGTGACCAAGTTGTAGGTTCACCACTTCCGATCTATCGTGAGAGACATGTAGCATTCCACGAAATTGTAGACCGTGAGGGAAAAATGTGCCGAAACTCCATCCTGCATAAAACACATGTCTCTTTGGATAAAGAGCCGAGAAGCTTATAAAAGAGCTGGGAATCACTTATTTCAAGAAGACATGGCATGCTGCACCGATCAGTCTCGCGTTATGGAACAACTTATTTGGTAATCATTAAAAATATCCAAAAACTTACGGAAAATTTCTGCGTGAGTGTACGACAACTAGGACAGTGAGGATTGCTGTCAAATCAAACGTTGGTTGCGCATACTTCTCTTGTGATCTTGTGAAAATGATTTCTCTGCTGAATGTGTTGTCTCATCTCTAAATAATATTAATGTAGAAAATCATAAAGGGTTATTTTTCATTTCCAGCATCCATTGTGAAATTTTGCTCTATAGGAATAATTATCTATGTGCAAAGATTGCACGTTTTACATGTAGTAGGAGTGCACGAGCTCCTCATATAAAATATCCCTCTTCACTAGCTAAGAAATATACATTTCTCATGCCAACGCTCGCGTACTTTTGGAAAGAGATACTTCAAATAGAATCAAAACTCCCATATCTCTTTATGATGCTCATATATTTCATGAACATCCTACATTGCTATTGGAGATAACAACGAACACGATTTTCCACATTCGTCGATCAACGCTACAAAAAGTACATGACTTGTAATGAGACGAGTTGGAAACCGCAGTTCGTATAATTTTCATGCTTTGGGTCCATATTTTCATGCTTTGCCGTATGTGAAGTGAATATCTGCCAATTTTTCACACATGCATTTCCTCATAGCACTCATAAAATGTTTCGGATGCTACTTAAAGTACGATACTTGAAGCAATAACGTTGTGTCACTCTTAAAAGACAGCATTTGATCTGATTGGCTTTCTCTGCTACCAATTGAGAGCAAAAGACTTCTTCTCTGTAGGAATTTGCACATGATAAATTATCGCTAGTCTTAAGAGATATGCGAAGTAGGCAGATATACAAAATGATGTAAAAGATGATGACTTGTACTGCTTGTTCTAGAAGGATACATTAGTAAACCCGTAATTGACAAGCATAAAGAAAATTTAACTTCTAGAGCACACCCTATTTGGAATCGAAACCATTACCTCGTGGAACATACACGGGCGGTGAGTGAGAGTGTGCGTAAACACCCTCGAATACTGAGGCATTTTGTTCCTGCTTAATGCATTTCTATTTCCTCTTTTCTGACTCTCAAAGTAAAATACGTCCCTGTGTTCTTCGGCAATCATTGCTCGCCTGGATAGATACCTACCACTACTATTAATTTGCAAAAAAATAATTTAGGATCACCTTGTATATAAGTCAGTTTCATTATTAAAAAAAAACTGAAAGTACGATTATAATACATTTGTATGTATGTATATATATATATATATATATATATATATATATATATATATATATATATATATATATATATATATGGGTGTCTCCTCCAATAAAACTTTAGCTATCCTCTAAATAAAATAAAATTCCAGAATATCCAATACTAAAATTTGATTTTGAAAAATAAACATTTTCAAAATTTATTCCTAAATTTCTATCTTATTCATTCAGAATGAAATTTTAAGAATCGAAGAAAATTGATAAGACGTTTTACAGTAAGAGATTAAAAGAAACTTTTTGTGGAATAATTCATTTGTAAATATGATGCTCAAATGAATATTGTCATTTTTCATTCAATTAAATAAATATATTTATTAGCTTTAAAAAAAATTTACCTAACTTGCCTATTGAAATATTTTTACTAAAACTTGAAGATTGTTTAAAACAGAAATATATTTTTGCATATAATCAGTCATTATATTCATTGCTAATTAGTAATTATTATATTTAAAAGAAAAAAGTTTTCCACTGTACATTTTCTGAAATATTTTTCATTTTAAGTTTGAGTTATATTTTAATTCTTGATGTCAAAAAAATTACATACAAAAAATATTATATGCAAATCATTAGTACTAAATTAACCAAAATCAAAAATTATTATTTTAGTTATATGCGTGAGGAAGATAAAAATATATTGATTTCTACGTGTTTGCATTTAAATATTAATGAGTAATTAATGTATTCAAATTAGAAGAATCGCAAAAACACATCAAAGCGTTGATTTCCATAACAATTATATTAATTAAATCTATAAGTTTGTGTTTCGATGTTTATATATATGTATACATTATTCAAAATATATTCAATTTAACTTAAGTACTTATAAATGAAGGAAATTTAATTGTTCACTGCATCGTAATCTTGAAATTCTTTTCGATGATGAAAAATTCTAAGGGTATTGTTGATTAACTTATAAAAGCTCATCATTTTGATAATACTCGCATAAAGCATAAATTACTTATAAAACATATACGCAGTTTTTTTTTTTTTTTTTCCTAAAAATATTGAGTTTCCTCAGAAGATTTCCTCGCCATCTATAGCCTTGTTAGGAAATATTTTTAACAGAAATCGGATTTCTACTTCTGTGCACACTCCCAAAAATAGAAGGAATCGTGTTAACATCAGAAAGCGCAAAACAGCAAAAATCAGTCGACCTTAAAAATGCCTTAACAAGCACTCTAAAGGTTTCTGTGAAGAGAACGAAACGTTAAACCTCGCTTTTATGCACGCTCCAAAAAGTTAGAATGATGATGCATGTAAACAACCAAAAAATACAATTCCATAAAAGAAAAATTAAGATATATAAGTTACTTTTTTAAGCAAACTACTAAGATAAGTTTACAATCATATTTTACATTGGGTAAAATATAAATTTAATAAAAAATTGTTTTATTACTCAATTTGATAATAATTCTCATTTTACATTTAATGAATTTTAACACATTGGTTATTTTTATATTGAAAAATGTTTTATGGAGTGTTTGTTTATGATTAACACATTGGTTATTTTTATATTAGAAAATATTTTTGGAGTGTTTGTTTATGATTAATGAATGATCAAATCAACAAATAAAATAATTAATTGATTAAATTCTCAGTAAAAGTTATTAAATTATCATAAGCATTCAATAATATTTCAATAATGTTAATCCCAAATGAGAAATCATGTATGTTTCTCAAGTAGATTTATTACAGCATTTAACAAATTAAATTTAATTTTTCTACATGGGATTTTGAATTTACCTAAAAATGTGTCATTTCGTTATAGAATGTGGTAAAACGGCTATTTCTGTCGGCGGCGGTAAAGCAAGTTGGAGAATAGTGGGTGGGAAAGAATCAGAACCAGGGGCATGGCCTTGGTTGGTGGCCTTACATGGGGGTCCTGATGAGGTTTTCTTTTGTGGTGGCGTGCTCATCTCTGAATGGTGGGTGTTGTCAGCTGCTCATTGTGTTGGAAAGTAAGTTACATCTCATATTAATAGTAGAACAGTTCTGCTAAAATTGCACTAGTTTTTTTGTTTTTTTTTTTTTCCTTTTTTATATCAAATATCACTTTATATATTCTGATTTTTGTCTATAAATGTTTATAAGGAATTTAAAATAGCTATTTTTTACTCTCTTCATTTTGTGACGAAAAATTATCGTTCCGAAAAGCAGAAAAAAACTCTCAAAAAATCTTATATTAAAAATAGACATGTGTTAGAGTTTTCTTAGGATTTTATTTCAGTGTTCTTATAAAGATTATTTTTAAAATGGCATTATACATATCGGTAATATTATATTAAATTCTTTTTGTAAATTTTTACCCAAAAAAAGATAAATAGATTTTTTTTAAATTTCATTCGTAATATCCTAATATTCTTATGAAACTTGAAACATTATATATTAAGCCTATTGAAATGCAAACAAAATAACATCGTTTGTAAAAAAAATTGGTTAAGTGGCTTTTAAATTTTAAATATATTTTTGTTTCTAGGCCTTTATCTTGCTACTAATGAGGTTTTATTGCAATTTTCAAAACATCATAAAAAGGAATGACGTTGCTTGTCCTCTTTTGGAGCTTGGGACATAAAACCTAATCAACGATGTCGTAAGATGGACGCTTCATTCAGCAGAAAAGAATTAATTTGCTTATGATCAATAGAATAATGATATTTGTCTTTAACACATAATGCAGGAGCAGGTATCCATTGTGAGCTTTTCAGTTTTTATTTACCAATGGGTCCTCTTTCCACAGCCTTTGATGGTGAAATTGAAGCTATTACAGTGGCTATCCAAGAGTTATCTATTCTTAGTCACTTTTTTAGAAGAGCGGTTATTTTGTCAGATTCTAAGAGTGCGTTTCAAACTCTTTTGAATAATCAAAATAGTTCCCAAAGAATTTTAGAATGTAGACCTTTGCTTAAGGCTCTGACACACAGAATTTCTTTCCAGTGGATCCCTGCCCATTATGGTATTTTGGGTAATGAAAAGGCTGATTCCCTGGCTAAAAAGGGAGCCTTGATAGATCAACGTATGAATAGCCCTCTTTCATTTCATTCAACTAAATTGTTTGTTAATTTGACTTTCATGAAGACTCTTAAGCAAGATATGGTTCAACGTGCGACGAACAAGAGATGGGAGATTTTGGGGGAGAGGAAAGAGCTGTTCCCGTTTTTCCTAGAAAGACTGCGGTGGCCCTTTTTAGAGGTCTAACTGGACATGATTGTTTGCGAGACCATCTGTATAGGATTGGAGTGGTGGATTCCATGGACTGTGTTTTGTGTGACTCTGATCAACCAATGACTTTTGAACATTTAAATAATTGTGTGATTCTTTCTCAGTATGAGGGCATTATTGAAAAGTATTGGAGAGCCCGTGAACTAATGGCTTAGGCGCTAATGTTCGGCATTTGTAAATAAATAAATATTTGTCTTTAAATAAAGAAAAATTATTTTTAAAAACATATGTTACTTTTAAAAATTTATTTAAACACAGATAATGAGTATTTTAAACACAGATAATGAGACAAATAATTTACACATTATTTCTGAACAGTTATAATAATTTTTTTTCTTTTTATAATACCTTCCACCTTACTTATATTTCCTTCATTGAACGTCTATTACTACTTTATTACTATATTTCTACTCTATGGTACCGTCTATCTTAACGAATTGTCCTTGGTTTCTGGCTATTATCAAACATACCATTCTTCTCATTATTGTGAATATGTTAAATTATTTTAAATCTTGTGTGCATGTACTAGGAGAGCATCTTAAAATAAAAACTACAGATATCTCATAATTACTGTTGAAAATATAAGTAAAAAACTTGATTATTAACATTTTACAGATTAAGTATTGAATACTTAATATTTTTCTGATCTACTTAATAAGCATATAATTCATATTTTCTATTTCAGTCAAAGTGATCCTACTGGATGGAGTTTGAAACTAGGGATGACACGTCGACCATCTCATCCTTCATTTACACAACGTAGAGGTGTGGCACAAATTATAACACACGAAGCTTTCAGTTTTGTTAGTCAATACAGCAACGATATTGTGCTAATTCGACTGGACAAACCTGTTGCCTTTGATTCATTTTTAAGACCAATCTGCTTACCACCACCAAATACATGGGATTCCGGGCTAAAATCGTGCACCGTAATTGGCTGGGGCAAACAGAAACATGATGATGGTAATAAAAATTCTTTTTTATGGTTTTAAAATTATATAATATTTTTTTTATTTATTCGTGCAATAGAATCTAGAACTGCAGTCATCATGGCTTATATTTAAGAGCTATAATGACAAAACTAGTAAAAAGAAAATTTTTGAGAAAATATTTGATAGACAGAAACTAAATATTTTTTATTATATTCTGCAATATTTATAGGAGTATAAAAAAGTTAGCAACATTAAATCTAATACTTGAAATGTCTGTCACAAGCAATAGTTTCAATAATTGAACTAGCAACAAATAATAAACAAAATATCCGAATCTATTTCTGTGCAATTTAATTATGAATTTACTAAAAAAATCAATTAGAAATACAATAATCTAAATGATTTTAATAAATTTGATTATAGTGGAAATACTATCAGAAACATTGATTGAAGTTATTAAAATTGTTGTTTTATTTAAGTATTAGAATCTCTCTCATTCAAAATTTTATAGAAAACACATAAATTATACATTGCTATGTATTTCCTTTAAATTTTTGTTTTGAAAACAAGTTAGGTGCATTAAAATTATAGTTAAAAGTATTATATTATTTTAACCTTTCAGAGAAATCTTACATATATGTATATCGATACACATATATATATATCGATACACATATATGTATATCGATACACATATATGTATATCGATACACATATATGTATATCGATACACATGTATGTATATCGATACACATATATGTATATCGATACACTTATATGTATATCGATACACATATATGTATATCGATACACATGTATGTATATCGATACACATGTATGTATATCGATACACGTGTGTGTACATCGATACACATGTATGTATATCGATACACATATATATACTCGTATTTCTCTCCTCTCTCTCTCTCTAAATATAATTTCCTCTTTAGTAGTTATTATGTAAAAGTAAGAAAAGCGATTTTAAACATTATTTATCCAATTTAAATTATTTAAAATTAAAATAATAGAGTTGAAATATGATAATAATTATGAATAATCCATTAGGACATACAATCAATATAGTTAATTCAAAGAAATACTTGAAAATAAAATTTTAAAAAAATGAAATATTTTTAAAATTTTAATTACAATTAAGAATAAATTATATCCAACTTACAAATGTAGCTCATTAGTATACAAAAGAAAAAGCGAATCTTACTTCGCGAAAAAGAAAACACCAATTTAAAAAATGCCTTTTCTGAAGATTCCAATTAAATATGATCCGAATGTTACTGAATATTATTCGAGACAATTACTGATGCCTACTTAAATTTCTTACTTCGGAATGAATAAAATCTTTTGTTCTGTTGAAATGTAATTTAGCATATCTTTATTATTCTGCGAGTTTTTATTGTGGGAAGTTCAGATCATTAGTCATGATATTTTCAAAGAAAGGAATTGCACCTACCCCCAGTTTTGATTTACTGAATAATTATTTTAAGAACTCTGCTATGAAGGGGAAATGTAAAATATAATCTATAAACTACAACTGTTAAAAAAACGAGATTTATATTAAGTACTGAAGAATATTAAATATAAATATATTGTTAATGATATTAATATTCAATATTAGAATTATACTTAATAATAAATACGATAATTTAAGAAATATTAATACTAACACTAAAATTTTCCAGTTACATGCTATTAATTCAAATTAATATTATATTATCAATTATTATAAATTATTAATATAATATTAATTAATTTAAATTTAATAGTGAATTATAAACTAATTTTATAAATAATGGAAAACAACACACATGTCTCACATTTTATTTAAGTGTACTTTAAATCAGAAAACTGATCAAAAATTACCTGAATCTTGAATCTTTCAAACGATTTAAGAGATCTGTAATCGAAGGCTTGTTGAGTGAAAAAAATAAAAGTGTAATAAAATGAAAGATTGGATTCTTTAAGAATTCAGATGAAATTGTAATAATCATTTTTTCCTTGATCAATATCACATAATCAGAACAGTAAGCAAATTGATTTTGAGGGCATTCCGAAAAAAGTACTCACACATTGCAAGCAAATTTTAGTAGATCCTATCCTGTGAAAATTAGGGCTTGTATACACAAAAACTTGAGACTACTATAAGCGAAGCTTTCCAATCATCGAAGTTCGGCACAGGTGCCGTATAGTCCAAGATTCCAAATTCTGAGATTGGCAATTTTTTGGCGGATTTTCTTATGCATCTGGCAACCTCGTTTTTATTACGTCATACTTATGGAGCCCTATAAGAATTATACAGAAAATTCTATTTTGGTAACCCTAGTATTTACGTCTTCACGCACGTCACGATACGTCATCTTGGCAATATTTCTTCATCGCCAAAGAAATTCAGAATTTGGAATCATGAATTATACGGCACATGTGCCCGAAGCTTAATCTTTTCTTAAATGCTGGGAGCCCTTACTTCCAAATAATATTTGAAAAAACATCAGCCTTTCTCCATAAGACATGGTTAAGGACGCATCATAGGAGTGTACTACTATCAAGCAAAAGTTTTGAGGTGCATTCTCAAATCAATGTTCTTAGTCATCCAAAAAATTGAGACTTTTTAAGTGGGACTAAGTGCAATATTTACTTAGTTTACTTGAAGTGTATTAAGTTTGTAATCGAACGTTATTGAATTGTTAATTGGTTTATTATAGCAAATTATTTTCCTGGAATTATTTGTTCAAAGCATATGTTAGCAAATACTATATATTAAATTGATATTTTATTATTATATTTACGATATAAAATTATTTCTTCACATGTGTCAAAATGCATGGAAATTTTCTTATTAACTGAACATATTATAAATTTCCCAAGATGAAAGAAATATTTGTATGCTTAAAGCTTTTTTTTTTTTTTTTTTTTTTTTTGGAAATGACATTACTTGACAAATATTATTTCTACTGTGCTTAAGAATATTATATTGGCCTGAAACTTATAAATACGACTGTATATTAAATATAACGATTTCTCTTTCAAAACTAAAAATAATAGTACTAGGAAAAATATTATCACATTTAAAATTTTAAAATACTCTAATTTAATTACACATGTTTATGCATCTAAAAATATACATTTACTTCAACACAATTGAGAAAAATAGTGATTATTTAAATTATTTACAGCAAATATGAGAATATCTGAAATTATTATTTAAAGTCAGATTTACAATATTAAAAAAATAAAATTATTAATAATGTCAATTATTATTTTTTATTTTAAAATATAATTGTTGTACTCCACAAAATAATAATTGAATTAAAATGTGTTATTTGTTTTTAATACCTATATTATTCATAAAGCACACACACACACAATATATTTTCGTTAAATTATGTGATTCGGCATTCGGATTCAAATGAATCTTGAAACGTATTTAAACTTTACAACAAGGAATAAAATGGTAATTTGAAATTAAGTGAATGTTATTTAACTATTTCCATATTTTTGATAAAACTAGTTTCTCAATACATTTAGACAAACCTGAAATATATAATCAGAATATAATAATGTAGTTAATAAAGAATATTGGTATTGCAAAAATATGTAAAATATTTTTTGTTTAACAAAATGTAAAAAAATATGTAAAGAATGTTCTTTATAAGACGAATTTGAAAGTTGAATGCATATCATAAATTGAAATGCTGCTCTAATTTTCATGCGTAATCGTTTGTTTGACACTATGAAAGAAATTGTATTTGTCAGTAAGCCAAATATGAATGCACACATTTCACATATATTTCTAAAAGGGTATAACTCAAAAAACTGACGTGTTTTTAAGTGCAGAATGATAAAAATTATCTATGCATTAAGAAATAAAATGCCTCAATTTATTTTTCAATCCTGCTTTTCGGTTCATGGTTTTGGTATATGAATGCATGCTGATTCACATCTCTTCCCTTTAACATAGTTTTTTGCAGTGATTTGGAAGCTGATGAAAAGTTAATCATCCATCCCCTTTCATTATTTAAGGATTTGCAAAGTCCCAGTTATCAAAATGATAATTTTTTAGTTCGGTTACTTTAGAAATTCATATGCAATATACATTTGTTAACAATACATATATTTGCTAATAATTAACGCCGACATGTATTTATTATTATTTAATTAATATCTTCATATGCAAGGTAATTCGGAATAATTGCTCACAAACCTATTTTTAGGTCAAAAGCAAAATAATAAGCAAATATTTATGTGGCAATACATTTGGTTGCATTTTTAACACAGACGTACAAAAAAAATGCTAGAAATCGTGAAGAAAATTTTCCGATATGATTGATGAGAAGGGCATTTTGAATTTATTCTGAAAAGATATATTGAAAAAAAATTATTCAAAGTGTATTTTCGTATTTAAAAAACCGTATGAAATCATACGAATGTATTTGACAACATAAATCCTATCTGCAAATGAATTATGGTTAATACACCGCATTATTGTGAACCTACTTCGGAAATTATGTTGGGAAATAGGTTTTACGTTTTCAAGCAAAAAATATGAATGCCATTTTTAATTTTTTTTTTTTTTTTTTTTTTTTTTTTTTACAAAATTTTGTGGCACGTTTTTGAGCAATGAATTATCAATATATGTGTCTCGTCTAATTATTCTTTAACATTGAGGTCATGTAGCAACTAAAAAATTGCTGTTGGGACTTATACATGTTCTTGTTGGTATCCGTATTTATCTTGTTCCTGATCTATATATCGATTATTTTAATAATAATTCTAAATTATTTTGTATATACATTTAATTTTAAATATATAAATCATTTTGCAAAGGAGTTATATATTTCAATTTGATTTATATTTAGGATACTACAAATTACAAATTTGAATTATATGCAATTTAAATTATTGATATCATGATAACAAAATAGTATTTAAGCTTACTCATACATATAAAATCAAAACGAGTATAATTAATCTAAATAAAGAAAGGTTATGATCAGAAATCTTTATTACACAGCTGAACAGCTGAATATATATCAACTTACTTCCCAAGCAGTTAAGAGTGAAGAAACAGTTCAATTGAATTCTAAATCTGCTTTAAATAACACACAATTTACTATTTATAAATAATATTAATTTGCATATATTTATCTAGTTTTCAAATTTCGAATTATTTTCCACACAAAAATAATTTAAGTTTTAAATATGGGTCTCAGAAATTTTTTGAATTATAATATTTTTATTTATTTTGCAAATCTGATATAAAAGTTTAAATATTTAAAAAATTAATTAATTCTAAAAATCGATTTTTGATATAAAAAAAATTTATTTTAGTTGTCAATTTTCTTTATAATAAATAAAATGAAATTAATAAAATTTTCAATAAGATTTTGTGTTTTAGAAATTTAATACAATTCTTATGTTCCTAAATATCTCGTATATTCCTAAGAAATATTTCGTATATTCCTAAAAAACTTTTTCTTCCAGAAGCTGAGTATCAGAAAGTTATTCATCAAGTTGAAGTCCCAATTGTTGATTTCAGCACTTGCCAAGAATGGTATTCCGCACAGGAAGTAGTTATTTCTGATACAATGCTGTGCGCTGGTTTTGCGGAAGGCCAGAAAGATGCTTGTCAGGCAAGTTCAGTTCAGTCAAAAAGATTTTAATTGGTTACATTTTTAACTTTAAAAAAATTGAAAAAGAAATCCATGAATTTATCCTAGTAATCCGTGTAAGTGTACTCTATATGTGTCCTCCACTTCTATTTGAATTTTTTTAAATTGATATAGATCATTATATACACAAATTGATATAGGATCATTATATACACATAGAATATTTAATCGATTAATATCATCACTTATAAAAAGTAATACTACTGACACGAGAAGGATTAGGTATAATCATAATAACCACCAAATCAACTTTTATGATCTCATCTTAAGATTATGGGACCTTATATAGATTCTGTAAGACAATTGTGAGCTCCGCTGACTTCTGATGTCTGAAGTGTTATAATCCTTTACTGATAATGAATGTAATTTTTCCCTATCATAAAATCTATACTCCATTTACCAGCAACCGCTTTACAGATTTAGGGTTGAAAAAGCACTTGAATTTTGTTATATCTAGAGAGTCATCAGTTCTTAGAAGACGCCATTTGTCTTTCTTTGTTACATAATTTAGCTCTCCTTAGTAGACATACAAATTTATCCCACAGAATCTACTTATGAATGATTCAACGAAGTTAGTTTTCTCTTTCACTCCTTTAAATGCTTTCTGATCTCTTATCAAATGGCAGATTTCTTTTCTGTGCAACCGGTATCAAAAAATGTTTTAGAAAATGAATCTTCTAAAATTTTAGTTGCTTTCTCTGTTACATTTTTCTCTTGAATAATTTTGCATTCTATAAACTGTCGTAGTTTAAACAACATAAAAGGAGTTGAAAAGGAAACATATTTTTTTATTTTAATCCTAGAATATAAGGATTTTTAAGCTTAGATTATTAAACACATGCTTTTAACATGTTTCCCCAACTTTATCCGTCTTTAATTCAATTTAACTGACAAAAAAATCAGAATCAGCTTTTTGTACACTTGATGAATCTTACCCTCCTGTGAGAAATTCGTCTATGAAATTATTGTTAACACTTTGATCAGGTGGACTACAATCTGATGCATCCCAAATATATCCAAAAGAATCAACTACTGAATCAAGTTGAGAAATCACAGTCCATAACTTGTCTTGTCTACCTTATATTTCTTCTATTCTCATAGTTTCATCAAACCATTCATTTCTCCAGTTTAATTATTTCTTATAATTCACCTACGAAAATTCACTTCTGACTCTTTTTCTCAGCTAAGCATTATATTCACAGACTTTGACATTCTCTCATATGACCATCTCCTCTAAGTTTTCTCTGGATTTAAGAAAAATCCCAAAATATATGCTGAATAAGCTACCTGAAATATCAGCATAATTCCAATTTGAACCCAATACAGCCAAATAAAAAGTTTTGTGACAAATAAACCAACTATACTTTTTTACCATTTTCTAAAACTATCCCAAATTAAACAAGACTAGATCGATTCATTTCATTTTACCAAAAGAATCATTGTAAAAAAAGCAAACTGTACAGAAAATCGCATAGGTCATTACCAACATTACATTTATGATCAGTATTATACACATCTACCAAACAAATATGTTTTATTATAAGAAAACATATAACAACAGATGGTTAGGTTTAGATCAGTTCATTAAAACTGTATTGATATTTTAAAAAGTTATGAAAATGAATATGGTGCAAAAAAATTTTAAATATATTAAATTAAACTTAAACTTATTTGTTATTTTTAATTTATATTGTTGTATAATTAATTTAAATATTTTCAGGGTGATAGCGGAGGACCACTTGTGTGCAAGACGGATGATTATTGGTTCGTTGCCGGTGTTGTTAGTTGGGGTATCAAATGTGCCCAACCAAATTTACCTGGAATCTATACTAATGTTTCGCTTTACTTTGATTGGATTCAGCAGACAACCGAAGATGCTGGTTATCCGCTTTATTCTTAATGCATTTAATACTACTCAGCGTCCAAGGGAATTTCTCAAGGACCATGTCAACTGTTTCACTGTCACCAAAAACATTCTATGTGCAAAAGCTATTGATATTTAAAATATGGAATTCGTATAAACGAATTCTGATGGCTTGGAATATACTAAATATTTGCTCTCTGTCTGTTATCATATTCTTAACTGACATGTAAATATGAAAATTTCAATATTCATGTATCAACTAAATTTTCGATAAAGCGTATTTCAAGTAGAGAAAATGCTGATGAAAGTTAAATTAACTATTAATTTAATAATAATATTTAAAATTAATTTGAAAAATGATGCCTTACAGAAATTTAACTACTTCTGTAAGTGAATTAAAATAATAGTTAATATTTCTTGGTTACTACAAAAATTACTTTGCATAGAATTTTTCTTCGCAGAATTTTTATATAATTTTTTATAAGATTTATAAAAATGTATTCATTCGTTTTTTAAAAAATTCCAAAGCCAATTTCAAAATTACATTTTTAGCAGTATAATATTCGTTGGATAGCGACAGAAGCTCTAACAATACTGGTAAGAATTATGAAAATAAATTTTTCCGTGAGATTAAGCTTCCAGAGATTCAATTCAAATCCAAATTTTCAGCAGTCAAAGCAAGGTTTTAGCAATCAAAGCTGAAATCTAAGGGGTTTTTTTTTGTTCTTTTTTTCTCGTTTATTTTAAAAAAACAATGCGCATCAAATTTAATTTTAAAATATTGATTTGTATCGCTTAAAGTCTTAAATAATTTTTAATTGTTTTCTATAAATCTTAATGATTAATATTATACAAGCTAACCTATTGTTTAAAAATAGATCTACATCATTAATACCAACGTTTAAACGCTGCGTAATTAATATGTTACATATTTTTAATAATAATTTATCTATATTTATTTATATATTGGCATCATTAAAAAAAACCTAATTCATTATAAAAGTTATTTAAGATAGTTTTGTTTATTAGTTCGTTTATTCCTTCACTATTGTGTGTGTATATTGATACACACGTCACTTGAAGCGTAGGACTTAAATTTCATAATTTTGCGAATTTTCAGAGCAAGTTTATTTTCTATTTTACATGGGGAAGGGGGCACATTCTATTATAAAAGATTCAGAAATAAAATTTCCTGTTATTCTTATTGCTGAATTGACTAATCTAGTGGTTCTCAAAATTTTCACATTTGGTGTTTTTTTTATGAAAGAGCCTTTTATGTACATATTTATATTAAATAGAACTACTAAGAAAGATTTCATACTCTAAAACTCTCTAGCAACAATTTTGAATAAAATTAAGTGGTGAGAAAAGGGAAACTAGAGTAGCAGCTTCCTTAATATATTTGTAGGATTTATTCATGGCTGGAACAAATTAAATTATTAATTTTACATCAATAGCAGATTTATTATAGGAATCAAGATTGAACTATGTGGTCACAAAGTGCTACTTTTCTAGCAAGACTAACTACTTGCTTCTTGTGAGAATATATTCGCAAAACGTTTTCATTGATTGCGTTAAGGCTTTTATAATATAAAAAATGAAATTAATTAATTAATATTGCATGAGAAAATAATGCGCTTCTAAATTATACGATGTGATATTAACTAGATTTTTTCATCTAAATACCAACTTTAAAATGGCAACAACATTTAGAATCATATACTACCATCCTAGGAACATACCTGTGTAAGCATAACTTCAGTACCAAGTTTTAAAATTAACTTTGTGATTACTAATTCATCACCGTTGCATTTTAAGAACCACTAATTTATCCAATTCACTCTCAGCTAAGAAACTTTAAAGTAAGATTTGCGGACCAAGCTCAATGTATTTTAAGATTTGTAGATGAAGATTCCATTATAATTAGAATTAGATAATTTATCTATATTTAAAATCTCATGGCATCTCTCACGAGAGCAAGTCATATTTTCATGTGCTACGTCATTAAAAAAAGGTTCGGAATCAATTATTTTCTATTCTTAAATTTGCGTATTGGGACATAATTATGAAAAAAAAATCAAAGTAACTATGAAATTTATTAATGATGATATTAACATACGTGTAGATTCGGAAAAATTCGTCAACTCTTAAGAAATATCCAGGGAAAAAATTACTTTTTCATTTAAGAACATAGAACTGTAAATTGTTAAAAGATATATATATTTATAATTTGTTTTAAATCTGTGAGAAAATTATTTGGAAAATAGAAAATTCCATTGAATTCCGAACCTTATTTATTGAACATATTCCTTGTACTTCATACTTCTTTGTGTTTCATGAAAATGGTATTAATATATTCTAACTACTTTCTTTTTCTGTTAAGGTGCGTACATTTATATAACATCAAAGCTCTTAAATACTTTTCGGCTCATATTAATTAAAAAATAATTGTATTATATAATTTCGTATAAGTTCGGAACAGAGCGCTGGAACGTGTAAAACAAAATAGTTTATGGTTTTAAATAATAAAAAAATTAAATATTTCAATGGAAAATAAAACTTCATTTCATGCAAAAAAATAATGGAAATTATATATAATTCTGAAAAATGTCACGTAATTTTTAAATAATTATCTTTTTTATTTGTAATTTTACTGCAAAAAAATAGCTGATAAATTGTTTCAAAAATAAGTGGTCGCATTAATTTTCTATTATATTTTATCAAGATATAAAAACCAAACTGTGTAAAAAGTCACTGTTTTTCATGTTTCATGTTAAGTTTACAGTATAATATTTACTTTCATTATCTTGTTGTGAAATAAAAAGAATTGAATTAAGCTCTTCTTAGCAGTGTGTCTAATTTCTTCTAGAATACATTATTATGACAAAAAAAATTTTTTTATTCATTATTTCAAAAAAAAAATCTGGCTTAAAAATAAGCAATGTAGTATATGCATATATATATACAAAGTTCAAGTATATGTTTTATTAATTTTGTGATATACCTTGAAAATTCGTTTGATTGAAAATTTGAAAAATTCGATGATTATAAAATTACACAATTGTCAAGGCATCCATTCGGTTTCTCTGTTCAACCATGTATCATAAAGCATTTAATTTATTATTCAGAGTTTTAAATTAACAAACGTAGAAAATATAATTCTTATCATTTTGTAGTTTTATTGAGAATTAACAATTATAAAGTAACCTCAAAATATCATATAAAAAAACAGAAAATATATTTTTTATAATCTAATGCTTGGAACAAATAAATTTACTTTAGCAATAATTAATCAAATACAGATATTTCAAGCATGTCCAATACTAAATTTAAGTATTTTTTTAAATAGAAAGTTAGTTGTTGTTACTTATGAAACTTGGACAAACCAAGCTCGCTATGCCTTGGCAATGCGAATTTAAATCAATACCGTCTTTCGTTTTAATGAAATCATCACGAAAGTGAAAGTACATCTTTGCGCTTTTTTTAAAATCTTCCGAGATAGATGGCACCACCAGAGGATCCACTCCCTCAATTTTGACATTGATCTGAAAGGAGTGGAAAATATCTCCAGACCCCCATAGTATCTACTCAGCGATATCGCATGTGATCGGTGGGTCTTCAGCGGCATTGGGAATCGAACAACGCCATTCCGGATAGAAGGCCGATACCCTAACCACTAAGCTACCACGGCCTATTATTATTAATATTTTTTTTCAGTGAAAATAATTTGTTAATATTTCCCTTTGAAATCAGGACCTGGTGTAAGCAAATAAAAAGTCCTGGGTAATTATTATTTTCAGGTTTTCGAAATATCACGATATGGAATAGTTGGAGCCAAATTCGATATCGTCTGCCGCTGAGTGTCTTGTAAGTTAAAATTGTATTAACTTTAATAATTTTCCCTCCATTATTCAATAGTTTTATTTAATCATTTAACTTAAGGTTAATGCAGCCACATGCATGAGTTCATAAAAATAAGGCATTTTTAAAAAGTAATTTTAATATATTAGATTTGAATTTTTTTCAGTATTAGAAAATTACTTCATTGAGCTAAAAATAATTTTGAAAAGTATTACTTAAGAAAAATTATAAATCCAAAAAAAGATTTCTGATTCAGTACACGTCCCATACAAAATTACTTTATATTTGGAAAATTAGTGTATTTAGTAATAACAATTAAATGAAATTATCAAATATACAAGTTTACATTACTTACTCTTAATATAAATTACTTGAAAAATTTCAAAAAAATTATCTTTTTATTTGTCTGAACTATTGAATGAAAAGCTCTATTTGACTGCATGATTAGACTCTTCTTTGTACGCCATTTCATTTTATGGAATTCAGATGAGATTTTTTTACTATTAGAAAAAGATGAGAGAGGGAATCTTTGCAAAGTTGTAAGGCCTTAAAGTTGTAAGGCCAAAATTATATCAAGTAAGCGCCTTTTAACTAAAACTATTCAATTTAGTCATATTATTAAACACACTTTAGGATAAATATTGAATAAAAGCATAACGTTAACTTGTTTCCGTAGTTTTACACTAATATGTTAAAAACTAAACAAAATATTTCCTACATCAAAAATTATTTTTGAAACACAATTAAATTTTTAAGTCACACAAGGTGATAAATATTTAAATGATATTTAAAAATGATCAAATTTTTTTTATTATAAAAAAGAGTTACTTTTAACAGTATTTAAATTGCTTATGACTAATATAAATCCAGATTTTATGATATGTGAGAAAAATTATAAGCACTAATACATAGTTACACTGTTGTTCAATTTAAGTTTATAAGATATTTTCTATATTTGCTATGAGTCAGAAATTTTAAAATGTAAGGTTTTGGTGGCTTGGCTCAACGATCATTTTTTGCGCACAAGGGCTAATTAGACCGAGACTTACGGCTTAAAGTGGATTCCGAACCACTACAAACATCCATGCCCAAGGTGGGATTCGAACCCACGAACTGTTGAAACGAATGCAAGAGCACTAACTATTCAGCTACCAGCTCGGCTAAGATTTTGGTGTATTTAGTAAGTCTGAAAAATTAGATAAAAGTTATTTAAATCAAAAAAAGTTTAATATAATAATTGAAAAACAAAATTACGTTTAAAAATTTTATTAAAATGCAAAAAGATTATACAATAAAATTCAGGGTAAATCCCAAATTTAAAATTTTAGTATAAGTTCCTCATTTGGAGGAAAGTATATACTATACTACTCCATATAAGAATTAAGAAAAAATTTATATACTTTCCCTATTTTTATTTGAGGTCTAGATGATTTGATTTATCAACTGCAAAATGTTATATGTAATTATTGAACACACACATTTCTTTAGAATATTCTCATAGAGAGAATTACATTATTTTAGAACTATATTTGTAAGTATACTTCATAAAAGTAGTACAGGAAGTTTATTTAATTATTAGTGTTCCTTTGCTTTACTTTTTATAATAATTTTATCAATTATTTTCATATAAAATAGATTCAATAATATATATATATATATATATATATATATATATATATATATATATATATATATATATATATATATATATATATATATATATATATATATATATATATATATATTTTCCTTAATCACATTTGCTCTAAACTATCTTATACAATCATTTTTCCATTGTATATATTTTTAAAATTTTATCTTTTTTGTAAGTAATATTTCTTTTCTTATCTCACTGTTTTAGACTTTTTTGCCTTTATGTTACATTTGATTTTTTTAGAATTTTAAATGTTTGTACTGTTTCCTTTCCTACAAAACAACTTCTTAAATCTATTTTTGATGACAAACCGCATTTCTTTTTTTATTGAAGTGCACATAATCTGTTCCACATTCTTCCTTTATTATTTGAGCTAGTTCCTTGTTTCAATTGCATTACTCTAATCTCTCATCTAATTACCATCAAGTTCAATTCTTTTGTTACTTTAATGTTAACATTTCCCTATTTTTTTTTTCCATATCATTTGATCCATAGAAATTCTGCTTGTGGGTGTAATTTTCAAAAGTATTGTTGTCTAGTTCAATAATTTCTAAAATATTTGATAGTTCGATTTTTTTTTTTTCTATAAATGAAGTATTTGGGAAAAAAATTGTTGGATATTTAGTTATCGTTTAGAATTTAACAGCATAGAATTATAATATTTTGGAAAAATATAGTGTAAAATATCATTTTATTGCAATAAATTAACTTATGTATATGAGCCATTGGAGTATAAATTAAATAAATTTAATAATAAATCTTAGATTAACAAATAATCATGAGAACATTTTTTAATTCATTGTATTGATTAAAATTATATTTCTCAATAATATTATCATAATTTTGCTATGAAATCTTCTGTTAATATTTATACAAAAGCATAAAATCATAAGAGGAAAATTAAAACTAAACGATTAATTTTTATTTGTTGTGTTTGATTATCTTTTGCAATTCTGAATTAATATTAATTTCTCGACAGTATAAATCTTTGAACAATCATGTCATTATATCTCCTAATTTATTTGCAATCAATATGCCTTGATAATCTCACAAAAAATAATTACGTACATAGTATAAAGTACAGTGAGAAATTCTTCCCACAACAATTACATCACAAAGTGAATTTTAATGTAATTAGTGTAAATAAGTTAGTAAATTTGGATAATGCATTATCCAAATTTACTAACTTATTTACACTAATATGCGATGGGATGTAATGCAAAAAATATGTGATGTAAGGCATTAACAGCAATAAAATATATAATACCAATATAAATAGTGAATCATTTGTATTATAGAAACAAGCATGTAGAAGAAATTTCGAAAATTAAAAAAATTTACTAGCACAATTTACTTATATAACACAAATCCACTAAGTTTTTGAAATTTTTTTTGAAGACATGAAATAAACAGTTTGAATTATTTATAACAATATGCCTATGTATACGAATTTTACAGGTAATAAAATTGAATATGGTGTCTTTCCTAATTAAAGAATTTATTTTTATAACTCAGTAAAAATGAGATTGTGTATTGACTTAAACCATGTGAAAATGTCAACTCAATTGCTTACGTGCTGATAATTTTTGACGTGATGATATTGACGTGTAAGCCATTTTTTTAACAAACAAAATAAACAGAATAACAAATCCTTTTTGAGACGAATTTTTATATATCCTTGAATCATCTTGAAAGAATTAGCATATTTATATGTACTGAATCGAAATTTGCACCTATACTGAATTATAAACTTAGTTCGATAGGATATCAGTACATGAGAGATAAGCGAAAAAAGTCTCTTAACAAATATCGTAAATTCAATTCCATTAGATAAATATTTCTCAAATTGATAAAAAGTCATGAAGAAAAAATATCAATATAAAAATTCTACCCTACATTTATAATTTTAAATAAAATTATAAAGAATATAGAAATAATAAATATCAGTAATAACAAATAAGTATTGTATCTTACCCAATCACGAATCATAATTTTACTACACAAAATCTATTTCATATCATAGCCAATGGAAAAGATCTGATCTACACAGTTTCTAACAGAAATCAGTAATAACATTTATGACATCGTGGATTTTATGAACTTAAAATGCTGATGAGCGTAAATTACATTGCTCCAAAATTTCCCTCCTACATAAACTTAGTTTCTATGTTATACACTGCTGGACAATTGCTAAGGACGGATAACACTATCATCCATAGCAACCACAAAATGAAAAGAAGCAAAATGTGGAAAATTAGAATAAGTGCGGGATATAGTAAGAAGAAGTATGCGTATGCAAATTTTTTTCCACGTCTGTTCATCACGTGATAGCATTCATATGAGATTTAAAGGTTTTGACGCGTGTGGACAGTTGTTGTTTCAAGTCAAAACTTTATAGGAAAGATTTAAAAGACTAAATTCTTGAAATTTTTGGCGCATGTCTTCCCGACATCATTTAGATGATTTTATGCGTGGCCGAATTATTGTAAAGATCGAAGAAGGGCGAAAAATAACAGATGTTGGTAGGGAGTACGACATCGCTCACAGCTTTGTTTCAACACAGTGGAAGTCATTTAAAACTACTGGAATGTGTAGTAGGGGGTACGAGGGAGGTCGTGTTAGAAGTACTACGCCTGTAGAAGACAGACATCATCCTATCAGCAAAAAGGAAAAGGCATACCACAGCTCAGCAGGTGGCAAATCAGTTGCTTGCTGCCTCAGGAAGGCAGATCTTCCGAAAAGCTGTTGCCAAACGTTTGAAGGGAGGAGGACTATGCGCCCGTAGACTTGTGTGTGATCCATTGACCAGACATCATCGTACTGCCCGTTTGCAATGGTGTCGTGAGCATCGCAATTGGACTCAACAGGACTGGGCATGCTTATTATTTTCATATGAGAGTAGGTTCAGTCTGTCATCGGATTGTAGACGCCAACTGATCTGGCGCGAGAATAGTACTGCTTATCGTCCAGAAAAGGGATCGATATCCAACATGCAGTATCATGGTGTGGACCTGCATCATGATCATTGGCCGCACGCCCCTATATGTGGTTGTGAATGGGACTATGATGGACCAACGATACATTAATGAATTTCTACTTCCTCGTGTTCATCATTTCCATGGTGCTGTCGGTGATAAATTTTTTATGGACGATAACTCAACATGTCATCAAACACTCGCTGTTCAGGATTGTCTAGACAGCGAGGGTATTCAACGCCTCGTATGGCGATCACGTTCTCCAGATCTAAACCCCATTGAAAATGTGTGGGAGGCTTTGGGGAGGCAAGTTGCTGGTCGAAACTATCCTCCGATAAACAAGAACTCCCTCATCCGTGAACTCACAGAGGAATGGGATAAATTGTCTCAACAGCTTCTGGATAATGTTTGCAAAGTACGATACGATGTGTGGAATGTTGCATCAGACTATACGGTGGACATATCCCGTACTGATACCTTTCTTCAAGGTGCCTGTTGACTTGCATTGTTTCATTTTTCCATATGCAGCATCAAATGAACATTTTTTCTTTCAAATGTTTCACAACTTTTGTACTTTCCAGAATAATAAATATTCTTTATTCCAATGTCTCAACATTGTGGCAACTATATTTTATCCTACCAGGCCTCATGTCTCGCTTAATGTAATTCTACATTGCAATTTGTGATCCGTCCTTAGCAATTGTCCAGCAGAATATGTAATCACACTGTGGTGCTACAATGCCTGTTTAAAATAAATTTTCAGCCATAATTGTGACCATATACTGAAAATAATGTGACACTGCTTTGAATACAAAAAAATTCACAATCTATATGTAAGTGGATTGATATTTGATGACATATTAGAATTGATGTTCAAATTTTAAAATGTACTCGCCAGGGAGCTGTAACAACGCGATCATTTGAATATCGTGATAAAATATAGTGGCCTATAGTGATAAACATAGTGGCCTATAGACTCATCATGTCCAAGGGGTTAGATACCCTCTTCAAAGAAAGAGTTTCCATGTCAAATGCCTGCAAATGTTGTATATGGCTGGTAATGTTGGACTTTTGATTTCAGCATACACGTTTGTACGAGAGAATACTCCAGGGTTTTCCGAGTTTCCTTTGCGTGACACGTGAATATTGTCTTTTATCGATGAAAAACGTCAAACTGTCTAGTGGTGTTAAAGTCATAGTGACCAAATGTCTAACGAAAGAATCTCAATGAGTACAGAGGAAATAGATAAAATTTTTACAAATGTGACTGTGACGTAGTACGCACATAAAATAATTTTAAAAAAAACCTAATTAATTAATTTTTTTGATAAAATCTTGATGTTGTATAAATATCATGTTGATTTTGAGCCTACTTGTATACTAAAACCATTTAATACAGCAAACTGATCAATAATATTTCAAAATTTAAAAACCATAATGCCAGAAGCAAAAATGGAATATTTAGTACAAAAATTCGTAAGTCTATAGCAGCCATACTCAACCTTTTTTTATAGGGGCCACAAGCAAGTTTCAGTCACTGTAGCCCGGGCCGCAAATAAAAAATATTTAGGTGTATAAATGAAAAAGTAATATCAACCTAATGAATTATTTAGTTTAATGTAAAAAAGAACTTTTAACAAAGATGCTTACTTACCTATATGTATATCTAATGAGACTTTTGGAACTGAGAACATTTTTTTAAAACTTTATCAATATCTGGCTTGTCGTTGCATGCTACTCTTATTATATCATCCAAATGGGAATGTGTCAGTTTATTTCTATATACACTATTTGTGTATTTCATCTTTGAAAAAGATGATTCGCACACATTCGTTGACCCAAAAAATGTTAGCATTAGTTGGGCACATCTTTTTATATTTATATTTTTACTTTTATATTTTTGGGGAACAATGCTCCAAAATTCCACATATTCCCTTTTTTCTTTGAAAATTACTTCCAGGTTGGTGTCATTTTTAAAATCAATAAATTCATCAAACCTCCGAGTAATTACAATTTAAAACTGAAGCCAACTCAGAAATAGTTGGTGTCTTTAAATGCCATGGATTTTCTACAAGTAACAAACAATTTTTTATTTTTCTGAGATCTTGAAACCTGTTTTGAAATTCGTTTAATAGTGCAGTTATAAAATTTGAAATTATGGAGCAGTTTTCTTCTGAAATGTTAATACCGTCCTCTCTGGTTTTTATAATAGTTGGAAAATTGTGCAGCTGTTTGTTCTGTATTTCATTATAATAATTACTTAGCGTTTCCTCAAATGCAAACATTTTATTTGCCATATTGGACACTATGTTATTTTCGCCTTGTAGACTCTGATTGAGATTGTTTAGTTTTTCCGTAATATCACATAGAAAACCTAAAAGACACCGCCATTCATCGTTTTGTGATTCTGGGTACCCTTTATTATTTTGCTCTGAAAATAGGATTATTTCATGGCGTAATAAAAAAAACCTTTTCTCTACTAAGCCATCGCACCGAGGTATGCAAAAGAACGTCGCTGTGCTCACTTCCCAGTTCTTCAAGAAGGGTTTTAAATTTTCTGTGGTTCAGTTCTTTTGCTCGTATATAATTGACAATATTGATAACTGTTTTCATTACAGCTTCTATTTCTGGTTGTACAGCACGGACCGCCAAGTTTTCTTGATGGATAATACAATGGAATGTTATTAAATTGCTGCAATTATATTTTTTCTTAAATAATGAAATGAAGCCATTTTCGGATGCAGTCATTGAAGGACAACCATCTGTACACAAACACACGATTTTTTGCACATCAATTTCATGATGTTCTAAAAAATTACAAATAGTATCAAGGTAATCCGTGCCTCTCGTTTGACTTTTCATTGGCAGTAATTTTAAAAAGTTTTCATGAATTTCATTGTTTTCTGTACAATATCTAGCAAACACCGAGCACTGCGATGTTGCTGAAATATCGGTGCTGGCATCAAATGTTAAACTGAAAAACTTGCATCTTATTAGGTTTTTTAATATATCATCGGAAATAAATTTAGAAATGTTCAATACGCCTGGTGCAGGTTGAATCCGAAAGCTGTATTTTTTTTATATCAGATACTATTTGTTTTTTGTTACTGTATTTATCAAAAAGTATATTATCAGCACTAATAAAGCATTCCTTTACAATTTCCGCATCGGTAAATGGTTTCATATGCTTACCAAGAATGTAAGAAATTTCATATGATGCTTTTGTTACCACCGAGTCTTGTGATAATGCCGCGAACAAAACATTTTGTTGCTCATGCAATGATCCCTTAAAAAAACTCAATTTCTCATTTTTCAAAGATGATCCGGGAGGAAACGTTTCGTCGAAATCTTTATGTTTTGAAGTGAAATGACGAGAAATATTGTATTTCTTCAATATGATACTTTCCCGACATATCAAACAAGTGGCTGCGTTGTTTTTATTTGGCACAAGAAAATAATCAAATTCCCACTCATTTTGAAACAATCTATTTTCACTTGATATTTTTCTTTTATACTTCGACGACACTCCTGACATTATTTTGAAAATAATAGGTATACTTAATTTACAAAACAAAATTATTATTTGGCAGACGACGCGGGTACGCACACAAATTTAGTTTAATATTTTAGATTAAATTTATAACAAGTTTAGTTTCGATCGACAATCAAAGCGACACGCACTTAGGTCCATGGATCTTACGGCCTGGCCACGCGCAAACACAAGCGGCGGGGCGACTTGCCAATTAGTAAAACACACGTCTCATTACACAAGACAAGCAATGTTTAGCTTCGCAAGTCGCCCCGCCGTCCGCGTTTGCGCGTGACCAGACCTTTAAGGGGATTCCCGACGCTGCGTATTTCGTATCGTTCGCGCAACCATAGATTACAGACATTTAAGGGGATTCCCGCGCCGCGTATTCCGTATCTTTTGGGCAACCATAGATTAGGATAGTTTGCGTTTCCAATTTAAGCAAATTATTGATATCGCTCACATTCCCATACTTCCCATTCAATTACCAACTCTTTGAAGGGCGCGAAATTTGGGGTTGTTTACAAATAAGTTGTAACTACCTAGTTTAATAATTGGGCCAACCAAAAAATCTCCGCGGGCCGCAGGTTGAGAGTAGCGGGTCTATAGTTAACTTTATTTTTTCCAAATACAATAAAAATAAATGTAAGTTGTTAAAATATACTCATATGAAAAATATATTATACATGGTCCGACTATTAATTTCCAGGATTGACGTAACTGTAGGAGAACGAAAATCCAGAAGATAGCGCTAATGATTGCATATTGAAGAGTGTTATCTTACGCATGTGCAGTGCATTGCAGTCATTCCGAAGTAAGTGGTTCTCGTGGAATGGCGCAATGAAATGTATCTCTTAAATTCTTTTTGTCGAAGTGAAAATGGAGCAAAGAATTAACATTAAATTTTCCTTCATGTTGGGCGAAACAGCTGCGGAAACCAACGAAATGTTAAAGCAAGTTTACGGAAGCATTATCCCACTCGAAAACTTTTGAATGGCTTAAACGCTTTCGGGACGGGCGCTAAGGCTTCGAAGATGATCCACACACAGGTCGGCTTCTGTCAGTACGTGCGCCAGAAGCAATTGAAAAAGCTCGTGATATAGTGAAATGTGATCGCGCGTCGATTGATATTCGAGTACTCGCCAATGAATTGAACATGGACAAAAAGATGGTTCGGCGAATTTCGACATAAGGCCTAGGCAAATGCAAGATTCGTTCCTCTCCATTAAAGGAACAAACAAAATCAATTGAGGCTGGACACATGTGGGGAATTTATTGACAACGCTGAGGCTGATCTTGCGTTCCTTGATGGGATAGTCACGGAAGACGAGTCTTGGTGTTATCAATATGACCCTGAGACCAAGGATCAAAGCTCGGAATGACGGTCTCCAGTTTCACCAAAGCAGAAAAAATTTCGATTTGTAAAATCCAAAATCAAGGTCATGTTAATCGCTTCTTCAATTCCAACGGACTCATTCATCATGAATTTTTTCCTCCTAACATGACTATCAATGGACAATTATACATATAAGTTATATAAAATTTGCAGCCAAAAGTATTAAAATCCATTGCAAATTTCTTTCATTTATGTGAATTTCATATAGTTCTGTCGACTGTTTTCATGTAAATTAGAACCCTGAATGAAGAATAAATTATTTTTAACAGAACCCCAGTTAAAGTTAAAATCATTGTTTTATAAGATTCTGTTTAAATAAATTAATTTACTACATACCAAAAGAGATTGTTTATTTCATTTTGATAAAAAAGGCATCAGTAAATTTAATATTGAGCCTGATATTTAGCAAATATTTTAACTTAACGATAGAACTATAACCTTTGTAATAAATTAAGTTAAATGAATGAATTTTTTATGAAAGTGTTCATATATTTCAAGGAATTTGTAACATATTATTTTTATACAAAACAATTTTCTAAGATATATAAATGAATATAAACAATTCATACTTGCTTTAAATTTAACAGTTTGCTGATTTTATGAATTACATAGCAAAATGAATATAGAACTACTCATAATACAGTGTGCGGCACGTAAAGTCAATGCATAAAACAGATGGTAATTTATTAAATATGATTGTTCACTTTCCCACTAAAGGAGCAGTAAGTGCCATTTACCGACTTCATCCACTTAAGTGAGAAAACATCCATATACGCTTGAGAGGAGATTTATACCTCATATTCTTGTCAGTTCTTGTGTTGTGATGCTATTCTTGACATTCTGAACCGCAATCTTAAGTTTTTCAATTTTGCGTGGATTTGTTTCGTATGTTCTTCCTTTCAACAGTCCCCACAAATAAAAATCAAAAGTAGACGGGTCTAGTGGCAGAAAAGACCACAAGCGAAGAGATTAATCATCTTCAAGTGTAAGCACCTCATGCAAACATGGGGTAAACATGATCATGTTAAACCGTTCTGCTGAAAGTAACATAATTGAAACTTCTCTTCAGGGAAGTTTAAATAAAACTCAACTAGAATTCCCAAATCGAATTCACTGTTCACTACAATCTCAAGGATTATGAGCCCCACACACAGGGATTTTGTAACCAAAATTGTTACATAGGAATGTAAGCAAATAATTGTAAGTGTAATATTTTCCAATATTTCTACAGGCCGGTTTTTCATACCACTTTCTGTATAATAAGATTACTTAAATCACAAATAATAAAGAATCATTTCAATTGCAAAAGATTACTATTTATCACTCTTAAATGGTAAATTTTCTTCATAAATTCCCTTTAAATTTCATAATGACTTTATATTTGAGATCACAATAAATATTAGAATAACATAATTATTATTTACTAATAAAAGCCTGCTCATTAATCTTTGAATCTTTCGGCAGAAATGGGAAGAATCATGAATGTTTATGAAATCATGTTAAACGATATGTTACTCACATTGTTTTGAAGATACTTGTGTAAATTCCGGTTGATCAAGAAAAACTTCAGCCAATCAACACGAGTCTTTGTCAGCAATAAAAACTATATACTAAATATACGTTTGTTATATTAATAAATCATTTATGTTTCTTTAAATTAAAGTTCAATAATAATAATTTATCCCCAGCTTTCACATTGCAAAATGTTAGATATATTTGGGATCTATCTACTACAAAACTGAATGCGTTTGTTTTGGATAGTGGCATAACGAATGGGCAAGACAAAGGGTCCATCATGCATCGGCCCCTTTTCGCATAGGGGTGTCAAATAATTCCAAAGACAACTAGAAATTTTTAGAATATTTTAATATCATTTTGATCGAAATTTCAGTTTTATTCAGGTTTTAATTTATAATTATGTCGAGAAATGAACTGCAAAAACATGAAATAATCGAATGAGAAAGAGAAAAAAAAGTTGTAAGTGGAACACAAGAAGATGAGAGAGGGGTGATAGAAAAATTTTGAAAAAGCGTTCTTTATAAAGTAAAACCTTTTTGCAAAAAAAAATAAGTAAATCATTTATTTTGTAATATGAAGCAGCACTGAGTTCTTGAGATTCCACTTCTACTCATATTCGGCTTGTGAGGTCTGTGAATTCAAGATTTGGAGAAATATGATCATTTTTAAGGAAAATCTGACTTTTACGTTTTATGAGAATCCAACTTAATTTCCTTATTGTGTCAAAATAAAAAATAAGTATTGAAAACAAAAACAGATAATCGCTATGTGATTAAAAATATGAAGATTCCTACAGGAAGAGGAAACCTTAACTTTGAATCTGGCTATCACGATTTTATTTATAAAAATTGTTTGGCACTAATTACAGTAATATTTTATATTTTCCTTCAAATTATTAAATGATTAAAGCAAAACATATTATTATTTTTTATTAAAAAATTCAGACTCTTTTTAATATATGATTATAACTATTTAACTTTCTTACAGAAATTTATCAATTTTAATTAATATTTTAAAAGTTTGGAAAAACTTTTTTAATGTATGACCATAAATATCTGTTTCCTCTTACAGAAATTCATTAATTTTTTAAAATTCACTAATTGTGGGAAATCCCAATAATACGTTTTTTAATGATATGCAATTGTGAATAAATAAATATGAAACAATTTTGTACTCTTTAAAGATTTAATATATTTTTGCATGACATACTTTGGAAAAATATCATATTAAAATATTATTTATTATCTAGAATTAAATCTAACTTTTACAAGCTCTAAGATAATTTGTGTGTGTGTGTGTGTGTGAGAGAGAGAGAGAGATAATACTTTTTTAAATATTTTGAATAAGGTTGGGAAAATGCATGCATGTTTTATATATTTGATAAAATATGATTTCTATTTGGAAAAAATGTCATAATATTGAAAAAATCTGTGCATTGTGTGTGAGTTTCATATATTTTAAATCACGTTTGTTAAAATCTATTTTTATTTGCGATTTTAGAAAGTGATATATTTGATTTGATTTCATATTAAGGCTTCTTTTACGGTATCAAAAAAGTGATCCAGATACAATTAGCTATAGAATAAATATTGTATAGTCGTTAATATACCGACTAATTCAAAGCATTAAAATTATTTCTTTTCTTATTTAGAAAACGCAATTGTTAACGAAAATGTTCTTGAATTAAAATCAAAAGTTGTGAGTTGTTTATTAAGTGATTGGTTGGCTGAGAAAGAGAGAGAGAGTTCTATTAATAAATGAAAGGAGAGGTTTAACACATGTAAGCCATTAAAATCATTTGTGTTAAAAAAACTGGAAAATCAACTTTTTTTTTGTGAAAAATTTTAGTAGACAAGTTTAATTTTTTAAAAAAAACCATATGATATTGAGGTTGTTACAATAGTATATAATTAGATTATTTGCCACGTACTTTTATTATGGTAAGAAAAAAAAAGTGGCAGATTTTTAATTACTTTATTATTAATCGTAGCACAAACAATGATTCTAAAACTCTTATTCATAATTTATGGAATGCAACAATATAAAAGTTGATTAAAATCTAAAATGCTAGAATATTTTTTTAATCCAACGCCCGTCCTTGGACTTTCTGCTATTAATCGACAAGCAGCCCAATAAAAAGATGAAGAAGTATAAAAACAAGAGTAAAGTCCTTTAGTAGTCTCAATACAGATATCAGTCATAAACTTTAAAATTTCAGGGCAGTTCTTGAAGTGAGCAGCATCCATATCACAAGGATTGCACTATGGACAACGAGCAAAGTTCATTACACCAATTGGATCCAGGTATTTTTGTAAGTAGTCATGTCCAGTTGTCACTCAGAGACAAGCCACACCAACAGCTCGTGGTAAGGAGCCAGGGATTTTATTGTTCCCATCAAGTAGAATTTTCCACCACCTGTCCATAGCCACATCAATATAAAGAGAAACTTTGTCATCCTTTATTTTACTAAGGGTTGCACTTTTGATGTTAAGCAAAGGCAAAGGAGGATTTGGCTGGATCATAGGGAAACAAATTTTCGCAGGTCCATCTGCGTGCTCATTTCCAAAAGCATTGCAGTGGCTCGGGATCCATTGAAGAGCAACGTGGTCTTTGATTTCAATGAATTCGTGCAGCTTGATCTTGCAAGAGTAGACTAGTGCATTATTATTATAATTTAGAATTGTAAACAAAAGAAAATTAGCTTGTGACTCAACAAGGAAAACAATTTTTTGATCATGGATGCCTCTTAATTTGTCAATTGCATGAGATATAGCAACAAGCTCGCCATTGAAATTATTTCAGTATTTCCCCAAAGGGCAGCTTATACTAAAATCTTTTAAATACATTCCAGCACCAGCATTTTTATAGCATTCTCTATAGAACTATCTGTGAAAATATGGTGTGAATCCTCAAAAGGGCATCTACAATGTATTGTAGCCAGAGCAACATTTTTCAGCTCACTCAATAGGGTGTACTGCTTTTGTTAATTCCCCAAATAAGATCTAGATGTTCCTCCAACCTATCCAGATCCCTAACAGGATTCCATTCCCATGTTCCTCTGGAAAAACATGGCAATCTGTGGGGTAGGGATATCATAAGTGTCACAGAGATCATTAATAATTGAAAGAAATGATTAATGGGTTGTTAGTCTCTCAACCGATGGGTTGTAATTTCGTGGAAAACCCATTTATGCCATATTTAATAAGTGTTTTAGTAATTTAGCTCTCCAAACCTTATCAAAGGGATTTTTAAAGTCTACAAATACAGCAAGGGTACTTTGCTTTCTCTTAAAGCCGTCCTTGATTTCTTGGGATAAGCAGACTATATGTTCAATCGTGGATCTATGTCTAAGAAAACCTGCCTGTCTCTTCAAAAATATATATTTTTTTATCCAACACAAAAAGTAACCTGTTGGCAATCAACCTCTCAGTAAGTTTACACATTATATTTTAAAAAGTTAGGATATGAATCAATTTCTTTTATGATTCAAATTGAAATCTTATACAGTTGTATTCCAAAAAGATTTAGATATAACTTGAAAATAGCTTTTTTTAATCTAGAGGACATAGTAGAGTATCGGTAAAATCAGACGGATATGGTAAATTAATTTTTACTAAAAGTTATTTACTTTATAAATGTAAAGAAATAGAATCAAATAAATCATTAGAGTATTTTATTTGTGATACGTGCAAGATTTACGATTTTATTGAGTTCAAAATTTAAATCGAGGAGCAAACAAAACTCATATTTTTGGAGAAAATGGAGGATTGTAAGTATCATTGGTCTAAAACTGAGAAATAAAACCAACTAAAAAGTAATAGTTTGAATTGATTCCTTCAGCGCGATGATTAACAAAGATGTTTAAAGAATCCAATGTGATTTTTTTTCTTCATTGATTTCGACAAATTTCCAAATGTAATGATAGTTTTAACTTTTTATCTGTATTTTTATGTCAAAATTAAAGCCTAACTTAAGCCTTTAAATAATAAATAATTCAGATTTTAAAATAGGTACTGCATTCAGTATTTATATTTGTATTACATAATTTTTCTGCGAAGACCCAAAAGGGTATCATACCCGGACATCAATTATATTAGCTACGACACTGGTTTTGGATGAAAATGTTATTTAAATAGCTTCTGTTTTTTACTATAAAATTGAAGTTGACATTTCTGTTTAGCTATTTTAGCAAATGAATTGTGGCATATTTTTATTATATATTCTAAAACAATTCTTTTAGTTTCTTTATTAACTCTTTTTAGTTCTCAGTAAATGTGCCATGGGAAACGGTATGAAACGTTTTGGTTTCAAATGGCCAAATTCGGAGCCAACTTTATTGCTCGACAGGATTTTATACATAATATATAGATCCTTATGAAAATTGGGAGATAGCGAAGAAGATCTATAGTTGTTTCTCTTTTTTTCTTATCTGCGTTTCATATCTGTTGTGTAATCAGCTAACAATTAGTTTTAAATATGATCTAACTATGTTTTAATTTTAAAAATGTAAATTTTTGTCCTCAAATATTGCAGAAAGCAAAATAACATATCAGCAAATTTGCAAAACAAAACACAGTAGCAGCCTTCCACCCCTAGTGCTAAAAGTTTCATATGAATCCATTCCGAAAAATATGTTATTGATATCCTAATGGAGAAGATACTTGCAACCTTGACCATAAATAGCAAATAATATATTTTCAATGTAAACGTATAAAGATCCACACAATTACAGAAAAATTTAACTACTGTGGTAATGTACACTTTTTATTTGAATAATTCCTTTTTAATTTTTCTTGAATGGCAATCACTCTAACATAAATAAACAAACATGGCTTCATCGAGTCAGCTTGTGCAATATGTTGTAGTACGTGGTGATTTATTAAAAACTTGTAAATGGCCGGTTGGAGCATTAATTGCACAGGCATGTCATGCGACAACAGCTGTGCTTCACACATATTATGAAGATGTATATACACAAGCTTATCTTAAAGACTTAGATCGCATGCACAAAGTTATATTAGAAGTATGTTATTTTTTCAATTGAGTTAATTATTATTGTCTAAGCTAAAACATTTATTGAAAGAAAATTTATTAATTTTTCATTCCTATAAATTGTCAGTTGATTTAATGAATTGCCTTTTGAAACTTCTCCGTTTATTAATTTTAAAAAATATAAAGTCATTAAATAAAGTAATTTTATTATTATTAAAATCATAATATTTTAGATAAATTTTTATATGATTTATATTAGTCTAGTTTAATGTGTATTACTGCATTATAATCTATGATCCATACATAAAAATGTTCTTATTTATTCTTATCGTCATGAATATTTTGATATATAGTCATTCGAAAAACAACTGTAAATAGTTATAATAATTCTCTCAAATTTCTTGAAAGAGCCAATATTAATAACTGTTATTCACCTAACTCTTGTATTATTTTTCTATTTCCTCTTGTTTCCACTTTTTAAGATCTCTAAGTTTAGTTATTTACAAATTATATGCACTCCAATCAATTAGAATCAACATAATTAACTTGATTTAAAGACCTAAGGAAGAATTAAAGGTTTCTTTGTTACTGCTATTGAAATATATTGAATTCCTTTAATCTCTCTACAAAAATCTATTTAAGATAACTGTAAAAAGCAGTTATTAAAATCATTTATAATTTTTTTTTATTACTCATAAAATATGTTGTAAAATCTAAAAAGTAGATGCAAATATTGCATGTTCTCTTTTGATTTTAAATTTAACTTTAAAGTTTTAGATTTTATTTCAAACATTCATTAAGTATTATAAAAGAAACATTTTTATTTTATAAATTATGATTGTATGTAGAATTTTCATGTATAAAAAACAGAAATTTGGTAAAGCAAAAGATATTGAACAAAGGTGGGTTAATACTTTCAATTAAGAAACAAAAGAATTGGTTGTACATACCAATTCCCTTCGTCGAAGTGGCCTATACTTCAGGATGCCCCTTTATTTATTACTATTTTGGGGTCAATTGGATGCTGTTAAATTTGGGGATAAAGTATTTGTATTTACATTTTCTTATAACCATATAAAAAAAATTTTTAATTTATAATTTTATGTGATTATTTAATTATGTGTGAATGATTGCATATTGCAGGGGTGGCCAACCTGCGTCTCTTTGAAAGATTATTTGTGGCTCTCAATAAATGTACTCAAGTTCCTTTTCATTTTTGAGATATTATATTTTAAAAAATTATTATCATTCCATATGTGTTTCAAAACATCTTTTAAATTACTGATAACAAATATGAAAAACTTAAGTGGCTTGTTGTTACAAATTTCATTTCTTTCCAAGTTAAGGAGGATATAATTTATCAAAAGCTGCATGAACAAACATAAACAGTGTCATAATCAACCAACTCCAGGTGTGAATTTGAATTTATAAAATTTCATTCCAACAGACAGTTGACATTGTGGTCAAAAACTAGCAGTTTACTTTGACATTATAAAACCAATCATCAGCCTTCTAAGCAATACCCACCAAATTCCAAATTGAGATCAGATAAACTTGCTTCTTTAAAATAAAATTTAAATAAACAACAGTTTTGATTACCCTTATAGAAATCAAGAAAATAATGTGGCTGAAGCCAGTTTTGTTACTGTCTGGAATATTGCTCATGCAAAAAGCTGGTATGGAGATGAAATGTTTATTTTAAAAAAAATCTGTTTTACTATTTTCCTCAACAATATCTAAAGAAATGAACGTTCATCAAGTTCTTGCACATGCTTCCTATTTTTTTACTTTATGCAACATTATTTTATTTAAAATTTTACAATAATTTGCTCTATGTAGTACAGAATTTACTATATATACACACACACACACACAAGTGATGATTATCAAAATGATGCATCTTAGATTTATGAAATTCTTTAATAGTATAGCATAGCACCAACTTTGAAATGTTAGACAGCTTAGATTCCCATAGGTATCAATGTATATAAGGTTTAATTGTGCTTAAATGAATATTGTACTGCTTCATAGAAATATTCGGAGGGATAATAATTCTTCTAGAGGATATTAATTTTATATTGAATGCCATTAATTGACCAAAACAGTTCAATTTTATTGAAGTTAAGTGACTGTACTAGCCAAAATAGATGGTTAACTTCATCCTCGTGTTCATTAAATTATGACTGAACAAGTCCTGCTTCATCGATAGTGGTATTATCATCTAAAAAATTTCAATCTCCTGCAGGAAACAAGGTTTGCATTCTTGGTTAGATCTGATCAGTTAAAATTTCTTTATATTTCTTTCCAGTAATCCTCCTTTCAGAGTTACAATTGATCCAGTACAAAACCACAATATGGCTGCCCATATCACAATTGATCTACCTGCATGCTTGACAACTGAAAAATGACAACCCTGATCATATGCTTGCATAAGTGTCCTCCAAACATACACCTGCCCTGTTTAAGAAAAAAGTGTGAATGACAATTTATTAGACCATATCATTTTTTTCTGTTTATTAACCAGTTTTGTAAATAGTATTACTACTGATAATGTTTGGTATTAATATTTGTGGCAATTGGTCTGAGAATTGTTTTTCTGCTATAAATATTCTGTTTATCTACTTATGAAGGTTCCTTCTAACTGTAATCATTAACCCTGGAGAATCCAAGTATGGATTGAGTTGAAGAGACTTTTGCTGCAATTAGATTTTTAGACAATATTACCACATTTAATATCCATCTTTCTCTTTCACTGAGTATCTTTTCTGCTTACTGCTAGGCCAAGTGTAAACTGTCACACTGCATGTTGCTGTCAAGACTTTAGACACTGTTTCACACTTACTCTAACTAGATGGGTTCTTACTATTTAGTCTCTTTGAAATCTGAGAGGTCTGACATTTTATGCTTTTGATTAAATACAAGGCTTACGAAACTTCAATAAATCTACTAGAATATTTACATTGCTATTTATTAAAAATAAAAAAATAAAAAAAAACATTAAAGAAAGTAATTATCTAGTATAATTTAATGCTGACAAGGTGCATTCAAAAATATTACTTTTATTCTCAGGTGTTTTCATTATTTTGATTATCACCACTGGTATGCATATGTATATAATCTAGATTGCTTATGGTATATTATCTTTTTTACTTTTCATTTTGCTTTCAACTATATGAAAATTTATAACATATCTAAACAAGTAATATTAAAAATCTAACTAATTTTTTTTTTTTTTAATCAAAAATTTGCCATTTACTAATTTTTTTTTTTTATCAAAAGTTTTATTTTACAACCATTTCTAAGTAAGGTGTTTTGATTTTTGAGTTTCATTTATACAATTTTGTAAGTATTCATTGATTGACACAAGCATTTGTAGCTGTTTAGTTTTATGATAGCTATCCCAATACATTTTGCTGGCTGTATGACAAAAGAAGTTTAAGTTGTCAGTTGAAGTATGTTGTCAGTGTTAACAATAAATATAGAAATTTCTTTACTTATTTTTTGATTTTTAATATTTTGAGTAGCAACTAATGCCAAAACTAAAAATGTCATAAAAGTTTGGTATCCAGATATGTCTTTTATCAATGTAGTTTATTAAAGTAAATGCAGATGTTAAAAGCTAGTTTTTAACATTGCAACTGTTAAAAATTGATTTAAGTCATCTTAAACAAAACTCATGAACACAATTTTATATAAATTTTTACTTAATAGATCTGTTATCAAATAGAAGAAACTTAAAAATTAATTATTAATTGAATGTTGCATTTTTGTTTTCTATACTCATAATTGTTATGAACGTTTTATTTTTCTTTCTTCTTATCCATGAATCTGATTCATTATCTGTAAAAAATTCTTCTTGAATAGCAAAATATTCTAAGTGTATATAAAATTTTACACAAGTCTCAATTCCTTACTGTTATGACTAGCCTTCAGTGTTGTAATTAGAATAATTACCAATACCTGTTGAAGCCTATTAAAAGAAAAGCTTGCTAATAATTTAATATAAAATTTTAATAATTTTTATTAAAAATTTAGTAGCAGTATTTGTTAAAACTACATTATAAATTTCTGTGTAATGATTGAATTTGTTGTATCAATGAAAATTTCATAATATCTAAAAAGGATATTCCTTTCTAAAAATATTATGTATTTTTAAATTAACCTTGTAACAATCTTCCTTCAGTAATTTATATAATAATTAAATATAAATACGATTTTTTAATCTTTATAATAAATTATAAAGATGCAAAATATATAAAGAAAATTATAATTTTTGTCAGTTTTATAATTTTTTTTTCTAATAGCCATTTCTATCATTTTAATGCCTGTCAGGTACTTTCTATTTATAATTTTTTCAAATTTATAAATTAAACTTTTCATAAAACAAACTACAAAGAAATGTAATTCACTATAATTTTCAAAATTAAATGAAACACTGAGGGTATGAAAATATAAAATGTTAGTATACATAATTGAAATAATATAATTTATAAAAATAAAAATTATAAACATTATTTTGAATAGCATCTAAGATTTTTTTTATCAATTTTAATGTTTTTAATTGTTTACTGTTTTGAACATTTTTATGTTTTGATTAATTGAACAATAATTCTTTATTTAGGCACCTGATGAAACAAGTCTGTGGAAACTATCTAGTGAATTAGAAACACAAGAAATTTGTCATAAAATATGGATTGAGCAACCTGAGAACTTTCCTACTTGTGTAGCATGTAAACCTTACCCCAAAGATCAGATACAAAAATATTTTAAACAGTTTAAGTTATTCAAATAAATTTTTGAATTTTCAGAATTTTTGTTTTTTATATTTTTCTATATGTATATTTAGGAAAATAATTTTTGTAATAAATTAGAGGAGTTAGTTGTTTTTGTTTTTATGTAGCTGTGATGTGATAAAGAAAAATCTATTTACTCTTCATGCAGAATGCACCACTTAGGAAATGATTAGATTTTTTAAATTATAAATATAATTGAAAAGCATTTACATTATTTTTAAATCTGTAATTATGATTTCAATCCATAGTAGTTATTTTTTAAACTTTCTAAATTCAACATTCTTCAAATATAGAAGGATTTATGTTACTCATTATTTTTTATTTTAAATGTACCAAAGTCTAAATAAATTGATTTTTAGGAAAACATATTTCCTCGTTAGGAAAAAACTACATAATTCTAATGTGAATTCAATATTATTACTTAGGATTTTTATTTTTTAAAATGTAATATTATCAACAAGAACATTTAATTTTCTTGCTTATAAAGAACCCTTTCACACTTTTGTTTTATTTATGTGCTAAAAAAGTATCTATTTTTACATATGAAGCTTAATAAATATATTTTTGATATACACTAAATCTTTAATTCATTAGGATTCAATTTAATGAGATTCACTTATTTTTGATTATAAATCCATACAAACAAATAAAGTTTGATTTCCATTTTAAAGAAATTTTATTCTAAATTTCGAGTTTATTTCTTTAACTAATTGCTGCTTTAACAGTGCTACATGAAAAATACTAATAACCTTGAGTATTGTAAATGTTTGTAACATTTTGTTATTTCAAACTTTAAATTTCTTCCAACTAGGAAGTTAAATATAACTTTTTTATAGTATTTAAATAATATATTTGCAAAAAATTGAAAATTGAATTCAAAATAAAAGAAGACATTTCTTCAATTTTTTACAAATATTTATAAGAAAGACATTAGAAAATTTATTTAATGTTTACATTTTCCTTATTTCATATTTAATACTTTTCTTCTGGAATTTTCTTGAAACAGTAATTTTTCAATGCGTAATCCTATGTTTAAAAATCAAGATTGGATTCTAATAGTTTTGAATTATTAAATAAATATTACTTTATTTTGTTAAAAAGAATATTAAAGCTCTGCAAGTGAGGAAAATAAAATGTCCAACTTGTTAGCCATGTAAATATATTTCCTTTTGGAAATTTAATGTCGCAAATGTATTAAAAATTAAGTTGTGACTGGAGAATTGTCTGATAAAAAAAATAAATATAAACGTAAAATTTCATCTCAAAAGTTAAAATATCTGAAAACTTTTTTTGGGGTTAAGTCTTATGGAAGCATTGTATGAGACTAACTCGTACACTTAATTATTTTAGCTGGATTTGCAGATAAATTTAAATGTTCATCGTATTAGATGAGCATTGGATCTATTTTATTAGTGATAATCAAATCATGCCTTGTGATTTCTTATCAGGCAAGTAATATTTTATTATTTTTTGTAGTGGAACTTCAGTATTGCATACTGAATCCCCATATATATATTTTTTTAATTGCATTTTTGATTAACTACTGTAGGTTATTACTCAAAAATTTTAGAAATAATCTGTAGAATACTGTTTTTTAATTTATGTACAGATTTCAATTCATGTAAAATCACTTTATCTTGTCATGATTATTAAATCCGGTGATATGAATTTATGCTCAACACAATATGAGCTTCTAGAGAAATATTTAGATTAGCAAGTAGAATAGAAATTTTCTAGAGAATTTTTTTTATTAGATTTCATTAAAAAAATGTATTTCAGTTTTTCCGTCTAATGTTACCTATTAAGCAACTTGGGCTAAATTTTTTAGCAAATTGGCTAATACAAAAGAAATAAATCCATAATTTTTTTTTTATTGAAATTATAACTCATCTATTTTATCAAACTTTTATCAACAAGAATTTAGTTTCTATCAAATGACAAAAATAATAACAAATTGAAAGTGGAATTCAATTGTTTTGAAATGTGGTATTGAATTGTTCAATTCTGGTTGTTAAATTTTGTGTTCTACTCTTTTGTATAATTTTGCAATTGTTCTATGTTGAAATTATTAATTTCCAAGTCTGTGAACATAGTTTTAATTCCAAGAACGGCTACAAATTTATATTTTTTAAGTACTTGTATATAAATCTTAGCAGGCTTGAGTATTGCTTCCTCAATTATAACTATAGAACATATCTATTGCTTGATTTTTGTATTGAATTATTTTGAATTATTCTTTTGAATTTTTCCTTATTGTAATGAATTTCAAAATTTTTGTCTCTTTTTCAAGCTTTCATCAGTTTATACAAATTTTTTGGACTAAAAAAAATTTGATAGTTCAGAATTTTTTTGTTAGAATATAATTATTTTATTCCGTGCATTACTGCTTATGAGTGGTTCTGTTCTTGGAGAAAAATTGTATGTCTTTTTTTAAGTGCACACTTGAGTTTATATATAATATAAATTTATTATAACATTAATTTTGTGATGAACATTGGAAATACTTAATTTTTTTATCCAGATTCTAAAATCATATGAAAAAGGATTTTATTGTTTCCTGTTTGTATTGGAAAATATTAGTCTACTGAATCAAATTTGTTGATTAATGTTTCAAAAACTTAATTACATATACAAAAAATCATTATTTTGCGTAAATAAAAATTTAATGTACTTGAATATTACAAAAGATTTACGAAATATTGATAAATATAGTATATATTTTAAAAATTCAATTTTTGTTACTTACAGCAAAATATTGAAATCTTTGAATTTGATATTTTTATTCCAACAGCGTCAGTAATTTTTTAAGTAGTATTTCAAATGAAATTATGTTCATCGTTTGAAAATCATAATGTTCTGGAAGTTAAAAAAATATTTTTGTAAAATTAGTCGATTCTCAATATGTTAGATTACAAACTTCAAAATCTGAATAAATAGTTCCCTTCTGACAGATTATAAATTAAAATAATATTGAGGTAATTGCAAGAAATATTGAAATATATTATTGTGAATACCATTTTCTTAAATTATATATTTTATAAAACTGTTTTGAAAAATTTTGTTACAGTGCTAATGGCATGTTTTCTAAATGATATTAAGCCAAAAAGAAACAAGGAAATTAATGATTGCATGACAGCGTTAAATTTTTATGTATTTTTATCATGTAGAAACCATAATTAAGAAATATAAATGAGAAAAAATTTAGGAACATCTGAGATGTTCTTATTACGAATAACAATATTTTTGTTGTAAGAATAATGTGTAAGTATTTAAATAAATAACTATATCTACCATTTTAAAGTTTATTTTTCAGATTTTGTGAGAAATAACAAAATAAGAAAGTTATGTATTCGAGTTCTTTATTGTAAATAAAATATTTTCATAAACTTGTACTTATGGTTCATTTTGAATGTTTGGTATAAAAAACACATTCCAGTCAAGATCGGTGGGGAAATAATTGTAGAAAGAGGGTGTAAAACTTTTGTCACATAAATTTTCTGTATTATACAAAATTGCTCCCAATTGCTGACATTTATATATATTTAAATTTCAGCTCAAAATAATCATTTAAAGATGTTTCATTTACACTTTTATGAATCTTTCATTAAACATTGATTTCTCAGTATAAATTTTTCAGTTATAAATTTATTAATTTTTGATATCTGATTGAAATATGATAAAATAAGTATTTATGTTAAGTTTTGAAACTTATTTGCTTCTTTATTTTCTAAAAATGTTTCTCCAAAAAATTTTAATTAATGAAAACAAAAAAAATGAAATACATTTTTCTGTTGTAAAAGAATCTGTTACTAGATATAATTAAAAAGAAAGTCTTGAATAAACATATCATATTTTCAGTAAAAGCATCGTATAAATATGATAGAAGAAAATTATTTCACGAAAACTATAATACATTTAAACCTAAACATTTTTTTTTCATTCTTTTTGTCTTTAATATATATATCAATCTGTTATATATTAAGGGATAAATGATCATTATTATCTATAGATGTTTGAGAGATATAGTTTAAAGGAAAGAATGATTCTGTGTCTAGTTTACTTTTCCGATTTAAGAAGTCAGTGATCAATATGCTACCACATATTTTTACTTTTTAAAATTATTTTGATTATGTTTTCTACTTTGTATGAAATTCGTTTCTTTTATTTACTACATAATATTTTAAGAAATGATTTTCTTATTTATAAAGAATGTGTTAACGGAATTTTTTGTATAGAGGACTTTTAAAAATTTAGATTTTTCAGCATCGAGAATGTAAGCATAGTTTTATAAAATCTCTTCTCGATGGGTATATGTTAAATTACTAAGAAATGTGTCTAGGTTTTACATTTGCTTCAGTGCACAACTATTTATAAGGCCTTCCTCACTTTTCTTCATTTTATTTTTCGCTTAAAATGAAAAATTATTTTGTCTTTTTCATGTAAATAGCAATTACGTTTGCCAGTTGAATAACTATCAATTTTTAAAATGTTCCAGTAAAATTAATGTGTCATAAGCAAATAAACAAATCTTTTCGGCTGTTTGTAAACAATTAATGTCTTGTATCAGATCCGAAATATGTGATTCTACCACTAAATTATATTAGACTTTGTGATCAGGTTCACAATCGTTTTGTAAGCATTCTTTAATTTGAGCTTCTATCTCACTATCATATCGATAGGCTGCCTTTCTTCTGTTCTTTATATTACAATCATATTCTAATAATTAAACTACATTTCCTAATGGTTCACACACACTTTTTTGTTTCATCTCTCAATAAAAAATAGCTTGCTTCGCACATTCAATGCGAGATGTTCTAAAAATTGCGAACTAGATGCTGCCAAATACATCCATAATGCTTCGTTTGTGAATTTATGTAAACGACTCATTAAAGTTTTTTTATATTCTACGAGGGTCACTCTGAAAATTGAGATACAACTAAGTTTTTAAAGTTATACTTACAAAATTTTAAGTGTGTTAAAAGTAGTCTCCTCCAGCATCAATGCACTTTTGTAGACGAATTTTCCACAGATTAAATGCCTCAAGCCATTCATTTCTTGGAATAGATGAAAAAAATGTATTTATAGTCACATCAATCTCTTCTGAATGAAAACAACGTCCACGTAAGTTCTTTTTTAGATTAAAGAATAACCAAAAGTCGCACATAGCTTAATCAGGTGAATACGGCAGATGTTCGATCACTTTAATTTGTTTTTGTTTAAGAAACTCAAGTGTTAATCCGGCTGTATGTGAAGATGAATTGTCATTGTGAAGCATTAGTCCCCTAACATTCAGTTGTAGTATTTCTGGAAGACATTTAGTGGTATACCAGTTTGCTGTTACTGTCTTCTGTCCTTCCAACTTGATGGCTTTGACCAATCCCGTACTTCTGAAGAAAACGGCTTACATCACTTTTTTCAGTGCGCGTTTTTTTTTTTTTTTTTTTTTTTTTTTTTTTTCCCACCATTATCGGCGTGGGATCATCTTCAAACACCCATAACTTGTTTTCTTGACGTGTTGGAACGTCAAAAAACGGTATTTACGTTTCATCACCTGTTACTATTTTAGAAATGATGCGGTGGCCACCATCATTTAGCAATTTAAGAGTTTCTTTACTGATTCTGACACTCTCCTCTTTTTGGTGCTTAGTTAGATTATGGGGAACCCAAAGGCAAACTACTTTTTTCATATGCAATTCTTCATGAATGATTTTGTGTATGGCTGCGGATCCAATGTTAAGTTCCTTCTGTATCATTTGATAGGTACAGTGATTATCATCCATTAACATTTTTCGTATGGCAGACACGTTATCTGTGATTACTGCCGACGGCGGCCTTCCTCTGTGTTCTTCATCCTGAAGAAAATTGCGACCTCTTCTAAATTCTCTAAACCATCTGAATACAGTATCACGAGCTGGAGATTCATCACCAAATACTAATTGCAACCGTTGAACGCATTCTTCTTGATTTAATCCTGCTTTAATATCGTAGAAAATCATAGCGCGAAAATGTTCTCGCGTCAACTCCATTTTCCCTTCTGTTTAAAATTTATTCTACGCTAAACAAGTTGAAGTAAGTCAGTAAAAAATCATCTTCTGTGTTAGAATACTTTGTATTTTAAAATTAAACCGTTATTTTTATTTTGTAAATTCTCGTCTGCGCGTATCAGAAATTTCAGAGTAACCCTCGTATAAAACAGTTAGTGGTCATGATGTGTGTTGGAATTTTCAGGTACTTCTTAAAAAGCTTTTCTTTCTCATACTGTCTTTCAGTAATCAATTTTTAAATTTTGAATATCCTTATATTAATAAAGTGATTTAATCATCTGAAAATTTAACTTAAAAGTTTGGAATCCCCATTGTATATGCTAAATGTATTCACACGAGTAAAGAATAAATAATAATTTGAAGGTTATTTAAGTTCGCCAGAGTATGTTTGATCACATATATATTCGAAAATAATTTTTATGATATTGGCTAACAAAAAAATAAGTTTTCAATTTTAAACTGAACAACATTTAAAATTGTGCAATGGAGTCAGATTTATTCACGTATGTTAAAACTTAATAAATGATTGTATTTGCTAATTTTATTTTTATTTTACTGCTAAATTTTTTAAGATAAATTTTGGGCTGAATTAAGAATATTTATGAAAGAAAATATAATTTTTTTTTATGTAGAAATATTTTTATCTGAAAATATTTTGGAAGAGCATTACATTTTTCCTTTATCTATAGAAAATTTAAAATATTAATGTCGGCTTAGTTGTATTAAAAATTTTTTTACATTTTTCTAAATTTGAATTGCAACTAAATAATGCTAACTGTATGATATGTCATGCATAGTATAATACATATTATAAACTTCTTTTATTAATTTCCTTTTACTATTAAAGGAACTAAGAAATTTTGTTTTTAATGTTACATTCTAAAATCGAACCGTAAGGTTAAGTTAGCCGTAAGGGAACGTGATCAATCATATAGCTATCGAATAAATAATTATCATATAACTGAAAAAAATTAACTATTTCATCTTTGGAACTCATTATAAATCATACCGCATCCTTTAACATTTTTTTCAAAATATGTAGCTAGTATTCAGGAAAATTTCCTTTCTGTTTAAATGAATTTTAAATATTGCGTCTAAAATCGCGCGGACGTATATATCTAAGATATTACATTAATAAATCAATTATCTACATAAGTATATATATATATATATATATATATATATATATATATATATATATATATATATATATATAATCTTTCAAACAAAATTAATAATTTTACTTGAATTATATTCTTATGTCACTCATTTGAATGCTTGACTTTATTGAAATTATATTAAGTGTTTTAAATTATCTACAATAAATTTTTCAACAAATATTAATATCTCTACTCATTTAGCAACAAAAAGTACATGGTATACAAAATATATACTTACAGAAATGATGTACCACTTATACATGAACTAATTCAAAATAACTGTATTTTTCAAATCATAACTTTATTGCCCTTTACCAAGTATTTTTACAGAAAAGAATTTCATGTGAATTATCATCTTTAACAAATAAAGAATTATAGAAAATACAATAGATTTCAAGCTAAATATTTCATCTGCATTCTTAATTCTGCTATTTAGATAAATTTTAAAAATTTCTCTTATTTACTTATTGAGTTTGATTTTATAAATCGAAACAGCTAAATGTTATAAATATTTTCTAACATAGTTTTATATATCATTTTTTTTTTTAAATAAATGGTAAAGTTATGGTGAGTTTAGATATTTTTGACCAAGAAAATTTTCTTTTCAAAATAATTGTTCTTGTAAGAAATAACTAAATCAAATCACAAATATAATAGAGGAAACAATTTTGAAGTATAAATTTATAACAGATGACAATCTTTAGATATTGAATCCACTGCAAATAATTTTTATACTCGCAAGAGCATTGACTCAATAGCACAATCAAATTATCTTCGCAAGTATGTGAAATCACCACCCCATCTCAAAGATGAGGGTCTTGCTGCAGAAATTCCGAAAGAGTAGGGTCTCCTTGAGTAAAATGGAAGATCATAATCAGAGAAGATAGAATTGTAAGCTCTATCCAGTCCTCGAAATCCACTTCTTGACAGGTAGGGTGACATTAAATAAGGATAAGATCTTGTGGCTCCTGTACGCCAAGGACCGTTGCGCATAGCCACTGAGTCACGAGTTCCTACTTCCATGCCTCCATAAGGATAATCTCTGACATAATTCTCTTTGGCAACTTCTGTTGTTTTGGGATATCCAGAGTAGTACATATCAACTGGTCCATAAGCGACGGAACTGAGAGGATCCAAGACATCACCATTCCAAAATGATCCACCGTATCTATCGAATGGCCATGCTGACCTTAGACCCGTTGACCACAATGATCTGCCACTCCTCAGGTAATCTGAGCTCCATGGACCATAAAAATTGTCTAAATAGTCACTGGTGACATCGTAAGCCAAACTTGTGTCGGACCAGGCACCTATAGGCCAGGAAAATGACTCCTTCGGAACGAAGATAGTGCAGAACAAGAAGACCCAAAACATTTTGCACGCAAATGGAAGTGGAATCTCTGGATTAGAATTATGAGATATTTTTCATAAATTTGAGGAATGCAGTCTGAGTGATTATTCAATACCCAAATGCTGATTTTCTGAATAATTAGGGCTGTTTATATACGAAATGTGTAAAGCTTTTTCGCAATAAAAAGTAGTTCATTTCGATTTGTGTTTTTTATACTTTATTGACTAAGCTGCTCTAAAAAGCATCTCTTGTGTCTGGTTTTGGCATTAAAAAGAGATAATATCTTTCATTTAGTCACGTTACATCTTTACTGTAGTTTTTGCCACGACCATATTACCACTCTAATGAAGGTTGCTCGTGCTCGTTTACATTACGCTTTTTATCGCTTTTTTGTGTTATGTTGGCTATTAAAAAATAAAATGCATAACTTGCTTAGTCTTCCCTTTTAATTTTTACATAATAAGGGCTGTTATAGACTGAACTGCTCATTACTAGATCGGTTTGGAACTAAAAAGTCTACATATTTCTTAAAAATATGTCATATGATTTCTATTTTATAAAACAAAATTTAATAAATCTATCTAACATTTCTTATAAATGTGATATTATTTCAATAAATTCATAAAAGTTTTTAATCTAACTAAATTCTAGTTAGCTTTCATTTTAAAAGAAATTAATATGAAAGTTATGCAATTTATTAAACAATATGAAACATTCATTTGTATGGTAAAAAAATTATTGTATATAAAAGACTCATTCTTTAATAAAAATTGAAAGAGAGTGAACACTAGCATGTTTTCTTATTCTTGAATCCTAAGTTAGGCTCTACCGGTTAAATAGAAGCTTCCAGGTGGGAGTGTTCATTATTCAGAAGAAGAGATCAGCAGAAGACCCCGATACTTAACCTGTCACTTTCAGACTTATTTAACGTACTCCAACCATCCTTAAAGAACATGACATAATCTTCGGTTAAAAAGAGATTCCAATTCACTACATTCAGACTGTGAGAACGATACTCAAGCTAATCAGGCCTCTGCACCTTCTAAAAGTAGGAAGTTAAGACTACAAGAAATAAAAATACAAATTGATAAACAAAAATATATACATGCACATCTATATTTTTATGCATGAGAAAGAAAATTGTTGCAATTTAATTAAGCTGCAAAAGAGGACAAGGACTCGATATTTTCCCATGATTTTGAGTAATAATTGCTTAACACACACTTTTATATAAACAGAATTTATCTTAAGTATTGCATTTGTAATCTATTTTATTCTAGTTATTTTTGATGCAATAATTTTTATCTACTGTTCTTATACAGTATCTTAAAGATATTTTTTTGTTATTGTACTCAATGTAAAAATAAACTTTCGCTCTTTTATACGTGTAAGAAATAAAATATTAACAAAAGTGTTTCTTGTTAAACGAAATGAACCTTCTAGGAAAACTAATATCCTGCCAAATGAAGTTTTAGGGACACACTCCTTCAAAAATATTTCATATTTCGATTTTTTAATCACTAAATATATTGAAACATAATGCTGTGTTTGGTACCCAAAGCAAAATTAAGAGTAAATTGTTTTTCTCTTATTTTAAATGTGAAAGAGAATTTTTTACTTAGTCTTTTGTAATTTTTCACAGACATGTGATCTTACTGTCAAACGGTGAAAAAATTAGGAAGCATTAATAACAATGTATGAATCGTATTTGATTTGCATTTAAGTTTGACATTGTATATCTTGAATCCCTCCTAAATTATTAAATCCAAAAGTCATACCCACATATAACTAATATATTTGACAAGCAATTTCGTAAATAGTTCCTTTAAATTAATACAAAATATAATTTTGTTTACAAAAATAGTACAAAGCGCTATTATTTCTAAAATTTATAAAAAATAAAATTAGGTCCTTTTTATTTTTTAGACAAATTAAAGATAAATTACTACAAATCTTGAAAAAAAGTAAAAAATTGGAAAGTATTATTAAGTTCAAATAAATGTTTTATGGTAGCGCGCGAGTTTCTAAATAATAAACATTTATTAAAAGAATGTCCATCGAGCAATTGAAAACAAATTATTCTCTGATTTTTTTTGCTTTTAGAGCAACCAAAGCTAGAATCCATTAAGCAAATTATTTAATAAATCGGAATAAATGATATACTGAAATTCATTATAACCAACAAATGTTTTTAAAAAAGTAATTAATTGAAGAATGTTTCTTAATCTTTTTCTTTATTCACTTTTTACATTGTTTCTTTTTGCACTGGTGCAAAAAGAAAATGGCTTTTACACATTTTATAGTATAAGTTTTATTTCATGAGATCATTTTATATTTTTCTTCGAAATAAATATTGGTAATGGGAAATAATCAACACACATTTATTATACAGCAAAAGACAGTGATTTATTCCTTTTATATATTTAAAACTATTATTTTCCTTATAGAAGAGTATTATATTTTTATGCCATCATAATTTAAAAGACCATTACAATATTTTAGGATTATTATCTGGCATGAAACATAAATGTATTCAAAGACAATACAATCAATCTTGATCTTATAGAGAAAAATTATAATTTTTTGAGTAAATAAAAATCTGCATTCTTTCATTAGAGCCATTCAATTTCACTTTTATTTTGCATGAGCATTGAATTGCGGTCAAATAATAGTTCATTTTTACTATAAGAATCTATAATTGAAAAGATCGATATGGAGCAAGGTAAATATTCTACAAATAGACATAATATGGTTTATTATAAAAATTGCCCATACTCAAGTCCTGCTTAATGCGCAGTTAATGAATAAATAACCATGTCCACTTCTTCGATAGCGATTATGCTCTTCATGACTATGTAGGTTTAATAATGACAGACATCTTTGTATTCATCTAGAGCTACGTATTACAGCGTGAAAATATTTGTTAATAAACGATGTTGTTCAAAAATATCTAAATAGATTAACAAATTGTTAAGTGTTTGACATTGAGAACTATTAAAAGTTAAAACACAATTTAATTCCATTACGTAAACATAGGAAATAACGGCATACAAAAAAAATGTTCTTTTTCACAATTAAGTGGAATAATGCATAGTCTATCCTCCGAAATATCTATTTACAGGAAAGTTTATCAAATTTGTTATAAATAAAACAATTAACTCTCAAAAATTTTAGAAATTGAAAATTTTGTGTTTTACTAACATATAACACCATTTAATATTTTTATGTATTGATTTTTTTTTGTCTACAACCGATAGATTACAAACTTCCAAGTTAAAAAATATTGAAAACTGGTGTGGATATAAATATTATTTAGGTCAATTTCCTATTCCTTTGTCAATTGAATATTTGTTAAAGTACACTGAACTAATCTGTAAAATTACACGCATGAAAGTCTAAATTCAGAATTGTGTTTACTCAGATATTTTAAAACGAAAAAACAATTTGTAAGAAATCAACAGAAGTTAATTATTGCTTTTCAACTTCATACTTTAGAAAAAACTATTATCTTATTGATAAAAATATTCTTGTGGTCAAAAGGCAGAAGCTTCAATTTTAACTCAGCCAAAAATTGCTATATTGAGCGGAAAAATATCCCTTGCATGGAAACTTGAAGAGATAAATATTAGGTATTTTTTATATCACTTGATCATAATATAACTAAATGATTGGATTTATTAAACATCCTGAAACTGGCTACGGCAAAGGCATACGGGACAGTTGCCCCAAAGTCCCAGATAAGAGCAAACTTAAATGGAATAGAAAGTTTATTTTATGTTGTCAATTGAATAGAATCTTTTACCATATCGAAGAGAAAGTTTGTTATTGTCAACCTAAGGGGTTCCCCAAAGAAGTTTAACCGCGGAGCCAAACTAAGTTAAATTGGGCCCTGTAAACAGCATAACTTTCAGCATAGCAGTTCGAAGCTCGTCAACTCAGCTATGTATATATTAAACATCAGGAAATTTAAATGATGCAACAAATAAATTTCGTAACTCGTATTGAAATTTAAAAGTAAATTCATTATTTGTTATATATATATATATATAAGTCAAAATTTCATTGTGTTGTGTTAAATTTTCATATAAAGCAATAGCAATTAAATTACTTTTAATTCTGAAACTTTAATAAATTACAGTTATAATTTTCAAATTATTTACTTGATTTAAGATGTGAAGTGCAGCTTGGTGAGGAAAAATAACGCTATATATCTGGAAAAAATGAATATGATACAGACTAAGTTTGTTATGATTAAGGGCCATTCTTTAGATTTGAAATGGCCAAGAAAGAGAGAATTGAAGATCAGATGCCACATTGAAGAAGTCAACTTCGCTCTTTGACCATAATTCAAATTATTAAGATGTTTTGTTAAGATAAATGGATTCGGTTGACTGAAATTGGCCGTCGACAATCATGATAAAACAACATTTAATGAAATCTATAGTTTTCAAAATATTTGCTTCAATTTGAATTCATATTGTAAATATATTCTTTTAATATTTCGAAATCATCTAATATATTTTACATTTTGAAACAATAAAGTAAATTTATAATTTCATTTATTTTTCAAAACATATCTATTCATTACTAATATTTTTGATCATATTATTATTTCCAAAAAAAGGTTTTCAAGAATTTTATTGTTTAAAAAGTATGTATATTGTTATATTTTGTAATCACAAAAAGTCTACATATTAAAAGAACTTTAAAAAATTCCGAATTAGAGAGAATTATTTTACACTTATCATTTTAAATTTTATTATTATTTTATTTTAGTCAAAAAATCCAACATTCATTTTTATAGACAAAACAATTTACACTAATTTAACACCTCAAAACTTAGTCGTACTTGTTGAACTCGTTTAATTAATAGTATAACTTACAAAATGTTGTATATATTTTGAACTTATTAATAAAGAATTTCGGGTTTTATTGTTGCAACCACTTAATTTTTAGTTTAAGAAATGAAAGATTTTAATTGATGAGTACTAGGATTTAAGGATCTATAGAGTCTCGGCCTTTTACATATTTTAACAATTTCTAACTTAATTATATTACAATTATCCAAAATATTTTGAATAATAAATGTTTTTAAAAAATTCAAATATTTACGTTTAGAAGTATATAAATCCATTAAAAGATTACATAATTCTATCACATTTATGGTATTTTATGGTATTTAATACGTTTATGGTATTCCACAACTTCAAATAAGTTTGTTCGTGCAATAAAAATTAATTTTGACTTTGCATTTCTATTATTTTCTTGCCTATCAAATTATTTTGTATTTATATTAGAAAAGAAAATATGAATTGCATAATGAAGAAAGGTGCGAGTTGGAAAAAATATAGGCAACTTTATTGTCTGAAACACCTTCCATATTTTACAGCTCAAGTTGTCGAATTTTCTGCCTAAGGCGTATATTTGCCCACTTCAGGTGTTTAGTTAGGATAGTAAAATCTTTTACCAAAGAATGTCATAAGAAAAGTCATGACACAGAAAAACCATTAAATGCCTTTAATGATGTCATAATAATCCTTAGTTACCAGGTGAATTAATTAATGAAGGGCAAATTTTGCGTTGTCTGTGTTTTAACTATTTTTAATACATCCCATCTAACGTTTGGATGAGAGTCATAAAACACATACAAAAACTGTCTAAATACAACAAATGAAATCATATTGAATCAGGACATTGAATTTGTCCACGAATACGTGGTTAAGTTCGCACATGCTCATCATGTATTATGCAAACAAATGGGCCGATCGTAGAATATGAAATATATTTTTTCTTTGGTAGAAAAATATACTTTTTTTCTTTGCTGTAATATGATACCACTGAAAACTGTGAAACTGTGCAATGCTAAATGATAATTATGTTTTTTTTTTTTTTTTTTTTTTTTTTAATAGAATCATTAAGTATGAATGAAAAAGGAAAAAAAATATTACTTTCAATTGTTTAAAAAATATTAAACATTCTAAACCATTTAGGGAAAGAACAGATTATAATTAGTAAGTACGTAAATTTGTGAATTTTAAAGGAAATAAATATAAAATACTCAAAGATTTTTTTTTAAGCGATTCTCAAGCATTCATCCATTTTGTATAATTCTATGTGTCTTTTTTAAATTATTAGTTATGAATAAAAATGAAAGTTAATTATTGTTTATATGTGATTTCTACCAAAATTTTTATAATTCATCAAAAATGATATTTCATCTTTAATCTTAAAATAATCAAAAATAATATAGTATAGTTAAAAACTAATGACTCTCAAACTTTTGAATAAAAATAATATACCTCAATTTTCTTCCTATTGTTAAACAAAGAAATCAATAATCATTTAAATCACTATGCAATAAATACACATATATAATTTATACATATATATGTAAGCATATAACACGTTCATAACATTCGATTCCTTTTTTGTAAAACGAAATATTTTTTTATCTCAAAATAGGTAAGTTTCTGAATAAGTTTTTCATTAGAACTGAATTCTCCTTTCTCAAAAAAGGACTCTTTTAGATCTATAAATAGATAGTTACAGAGAGAAAGATCTAGATAACGCTGAGGATGATGTACCAATTAAAAGTGTGCAATTCGAGTAATTTTGCTATTCTTGCGCTCAACTTGTAAAATGTCGAAATCTTGATAATATAGCAATTTTTCTTCTTCATTTAGGATTATTTTTACGTAGTTTATTCCTTCAAGTGCACCAAAATGAAACATATTTTCCCCTTGATATTTCCCTTTTCACAAGGTAATTAAATTAAATATCATTGTCATCGCAAAAAACAGGAGTCAAAAATCTTGCCAGTTAATGTTTGACTTTTTAATAGTTTTCGGCGGCTTTCACTAATTATTGATTTGATTATATTAGCTCACCGATAAACTTTTCTATATTTAACTTAAAGTTGGGCTCTATCAGTTAAATGCTCACTGAGGAATGGAAGTATTCTAATTTATAGAAGCAGGGACTAATCAAAACATTTAATATAATACTTGGCCTGCCACCCATAAATGAATATAATTTTACTTGGAGTACATGGCGACCACGACCTATTTGAAGTGTTTTAGCCACCTTTATTGAAAGTAGCGGATCTTCATATAAATCGGAATTCAAACTTTCTACCTCCTCATAAACCAACTAGCCCGCTGCAACATGGTTGGTTAAGGCGTATAATTATGGGGAGAGAAGAGATAGACCAATCCTACATCTGTTGAGGCATACCAATGGAAAACAAATCCTTATTGGGCAGAAAAAGTTTCAAACAGCACTCCAAATCGTCAACATGCTATTTTGGTTGACTTATCAAAGGTGGTATCTACTGCGAATAGTCTTCACATTTATAATACATAACACTGAAAAAATGTCTTTTGATATTATCAAAATGTCTGCTATCTCAAGCTACTTCAATTTATATCAAGTAAAGAATAAATGTATGTGATCTTTTTTCTGTGCTCTTTTAACGAACATTTTATGCTGTGACATTTAAATTCAGAAAATTACAATTCTACTGGTTGTCCTGATGGATCTTTCATCCAAATAACTAACCATTGATTTGATTGAAAATTATTTTTCAACATTAAAGGCAAAAAATAATGTTTTATCATCCGACGAAATTTTTATTTTTCCACTGTTAGCAAAAAGTACAAAAATAGTATCATAACTAAAACTACTTTGAACTGAACAAAAATATATGTACGTTTTGACCTAAAATGATATAAACTCAGTAGTATGACTATCAAGAAAAACATTTAGTTCCCAGGACAAAGATCAGTTTACAAGACCATGTAATTTGCAATATGAAAAAGATATATCCGAGTCAATCTTTCATGAGAGCGAAAAATTTGTTTCGTATGTATGTTTGATAATCATTTATCCTTGAATATAGTGCAAAATGATATTTTTATCTCTCTCTTTGCCCAGTTATATAATCTTTCAAAAAGTAATTCCCTAAAATGTTTAAGAAACAACAGCAGTCTATTTCTAAAAGTTGATGTGAAAATTATTTTTAAAAAAGCTGCTTTTGTACCATTTGAATTATAAATTAAATGGGGAGAAAATACTCAATTGGGGATTTCTGATTATATCCAAACAGCACAGCCATGTAAGTCTTGCTTAAGATCTTTCATCTTAACTACAGCAAAGTGTCCTAGGTAATAAGCTTTTCGTATGAATTCAGGTTCTAATGTTTTGGGTACCACAAGTAATTCTTGACCATTGTCATACTTGTTCATTATTCGATTTTTCACTAAGTAATCTTTCTTAAGCTCTTGTAAGTATAAGCATTTCATAAACTGCAGATATTAATCATTGTTTTGTGCAGCTGCAATTCTGAAACGAGTCTTTAATCATTTTCCTATTTAATTCCCTAAAATCCGCAAGTAAAAGTGAAGTTCCATCCCATTTCTTACATAAAATTGGTGAAGTATATTCTGAAAAAAGGTTTTAATATACCCTTCGTCAATTTGTTGATGAATTATTTTTTGTTTCCGCAAGAGGAATTCTTATTTTACAAATCTGTGAAACTGGCTAATAATATTTTTGTTTAATATTCATTTTTCTTCATTAATAATATGCGTACACCATCTCCCTCCCTTCTCGCCAGTAAACTAAACGAGCTGATGTCAATTAACCTTGACATATTCGCAGATCCTCGGGGGAACGATGCAGTCGACAATCGGTGAATCGTATATTGCCGCTTCTAACTCTACTTGGGGATTTTCCACTATAGAAGAACAAAACAAAGACTCTTACTGGTGAGAAATTTATGACCGAAATAAGTTTGAACTTCATCAGTCTTTATAGATTACTTAAGCGGAAAAACAAAGCTCTTAACAATAATAAGCTCACTTCCTGAATGTTTTAAACAACTTTTTTTTTTTTTTTTTTTTTTGCTATCGATTAATAATTCTATTAATTCTAACTAATTTCTACGCTGTTAATCTGATTTCGTTTTCACTACCGATACAGTGTTTTTCTGACTATATTTTGAATTTTCATTTTTATCTAAGCGCTTAGGACAGTCACGGGAATAATAATTTTTCTCCTTTTGCCCGCAACATAACAATCGTTCAGTTATCGTATTCTGATACACAGAGTTACATATTTGTTCTCTTTTGATAGGGTTTTTTATTAAAAAACAAGACCTTTTATTCTTATAACTTTCGATTCTCGAGCTATTGAATTTCAGTTTTGTTCTAGACGAAAAAAGTAAATCGCATTCCCTTCCAAATCTGAGGTAAACGAATTTTGACCTTGAAGAATTCTAATATGTTCTCTCCCTAGTTTTAAAATCAAGAAATTCATAGAATATATAGGAAAACATAAGATAATACAATTTTTTAAGGCCATTAACCTTCTTTAATGTACATTAGTAATCGAAAGTTGCACGTTGCAGTGAAGCGAACTGTACGAGAGATTCTGTAGAATATTTTTAAAATTACGTTAACACACGGTGAAAGTTGAAATTGTTTTAAAATTAATACTTTTAATTCATCATAGTTAGACATTTCTGTTTCGGTAGTATAAGCCTGAATATTGTTACCCTTATCACCTCATAAATTAATCAAATTTTTCGATTTAAATTTAGATGGGAAATTTTTCGTTCTAGTCTTTTCAATGGATCGAAAAAACAAATGCAGAGCTTCCGGCCACAGATATGGTGAGTACTTGAAATGGTACTTAAAACACATCTCCTAAATTGTGAATATTCAGGAACATACTTGATCTTAAGAAAACATCCCACGTATTCGTAGTATTCCCCAGAACACACCGCAGTCAAATGAGAAACATGCTATTTTAAGATTCCAGGTGGCAGCTGAAAATAATGATGATTATGTTTAACATGTTTTACTGCAATTAAATTTTGACACTTTAGTATATGTACGCTAAATGTGTAATACAATAAAAAATATTCCCTATGGAGACAAAATTTTAATCTCTACATTTTTTTAAAAATCCGTTCAAAAAATTTCAACCATCAATATACTCATGTAAAATGTCTTAATTTTTTTAGTAATTTCATCTGCATAAGAGTCACTTATATATAACTTTTGTTGCACAAATAAAACTTTTATATAATATTCATAATGGATTTTGTAACAAAATGGAAATTTAAAAAAGTAACTTTATGTCCTGTATAATCAAAACATTATATTATAATGTCATTTTAATTTTATAGGCTTCAGCATATTTCAAAGAATCATTTACAAGAGAATATATATATATTGTTGAAAAGAAATCTATAATATAAAAAGCGATTTTATTTTAACAACAGGTGGAAGAGTTTAGCACTAGTATAAGCAGAGAATCTAATAATTGCGAGAAACCTTTATGAACTCAGTCCAGACACATAATAAAATGTTGATAAAAGATTAGCTTCAGACTGATAAATTCCTTGGTTTGTTAGTTTGAAGATACTATCTTTGCATTTTAGTAGCTGCTCCTGTAAAGCTACTGACAGGATAATTTTGGAGATCATGTGCTGTGGTAGTATGTGAAAAACTTGTTCATCATCATAAAAATGAGGAACAGTCTACAATCTATTATATAAAAGTGATTTCACAATCCTGACAGGACATTCCACAACAACACTTGCTAAATTTCACTTTTATTTATACTAACTCAAGTTTTCCCATCACATGCCAAACCATGGATTGAAGTAAAAACCTTCGTCGTGACAATTTTTCTCTTTTTCATGAAAAAACAATGTTTCACAATTAGAAAAATGGAGAAGAAAATATGCGTCTGTGAAAACATGATTTCTGTACTTCGAATTTCCTTATTTTTGGTACATAACTATTGAATTACATAAATTTTTCATGTACTATTTTCTGCCACCCTGTAAATTACGACCGTTTTATTCGATGCAAAATGTACTTAATTTTTATGAGCAGTCTATTTACAAATTTAGTTCATAATGACTTTTATCACTTCATTATTCCCGTTAATAAATTGAGTCTTATCTTATTCCTGCATTAATGAGTACTAATTAAAATTACTTTGAAGTTCTTAAATTTAAAGAATTATTTTTTAAGCTGGTACAATCAGTATGTATGAATTGTATCTAATGAAGTAATTAAAACTATGTAAATGAAAATAATTAGAAAAATTAGAACAATGAGTATAAAAATATATTTTATTTCCAACAGAATAAAAAGAAACAAATCTAAAATAAAATTTGCTATTTAGAAACAAGAATACAAGCATAGAAATTTAAACCTCACCGAGTAATTTTGTAACACAGGAAGATTAACAATCAATAACAGAAATATAACAAATATAAATACATAGGACAACAGATTTTTCACTAAAAATATATACCCACATATTGCATTAAAAATACAATATTATATGAAAAATTACATTTATGTAAATAAATATTAATTTTTCTCAAGCTTATGGATGCCTTATGTCCTTTATGGATGCGCTTTTGTTCAAACCTTTAAGAATTTATACATAGCTTTTAAGGTATAATGTCTCAGGGCATTCATTACGATTAGAAAAGAATAAATGATACATCTGTTGATTGTTTATGTACATATTTTTTAATATTTATAGAAATTTCAATTCATTTTCCCTATTTAAAATGCTAAATTTTATTATAAAACATTACATTGCTCCCTTTGCTAAATTTGGTACTTTTTACTATATAGAAGGCTTAGAAAATAAATAATATGCTCATTTCTCTTCTTATATACACATACTTATTTTATAATATATATTCTCTTGTTTGAGTAATATGAGAAAATTAAAAATATGAATTTTGTGACTGAAAAGTACAAAATTATATTTGTTAAAAATACAAAAATTATAGAAGATGTTAAAATATAAAAATCTATGTGAATTCAATGCAATCAAATTCAGTTATTTTCAAAATACATTTTCTTTAAAAAATTAATATTGTTGTTATCCAACAAACAATAATAAATTACTAACAAAACACATTTAAAAATCAATATGCTATACAATTGTGTCAAGATTTTTTTTAAATTGTACATTGCAGATGTTTTTAAAATGAAAATAACTTATGTTTAACAATCCACATTTAACTAAGCAATGCAGTAAATGCAAAAATTCTACTCTTTAGAAAAAAATTACGTTGGATTTCTCCTTCAATTTTGAGGTAAAGTCTTAAAAAGTATTAAATATTCATAAATAAATAAGCAATCATTTGTATGAATCATATTTTAAGCACTACTAGAATTAAGGCCACAACCAGAGGAGTAACAGGAAACACCTGAATGTGCAAATTAATTCAGGATCCTTGTATTTCAGTTGTCTCATCAATAGGCTTGAATTCATAAGCTCCTCGTCCATCCATCCATAATATATACTGGAAAGGAAATTAATTTGTATTTTTTATCACATAATGTCAAACTAGATTTGTTTCATATAAAACAACAACTTTTATAACTATTTGATTTTTACCTAAAAGCTAATTTCCTATTTTTTTAAATAAAAATATAATTGACATTGTTGTCAATTATATAATTTTAAATAGCCTTGCTTTTACTTCATTTCATGAAATTAAAATATATTTTTAATTTGTGTACATTATATGCAACAAAATGTTCAGAATTCTTTTGTAATAAAAATACAACACGAAATGCTAACGAAGATAAATTTAGATAATATAGTGGAACTTTATTTAAATAGTATAATTTGTATTTGATTCTTACTTGTAATGTAAAACACTCATTATTCAAAGCAATTTTTGTCATGGATATAAATTTAAACTAAAACAATTGTTATTATTCAGAAATAATACAATACATAGCCAACATTTCAATATTTAATGAAAAAGAAACATTTCATAAATTTGTAGCAAAGGAAACAAAAAGGTTTTATCCTAGCCATTGTTGAAAGCAGATGGATGTTACACTTTTGCAAGCAAATTTATGGAGGTGGATGCTTTGGAATTTTCTAGATTCCCTCCTTTGCAACAAATGTGAATATGCTTCACGATGTATGAAAATTCTTCAGGAAAGCAATTTATGTAGTATATATTAAAATGCCTTACAATAGCTTTAGGCTATCCCAGTAGTGGATAGTTAAATTAGACTCCTGAATAAAGTGTATAAGTAAAATCCAAAGTTATATGTGATGAAATAATTTTGATTACTATCACACTGTTGTGAACAGTAACTACTGTTTATCACACTAAATGGATAATAGAAGCAATTTTTTCAGTTTATTATACAGATCTGTATTTAAAGGGCATGTTGTATGAGTGTTACAGTATAATCATATAAAAATAACTTGCAATATACACTACAAAATTTTATCAGATGCTTGCATTTTCTTATTTCTTCAGTAACTTGTAGCTCAGTTGAGACTGCTATCTCTTTTAGGCTGACAATATTTTCTCTATTAATTCTGGCTATGATGCAGAATGCAGCTCTGTAAAAAGTAGTAAATTCTAAAAGATATACTTATCAAATATCTTATCAATATTATAATTGTCAACCTCTAGCAAATGTCATTCACTAAAACAAAATTTCACAGATTCACTCTCCAAAAGAAATTGCTTAGTTCTGAGGAGCTGTATTTGATAACTCCAAAATTTCTTCCAAGGAAAAATAATGGCACTTTTCATTATTTCCATTTTTATTTTATGAAGATCGTAAAGCAGCCAACAATGTCAGTCGTTTTGAGCCAAAATATTGAGAGTAAGGTCATTTTTAGTTGATTCAAAACAATGCTCAAAGATGATTTTAATGTAAAAAATTTTAAGATTTGAAATGACTTGCCTATAAGAGATTGGTTTAATATGATTTATCACTTATGATCTTTTCTGTACATGAAAACTAACTAATAAAAGTGAGTTAGCTATGGAATGCAATATATGAGTTATTAAATAAAAAAGAACAAGATTTTGATTAATATAGATCCTTTAAGGTCATCTTTTCTAGACCAAGATAAGTAAGATCCATACTTATATTAAGTAAGACATAAAATGGCAAATCCAACCAATCTTGCAAACACATTTTTTAAAAGACAATCTCCTTTTATGCAATATATAAATGGATAATGTCTCTGATGAGCTTTCTCATTAGACTTCATGATGCAATGCTTGTCATGCTAAACTTCATCTCTTGAATGCTCCGAGGTTCTCTGAATGGTAAGTGAGTAATGACTGAATTGTGCAGTTATCATTCGCAGATGCACAAAAATTGAAAAAGGTGATTTTTCCTAACAATAGATTCTTCTCTGATATGAGTTCACTTTGATACCTTTTCTAGAAGGGATCTTTCTTATCAATAAATAAATATCTACTGGTACAGATAACACTTAAAAGTACAAAAAAGTTTTAAATACACTTATAAAGTCCTCAGTTGCTTTTGTCTGAGTTTGTACTTCTTTACAGCTCAAAGGATTGTAGATACTTGTTCTTAACCAAAATTTTTAAAACAGTCAGAAGTTACTTTGAATGCAATACAATAATGTTTAAACACAAAATTGTGTATATATGATTATCATAGAAAAATAAACAAGGCTAATTACATAAAGTAAATTATTAATGCTTAACCAGTTTCTCTGGATCCAGATATTATAAGGGGATTATATACAAAACCTTATATATATTTTAAAAAATATCAAAAGCAAATTAAATATGTCTAAAAGCATTGATTTTATTAATAGCTCTTAAATACTTTAGTACCAAAATTTTTTAAGTATGTTTTCATTTACAAAGTGCCCATGATATTTACAATTATAATCTAAAAGTACAAATAAGATTTATGGAGTAAAAACTAGATAAAAAAGCAAATCATTAAATTGACTTCATAAGATCATAGATAAATTTTGTAAAGACTGTGATCTGCTTAAAAGTGACAGTTATTATCAAAAACTATGGAAATTACTATTTAATAATAAAACTTAAAAGTATTTGATAATGATACATGTTTTATGCATGTAACAAAATATTAAGTTTTTTTTTAATAATATAATACTATCAAAAAGTGCTTCAATTGACAAAATAAAAATTATACACACTTCAAATAATAAATGAGCTGCCAATGTGAAGTAACATTTTTAAAGTTAATTATCTAAAAAATATTATTTGAAATTGTTCATAGAAAAAGAATAAGGGTGATTTGATAATTAACTTCCCATACAATTTATTTATTTATTTTTTATTATTATAATTAACAGATTGTAAAAATGGAAATTCTTAAGACTAGTTAATAAGATATTTAAATGAATAGATGACAGTTATAAATTTTAACAAACTCATGTAAAAACTTTTAAAAATATAGTATAAAAACTTTCAAAATAATAAAGAAATTAAAATATTGTCATGTGATTAAAAATAATTCCTTAAATAACACTTTGAAAAATACATAGATTTGAAAATATAGTTATTTTTAATATGATTTGTGAGAAAAGTTTTGAAAATTCTTACTTCATGATGTTTCCATAAAGACTTTCTGTGTGAAACTGTAAACAGGGTGATACCAAGCTAAGAAAAATTAATATATTCAAAATTAATTTTATATAATTTTAGAAATATATGGAACTAGCAATATTACCAAAAACATTAATTCAAAATAGAAAAATAAATATAAAAGTAAAATATACTGGGTACCATATAAACATTCAGTATTTTATGTTATCTTATAAAGCAAAAATTTAAAAAGAATAAATATTATTATAGATAATTTTTTCATCAGATTAGATGTACAAACAATGATTTTAAAACTTTCAATATATATATATATATATATACATATATATTTTGCTCATAACATTTTCATTATTTTAATTTAGTAATTATAATTAACAAATCTGAATTATTTCTTACCTCACGACATCTAGAATACATCTCTTGTTCTACATCAACACTGACAGCACTAGTACATTCATCAAGAATAGCAAATTGTGGTAGATGATAAAACAGTCTTGCCATCTAAAATTTAAATCCTTATGACATATCATTTTTTAATAAGAGTATGAATTATTTTAGAGACTATTTCATGCATTAGTAAATTTTCAAAATTGAAGAATAAAACCAAAATTTTAAGCATCACAATAAAAGAATATGAACTTATAAATAAAATTGTTAAGGTTTCACTAACTAACTTCTGTTTGTTAATAGATAATATTTTTGTCTTTTATATATATATATATATATATATATATATATATATATATATATATATATATATATATATATATATATATATATATATATATATACATTGAAAGTTACTAAATATGCAAAATTACTAAAAGCTGAATATTATTTTTTAATATTAAAAATAAATCCGTATCATAGTTTGTGATATAAACACTCATTAATTTAATTTTAAGAAACTAAATCTGTATACTCAATAAATTTGTAATAAAATTATGAAATCTATTCAAGATAAACTAAAATTATCTCAATAACACAATTAATCTTATTATATTTTTAATAATTTTAAATAATAAAATACTTAATTATTTTGGAAGGAAATCTATTCTATGAGGTTATTCATATATTTCTGGGAAAACATTGAGATTTGAAATTTAAAAACTACTAAAAGCTGCCAGAAAGAAAAAAAGAAAAACAATTTGAGAATTGAAAAAATTATCAGCAATAAATTAAAATATATTTTCTAATAAAATAATATTTTGAAATAAGCCGAGAACTTAAAAAGTGCAAAGAGCAGGGTTTTATTATATATGTAACAAATGATGAAATAAAACAATGCCTGTCTTTAGTGTTAGCTGTAAGAAAGTTGGAAGGAAAAAGAGCTTTATGATGTTATAGAAAGTAATACATTGAGTTGAAAGGGTAAAAGTCATAAGTAATCATAATTTCAGTTTTTTTTACATATAATTTTAATCCTATGCATTTTTTTTCTTATTGTTTGGAAAACATTTAATATCGATATTAGGATTTAAAGTTCCTATTAGATAAAATAAAGTAGAATACACCTAATAAGTCTTGGTACCAAAAAGTTTAATGTTAATCTGGCATATATAAAAATAGCCTCTTGAGTCAGACTGATTGTGCCACCTACCAGAGCATAATTCTTGATACCAGACTAACCAGGAATAAGTACATTAATCAACTGGCAGAAAAAGTGACAGATCGCCTAAGTCTATTGAAACGTCTCACTGATATAAAGTGGAGTTTTTCCCAAATTATTCTTACATCTACTTTTACATCTTACATTAAACCACTGTTGGAGTATGGCTTAGAGGTCCTTGTTACCACCTGTAATAGCACCTCAACAAAACTTGGTTTGATTCAGAATAAAACTCTAAGATTTGGGGTTTCAATTCTTTTACTTGTTATATAGACAGGAATTTATAATTTACCTGGACAGACGAACTAATGCTGCACTTTCTCTTAGTTGAGAGATTATTGAGAAAGGAGCATTTCAGGCCTGACTACATTCTTCCTCAAACTAGACTTATATCTAATCTTTTTATTTATTTATTTATTTATTTTAGTGTTGGAGAATTGCAGGAGCCTTTGGGGTCTCTAAGCCAGATTTCGCATCTATAGCCCGCCTATTTTTTACAGGCTTTTTGAGATATGCTACTGCTAGATTTGACTTAATACAGCTTGTCCAGAAGTCAGATTTCCACCAGACTTAGTTGTATTCTGTTGATTTGGCCTATATACAAGAGATATATCCTAATCAAGAGAAGTTACAGGATTTTACAAATGGATCGGCCACTTCTTCTGCTGGTAGAGCTAAAGCCAAGACTTAATCCAAATGTCTCAGTCTTCCAGAACCTCTCAACTCTAGGGCAGATAATTTTGATGGAAAAATGTTTGCAATTTATGGCTATCAGAGCTACTGGTGAAACAGCAGAACAAAACAGTGTTACATTCATCAATTCTCATGCTGCTATCCAGACCATACCTGATTATAATCTATATCCCTCTAAACTACAGTTTTAATGTAAACAATTTAATGACTTTCTACTTTGTTCTGGAAGAGAAGTCGTCCTTCACTGGATCCTAGGCCATTGTGGCACTTAGGAGAATGAACAGGTTGACCTTTTGACTAGAGAAACTTCAACTTTACATCCCCTTTCCCATCCAATTCTTTTTTAAAATGTTAGGAGACTTCTTGCGAGCAAAACCGGACATGGGACAATTTCTGCTTTTAGGAACGTGGCTGGTGGAAAATTATGGGTCTTGGCTTCAGGATGGTTAGCAATGCTTTCGCCTTTCCCTCCTACCTAGAGCAGAGGGTATTGCTTGTTTTAGAATTATTATTGGACATGACTATTTGCTGGCCCATCTATAATAGCAATTTGGTGAAATCACTTATTTGTCTGCTCTATGGCTGGGGAACATCTCTTTAGCTGCCCCTGACTTTCTGACCTTTGTTCCAGTGATGACTTTTAAGCTTTTTGAAATTACTTCAACATTGTACTGGACTGCAAGATGGCTTACATCTGAAAAGATGATGAGGGATATAATTTTGAAAAAAATCTCCTAAGTCTTCTAGCTCTTATTCTCAACATTAAGACTTGATAAGATTTTCTACAAAAAATCATTACTTTGTTTCTCACTCTCCATGCACATCATTTAATATCACTGAGCATAATAATCATCAATAAACTCTCAAGAATATAAAAAAATATCTTTATTTGCTTATTCTAGACTAAACCACAGTCCTAATTGTTCTGACAAAGAGGAGGCCTCAATTTCCATCTAATAAAACTTGTGTTCCTTAGGATATTTATCATAATCTTCATTTTCATATTAACAAAAAGATTAATTAACATAATTTATATAATTTTACAATGTTTAAAAATAATTGTTTAATATTTAATGACATTCAAAGGTTAACAACCATTCAAAATTAATCCAAGCAATTTTTAAAAAAGAAAAATTAATAATTATGAATGGTCCTCTGTAAATATAAGTACCTATTTTATGGTTTGGTTTAGCGTTGTAGTTTGAAGTCATCTCAAATCACTCCATGTGCCAAAATCATGCCTTGGCAAAGTGTATAATTTTATCATTATAGAGATTTCCCTGAAAGGGAAATTCGTTAATAGTCTGTAAACTTCTTATCATGGCTGTGCAGTTTTTCAAAATGAGCTCCTCCTGAGTGCAGTACTCACATGATTTGTATGATCTGGTGCAGTCTGTATTTATAAGTCATTCCACAAAAGTGTTTGGTTCTAAGTCTGGAAATAGTTCTGGTGATAATCCTATCTGCATTGATGTTCCATTTTGATGTGTTTTTCTTTCAGTTTGTTAACACATAATTGATGTTCCATTTTGTGATGTGTTTTTCTTTCACTTTGTTAACACATAATTGATGTTCCATTTTGATGTGTTTTTCTTTCAGTTTGTATCTAGCAATTATATTGGCGTCTTTTAAAGTTACAGTGCTGAGAGTTCCCAAATTAAGGTCTCTTGCCTCCTTTGAAAGTCTATCTGCTTTCCTCATTATCCTCAATGCCAACATGTGCTGGTATCCACTGGAAAGCACAGCTCTTTCCTAGGTGGAAAATTTCCTCTAAATAATGATGGATATCTTGTGCAACCCTAGAGTCACCATTCCCTATTGCCTCCAGGGCAACCCTAGAGTTGCAGAGGGTTCTAACCCTGGTGGTTCATCGGGAAATGCCTCTACTGGTTCTCCAAAGGGCGGTAAAAAATAAAATACCTTCTGCTGACCAACAGGTAAAAGTCCAACCTCTCTGAGGCAATGTCAATCATTTTTAAATGAGAAGTCAAGTTTTTTTTATAAAGTTAAGATATTCATAAACTTGCGTAGCATTTTACAAAAATTCAATGATTTAAATTTTAATAAAGGTTACAAAAGCTTTTGAATACAATAATACATGCACTTTATTTGTTTGAATTAGAACTGCTTCACATAAAAGCTATCAAAAAGTGCATAAAATTGCAAATTATCAGAAATTTAAAGAAAGTTTTATTTAAAAAACGCTTAGTATTTTAAAACTAAGCTAACTGAATTTAATAAAATAAATTAATTTAAAGAAACATAAGGTAAATTTATCATGTTTGCTTTTTTAATTAGAAGTTTTCATTTTAAACAAAATCACAAAACAAAAAAAATATTGTGCTGTATTAAGATGGGAAATAACATAGGATAATTTTATTTTTAAACACATAAAACATTAACAGTTATTTGGAAATGTTAAAAGAAGAAAGTTATAACTTTTTTAAAACCTTTCAACTATAAAATTTCCTCATTCTTAAAAGGTCCAAAAATGCATTCTTTTTATTCAAAATATTTGATTACATATTTACTCATTAATTTACTTCCTATACTAAGGAAAACAATTAAACTTCTTTTATTCATTCAGTTTCATAAAGGTCATTTCAAGAATTAAAACAATTGAGCTCATTATTTCTTATAGCATGAAATGATTTTTACTCAATCTTTCATTTAGAAATACTAATTAAACAGTATTAAAAATATTTACTGACAGTATTGTTTTAAAAAATTTTAACTTCAAAATCTCTTATTTTTATTTTAGCACTTTATTAGTAGAAAGCACATTCCAATAATCAACCAAATATTTTTTTCTAAATCATTTCAATTTGATTTTAAAATAATTTATGAAAATAGATAATTAAAATCAATTCCATTAGGTAAATCAAATATAATAGAAAACAAAAATAGCAAATTTATACTAACCGCTATTCTTTGCTTTTCTCCTCCACTCAGCAAATCCATCCAGTCCTAGAAGAAATGTGAAATATACATAAATAAAATCTACAATAAATTCAGAATCAACTGACACTACACACAATTATAAATTACTATTCTTATTCAAATGTATAACAAATTTCTTAGTTATCATTGAATGTTACTTCAAGTGAATTTAAAAATCTTGAATAAATAATAGAAATTATATGTAAAAAATCTTATAAAAATTCTAAATAACATATTTTATAATTCATTTTTAACAGTGAGAAATAAATAATTTTATTATTAGTTGTTAATGTTTTTAATTAATTTTTTATGGTTTCATTTAATTTGTAATTTGTATCATTAATGATATTTATTGCATTAGTAGACACTATTGATAGAAACTAAATAAATAGACATTGCATAGTAAAAGATTGAAAGCAGATGCATTTATCAATTATTTAAATGCTGTATAAAATATGTTTATTACTCTTCAACAATTTAAGTGTTACAGCAAGATGAAAGTGCACTTTTAAACTAGTACAGTAGATAAAATATAAGAAAAGTAAAATATGGCGAAACCTAGTGAAACATTTTTGTAAATTAATTATTCATTTTTGACTTCTACTGTTTTAATCCTTCTTTTATTCTGCTTCGATTAAGTCATTTTTCACTTGCTAATAATTTTTTTGACGAATAATTTAAAGGTATTTCATATTTTAATATTTATAACTTTGACTACAAAAAAGATATATTTCTGAAGAATGTTCGCAATGCATATTGTACATATATATCATAAATATATGATCTGTACTTCATTATAAATTCATATATGGGATCATGAAACATACCTTAATAGTGTTCCAACCACCTTCTCTATCAAGTATATAGGTCAATTGAACCTAAGTAGAAAATAATAATAAATTTTTATTTCTTCTATGTGAAACTAACTTCAAATTGCTTTATAAACTCTTAGTTATTTAGCTTGAAAAAAATAAGTATTCAGATAAATATAGTGAATAATCATTGTAAATCTGTATTATTTTAAAATTTTTATTACATATTTTTCTTTCAAAAACAGATGAAATGTTTTTTTTTTTTTTAACAATGAACAATAAATAAATAATTACAAGATTAAACAAAATCATTTTATAATTTAATTCAATAAAAACCATTGATAAATATGTACGCTTACAGAAAAAAACTTCATAAAAATTTAAAAAATTATATTTTTATTCATAATAAATAAAAAAAAAATATTTCAATATTTTCTTTTTTTAATTCTCAAATTTAAGCACCTGCAATTTATTTTTTATTTATTAAATAATGTAACTGATAATTAAATTAATTTTAAGAATATCTGCTGTAGAAAAATTTAAATAATTATTTTTAATCAATAAATTATGTTCTACACACAAATAAATGAAAATTATTTAAGTGATTTACAATGTTTGCATTAGCAATTCTTAGAAAGTCATTTAAATTAAATAATTATAAGTCTTAAAATTGGATATTCCAAGTCGTTGCGTTTCAGACTTTTTGATGAAATATTAGACAAGTATGCTTCCACAGCATTATTTGAAGTAAGATCTTTAAAATTTCCTTTACTTCAAGGGTTGAACCTGCTAGTTTGAAGAAGGCATTTTAATAGTCTTAATACAAAAATAACAAGAAACTTAGACAAATGATTTTAAGATATGCTGTAAAGATTGGAAAACATTAATAGAATCATTCCACAAACAGGAAATACATCAAAAGAGATGCAGTAAATTTTGATAATAACTTAAGCCTTTTACTTGACCACATTACCATTATTATTACTATTATCATCATCATCACAGTGGTACATATTAGATACATATCTTTATTTGACTGGTATTGTGAAAATGTGTATGAGGGCAAGTGCAAATGCCATAAATTTTGAAGCTGAAATTGAGACAATTAAATGGGCTACTTTTTAACTTTTTACCCGAAATGAAGCAATTTTCACAGAGAAGCTTTTCTGTGTCCAATAATTCAAAAAATAATAATAATAATAAAGTTGCTCCGAATAATACAATTTTCAAACAGGGAATGAATATACATATATATATTTTGAATTGCAGCTTAGACGAAATTGTAATTTTTGTAGATCGTCAGTACATATTCCGTAATACTTGATAAGTAATTCGAGAGCGATAGTAAATTTTCTCTGGTGATAAAGAGAGAAAACATTTTCTTTCCGATAAGGTAGCCTCCACTTCAGTTCTTGTCGATAAAACGAGATAAGGGTGCGCGACTAGCAATTGGAGAAAGGCTTTTTTAGGTTCCTTCGAATACTGTCCATAATAATCAATGTTAACATTAAATTTTTGGAATTTTATTTCCTTAATTTTAGGAATTAGGTGGTATATATACAATCAAAAACTTGTTTACAAATTTACTATTCGTACAAATTTACGATTAAACTCATTCTATTATTCGCTGATTTACATGTTACGATGATCATTATCAAATTAATGCACTATTTTCAATATTATGCAATATTTTCAAATTTACGCACTAGTATCAGTTTATGGTAATTAATAAAATTACAAAAAAATCAAGAAATGTGGATTGATATTTAACTAAAACATTAACAGTAGGCGAAAGATTTTGAAGATATTTTAATTATCTGAAATTAAAAGGCAAATCGGTAAAAATCTATTTTCTTATTACAGAAATTTAAAAAAAAATACAGGAATTCAAATTAACTTCTATATGGTGAAGAAATTTCGAGAAGAAAACCTCCAAATGACTGGGCCAACTGTACGTGAGAAGGTTAATAGAGCACTGGTCACGTGAAACATACGTAATTTTCCATATCAGCATTCAATCAACGCGGAAACGAATGCCACATGATAAAGTAGTTTCATTTTTCATTAAAATATTTTTAAATAGTCGTGCCTTCTATATACTTCATGTGGCATTGTTGAAAGTGCTTACTTTCGTTCGCCACTTGGAAGAAGAGTCATGGCTTTGAATATTAAAATTGACCTGAGAAATATCTCTGAACACAACAGTCTTCTTGTTGACTCACAGGCAGCCATCCTTTCACTTTGCTCCTTCCATACCAGCCAGTCAAAACAAGTAGAAGAGAAAAAACTGCAAATTGGTAAACTTATTAATGATGGTTGGAATTATTTCTTATAGTGAATCTCCAGCAATTGCAATGTGCTTGGTAATGAGAGGGTGAATTGACTGGCAAAACAGAGATACTTGCTCCATAGCCCTCTTTGGCCCTTTCATATAATCAAATTTCATCCAAAATTGCCAAAGCCATCTATATCAAAAACAGAGATATAATGTTGAAGCTAAGGGGGAAATGTAGTCCATTCTTATTCACAGTCCTATTCTTAGACCTCCCATAAGAAATCATTTTTGCAAAGTTTAAAATTATAAGTGGACATGCCAATCTTAAAGATCATTTTCCCCATATAGATATTCTTAACTCTCCTGACTACCCCCATGATCCACAAGAGAGGCTAAGAATTTTTAGACATTTAAACATTAGCCCATCTTTGAGCAACATCAACTATCATGGATTTAAAAACTATCATATGAAAGCTATTTTGCACTGGGTTGAAAGAGAGAAAATGGCTGATGCAGCCAACTCCCTGAAGTAAGAAAATATATATATATATCCATTATAATACATTTTTATACTTTTTTAAACAAAAAACTAGCAATATATTTTACACAGGAATTCCTTGAATTATGGTACTAAAATTCAAGACAAAGTACACAATACTAAAGACATTTCTGTTCAGAGTGTAACAATGAAACTATAAAATAATCAACCATATAACAGCGTCAAAACAATAAGTAAATAAATTATATTTAGGAAATCAACAAACAGTTATCATTTTCAATTTTATTCAAAAAGTGTTAGAGAGAACGTGTATGGAGAATAAATCTATAGAATAATAATTTCAAAACTAATTTAATTATCTGAAATGAAGTCACCCCCTAAGCAATATTATTATGGCTAGCATTTTACTAATGAAAGATTCGATTAACTTTTTTTTTATTTTTCTCATTTCTTCACACAATATGAATTTTTCACAATAATTTTTCCTTTTTACAATAATTTTACTTTTTCACAAGAATATAAATCCAATATAGTAGGAAAATTTTCAAAAATATATCATAAATATGGCCTCATTTTAGTTTACATTAACTTTTTATTTATTTGAACAGAATATAGCTTTTAATAAAAATTTTTGCTCATATAGTAAAAAGAAATACACAGAAATAATTTAATATTTTTACTAGTCAATCTTCCTTCAAAATATATTAAACTCAAACAAAAACTGTTTGAAAAGAATAAGCAGGGTAACTACTTTGAAATATTCAATATATAGAACAAACTAGATTGGATTTCCTTGGGATAAATTACTTCATGTTAGTTACTTTCGAAACAGCTTATTGGCATTTAGCAATACTTAGTACGATGATATCTTTACTTATTTACAAAACAACTCTTGATATCAGGATTCGGAAGTTCAAATATTACAAAAAATGAAATCTAATTTGATTCTCATTAATCAAATGACAGATCATTGATCTGTCATCAAATAAGAGATCATTGCACTGTGAGATAATCTAAGAAAAATAACTATACGTAAGGTTGAATGTTCCTTTTTTGGAAAGAATGATACTGAAAGCAAGATACCAATTACTAGCACTTAAAAATAATTGAAAATTGCAAGGTATTTAGAGATGATGGTAATTAAGCCATGAACTAATAAATATTAAAATGTTTCATCTAATCTTCTTGTTTATTTAAGGATTTGTTTGAAGAATATATAATTTCTGTAATTTAAAAATTTGTCATCTTGGTTTTATGTTTAAAAAAATGAAATTTCCTGTAAGCACAATACATGATGTATACAAATCAATTCTTCAAAGTATTGATAATATTTCACATTCTAATGACGATCCTAGATCATAATTTTTATAAAATATTTTATATATTTAGATTATTTTCAAAATCCCAAATATTTACACATAGAAAATGCCAACATGGTGATAAAGTATAGATTTTGTTATACTTTACAATACAATAAAAAGTAGAGTATTTGAGATATAGAAATAAAGTCTCACATAAAGTAATATATATATATATATATATATATATATATATATATATATATATATATATATATATATATATATATATATATATATATATAATATACAAATCAATATTATTTGTTTGGTATGAAGTGGTGCTCCATTGACAGAAAGATTCAATAAAAAATATTTACCCATTTTAATAGAGGCAATAAATTTGCATCAGTTTTACCCTTACGCTTCATATCTTCTAATTTATCAGGATATATAATTTGATCTCTAAATGTGCCTAAAGTCATATAAGGTCTCTATAAAATAAAGAAATTATTCAATTACTAATGTTTCCAGCAATATTTCCATTAGTTCATATATGATCAAATGTTAAAAATAAAATAAAAAATATTGATTTAAATTTTTAATACAAAATTATTTCTTATAGATGTAGGAAGTAAAAAAAATTATTAATGAAAACAATTTTAATGAAAGGATCAAGCTAGTGAAATTGTTTATTAATGACAAATTTTAATAATTTGAATATTAAATTATAAATATTTAGTGACATAATAAAGAGAAACAAATAAAACTCTATATAACTGGGAACAATTTAAATAGTTTTCTATTTTTATAGTGATAATAAATTTTTGAAAATCTAAATTTCATTAATAATATATGGGGAAAATTTGAAGTGTTTGCAATCAAAAATGTAAAAAATCCAGACAAGAAATTCCAAGCTATTTTTAATATATCCAATCATGTCACTCTTGATCCTTAAAGCTTTTTCTTTGAATCAATACCAAAAAAGGAAAGCTTTATATTTGAAATACAATGCAATTCAATCTATTTAATGTTTGGAAAATCATTCATATCTTTATCTTTATTAATAAAATTATTACATAAATCTTTTAGGATCATAATTATTTTTATCATGTGAACTATTTGATTCTGGGAAAATCCTTTATTCACCTTTTTATTTTTACCAGTAAATAATTTTATACTTGCACTTAAAAAACTGGCTAGTTAAAAGATTTTTTGTAAGATTGAAACAATTCTTTTAAGCACATATATTTATTATTTAATTTAAAAAATTTTACAATAAGTAAAATAGCCAATAAAAAAACTAAAGATTCCTAACTAATAGAATACATTTCTATCAAACAGACATTTATTCTTGCCAACTAACACACTTTGTGAAAGATTTGAATAATTAAACTGTGTGATAAGATTTGTCACAACCATACACAAATGAAGTATAGAATTCTACTTTTTAAAATTACAAATCACTGCTAGTTTTGTAATTAATAAATTTTATAGTAGGTACAGAAATTGAGCATTTTAATCAATGTTTCTTAGATGGATTTAATGATAAGATATTATTTGAAAATATAACTTAAGTTTAATAAAATCTAAAGGTGAATTATATACAAAAATTTGTATATGGAACAGAACACAAAATGTGTCTTATCAAATAAATTAAAACCAATTACATACTTGTGGTATGTAAAACAGTTTAGATTTATCAGGCTTTGTTAATGTTCCTCCAAATAATGGCCACAACTAAAAAGAAACAATACATTACAAAATAAAACAATAATATAATGCATAATTAATATAAGGAATAAAAATTTTCAATCATACTTTTTAGCAAAAAATAATTAAAAATTATTTATCAAAACAATCTCAAGAATTTGTTATCACAACTAATTTATATATCAAAGTAATTGAGCAAAGTTTCAAAAATAGCCCACCAAATGTTTCAGTTATCTAACAGAGATAGATTGATAACTGAGGATTGATTGAAAAAATACAATCTTTTCTAAGATACATGTATATTATGAATATTTTATGATTATAATTTTCTTATAAAATTATAATTACAAACATTAATAAGAAATCATGAGTTCAAAAGTAAAAAAAAGTTTGGAAACTTAGAATGATAGAAGATTACAATCACTACAGATATATACTGGAGAAATATATTTACAATTATTATAAAAAGAAATAAAATCAAACTAAAAATTGGATGTTTATAACAGAAGTTATTTTTATGTCACATCTTTAGCAACAATAACTTTCATAAGATTTCAAAAATTCAGGTACTAAAATTGAAAATATTGAGAACATATTAAAAAAAATTAGTCATTCCTCCAACAGTAAAATATATAATAGGATTTTATATTATACAACATCTGCCAATATTTCTATAAAATAAATATTGTTCAGCATTCTTCGAATCCAATTTATTTTTTTTTTTTATTTTATTTTTTTTATTTATTTTTTTTTTACAAAACAATAGAACTTATACAAGTACACATAATCCAGAATATATAATTTAGAATATTCTATTATTCTTGAAAATGTGATAAATTTACAACATGAAATTATAGTAGTGAGTATCAATTGAATGTAAAGTGTTATACTTTTAATCTTAAGAATACTTTAATACAGATTTCCTAATATAAACTAATAAAGAACTAAATTAAATTACATTGCTAAATAAATTAAAATCAGCTTTACATGATTTCACTTTGTATTATAACAACTGCATTGTTATCATATGCAAAATATAGTTATAATATTTAAATATATTTGTTTTTAACTAAAAATAATGTTAGCATTTATTAAACACTTAAAATAACTAAAAGAAGGAAGGATAATAAACATGGATCAATTTCCAAATAATCTCATCAAAAATGTTCTTTTTAAATTTTTTATACTCAGGAATATTTTTTAAATATTTACTTCTCCAAGAACACGAAACAGAGAACTTTTCCCACAACCATTAGGGCCGAATACAAGGACATTCATAGAAGATTTGACCTATAAGACAAAGTAAAATATATTTAATAAAAATAATAAGATTTCGAAAATATTAACAAAAAAAAACATTTTAATGTTAAATAAAAAGAGGAAAATAAAGAAAGTATTTGAATGAATATATCATAGCACTAATTTCATTTGTTTAGTAAATATTCTAAAATATTTTAAACTTTTCTTTTTGTTTCATTAAAAGTATTTTAATAAAAAAAGAACAAATTACTCAGCGCTTTTCAAGTAACATAGATAAATATGATCATTTATCAATGTAACAGAATAAATTAAAAATATTTTATAAATAAGTCAAAACTTTTATTACAAATTTTTCCCCCTTAGATGAAATAAACAATAATAATAAAGAAAATATTCATACTTCAAATGACAGCTCAGGAATCAAAACGTCTCCATTTGGAGTAACAAGAGGCACTCGATCAAACCTTTTTTAAAAAGGAAACACCTTTTATGCATCTAATTTCCTTTAGAGATATTAAATTAGATTAAAAAAAAGTTGATACTCACTTTATTATATTATCTTTTTTAATTATTTTGCCAGATCCAGGCTTCAATTCTATCTTATCTACATTTAGACCATCTATTCCATCAATAAATCCTAAACAAAATATATTTATTATTTATTACTTAGATTAACTGTTATAGTTTTATACTAAAATGATTTGCAGAAATTCGCAGGAATTGCTAAAACGAGTTGCAGGAAGGTATGCTGATTTTCACATAGATTAATATTCAGAAGCATAAAAAATAGAAGATAAAAATGAAATAAAAACAAAAACAGGCAACGTAAATAAAAAAATAAATAAAAAACTTGTGCAATTGAAATTTTAATACAAATTTTTTAAAGTAAACCAAAAATTGAAATCCATTACATTTAAAAGGCATGAATGGAAATTGTGTATAACATATGGATGTTAAACAATGGATTTGAAATATTTTTAGTGGATACCAATATTATTTAAAATAAAATTATGCAAAGCATTTAAAATAAAATTTTTCACTATTCCACTTGAAATTCAGAATGCCAATCCTGAATTCAAAACTTCAAGGGTTTGTCACTTTATCTTGGATATTTTTAATCATTTGAAATCCACTTTAACTCATAAGTTAGTTAATTCAGTCATCATCAGACATTATATATGGAATTTGTCAATAAGACTCAATCATCATCATCATTCATGACGTGCCAGCCCAGGATGGGCCAAGGCCTTCTGAACAAGATTCTTCCAACCACCTCTACTGGCAGCCAAATTCCTCCAATTTTTTGTTCCAAGGACCCTACAGTCTTCTTCAACAGCGTCCCCCCATCTCAGCTTTGGTCTTCCTCTTCTTTTTTATTGATGGATTTCGCAGAAAAAAAATCCTAAGTGTTTTATTGTCCTTCATTCTAATAACATGTCCAACCCAATTAAGACGGCTTACTTTAATGTGATGTACAAAGTCTGGCTCCTTATACATTCGGTAGATTTCTGTATTGTATCCTCTGCACCAGACACTGTTTTCCTTTATACCTCCAAAGATACTTCTTAAAATCCTGCATTCAAATAGGCCCAATAGCCTCTTCTCTCTTACAGTCAAAGTCCAAGTTTCCTGATGCATAGGTCAAAACAGGATGGATAAGCGTTCTATAGATGTGTAACTTAGTTTTTTGTGATAAAAAGTTAATTTTTAATAAATGTCTTAGGTCAAGAAAGGCTTAAAATAAAGCCTTAATATAATATAATAAAGACTCAATATAAAATATTAATTAAAAATGTTATAAGCTCATGACAAATTTAAAAAAATGATATTGGTGAAGTAAAACTCTTTCTTGCTCCTGTAATGCAGATTAAACATTCTATAATTTTTAAATGAAATAAAATCAACTTCACTTATCAATTATGTAAATATGTTATCTAGCCAATTATAGTAGATTAATATCTGCTCTCTTATTTATTACCATCAATGAATAATAATGTACATGCTAAATGCACTAGATTTTCTAGAAATCTTTAATAATGCTTTTTGTACTGTTTATATGACTTTTGAAAACAACTTTTTCAATCAACAGTAATATACACAAACATTTATAAATACATAATAAACATATTTATATATTTCTCTTTTACAATTCTTTGCACATTTTTTATCAGAAATTATTCATTTTCACAATTCATAGAACATGGAACACTGAAATCTGCTTAATGTAACTTCTGTTGATATACCCAAAACAACATTAATAATATCATGCTTTGGTAGCATGTAAAAAAGAGAAATGCTTCACCGCAATTACTCTTATGATAAATTCAAAAAATGCCTCTTAATATGATGCATTGATAATAACATTTGATTTGTAGCTGAGTCATTTGCTTTAAAAGTGGCCAAACATTTTTCGATTTTTCCAGTTATTATGGTTACATGAATAATGTCATGTTATTTATCAGTGAAGCATTTCAAGTTACTTATATTCTGAGCAAATATGATGATTCTTGACACATCATTTTTCAGAGTTAGTTGAATAATTGCACTGTGTAGTTTGGAAGTGGCAACTGCACAAAGAAACATTTAAAAATGCAACTTATTAAACATCGAAAGATGATGAAGAAAAAAATAAACTTACAGAAGAACACAACGTCAATTTAAGAATAGAAGAATCAGAAAGGAGTTCACTGAAACAAGATCAAGTATGCTGTAATTCAGATTATTATTTTGCTTTCTCCTTCGACTTACAAAAAGCATTACTGTATCCCAAATTGACAACCTCAGTAACATACTACAAATGCAATATGTATGTTCTAAATTTGGGTATTCACAATTTTCATAATGATAATGTTTACATGTACGTTTGGAATGAAACAATTGCATTCAGAGGTGTGCAAAAAATCGTTTCATGCATTCTAAAACATGTTAAAAATGTTGGAAGTGAAAGACACATTATAGCTTACAGTGACATGTGCACCAGGCAAAATACAAACCTTAATGTAGCTTTAATGTGGTTAAAAATTGTCCAAACTTTGGAAAAAATGTGGAAATAATAGATTATAAATTTTTAATATCAGGACATTCGTTTTTACCAAATAATAGAAATTTTGGCATGGTAGATAATTTACTGCTCATTCCCTAAGATCATTAAAAAGTGTCGGAAAGGTAATAATTTTATGTTAAATGAAATGATTTTGTATTAACAAAATTATTAGAAAATGCAATTTTTAGAAGGGTAAAAAATTCTGATGGAAAATCTATAAACTAGTTAAAAATATATTGGATGCATTCTGTCAGAAATGAATCGTATAAAGTTTTCTATAAGACATCACTGAATGAGAATAAAAACTTTAAAGTGCAGAATTTATTACCACGTCAGGGTAGACCAAGAAAATTTGAAAATATTTTATTGATACCACTGTATAGAGATATCAGGCAAATAACAACAGCAAAATTCAAGGACATTATTCATTTATACCACCAGAACATCATGATAATTTCAAATCCCTTTCAAGCACACAAAATGTAGAAGAATAGTAAATTGTTTTGTAATAAATTTATGTTTGTAATTTTGTACGTTATTTAGTTAAAAAAAATTTCTGAATCGAATAAATTATGTTTCCAAAGTTTTTTAAAAATATGTAAAATAAATTCAGTACTGTTTTTTCCAATTTGAAGCATCTTAAATTATGTTAAATTGACTTGGGCACCTTCAAATTTTATGAATCTGCTTGTTAATTTTGAAAGGGGCCTAATTCCAGTCTTGATAAGAAAATGCATGTTATTCCCTTAACAATTCCCATTATTTTAATAGGAACTATAAATTTAATATCCTTAGATACACTTATGCAGTATAACTCATTAGTATCCTATACATATATTTTTTAATTCATTGAAACACAAAACCTTAAACATCTTGATTTGACGATAAATGGACTTGGGTCACTTTCAAAATAAACAATTCAGCTATGCTTCAGCTTAAATTTAAGCGATATAATCATTGCAGAATCTTGATAATGTAGCAACATTCATTTGCATATGTTTTGATTTCACTGCTATATAAATCACTTACTACTCAGTTTAGCAATCGAAAACAAAAACGTTACTCCATGAATATACATGGAGCAATAATACACCTAATACACAAGAGAAGAAAAGCCTTAAAAGAATAAATATAATTTACTTGACAAAAGAGATGTAAGCTACTTGTCTCTACGAAATCTGTATATTTCATAATACTAGGAATCATTAATGTAATAAAAGACAACAATTTGGTTGACTTATTTCATTTTTGTAAAATCTGACACAGTCAGGATAGCATATATTTCTTTCTGTAAAACAAGGAATTCTATTAAACAAGATATAGTAATCACTTCAGATGAATTCACAAGATTCTGCAATGAGTGCAGGCTTTGAGTGAAAACAAATATTTTTCCACTGAAATAAAAGCATTGACTCCATGCAGTAACATGAATATTGTTACTTTGCATGCATTTGTATAAAAATTATCTGTAGCACTTATGTGGACTTAATAAGGTGTAGATCTGATAGATTATACAAGTACATATGTAGTTTTAATTTCTTAACAACATTATTTCGTAACATAATCTATTTTGTTTGGTTCTTTAAAAAGGATAAATCCTTTTTAAAGAACCAAACAAAAATAGAAAAATATTAAATACTTAATAACCTAGTAATTTACAATTTTTAAAGTATAAACACAAACATATGTAAAGTAAAAATCAACTATGTAAAAACATTTAATAACTATAATTAAACCAAAGACTTTTTCTTAAAATAAATTTTAATAAATAATGAAATAACCAACCTTTAGATTTAGAATCATCAGATACCATTGTCCTAACATATGAGCCACTATTTAAATCCTTTAGAACAGTCACTAGCTGAGTAATTCGAGCAGTAAAACCAGCCAAACGTGTCAGTTCTCGTCCAGATAATACCAAACGACCAATAGCTTCAGCTAACTTTACAAACATTCGGCCACCTTTGTAATATGACTGATAAAATAAAAGCCCATGTATTTAAATATTTAAAAAAAATTTGTGCAAAATTTTGAATTTTAAAATATGGAAACATTATTAAATTTAATATTTTGCCTTTTAAAAGAAAAAAATGAAAGTATTATTAATTAACATAGTTTTTATAATTAACAATCATATCATAAATAATATATCTATAGACGCAAAAACAATTTAGATTGAAGTAGCAAACCTTTCAGTCTTACTTTGAAAAATATAAATGTTATCAAAACATAGTTTTCTGAAATTTCAAAGATACATACATTCCAAGTTGTCTAGAAATTTTTTATTAAAATTGGTAAATAAGCAACTATCAGTATAATTGATTAGGTAACATGAGAATGTTACAATTACTAAACTTCTCTTGTCCTCTTTGAAACTATAATTTGTTTCCCTTTTTGACTTTATAAACAAAGTAAAGATTAAAAAATAGAACAAATATAAAAAATATAAATACCATAACTATTATATTTCTTATTTTGACATAGATATTTACCCAATTTTTGCAAAATAAATTAGCAAATTTTATACAGGATATTGAATGAGAAGTGCAGGTATGCCACTATGCTTTTGAATTTGGAATTTACTAAATCTTTTGCAGTATGATATGAAGTATGTAAAGCAACAGTATATTTCAAGATGAATAAAATATATAAAAATTACCATTTTTTTTCCTTTTTTAAAATCAATTTATATACCTTTATTTGAAAAGGTAATAATAAATCAAAGAAAATACATTATATTTACTTCAAGAACCCAGTGAGATACACCATATCCCTAATTTTATATCTTCACACATCCAATTTGCCTTATATTTAAAATTTAAAAAGTGTACGATCTTTTACAGTTATGTCCAATTTCATTTCATGTGCACAGTTTGAATCATGTATGATATTAACACACATTAATTTAAGTACATTTCAGAAAGATTATACATCCAAGAATTAAGAAATTATAAAATTTTGAATGATTGATATGAATTTATACAGAATAACTTTTTTAAAATTCATGTAAATAATTCCTCTAGTAAGAAAGAATAGACACAATAAGAATAAAATGTATAAAAAAATTCTTAATAAGATATTATATCATTTAAAATAAATTTGTTAATAAGGTACTCAAAATTAAATTACACAGCAGTGTGTAGTAAAATTTTTGTAAAATTCTTTTATAAAGAATATATTATATATAAATATTATAAATAGTATATTATATTATACACTACTGGCCATTAAAATTGCTACACCAGGAAGAAATGCTGATAACAAAATGATATTTATTGGACAAATATATTATACTAAAAATAACAAGTGATTAAATTTTCAAAAAATTTGGCTGGATAGATCCTGAGAAATCAGTACGCAGAACAACCACCTCTGGCAGTAATAACAGCAGTTATACCCCTAGACATTGAGTCAAACAGAGATTGGGATTGCATGTACAGGTACAGATGCCCATGCAGCTTCAACACAATGCCACAGTTTGTCAACCGCAGAGACTGGCGTTTGGTGACGAGCCAGTCGCTCGACAACCATTGACCAGACGTTTTCTATTGGTGAAATATCTGGAGAACGTGCGGGGCAGGGCAACAGCTAAACATATTCCGTATCAAGGAAGGTCCGTACAATACCGGCAACATGCGGTCGGGCATTATCCTGCTGAAACATAGGGTTTCGCAGGGCTCGAATAAAGGGTAGAGCCACGGGTCGTAACACACCAGAACTGTAACGTGCTCTGTTCAAAGCACCATCGATACGAACAAGAGGTGACCGAGACATGTATCCAATGGCACTCCATACCATCACGCCAGGTGATGGGCCAGTATGACGATGACGAATGCACGCTGCCAGTGCGCGTTCACTACGATGCCGCCAAACACGGGTGCGACCATCATGATGTGTACACAGAACCTTGATTCATCTGAAAAGATGACGTCCCGCCATTGGTGCGTATTGGTTCGTCGTTGATCACATTGAAGGCGCTCTTGTCTATGACGCAGCGTCAAGGGAAGCTGCAGCCATGGTCTCCGAGCTGAGAGTCCATGCTGCTGCAAACATCGTCGAACTGTTCGTGCAGACACTTGTTGTCTTCCAAACGACCCCGTTTCTTGACTCACGCCTCGTGACATGGTTGCACAATCCATTACGGCCATGCGGATAATATGCCTGTCTTCTCGGCTGCTAGTGATAGGTGGCCATTGAGATACCGCATGGCGTTCCGTATTACCGTCCTGAACCCATCGATTCCATATTCTGCTAACAGTCATTGGATCTCAACCAACGCGAGCAGCAATACTGCGATAAGATAAACCGCAATCCCAGTATGCTACAATTCGACCTTTATCAAAGTCAGAAACGTGCTGGTACGCATTTCTCCTTCTTACACGAGGCATCACAACAACTTTTCACCAGGCAACAAGTTCAAATGTAATTTGTGTATGAGAAACCGGCTGAACAATTTCCTCATTTAAACACAATGTAAGTGTCGCTACTGGCGCCTGCTTTGTCTGAATGCGCTGAAAAGCTAATCATTTGCATATCACAGCAACTTCTTCCTTTCGTATAAATTTCACGTCTGTAGCATGTCGCCTTCTTGGTGTAGCAATTTTAATAGCCAGTAGTGTACTTAAAAAATATTATATTATTTAAATATTATAAATAATACTTCATAAAGAAGCATAAACCAGAATGAAAAGAAGTATAAATTTTACAAATGCCCTATGATTAAAAAACTTTATTTCATATGAGTATATAGTTTTTATATTTTTACTTTAATCAATTAAAAAAAGTATAGATTGAAAAAAATTATTAAAACTCTAATATTTTTCCTGGGTAAATCTATTAATAGATCTTGAAAAGACTATTATATGCATTCACCTTTTGTCACTGGTCATAACTAATAAAAAATAAAACTTAAAAAATCAAAATTTAGTTTTAGATCTGATAACATTCTTAGATTTGAGTAACATTGAAAATAAACATGTGATATGTTAAGGAAAAAATTAGTGTTTTTATCATTTATGCTCTGTTAAAAAAACATGACAAATAGCTACTTGTTTTGCATAATTTAATCTTTCGCTTTATACAATTTGATGACTATTTAGAGCATCAATGATATCAGTGTTCTTATACAAAAGTTATTGGCTCACGGCTTTAATAGACAGGAACAAACTACTCTTGCTGGCTTTTGAAGTGATCATCTCAAATTATTAAAATTTTCTGAAGGATCCAAAGTTTTTTAGAGTTGTACCAACTGTTTCGCAGAACAAGCTATGCCAGAACACATCCTTAAGTGCTTGGGGTTATCCAAATAAGATTTATATGATGATCCTTTGATGGTACTGGAATTTTTTTAGGAAGTTTAACGTTATGGACCTAGTTTAGCACTGTAAAACCAGAAGGGAGATGCAACACACAATTTTATTGAAATTTTACTAAGTTATCATGAAATTTTATGTTTAAATATTAAAAATTAATTAGTTCAGAATTTCGATAAAGTGTACTTACTGCATTATACTAATGTAATCTATTTTGACAGTCATTTATCAAATAAAATTTTTGTGTATTACCTCCAATCTTTCTCCATGGGTTAGGTTATCCTTCTTGCTTGTTAAGAAAGGACGACTTATTAATAAATATCCAACAACAGTAGCCCAATCTAGTTATGAAATAAAAATGTTTGATATAAAAATATATAAAAACACACACTTATAACTATATTTATACTTAATAAATCATTTATAAATTTGTTTTATTTTTTAAAAATCCATTTATCTACAAACACCAAATAAAATATCAGTATGTATTCAATTCTATATTAGAAGGCAAGTATTAGTTATAAATGCGAATGAAATTTTTTTCTTTCTTTAAACATCATATTTAAAATCATTTCACTTTTAAAAAATCACATTAGGTAAGGTGAAATAGTTAAAATTCAAGGTTAAATAGCAAGATTATAAACAGGTAAATGAATCAAGCAACATAGCATCAAATATATATTTTGTAATTCACTATTTCAATACATTTATACAAAATATTCATAAAATTCAACTCACAACGAGCAATAATATTATCAATGTATCCCATTGCAAAGTTAAAATGATGTGACATTCTAAGATGACTAATCTAAAAAGAAATGCAAAAAAAATTACAATCATAAAAAAAATTAAATAATCTTTATGGAGCAATGATACTGAAGAGTTAAAAATAACACATTACCAATCTCTGAAATGCCTGAAACATGGTAACTTTTTCCTTCTCATGTCCTTGGTAAAAGGCAATTTCTTCACTAGAATTGATTTCTAAATATTATTCACACAAAACTTTAATAAAAATATCAGAACATTTTTTAAAATTATCACAATAACTATCTTAATAAATCAAACTTATTTATTATACACTACATTTTTTATATATATATAAATGTATTTAATTTCAGAATGACTACATATATTTACTTCTGTAAAGTAACTAACTTTTAAAAAGTTTACATTTTATACTAAATTTAAAAAAGTTTACCTTATCAGATTTACTGTCTCATATCTCTGATAATTTTATAAAATAAAACACTTTGTCAATTCATGTAAAAAAAGTAGCAAAATTTCTATTCAAAAGCCTTATCAACTACAAAAGTTAGTTTTTATATTTCTGTAGAGAAATACATGTTCCAATAATTTTATTTATTCCAAAATATTTATTTAATTCCTATATAACTTCTGGAAACACAAAATATATATATACAAACAAACATATATTATTAAATTGGGAAAGTAATAATAAAATTTAAATATAACATAAGAAAATATACACTTTAGCATTTAATATATATTTTTGTAAGAATGAATTTAATGAGCTACATTGCATAAAAATTACATATACATTTATATGTAATTTTTATGTATATTACATATACATTACATAAAAAAATTTAATTACACTAGTAAATCATAAACATAACCAAAAATATAGACCAACATAAATTAGTTTAAATATATTTGATTAATCAAAACATTAAGTAATGAATTCTTAAACTATCAAAAAGTAAAAAACAATTGAGGAACTAAATGTTAAAAAACAGAATAGAAACAAAAACTGATGAATTAAAAATAAGATTATGTGGAAAATTGTAGTTTAGGAGTTTAAGTCCAATGAATTATTACAAGAATGATGACCTAGTTCAGTGGTCAGCAACCTTGTCATTCCAAAGAGCCAAATCTTGATATTTTACAATTAAAGTTTGTTCAAAGAGCTTTTTTTTTTTTTTTTTAACATAAGCTTTACTTTAGTAGGAGACATTATCATGGAATTAATTAGGATTAAAAATACTCTCTCAAGCTTGCCTTTGCTGAATAAATCTTAGTTTTACTAACAGTAAATTAAATATAACTTGGTGTCACACTTATATAAAGATAATAATATTTATTTAAAAATATCTCTAGTAAAACATAAAAAATATTTTAAAAATAACCACAAATACTCCACTAATGTAAACATTGGCCTTACATTTCCTTGGAAACTAAATGTAAGTAAGGTTGGTAGATGTAGTTTTTAATTTGTGGCATGATTTCAAGTTCCATCGATATGCTTAGTTTTCAATTTACTCATGATATTGTGTTCAGGTTTGAAAATGACTCCATATGAATATGTAGATCCAAATACAGAAAGAGTAGAAAAAGCTAGTTTGTTTCAGTTAATCATATGAATCAGGAATAAGTTAAGTATTAAAAATCAACTTCCCTCTCCAGTGGACTAAATGTTAAAAATCAACTTCCCTCTCCAGTGGACTAAATGTTAAAAATCAACTTCCCTCTCCAGTGGACTAAGTGTTAAAAATCAACTTCCCTCTCCAGATCTTTTACTGCTGACCACTCTTGTGTTGGAAACTTTATTCACATTGATTACTCTCTCTCTCTCTCAGCTCTAAATTGGCACAAACACATTCAAATTTTGAGCTCCATAATTCTTTACTTTCTAAATCAAGCAATTGCATTTCAAAGTTGCAAATATCAATATTAAAGCATGAAAAATTAAGTTCCATTACCACAGCATTCAGAGGTTTTATTACAAAAACTAGAATTTCTTTGCTGTCTCAGAAATCTTTACTGCTGAGAAAATTTTCCTTCATATCAATTAGTGATATTTTGAAATAATAAATGTAACTATTAGACTTATTTTTTCAACAATATTTTAATAGACATGGAAAATGAATTCGAGTTCCTCTTTCAAAATCTTCAACAAAAAGTGATAATTTGTTTTTGAATGAAATTACTTCTTTTAATATAAAAAAAACTGTTTCTTTTTCATGATTTAGATGAGAAGTAACATCCACCATAAAATAAAATTTCTAGATCCACAGATAATTCAATAGTAAATATTTGTCTCAAGAAGAAATGCTTTAATTTCAGTAAACAGGGAAATAAAATGTTTTAAAATATTTCCTCTTGATAACTAATGAACCTTGTTATACGGCAACAGATCTGCATATTCATTTTCTACCTCGATTAGAAATTCTTTAAATTGGCGATGCTAAAGAGCTTTAGCTATACTATTAATAATCTTAACTACCAATTTCAATACTTTGCAAATTTCTTCTGGAAATATCTGTGCACATAGTGCTTCTTGATGAAAAAGACAATGGTAAGTATCTTGTGATAAATTTTTACTTTCAAAATAGCGACAAACCCATTTCCAGTGCTTGTCATATTCTTTGCTCGGTCTGTTGAAATCAAGACAACTTTTTCTCATGGAATTTGATGTTTTTTGAAGCACTCGAAGACAATATATGACATACCAGTTCTACGTGCTTATCCTTGAGTGGCAATAATCTCAAAAGTTTCTCTTTAAGGCTCAGAAATAACCTCACAAAAAGCAAAAATTAAACTGGTCATTAAAATCACAAAACTTGTCAACTGCTACTGATAAAGAGAAAGATAATTTGAGATCTTCAATTTGTTGGTATGTTATGTTTGCAGACATTTTTACTGTTAAAAGGCAAGATAATAAGTAATATTCAGTGCCTGAACTAAGCATTTTAGAGAAGAGCTATAGCCAAGGAGCAAAGAACAGCCTGCACTTTGAAAGCCATGGGTTATTGACAACTAACCTAATTATACACATTCTCAATGCAGACTTAAAATATCTCTACCTTTAAATAATCATAGAAGACATACTGATTACTATCTAACACAATATATCTGACATCTCTTGTTTACAAGAATCAGATACAAAATTAAGGTGCTCATCAGAATGAGATTTAAATTAACAAGACACTTCTTTGTATATTTGTTCCCATGCATGACGAACAAGTAAGTAGTTTCTAGTCCAACGAGACTAACAGCAACTCGATTGTGATGAATTCACAAGAGAAAATCTCAATCTCTTATAAGAAAACCCCCATGAGAAGAAGATGAATGTAATGAAAACAATAAGGGGAAAGCAAAAGTAAACATATCTGCATTTTTAGATTGTGACACTAATGTCCACTGAAAGTAAATAAACTCCCAAGGTACCAAATTAAGAATAAATAAAAATATGCCCTCCTGGTGAGGGAAAAGAAAATAAAAACAGTGAAAAGATACAACACCTTTAAAATGAATGAGTTTATATAAATCTTAAATAATGAAAATAATGCTATACCTGTTGGTAATCAATCTTGAATTTACATATCTTAATTCCCCTTCTAATTTTTGTTCAGTCATTGTCATTTTACCAATTGGTCTTCTCAATCTAAAAAGTCACTATTATAATAAATTTTAACAAATTATAACAATTTACAATATATATATATATATATATATATATATATATATATATATATATAATGCTGCTGTTTTACGCTGTACTTTTTCTATTATTCATAGATGTAAAGATAATAAAAACAAGCTAACAACTTTATAATATTTATAAAATTTTACATTAAAATATCAAGATACACTGATATTTTCATACATTTAAATCATAATCTTATTATTAAACATTAAAAAGTCATATAAATCTGTATTTGATAGGATAAGATGTAACATATTTTCATGCATAATTTAAAAAAAGAATCGTTTTTACCTAGTAAGTACCAATCCAGCAAATATTAAATAAGCTATCATTAATGTGGGACTCTGAAAAAAGGAATTTAGTTAAAATCACATTTCAATCAAATAGATGGATTAAAATTTTGAAATAAAAAATTCTATGAAATTACTAAGATTCAGAAGAAATAGAAAATGTTTGCCGATTCCTTAGCCAGAAGAGTTTCATTTTATTCATGAGTTTTAAAACCATTGTTTCATAAAATATAAATGGGTATCAGAATAAAATTTATAAAAACTGTAATAATATGTATGACTATAACTCCCATGATAGCAAATAGTATGGATGAAAATATTTTTAAGCTTTGATTTGTATATATTAGTTTCATACTATAAAATAAACAGATTACATTTGTTGTCTTTAAATAGGTCAAACCACAAGTCATTACATATGAAAAAATTTATATACAAATTTCCCTAAATAATTTTAAACAAATATAATATACTTATTCCCCAGAAAATTTTATAAAATAAATTAATATGAATATAAATATTCATATTAATATTTTTATTTACCTTATAAATTGAGTATAAGGTACATAAAAATATTAATATGAATATTATTACAATATGCTTTTCATTCATTTATTACAAATTCCCAGAAATTTGGCTATGATGCCATTATTTCTCTAGTTTTCCAATAGTTCTGAGTTCTACAATTTAAAAACAAGTGCAGAGCATAAGTCAAGATCAGTAGCATAAAAAATTTGATGTCTGCACAGAGTTCAAAAGAATGAGTCACAAAGTCCAAATCAACACAAATATGCAGGTAAGAAGTCATTGCCCATAGTAAGGCGGAAGAGAGGCACAGCTGAGCTTCTAGGTAAATCAGAGATGGACTGTGTATCCTTAAGCAGTGAAGTGCAAGGCTTACTAGCAGAGTCAAATAATGCTTTCTATTTTATCTTGGAAGCATATCATCTTTTTATCAGGAGTTTCACTGAATGAAAAGAGAGGCGTTTCAAAGTTCTCTGGTGCATTATTAAAAATATGAAGTTTTTTAATGTATGGTAAAAAAAAAATATGCATGATATTCAGAGACAGCAAAATGCAACACATTATTAAGTAAGTAGCACTTCAAATTTTACTCTAATTGTAAACTCCCAAAAGATGCATAACAGATGGCCAAAATGTCACACAGAGATTCAATAACAGAGAACTAAAATCATAAATGTTGTTCTGATGAATATACCTAAAGAGAACTCTTCCTAAACGTTTCAGGAATTATCTGATAAATTTTCCTGATCTGATGAAACAAATTCAGTTATAAAAACTATAAAAGATAAGAAAAGAAAGCAAATACACACATTTGAATTTATTAATTCCTATTATAAAAGATAGTAAAATTGATTCCTATAGTATATGCTCAAATTTATTTTAAGGTACTGATGTTGCATAAATGATAGAGACATTAGCTAGTATTGTCCACAACAAATTCCTCCTTCATTGCTTGATCATTACCGACACTGTCGACAAAAAGTAACTGAAACATCTGTATGATACCTTGTAGCAAAAACATGGTACTGAATATGAGCCATAATTTATCTATGCTAGAAATGAAATTGTAGTTCTTTTTATTGGATAGGAATTTTAATTAAGGTATTACTTTAAGCTTTAGAAGTATTCGAGAAAAATCTGAAAAAAGAATGACTATGTTACACAAATTACTCAGCTTCTAAAGAAACAATTGTATATATGATTGGAGAGTCCTAGGAGAAAATTTTACTTATAATGAAACTTTCAGTTGTGAATGTAATTTATTTTATTGCATCTTGATTTTTAAAGAAAGGAGTGAAACTCTCCTTAATAACCAATAATTTTTAAAAGTTCTCATAAATATGACATTAGATTCAAACTAAGAGCTCTTTTCTCCATAACAGATCAGGATAAGCTATTAAAATTACGATCGAAAAACTAGAAATTCTATGATAGTTGTGCATCGATATTTTTCAAAACATCTCTTAGCATATAGTACACAAGAAAAGTATCAATAAAAAAAACTATTTTGCATCACAGAATGAATTTCCAGAGAAAATATTCTCTCATTTCAATCAATTTATTCACATTTCTATAATATAAACTTTAAGGAATCACTATTTTTCTTTATTAATCAAAATTTAAGTACATGATAATAATTAAGGTATTTTATAAGTTGAGAGAGCTTTAAAATGTTAACAGTATCAGAGCTATATTGTTTTGCCTATGAAATTTCTTTTTAACTGTAAGCTTTAATATAAAAGTTCCAGGTTGCAGGAATTACTTAGCAATTATAGATTATTCAATCCTACAAATGCAAAAAAGTGACTTCTCTGTAAGTCCACAAGATCTTCATGCAAAAAATGTTTACAAAAAATATGTGAATGATGCATCTATTACATGAACACCAAATGTTTCATTTATCACTAATGTTCACAAGAAGTTGTTTTTCTTCATAGTTCTCTACAATACTTTGATAATTATCTTAAATACACTTAAATGTAAATTATATTTAATATCTTGCAAATGTAAAACTTTAAAAACAAATTTATAATTAATGCACAAAATTTAACACATAAAAAAAAAAATTTTCAGTTAATGATGTATAAGTTCAGCTCATTTATCTATTTTTGAGCAGAATTCTCATTATTTGTGCAAAATAATAAGTTGAGTGCATTTAATAGTGAATATTCAAAAAAATTCAAGCCAGTTTATATAAGAATTTAAAACTAAATCAAAATATAATCATAACTAAATCATAATAATGTAGTTTTAGTCCAACTCACATTTACTTTATTTCCATACAAAATTATACTTATTCATTAATATTTTTTTTAAAAATTTACTACTTAAAAAACACAAAACTGCTATATTTTGTTGAGTTTTTCATAAAAACATGTCATAATTTGCATCATTAAAATGGTAAAAAAGATTACTTAAAAAATTATTACTTCAGCACCAATATCAGATGACAACCGATGTACAAATATGATGATGTCTAACAATGGCTGAAATTAAAAACAACAAGTTATATTATAAATTACAAATGACAATATGATTTTAAAAATAATACTAGTTATACATACTTTGCTAATATTTGAATACAAATCACCAACAGAATTACAAAACTTGTCAACATCTTGGGTTAAAAGCTGATCAGGATTTGATATTCTGTTATCAATATTGTTCATTTGGTAATAGGTAATTCCACTATAAATAATCGAATAGTAAAGAAAACAGTTCATATTTATTGCAGTAAATAGAATAAATCATGTAAGACAAAAATTGAAAACATTTATCATAAATACACAACATATATTTCAAATAGTTTTATGAAATAAAAGAGTGATTAAAACAACAAATAAACTGAAAATGAAAACATGAGAACTGACCTCAGGTATTTATTGTATAAATGCTTGGTAAGGCGTGATCTAAAATGTAGTTTTAGTTCATTTAATCCAAACTGAAAGAGAAATTTTATGCAATCAGTAATTTAAGAATTAAATCCTTATATACATTTTAAATTTTTTCCTTCAAATACAATTTAAAATCTACATTTTAATAGAAGAAATATGAAGCTTACAATAATTTAAATGAGTATGAGATATTTTGCACACAAAAATTATAAAATATATCTACTTGATCCAGGGTTTGTACAGATTTCCAGGAGTTTTGAAGAATTTTCCAAGAGTCAAATCAAATTTCCATTAGGTATTGACATTCATATTAATTTTTTTTTATTTAAAAAATTATTTTTAATTTAATGTGTAGATAACTATGTATATGCAGCATTTTTCAATTACATTTGCAAATAGAAATAAATTAAATAAAAATATTCTCATTAATTTCTGCAATAAGTTAGTGATCACTTTAAAAATCTTTAATGAATTTACAGCTACAATAGAAAATATTTTATTTAAATAATCAATATTCTTGAATTAAACATTGTATAAAATAATGGTTAATTTTAGAGTTTTTAAACATCTTAATTAAATTTCTATCAATTAAATTTATTGAGTAATTCAAGAGTATAACAATTAATATAAGTAAGATGTGTATAACAATCTCTTTTCAAATAAATATACTTTTTCAAAACAAATAAATACAACTATTAGATAAAGTTTCCAGGATGGGACTTTTTTACTAATTGTTATTTAATCAAAGCAACTCTACATTTTTCTTCTATTTGTTTTCAAACTCTTTTAAAACTATACAATTTCACATCCATGTTCTACATTTTTCTGTTTCTTTAATCATTCAGCAGATTTTCACATTTCTTGGTTACTTATACAAATATGATATTGCTATTAGAAAATGCTAATTTTTCACTTCTAAAACTTTTGCTTTTAATTCATTATTAATAGTTAATAATTTTCGCTTTTCTAAATTAACACAGAGACACATGTTTCATTTTGCAATTAATGTTAATTTACCGGTTCTTTCAGCTTTTGTTTACCAGTGTTTTTAGAGTTGCAAAGTTGAATGAATCTTGTTAACCATTATGATGAAATTTCAAAAAATATATTTTAAGAAAAAGTATTTATAAAATCAAAATTTATACTATTTTTGAAAATTAAATATTTCAGGTAAAGTAAGTAAAATAGAAATATCAAATAAATCAATTTTTTAAAACAAAATACATTTTTTCTCCATAGTTTTATTATTATTATAATTATAAATTATTTTACTAAATTATTATTACATTATTATCTAATAAATACACAAAATATAATTATCATAATATATTCTCGATTCATGAAAGGATAAATGTATGATTCTCAAATTAAAGAGCCAAATAATTATAATAAAACTAATAATGACACAAAATTTCCTACTAAACATTAGAAACACATGCTACTATATTTAATGATTTTATTTAATTCTAAGTTGGATGGCCTCAAGTTCTTGCTCTAGAAGGTCTAGCCAAGAATATTTTCTGTTATATGTTTTTTGTTCATTGTAATAACATGGCCAGCCCATTTAACTCTTTGCATTTTATATATTTGATGATATCAGGCTCTCTAAAGGCATGATAGAGTTTTAAATTTGAAATTTTGATAATATAGGTGTTTAAAATATTGTTTTTCAAAAGATATTTAAATTTCGTATATTTTGACTATATAAATTATATTAAGAGTTATAAAGTTCAGTGGAAAAATTCAAGGTTACTGATTTAAGTAAATTATTATAAGTTATACTTGAAAATTTTACATTTTTAGTTACTTCTCACAGTCCTGAAAGCTATAAATAAATTTTTATGAGTCAACATGTCTGTAAATCTGTTATTTGTAAGCTATTAAAAACAATTTTGCATACTGTCATAAATATAATTTTAATTTATTATTAAGATTATAAATATTTAAATTTCACTTTAAAATTTATAAATATTAAATCCAATAATAGTTTCCAATGACAATGTTGCTTTAACACAATTGGTAGCAATGTAGTAGAGTTAAATAAGAAAGTCTAATTGATGTGTTGCACAGACTTGGTTTATAGTGTTATAGTCACTTTTAGCTAATACAAATTAGTTTGCCAAGATCTACATATTAAAATGTTTCTCAACTCATTCTAAAATTAAATTTACACTTACACTCGAAGAGAATTAAACTCATTAACAGTGCTAAAATAAAAAGCATTGTATTACATATATAAAAGACTTAAATTAATTCAGCAATCTTATTTAATAATCATCAAGTAATAATCAAAGTAAAATCTAGTAGTAAAATATCTTGTAAGGTAAATAATTTCAAAAACATATCTTCAATAGAATCAAGTTGATAGTATGTTTTCCTTAGTCTATAGTCAATTTACATCATAATATTTTATATTATAATTTTTAATTATTAAGCGAAAATGTATTTAACTAATTGAATATAAATAAACATAATATTATTTTGTATCAAATCATTCAATAAAAAAAATAGAGCATTAAATTTTATTGAAGTTAATTCAATTTTTTTTACAGGGAAATTGTTTCAATTTATAAATAGTTTTTGATTAATAAATAAAATTTTTGCTTCAAAAGATAAATAAATATAATTAATACATCATAGAGATAAGAAAATCAAACAAGAGGTATCAGTTATAAACCGAAATCAAAGTAAATAGTGAAGCTTAGCAATCCTTCATCTCCAGATTGTTTAAAAAGAAATTGACAGTGTAGAAAAATAAATTAATAATTATAGTTTTATTAAAAACTAATTTTATTATATTAAGCCTTATTATTTCAATTTTCATCAAAACTTTAAGCTAAATTTATAAATTCAGGAATTAACAGAATTAAGACTCAAAACACAATTTCTTTCTCCATGATGATATGTAATAAAATATATTTGCATAATATTGCCAATAAATAAACCTTATTAAAATGATATATTCTATAGAATATAATAATTAGAAATTATATCGAAAATCATAACCCAACACTTCAAAAACAAATATTAATGCATTAAAATACATCAATTTTTAATTGTTCATATGATTTAAATATTAAAACTAAGTTTTCTCTTTATAAAATATGAAATGAAAATGAAAATTATAAAAATTGAAGTTACCATTTTCATTTATTGCAAAAGTTAAACAGCTTTATGTTTGAAATATTTTTATTATAAATATACTAAACACCAAATGCAATTAATTTGCATAATACTTAAAACACAATAAAAATTTAATAATGAATACCTTATTTTTTTAGATATAAAATAACACATTGATATTATTTTCAATTTACTTTCAATTGTAGCAGCATTTTTGTTGCCTCTTTTCAATTTAAGGAATTACAATTCTTACAATCAATAACAATTAATCAACATTCTGTAAAATTTAAATAACGAATATTATCTGCATTAAAATAAATAATATAACAGTAAGAAAATAATATGCAAAATTAATACAGAAAATTTTAATAATATATTAAATTTAAACAAATCAGGAATTTTAATGTCAAATATAACAAAATAGCAAACCTTCATTGTATTATTCACAAGTGATATCTGAAAATAAAATTTATTATTTTAGTAAATGAATATTGATAAAATAGTATATGTGAAATTTAATAAGAGAATATTATGTTATAATACTTATAGTGTTCAAATATATGATATTAATACATTTCTAAAGTAACTTTTCCATAAGCTATAAAACTGAAATAAACTAATCTATGAAAAATAAATCAAATATTTTATTTTTTAATAATTATTAAATTGTGAGTTAGATTAAACTAAATTAGTTAATTACATTTAGTTTTTCGAAAAACACTTAATGTAGTATATATATATATATATATATATATATATATATATATATATATATATATATATATATATATATATACATATATATATATATATATATATATATATATATATATATATATATATAAATAGATTTTTTATATATGATTAACAATTATAATGTAAAATCTTAGGAATTGAAATATTTAATTATATTATACTGTAAGAATTTCAAAATAAAACATAGAATTCATTCAAATTTTTTTAGGCAAATAATTTTAATCTTTCAAAATTTACAATATTTTTTATATGATTTAAAAGATTAGCTTTTAAAAGAATTAAATCTCTGGTGTTCTCTCACATGTTGCACAGTATATTTTACTCGAATTTGTAGAAATGTAAGTATTCAAATATAACTTATACATTCCTCTAATTTATACTGATTCTGAATTAAAATTTATGATATATTTTTGTAATATATGGACTATATAAAAATATAAAAATCTATTTCTGAAGTTTTTGTACAAATTCTAATCAATCATTAAAAATAAAATAGTAATTACCATAGGCATTGCAAATATGAATGATTCAAGACTTCTTCGAAATAATGAAATATTCTGTGTAATGATTGCTCTAAAACAGAATTTAAAATAATAATAATAATAAAAGCAAATTAGACAATGAAAATCAACATCTATTTTAAGTGGACTCAATAAACAGAGACAGACACAAAATTTATAAATATATATATTCACACATAATGAAATCCTAAAAATCAAAGTACTTAATAAATGGGCTAAAAATGGTAAAACATGTTGCTAAACTTTTTAGTAAATTTCAGTCAAAATATGTAAAAAAAATTGAGATTTATAATTTTATAATCTAATTGTAGACCATATGATATCATTTAAAGTATTTTGTATTTTATTTTCATTCATATTCAATTATTTTTTGCATTTTTAAAATTTAAAAGAAAACTCTCCGCTTTTATTTCCTTTATAATAAATAATCAATAAGTTAATTTACAAGCCAGTTATTAGAAAAACATTTTTAATATTTAATATTAATTAGAAAATATTTTAATATCAGTCATCCATTTCTTAAAAGATTTCAATTAAAATTTACTTTGATAGCTATATTAAAATATAGAATTTGAAAAATGAAAAGACTAAAAAATGTTTTTCAAGTCAGATAAATATCAAACATTTTTTAAATGTTAGGGATATGAATGAGAAAAGCAATTTTGGCTCCAAATAAAAGCAAATTTTGCAAGATGATTAGTCTTATTGAATTTAGATGATGCAGACACATAAATATTTCATACCTTTTTTAATAGAATTAACACATATAAAGATAGGATTTGTATGCATGTGTATATAAAATATATATACAGAGCTATAATTAAAAAAATAAAATATGTATCTCTAAAATTTATACAAACAATATCATTAACTTTTGACATATTAATAAATTTTAAGCAATATAAAATAATTTAAAAATTTAAAAGTCAATTAATTAAAAGCATTTGAAATCAAATTTGAATTCTAATCGATTCTATTTTAATCAAAATTCAATTCTAATTCTTTTAGTTTCATCAAAATAAAGACATTTTAATACTTAACATAAAGAGAAATTTATAATTGAATGTATAAAAATACTATATCAGAAAAATTAATTTAAAATTACACATGAATTAAGAAAATTTTGAATCACAAATATAAATAACAATACAATTATGAATCATGACAACACACAGATATATATATATATATATATATATATATATACAATTCTACAAAATGATAAAATAAATTAACATTTCATTATTATTTTTCCTTCTTCTTCAGATTTTATTTAAATATGATCAACATAAATCATTGTAAATATCAGTATTTTGTTATTTGATAAAAAAAATTTATATTAAAAAAAGAAATGTAACAGAGAATTGTTTTTATAAAGTAAAACACACCTTTCAATAACTGTGCCATTATGGATCATCCAAATATCACAGAGTGTCCTTCCAATTAATGTTGCAGCAATCAATAAAACATATGATGACTTAAAAGAAACCAAAATAAAATGAAGTTATATATTAATATAACCACAAATATTAAAATAAAAAAAAAAGTTTTTTAAATAAAAATTTCACAAATAGCTGGATATGAATACTATTACAATGAAATATAATGAATTTCCACAAGTTTCATATTTAAATAAAATTGTTTTTCAAGTAGAGTGAAAGATTATTTGCTAAAAAAATACATTGCCTATAAAGTTTTGTAATCAAAGGAAAGATTATTTAATTTAGATTAATAAAGAACTGTGTTAAGTTATTATTGAAATGATAAAGAATATTTACTTTTAAACATATGTGAACATATATAAGCATATATCTTTAGGAATTGTAAGAAAAATTATTACTCTGGAAATAAACGAGAAGTTTATACAATTTATAAATAATAAACTGAATGTTATAGGTATAAACTTTTGAAAACTATGAATTTTTATATTAAATAAAGAATTATTTATAAATATTGAGTAAATATTAGAAAAAATTATTAACATTTGAAACAAATTTTTAAAAAATACTTTCAATAGGAGTCTTTACTTTATAGAAAAACTAAAATTTGTATAATATTAAAAATATATTAAACATGTTTATTATAGTAACATATTTTTCAATAATATTTAAAAATATATTATATTAACACATTTAAAAATTAAATTAACAAATTTAAAAATTATATTAACAAATTTATCCAAAATCCAATGTTTCTAAAAAAATTATTTTTTTAAGAAATTAAACATTTAAAATAAATCTGAAATTTAGAAAATGATATAAAATCATATGAAGAAAATATTTTAAGATGTAGAAAAATAGATTAAAAAGTTTACCCTAAACATTGCAAATATTTATTTAATTTTTTTAAGCGTATTTCTTAAATAATCTAACATTTAAAAAAAATTTAAATTATGCAATATTTTTCAGAATAAATGGAAACAATTATGTGCAATAAGTTTAAAAAATTATAACCTATAATAATTATATAGCAATAAATGTTGAATAGAAAAAGGAAATATTCCAATATTTTGTTTGCAAATTAAACCTGCGGCACGATAACTGAATGCAGGCCAAGGGATACACTGCCTATATTTGGGATGCAAAGCATTGGTCCTGATAATATAATCAGCCTAACACAAATTTATTTGTAAAATTATTAAAATTAAAATAATCAATTTTTTAAAATATAAAACTAAAATGTGATATAACACATTATTTAAGCAAAATATCCAGTATTATGATCAAACAAAAATGTAAAAATTAAAGCAACACATTTTTCTATATTTTTTGATTATATAAAAGAGTAAAATATCTATTCAATACAACTTGATAAAAATTTTACTTATCATTTTTATAAAAGAAAAATTTAAGGAATCGTTAATTTGTAAAATAAATTTCAGGCTCTATGAACATTACATTAATTTAATTGCAACATAAGCAAATATCATTCTTAGAAATTATCGCAAATCAATAATAAAATAAAAAGAAATGTAAAAAACAATTATGTTTATAAATTTAATTATATTAACTTTTACTCAATTTTAATTATATATTAAGAACTTTGTTATTTATATTATTTCATGCTTATAATCTTAGGTAACTACAATAATGAATTATACTGAGGTACAATTATATTGAGGTATGACATGAAAATATCTTTAACCACAAAAATGAATAAGTTATTTTGCATATCTAGTGCCTCAGGAATTTTAAAATAAAACACTTATGAAGCTTACATAATTTGTAATTTAATTTAACATGACTAAAAATTTTAAGAAAAAAAATATTACCTCTATGCTGAACAATCCAGGTAATATTATCTTCAATATTGCACGCAATTCTCTAAAAGTAAAACAGTAATAAATATATATAATAAAAATTTTATCGATTTTGCTAAAAACAAAAACTTATAGTGACTTTGAAAAAGAAAAACCCACTTAAAAAATTTTGCATCAACCTGGACTCGTCCTTTTTTCTCTTCCTTCTATTAAAGAATAAAACATGTATAATTAGCAAATATTAATAACATAGTAAGCAAAGCAATAAAAGGATAATGTAGTGTAAAAATATAAATATTTTAATAGTTAATTTTTCATAATTAAAATTTTAATTATAACTGACACCTAAAACTTAACATTTAAATATTTATACATATACATATGTGTGGGTATTGAAAAATCTAAAAACATTATTTTGATAATTGATTATTATTTTAAATATAAAATTATATATTTAAACAGCATTTTTTGAAATAGGGCTTTTCTAAGAAAGATATATATGTAATCTGTGAAATATTTCATTTTTGCTTTATTACATTCAAAGTACAAGCTTAGGAAATAAATTTTTATTTTCCTTTGCTTTAATACATTAAAATTATAAAATTCATAACACTAATTACTTTTTTCCAGCCTTAAAAAAATCTCAGAAAAAAATGTTTCAGTATTAAATTTTTAAAAAATGAAAATTAAATTTAAATAATTATCACAGCATTTTAATTATATATACATTGAAGTTTTAATGATATTTTTATGATCTAAGTCAACAGAATGATAAATAATGAATATGGTAATAGTGATTTCACATTATTAAAAGAAAATAGTTACCATAAAATTGTAACAATTTTTTTCAATTAACGAATTTTTTACTTTTTCTCAAGATTACTTACTCATTGATTTATTTACTCAAAAATGACATTTAAATAATAATTATAAATTATTTCTATTCATTAGAATAAAATTACTTCCATTTCTTTATTTAAAAAAAAAAAGAAAAGGAAAAGTGTCACTTTGAAAATCATTAATTTTATGATCAATGAAAAAAAGACAAAATAAGGAAAACGGATTAAAAAAACAAAAGGATGAAACGTCGGAAAGAGTGTTTGTTTAAATGCAAAACAGAGGATTAAGATTTTTATTGACATCACGAAACGAATGGACTAACGAGAAAAGGAAATCTTATCTATTTTGCAAGCCATTTCAATATCCGCATTAGACAGGGACTTACAAAGACTAGTCGACAGATCTTTACGTAAATAGTAAGGAGGGATCCAATTCCTAAGTATTTATTCTGATAGATGTACATTAACATCTACCGCTCGCTGTTCAACAGTGACAAAAATTGAATATGGAACCTTACACGTTGTCCTAATATTAGATCATAGTTAAAACCTCTTCTGAAAGTTTAAAATATCATTTTCTCTTTGTAACACCGAAAAAACCCACTTTAATCTTAAAAGTTATTTATTATTATTATTTTTTTATAATTAAACAAAATTCTGTTCGGAAAACATAATAACTTTCTTTTAAAAAAATGACCAACGGAAAAAAAACTCGACAATATATTTTATCCTAAAAGTAAAATTTAAAAATTGGTAAAGCCTATTTCATTGCTTAAAATCTAAAAAAAAAAAAAAAAAAAAAAAATACGAATTGATTTCTATGAAAAAAAAATTCTAATTAAATATTGCAAAATTATCTTGAATAATAATTGAAAAACCAATTACAGAAATAAACAGATACAAATACTTTGGTAAAATTTTAGACACTAAAGTTTTTATGAGAAAAAAAATGAAATAATTATGGAGAATATAATTTAAAAGGGTAATATACTAAAAAAAAAATTTTCATTTGTTAATTCGAAAAGTGTAAATATTTTAGACATTTAATTGAATAGAAAATCTAATAGAGACGAGAAATTCATTATTAAATAGATTCCTACTTTACTATTAAAAAATTCTCAAATAATAAAGAAAACTCAAGAAGATTATATCAATAAAATTATAGTACTTAGAGAGATAAAAGTCTGTACAAAAAAATTAGTAGTAAGCTTGAATCTTCATAATTTTTTGTTCACTGTCTTTTCATACGTGTTAGAAGCGTTAATCTTGCTGTTTATTGTGTGTGATTACTTTTACTGTTTTTTTCTTTTTTTAGATTCTAATGAATTCTCATAAAGTTTTGCCTTTTTCATAAATTTCTATATATTGAACTTTATAAATTGCATTTAATATTTTCACAAAATCAACGGAATTGCAATATTTTAAAACTTTTCAATATATATATATATATATATATATATATATATATATATATATATATATATATATATATATATATATATATATATATATATATATATATATATATATATGTTCAAAATATGAAAATTTTCTAAAGCGCTAACTATTTTTATCAACTGATACACTTATTTGATTGATAAAAACATTTTTTATATTTTTTTATAGTTCTTCTTTTCTACATTTTTTTATTCTTAATGAAAAGTTTTAATTAAAAAAAATTTTGATTTTTTTACTTATAAATAAAAAAAAATCAACATTTTTTATCAACATTAAGTATTAAAAAGTATTAAAAATTGCGAATATTTTCTTGAATATCTACACTTGTTAAATATGAATAAATGAAATAAAACAAATATAAATAACCTCTACTACTGGAACTTCCTTGATTATTTACTTGGTAATTAAATTATTTGACTCACTAAAGAAATCTGGCATTACACTTATTAAACAAAGAACAAAACATTTAGTATAATTTATGAAAATACACTGTAATCAATATACCTGCATAATAAAAACGCGCTCAAGTTAAAACTTTTATTCCCAGGGAAAATTTAAAAACTATAGAATTATATGAGTGAAATCAAGATTTAAAAATTTCAAATAAGAGTTATCTTTATTTTCATTACTTGGCAGTAGGAAACATTCAAGAAAACATAACTTTAAAAACTTAATTTCAACAATATCATTATTAAGATGTTCTGAAACAAAATGGACTAAATTATGAATCTGATTTCATTCTGGAAACTGTATTTAAAAAATTTGTATTAAAAAAATGAAAAATATTCAAAACATTATAAACTAATACCTTTAAAATTTCAAAACCATGACTGAAAACCTTTTAACTCTTAACTCTTCAAAAGTTCTTTTTCTATAACTTTAAATTTGGTAACATTTGAGTGTTCTGAATTTATAAAAAAATATGATATATAAATTATGCTATTTCATATTTCTGGTAATTAAACGTTCCTTTCTATATTGAGTCCTTGTGTATAAAAATATAAAAAGAAATATATATATAGAAGGAATTTAATTCTTAACTGTACACTGTGACTATACATTCTTAACTGTGACTGCACAGAAGCATAAAAAATTAACTAAAACCATAAAGTTCCCAGAAAACGTAAGAAAAATATCGTTTGCTTTATTTTGAACAACTACGAAATATGACGTATGATAAACATAAACAGTCGCTTATTGTGTTTCAATTCCGCCATACAACATAATGGTTTATTCTCCGCAAGTTTTCCTTAATTTCAAAAACATAGTTAAGGAATATTTTTCACCTGAAAATTATACGCAAAACTCAATATTATAATTAATATTTTTTTTTAAACATCAAAATAGTAGACGCCTATAATTGACAGTTTTAACGGCATTCTGTGAATTTACCCGTCAAACCACTTTGCAGCACTAAACAGGAAACTTCGTGAGCAATTTCATAAGACCTTAATGATATATCAGAGTCCTTTGAATGCCCAAGTCAATGCATGAGATTTCCTCTGTCAAAATCATGGCGGGCGTAATGTCTCCGTCGAGTTTTTCGCTCATTCCCTAAGATAGATTAATTAAATGTAGTATCTACTAATCCATTTTTTTGCAACAATATATATTGACAATTTGTTAGCACAGTTTTACTAAGTAAATCGAATTGACAAATGAATCATCCATATATTGTAATTATGTAGTATTACAGGTGAAGCACAATTACCCATTTTAATACAAAAATGAAGAATAAAATTCTCAATGATGAAAGTAAAAACAAACGTATTAACTTGTTTAATTCGAAATTTCATCGCAACGACATGACACAGTATTTGTGACAGGTCGAACAATCCATGCGTGAGCTCGTATATGTAAGTAAGAGCCTTACTTATATGTAATACAACGTCATTACCTTAGCAATAGATTAAACGTTTTGCGGCTGTTTAATCCCATTACTTACGTCACAAATGAACTATCATTGATACCATCGATCGACTTCTCATCAAAGTCTAAACTCGCAGCAATAAAATAAATAAGAATTAAAAATATATTCTACTATAATTACCAATTGTGTGAAATGTTGTACACGAATTAAATATTTACTACAGTACTGAAATTTTATGATGACTTACGCGTATTTTTTCGATTTCTCTCCATAAATTTAACTTTATCTAGATTTGAATTTATATATAATTTCAACAATTCAAAAGGATTAAAATAATTCGCTTGAATAATAAACATTTTAAACTATTTTAATCATCGAAACAAGGCATTCAAAATAATTTGTTAATACTCTTTTTCCTCCTTTTGCCACTAAAGTGAGTGGAAGGTCAGCGATTCGATCTAAGTCACAATTGAAAAACGAGATATGGATGTTGAGTTTTCGCTTTTCACAATCACATCTGTCAGGGCGTATGTTTGGGGCTTCTGAGAAAGGTGCATACCTTATCTGCTACTGGTACAAAATCGAAAGAAATGAATTAAATAATTTGAACACTCTCAAATGAACATGACTTATCAGTTTCCAGCTGTGATCTTTAAAGGCGCATAGCAAATCTGTACACTATCACTCAGACACGGTGGATGATCACCAATCATCCATGAAATAAATGTCATGAATGACCAAATTGAAGTGTAGTTTTCTCTACCAAACAAAGTATTCAGCGTGTTTAATTTTTCCATCCACAACAGAGCAGCGGGTTCCATCCAATTCATGTGTTGTATATAAAAATTGGCATTAAATTTTCTGTGGAAATTGAAGAAAATATAATTGAATGTTTTAAAAAATAAGTTTATTTTAAAATTTTATAATATGTATATTTATTTAATCAGTAACAATTGCTTATGGGACTCACAGGATGAAAATTATTTCAAATAAAAATATCAACTGAAAAAATTTTCATCTTGATTAATCATCAAAATTTTTTTTAAAAAATAATTCTTTGATAAGATATTTCATAATATTTTTAAGAATTATATTTTTCTTTCTGTTAAATCTTAAAACCTCATTAAAATTGTATTTTAAAATTAGAAAAATACTAATAAATGTAATATTTTTAGGTTGAGATATTTCTAGTAATTTAATAAAAATTAATTTCTTACTATTGTATTATATGTATAATTAGAATTATTGTATTACATATATGCTATTATTGTAGTATTACATATTACTTGAATTATTATATAATTATATGAAACTGACAAGAAAGTTTAATATAATTATTACTGTGTGTGTGTGAATCAGTATTTTTAATTTACTGCAAAATTATCATGCATAAAAATGCTTATTAAGTAATACGCATTTTTGTAAAATAATTTCAGACACTCCAATTTATGCAATCATCATAATTTCAGAATTCATTTAAAAAGAAATATTTATAAATTTATTTTATATAATTTACAATAAAATTTTATTCAAGCAACGAAAACACTGAGCTCTCGAAATGCTATTTAAATTTTTGCCCAAAAGATAGATTAAATATTTTAGAATTCTTAATACTATGCAGATCCTCTAAGTTTTAATGAAATTTGATGCTTTCATCATTTACACTTTCATTTCAAGTAATTTTATCACGACATTTAAAATTTATTTTATTCAAAGATCCCAACTGTGGAAATATTCTCCAAATCGATTTTATTTTTATGCGAAAAAGTGCACGAATAAGCAATGAAATGTATCGCAAACGAAAAAAAAAAATAATAATAATATTGGAAATAAATAATCTTTCATTGGTCAATGCTTGGAATCATGTCATTAATCACGTGATTGTTTCGTACTTGGCAAGAATATCAGATACCAGAAATACGCAAAAAACGAAAGAAAAAAAGTTACCTACAAAACTGAGACACCATCTACCAGCAACATAGTAGGCAAGTTTGCTGCCTGCATAAGATCGTTTTTGCTCCGAGAAATTTTCAATGATTAAAGAGTCATTTTCAGCAATGATTTGTTTACTGGTTAACACTGCACTGTCAATTTTTGAACACGAAGAATAATTCGATCGGTACCTGTGATTTAAAGTGAATTCGTAACTACTGCAAACATCCACGCCTAAAATTAAAGTTGAATCCACGAACTATTGAAGGTCAGAGAATTCACACAATTTCTCGTCTATCCAAATCATTTTTTAAATCCATTGCCCAAAAGAACATCACCACAGAGAACTCAAGTTTTGTTTCCTCTCCCAATTGTAAGTGGACTAAATCTTTTTTTCCTTCAGTTTTCTGCAGAATTGAGAACCATGGGTTCTATACTGACTTTAAAATTATTCAATTCTTCAACAGGCATGGAAAATTCAACAGCTACCTTCATCGTTTCCATAGTAAAAACAGTGACGTGTGCATGTGCAACTCCGGGATTGGCAATCCTTCTCCCATTCTTCTTGAAAGCCCATTTATTTCACAAGAAAAAAATAAGCTTCGTAAGGACTTGAATAACTGATGGCGCCCTATTTTGGCGAAAAAAGAGACTTGTATATTTTTTAAAAAATTTATCTATTAGGTAATTTAACTCTTTTTTTCTCTCTCTCTGCTTTCTTTTATTACTTTGATTTTTTTTTTTTTTTTTTTTTTTTACATTTTATGATTTACCTTTAATTTATTGTGCAGTACATTTGCTGTACCTTCGGGCCCTGTGTGGTATTACTTGGAGCACAGGGAGATATTTTTGCTTTCTCAAATAAAAATAAAGAAACTACTAAATCAGCAGCCAAAACTATTAAGTAGAAAACTGAAACGTACCAAGTTGCTGATACAAGCATGGAATGAGGAAGCTTCTAATCTTAAGAAGAATATGCATTTACAAAGCAAGAAAGAACATTGAAAAATAATCCACATTTGGTTCTTTTTATGGTAAATAAAAATATTCAACGAAAAAGTTTATTTGCATTTAATCCATTCTCGTACATTCCCTTGATATTTAATAAAAACTGTTCCATATTCAATTATTTTGTTTAATCATACAAGCGGTTTTAACGGTTTATTAATATCAAAACATTCTATTTTTGATGAAAAATCAAAACTTGCGTTACAATTTAAAAAAAAAATTTTTATTTAAAATTTGATTTTTTTAATAATTTGATGCAAATTAAAATATTTTTTATTCCAATGCTTTTGACAATACCTATTTTATTTAACAATGTAAAATGACTCTACAAAATTGAACTTAAATAGACTGAAAAATTTTAAAATCCAATTAGTTTTCGATGCAAATAAATTTTATAATTTTAAAATAAAAAATATGGCGTTAAATTTAAATCACACAAACCATAATAAAAGAAATTATTCTATTGTTCATTATGACCCCGAAAATTTAATGACAAATTAATCTTGTCTCACTTAACATTACTCAGAAGTTTCAGTTTTTTGTTCTAATAAATTTGATATTAATGTGAAACGTTTTCACGTTATTTATTACAAACATTAAAGACATACATGATGGTAATGCTTAATGTAGGACTCGTATTTTGATGGAGGAAACAAAATTTATGTTCCGTCCGTTAACTTTAATAGAATTTAACATAAGTATAAATTTAATTCAGGCACAAAAATTTTAAAATCGAAGTTTCTCGAAGTGAATACTAAACTGTCTCAGCATCAAAGTTCTTTAAGTTTGTGAACGTTGTTAAGGAATGAAATTTGAACGAACACATAGAAGCAGCTGAAAAACAGGAATTTTTAAGTTTAAAAGTCACGTTCAAGGATATGTTATAACAACGTTATATGAAATTACACATAACATTTGAATATCCAATATAAAATGCGTACCCGTCATTAAACATTACTTCTTTGCTTAAATCATTGAAATGAGATAATATATATGCCTTTAAAACGCATTATATAAAAAAAAAATACCACTATTTATGTTTGACATAACCAATCCGCAATGCATTACAATGGAAACCATTTTCAATCAAGCACATTATTGATATAGCATCTTTGTCGCCAAAAGAATTAAAACTATCAATACAAAATGTTTGTTGGAAGAAAATATAACCATTTTTATTTAAAATAAAAGACAAACTTGAATCGTCAGAAAATAAAACTCATGGCATACTAGAACTTATTAAATAGAATGGATGCGAATTGTGAATACAGTTGTTCAGAACAATAAAGATTTATATATACACTACTAGCCATTAAAATTGCTACACCAGGAAGAAATGCAGATAACAAAATGATATTTATTGGACAAATATATTATACTAGAAATAACAAGTGATTAAATTTTCAAAAAATTTGGCTGGATATATATATATATAGATCCTGAGAAATCAGTACCCAGAACAACCACCTCTGGCAGTAATAACAGCAGTTATACGCCTGGGCATTGAGTCAAACAGAGATTGGATTGCATGTACAGGTACAGATGCCCATGCAGCTTCAACACGATGCCACAGTTCATCAACTGTAGTGACTGGCGTTTGGTGATGAGCCAGTCGCTCGGCAACCATTGACCAGACGTTTTCTATTGGTGAAAGATCTGGAGAACGTGCTGGCCAGGGCAACAGCCGAACATGTTCCGTATCAAGGAAGGTCCGTACAATACCGGCAACATGTGGTCGGGCATTATCCTGCTGAAACGTAGGGTTTCGCAGGGCTCGAATAAAGGGTAGAGCCATGGGTCATAACACACGGGAAATGTAATGTGCACTGTTCAAAGCACCGTCAATGCGAACAAGAGGTGACCGAGACGTGTATCCAATGGCACCCCATACCATCACGGCAGGTGATGGGCCAGTATGACGATGACGAATGCACGCTGCCGGTGTGCGTTCACTACGATGCCGCCAAACACGGGTGCGATCATCATGATGCTGTACACAGAACCTGGATTCATCTGAAAAGATGACGTCTCGCCATTCGTGCGCCCAGGTTCGTCATTGATCACACCATTGAAGGTGCTCTTGTCTATGACGCAGAGTCAAGGGAAGCCGCAGCCATAGTCTCCGAACTGAGATTCCATGCTGCTGCAAACGTCGTCGAACTGTTCTGCAAACGTCGTCGAACTGCGAGCAGCAATACTGCGATAAGATAAACCGCAATCCTGGTACGCTACAATTCGACCTTTATCAAAGTCAGAAACGTGCTGGTACGCATTTCTCCTTCTTACACGAGGCATCACAACAACTTTTCACCAGGCAACAACGTTCAAATGCAATTTGTGTATGAGGAACCGGCTGAACAATTTCCTCATTTAAACACAATGTAGGTGTCGCTACTAGCACCTGCTTTGTCTGAATACGCTGAAAAGCTAATCATTTGCATATCACAGCACCTTCTTTCTTTCGCATAAATTTCACGTCTGTAGCATGTCGCCTTCTTGGTGTAGCAATTTTAATGGCCAGTAGTGTAGAAGATGTTTATAAAGCAGATTTGGTGGATGACATTCGAAAATTGAAATAAACTCAATTCAGAGGACCAAGGTATTGAGAATATTGGAAAGCTAACATTTTAATTATAAAAAAAAAGGACGAAGCTTTGTTGAAAACCTGGAATTAAATTTTTGAAAGCAAACTTCCATTGAAAAAAGGCGGAATTCAAATAGCAATTGTAAACATCTATTTTTATACTGTGAAATTTACAATGTGTAATCTTGTAAAAACAAGAAAACAAATTAAAAATTTCCGATTGAGAATAGAAAAAGCAAAAACTCTAAATGCAGAAAATATTGCAAATGAAGATGATATATTCAACCAAAACAAAATCTTATTTGACTGCACTAAGCGAGGATTAAAAAATTTACGAAACAATATTTTTCAGTTTCATAAAAGCAACTCGATTTACATTTTTAGGAAAAATCAAGTTGATTGCATGAAACTCAAAAAGTTTAGTTTTCAATAAATTTTCGAATTGTAATATTCTCTTGATTGTCTCATCACACGGTTTTACATAACATATTTCCCAGCAACATATCTATTGTGTTATAGGAAGTTTACCTAAATTTTGAGATGTAACAGGTTTAAGACTAGAGTCATTAAGTAAAAGTATATTTCGAAGATACAAAGTTTTCGGCATCAATTTAGAATAATTGTACTGAGATCAGTTTAACTATATAATCATATTAATTCTAGAAAGTAATTAAAAATCAAATATATTTAACAATTTATCTTAATGAAGACATTTGCTCAAATAATTTTTTTTTTATATATATATATAAATGTGGGCACAAGGGATATGAATTAACCTTACTAAATGCTCCATTTACCTTCACAATGCGGAACAATTCTTCAATATATGAAATAAAAATAAAAATTTTGCTGTTTTTTTTTTCTTTGAAAATAAAATTACTATGAAATCCCGAATGTACATATAAATTTTATTTCAAAGGCATATATAAGTTGTTCAGCACGAAGGAATTTATTCACTACGTGAATAAAATTAAACTTTAATAGTCATTTACAGAAAGTAAAATTATAGGCAACTGCCTATGATCATATTAATGAACTAAAAAAATTAATTTATGATTTAATCCAAAATAAATTAAATAAGAGGCCAAAATACACTTCAAAAAGTACAAATCGTAAATTTAGAAACCATGCATAAAATAATTACAATATCATGAGACTACTGTAAATACAGCTTTACAGCAAAGAACTCTATCGTACAGCTTCTAAGCCGGGATGTCTTAAAATTGTGATTCTTTTAGGGTTTACTTAATTTTCTTTAAACAAAATCTCAAAATATGTGTCAGAGAAACTTTCCGAAACATCTACACTAATGTTTCCAATTTTAACTTTAATTAGATGATTTAATACCAATCTGTTATCTCAGACATTTTTTCAATTCTAGAGAATAGCTATCCTTTAAATACGGTATCTCTTGCCGAAAACTAATTCTGATTATTATCCATAAATATTTAATAATGGCTTTGTGATCTATCTCATTTGAAACTAAAACTTTAGTCATAGAATTATATAATCACTCTATCAGAATACTAAGCAAAATCCATTGTTTGTCACAGCGCAACAGACGAAAGTCATTATAAAACATTTTAAAATCCAGCAAATAAATTGCCTTCTACCAATCAGAGTCGGTCATATTCAAGTATCCCAAAGGAGCAAACCTGGAAAATCTCAAGCTCCCACTCCAACAAACGTGCATGTAAACGACAGAAGACATCCATTTCTTCCGTTATTTAACAGTGGCTGAAGTCAAACCCGAGGCTCGGATAGGCAATGCCCTACCATTAACCAAAAGTAGGCACCAAGTTCATCGTTTTTGACACTGTGTAGTTGAATGCTTAACGGCCTAAGTCTTGCAAGGTATTTTTAATGTCCACTGCGTAATCTCTTTCCGATAAAACTCTTCATAGATAGTGGGCCATAGTCATGTGTCGCAAGGAAGAAAACCGAGAAAGCTTCCAAACACAACTTCGACAGACGTATAAATAGAAGATTAGATACACAATATCCATTTCCCATTGTTCAACAGTGACTGGTATCAAACGCATGGGACCTTTCACTCTAAAATGTGTTTTCTTAATGCTATGTTTAGACACGAATTTTGGGCTAGGTACAGAGAAATATGCTGGTGCAACAACCACTAGGCCATGTTGAGCCCAAAGTTCAGCATTTGACGAAGATTTCTAAATAAATTTGCACTATAAATTCTTCAACGGCTGATATCCGTTACAATTTATTTCCACGTTTTGTTTAAAACATGTTTAGCACTATTTCATGTTAAATAGAAATGCCGTTTCGAAGCAAAATTTTCAGGAATTCATTTTTTAAGTTATGGAGAATTACGTTTATGCAAAACACAATTATATTCTATTGTTGATGAAGTAAAATATTCACACTGCGTTAAAGTAAAACATTATACGTTAAATTACGTTTTAAAAGAAGTATGCTCGATTCGCATACACTATACCCTGCATCGATAAGAAAGCTAATCTTAAATCATAAATACTAAGCTACTTTTCTAAATTCTTTTGATAGAAAAACATCCGAATTCATGAATCTTTTTATGCATATCTTGTTTCACTATCAAATTTATATCTTACAATTTATATCTAACAATAAAATCAGTAGTTTTCTAATAGTACAGTGATTAGCATGCATTAAGGAACATTTTTTAATCATTTCCTCCTATTTCAAAAATACTTTATGATAAAAGAATGTAAAGGAATCGCAACACGTCAGTCAACGGAGTCTCAATAAAGTAGGAAAATCGACAAAACTTTCTAGATAAAAGCAAGATTCTCTTGATATTCACACATTAATAGTAACAATTTTTAACTATTAGCACTTATAAAGGTAATGATAATATTGCAGTAAAAAGTCTGAGAATTCATTGATTTAATGAACAATTTAGACTGCATTTCTCATAACTTTTTGTTCCTCAAAATGTATACTTAAAAGCAAATTCTTAAAATTACAGCTACATTTAAACTGCTGATACTATTTTCCCTAGGCTGATTAAATATCTTCCTTTATTATCGAATCCTTGAAATTTTTTCACACTTTACGTACTTAAATATATATTTCATTCTCAATTCCTTTTTAATGTGATAAAAATTAATACAATAAACTATAAATATATCATTTAATTTATGAGATACACAAAAGTATCTCAAAAAATGTATTTTCAGTAGATTTAGCAAGTTAAGTCTGTTTGAATGAAATGCATATATCTGTAGTTCAAGAGGCAAATGTTATCCCATACGCAATTATTTCGTTACAAATCCAAAAGCAAAGCTTTGCAGAAAAATGCAATTTATGAACTACATTGCCATCTCTCTCTACTATAAAAAAATATTTCCTTCGCAGATAAGATTTCCTACCCTATTTCTATTACAGATATGGTTGGGTAAATAACAAATAGCTTATCACTTGACAAATATTAAATGCAGTTTTCATTTCTTTTATTCATAACTTTTTTTTTTTTTTAATTTAAGTATGCAGTAATCTATTCTTATCAAAAATTTTAATCATATTATTTAACACTTTACGTCCGTTTTAAGTGTAGTGTCCTTAATATTTAATGAAAAAAATAAATAATTTATTCTGCTCAATAAAGACTTTCTCATGTTTTTAGCCACACTACAAATCATTGTACAAGCTGCTGTTGCACAAGCTTTTCTCATCTCTAGTCAGGACCCACAAAGGCAATTTATTATTAGCTATACATAATTTTTAGAAAAGTATAAAATTTCTAAAATAACTACATAAAAAGTGTTTTCATTGAAAAATGCAGTGAAATTGCTTTGTGTTCAGTAGCTCGAACGTATACAAAATATTTTCTGATTTCTAACGGCGTCACAATTAGTCTAATCACAGTAGAATTCAAAGTGAGTGAATGAGAAATGATAAACTTTGCTCTGAAAAAATTGAGGATACTTAAAACTGTAATAAGATGAATGAAACGTAAATCAGAAATAAATATGACAGCAACAGTCATCAATACTACTGACATCAAAGAAATTCCTGATAATTGACGTGTAAGGCAAACATTGTCCATAGCCAAATGCATTATGCACATGTAATGAAGAAAATGTTAAACGTTAACATTCTGAAATAGAATAATTTACTGTCTTTGCAATACTTACTTCACGATATTCCTGGTAATATCTTTTGAAATTCTCGACTTCCCCACTTAAAATTCGTACCATATTTGTTTATCTTACTTTAGTCATTATTTTTTTTTTACACATTATATAGTTTTGAATAATCTCCTTTATTTTCAAGAGTACATAAATTAAATTCTAATGGAAATTTCATTTATCATAAAAATCGAAGTAGATTTAAAGGAATGGAATTTTATACATATAAAAATCAAATGTCATCATATAAGCGACAAAAAAATATTTGGCAGAAGGACGTGTTTTCAACTAGTTCTGAATGTAAGCTTTCAAATAAAAATTTCATTAAAACATAATTAAATATAAAAATGGTTACATACTGTATAAACAAACTGATTAACACAGATATTAATAAAACTTTAAATAATAAATAAAATTAAATAAATTTCTAATTTAATTCAATGTTGACAAGCATAATAAATTGTTTAGAGAAACAAACAGTAGACCAAGGAGGGAGATGGTTGAAATGTACCTAAGGTTAATAAGCATATGCTATTTTTCTTATCTGACTCTAAAAACGAAGTTGTGATGGTTGATGATAGTCTCTTGTTGGCACCAATGCCATTTTCCCACCTTTCTCCCAGTTCTTTTTAATGCATTCTGCTCTTCTTTCTAACTTGCAATTGCTTCTAAGTTTATGGGATGCAATAAATGAAACTTCTGGAGAGACTGTGTTATGCTAACTATGAATGTCTATTAAGAGAATTTTTCTACTATTTTTAATGCGGGTTGTCGACATATTCTTGCAGGTGGTTGGGCCATGATCAAAGAAGAGAAACTTTTAGATCCATAGACATCTTGGTTTTAGTACTGTTCGATGCATTGATCTATTATTGTGACTGATGCAAAATTTGGGGTTCTGGGTAAATGATAGAGTAGTATCTAACATAACATTTTATTGCGATTGGGACATTCATTTAAATAATATTGCAGAGTTCATTGCTTCCCCAAGAGCATAGAAATGTATCACTTTTTCCAAATCTGTTATAGTATGTGGAGAATGATCCATGGCTGATAATGAAGAAATTTAAGAAAGCATTTTATTTAATACTGCTCTGTGGAAACATTTGGTAATAGAGAAAATGGCCATCATCCTTTTTCAGATGTGTCCCAGAATTCTTGCCAACAAGCGACAAAGCTTTGGTTACGAATAGACTTGGGCCCTAAGTTGTCAACAGTTTGATGGTGAGAATCTGTTGCTGCTTCTTTTGCTGGTATATCAGCTCTTTCATTTCTTATTGCTCTAATCATGTGTTTTTATCAATTTAATATTCTATTTCCAGATGTGTTGATATGAAATTTCTAAATGCTATCAATGAGCGAAGAAGTATGATTTGGGTTATCTATTACTAGTATTGCAGAGCAGTAATCACTCCAAATTGTAAAACTATTTATACTATGTTCATATGTACGATTTGACACTGATTGAATTGCTATAGATTCTGATTGAAAGACTGAGTTGTGTGAGTGAAATTTGATTTGTTGATGGTCTGTTTCTTTTCTTTCATAAAACAATATAAATGCTGCTCCTAAGCAGTGATCTATTATTGAATGATCTGTGTAGTAATTGTAAGTTATACAGAAAGATGGATAACTGGTTGTAGATTTCTCTTGAATACTGTTCCTGGCTTTCATTATGTATATGCCTGCTCCATTTTTTTAATCGATAGACTTCATATTATTAACAATTTGCAATGTTTATACAATTATTATGATTAGTTAATACTCGTAGTTGTAAGGTTTTGGCTTTAATAATGATTTTTCTTCTGACTTAATATGAAATGGAGATATTTTTGTGACACTTAAAATAGCTATTGCAACTGAGCATATGCCAGATTAATAGTTTGATCTAAAAAAAATATCTTATCTAATCATGAAAAAAATTATAAGAATTCTTTTTTAAGATAATGTTTTACAGTAATATTTCAGAGTGTACAATCTTTCTTTGACTAAATATGCATAAAAATTGGAAAATAATGCAAATTTGAATGAAAGAATAAGACAAATTCAATTGATCTTTTTTTTCAATAAAATAAAGCAATTTGGAAAACAAATTTTCTCAAATTGAAATATTCTTAAAATTCAATTACTTATTTTACTCTTTTAAAAATATGAAATAATTGAGTAATTTGTAAATGCATCATACTAAAATACTTTATTTAGTTAAAAAACTTGTTTTAAAAAATTTACTGTTTCTTTCAAATTATTTAAAAAAAATATTTCAAATAAAAGGATAACTATATTATTTATTACTTACACAACTTAGATTATAAACTCAAAAAGTTAAATGGTAAAACTTATCTATTTAATATTGATCAACATAATAATTTTTTTAATTAAACAAACAGTAGAGAGTGCACTGTACCTTTGACAAAGTGTAGAGAACAATCTAATGGGTGAAAGCTATTGTAATTTATAATTAAGCAAACAAATGTTAAATTTGAAATTTTTAACAACTTTTCTCCGAGTTATTTGTGTTGACAACAGACTGAATATCTTTCAGTATTTAGCTGAAGTGAATATTTTGCATATATGCCAAATAACATGAATGGAAAAAATAAATATTAATCATCTCTAATTTTATGTTGAGTGTATCCATTTAGAGGACTTCTTTTTCTTACAGAATAAATGATCAAATAAGTTTTATAAGAAATAAGTTTAAGAAATGCCACCATTTTAGATGTAGACAATTATTGGTATTTTTTCGTATACAGATAATTTTTTTAAATAAATTAACAACATACACATTTCTTTTCAATATTTTAAAACATCAATTATTTCTATATAAATTATAAATAAAAGATATTAAATCAGCTAGAATAAATATAGCAAACTGTAACAAATCCTTACTTGAGCATATGCACATGCCACTTCATCGATTTCAGCCCTAGAAAAAATTTTAAAAAAAAATATCAAGTAAAAAATTTAACAACTAATTTAATTTTATATGGAAACATTTTTTTCAGCAATTATTTCTTTTATTTCTTAAGTCAGTATGAAATATATCAGTCATCATTTTTATATCATTTAAGTATATTGCTCTTGCCATGCATATAAATGCATATTTATCACAAATACACTATTGTTTTGCTAAATATCAGGATTACAATGAATTCACTATTACTGTAGTACAAAAAGAAGCAATCTTATTAAATCATTGTCAGCTTCTTCTAAAAAATAGTACAGAAATTGTTTGAAAATTTTTAAAACATGTAATTTTATGGAAAAATTTTCAGATTAAGTCATCATTATTTCACACACATATCTTCAACACATTTTAACAGAGAAATTAAAATAATTTTATTTTCATCTTTACTGAATAAAAATTAACACAAATAACAACCATTCACTTACGTTATACACAAAGAATATTGGTCTGACATGTTTGACCTTGCATAACATACATGTAATTTCATATATCATATCTATCAAGCCAAAAAAATTTACAGGAATACAAATAGAACTTTTTTCAGATAGCTTGATATATTTAATAAATTTAATAATTATTTTATTGAAAAAATATGCTGCATAAGTATGGAAACAAAGTTATTTGATGAAAATATAAAAATATATTAACCAAATAGCTAACTCACTATATTTAAAAGCGTATATTCTACAACGAATATAAAACATGAATTTAAATACAAGCACAACAAAGTGCAGTAACTTAGCAACAAATTATGCTAGTTCATAGGATTTTATATCTATAACAACTAATACAGTAACTATGTATGTCGCATAATTGTAAAATCTACTGATATACCAAATGATTTTTGCAATAGTATTAGTTTTTACATACATAAAAATAAAAGAAAAAAGGCAAGCTTTGCAAAATCATTTTCTTTACGTAAGTCACATAGAAGCATATAGATTACATCTCCGTAATATTCATTTGTCTCTTAAGGCTCTGAAAGCGTACTTGAAATAAATATGAATTTACTTCGAGTAAATATATTTTACCACAAGAATAACTAAGCCCTTGTTCCTATGTAAACAAAACCACACAATTAATGAAACATCAATCGGGAATTGTGAGTGAAGTAAGCAACACATTTTGAGTGTGTGTATATATATTGTTAAAATTTGATTTTTTTAAAGGCTACATAATAAAATTCTTAAAAAAAAAATGTAGAAATTACAATCAAAGCTCTCATAGCTTAGTATCAATAACCTATTTAATTTTACTAGCACTTTAAAAACCAGATCATATTCATGTTATTGAAAGCACTTAACTTTGCATCTAAAGTATTTTTTAATTTTTTTTTCTTTTCATGCAATAGCAAATGATTAGTATGTGTTGCCAACAACAGTGTTTTATAACATATTAATAGACATAAAAATTAAATTCTCTTCTTCATAAAAGATAATTAAGATTTCTTTTTTAATAAAAAATATAAGTAAAAATCTGGAATAAAAAAAGAAGAAAAACTTGCTCACAAATTTAAAAACTTAAAATTGTAAGATAACTAAAAAATAATATAAATAAAATTGAGATATTAAAAACAGATTATATCAATTTTATATATTTGGAAAAATCTATAAATATATATTAGTTTCTTATTTCCTTATTTCAATTAATCTAATTTCTATTGCAGCTTTTAAGATAGCCTAATTTATGTAACAAAATAATGCTAAAAATCACTACAAATAAAAACAAAGATTGAAAGTATTATTGAGTTTCAAGCTAATTTTTATCACATCAAAATTATCTAATAAAGAAAAATATATTTCAAACATAAATTACACCCAAAGTTTAAACTATTTAATAATATATTTTAAAACACAAGACATTTTTTTGGGTTATCATGTTAGAAAATATAACTTTAATGTAAACTGTTAGTAAGATTTAGAAATGAAATGTTAAGAATTTTTAAAAAATGACATGAAAGCCCCATTGAGTAATTAATAATATATCTTTAAAAAAACATGCAAGATTTTCACACCAAATATTATTACAATCACACTTTTCTAATAATCTAAAATAAAGCATATAAACCTTGATATTAATTAATGATATCAATCACATTTTTATGCAATATAAAGCTAACAATATTTTAAATTTCTTGCTTTTGGTTTAAAATTTAAAAAACTGAATATGAAAAACAATAATTTAAAATAAACAAACTTTTTCAATTGAAGTCTACAAATGCATTGTATAACACTTACAGCAGATATAACAATAGCAGTATTGCGAATAAATATTTTACTGAATACTGCCATTTTACTAAAATTCTACAGTACAAAAATCAATAATCCCTTTTATATATACTGGAATGCAACTGAACAAATATAACAAAGCACAACTTGATTTGAAAGTGCAGATTAATCAAATGATTGTGACAAGAGGATTAAATATTCTTCATAACAGATTCATTCAAAAGAGATCATGTTACAGATTAGTGAAGAATTTTATTTTCTAAGATAGAAAATTATTTTTTAAAAATGTTACTCTCTGTTATAAATGAAGTAATCAGAAATTAATATACATATTATGAAATTAAAATAGGCAAAAAATGAAATAAACTGCAAAGTTTTTATATATATATATATATATATATATATATATATATATATATATATATATATATATATATATATATAAAACTTTAATGTATAATAAATAATTTTTTCCTATTTCCACAATCTTGCATTTGACAGATCATTATCCAAAGTAAAATAAGGGCTTAATATAAATTGGTGATATTTTATAACTCTTGGAAATTTACTTCCTAAAATAAACTTTTTGACAGGACTTTACATGGAATTAAAAGATAAGTACAATGAAACAATTTTTAATAAAATGGAAAAAATATTCTCATGAATAGCATTAACATTATAAGTAAAACAAAGAATACAATTATCATAAAAAAAAGCAAGTCTTATTATGCTATTTACATAACAAAATGAATTACTTCTCTGAGCAAAATATAAGAATATGCATTCCAAAACATCACTATGCGTATAATTTTTCTTTCTGGTCTAATCAGGATTTAAAATAATCCACTAAATAAATATCTTTTCAAATTATAAAAAGAATTATTTCAATTATTTTGATTCACTATATTAATCGTACGTCTTTTATAGAATAATGTTCATTTTCTAAATTTTTAATCAGACATTTAAAATAATATTCTATATTGCTGTGATTATAGTTGATTATAAAAGCATCATTCATGCAATTACATTTTTGTATTAAATAAGTACTAACTTTTTTTGTCTCATTTTTAATCGAATGGTTGAAACCCAATACATAAGACCAACAGATGCAGCAATTACAGCTGAATTACGAGCAGCAACTTTACTAAATACAGGAGCCATATTATAAAAATTTATGGAAATATTAATTCGAAAATTCAAATATTATAAGTAATAAATTTTAATAAAAAACGGAAAATGTGACACTTCATCAACAACATTTAATGAAGAAAGAGAAGAAAATTAATCAAGCGAAGAATCAGTATCTCTGCTCCGCTAATCGCAGCAGACTCCTCAAGATTTCTGGTTTTATTAATAGTGCTGTTTCCGGATGTCTGTTTCCGCTGACTTAATGATACTAAAAGCATAGCCAACTGCTTTGTGGATCATCATTTAGTCGATAGATGGAGGCCATCCCTGATCTAGCACTTCCATCATTCAAATCTCTTTTTATTTTTTCTCCTTTGTTTGACAGAAATAATGGCATTCTTTTAGAGATTTAAAAATTTAACTACATTGAAATAAGTGCATGGCAATAATCAATAAAAACTTTTATATAAAAAAGCAAAGCTTAATACCAATATAGGTTTCTTGATCTACTTGAAAATTATGTGTAAATATTATGTGTTATTCAAAAAAGATTTTAAAATTAGATTTACGGTAGCTTTTTCTCAGACTTTTATTCTCTGGCCTTGGCTTCACAGCATCAGTCCTTGGAATTAATTTATTTTTCTATTATTTTCATTGTAATCATGTATACCATATTTTTATACTGTTTCTGCAGTAAAGTTATGGTTTTAATTCAAAATTTTGGTTAGATATTTATTTTGGAAAAAATTATTATTATGCAAAAAATTGCTGAGTTATTTATCGATAAATTACACATATATATTTTGGTATAATGGATAAATTTTTTAATCTATAGACAACAATTGTCTTTTATTTGTATATTTAAAAAAAAACAGCTTTAAATGTCCAACTTTAAAAATCACGAACATTTCTGAAAGTGAGTGAACAAATGTTAATAAGTCAGGTGTGTTAACAGTAGTTTCCGTTTTTTTTTTTTTTTTTTTTTTTTTTTTTTTTTTTTTTAAATTTTATGTCACAACAAAGCCCTTTTTATTAAAAAGTTAAAATTTCCTTGGATGCAGTTTTGGAATTAATATTTCATAAATATTTTATCAGGTTTAGGTGTTTTTACAGTGATTATCGTATTTTAATAAATCGACTTTACCGAATTTAAAATCTCAAGTTTCATCAAACAAGAAAGCTGCTTTTATCTCTGAACCCCATTAAAATATGATTTCAAGATCGAATGTTTTAGACAATGGAAAGATGATTTTATTTTTTAGATAGAAAATTTTACTATATCTGTCATTAAATACTTTGACATGGTTCACTATTTAAAGAGGAAAATAATTTGAAGAAATGCTTGACAAAGATTTTGCTGTACAAAAAATAACTAAATATTTTACAAAAAGCAAATTTACATTTACTTATTTTTGTATACCTGGATTGAGGAGTGACAAAATGGGCAAAAAGTGTATTTAAGCAATATTTGCATGACTCCTTAGTACCAAAGAATTAAAATTTTGCCCATTATGATTAGTTTTATTGCAGTAATGAATATTAATATCTAAAAATATGTTTATAACATATGTTTTTGAGGTCTAATTTTAAAACATCTATGTACATGCATGTGTTTTATCGTAATAGTTGTTTTTACACGATAAATGCTCGTTAATAAATCTTAGAGTGAAACACTCATGCGCTTATTTCCTATTTTATTACAGTAACAATTTTAAAATTATTATAAGTATAGCCTTAAAATTAACATCCTTACTTAAAGCTTATCTCGAGTTTGAGTTTGAAGTGAAATAAAGCCAAGTATTGGAAATTCGCTTACTGTTTTCTTGTTATGATATTTGATAATTTTGAAAGTTAAAACTATTATCAAGGAATATCAGACGCTTAATCAGGATTAACATATATTATATTACAGTTTTAAGTTACCTTTCAGGAGGTTTCTTAAGTTAAGGGAAACTGCACTTCTAGAATAAACATTATATTTACTGATTATCGTTAATATTTAAGTATGTCATTATTTAAAGTTCATTCAACAAATATCAGAAAATTATGTGCATATCATCTTTATCCTGTTTCATTACAAAGTAAGAATGTTTTCTTATAGTAAGTATTGTTTGAAAAGTTGGTATGAGTATAATAGGTGAAAATGTGTTTTGGGTTCCCTGCTTGGCGCATTTTCAAAAAGTCACCAACTGGCGCGTTTTTAGCGTGTTGTCTCATGGAGTTGAATGCTCCGAGAGACACTGTGCAAAAACGAGGTTTCTATGGCGACGAAACCGAAATTCGTGTTCTTAACGAATTTCACCGTTGGTATGGCAACAAAAACAATGGTTTTCTTACGAATTGTATAACAAAAAATACACATATAACTGTATAACAAAAAAAGAATTGCCGCAAAGAGTGCGTTTAGGATGAAATAGTCAGGGTTACCACGCTTTGCGCATCTATCGCCCATTTGGCGAGGAAGGGGTACCCAAACCACAGATTAACCATATAATATATTCCTCCCTAGAGATTTCTCGCCAAATTTGGCGTCCTTTACTTTGATTGTGGTGTTGTACATTTCAGTTCTTGTTGCTTTTAGGATTTTTTGTTGCCAGATTTGGTTCCCCCTCCCTCATTATTTACATCATTTTTATGTCAGTGGCAACCGCATTTGAAGTTTCTGTTTTACGTTTTAATTCGAAGTAGAGATGGCAAAAGCAGTTATGTTTGGATAACTAGTTATCAACAGTATGTTACAAGGAAATAACATGTTCTAAAAAGTGTTATCAAATAATGGTGTTTTGAAAAGTTATTCCAAGAAATCTGTTCCCTTTGTCCTTTTTGGAAATTCTATGGAGCGAAAGAAAGCTTTCGTGGGTTGACAAAACTGGTTTTTTGAGGAATTGAGGTGTAGGGTGAATTTTAGTGATTGAGCATCAAAAATCACATACTGAAAGAAATTTTAACGATTTTTGTTATATTTTTTAATAAATTTTTTAGGAATTTCCTACTGTATTATACGGAAGTTCAACATTTAAAGCTAGACTGATTTTCATTTACTTTTTTTTTAAAATAATTGCAATGGATTAAATTAGATTCATAATTTTTTTTTTTTTTTTTTTTTTTTTACTGTCAAATAATTTTTATTAGTTAAAAATTCTTAAGTAATATGTATTCATATAATTTGTTTCTCAATGATCTTAACTGCTTATTAATATATTCTTTATTACTTTAATTTATAAAATGTACCTAAATTTGAATTTTTTTTTAACCAAATATAATTCAGGTTCTCACAAGATGAATTTAATTTATTCCTCAATATAATTTTTATTATAAGTTCTTAAAAATTATAACTGATGTTTCTTTTACACTAATGGTTACTATTGAGTATATCACTTATGCTCAAATAAATCTTAAAATATATATTCTTGGAAAAAGCATTTCTCTAATTAGAGATACAATATAATTAAATAGTTGAATTTTGATCAAAATTTCTTATTTTTACTATCTTATCAATTTATAAATATAACCATGTGATTAATCAACATCCAAAGGGCCATCATCCATCATTGTTTATGGTAACATCGGTACCGAACCCACAATTTTCAAATAGTGAAATCATAGTAATGATAATTTAACCAATGATCTACACTAAACAGACTTCTATTTAATAATTAATTATATTTTACTCTTTCATATAAATTTCTTTTTCAATATTCAACATTTTATAATTGAATTTAATTTTCATATAAATTATCTGTGTAATAAAAGAAAATTTAATGTATACAAATGTCATATACTATAAAATTACATATTTATAAGCATAAATATAAAATAATATTTTCTTTAAAAATAAAGAATTCTACATGTAAACCAAAATATTTACCACCTACGAGAAACTATTTGAATATAGTAATTTACCTTTCTGATAAGTTATAGTATTTTACTTCATATATACATGATTTTACTGTTCTATATACCTCAATTGTGTATTTACCTTAAATATTTTTATTAGATGAAATCACTCCTTCGGGGAAGTAAAAATAGAAGAGCAATGTAATATTAATGAAAGGAATTTAAAGTACTAACAATTAAACAGTATTTTTAAATAAAAATGTATGAAAATTGCTTCTGTAAAATAGATAAGCACATTACTACAGTAAATAATTCAGATGCAATTTTTATTATTGACACAATACATAAATTTACAATTTTTAAAATTATTTGCATATAAAAAAATTTTTGTTATAAACGAAGAATTTTTATCAGCTAATAAATTTTTTAATTTGTATTGTTTGATCTGCAAGATCCTTTAATATCATAACAACTTAAATAAATTAATAAACAGAATAAACATTTTTACTTTACATACTATTAAAACAGTTATTACTTGTCATTTCTTTTTATGATTGTTGAGGAATATATGTTATAAAATTCTATAGTTATTTACTTACTATGGTCTTTTAAATTAATGTAATTCTTATTCGTTTGAAATTTAATTAAAGAAAAATTACTGTAATATGTAAATGTTTAAAGCAATGTTTTTTAATAAATATACTGCAAATGTTTATGTAAGGGAAGAGTGCAAATGTCCATGCAAGGGACTCGGAAAACTCTCAATCACTCATCTTGAAAGACACATGCATGCTTAAAATAATCACATAATATCATAGGTTATTTATAGAAAAATCACATTAAAATACAGAAAATAATATCCACATAAAGAAATAATATAACTATAATTATATATCTATATAGAGAAATAATATTAAAAATGTACTGGAAAGATAATTTGAAATGTGCTAGTAAATTATATATTGCGCAAATGTTTACTGTAAATTATCCAATTCACAATAGCCTTAAGAGTTAACTATGGCTATTGGAAGAACAGCATTCTTCAGAGTGGAAGATTTTTGCTCTGGCCTAATAACTGTTTCAATGAAAAATACCAGTTTGAAATTTTCTGAAATACAAATGTACAATTAATATAGCACAATTATTGTTATATAATTTTTTTCACGTGCACCTGTAAAGAAATCAAGGAGATCATGATGTTAGAAAACTTTATTAGCTTAAATTGTTTGATTGTGAAAGAAATAAAGTTTTGTTACAACATAATTTTTTAATTATTTTATAGTAGAAGTAACAGTTGATTCAGTAATAGTAGTTGAAAATGAAAAATAAATGGCAAGACAGAAATGTATTCATTGTTAATAAAGTGGTCTTTATTTTCAAGTACGTTGAAGTATTCCATTATACTCTGGAAGCCATGCATATTAAGAGAGACTGTTTTACTATGATGTCAGAATAATTTAGAATTTAACTTTTAATAACATATTTTTAACTAACACATTATTATGTGTGTGATGAATAAGGCTCATGGTGTCATATTGTTAGAACATATTTTTTAGGATGTAAGGTTCTGGATTCAATCCCAGCCATTGTTAAACAACAAAACATAAATGTGTGGGTTTTTTTTTTTTTTTTTTTTTTTTTTTTTTTTTTTAAGAATTTTAGAAACTTTTTTTACATTAATTTACATAGTATTTTGTTGAATGCCAATATACAAAAAAACTTATTTTTTACCCACAGAGAGCACCGCCCAATAATAAACAAGATTAATATTTACTCGACTGCTATCTATAAGTTCTTTGTTTTCTATATAATTGATTTTGTTTCATTATGACAAACTGTAAATGTAATCTTTGAGAAAACTTTGGGTTGTATTCAGATCAATACATAGTCAGTCATGTCAGAAGTTTATTTTATTAAAATCATAGTGGGATAAAAAATAGTTAGAATGCCGAAAGTATTAAAGCATTTCATTATGTGGATGTTTTATTTATACATATTAATAATAAATTTTTGTTCCAGTTATGCAGTAAAAGTTAAGCATGTCTATTTATGTAATTTTCTTATCTTAAAAAATATAAAGGTGATACTTGATTATAAATTGTATTGATATAATACAATACAGTATATTATAACTAAGAGTTGTGCATTAAAATTTATTCTTGAATCTTTTGAATCCCATGCTTGAAATAAACTACCGATAGCAAGTTAATTTTTTTTATAATGCTAAAAAATTTCAATTGAAATATAACTTTAAAAAAAAATTTTAAACAAAAAATGTAATTTCCAGAATATGTATAAATTTGAGTTTCATCACCACTATAATATATATAAATTCACATTTTAAATCATTACTTCAATTAAAATATGTAAAATAAATTTATGTATTTGACTATAAATATGTTGACAAATTATTTCTTCAACAAAATTTTGGCAAAAAAAGTGATAAATTATTTTTCCCCCCCTTGAGGTTTATATTATATTTGTTACAAGCTCAAACTTAATTTTTTCATTTAATCAAATGCAGTTCTAAGCTTATTGCCCTTGTTACCAGAATTATTTTTCATTAATCACAGCATTATTGGGCACAATAATGAGAATACATTATTCATAATTTTATGATATGAAAACTTTAAATTATATATTTTTAAACAATGAAAATGCCAAGTTTATTTTACAAACGTAACTTATTTTTTTTAATTCATGTAGACAAAAGTATTTTTTGGATATAAAAATATGATGTTAATAAATGTAACTATTATACCATAAAAGTGCACCAATTAAAAATTGATATATTATTTTCTTTTTAATTATTATATTATAAATGTTATTTCTAATTTAATTCATATTCTTATAGCACATGGGTTTTGTAAAACAAGTGAAAAGCCCAACAAGTTATTTCATTATCTGCGTTCAAGAATTGAATCAACTGGTCCTATGTCTGTAGCTGATTATATGAAAGAAGTCTTACTATCTCCAATTTCAGTTAGTAGTTGAAATACATTATATATGCACATTGTATTTTTGTAGATATACCTGTTTTTTGAGATACACATTCGCACACTGCTGTTAAAATTTACCTTGTGGTATTTTTTTAATATTTAAATGTATAAAAATTAAAATCAAGTAATATTATTTTGTTAATTTTTACACAAGTATTTTTTTCTATGCTAATGCAAATTTTAAAAACTTTTGGGACAGTTTTGAAATGAAGATTTTTTTATTTTTTTTTATTTATCAATTTTATTTTGAAATTGGAACAAAATTGTATAGCTATTATTCTCTATGCCATATCTGCAAAAACCTGACACTGACTGAAAGATAAATATCCTTAATAATGCTTTTCTTTTTTAAATAAACTAAGAAAAAAAGTCCTTTGTCAAGAATGCTTTTTATATTAGCTGTTCAAATATGCTTTGTATTATTGCACATTTTATCTGACTTTTTCTTGAGAACAATACTACTTGATACTGTATGTTAGGTAATATTTTCTTGCAATTTGTTTAAGTTCTTACCTAATTTTACTACTACAATTGACATTTCCATTATAATTATGTTTAGTTGTGCAATAAAATATGGTAAGTTAAAAAATTATTATAAATAAAATTACTCTCTTTGATTTCTTATTAATAGTTCAAGAAAATATTCAGTAGAATTTAATATTTTTTCTTCAATAAAAATACTATCTGTTGAGTCTTACTTATATGTGACAAAATATTTCTTGATAGATGAAGTGTAATCTTTTAAAAGTTCTTAATTACTTATTGTTGATCTTCCAACTACTAAAGCATTTTAATGATATTTAAATGAATATCATTGCTTGATTATTGTTTTTTGGACCTATTACAAATACACATTTTATTAAATGTGCTTATTTTTTATTTTTATTTTATACTTTGTTAAAAGAATTTCTTATCACAAAAATTTATATCATACTATCACATATTATAAGTATCAGTTTTGTTGATTTTAGCAATTTTTTTTTAAAAAGAGGATTTTTTTTGTGCAGTTGTTGCCTGAAAAAAATTTAAGTTAACTAGATAATTAAAATTTGTATATAGATTTCTGTATACAGAGTGGAGGACAATGCCAATTTAAACATCATCCATTGGCCATCATAACTGTATGTTAATACATGTCATTTGTGTAATGCATTTTAATGTAGATTAATATCAGTACTGATATAAGAGTAAAAATAATTTTTTTTATCATGGCAAAATTAAGTGATAAGATTATATCATATTTTGAACAAAGTTAAAAGGTTTTCTGAGTAAACTGCTGTTTAAGTTAACCAAATTTTTCACAAAAAATAACAATTCATTTTCAATCAATTATTTTCTTGTATATATATATATATATATATATATATATATATATATATATATATATATATATATTGCCACACATTGCAAAGAAATCTGATTGTGCTTCCATTTAGATCTTCAATCTCATTATTTAATTTAAATTACATAAAATACACACAGAGCTTAATAAAATGTTCCAATAATATTCAGTAAAATTCTTCCATTTTTATTTAGTTCTTTAGAAATTTACTGAGTAACTTTTCAGATTTTTTTTTTTTTTTTAAATAAGGCATATACTTTCTATGATAATATTATTAGCTGTATAACATATAAGCTAACATTTTTTAAAAACTTTCTTTTATATGTAAATAAATATATATAGGTTTCTATCATTTTTCACTTTCTGAAAGTAAATATAATATTACATATTGCATATTTGAATATTTTAAATAAAATTTTGTGGTTGTACTTTTTATTTTTGTTTCTGTACACTATTATTTTCTCTTATAAATATATTAGTGAAAACATTTTTTCAATAGATAATCTGAGGATTAGCATTTTGTACTTAAGAATAGATATTTATTTACAGCAATGTAGGGACATATGTTCTCCTGTTATAATATAAAATATTGCACAATAAATCTATTTATTTTACTTTTCACAGGGTTATTATATGTCTCGAGATGTTTTTGGAAGCCATGGAGATTTCACAACTTCACCCGAAATTTCTCAAATATTTGGTGAAGTATGTGTTATAAATTTAGTATTTCTTATATATATATATACACACAACAGTATTCTTTGATGTAATATATACTGATGAACAATTGAATCATAGATGCTTGTGTAGTAATGCATAGCATCACATTTCATTTTGATTATCTCTGTTATTTGTCTTAACATAGACTCTGAAGACATGGGTTGAGAAGGGAAGCATATATATTCATGATTCGTAAACAATCTTTCAGAATTTATGAAAGCTTGATTAAAGATGGTCAAAAAGAAAGAATTTTAAATTTCTCTTTCAATTGCTACCTGATATGTTCAATTGGATTGATGTCATATAATCTTAATCATCTGGAAACACACAGAAATTTTTGGAGTAAACATTCAAATGTTCTGATAAAATGCAAGTGTGATATCAAAATGCATATCATTGTTGAAAAACTTTATCTATAGTAAAATATTATCAAATCAATTAAAAATTTATATATAAATTTTTAATTGCAAGAGAATTGTTGTGACACATGCTGAAAGTTGTCACATTTCAGATCATATAAACACTAATACAAGGATACCATTTGCCAGCTTGATGAACTCTTTCCAGGTAGAACGGATCCATTTGTACCTGTACTGTGTCATCTTCACATATGGGAATTTTGTCACATTACTCCAGACAGCACTTTTCCTAACTTCTGTTGCCTGTTAATGTTCTTGTGCCCATGCTAATCAGTGGGACATATTTGTCAGCTGAGAAAATCTTAAATTGATTATTCCTGTACTCTATTGAGAAAGTATGGCTTGTTATACTATGATTGCCTTTTAAGTTTCTGCAAAAAGTTGGAAGGGAAAGAATTTGTTTGGAAGCATACTGTTACACTATTTTTTAAAATATTCATCTTCAAGATTTATACATTTTTCCATCTGTTCAAACATATTCTTAAACAGTTTTCCCACTCTGATGTTACTATTTCAGTAACATGGTTTTGGAAGGCATCAACAGCTTCTTGAGTGATTAAAATCATTCCTCATACATTTTTTGTTCGACATACGGGAATCAGGTTAGGAGACAGATCAGAAAAATATCCATCCTTTACAAAATTCATCACTCGCAGTTGCACAACCATGATAGAATTCTGCAAACCAATTGTAAATAATCTTTTCTAACACTGCTTTATTATCAAAAGTTACATAAAGAAATACTAAGTATTCTTGTAATGTATAACCTTTTTTAAAATCAAAAAAAAAATTTATCCCATGAAACTTTCTTAAGTTATTTCCATTTTTTTCTCTCACTTGCTTCTTTAGAACACTCACCTTAAACAAATTATGCAGATGATTTCTAAGATGCTACTAGTTTCAAGATTAAAATTTAATTTTATTAATTATTTAACTTTATCAAAATCTTGAAGACAAATTTTAGTTGTGCCTTCTATTGATTGTGCGTAAAAATTTAAACGTCTACATAAGAAAAAGGCAGTTTATACTTTTCTGTGTACCACCATTAAATTTAGGGGTAATTTATCATATTGTAGCTTGCATATCTATTGTTATAATTGAAGCTATTTATATTAATGAGATAAGTCATCCATACACTGTTGTCTGAAACTCTGACTTTCTTGAAATCAGCAAAATTATGAATATGCATGGAACTAATACTGCATTAAAATTTGAGTGTTTGCTCTACTTTTGAAATTGAGTGACTCATAATTAGGGCTCTAAGGATTTCGTCGTGTCTAAATGCACTTAGATTCTTTGTTTTATTTATTTTGAGTCCTTTTCAGGCTTGCACCTAACTCAAAATTTGCATAATGCAATCTATCTAATTCTTCTATGTATACTGCTTTCATTTATTATCATGTATAAAATATAAAATTTTAAAATTAGTTTTAATTATATATTTGTATATTTTTATGACATTAGTTTTTTTCCCCCCCAAAAATGTACTAATTGAATTACTTAATGTTTATGATAAAATCAGTTTTTATAGCCGAGCTGGTAGCTGAATGGTTAGTGCTCTTGCCTTCAGTTCAACAGTTCGTGGGTTCGAATCCCACCTTGGGCATGGATATTTGTAGTGGTTCGGAATCCACTTTAAGCTGTAGGTCCCGGTCTAATTAGCCCTCGTTTGCAAAAAATAACCATCGAGCGACAAACAAACAGTTTTTTTATTTCAATATATATCAACTTATATTTATATGAACATCAATTTTAATGTTAAAGTATTTTCAATGATACTTTTCACAAGAGCAGAGGAAATTTCTCTGCTTAAATCAATTTTTTTTATGGAATTTGTAAGTTTCATTATTGTATACCTAATTTTTAACTATTACATTTTTCTTGTGATATCTAGAAAATATTAATTATAATAAAATTTCTTATAATAATTTATTACTAGCAAAAACAAATTTGTTCACTACAAAATATTGTGGCACACAATATAAATTATATGATTTAACATTAGATAATATAAGATTATATGATTAAGCATATGCAAAGTACAAAAAGATATTTTGTTATTTATACAGAATTTCTTTTTAAATTATTTAAGTGTCAAGATGAATTGTTTATTTTCTATTAAATATCACCAAAAAATATTTATTTTTAGGTTTATTTCATCAATTATTAATTTTCTTTTTAAATAAATTTTTGATAATAGGAACATAATTAAAAAGAGAATTTATCAAAAATTAATTTCTTTTATAAAATATTATTTTTTTAATTGTTTAACATAATATAAATTTCTTTTTATTGTTTGATTTTTCCTTGTATTTCTCATATGCTACTGACGAGTTACAAAAATATATTATATTATTTACTTTGATCTAAATATATGTAAGAAAATATTCTTTTTATAAAAAATTATTAATTTTTAACCTTAAATATGTAATTTTATGAAATATTATAAGAATATATTTAATATAAAAATATTAATTATCTAAACCAATTGTATATTTTTTTATCTGTAGCTCATCGGTGTGTGGTTTTATAATGAATGGTTCAAAGTAGGGAAACCACAACCTTTACAATTAGTTGAATTTGGACCAGGACGTGGTACTCTGATGGATGATGTCCTTAGAGTAAATAATCAAATTAAAGTGTAATTATAATCACATATCTATATGTATATGATAGTTTTAGATATCTTTTTTTTTAAAGTTAAAATTTTCTTATATTAAAGTTAAAATTACATATTTTGATATTAAAATTAAATTCTAGAACATTTAAAGTAAATAAAAATATCTAATAAACAGGATTTGGCTAATTTTAAAGCTCATGAACTACTGTATGTTATATTTATTATGTACAATGATAGTATACATTCAGTAATGAACTCTTGTATGTGATATTGTGGATTAAAGCACTTAATTTTATGATAAGTGCTTATGTTACCTTATAAACTGCCTTAAATAATCTTTAGCCATAAAATACAACTATTTTTTCTATTAATTTAGAGGCATTTGCCTCATATGTAATTTTATGGTTACTTAATCAGTTTCAGAATTTTTAATTTCCTGCATTGCAATGCCCACTCTTTGAAAATTAAAAAGAAATGAGTGAACTTTTGAGATAGAGATCTAATGCATAAATAGATAAATATTGTCTTTGTTAATACATTGATAAAATATCAACATTTAATTTTTAATTTGAACGACTTTTTCATAAAAAATATTATATTTATTGTAAATTGATAATATACTAATTTTGATCATGTTTTTCTCATTTATTGATTGATAACAATTATTTGTTTCAAAAAAGGAAATATTTCATTTTTTATGAATTTGCATTTGAATTAATAAATACTATTTAATTAAAAATATTTTCTGAAAATATAAGGTGCTTTCCCAGTTGATGTCACCAAAAATCAGCCTGCTTGTTCATTTCATTGAAGCCAGCCCTCATCTTTGTCATGTTCAAAAACTGAGACTTTGTTCAGAAAACAGTAATGATGAACTGTATGGTAAAACCCTGGAAACTAAGTATAAAATTCCTTTGACATGGCACCAAAGCTTAGAAACTGTTCCTGAAGGATTTTCTTTATTTTTAGCTCATGAATTTTTTGATGCTTTACCAATACATAAATTCCAGGTATTCATATACACTATTTTATCCTTTTATATATTTTTAATTCCTTGCTTTTTATTGATATAAAAAATTACTTAATTTTTATATAAATTACTTAGATAAAAAATAGCTTTATTTAATGCAGAAAACTCCTGAAGGCTGGAGGGAAGTTTTAATTGATGTAAGAAATGATGAGCTAAAGTTTGTTTTGTCTCGTAATGAAACTCCTGCAGTTAAATTTTTAATTTTAGTATGTATCTTTTACTAGTATGTATTTAGAAATTTTATATTTACTGAAATATCTGTTTAAAGAATTTAGTTTTATATTCATTGCCTGTAATATATTGAATCTGAAACAAATTATTTTACAATAAATCTTATATTTCACGTTTTTTCAATTAAATAACATCGTTCTTTCTTTTTTGATAAGAAAAAAAAAAGTTTTTTTAAAAATGATATGATTTAATCATATTTGTCATTGGTTATTTCTTATCTCTTTTTTATTCTAAAAAAGAATTTTTAATTTTTCAAATAAATATTGTAACAAACAATTATATAATAAACTTGGCAAACTTTAATAAAATTGAAGAAATAAATATAAAACCTTTTAAAAAGTGTGTTTAATAGTAATTAAAAACTGCCTTTTAATATAATTTTCAATAGAAATATTTATTTTTACATTGATTTTATTACATTTTGAGCTGAATTGCTGAAAATCAAATTTGAAAACATTGTGTTTTATTTTATGAGGAATTTATAAAAATCTTAAGAAATGTCACAAAATGTTTGAGAAAATATTTATGTGAAATATATACATATATTTTATTGCAAAGAAATTACTATAATATTAAATTCTCTTATATTGAAAAAAAGAAATCTTGTGAGAAAAGATATAATTTTTTCAAGTCAGTTTTTTTTTAAGTTAAAGATTAAGCAATAAGATATATGCTAAAGTTGATTTTCTATTTATATAAAAAATGTTTTTACTATACTTTGCTGTTAAATAATGTGGAATATAAATATATATATTGGAAAATTTAAATTGTTAATTTATTGAAAGTATATAATGATGTGAATATATATAAATTGTTAATTTACTGAAAGTATATAATGGTGTGAATGTATATATGTTGAAAATAATTATTTCTAAGAATAGTAGCTTCAATTTTTTTGTTAAATTTAAAGCTCATTAACTTTCTGTATAAATTTTTTTGTAACATTTCTTATAAATCTGAAAAATTATTAATAAAATATTTCATTAAGAAAACATTTTTTTTTTCATATGCAAATGTTTTCATTGATATATTTTCTTGTTACAAATTCATTTGATATTAATTTAATATTAAATTAAATGCTAAAACAAAGTTAGAAAATACTGTTTCATTTTATTTTTATATTTTATAATATAAAAAATAAATACTGTATATAAACTATATACATAACTGCAAATACTTCTTATATAGATTTCATTCCTTTGAATTAAAAATGCATTTTTTTTTTAATTTATTGAATGAAGATAAATGTTTGCTTAGCTAAAAATATCCGGAATTTTTTGTGATTACCACATTTAGTTTTTGGTTTTATTCTACATAATTAAAATTTAATATTAAATCATTTAGAATATATTTACTTCAGCATTTTTTTGTAATACTTATAAAACCATCTATAATTTTTTTAGTTGAGTATATAGGAGTAATTTTTTAAAATTATTTTCCTGTTTCTATTTTTTTTCCAAAGCATTTAGGTATTTTTTTATAGGAATCAGTTTTATAAAAATATTTCCTCATATTGTGCATGCTATTTTCTCCTAATTCATCTGTTTTAAGGCAGACTTCATAATTCAAACATTTAAAAATATTTCTATGTACCATCATTTATAAAAAAAATTATAATTTTTTTAAAACTAAAATATGTATAGTTTCCATGATATCTTAATTTCATGTTAATTAATCAAGTGATTGAAGAAAATGTTTATTTTTATATATAATGTATGAAGTTGTGGTAAAAGAGGAAATCAAGCTTGTCAATTAAAAATACTACTAATATGTGCAAAAATACAAAATAACGCAGATAAATGTAACCACATAAATGATTTTTTTTTTTTTTTTTTTTTTTTTTTTTTGCTTTTTAGGACAATGAAAAGCGGGATCATGTTGAAATTTCGCCTGAATCATCAGTTCTTCTAGATCATGTATTGAAGAGAATGAAAGAAGATGGAGGTATTGCTCTAATAATTGATTATGGCCATGAAGGTGAAAAAACTGATACATTTAGAGTAGGTTTTTGTACTTTTTTTTTTTTTTTTAGAAATTTTTCTTACAATTTCCCTTGTAACTAGGTATTAAATAAATTATAAGATTTGATTATCAGTATTTTCCAATTCTTAGAATTGGGGGGTAGAAGTTTTCTTTTTTAGAAGATGAGATTTCATTTTTTTAAATATTTAACAATTGCATGTTGCAATGTTTTGTCCCTTATTCTTCGTATAGTACAGATTGCATTTATTTTTTTGATTTCTTTGCATTATGTTCAATAAGGTTTATATGATTTATTAATATACTTGTATTTTCATGTATGGTTCATTTCTTTCTTTCTTTTTTTTTTTTTTTTTCCTTAACAGAATGTTTTTTCTGATTTCTAAATATGTTCTCTTATACTGTTTTGCCTCATTTCTTATTTAGAGTTTTAAAAACCATAAACTGCATGATCCACTTAAGTGTCCAGGAGAAGCTGATTTGACAGCAGATGTTGATTTTTCTTATCTTAAACAGCAGGCTAATGAAAAAGGTTTGTTTATTAATATATGATATGTCATTTATAGTCACACACATGCCATTTATACCATTTAATTAAGCTGTTTCTTTATTGTGTATATTTATTGGTATTTAAAGTATATTTCTTTTATATATAATGTGTATTATTTAAAAAGAGATTATTTTAATCAGTGCATGAGCATTGGATTTTCTCATTTCCTACAGCATCATTCTCAGATGAGACAAATTGCCCATGATGATTTGGTTGCATTCATAATTTTCATTCAAGATGATTTCTCAAAATTCATTTAATCATTGTGAAGCAGTGGAAGTTTTTAAAAAATATGTTGCTTACAATATAAAAATTCTGTATCTCCGTCTGGATAATTTTTTGCTCAAAATAAGTGTTTGTTAAATGCTACATAATGAACCTTGTGATCCAATATTTCCCTTGGGGTGAAAAGTTAATAATTTTTTATCACAAGATATTTTACAATAAAATCTCAGTATCTAATTTTGTGTTATTTTAAGTATTTTTATAATAGTTTTATTATTAATTTGGTATTTATTTTCCCTATAAAACTTTTTTGACTATTTTGTTTCTTTTTATTATAATTATTAGTTCTGAATACTGAACTTTCTTAAGATATATAAATTCATCCTTTTATAAATACTTGACATTTTGAATGGATTCCTTTTCCATTCAGACTAAAATGATTTATATCGTAGTCTTTGTGACTAAAAAGAAAGTTCAGTTTAGTTTTTGTTGGTTGTTAAAAATAGATTACAAGGGCAACGTTTTCTGTTTGCAATTTTTAGTTGAGTCAAAAACTGAGGGTAATATATATTTTAATGATGATGTAAATTGATAACTTTGGAATTTTAAATTAAAATTTTGCAAATATCAAATTACATGAATTTTTGTTTTTGTTCACTAAAAATATCTTCCTACTCTACTTGTTTTGCATTTTTTTTTTTACTGCTAGAAAAAAATAGAATTTTAAAAGTTGCCTCAAAATTTTCTAAATGACAGTTAAAGAAATTCCAAATCCATTTTGTTCTTAAAATTTTTTGTATATTATTGCTATTTTATTACTATACCTTTGTATATAAAAAAAATTAATTTTTTCAATTCTTCAAAGGCTTAAGAAATTGCAACTGTTTCTCATACCAAAAATTATATTATTCTATGTAAAAAAGAAAGAAATTATGAAAAATATAATAAAATAAAGAAAATGTTTTAATGTAAAAAATAATAAAAAAAAAAAGTCATAATTTATTTACATGCATGTCAGAAAGTGTTGTAATAATATAATAATATTGTTTTCTACTTTCAAATTGAAACTACAACTATTAAAATTACAAAATAATTATAAACAGTAAATAAATATTCTGTGTAAAAAGTTCTGAAGCATTTAGTAAAAAGTCATTATTCAGTGAAGTCTCAAATTTTGCAAATGGTCAATTTGTTAAATTAAACATTTTTTACCATCAAGATTTTTTAAATATCATTGCAATTAAATAAATACAATAATTTAGTTACAAACCAGTAATTTATGAAGATAACTTGTTGAATACTTTTGCAGCTGTGGTGTATGGACCAGTTACTCAATCAAATTTTTTACATGAAATGGGAATAGAAATACGATTGCAGGTATTTTTAAATTTTATGTAGTTATATTATTTATCCCTTAAAGCACATTTATTTATGTCTCTTTTATGGTTTAAAATTATAAAGAATTACATTATTTTTGTAATATCAAAAGTTGGAACTTAATAGAAAAATTTGAATTGAATAGCTAATCAAATTGTAATTCTAATAGTCTCTTGAGTTAAAGGAGCATAAAATATGCTAGTTACTTTATTTTAGATGTGTTTTTCGACTTATGGATAATATAAACTTAGAAATTAAATCATAAGTAGATTAAAAACCGCCCTGCATAAATTAAAAAGAAATTTTATTTTCTAGTAGAACAAGTGGTCAATGAGACAAATTCTGTATCCGAAGTTTTCAGAAGAAATATTTATGCAACACATCGTTTTGCATTACTTTTTTATAAGTTTGCATCTTTGCCGTTTTTTATTTAAACAGTTTTAATTTTATAGAAAAAATGTGCTGAGAAATCTGTTTTAAAAATAAAGAAATTTAATAAATACTGTCAATAATAATTGAATATGTAATCTGAAATTATATTATTACTTAAGCTTTCTTAAAGGAAATTTCTATAATATTTTTTAATTAAATATATTTTTCTTCAATGGTCAGACAGCCCAGGATGGGCCCTTGCTTTCCTTAAAATTGAAATTCCAAGCTCTTCCATCCTTGGCCATGGACATCCAGTTATTTTTAAAATTCTTAAGTCCATCTCCAAACAATCAATCCACCTAAATTTAGATCTCCCTCTTTTTGGGTGCCAAATAGTCTGACTGAGAAGATCTTTCTTGTTACTTTGATCTTCATCCATTCTGTACACAGGTGTTCTGCCCATTTAGTTCTCTCAATCCTTATATATTTAACTGTAACAAGTTTTATAAAAGATTTATAGAATTCAGAGTTAGTTCTTCTCCAGATAGTGTTACATTTAATGACACTAAAAATACCTCTCAAACTTTTTCAGAAACAATATTTTTAACTTTTTCTGTCATTGTCCAGGTCTTAGAACAGTATGAAAGAATGAGTCTGGTTAAGCTTTCGTGAATTAAAATCTGCATTTTGCTGCTTGTGAAGTTAGACTTAAAATATGTTTTCAGCCTGAAAAAACATCGAATAGCATCCATGTCTCTACTATTTTATCTCAGGCATCAAATCATTGAGAATATTCATTTCTGATCTTGAATATTTAAATTTGCTAACAGTTTCAAATTTCTAATTCCCAATTTCAAAATATGTGCTGCTGTTATTACCACATGGCATGTACTTACTTTTTACTTTGGTTGGTTACTAGGTGCATTTTGCTGGCTCCAGCCTCTAGAGATGTGAAGACCTCTCTAAATGACTTGGGAGTGTATGTTGCAATTATGTCAATATCATCAGCAAAAAACTGAACAAATTTGTTAAAGATAATTTCTTGAGTTTTAATGTTGGAGTCTTTTGTAACTTTTTGGAGGGCTAAATTGAAAAGCAAAAGCCAGTGCATAACCCTGTCTAAGCCCATCTGAAACAACAATAGGATCTGAATTTTAACCAAAGTTTTGTCTTTGTAAGAATAATGGTGACTAATTTTATACGTTTTTCAAGTATTGCAAATTTTCTCATAGCTTCAGTTAAATATTTTCTGTTTAAATTAAATAGATTAATAAAAAATATAGTACATAAGAAATATAATACAAGGAATTATGAAATACATTTGGATGTTACACAAAATATTTGTTTTCATAATTTCTTTTTACTATAGGTATTTTTATGAAAAATTCTCAGAACTTTAAGAGAGCTAATATTTATTGTTCTTATACACTTTTCTATTTAAATATGACTTTACTATTTCTTATGACATTTATTTAATTTTTCTGTGATGATGTAATCCACTGAAGATCTGAAATTATTTTGTTTTCATAGAAACTAATGGAAAATGCTACACCCGATCACCAGAAATCCTTACAATCTGGTTATGAAATGCTCACTAAACAAGATCAGATGGGAGAACGATTCAAATTTCTAGCTTTATATCCCCTAGTATTAAAAAATTTTTTGAATAAATATCCTCCTGCAGGATTTTGAAAATCTAAAGTGATGTCTAAAAATTGTTTAATTTATTCTCTATTAAATGATACTCACCATTAATATTTTATTTAGTTGTATATTAAATACCATATTTTCGCAATTAGAATTTCTGCTTAAGTATTCTTAAAAGTACAATTAATCTGTTTTAAGAAAATAATTTATGATGTTTCCAGTTTTGTTTTAGCTGTTAAATTAGTTGAAAATGGAAAAAATTATATTTTTTTATTTATTGTATTTTTACATATACATGTATAATTATCATTGCATTTAATTGGTATTTATTATTATTATTTTTTAAAAATTTAACTGCAATAGTGCAATTAGATTGTTATAGATTTTGATACTTTAAAAAGTACTTGATGCATTTTTTTTGTAATTTGTAAATTAGAATTTATTTTCATTTGAATTTTTTTTTATTCTTAAAGCATAAAGCTAATAGAAATCCCTTTATGTGATGAAAAATCCATGAATGAAATGAGAAAGAAAAGTAGAGTTTGCATGTTAGCCATCGCATTTACTGATTCAGATTGTCTTAATAAATTCTTTAAAATCTTATAAAGCTTCATATTTATGTTAATTAATAATAATTAAAAATCAAAATGTTAACTTAATATTTTTTGTTTTTGAAAATAAAATTTTAATATAACTTTTAATAATTATATTTATTATTTTGGAAGCTAAGTAAATTTTTTATGTAAATATTTGACTTTTATTTCTAGCATATTGAATACATTTTATGTAAGTTGAAAAATATAATGTTATTCATAGTTAAATTGTCTCATTAGTTTAATGAATTTAGCCAAAGTTGTGTTTTTCTGCTTATGAAAGATTTTTATTGAATATATTTGTGACTTACATTATACTCATATTTGTTGCCAATAAAATTAATTATTTTTCATTTGGATGTGTCACTTACCTTTAACATGAAACTAAAAAATGGTTTTACTTCTCATGTTATAAGCACTTAAACAATAACTCATGAAAAATACATGTACAAAATGAATATCAGTTCTGTAAAGTATATTTATTTGCTCTATCTTACATGAATTGTAAAATTGTTTCTATATATCTATCTATCTATACATATATATATATATATATGCACACACACAAGATATTCATGCTTGCATAAATCTAATTGAAATTATCTCTTGTATAATTTATTACAAGTATCATTTCTTATCTCTTGCAAGTATATTTTTCATACAATTAAACGCCTAGTTATTTTTAAAAAAAAAAAAAAAACTTTTTATTTTTAGGATTGCCACCATTTTGTATTTATTATGTTGATATAAGTGGTTAGCGTGCTAGATTTGAATTTACCAACTCTAGAGTTTATCTTCCACTGTTGGCAAGAGTGTTTATTATTGTTCAAAATTCATTTTTAAATATAAATCGCTTCCAAACTAAAAGTATCACATTGTTATGAAACAAACTACTGACTCCAAATTTTGAGACAAAAACATTTAATTAACAAAGAACTAAAGAATTTACAAAGGAGTCATATTTGGGTTCGCTAAAACTGTAACGCCGCCGTAGCGTACAAAAGTCAGTATCAATCTCCAAAACAAAACGCAGCTTCTCCGCCTGCTCCTCCCACCAACCGTCTCCATACTCACCCTCCCCATCGAAGGCTCTGGAAATCGAAAGGGCTTAGTATGAGACATTACAACGTATACAAAATTTGATTGTAAATCAAAAATCTATTTTGAGCTAATATTATATTTAAAAAAAAATGATGTGCTAAAAAATTTAATTTTAGAAAATACAAAATAAATAATTTATCCATAAATTGAAAAAAGAAAGAAATTTTATATATTCTATTAATAATTCTGATATTTTTTCATACTTCACAAAAGTAAAAATGTATAAAAATATTTACCTTTGATTTTAAAAAACTTCAATAATCTTTTGCTATTTTCTTTTACATATTGGGAAATTCACATATGTGTATGTGTGTGTTATTCAGAATATGTTAATTTTTTTAAATTTTATAATGTAACTTTACTATATATATATATATATATATTAGTATACTAAATTAAAAATCTTGTTTTTGTTTTAATGATATGTATTAAAGCTAGATTTGTTTTACAACTGAATATTTGACACTTGATTACTTTTATATAACGTTATAAACTAATCATATTTATGTTTTATTGGAATTTTTTCTTTCATATGCACCTGAAAACATCATACAGTAATGAACAATTTAAAAAGTTTTTCTTGAGAAGCCATTTAAAATTATTACACCATTTACATTTTTTTATGCTTATGTGATATTTAAACAATTCTATATTTAAGTAATTTAAATTTTTGATTAAATTAGATCTAATGGAATTAGAATAGAGTAATTGCTCTTGATATTCTAGAGGATGAAATCGGATTCAGAACTGCATTCTAATTTTGCTGAGTCATTCTAGAATTGGTTTAAAATATATACTACTCTTAAGTGTTGTCCTTTTAAAATCCAGCCCTTTGGTACTTTCCAATTCTTATTATATGACAAAATTTCATGAATTTTCTTCTCCTTAAATTATAACATGCATTATCTGGTTTCAAGTCAAATTTAGCCAAGCTGCTGACTGAATGCTTAACAGTCAGAGAGAGGACTTAGGATCAATAGTTTATGGGTTTGACTCCCATCTTAGGTACATAAATATTTTCGCGTAGAAATATCGAAACCTCAATAAGAGGGAGTGGTGATAGAACAAGTGCCAAGGAACGACAAGCAATATCGAACTCAACATGAGACTTTATTTCACCCATCTTTAGGGTGCATCAACTTATATATATTTGAAGAACTTTCTTGAAAGAAACACGCATGCATTTACTATAAGCACCAATCAAAACAGAACATTTCTTGAATAATCAATTAATTAACACAATAAAGAGAACACACTAGAATTGTGAGAATTATCTGGAAAGATTAATAAATAAATTTTTAAATAATTTACAACAGCTTGCCGAGACCTGGGTTTGAACTTGCTACCTTCAGTAAAGGAGCAAGAGACTAAACTCCTGTGCCAATGGTTTGTTGAGCAAAAGGGAATAAACACTTTACATTATTTCTTATCGCTCAAAATCTATTTTAACTTAAATCCATGTCAAATTATTTTAATGAGCAAAAAATGATAAAACGTTCATTCAAGTCAAATCTAAATTCGTCTATGAATAGGAAGTTCCACTAATCTGGAAAATTTGTATTCGTGTTATATTTTAATTTTTTCTTCTGTATTGGATAGTAAATGGAAAGCAACACATTATTTTCTTGTGATGGGTATGCATTTTTTTTCATGAGATACGCTCACTTTGTGTAATAGATAACACTACTTTTACACCCATTAAGTCTTATCAGGTTCTGGTAAATAATTACAACTATTGATTAGTACAAGCTTTTTAGATTTTGTCTGAAATTCCAATTTTTTTCTAATTCCAAAACATTGTTGGTAAGTCACTATACCAATTGTGTGTATGTGCATTTACTCTTCATATTAAAATAACAGGCAGATGTTGTAGCTAGAAACTTTATGACTTATCAATGATTTCAATTAATTACTATTGCATTGTTAAAAAGTCGAGCATTGAAATGAAAACAAATACTTTGAATAACTACAATTGAGAAATCTGGAATTGTTTCCATGAAAAACTATCATTGTCAAAAAGCAGATATATTTAGTTGACTCTTGTTTCAACACATTCTACAGATCATAGTCCTTTCTATTTGCTACTTCGAATCCATGCGTAGTGATTGGGATAGGCGTCGCTCTCGTGTTGAAAAAATAGTGGGATTGATATTTGATTTAGCCGATGATCATCGTGCTGAATAAGCATATGAACGATAAGTTCCATAGTATCTGATTCTTTTTACTATTTTAACATGGAAAGTTCCTACTCAGGTATCGACTGTGTTATCTAAACTGGTACTTTACTTCCATGTTTCTCTTTCTTAGTATTGTTTAATTGATAGTTGGCTGTGTTTAGCGAGTTTGATTAGTGGAAAAAGTAGTTAGAAAATGCTCCACAGAGAGAGTAATCTATCTGCATTCAGTTTCATTATAATTTTAATGATACTTATGGCTCAAAAGCATAAGTATCATTAACATATTCCTATGAATACTTGTAACACTTTAAGTAAGTATTTACAAGCAATATATTCGCTCAAACTCTACGAAAGGTTGACGTTTCCAATAGCATTTTATTCGCAAATATCTTACTGATAGATATTTATTGAATGCAACATGCTTTCAGTGTTTTTATAGTCATCCATAGCCATTATTATATATATAAGAAAACATAAAGTGGCTAATTGACTATAAAAATCAATTGTGAAAGATGGAGAACTGCTTGCAATCACGTTTCTGAGACTTTGATAAAGATAGAATCGTTCCTATAGAGATTGTAGTTTATCATAACGTAATATCCGCTTCGTAGAGATCTTATGGCTGACCCTGAATGAGGATTCGATGGGTTCAAAAGAGTTCTACGAAACGCCGTAATGACCTCAGTTGTCCTCCATCACTTGCAACCAATAAGACAAGCATGGTATCCACTTGGGTTAATTAAATCTTGCAAACTTCTTACGAATCGTGATGTATGATTCAAGAATTAGGTTCATCTGTGAGTCAACTGTGCGCAAAAATGATTCTGTAGCATTTGCCACAGAATAGACGGCCAGATCGATGATGATAGTTTGACTATCCTTAACGCAACCTGACATACAGGAGTGTATTTAATGGTGCAATTAATGACGAATTTGAATGCAGGAATAACGTGAAATCTTATTTTTAAATGAATGCCGTTGTGTGTGTGTGTGTGTGTGTGTGTGTGTGTGTGTGTGTGTGTGTGTGTGTGTGTGTGTGTGTGTGTGTGTGTGTGTGCGTGCGTGCGTGCGTGTGTGTGTGTGTGTGTGTGTGTGTTTTTTTTTTTTTTTTTTTTGCAGCATTATGCTACTCTCACAGACGTGACCTCATTACTTGACTATGGTTCAAAATTACGAGGTGCTTGGTGATCGGTATGTATTGTAAACCCGTTAACCTTAAAGTATAGTACGAGGCTCGCCTGCACCGCTATGTATGTATGCAATTAATTTTAACTGTTGAGAACGCCTATTATTAAGTATGCATTCGTAACTGTCATTACCTAAAGTGATGGTACTCTCCCTAGTACCATTACCTAGCACCTTCATCACATCTTATTTGAATTGATTGTTCTTTAAACATTAGTTATATTTTTGTTATGTTTAGGCCCATGGCACTATCTTTATTCAAGTCCCTCCTCTCTGTGAAACGCCATGTTTCAACAGAATTATGCAAGACTGCATATTGCCTGTGTTGTAAAAACTCTCTTTGATACCGGAAATGTTCTTCTGCTGTCCAAGGCAACTACATTATTCAGACTACTGCATTCTAAAGATAACCAATAGTAAACGTCTGTTCTATTCTTAAGATAACCAATAGCTGCCCTGCGATTCATTATAGGCATTCACAACAACCCATGAATTGCCATCGAATTGAAACTGTATGGACAGTTGTATTCGCACATGCCATTCAATTTCTGTTTCACCTAATACACAAGCATATGCATGCTATTATTGTTAATACAGTTGATTGTTCTGGGTGTTGAGATCTATTCTTCTAAATTTCATGAAAATATAATCACTTATTATTTTCAGCATAACATATGTATATATATTTTCATTATATATAATTTTGTTATTTTTATTTCTTTGAAGTAAGAGAATTTTAATTGCTAAGTAATGTATGTACTTATAAAATTATTAAATTAAGAACCAAATGGAGAAAATTTTCCGGGGGGAAACAAAAGATAACCATTATATTTAGCTCTTCATTCTCAAGTTGCTTAGTAAGAAATTTTGGTCAACAAATTGCGATCTGTGGTATTGATGAGTTAAAATATAATTTGAAAGAATTGTATATTGAAGATTTAAAGATGAATTTCTTACTGAAATTAGTTACAGATATGTTAATTTACTAAATATTTGTTAAAATACAATTGTGCACGTTCATGATAGTGTGTATGATTCGTTAACATAGAAAATGCCTAGAGTGATTGTGAAAATCAAACACTAAACAGACGAGAACTTTCGATTTCGTTATGTGCGGATATCAGAGACACAAGAGGCATAGTGGGAGTGTGTCGGAGCAAGAGGAACGGTGAGCTTGTGTGGGAATACGTGTGGTTACGAAGGTCTCGCTATCAGGCAATGGAAAATACATGTGTTTTGAATAATGTAAAATGAAACATTTAAATTTATGTTTGTGTCTATAATTAATATTATGTTTGTTAATGTAAAATAAATCTGTCGTAAAAAAGAAGGTATTTTGGTATTACTGAACGATCCTGGAAACGATAGGTTCGTGAAACAATCACATTGGCGCAGTCGGCAGGATGTGTTTCGGATTAAAACAAAATGATGGAATGCTAATAATGGAAAAGTGTCTACAAAGTAGTGAGGGTGAATAATAGTTTTTGGTTATTTCGGTAGCTCTGATTCATATTATTTTAAGGTAAAATTATATAGATAGTGATGAAGATATAAAGGCATATTACTATAAAAATTATTTTATATCATTTTATTGATTTAAGTGGTTATATGTTTAATGATCCTCTGTGATAAGGATTTATTTAACTTGAATTGCTTAAACTGGGCATATATATATTTTTTTTGCTTGTTTTCAATTGTTTTCATTCATTAATGTGTATGATTTAATTGATATTCTATAGTGTGTTAAAATGAAATTCGAAACTATAAATTTTTAAATTTAGTATTAGAATAAATTATTTAAGTTTTTTTCCTTTCTTTCTGGTGCACTAAGTAAACGAAAGTGTTTTATTTATTAAACAAACGAAAGGTAATTTGCGTGTGATTTTAAATGTTTTATTTTTAATAATTGACAATTTAAGGTTTGGTAATTTTTATAAACAAACATTAGTTGTCATTAGTTTAGTATAAATAACATTAGTTGTCAAAATGGCCTTCGCATTCTTGGGTAAAGCTCGAAAGGAGGATCTGTTAACCCCTTGACTGAGGAATTAAATGGAATTTGATGCGACAAAAAAAAAACTATTTAATTTCGCTTAATTGAACTACACCATCAATTTACACCATCATCCCCACTTTCATATAATGCATCCGGCTTATACATGTTACGGGGATTATTTATAATCTTTACTAAACTCAAATATTGGCTAGTATAACATTCACCGTGCGAGACTTCTGCTAAACTGAACTCTTACTTTCAGTGTGCTTTTTTAAATGAGAATCGTCGAACGAGTGAAGCAACTATGTAATCTAATTGTAACTTGCACGGCGTCCGCCGAAAGAAGCGCTTGACGAGTCTGACTCGTCAAAGTCTGTGATGGCCCAGGAAATCAATGACGAGTCAGACTCGTCAAAGTCAGTCAAGGGGTTAATATTGGCTAGTGAATTAGGAGAACAGATCCCTTCAGACACAAAAATAATGTACTTAAAAAATGTGGTTACACAATCTAAACATTTTGAAGAGTCATTTGTTCGAGAATTAAAAAATACAATAATTTCCGATCAGATAGAGAGAGAAAGCCAAAACTGAATGAAAGGCAACTTGAATTAGAAGAGAAACAAAGAGAACGTAAGAATGAAATTAAAATGCGTGAATTAGAAATAAAAGAAAGATGAATGCAACTCGGAAAGCACTGTAGAATATGGGCGAGATAAATTAGGAAACACTTTTCTAGGTTATTTAAATATAATGAAAGGAGTAATTTTAGATCCCCCAGAACGAGCAGAAGAATGGCCTTTCTTTTTCCATCATGCCGAAAGGATGCTCAAGCTTAATGAAGTACCCGAACAGAATTATGGTAAAATTATTTTACAGTGTTTATAAAGGGTAGAGCCAAAGAAATAAATCCTATGTTGTCTGAAGAAGATTTAGATCAGTATGATAAAATCAAAATTTTTATTTTAAGAGAACATAGAATGACTCCCTTACAACACAAGAAGAATTTTGATTCTTGTTATAAATTACACAATGAAAGTTAGGCTCAATATGCGTCCCGGGTGGAACCTGCATTAGAACTGTATTTAAAATCAAGAGATGTAGAAACATTTGCTAAACTTAAAGAGCTTATTGTAGCTGACAAAATAAAAGAGAATTTGCCTACTCATGTAAGATCTCAAATATTGTTGAAAGAGACTGAAAATTGGCTTCCAGTCCCTGAATTGGTAAGGAAAATTGTTAATTTCTTAGTTTCGATAGCAAAACCTTTTCAGCTAAAGTTAGAAATAGAAGTTTTTTTTTTTTTTTTTTTTTTTTTTTTTTGAAAAGAAAGAATATTATAATTATCAAAAGAACCCAGATCTACGACCACAGAATCATTTCGGAAATAACACCGCGAGTTTCGCTCCAAGTAATAAGGTATTAAAGTGTTACAAATGTCAAGAAGAGGGTCATTTGAAGAAATTTTGCCAGCAAGTGAATTATCTCAAGTTTCTAACCGAAGTGGAACTGAAGAAGTAAGCAAGAAAGGGTTAAATGAACTTTGCATTAAAATAGGTAATGCAAATTTCGATTGGGAAATTCCAGTCCGTGAAAAAGATGGTGAGCTTTTACGAGTTGATTCAAATATAGGAGATAATTAGTTTCAAGGAATCATTAATATTGGTGCAGAAATTACAAGTACTGCAGAAGTCAGTGGTGCCAGAAGAAATGTTGCAGTCAAGTGGGAAATTTTATTTGAGGCCTGCAATCGGATCTCCGGTTGAAAGAAAGCTTGTTTCTGTTCCACTGTTGGTCAGGTGATGACGATATCAGGCCGTATATCATGGTGCATACTGCCATTGTGGAAGGATTGCATGAGCAAGCTTCGATCACTCCTAGAGTTTTCAGTTTGTTGAAAAAACAAAGAAGAAAATATCTCGGAGAAGAAATAAAAAAAATATCCACGGTAAAGAAATAGTATTGAATACTCTTTTAATGTGGAGGAAAGGAAAATAGAAGCATATCAAGGAACACTTGATTTAGAAAATTCTGAAGTAGAGGTTTCAATTTTTCAAGTGGAAAGTAACTTGTTAAACGAAGAAATAATCGCTATTAAGGATGAAGGAAATGGCACTTCAATTTCGCAAGCAAAGATATTAAGAAATGAATAGTTGTCCTGTGCTACATTAAATCGATGTTTTGAAGATGCCAGACGGCGTAGGAACATTTACTGGCTGAAGTCAGATTTACTGTACCACACAGGCAATGTGTGCAGGACAGAAATATGTACAGCTTGTAGTTCCTGATTACCGAAGAAAAGAAATTTTAAAATTAGCTCAATAAACACCAAAAGGAGGAGGATATCTTGCCTCTAGAAAAACCAAGGAAAGAATTGCAATGTCTTTTTGGTGGGAAGGTATGCCAAAAGGTGTAAAACGTTGGTGTGAATCTTGCCACTATTGTTGATTGCGGAGAAAAAACAAACTGAAAGACAGAGGACCTATAGAAGCTGTTGGTAGACCAGAACTACCCTTCCAAGTAGTGAATTCTGACATTTTAGGGCCTATTGAACCTAAATCTTGTAAGGGACATTAGTATGTATTGTGTGTTATGGATCAGCACAGTCGGTGGTCAGAGGCAATTCCTATTAAATCTTTGACTGCAAAAGCGACATGCGATGTCTTTATGGAAATTTTTATGAGGATTCCTCGAATTATTGCTATGGACAATGGAACAAATTTTGTAGCAAAGTTAACGCAAGAATTTCTTAAAAGATTAGGGACTGTTCCAAAATTCTCAACATCAGATTACCCACAGAGTAACGGATTAATAGAAAGATGGATTGGCACAATGAAGTCAATGTTGCATCATGCTATAAGGTCGCAAGGTAGAGGATGGGACAAAAAGTTACCTTTTCTCTTATGTGAAGTACCAAACGCTACTACTGGGGTCTCACCATACCTACTCATTCATGGACACCCCCTCCCCAGTTAGACCTTTAGAAATTTTAAAATCTACATGGGACGATGAAGTTGTTCTGCCTCAAGGTATTAGTGAATCAATCACTAATTATCTTCAGAAGGTTCGAAATAGGTTGCAGAAAGCTGTGGAATACGCCGATTATCATACTAAAAATCAACAGGAGAAATATGTACATTATCATAATTTAAGATCCGAATCAAAAGAACTATATATTGGAGATGAAGTTATTGTGCTGATTCCAGACTCTACAAACAAACTTTTTTCTTGGTGGAAAGGTCCAGGGGAAATTGTAGAACAGAAATCACCACATTCTTATGCAGTTAAGCTGCCAGATGGAAGCATCTATCATCTGCATCAGAATAAGGTAAAGAAATATATCCAACCGATGAATACGGTGGGCATAATATATGATTCTGATGAAGATTTTGGGGAAATCCAACCTGTACCTCTAGGGGGTCTTGGAGAAATAAAGTACAGTTGGAAATAGTTAAAAGAGAAGACAGAATTGTCAAATTTATCGCCGAAGCAAAAAACTCATCTTTTAACAATTCTCAGACTACAGAGTTGTATTTATTGGTGAATTAAAACGAGCTAAGATACCACCTCATAAAATAACATTAAAACCTGGAATCGAAGGGAAACAGTCTGATATATACCGAATACCAGAATCACTAAAACCTCAGGTGGAAAATCAACTAAAAGAACTATTAAATAAGGATTTGATAGAACCATCTTCTGCAGAGATTGTTTATCCTCTTGTATGTGTAGCAAAGAAAGATGGAAAGATTCGACTATGTGTCGATTATCGGGGACTAAATTCCAAGTCTAAAATAGCTCCATTTCCAAAGCAAAATTCAGAAGAATTACGATTCAAAGCTGGTGTGGCAAAATATCGATCAACTCTAGACATCTATAAAGGTTATTAGCAAATTCCATTGGATCAAGATAGTCAAGAACTAACAAGTTTCGTTTCACCTTAGGGACAGTATCAATGGAAAGTAATGCTGTTTGGACTTGCAGGTGCTCCAGCTACTTTTCAGAAAATTATGAATCAGATCCCAAGAACTCATAATGATTTTGTTGAAAGTTTCCTGGATGATATCATAATTTATTCATCTAGTTGGGAAGAACAATTGAACCATCTAAGAACGGTTTTGGAAACATTAAACAGTGCAATTTTACCGCAAATTTAGAAAAATGTACCTTTGTTCGATCGAAGGTAAAATAGTTAGGTCATGTAGTTGGATCAGGAAAGCATGAGCCCGATCCGGATAAAATTGCAGCTATCAAAAACTTAAAATCGCCACGAACGACGATAACCTGAAGATCGATATTAGGACTGTTTAACTATTATAGGGAATATGTGCTTCATTATGCGAATATTGCTAAGCCATTGACAGTCCTGACCAGAAAATCTGTACCAAATGATATCCCTTGGTCTGAAGAGACAGAAAAGGCTTTCATCTCATTGGAAGATAGCTTATGTGCTGTCACTTTATTGTCAACCCCTGATTTAAATAAGCAATTTGAACTGCTACACAGATGCTTCGGTTACTGGCATTGGAGCATGTTTAATGCAGAGAGACACAGATGGAAATCCTAAGACTATAACCTTCGCCAGTCAGAAATTAACTCCAGCGCAGACTAAATGGAGTACCATTGAGAGAGAAGCATATGCTGTGCTATGAGAGAAGATTATGCTCTAGGTAAATTTGAAGCATAGAATTACGGAACATAAATTTATTCACAGATCACAATCCTCTGAAATATCTTACGGAAAGTATCCCGAAGAATGCCAGATTACAGAGACGGTAATATTAATGTTATCGCAGATGCCTTATCAAGGGTTTATGAGGATGATTAAATTTTTTTCTTTTATTATGAGGAGGAAAGGTGTGAAAATCAAACACTTAACAGACGAGAACTTTCGATTTCGTTATGTGCGGATGTCAGAGACACAAGATGCTCAGTGGGAGTGTGTCGGAGCAAGAGGAACGGTGAGGTTGTGTGGGAAAACGTGTGGTAGCTGAGGTCCCTCTACCAGGCAGTGGAAAATACATGTGTTTCGAATAATGTAAAATGAACCATCTAAATTTATGTTTGTGTCTATAATCAATTCTATGTTTGTTAATGTAAAATAAATCTGTCCTAAAAAAAGAAGATATTTTGGTATTACTGAACGATCCTGGAAACGACAGGTTCGTGAAACAATCACATTTTATTAAATGGAACATGAAACTTCCATTAAAGAGAGTATAATTAAACTCTTGTGTGAAGAAAACATGGCCACAGAGTGACAAACAAATTAAACTAATCTGTATGCACTTTTAGAGAGAAAAGGCAAGTTGAAAATACTATTGCAGGAATATTTGAGACATAAGGCCTTGATAGAGACTTGAATGACTGACCAAACCATTCGACGTACATTCTTCATTAGAAAAACTTTAACAAATAGTGCTAAAAATGACAACAAACAACTATTCTGAAAATGCTAACGGAAGATTCTAAAATTTTCTTATAGTCGTCATCTCTGCGGTAATCATGGAAGGGAATCACAAGTTGCATTAAAGCAAAAAATCTCCATAATTTTATGTCTGTAAAAAGTTATAGGTGGTTGTTTATCACCTGAAAACCATACTACATTTAGAAACTTAATAATGAGGTTGTTTTGTGATAATATGGTATTCATGATATAACTAAGAATCTGCTACCGATCCGTTCTTCGTTGTAATTGACAAATCACTTGTTATTACCAACAGTTTCTTGGACAAGCTTCCTATCATTAAATTTGGTCTCTCCGAACTAAATTAATTATTGACATTTCGTTTTTTTATTATTATTTATTTATTTAATAATTTCTAATTATATAAGCTTTTAAATTTCACTGAAAGTTGAAAAAGTTCACGAAATTCATTTAATTGTACGAGTAAATAAAATATGCAAATCACTAGTCACTTTATATGCTTATGAAACTTGTAAATGTAGTTTTTCAAACTTAGAAATAAATTTTACTAATTTTCGAAATATTTGCATTGCTGAAAGAAAGCATTGTTTATAACTTTTCGAGCAGTTCTGGTAAAATTGAATGAATTAAATAATATATACTTAATAGAGAAATTTTCTTAATGGACATATATGATATCCCCCCTACAATTTTTTTTCATGCTATATTAAAAATATTGTGACTAATGGCACATAGTGACAATTTATACTTATTCCAATTTGGTGCCCGGGATTCTAATCAAGATATTTTTGACGAAGAGTTTTGTTTTCCAGGTTGTGGTTTATTGTCTAAATGTTCCGCTAACGTTTTTCAACATAAACTCTGGTCTCTATTAATATTATTTCGTAAGAATCTGCTCTGAAATGTGATTTATTTGCATCATACAAACTTGAAATACAGAATTTCAGAGTGAGTAATGACTGACTTTAGAGTTAAATGTTAATTCGTAAAAACCTGCTCGATAAATGTTTTTTGGTTGGAAATACTTATCGAGCATTAAATCGGAATTAATCAATTATATTTGTCACCATTTTGTTATTTTTAATATCAAAACGAATGGTAAAATTTTAAATTAAAAGGCTAGAATTATGATTTTTTTTTTTCATTTATTGAATCTTGTGGCAATCCACAACAACAGATTCCTATGTCATCACATTGGTATATTTTTTAATGCTTAACATATATTTATTAATGATTAAGAGAAAATTCATGCGAGTTTCAGCTATTAGGAAGCAATAGCTTTCAGTTTTGTAAAAAAAAAAATTGATTAGTTTTTATTAATTCTCATATTGTGGTTAGTTTTTGATGAGCTGATTTACGACACCAAAAAACACTGTTGATGAAGTTTGCTCATTTGATAATCGCAAAGATAATTAGCACTTAATAATTTTAAGGAAGGTTTTAACAAAATGTGACAATTTTATATGGAAGCTTTTTGATTTAAAATTGGTTCAAAAAAAAAAAAAAAAAAAAAAAGAGGTCATTAATCTAACTTGAAGCCTATGATTAAGATTATGTGTAAGTATGCATTTTCAAGAAGTTATTTTTGCATGTACTCTTCCTTATTATTAACTGAAAAATTTTTTCTTGAATAATTAGTTTAGTGAACAGTCTCTCTTGTGTACTTACTCATTTATTATCCTTTCATTCGATGTACAATTTAATGCAGTCTGAAAAAACCACTGAATATGTAATTTAGCGGCGTCACTGTAGTAAGTGTGGGACGTTTAGAGAACCGCAGAATTATCGCCTTCGCTTTTGCAGCTACTGAACTCAAACCACAACAAAATGCTGGATTCGTTGCTTAAACTGGAGATAGATAATCGCTTATGGGCTCCGATGAATTACTCAAGATTGTGTTTATGACCTTAAAGAACATTCACAGAATTAAGTTTTTGCCATTATGTTCTACGTTTTATCGGTTTGCGAGCAAATGAAAAGCCAGATACAGTGCATTAGAAATCATTGTTCGAAACACTAAATAGGCGGTTCGATCGTGCCTCTATTTTGCTTTGAGAACCACGTGATCAATCTTCATGATTTTTACATCCAGAATTTCTTGGCAAGAGCTTGATGTCTGAAGGAAGGCATCTACAATCAGAGATGAACCTTAAGTATTTCCGCGTAGTCAGCCAGCAGAGCTCCTCCCCTTTATTTAGGGCCTGAGGTCAGTCGTGACCACTGCCTGATTAGTTTACAAGAGAAATGTACAAGACTGAATCATCTAAATAAGACCAGTGGTTCGGAAAGAGAAAAAATGCTACCAGTGGACTTGCGATTAGGATTCCTTTTTTCGTAAATGCAATTTCTATGGGCTCCGAATTCGTGAGGAGTTGCGGTTATGGTTTTTTAATCTCCACCATCGAGATTAACTTCTGAAGCTGTGTACCCAGCTTAAAATTGCTATAGAAGTGAAGCGGTTTGGTTTCTCAAATTACGAACTCATCTGAGGCACTCTTATGAGTAGCTGACCACTACACAGTTAAGAATATTATAATAATGACGTTGAACAAAACTGGGTAAATTGCTTTACAATTGGTAGTTTTCATCAAAGTATGCTTCTAACGCTTTTAAATACAGTAACTTATTGGGCTTTTCTCTTTTTTATACTTTACATATTAATAACTTAATGCTTACTTTCGCAGTCATTATAAAGGTTAAATTTATAAATTATCACTTTTCATGTTAAGTGAACAAAAATAATAAAAATAATATTAAAACTAAATTTATTTATTTATTTTGACAGAGCATTACTGGTTAAACAAATTTTTGGAAAACTTCGTAATATTCAAAAGTACAGACTAATAAGATCATTTTCATGGAAACAATTTGGTATAATATTTTACAACAAAAGAATTAATTTTTAAGCGAAGTAAAAATTTTTAATTCAATTCTTATAATTTTATTCATGCATAAAATGCAATTCTATTATTGAAAAATCTGAAAATTGTTTTTCGGAATAAATAATGTGTGTAGTCAATAATCAATAATTACACAAAAATTGTGTATCGCGCGACTGTCGAGAAAAATACTTGCTCGTGCCTTTTTGAAAAATTATCTCAATATAATTCTAATTATATATTAATTTAATATAAATGGTGAAAATATTGTGATTTGCAAAACATACTCGTTTTTAATGTTCGTGTTATAATTATCTTTACAATTATACCACAGATTCCTAATGATCCTTAGATTTTGGGGTTTTATAATTTTAAATATATAATGTCCCCTTACTAATACGAGAAACCAATATAAAAAAAAACTTATAATGGAATAGGGAGTGAAGTTTTGTTTGCATTGAAGGTGATTCCATCATGATTCTACAGAAGCCTTGGTGACAATAACTTGTAAAATGATGACTATTCAACAAGATTTCCTGCCTTTCATTCTTCTAATACCCCTTTAGATTTCATGACCTCATAATTTGTGATTTTTCATTGGAAATGAGTGGGAAAAAATACCATCTTGTTAGCATGCCATATTGCCAACATTTTTGATTATATTCAAGGATTGCACACTGTTCCGTTGGTTTCGTTTTTTGGCCTTTTGTCTAAGTTAAAAATGTTTACTGTTCCGTTAATAAACAATGATTAGACATGTTAGAAATCATGAGTGTCGAAATTCACTACAACAATTTATTGTGCAACATAAGAAAAGTACATACAACAGATAGGCCGTAGTAGCCTAGTGGTTAGGGCATCGGCCTTCTACCGGGGTTCGATTCCCAATATCGCCCAAAACCCACCTAGTACATGCGATATATGTACTCGTTAAATCCGTGGAATCGATACTGCTGTGGTTAGTCGTAGACCAGTTACCATGGGTGCAATAGTTTAGGGAAAATTTCCTCCCCTTCAAATAAACGTCCAAATTGAGGGAGTGAATCCTTTGGTGGTGCCATCTATCGGAGGATTTAAAAAGATCCAATATTTTTTTTTCAGATATCCTTAATATTCATCACATCTGTTTTTATAAAGTGATTAAAACAGAAATTATATTTTTTCATGTGTTATTTTAACAATGAAAGAAGAATTCAAAATTTATTTGTAAAACTTTAAACTGTTAATCATTTAATCACTAAAATAGAAATTTGAATCCAGTTCTAAAAACAGTTGAATGTTTGAAGTTATTTTATGCAATATCATTTTTAAAATTAACCCATAAATATATTTTAAATAAATCTTTTATTGCATTTACATCCAGAGCATTGTTAAGGCGTGGTGAGGAAAGTATCCAATTGAAATTCAAATTGAGAAAGAATGAAATGACCCAAATTGCAACAATTTAAAATCTGTTAAAAAAAAATCTGTTAAAAAATTATTTTCGCAGATTAGTTTGTCGTATGGTTAATTGCAATAAAGAAAATTTATAATCAAAGTGATTTTTTGTACTCACTGGAAATGTTCTTGTTTTCATATATTGATAAATATAACCATCTTGTTTGCGTGTCTTTTATAGATTAACAATTATGAAAAAATTGGACGTAAAATAAACTTTTACTTTAGATAAGATTAAATTTATTTCGTAGATATTTAAAATAAACTTATTTTTAATTTATAAGAAATATAATGTTATTTAAATCAGGATGTTGATGCATTTGTTTAACTATTTCAGCTGTAGAGATTGTAATTTATATGCGTACCTATGTCGAATTTTAAAAAAATTTAATCATGGGACAAAGAATATAACATTAATTTTGAATGGATGTATTTGGGTATTTAAAAGTCTTTTAGCGTCATGAAGTTGCTTTTAGAGGTGGGCAAAACATTTTATATAATGTTTGATTTTAGTAGTATTAAAAACTTATGATTTAGTTAAAACTTAAGAGATTCTCGACCCACTAGAATGTTTGTATGATTCAAATCATACATCTTTTATTTTTGCAAGTGTTTATTTTGAGTAATTCTTATTTTACAGTTGCACTCAAATTCATACATACAGATTGTTAACTGTATGTACATAATTCTAACGCATGAAATATATGAAAAAAATTAAATAATTACAAAAATATGTGTGAAAATTCTATGTGTAGCTTTATTAGAAGATTGTTTTGAATTTTATCTGGTGTGTAAATCATCACAAATTGCAGGATAATGTTATGAAATTCGAGTGCATTCAAAGGTAATTTGTAATTCGGTATTGTAATAGCAAATAATATACTTTATGCTATCGGCACTATTTCCGCATGGTCTTTTGCATTTAATACGATAAGGATCATTTTACTATTTCAAACAGTTCTAATGTAAAGTCTATATCAATAATTTACATTGCTCAGGCATTTATTTTGTTTTGTTTTCAAATATTAATAGTGATTTCATATTTTTAAACATATATATATATATATTTCCTGCTGTTAAGGATAATAAAATTGTTTTTGTTTCATTTCAACAAATAAGCTTGAAAACATTTAAATGATTTATTAACTGTGATAAGAAACACATGATAATTTTTATATTAAAAGGATTTTCAAGGCTGTGAAATTTTTTATTTAGCTTTTCGATTTATTTTTTCGGAAACATTTACCATTATCATAATTAAAAATTTTTTTTAAATATAATGAACATTAAAACTAATACTTTTTAGTGTGACACTTTTCTTCTTAATTTAATATATTTAATTTCCTTTGCTTTTATTTATATTTTTAATATGCCTTCTAGATTCTATAAATTTATTTTCAAATTTTCATTCCCATAGTATGCTGTCTTTCCCATGGAATTTTAAAATATATGATTGATCATGTAATACCATTTCTATTATTTGCAGGTAAACTTAAGTTGAAAAATCACCCGCTTTTACTATCTATTTATTCCATCTGTCAATGTAAATAATCTCATTTGTAGACCGCATCTAGGGATTAGCGCGGATTAAAATTCTTCCCCTATATCTATGGTTTACCGCGAAGTAATTGATCACTCTCATTCAAAGTCCTTATCTGAATTCACACTCCTTCCCCGTTTGCACTAGGAATCATTTCATTTTCTGAAGATTACCTTTTATAGAAAGCAGTGAATCCTTTGTTTAATTGTATTATCTTTTGCATCAAAAAGGGTGGTCTGCCACCAAGAGTGATACCTTTTCCATCAGCAATCCAAGTTAGAATTTCCCAAACTATTTTTCTTTCGGCAAGTTTCCAGCAGTGCTAACATATCTTTATTGTTGAGTCACGCCGACCAGTCACAAATAGGATAACGAGCGGGTTATGTACCATGGGGATACATACCTAACGGAAAAGAGTCCCTTCAATAGGTTGGAACATCAAAAATCGTGCATTTTGCGGTATGTTAAGGGACAATTATACAGCTGCCAGCAAGAAGGAACAAAATAACCTTTAGGTAGAACAGGGAAGAAGGTACTTCGAAGTAGATGAAACTGTGTGACAACACTGTCTTCCACACCCACGCGGTGATGGGTTATGATTTTCAGGAGCGGAATCGTGACCATTTCTCAGCCTGCCACTAGATGGCGATAAGTAAAGAGGCAACACCCAGTATTTTTTTTGTTTTCCTGGAGGTACTTTTCTGGAATTCATGAAATCGTGCTACCGAGTGAGTTGCTTTTCAGGACGTAATAAGGAAACCAGAACTATGGCCAAAGCGTGATCGGACATGTGGAACAAATCAGCTGGTTTCTTTGATAACAGGAGCTGAAAGTAATTTTAAATTAGTTTCTGTTCATTATGGAGCAAAATTTCTTAGACTAAGGAGAAAGAAAAGTCATTAGAACAGATTATTATGTATGCAGATAGAATTAACGCTCGTCTTAAATTACATTTTATTGGATAAAAATAATCTTTAATTCTTTTATTTTTTCCTGAGACTTTTTATTTCTCTTTTTCCTCTTAATAATAAAATACGTATAATCCATTTCCAAGGACACATTTATAATATTATATGGGCAATATTTTTACCATTCAAAGCACAGTGTTTGAAGAAAAAGCACAGTATTTGCGGATTCGATAAACAAAACTTCTTAGTTTAAGTTTGATTTTAGATAAGGTGATATATGTGAATAATAAAATTGAGAGAGAGAGAGAGAAATAAAAATAATATTCATATATATTTTAAATTTTATTACATTCTTGATAATAAATTAATTAAAATTATTATTTAAATATCATTTTCCTTTGTAAATTATTGTTAGGTTATTTACAGTTTCAAAATCCATAATACACTGTAATATTATTGTCTTGTAAAAATGTAAATTTATACTCATAATTTTCAATTTAAAAGAGAAAAAAATTTATTTGCACCATGCATAAATATTCCTGGGATCATAAAAACTCCAAAACTAATTACGTTCTTGTTCATAGACGAAATGGGCGAAACTATTATTTATGGCTATCCACAAAAATGTTCTGAAATTGGTGCTTTCTCTTTTTATATTTTAGTTTTTCATACCATTTAATAAAATTTAAAATAAACTTGTTAATGTCTGAATTATAGAAAATACCAATAATATCGAAAATTAATTAAACAATTTTGGCAAATTTGTAAATAAATTTAAAGATTTTTTTAATTTTTGTGGGCTAAAAAATTCTTTTTATCGAATTTAAATTTTCAAATGAAAGCCTTTACTTCCGCACAAAATTCAAGAATCATATTGAAACACTTTATTTACTGCATTGCAAAGATATTGAGTTGAGGATGGAAATATTATGTGAAATATTCTAGTCTTAAAACATCCAATCTTTCAAAACACCGGATTTTTTTGGACTAGAATATGTTTGGAAAAGTAAATTTATAATTATTGTCTTTATTCTTATTTTAAATCTTCAAATCTAGAAAATTTAAAAGTATTGAAACTTACATTTTTAACAAAAACACTTTGTTGCCTTTCCAATGAAATTGTCACTAAAAATATAAAGCTTTAATATCCTAATCTTAATTTTAAACTATCTTTTTAACTTAATTTAGGACGATTTAGTTTGTCTTCTTGCCATCACTTTAATAAAGACTGTATAAGGTCTAATTCGATAAAAAAAAATTGCGTTTTCACATTTATTCCTTCTATCTACAAAATTCACTTGGGTTTGGTTTGTCGCTCTGGGGTCACAATTTTTTAATTAGGACTAATTTGACAGTCTGCGAGTTTAAAAATATATCGAACCTGCGATAGGATTGGAGCGTACACATTATTGAGCTGGAAGTCGAAGCGTTAACAGGTTCATCAGTGAAAAATTCGAAAGTTAGAAGTAAAACTATTATATGCATAATTCTACACTTAACTGCTAATGCTGAATAATCAGCGATTAGCTCAGAATCGATAAACAGTGAATTTTATATAAATTTAATGTTAACTTATTATTAATAATAAAAATAATAAGACCGTTAAAAATAAAATGTTACATTAATTTATTATAAACTCAACATCACACTTTATGCATATTCTACACATGAATATGTAATGATTTCTTAGTAATTGGTGTTTTGATAATTTCAAAATATTTTTAACATTAATTCTGGAACTATTTCGATTAAAAAATTAAAATAGTTCAGGCATAAAAATTTAACTTCTTATAAAGCAATGTTTTCATCTAAAGTTAAAAGATTTATTTTATGGTGTGAGTACTTTATTATGACAGTCAGTTATAATAATCATTTGAATTTTTTCATTAATTTAAATGACTTTTTTTTAAAAAAAAACTTTATGTGCATTTTTATATTTATTTTTCATTTGATAAGAATTTTAAAGATGAATGCCTGTTATTTTTTTTATCATTATTATGTAAAGCAATCATGTAAAGCATCTGGGGCTTCGATTTGGAAGATTCGAAACTGAAAATATAAAGTTGAAGTATATCTTTTATTTTTTTCGAAAATATATTTTAGAATTCGGTTTAGAGAAAACATGAAATCCATTCTTATTTCTCGAAAAAAAATCTTACGGAAATTGCTTGTAAATTTTAAATTAGGAATACAAACCTTAAAAATTAAAGACTTCTTCAGCACAAATCATGCTGTTGTATCATATATTTTAAAATAGATAACTTTAAATAAAAATCTGATAGGTACTTATACAATATATACTGCATAATAGACTGTTGTCTTTTTTCCCATACAGAAAAGAGCTATTTTTAAAGAACAATTTTATATTTAGTTTCCTCTTCATATTATTTTTATGGTTAGTTATGGTTGTTTTACTTACGAAATACTTACATATGTTAAACGAGACTAAGATATGGGGTGCAATTTGTCTAATACTTAAGAATTTCAAGGGTTGATATAATTTAAATCAAGTCTTCCATGCTGTATATGAGTTTATCAATCACATTTTATTCTCCGCGTTACTTTTTAAATAATAAATTATATTGAAATACAGCAATTTTAATGTGATTTGCAACTTCTCTCTCTCTCTCTCTAAGTATTGCTTATTTTGTCATTTTAACAAATTATCATGAAACTTAGCTTTTATACTTTGTTAAAATTTATCAACTATTGTGACATCGTCTTTTTAGGCTTATTAGATGTGAAATATGGTTCTCTATCTTCTGATATAGATTCATTATTTTATTCAAACAATGTGACATTTCAAAATCTCCAACTACTGACACGTGTGTTTACTTTTTTGTAATAGTAAAATAGAACTCCAATTATCCAAACTCCGTCCATCCGAATAGCTGATTATCCGAATTGCCTACTGAATTTCGGAAAAATAAATTAGGTTGAAGAAGAGAAGAAAAATGAGAAAAGCTTAAAAACAAGGAAATGAAGAGAAGGTAGAAGATGAAAATAACATGTCACTTGAGGATTTCATCAGCATTATTTTGAAAATTCCCGGTTGTTCAGAAGATAGTGTTGAAGGTATAGGGAAATGGATTGTGTGAGTCAGACCCTTGATTTCAAATTGCAAATGATGATCAACTTAGTGAAAGTGTCCCGGAAGAAGATGACTTTAATGTTCAAATTAAAACAGATACATGACCATCAGCTAGTGAAGAATATGCCAGATTTGAAATTGCTTTGAAGTGGATAGAGCGGTCAGCCCGAGTCTGATCACATGCAAATTATTACTATAACTAGGGAATGCACGTCTTGGCTACTCGAAAACGTTTGAAGACTGTGGAACAGCTTACTCAGATCGAGATATTCAGCAAGCAGTGACTTTCATTTACAGTACTGTGCATACACTACTGCATTAATGTACAGCACTTGTGTAAGTACTTTAGCGTGAAAAAGTGTTGCATTTTCATTCAATTGATTAAGAATTCTTTTTCTATAAATATATGTAATTTTTCTACCATTTTCGACGTATAATAATTAATTAAAATTGAATCTTTTTTTTTTTTTTTTTTTTTTAAAATTTTAATTTTTTAACCGAATTTTGGATTATTCGAATGAGTTCGAGTTCCAATTAATTCGGATAGTTGGATTCTACTATACTTTACTTAGATTACTTTTTTAAATTTTCGAAATATTCACAGATAAGAGAAGTATTAGAAAAAAATTCATGCTAAGATTTGGAAATATGAACTGGATTTTTTCATATCAGACGTTTGTTATTGGTCAATTGCAAGTGCAGAATGAATTTTAAATGGAAATGAAAAATGATGTTTCTGCTTAAACTATATATTAAGGTTTTAAAGTGAGAATAAATTAAGAAAGTGCTCAACATTTATAATTCACACTTAGAAAAAATACGAAAGGATGAAAAATACAGAAGTAGGTAGTTGCCACTTTTAATCTCTGATAATGAGTCTCCTATATGAAGAATGTTAATTAATAATCACATCAATTATCATAATGATGCCGAAGAAATTTGATATAAGATACACCGCCTTACATAAAATTATTCATAAAACATTGGATAAGAAAAAAAATGGTTTGCTCTCGGGTTCTTCAAATTAAACTTAACACTAGAAAGGGGGGGAGCTCAACAGAATAAGTAAAGAAACCTTTAAATTATTTAAAGAGGATGCCTATATAATATATTATTTATAAAATCCCATTTGGTAATAAAAAATGTACATACTTTTTTTTTTTTTGCTTTCCAATATGTCAAGGTAAAGTATGTTTGCACGGAGGTTATTTTAGTCTTAAAATAGTTACAAGACAGGGCACCATGAAAAAGTAAATTAAATTTAATTTAGAGGAACGGGACTAGTCAAAGTCACTTACACACATGAAGCTGGGAAGAGAGAGGACAATCACACGTTACTAAATGTCTTCCAGAAATTCTTCAAGAATTAAATAATAGAGAACTTATGCCATACTGTTCCGATACTTCTTCTCATTTAAAAAGAGTGACAGTTGAATTTTTTAAACAAAAACATATCAAAATAATTACGTATCCATACAATTCAGCAGATATAATAATATATCGTTTGTTTAATTTTTAATCTAAAAAAAAAGAATTACTTTAATGTTATTTACATTTCAATGGGGCAATAAATGCATTTTTCCTTTCAATTTTTACAAGTGAATAGCTTATGTATTTAAATGTTTAGAAAATTCAGAAACACAAGGGCAAGTTTGTAACTAACAGCAACTTAAGATCAACTTTTTTTTATTGCATTAATATTTTGTAAAAATTATAAAATAAATACAAGCTTTACCAGAAAGTTTTTCTTATAAATTTTTATGAGTCATACAGCAATAGAAACAATAGTTTGATTTTTTGAAACAATTATTACCGAGTAAAAAAAGCTATGTATTAAGAGTGGGGTAAAATCCATTTTTCATAATCTTAGTAATTCTTTAAATATAATTATTAAAATGTAAAATAATCCCATAAAATTTAATAGTTATGAATGAATAATTAAATTGTGATAGTTGATATTATACGAAAAAGGAGACAAAATAGCTACTCATTTTACTATGATCTTCTATAATGGCATTTATATGCGTTTCTATAAAGCAAAATACTAACTTCATTATTCAGAACTTAAAAGTCTTAAACAAAGTTTACTATCAACTTGCCATCATACGAAAACGAATGAAAAAAAAAATTGAATCGCTTGAAGTGAAATTCATCCAATTTTTCATTATATTTTTCTTAAAAGTTTAATTTTTAAATTATACTCTCTGTTTCGGAAATGGATTGTATAATAAACCTCATTATAGATATCATTATTTAAAAATACAGAGCATATCTACTCACACAATTCCAACTTAATAATGTTTTTTGAGAAACACTTCATTTTTTACAAACTTTTCATACACAATAAATGTTTCAAAGATTGGCTTTATTAAGCTCGTTACCTTTTCTGAAATTAAGCATATGAATTAATGAGGTAATAAAAATTGTGATACAAATATGTTAAGCAGAATATATATATATATATATTTTGCTTAACATATTTGTATCACAATTTATATATATATATATATATATATATATATAAAATATTTATATATTTTATAAAGATATAAATATATATATATATATATATAATTTGGATATCAAGTTTTAAATAAAGTAAGTTTAATTGGTTAAATATAAAAAAAAAAAACAAATGGGAGAGAGATTTGAAAGCTGTGCAACTTAAAATGTCAAATATATTTGATATACACTTAATGAATTTTTTTTATAATTTTAACGGAATATCTCTTTAATATCAAAATTTTATATGCAAGAAAAATTGGCGTGATAGATATCAAAACATTTTCCTTATTAAATTCCAAACTTCACTCCATTTCTTTCGTAAAGTTTTCTTTAAAGTTCTGTTTTATTGTTTGTTTTCTTGTAAATGTATCAAAAATGATCTGTGATCAATTATTCCTTGTTTATTGATTCATAGTTCGATAAAACTGAAAATTTTCTAGTTATTTCTTCTCCAAGAACAAGCTGACTAAATAATAATAATAAAAACTGTCTCGTGGCGTTTTCTCTTCCCCCCCCCCATTGTAGATACAAAAAAATCGTTTTCAATTTCCACTTTGCAGTCGCATATCACCAGGAATCAAATTTGCTGTCCCCTCCTCATCAAGGAAATCAGTGTCATTGCTCTTTCTTTTTCACAGTTGGAAATATGTCATGCTGCTGCTATATTTCAAAGAAAATACAAGGAGGAACAGCGAACACAAGCGCGGGAGAGTCGATGACCCTTTGTGAGCGAAAAGAACAAGCTGCCTCACGACTTGTTGGGAACGCTCTGTCATATCTTGCATAGTTAAAGGAAGAGTAAAATGGTATGCATGTGCACTTCTTCGTAAGCTTTGTTCCTTTTAATATAGATGCACGCGGGTAATTCGAGTGTTCTTTTACAGAGAGAAAAGTAATTTGGATTCTTTCAAGAAAGAAAAATTGAGGACGAAAAGAAATTATTCCTTTTGGAAGTTCCAGAAATTTGATGAAGTGCACTGTACGATTTTGCTATCGTCGTGGGAAGTATTTTAAGGGTTTTTTTTTTTTTTTTTACCCCTATTGTATTCATTCCAATTTCAAAATCAAAATATTCCATCAACAATAACAGAAACTCTCTGTACTGATAAAATTTATTCTACACGGAGATTTTGTTTTTCGAAATTTGATTACAAACGAGTACTAAGAGAAAATTAATAAAATAGCATTAAACGTAAAGAATTTTAGCGTTAATACATTTATTTTTTCAAATTGATACATAACTCTAGTTTGAAATACTTCCATTTCAATTATTGTTTATTGTGGCATTTATTTTACAGAACTAATATTTTAATGTAATTAGAAAAATCTTATGCTTTTCTACAAATCCTCTGTTCTTGATAAATGTAAATTACTGCTTTAATTAGCGAAAATATTTACAAAAGAATCATATTTGCTTACGCAAATTTATCATATTTTTCAAATAATTTTAAATTCCAATCACCCAATCTCGATATTTAAGAACGTTTCCGAAAACCAGTACAATAAATGAATAAAATACATTCTTGAAACAAAAGTCAGATTAAAAGTGTCGCGAATCAGAGATCTTATTTTTATAATAAAAAATTTATGATGGTACAAATTAAAAAGTGAGGATTTTAGAAAATAACCGATTCACATAATATCCTAAAAATATTTTTATAAAATGTGATTCAAATTTTTTACAAATATTTTATGTTGTATATTCGAAATATACGTATTAAAATAAAAATTTTTAATTCCTATGTCTACTTTTTGAAAGTAGACATAGGAATTTTAACATAGTAGGGTACCCGAGACAATTTCTCTTCTTTTATACAATAAATATTTTTACCTAGAATCCCAAACATTTCCTTGAAAAATTTATTATCCTTAGTTAATATTATGCATTTAACATAGTTATCATACATGGTAAATTTCTAAGAGCTATATCTCAATTTTAGGTATACAAAATAAGTTTTGGGTTGAAAAAAAAAATTCTTTTTTATCTGTAAAGGGGCTTTTAATTTTATCGCACTCACAGCTTCAGTATTGCTCACATCTTTTTAAGAGTATAATATACTAATTTTAATACCCTCTGTGCTGTTTCAATTGTTAGCCTTTCTTTTTCATATCTATAAATAAAAGATAAGTAGTAAAGACATTTTTATTATTTTTATATTTGCGTGCTAGGTTTACGTTTAAAACACATTAAAATTTAAATTAGATTAAAAATTACTTTATTATTAGCCGTAGTTTATTTAAATAGAGCCAGCTGGCACGAGTTTATTTTCGGCTCATTGTAGCATTTGTGTGTGTTCGACTTTACATTTTTTTATTTAATAATTCATTTCTAAATGTATTTTACTTTAAAATAAATTTCTCAGCTAGAATCGATGTATTTTGTTTTGAGCAATTCATTTCTGTGTAAAATTTTTCAAAGGCATTTTCAATTAAAATTTTTATGTTTTTGGTACTGTCGTTATTTACGCACATTAAAAAATTAAAAACAATAGTCCATGAAAAGTAGTATTTATGAAACAAAGCCATTTTAAAAACTCTGTATTAAAAATCTTTGTATCGTAATACTATAACTTATTAGTTTTTGCTGAATACCACCAAAAGATACGCCAAGGTTTCACTGAATGGTTGCTCTTTCTAAGTTCAACAATGCATGGATTCGATTCCTCGAAGTGTGATTGCTTGCAAATGTTTGAAATTCCCTTTAAACAGCAAATTCTAGTTGAATTATAGCTCTCGGGTGTACAAAAATCAACTCGACGACAAATCATACTTACGAAAAAAGCGATACATTTTTATTATACGATGCTTATTTACATAAAAATTTCAAACAATCCATAATTTTATGGATATTTTAGTTGACATCATATCTTATTTTCCTTTTTATTGGAAAAAGTATACAGAAATGGATATTAAACTCGAAAAAAAAGTCAGTTTTCTACTTTTTTATCATTTTTCTTTTTTTACTTCAAGAAAATGTAGTTAAGAATAACTGTAGCGAAATTTAAATTCCATTCCATTATACGGAAAACTGTCAATTTTCAATATCAGAAAAATGAAATGATTGATAATTTTGTTATGCTAATTAAAAAATGATCTGGTTTTCTAGCATACTCTATTTACTGCATGTTTAATATGTCAAAAAATTCTAACTTGTGTACAAATTAAAGATTATGATTAAATACAGGAAAAAAGAGATACATTTAACTCTAACATTTCATTATTTGATGATAAACTTAGGCAATTTCACAATTATTGTGATTTAAGAATTATATTAAACACACATAGAGAAAAGACAATGTGGAATCTTAGAAGTTTTTGAAATTTTGATGTTTATTTTAAAGGAATTGAATGGTTTTATTTTTAAATTTCTGATAATATATTACGTATTTAACATTGGATTATATATATATAGAAAACAAGATGTAGCCTTTGAAGCTTATGTGACGTATTAAATTTTTATAAGTACTTTAAATTCTCATTTTCATTGATAAGTCCAATTAAAATTTTCATTTCTTAATTATTAAACATAAACAAGTTAATTTAAATCAGATATTTGAATTTTTAATGATTATTTTTAATTAAAATAAAATTTTAAATATAAAAAAATGAATCCACTTCAAATTAACACTGCAAATTTTAAAACAATGAAAATAGTTTAATGTTTTTATTGAATATACTGAAGAGTAACGAAAACTGATAAACATTTACATTTTTAAACACAGCCATATTAATTGGAGAATTGAACTTATAATTCACTAAATGATAGACTAACACATTAATCATTTATTTAAGAGCTTGTATTACTTTAAGATAATGTATTACTTAATTTATATTTTAAAATTAAAAAAAAATGTTATACAATTTACAACAAATGAAAAGGATATATATATATATATTTTAATATTACGACAGAGGAAAATGAATTTTTAAGTAATATTTTGATAGACTTTATTCTTTCAATATCACATAAAACACTTTTATTATGTGTTATTAATTTATAAGAAATATAAAATATCATAAACTTGTCACAATAAAATGTTTAAATACTGTATTATTTTATTTTCTGCAATGGAATTTTTTCAGTTATATTATATATATATAAATATATTCTTAAACTCTTGTACTTGTTTTAAATTACGATTATTGATCTGGATTTAGTAAATAAATATAAATCAGATATAAAAATTCGATATATATTTTCATCTTCTTTTATGAAAAGGTTTAATTCTCGATACATACTTATAAAATTAGTTTGATATTTTAAGTCTTATTTGTGTGTGTGTGCATCCTTTTATGCATATAACTATATATTTATGAATATAACATATTTTTATATCTTTATCTATGATATAAATTTTAAATTATTTGATTGATTACTGTAACGGATTCTTTAATATTATAATAAATAAATAATAAATAATAAAAGAATAAAATTCTTTCCACTTTTAAGCAAATATTTTGAAGTATTCGAGATATAGTTAGAAAATTATTTACAATTTTGACTTTTTATATAATTTAAAAATTTTGAAGATCCGGTCCTAAATTCAAGAAAATTCAGAATTTCTTTAGAAGTTCTAAAATAAACTGTTCTATCAAAATGCCCTTATTTGGCATCAAAAGGAGATGGTCTTTATTCATCATTTTTGTCGGTAGAATATTAATCTTAATTTAAAACGTGAATTTTCGATAGAAAGTATAAGTTGAAGATCATGATTTGGAAGTTACTTTTAAATTGTTTCATAAAATTTCTTTTAAATTTTGTCTTGTAAATATAATAGAAATAGTAGTATCGATTTGCCGTTCCAATGCAATTGACTCTTGTGTACTTTTGGATCCACCCTCCTTAATTAAAATCTCGAATACTTTCTAATGCTCGAATTTTCTTTTGCAACATCAAAATTCAGCAGTAACCCAGAAGTGGCATCCACCGAAACCAGTGATTCCTTTAGTTTTATATTTATAAGAAGAAGCAATTCCAAATTACAGAAGACGAAATGAAGTACGAAACCCACTTTCAGAATGAAAATACCAATTGAGCAAATATTTCATTCTAAAATTCCAACGGCTACTTCCACGTCGCATTTTTTCTCAATGAAAAGCGCAAGAGAAAACGTTTCCCTATTTTTTTTTTTATTGCCATCTTTTTTTTCCCCCAACAAAACTTGATTTGGCAGACGAACTGAAAAAGAAATCACGGCAGGGACCCTGCAGCCTATCCAAAGAGATGTAAAACCTCACACGAAGTTTTATTACCACGCGCGGTGTAGAAACAAGGCACCACCACCACCCGAGTACTCTTCCGCTAATTAACTACCAGAGAATATACATGTAAAAGAAAGATTGGTGGCAGCAATTGCTGAGATTACCTGTCGACTTTCCAGAAGTTCTCTTGATTCTCAGGGAATAAGTACAAGTATTCTTTCTTGTTAAATTCTGGACTATTGTCTACTCATAAAGTAAAAAAAGATAAAGTTACGATTTAAAAAAAGAAAAAGGGAAACAATATATAGCTGTATGTATTAGGTTAGGGAATAAGTTTTTATCGTTTTTACCAAAGACTTTTATTTAAACAAAAAACAATAACTGTATCAATAAGTTAATAAATTATATACTCGCCGTTGCAGTTTACAACATCTTGACCAATTTGTTGATGCCATTCCGCCAAAACTCACCTGGTCTGGTGTCAAAGAAATTGTTGAGAAAGATTTTAAGGACCTCTTTGTTATCGAAGGTATTATCCTTCATATGGTTTGACAAAGAGTGGAAAAGATGATAATCGGCCGGTGCAAGGCCCGGAGAATACAGCGGATGCTGAAGGATCATCCCATTCGAGCTCTTGGAGTGCGGCTTTGACGACTTGTGCAACATGGGGCCTAAGCCGTTGTGGTGAAGGTGTATGGTTTGAGCATGTCGATCAGGCGTTTTCAGTCGAATAGCCTCAATCACTCAGTGTAGGTGGGCCAATGTAGAACTCATTATTGACTATGGCATTCGTTTCGAGCACTTCCGAGTGCACAAAGAGGTTTTTAAAAACTGGTTCAACAACTTCTTTGACACTAGACCAGGTGATTTTTGGCGGAACGGCATCAACAAATTGATCGAGAGGTTTGAAACAGCAACGGTGAATATACTCGTATAATTAATTAACTTATTGATATAATTATTGTTTTTTGTGTAAATAAAAGTATTTGGTAAAAACGTTACAAAGTTATTCCCCAACCTAATATTTTGGGAATAAATTATGCGCAAACTAAGTTTCCTTAAATTATAGTCCTTAATATGCGTACAGACTGGATAAATATAATTATATATATACAACGGGAAAATTTAAATTCATATTGTGAAACAATAGTACATAAGCAAATAAAACAAAGAAATTAATTATCCTCGAAATTTATATACTTTATGTTTTGTATTTTTGTCATTAGACTAGTTGTCAGCTTGTTACATAGTGAATCAGAAGGAGAGGTTCATGGATTCCATTTCCATTGCTGCTGAAGATGTTTCCGGTGACTTAGAGTTCTTTTTATCACTATAGGTCCTGATTGAACTAATCACCATTTATGAATAGTGATCTTAGAAAGATAAAGTTTAATGTTATATACTTAAAATGATTCAAGAAATAAATAAATCCTGTTTTAATACTCATCAACTTACAGTTTTACCTTTTTCTTTTTGAGTCTCTTAACAGGTTTCAAATTTATAAATTGAAAATTAAGCATTTAAGAAAAGTAGATTCCTTTTTTCTAATGTCTAGCCATTTTTTTCATTCAAATAACGCAACATTAAAATAATAAAATTAGAAGAAGAAACAAACATTTATAACCATATTATTTAGAAGAACGAACTTAAGTTTAATAAAAATCTGCTTTTTATTCACTCCCAGACCTCACCACATTTCTCATCTTTCTCTAATTTTTACATATTTTTGCAATAAATGGTTATATTAAATTAAAATGAGTAACCACTAATGGCGAAGTTACAATTAGGCAAGTCTCAAGTACAGCTTTTTAGAAAGTTTAATACATCATCTAGCCCGAGTCTAATTTATAGAAATGTGGAGCGAATCAGGGATCCACTATTGTTTTCCAAAACCCGAGTAACAGACCATTATGATAACAGAGAACTGAGAAACTGGACTGGTATTATGTTGGATGGCTACACCATTCTCTGTCTAGATAGAGTGACAAGGGATGGTCATAAAGTTGAAAAAATCTTAGAGTCTCATATCCATCATTTCATGAGTACAATTGACCTTATTTATTTTTAATGGAGTACAATCATTGAGACCATATATAAGTCCATTCAGTCATGGATTTTTTGAAAGAGAAGATTTTGCTTGAAGGAATGATATGCCACACTTTTAAATTCTATCAAAACCTTGAATGTCTGGGACACCAGAAGAAAATTGTAACTCGCAATTCTTTGCTTTACGAAATATACCGAGATTGAAGACATCTCATTGCTGAGCGAGTGGAACTAACCATTACTGGTACTTCTAAAGTGCACATTTCCAGAATGGAATCACAGTATGCTTGACACTTCCCGACTCTCCAATGAATATTTAGAAAAATAATGCGTGTTTATTATATCAGTTCAGTGTGCTACTTCTTTTTATATTATATCTATATTTATTTAAGCAAAACTTTAGTAATATCTATCCAATAATTCTGTATTGAATTATCCAAGTCAAATAATTTTTTTGAATATTAGTGTGCAATATGGTTTTAGAGTTTTCTTTGATTTTTTTTTCCTGCTTACATGGCAAATTGAATAAAATTTGTTTGATAATGAAGAAAATATTATTTTTAGTGTCGTTTTTCTCTATAGTTGTGTATTACTTACATTCATATGAACATATTTTAAGTGCTTCATAAACAATATCTGTTTTTTGAATTGAAATAAAATTGAGTACCATAAATATGATATTGCAACATTAACATGTTCACATACATAATTATGTTATACATTATTCTCTTGGCAGGAAATTTGCAATTTGTCTTAAATGACATCATAGGTAAGACATGAAAAATTTCTACAATTCAGAATAAATTTGTTATGAAAAAATTTCCTAATATTTTTGGTAGATCTAGATAAGTTTTGCATTCATTCAGAAATGTGTAGTTTTTGTTTCTAGTATTGTTAAAAACTGAATTACAATCAAAAAATAATAACTTAGTGACTTTCTTGATAAAAATAATTGAGTAAATCATACGTATTCAAACATGAATATTTTAGGCTTAAACTAGAGATATCTTCAAAAACATAAATCAAAGATAGCGTAAGACCAACCAGTATTCTTTGACTTTACTTCGCAGATATTCGTGATAAGATTTTGGTAATAAATTGTCCCCAAAATATTTAGTGAAGAGTTAGGAATTTTTATAAAAAAAAATTCCACACACACACATCCACCAACCATAATCTCACACTGACAGTATTGACGAATCTGATCTCACACTGACAGTATTATAATTTTTCTACAAACTAACATTTAAGAACTAACCTAACTGCTGAAAAATGTTATAAAATTTTTGAATGAGTTCAAAAATTTGAGTCAAGATAGGAATCTTTGAAACAGAAAATAATCACAGTCATACAATTGAACCACTTCAAGCTTGAATAAAGAAAAAATCACTTGTGTCAGAATAGATCTTTGATGGCTATATATCATCGCTTAGAAAATTATAAGAAAATAGCTAATGTGCTGGTTAAAATGTAAAATTCTAGCATCATTTATCTTTTCAATATTTTACAATTAATTCTTTTAATATAAGAAAATGTCAGAATGTTCTTACTTCTTAAGATAGACGCAGTAACATTATTCATTTTCTAACGTTCTTAAAATATCTTTAGATAAATGTTTCCCTCGTTTCATTTTGATTTGTTGAGCGTAGTAACCACTACGAAAGGTATTCATATATTATTAAAACAATTTTGTCTGTCTAAATTTCGATATCGATTTTAAAATGTGAATGACATCAAGTTAGATAGGATTTAATCATCGTCTAAAATATTCATTGCTTTAAAATGTCGGTGCAAAATAAATAATGAATCGAAGGATATAATTTAGATTTCTAAAAATTAAGCTTAGAAAAGATACGAATAGCTGTTTCAAAACTTATACACGTAAAATAAATAATATAATTAATAAAACGACAAAAAACGTTGAAATACACATTCTACTGGGAAAAAGGCAAAAAATATGTTTGCAAACTAAGATACTTACAACTCTTATTAAGCCTAAAAAGTTGAACTTCATATTTGTAAAGAAAATTCATTGCCTCAAAGAGTTATTCAAAATCCTTAAACATATCTTTAGGAATTATGAACAAAATTTTAAGTCCTATTTAAAAGGATCATCAAAATAGTATGTTAATAAAAACATGATGTTCATCGCTTAATGCCGAAATACATATTTATCAGTTTAAAAAGCAGATCCTTATAAAAATTATTTTGTATTTGAAAAATGATAATATATATTGCAATTGATGAGGACTGGAAATACTTATCTGATAACAATAACAAAAAGCTATATTTACTGGAAAAAGAGGTGAAAGAAATTTAATATGTTGGTTCAGAAAAACAAAGGAAATTTTTTAGAAAATATTTTCCAATAAGTTTAGTTTGTCACTGCATTTAAGAAGATTATAAGCCCATACAAACATCCACGCCTAATGTAAGAATCAAACGTACGAACTGTTGCATTGAAGAGCTAATCATCATGCAGTTGCCAGTTGAGGTAATTAACGAGTACTTTTGTAACTGAAAACTTAAGATTACAAAAATGGAAAAAATGTCATCAATAACTCGAATTTCTGTACAAAATATATCATAAGCTCATTTAAAAAAGGAAAAAATCTTCACTGCATTAAGTTTTTGAGAATAATGCTGAAAAATTCAATCTTATAAATCTACTTCTCTATTTTATTTTGGAAAACTATGAAATGAATCCTGATTGCATCCCAATAAAGTCCCCTAATATGTCTTTTAAAGATTATTGCTCTTCTGGACTTTTAAAACAATCTTTTTATAAGTGGCATACCAAAATATTGATCAGACTCTAGAAGATTTTGAAGAGGAGTAGAAAAAAATGGCTTAATAAATGTTCTGTTATTAACTGGGAAATCAAAATATAATATTATAACTCAATAAAAAGAGGGTTACCAGACCGGATACTTTTTAATAGAAAAAGTATATACCTATTTTTGTAAAATCATTATAAAAATGAATAAATACCCTGTAGTTACTCAGATGTTAGCAAAGTTAATTTTTAAATCTGCTTTATATTTCCCGCATCAAACTACAAATTATAACCTTTCTTTTTTTTAATAATTGTATTAATTTAACAACACACAAATAATTTTCAAAACATTGACCTGTAACTTATCTTGCTTCTATCTATGCATTTCATTCTTTCTATGCAATGAATTTTTTCTATGAAATTCGAATACTTTTCGTAAAAGTGCAATCAATTCTTTAATTGTTGAATTAATAAGTATTTTGAATAACTCTTTTTGTCGTTTTTCGCTAAATTCACAAAAATGAATTCAATGTACCAATAATTTTGACATGTTTTTTAAGTTTCTCGTTTTCTTAATTCAGTTATTTCAAATATAATTTTTGAGAATGGAAATTATAAGTACAATTACGTTTTGAAAAACTAAAGCGCCTATTTAATAAAAATAACGAATTTTTTAATATCGGTTTTTTTTTTTTTTTTTTTTTTTTTTTTTTTGAAATGATAAATTTTTATTCACTATCATGATATATAAATTTTCATATAAATTCATAATATAAATTATTATTCACCAACATGATTAAATATGTAACAATCTAGAGGAATTTGATTATTTAAGATTCTATTTTACATTAGGATTTCAATTAAATATTTAATTCAAATATTGAAGAATCATATTTCAAAGATTTCACATAATACATAATTTGCCATTACTATTTTAATTAGCAAAAGTAAAATTTCAAAGTAAATATAATACTTAGTAATTTCAAAGTAAATATAATATAAAGTAATTTCAAAGTAAATATAATATATAGTAATTTCAAAGTAAAATTTCAATATCAAAAGTAAAATTTCTTCTTAAATTCAATTTAATATTTCATTGTTACTGTTATTTATAACATTCATTGGTCATACTATAAAGCAATATTATTTTTAAGTTATGTTTTACTTATATGATTCGACTTTTGCGTTTTCCAGTATATATATATGTATATATATATATATATGTGTGTGTGTGGGAAGATTTCATATCCATAGATATTGATTGCTATTTATATGTGACAATAAATTCACCAGTTCAAACTTGAAACGCCCTTTGCAAATCTTTTTGGTTTCATTCTTGGGTAGTAATTATTACCACTCTTTTTGACTGGAAAGTTTGGAGGTAGATCTCAGCTATGGCTGAGCTACAGGATATGAGAAATGCGTTTCTTTTCTTCTGCATGTTTATTTCTCGAAGCAGGTGCTTGAGAGTTTTCCAGACATTTTCTTTTAAAGCAGCGGAATACCGTTCCCTGCTTATGAAAAGTTTTGGAAACGAAAACGTCGTGCACATTCAAAAATCTCTTCTACAGTGTGTTTCGTTGATAAATTACCTTCTATACAGTATCAAAATCTATCCATTCAAATTCACTAGGTAAACAATTTAGAGCTGAAATTTAATGGTATAAATATGGTTTTCTTTTACTAGTCCTAAATGTGTGAAACTCTCAAAATTAAAATATCAGACCCTGATTCTACTAACCAAACTTTAAACTTGCATTTCAATTAATTTTAAAAAACAGTTTTTAGAAGTCTTAGCAATTAAACTAATTTGCTTATTATTTTTCCAAGATGACATAATTTTCAATCAATGATTTGTGTTCTTTACTTTGCTTTTTTTAAAAAAAAAAAATCAATATTTTGCTTAATACGGTGATTTTATTTGCAAGACTAGTTGCACTAGAACATTCAGTTTAGAGTATATTCCAAGAAATTAGTGTAATGTTATCCAAAGTGCGATTTGAACAAAAGAACTTTTATTGGCTTGTTCGGAAAATAAATTCGTTTTTCCTATATGGATCAGTTTTTTGCCAGTAAAAACCAACCACTTTATGACTGTGGAATCGTGCTACTACCAGATATAGATGGTAAAAGCTATTGAACTAGAATGAACAATGTGCAATGCAATACAATATTAATTTACTGCACGTTTTTTCATTTTTATGAAAAACGAAATTACTTTCCGAACAACCCAATAGATTGAAGGTCAGAGCGCCGAGAATATTCCGCACTGGAAGCTTTGCTTTCCAAAGCATTTTTTCAATATTTTAGTTTTTCTTTTATTAAAGTTTGAAATTCAATAGAAAATAATTAGTTTCATTATTATTTACCTGTATTATCACTCGTTCTATATGTTAAATTACAGTAAAGTTAAATAATTTTAGTTTCTGAATTTAATCTTAATTTAACTTTTTTATCTGTAAATGGAATGAAATCTTTTTAAGAAATTTTGCTTAATATAATTCATTTCTGTGACTGTTTGGTTAATTTTTTTGTAATGCTTTTGAATAAAAGCCATTTATTTCGTTGGCAATTTCTGTACTTAAAATACAAGGGATGCAAAAATTGTTTTCGATTTGCATTACAAAAACTTATTTAATTTCCTTTATACGTAAACAATCATAAAGTAATGAAAAATAAAAGCAATAAATCCATTACACGAATGACACGAATTGCATTAAAACTACCATCATATTTCTGTAAAAAACTTTTTTCCCCATTAGATTTCAACACGACCAACTTTAATTTTCCCTCAATGCACCTTATTCAAATCATGAAAACGAGGAAGGTATCCCCCTACTTGAAAAATTCAGTTCTTAACTTCAACCGCCGCGGAAATCATTACCTATGCGACCTCTGCCGTGTTTGCTTGCTCACCCCCATATGTCAGCGTTCGCGGACAGATATCTGAAGCAACCAATTTTCGCATATTGATCAGGAACATTTAACTTCTTCGGTCAGTTCCCCTTCGGCAGTGGGAATTTTTTTTTTTTTTTTTTTTTTTTTTTTCGATGTATCTCATCTGTTTTTCAAGTTCTGCGGTCAAAAGACAAGATGTCTCTCGAGTAAATTTTTCATTTATTTATTATTAGTCTTGAATAGAAAGAGTTAGTTTACAGGTCATTCCGTGGCAATCGTTTGAAAAATAAAATTCCCACAGCTCGTGTTTGGCGCGCAAAATTTGCCATTGATGAAAAAGAAACTTCTCGACGTGTATTTTCACATGGAGGACGAACAAGGAAGAAGATTTATTCTTCTTTACTCGAAATAATTTTAAATTTAAATAATGACTGAGGTACGTTTTTGGTCACATATAACCCTTTCAGAATAATTTTACGAAGAACATGCGCTTGGAATGGCTTTTGTATGTACTTGATATGAATATGTTTACCATAAGCGAGGGTGGCTTAATGATTTGAGAAAAAGAGGTTAAAAGTTCTTGTATCGGCATTTAATGATGTATTCCGAATTTGATGAATTTTAATGAAGTCAGATGGAATCACGGTTCTTTACTTAATCTAAAAAGGAATGTTCCATCTTTTATAAGTGACATGGGTTGTTGGATTTTGGAATTAGGAAGTTTTCATAACTGTTTTGCAATGAAAAAATGAAATTTTCTATAAAATTTAAATCCGCTGGAATTTATTAAATTTCAAGAAAATTATCATTTATGAAATATATTTCCATATTATTGATAAATTGATTGCCTTTAAGCGTTAAATTAATTAAAAAATACAACATTCTGGGCATTAAAAAATAACTAAATGCCCATTATATTTTCAAATTGCATTTATACTGATGAAAAAGATATTCATTGTGATCATCAGTCCATTAAATGCGCAGAATTTTAACATTCTTTCTATTTTAATTAAGAGATTTGACTCTCCTAATTAAAATAAATAGCGATTAAAATGTTTGGTTTTCATTATTTCAGGGTAATTTGTTTTAGACAGATAATATTTTTGTAATAAATTAAGATTCGGCATTTATTTATTTAGTTTTCGGAACATTCATATAAGCAGGGGGGTTTTATATACTAAATTATTTTTGTATTATATATTTACGAATTTAAATAAAATTGATTTATTTTTAGCAACTTCCATCTATTCGTATACATTCACAAGGGTATTTGGCAAAATAAAAAAGAAATTCCGAATGACAATGAGGAATAAATATTGCAAAAGCATTAAATAACGTCTGTCTACCATAGCCCATGTATCAACGGAAATGATAAATTTTTTGCATATAAATACGATTACTCTACGCTATTAATTATACTAGGAATACAAGATTAATAACTAGCCAATAAATTTGAAAGTTCTAATATAATTCACTTAAATGCTTGTTAGGAATGAATTACAGTGATTTTTTTTATGACATTGTTACTCATCGTTATAAGTAAGATGAAAGAGTAGTTTTCACAAGCAAATGAAGTAAAATGGAGAAAACGACACATTTTTTTATTATTTGAAAAATGTCTTTATTGCCAGTGTTCGTTTAACAAGTCACACGATTCCGAAAACAGCAAATCTCTCTGAGTTCTCAAAAACAGTATCTGAAAGAGATTGAAAAGTTAGAATTAGAACCCGCAGTCAGCGTCAAGAAAACGTATCTGCTGTTTGAACACAATTTTCTACGAGAGTGGTCGGGGTCTGCTCCTATGAATCTTAAGGAAGGACAGATACTGTTCTGTGCTACAAATGAAAACATCGTCAACCAAAGCCTATCCCAACAGGTTATAGCTAAGGCTATGAATTGCAGAAAGTAGGAACGCATAATAGAGAGCCTATGAGGAAACCACTAATTTTAGCCTAAAACGCAGGAATTTATCTAAAATGGCATCTGGAAACAAGATACCGGTGAATTGCAAACAAGTAACATGATCAGATGAATCACGCTATATTTTGTTTATCACTTATGTCAAGCCGTCGAATTTGATGAAAACCTCTGGAAGCTATGAATTCTTTTTCGCACAGTATAAAGGTTCGGTAGGAAAATAATAATATATTATGTTCTTCTGTTACATGTTACATACATGTTCTTCTGTCATGGAAATGGTGTCCTGCTGTTCCTCGAAGGTGAGCAAAGAGGCATGAGATACTTAGATATACTGGCGGATCAAGTGCACCCTGCAATGTTATATTTTTACTCTGATGGCAAGTCATACTTCATGGACAGTAATGCAACTATACATCGTCCCAGAAGTATTTAAATTGAGTTAGCTGAACGTCAGGCTGACTTCCAACATTTCCCTTGCCCGCATTTTAAATTCATTGAAATGCGTGGGATGTGGTTAAAAGATTAAACGTTTCGGCATCACTTCTCTTCTATCCAATTTACAAGATCTAATAAATTGCATAGTTAGAGGGAATGGTATTTTCTAAATGCGCTGCCAGAAGCGTCTAGATTCGATATCCAAAATATAAGTATATATAGAGTACATTATTATTAAATCTAAATGTCAGAAAATGCATTCTTTACAAATGATACAAGATATTAAATATGACTGATAATCTTCTTGAATAGCTCTCTCTCTCTCTCTCTTTTTTTTTTTTTTTTTTTTTTTTTTTAAGTGTTGAAAACTTTTTTTTGTTAGGGAAGAAATGAAATTATTCAAAGATGTTTTTAGAAATACTGTTCCCCTCATAAAATAGAGAAATTTTAAAATCTTGACATTGAAAATGGGTTTTAATCTCTGAGAAACTGCACATGCGAGTGTATCCCAAACGTGTTCTGACTGAACACGTTTGGGATACACTCGCATGTGCAGTTTCTCAGAGATTCTCGCATGTGCAGTTTTGAAGGTCAGGAGAACATGAAGATCTCTTTATGCGTCAAATCATGATTCGTCAGTTAACAACATTTGACTCCAGCTACTTTGCATCATATCTCGATGTTTACGAACCAACCTTTTTCAATTCGCTGGAAATCTGGAGATCAACGGAATATGCTTTATTGATGTGGGTAAAGATCACCTATAAAAGACTACAAATAAGTGAGGAAATAAATTTCAAACTTTTTAATTTAAGAACTTCATCTTGCCGCTGAAAAAAGTTGTCTTTGCACCTGAGTACCATTACTTGTTCTATTTGGATGAAATGTAAATAAGATATTTTTAATTTGCTGTAAAAGTATGTTGTCTACTGTGTCCGGGTTGATGACCATGTCTTGTAGAATTAATTCAAAAATATCGGCTATGTTAGTTTGTGTTTGCTCAGATTTAAGACCATCGATAATCTATCAAGCCAGGAATCCCAGAAAATCAAACACCTGTTTTCAAAGCAAAAGTTAAATAATTAGATTTTTCAGCTGAGTCATTGAAAAAATATTATAAATGTTTAGACACGAACAGAGTTTTTTTCTTGTACACTACTTTTTAAATTATGATTGTTTTATAAATCGTAAGCAATAACTTACGACTTAATCACAAGATGTGTATGCATATTTTTGATAATATTGATAATCAACTAGCATGTTTGTTTTCAAATTTAATTAAATAATATCAATATTTATAAATAATTCATAATTTAATTTCCGGGGTATTTATTTTTACTGGCCGTATTTTAAATCTTGTTGCGTTTATTTAAATTATTTAAACTCACGAGCTTTTTCTGATATTATTCTTTACAGTTAGTAGATTATATTAAAATTTGTTATATATATTGTTGACAAATGATAACTCATTCTTCTTCTTTCCTTTTTGCAATACAAGTTCACATTATTTAAGAAATTAAAAATGTAGAAGAATGATCTTCTTAGAATTAATTAGGGGCTAAAAGTGTCAATAAGGGTCATTCCTGTTAAAATTGTTAATATTTAGTTCCATATCTGAGGTGATGTAGAAGTTCAGAGAATAAAGTTGCACTTATTTTTAACTACATATGTAAATCAGTAAAGTATGTATGTATTATTAATGGAATTCATGACTTTTTCATGATTATTTTATTATTTTTTAAAATTAAACCATTAAAAATACTGAAGCAATATTCATCAGATACTAACTATAACAGTGTACTGCTAAATCAGGATCTATATTATTAGTATAATTAGCAACTATATTATTAGTATTATATTATAGCTATATTATTATATGTATAACTATATATCATTAGTATAATTAGCAAAACAAATTTTTATATATAATAAATTTATCATTCACAGAAAGAGAAAGTGAATTATAAGAATTCTAAAACATATGAAATAAATAAATAAAAATATAGAAACTATTAATATGAAAACTGAAATGCAATATAAATTAAAAAATTAAAGTTATTACGGTATATCAAACATTGTATAAATGCTACAAGAAATGAATTAAAAACATTACTAATAAAATAATTTTTTTTTATTTTCAAACTTTTTCTTTATACAAAACACATTTCAGCTAGTATATTTGTTGAAGAAATACGTACATTGCATAAATTAAAGTATTTTCAAATGCTTATATCTATGAAAATGTTTACTATAGTAGCAACTATTAGCTTTTCTTATGTGTTTAAAGAGCTATTGCCGTTGCACTGGTAAATTTCCTTGTACCTAGCCCAGAGTTGGGCTCTACAAGTTAGCGCAATCAGGGGGGAGAGAGTCTTCGTAATTTAAAAGTAGAAAACTCCTAATACTTGACCATCCGATAATGAAAACTGTTTCTTAGCCAACCAAGTAACATAGGAAGAATTTAGGTATTTAAAAATTTAAATATCATATTATCGCCAAATATTAAGCTCACATTTGTATGCGTGATAGAGTAAAATTCATTCTGTGAATCTAAAACTGAATAATAATATAGTTGACCGATAATACAACTAGTGAAAATTTCAAGCGGTAAATTCAAGTTATTTTTTGGTAACAAATATATAAAATTTTTGAATCAAATTTTAATCATATTAAGAGCATTGAATGTTTAAGAAAATATAAAGCATGCAATATTCAAGGGACAATCTGTTATTAAAAATAAGAGTGCATGTTAAATTAGGTTTTTTCTTCCATATATTGTCTACAAACATGGCTGTCATGTCGTAAAAGAAAGACTTCATGCACTAAAATTTCTAACATTGGCGAAATCTCCAGTGTATGAAATGGATAATTAGCATGTTTGAAATAGAGATATATTAAAAAATTGATCAAATTATGCGTCATAGAACAATATCATTGCAAGTGCTATCTACATGATGGACGCTAGAGGACTCTAGTATCTGTAAATCTGTAACAGTTGCATAAAAAATCATAGCACTATCTGAAAACTGATAAATGTCTCGGATGATAAATAATACAAATAAACTACTGATTCTTGTATACAATCAGAGATTACATTTAGAATAATTCCAAGAATAATAATACATCGAATAATCGAATCTGATTTGAATTCTTATATCCTTATACAGTATATAATTCGACTTCATCTCTAACTTGGCTCTTTTAGTTTAATAGTGTAAGGAAGTGTAACAACTAAATAACATTCACTTGGTATAAGTGACGAATTATAATTATATCGTGATCAGTTGGTTGATTGTCTTATAGTTTTTCATATTAAGGCCAATCCATCAGAAACAACAACTTGAAAGAGATTCTTAGCTCTTACCAACAACCAAGCCTAAATTGTGAATCAAATTCATGAACTGTTGAACTGAAGGCCTGAACACGAATCTTGAAGTTTCAGCTCAATAATTCTGTTGCTTATAAACGAACAATCGACATTCCCTCTACATCAAAATCGCAAACAAAACTAATATCTGATACCATGGCTTATTCAAAATTAATCGTCAGTTGTAATGTATAATATAAACTTTATATAGAGGCGAATAGAATGCATTATGTCTCCGAGTCTTTTAATAAAAATTATTAGTAGTACCTACTAGTACAAACGTACTTCAATAAAGTATTCAGAAATTTACACACTTCTGAATTTTAATATTGCAATACCAGGAAGGAATAATCATACAAATATCGAGATCATGTGAAAGAGGTTGGAATATGCAAATGATTAGCACTTACGCTCATGTGAAAGATGTAAGAAGGACAAACGACACTACTGTATTAAAGAAAAATTGTGTGAGAGAATTTCTCATTCAGAAACTTTTTTTGTCTGATTGGAGTTTTCTCAGAGCATCGTGTTAAGTCGCAAACAAGAATAAATACTTAATTATAAAGTGTTAGAATTCGATATAAGCAGAATCATTGCTTATTGATAGTGTGAATTATCGTTCTGTGATATTGTCACTCGTATTGTTCAAAATATAACCAGTAACAGCTGAATATGGAATACATAAGTTACTAAGAGTCATACTGAATGGTATGCAAGATTTCAATGCTCTTCGATGACTTACGTCCGAAAGCAAAGTGATATTATCGGCATGCCACCTTCTCAAAAGCGTACATCTAAATCAAGAACTATTAACCAAGAAATGGGCTTGTCTGCAGCACGTCCAGTATCTACTCGTAGAGTGTGATGACTTTTTGACACAAAGTGATCACACTGTACCCAAATAGCACAACTTTGTATGATAGTGGAACGCTGAAGGGCGTTATGAGGCAATTTAGTATATACCACTTAAATTGTGTATCGGGAATACTTTTCGTAGATAGTGGGCAGTATTTACAAGCTGCAAAGGAGGAAATCCGAATAATTCCCAGTCTCTGGGTGGGGATCAGAATGGTTAAGAAGGAACCCGGGATCGTATGCTTCGAAAAATCCGATACTGCACTAGGTTATCCTGACCCTGTTGTGTAATGACGTTTCGGTACCGCATAATGGATATTTGAATGGCCAAAGATCAGCAATACATTTTAGCATCTTCCGCGTAAATTGACTTCCGAGAGAACTTTTTATAAGTATGCCGTATTCATGTATTGCAAGGGATAAAAAATGATAATCTCCCTCGTACATATCCCGCAAGATGTGCATGAAGAAGACAGAAACGCCATATTCATATACCGTTGTTCAATAATAACTGGGTTTGATCTTAGGACTTTATTCTTCAAAGAACGCTGTCCTACGATTACATCATGGTCAGTTCTGCATGATGACGTTTGATTAGACAAAAACTGTCAATATGGGGACAATTGCTACAGTTTCCCTAGATAATGCAGAACAGACTGCGATTTTGTTGCCCCCAATTAATATCATGCTGGAAATAGACGTTGTTGTTGTTGCACCAGCATGGTTCCCTGTACCTAGCTCTGAGTTGGGCTCTACCAGGTAAATAAAAGCATCCGGGATGGAGTCTTTGGGATTTTGAAACAGGTACCTTGCAGAAAACTCTAAATATTTGACCTGCCTTTCTCCTGAGGTATCATTTTATTTGGAGGACCTTGTGACCACGACCTATTTAATGTGTCCCAGAATCCACCATTAGTGGACACGACGGTAGGATCGGTTACAGATCGGTTTTCGGATCTTCGGTTAAGTTGGGATTCGAACTCACCACATTCCGATGATGAGAACGACGCGCTAACCATCTAATCCACAGCAACCCCTAGAGATAGAAGTAGCAGAATGTGCAATTTTCGAAGGAAAAACATGTTTATACATTTGACATTATGATGAACATATATGGTCTGGTGGCTCCGAAGATAGCGTGAAGCATTTGGTTAAATTCAGTCTTGGAAAACCAAGCACATGGCGGGAGGATATGACTATCCACTGGAACACGACACGTACAATTGCAGTTTTCATTGAAGTTAATTCAAATAAGGTAATGAGAAATGTTTAATAAATAAGCGGTTGATGCAAGCTTTTCTCAAATTTCTTTTTAATTACCTGTGTAATGGCAAGAATTATTAAAATGAGATTTATGGAAACATCGAAATTTAAAATCTGTATCCTCTTATGGCAAACACTGTTGCAATTTTACCAAATTTTTGGATAACTTTTATCTTATTTACGTTTTTTTTTTTTATGTTGATCCTTCTCCTAGATGATTCAGTTTTGTTACACCTTGTTCTACATAAGAAAAAATCCTGTTCAAGGAAGTGTTGATTTTAAATGAAAGTATATATTATTTTAAAATCATACCTGATACTAGCACTAGCATTCCCTACAGTAACAGAGCTGCTAATCCTATTAATCCTTGTTAGTGTATGTATAGCTCATGTAACAAGAATCTATTTTTTATACAGACAAAAAATCTCATGTTAATGAGATCAATAATCATCAAATTGTCAATATCTAATTTATTTATGCAATATAGTAAGTGATAAAAGAGGATATTTAGTTCAATTATTGACCTCATTACATTGTTGTGATGTAGAATTACATGGAATTATCTCGACTGTTTGTCTATTTGTTAAACCCCAAGAAACAAGGATTCTTAAAAGTGTATTACTGCACGGAAACATAATGAGACGTCCCAGAAATCTCTCAATTCTACCAAATTTCAAACTCCTTCAATTTATTGCGTGAGAAGAACGAAAAGGGATTCAAAAGATAACGCATTTATCAAGATTTGTGAGATTGAGATAATCTATAATAAATGAATAAATGTAAGTCACATTTGTGAGTGGCATTTCATATAAAACTTAATCTTGATCAATGAACTTTATTTCTGACGACAATAAAATATTTAATTAAAATTTTTAGTGCATCTATTTGATCAGAAGAGAAATAAACACACATATACAATACCTTATTTAGTATGAAAATATAAAATCTATAATTTATATTTTTGGAAAAGGGGGAAAAATCTGTTATTAAAAAATTTTATTATTCAAGAAGACGGAATAGTATTCTTATTTGGGGTAAAACCTAACATAATAATCAATGAAATAATTGATTTCCAAATAAGTAAAAAAGAAGAAAACTTATTTACAAGTTTTCTTTATGACCAAAATTGTAAGAACATCTATTAACACTTATTTCACGTTTTTGTGAAGTTATTACTTGAAATTTTACATATTTGTATCAGCACTTATCTGTATGAGGCAAAAATCTGTTATGCTGACTATTAGAATGTATTATATTTTTATTTAAAACTTTCTTTCAACTTTAAAATATATGATGCAGCAGCATTATTTTTACTCTGAAGCGTTTTTTTAAATTTTAGTGCTTGTATTCCTCATTTAAAATTTCCAACCACTCTCTGTAAGATATTTTTCGAAAAATAAGATGGAGATTCATGTTTTCTCGAAACTTTATTAATTCCAAAACGAAAACCTAACTGCGTTACACAAAACACTAGTAATAATAAAAAAGAATAACAGTCATTCACCAATAAAAATTCTTATCAAATGAAAAATCAACATCAAAATGTACATAAGTTTCCAATGATAGCAGTTTAATTAATTAGAAAATGCAAATGATTATTAGAATTGAATGTCATGATAAAGTAACCACAACTTTAAATAAATCCTTTAATTTTAGGTAAAAAAAATTTTCAAAGAAGTTTCAGAACTATTTTTCTTTTTTATCGAAATAATTCCAGGATTATTATTAAAAATATTTTTGAAATTATCTAAGCATCAACTGTTAAGAAATCATTACATATATTGAATGTGGCAACAGTGATGTTGTGTTGACTTGCTGTCAACTTGGAACTTAAGGTCATTTTCTTCCGGGACACTTTTAATAAGTTGGCCATCATTTGCAATTTGAAATCCAGTGCCTAATTTATAATCCATTCTTCCGTATCTTGAACACTAACTTCTGAACACCCAGGAATTTTCAACAGAATGTTTTTGAATTCCTCAAGTGACACGTCTCTCTGTCTCTCGTTTTAATTTTCTCCTTTCTGTTATCTTTCCTTTTTGGAGGGGCTTTTTTGTTTTTCCTATTTTCTATCTCATCTTCAGTCTAACTTATTTTTCTGAAATTGTGAAAGCGATTTGGATAGACAGATAATTTAAATTCTATTATGTATATTAACACTTTTGCGAATTAATTTTTCTAGAATACCCTACAGATTTTGGATTGGTAAGGCATATTTTGCAAAATTGAAACACAATTGGTTTTTCATGAGAGGAGATGAAACGTCGTTGACACCAACTCAGGCAATCAGCATTTTGGTCAAAGTGAAAACTCGAATAAAAATTTATGAAAATTGTCGCAAAACATTAGTTATGTCAAATTAATCGGTTGTATAGAGCTTCAGGTAAAGATGAGATGAATACAAAAATGCATAAATAAATCATTATTGCTTCTTCTAGAAAATTATTTATGTTATTTTTACGAATAAGTTGTTAATATGAGTACATAAAAAACGCTTAGTTTTTGTATTTCAACTTTTGTTAAAAATTGAAAGAATTAAGTAAGATTGTTAATAAAACGAAATAAATTAAATATGAAGTTTTTTAAAACTTATGCGCAATTCATTTTTACATGGAGGGTTTTTCTAATTTCAGCATAAAATCCTATTAAATTAAATAAGTTAAATGTGAAAAAGTTTAAAATTTCAAAATTTATTTCAATTTTATTAGAACAAAGAGTAACAAAATTTTATTTCTTCCTTATTTTCAGAATAAAAACATAAAAAAATTTTTTTAATCTGACTACATTTTGTATATTATGCATAATTTAATAATGATTAAAAAATTATGGAATACTGAATCGTTGCATCGCATTAAAATTTGTATTAGGTTGTAAATAAAAAATTATAGTTGAAAAAGATATAAAATTTTATGCAATATCAGATGAATTAACATACGAATCATTAGCTTGAAGACACTAGAATTAAACTTCTGAGATTTTTATTTATAAGAGGAATTAATTTAAATAATTAGAAAAAAATTATACAAATGTAATTTAAGAACACAATAACATAATTGTATTTAAATTTTCTTATAATATTTTTATTATTAAAAAAGCGTGAAATAAGCCATTTTAGGAAATTAGACAAAATTATGCATTTGAAACTTAGATTTAATTTTCTTAAAATGGGAAAACATAACACAGGTTTGTAATGAAAGAAATTTTATGTGTACTTTTCTTCTTGTTGTTGTATTTTTGATTGAATTTTACATCAGTATCTTTTGTCCACTTTTAAATAAAAAAATAAAAAATAAATAAATAAAAAAATGGAAAAATATGCCAGTGAAATAAAAAAAAATAAATAAAAATAAAAATAAAACTAAAGACAGTGATAGGCGAAATTATATCACAGAAAAAATATATCTTTCATTTCATTTCAGTATATACGAGATCATGACCTTCACAAAATACACTTCATCTTGTGAATAACTTGGCGTATGATGGTCATGATTTGATGTTAAATTGATGTAAAACAAATTATATGTGGATATTTTTGCCTATACAATACCCCTTTTCCTTCATGAAATTAAGAAAATAATCATACAATTCTCATTTTGTGAGCGTATGTATTTAAAGTTACCCCTAGAGACGAGTTTTCGATTCACAACAGTAAAGCGCGTGTACCATGTTTTCATTTTATCATTCCAGTTATTTCACATGTTTAAACAGAATGCATTTTTTTTAAAAAAAAAAATAATGGAATTGCTTGTTTCGTGTCAATATAGTATAATCGAATGGATTCACAAAACAAGATTCAGCATGACCCATCCTTTTTTTGACTGCTCGTCCTCCAATTGCTTCCCACCCGCTAGACATTGACCCAGAGACAGCAGTGCGGCGAAAAAAGAAGGGGTGAAAGGTTCCAACAACACCAGAGGTCGGTGATCTACCATTTTGTGCACCATGCTGGTTTTGTCGTGAGTTGTCCCTCTTTATTTTTATTTTAATTCTTTCTTTTATCGTGGACGATGCCCAGAGGAATGCATCCCATTCGCTCTTCTCTAAGTCGCATTTCCGGGATCTTCTTCTGACGAAGAAAAAGTTGATGATATCCTCCTACAAGAGAGGAAAAGACCCTCAGGAGATGAGAGATCGTAATTCCCGTTAGAACAACCTCCAGCCACTTTTTTTTTCATTGTTGGAGATAATTAAAATGCAATTGACAAGTGGTATAACAGAGGGCACAGGCAAGTAATTTCCAGGCAGCAGAGATTGAAATTAATAAGGTGTTTGAATATCCGTCCTGGAACACGCTTCTTTTTTAATCAAAACTTTTCATGTTGGATTGATAAGACTACTTGAATGATATTAAAGGAAGTTCAAGAGCTGCAATTTTTACCAGATTCTCAGAGATCTTCGAAATTAGATTGTTATCAAGAATTTCATTAAAGTCAAAGAATTTTTAATTTTACTTTATTGAGTGCGATTATTACAAAGTTGACAAAACATAAATAGTTCTGAGAAGTGAGGCATTCCCTTTGGAACCATTAAAAAATCTTAGAATTGGAACCATTAAACTTTTTGAAAACATTAAATCATCTAAAATTAATTTTCTCTTCATTCATTTTAAAAATAGTTTGGGAAAATGATCAAAATAATATGTTTGGAAAATAATTCTTCCTAAAATTTATATTTGTACAATTTATTTTGAAAAAAATTAAACCTTTTTCCTTAAAGAAAAAGCATTTATAAAACGACTTATAATAATCGCAAAAATAATTATCGTTAATCAGCGTTTTTAAAGTTTTTTTTTTTTTTTTACAAATTTGTAGTTAGGATACCCGATAAAGCTTTAAATGTAGCAAAAAAGAGATCAAAACACAAAATTCCTCATGTTTTCTTCATATGCTTGCAAATTGTCAAATATATATACACAGTACCTTCAGGATTTTAACTATCGATGAAGTTTAAATCTAAACTAACTAATCTGACAAGACTACACCTAAGAGCGTGTAAAGTGCAAGTGAAACAGAGAACGAAACTTCTGAAGTCTTCAATACAAATAGAGGTTTGCGAAAGGGCGAATCTCTGTGTCGTGTTTATTGTTCAAATAGCCCCTAGAAAAGTCTATCAGGGAGTCTGGTCCCACAACAAAAGGACTTATTCTTTACAAACATGAGCATTCGTGGATGACATAGCCTTGATTAGTGGATCTAAAAAATTTGCAGCGGGAGCTTTCAATCTGTTAGAAACTAAGGCTGGTAAATTAGAGAATCTATTAGAAACTAAGGCTGATAAATAAGAGAATCTATTAGATACTGAGGCTGGTAAATTAGGGAATTTATTAGAAATCGAGGCTTAAAAATAAATGAAGATAAAACAAAATTCATTGAGACTTCCCACAATTCCACAGATAAATGCTATCATGGCCTCAAAAACCAATTAAAATCACAATTAATGAATTTAAAAACAAGAATTACCATCTATAAAATACTAATTCAACCAATCCTGGTTTATGAGAGTGAATGCTGGGAAATTACTGAATTACATGAAAATAAATTATTAACTTTTGAACCTAAAATCTTAAAGTATTGAATCAATTTATAGAAATAATAGCTGTTGATCCTTGTTTAATTTTGAAATCTATCAAAAGCACAAGAAATCTGATATTGTTAAAGACATCAAATGCAATAGACTCTGATGGCTCAGGTATTTGTTCCTATCTGACAATGCAGACCCAGTAAAAAAGCTCACTTTTACTAATCCTATGAGAAACAGAAGACGAGGAAGACCACCAATAAGGGGATTAATCGATTGAAAAAGGACTTTTAATTAATAAATAAAAAAGAAAGAAACTGGAGGATCCTTGTGATGATAGAACCAGATAGCAACGACTATTAAGGACAGCCTTGACCTATAATAGGCTGTAGTGCCTAGAAGAAGTTTTAAATAATTTGTAATCTAATTAAAAAGGGATTGGACGAAACAGCTCATTAAGAGTGGAAAACATGCAAAATATTCATATAATATTTCCTAATTAATTAGTTTCTGAATTTATTGAATATTAGGATTCAACTGCAAATTACTTTTAATATTTTAATTGATATTTAATGGTCGAAGTTTGAATGAAGTTGAGATAATTGCTTGTTAGAATTTTTACAAACATATGTGAGTTTACATTGTTTAATTATTAATTTAATAAATATATAGTTATTAATTCACGTAATATATTTCATCAGTTATGTGAAAAGATGCATTTATTAATTCATACACACGTTTTTTAAAAATTACAATCTCTTGATTTGAAGAAATTACAATTATTCTGAGTAAATTTTCGTAATAATTTATTCTTAAAAAACTACTTTTTTAAGTTGTTAACTATATTTTCTTCATAATATTATTTATAAAATATTAAGAATGTTATATAAAGGGTTTAAAATACAAAAAACAACTTAAGAAAATGAATATTTAGGACACATTTTAAACTGTGTCAGACGTAATCACATACTTTAGTATACACAGGAACAAAACTAATGATCGATGGATAAAGATATGTAAATTAAATATGTGAGTTACTAAAAAGAATCATTGTTAAAACCAGTGCTAAGTATTGTTACTAGGGTGTAACGAAAATTGAGGAAGTATTGAGAATGAAAGAAACAACCTCCTACTAGTTTACATTTTAATTACATGTCTTAAAACATATTTGTTAAGTGTATCTCTTTATAATATTATTTTATTCCTTTGATGGATTTTTCTCAAAAAGGCGTATATTTGAATAATATGAATGAATTTCTACAATTTATTTATCAGACATAGAGTTGAAAAATTAAGTAAAATGTTTCAGATTTATTTCGTGAATTGTTTCACTTCATTTTCTTTTTTTTTACACATGATTCATTTGCATCAATTTAATACTAAATGAAAATAATAAAGTTCAGTTGGGAAACTTTAAGGAAAAAGAAACTATAATCAGATTATTTTATCGCCATTTGCACTCCAATCATTTTTAACTTTAAAAAGTGAAAGAAATGGGAAAAAAACGCAATTTAATTTTTTAAGAAGTGTTATAGAGTATGGACATTAAAAATTGTAAGAGTTTAAGGGAAATGGTTTTAACTCATGTTTATTAAGATTTCGTCTATATTTACAAAAAAAAAATTGCCTGTTGTAGTTGTTGGAACTTCTACACACTCAAACGACATTTTGTCTTTTCCTAATCCGTATTCTGAAGAAGAAATTCTTTCGTGTACAGTAAACTTTTGATTGGAGAATTATCCATTTTTCGGGATATCCATGATATTTAAGGGGAAAAAAATTCAATTTTTATTAAAAAATGAAATATTTTAATATAAATAAATGTTGGCTGATTTTTCCAAAAAATTAATTATTAAATTTTTAAATATTTATTTATTTCTAAAGTAATAAGTGTATTTATGTTAGTTATTGTGTGCTAAAATTGCTCAAACTCATGTTTATTTTGATTATTTCCCTTTTTTTTTAAATTTTAAGAGCTATCCACAATAGCCGCCCTTTCTAATTCTACAGATAATTAGGAATTTTAAAGTAGTAAGGTCCGAAAAATATAAGCAACCCCATTTAACCAACAAGATGGCAAACATAATAACGCAATCTTTGTTAAATGTCTATGTTATTTTTTTTTAACATTCCAAGCTGCCCTTTTCAAAATCTCATATTTATCTGCAAAATTTACTTATTTTAATAATTTTATTTAGTTTTTCTACTTGATAATCTAAATTAAATGAGCGTTTCCATTTTTCTTTGTTGAAATAATTATCATTTGAAAAGAGAAATACTAGTAAAAAGCATTATTTTCAACTCGTACTAACTGCACTATCTGTTCTTTTATAACTAGAACTTTTCAATACACGAAATTAAAGGATTTTCAAACTAGTTTTGAAGCTTTTGAAATTAATTATAACATAAATTTTTTTCTTTTAGATTTTGCTTAATTTAGTGAAATAAGACATATTAAATTTTTATTTCTTATAAAATCATTTCTACAATAAATGTACAAATAACTTGTATGACATTGAAAAATGTTGATAAAATTCACTGGTTGCTTTTTTTCACAGTTATTTTAAAAAACAGCAATTAATGGTCTGAAACTTACAACCACACATTCAAAAGCCTTATCACTAATCCTCTGTTTTTATCAATTGTTTGACCAAAGAAAAAAAAAAAGATATCCTTTTTAATTCACTTTTTTATGCTTTCTTTTCTGCATTTATAAAGAGCTATGTCTCTTAATTTCTCTCCATAAGGAAGACAGTTTTATATCTCTATTATTCTGGATTATAAAAATTTAAATAAAAGAGTAAATTTTCGAAAGAGATAAACTTGATTCTTTTACGATTTATATTAAATAACATATTTATATTAGTTATGTGAAGTAACATGGGGGTATAAATAAAATTGCGAATCAACCAAATAAAATTTAAAAAATGAGGGTTTTAAATTTCAAAATTAAATGGCCTATTTCATAGAATATATTCCATTACTAGTTCTTCAATTTTTAATGTAGAAAAACTTATATTAAGTTTGTCTGAAGAAAATGTCTTGATATTGTTACATCAAAAACGTGCAAGCTTAGATGTATATCAAATTCAGCCCAATATCAAGACCATTTATCACATCTTGATAATGAGATACTTAACCATTCTTCACACAAACATAATCATTGTTATTAACTTCAACTGCAACGTTGTTTCAATGATTTGTGTATCTACATATGCAAAGTCTAAATACATTTCAGTCCATGCATCAAAAGAAGCAATTAGAAAAAAAAAAACTGTACATATGAATCGTGATAAAACAGAAGGAAATATGGTGGCAAAAAATATAAATTTAACAAATGAATTCACAAAGCAATGTTTCCTATGTATTAAATCATAATTGTTTAACGAAAGTATGTTGAGTAAACACAATTAGTTGCAGTGTTCGTTTCATGGTATCAAATTTTATACCTTCAAGGCGTAAGAAATCGGTCATGACCGAAAAATTGTCCAGTTATATCATATGGCTCATTGGGCTGTAAGTATCTCTCTTCCACCGATAAAGCTGGAGTCCAATTAAAGTAGCTGTTCTATTAAATAACACAAATTATTGATGCAGAGGGTGCAGGTCAACTGCAGTAACTCGTCTTACAAGTAAAGGTAACTAAAGAGAGGCAAGTTTTTCTGTATTCCACCTACATCCTAATTGGACAGGGTTCAGAATATCAAGCGTTCAACGATAAATACATTGATTGCTGAATTTATAAATTTAAGAGTCTTTGATTGGGTAGCTCTTCTCTAAAAGTATTCGATACACTCATTTAATTACAAGTTTTATTATTTTATACCTAGTGTAATTTATTTATTCTTAAGATAGAATATTTGATTCTATCAATTAAGGAAATTTCTTAAAATATTTGAAATTCAATATTTAAAATGACAGGGCACCTTTGGCATGTTATTAAATTATTAAATAATATTAAATTATTAAATAATATTTCCTTTTATTAAAAAATTAAATAAAAGGAAATATTATTTAAATATATTTAAATAATATTTCCTTTTATTTAATTTTTTACAACAATTTTAATTTAATGCTTATTAGATACGTAATGTTAAAAAAAAAACTCTTATTTGCATATCAATATATTCGATTTTATCATGTATTGTAATAATGCATATGTAGTGAATGTCTATTTTGTCTTGTTATAAAGTAGCTTTTCTTATAAAGTTTGTTGCTTTATTTATTTTCATAAAACTCCCACTATTAAAATGAATGGTTATATTACATTTTGTCAATTAATAATCTAGGATAAAAAATATATGAAAGGTCTAGAAGAGATTCCCACAGGATACAGTATCGTAGAATTTATGTTCGAAAAAAAATATTTTACATTTTTCTTTAATTTTTTAATAAGGCACGATAATTAAATTAAATTTATTTCGCAGAATAATCTCTAAAACTTGATTTACAATGCAAAAATTTTTTTTCTTCTTTTTTTAAACTTTTTTAGAATAAAATTAATTTTAATATTTCTAGTTTAATATAAAATTATTTTTAAAATTCGTTAAGCTAGAGAATTTCTCATAAAAGTCTAAGATACCAAGAAAAAACATTTAATCAATATGAGTTTAGAAAGAGATTATGCTTATATTATCAAACTGAAATTGATACACATTTTTTTGAAATGCATAACAATTAATAAATAATATTGCATAACAATAACTTAGAGTGTAAAGATGAAATTCTCGTATCCTGTAATGGCGCGTGATAGGAGATTGTACTGGAATTTATCTTATAGAGGAAGTCGATATAAATTAAGCTTCTGTAGGGTATAATGTCCTTTGTAATGGTTTGGAAGTGTGCAAAGATTTTTAATTCAGGTATTAAATTTCCCACTCGATCGTGATTTCAAAATTTCGAGGCAGCTGGCTTTAATTATCAGAAATAAGTAACACAAGAAATGAACCCAAAAACAAATAAAATTTCTAATCTTAACTTTCCATGCATTTACTAATCAATCATCAAATATATTTGCTAATATCAAATATATTTGCTAATATTCAAATATATTCTGTATCGATTGTTCATTTTAAATTATTGAAGAAACATGTAAAAAATTTATGAACTGGTCTGTTTCCCACCAGCCATTTTTATTTTGCAATTCATTTCAAAAATTTGGATTCTTTCAATGTGCAATATAAGTGTTATTTGGAACAATGAATTTGGGCTATGAGAAATTAAAAAAATTTCTCAGAAACCTGAAATAACGATCTTCCTTGGCCAAACAATAACAACTGATGAGAGAAGACGGTATAAACTGCATTGAATTTAAAATTTGATTCCAATCATAACAGTAGAGACCAGAGGATTTTGATGAAGATTGAGAAGCAAGTGTTACTACTTATTTTGCTGATAGTTTTTTTTATTCATAAGGCTTCAAAATTATATTTAAAATAATTTTATTATTATTTCATTCATATATGTGGCTCCTCAGAGCTACAATATTTTAAATACTTGAAATATATGGTAAAATCATTTGCATATTACTTTTTTTTCATACTGTAGTTCGTATTGTAGTTTGGTTTCTCATTCTGTCGCAATTTATGAACCAAAGTAAACTCCAAAAGAGTTTTCTGTTTTTGTATTTCAATTATTTAGAAAAAAAATGGTGTAAAATGTGTGTGAATTTGACTTTTTTAAAAATTATAACTGGATAATATTTTTGAGATTCATCTCTGGTACATTAGAGATACTCGTGTTTGAAAATAATGCAACTTGTAATAGTATTATTCAACCATCCTCGTTTCAGTCCATTTCTCATTTTCAGTAAACATAATTTGATTTTTCTATTAACTAATATTGTTAAAAATGAAACATTTTTAAACGATAACTAACACACACGCAAGTGAAAAAAACAATAAGATAATTTCTAAAGATATATTTTTATCAGAGGAACTTGTCTTTGATGTTTATGACGTGTTAATTATCCTCTGGAATTAAATGCAAAATTCTTTTATAAAAAATTTGTAGTTTAAGATAAATATTTATAAATGAATATTGCCTTTTGTGTCTGTGTAAATCTAAAAATGCTAGATATTTTTATAATACTTTCTGATTAACTATATTTTTTTCATTCTGCATTTTCAGACCAAATCGAATAATAAGGTTCAAAAATGTTACTGTTATCTAATCTCTAACCAATCACACTAAAATCGCAGAGAACCTTGTTTGGGTTTAGTTAACTAATATACATTTTTCCTTAAATCTTACTGGCCGCTTCGTAAGAGATAAAAATCCATTTGTGTAATCAATATATCATTATAAATTTATTGGTTGAGCTGTAGTTGAATGGTCAGTGCTGGGGCCTAATAATTCATCAGTTTGTGGAATTGATTTTTCCTTGTATTTGTTTGCTCATAGTGATTCCAAATCGTGTTTAAAATATAGATTCAGATCAATTATCCATGCTATGTAAATAGTGACTGCAACACCAACCAACTCATTATTTTATAAATTTGTCGGTCAAACATTATAAAATAAAATTATATATTTTAAACGACAAGATATAATATTATCATTAAACTTTAAATTCTACTTCGAGCTCCTTCTAGCAAATTCTTAAAATTAAAAATTAAAAAAACTTTAAAAGTGGAATCATAAATCGCGTGATTTCATTTCGTTTGTTTATTGGCTGAAAAATTACAAAATAAAGATAATTTATTTAGTGATCCATCATATATCGAGAAAATCTATAATATAAAATTATTTTTTCACAGCTTTACACAGAAAGTAATTATATCAAACAATATTGATATAAAATAATGATAAAATTCGTTGGATATTTGCTGCGGGGAAAAAAAAGATATTTGTAAATAAGATGTGAAGACTCTTAATTGAATTGCATCTGTAAAAAAGGATTTTTTTTTTACAAGTTAGAAATCTATTTGAACCATAAAGATTTCAGTGATGACTCATCTATTCTATAATCGTGACCGTGAAGTCGTGCTATTTTAGAACGCGGTTAAATCGGCACATTTTCATCACTTCTTGAGGAAAATTTTTGAATGAATTATGAGATGTGTCACTTTTGACTCAGTAAACAGAATTTCTGCTTAATTTTTGGCCACTGTCTTTTAAATTGCATTGCAACTCTAATTTGATTGTCATTTATCGTGTAACGATGTACTGAAAGTATTTTCCGAAATTGAATAGTCATCTGTGTAAGATATGCTCAAAACCATCTTTGAGTTTTCTTTCAACATATATACATAAATATCACATATTGAATTATTCACTTTCAATTTACAAACATTAATGATCGATTTCTAAAATATAAGACCAGATAAAACAAAAACTTTTTAATTTTTGCTTTAACTGGGGTAAATATGAATTCTTTTAGGGTAAAAAATTAAAAAAGTAGTTAATTAAAATGGGATTTTATAAAAATATTGAATACAATTATTTTCATATAAATTGGTGTTTAACTGTACTTAATACGATTTAAATTTCGTTAAAATATGAAATCGATATCATAAGCATAAATTGTGAAACTGAACCCGTAAAAATGGGATTTGCTGCTGTGACCATAATATGGTTTATTCTCTAGTGTAGGGTTACTATAAGAAATGAGTAACAAAACATGTGTGTATGCATGTTAAGTTTCGATTCTATTTCTATACTTACAAAAATTAATTAATAATCATAATTTTTAATAGAGAAATGTGTATTAAAGATAATGATATAAAAAGCTTGCATTAGACAAGGATGCCAGAGTTTTATTTAATTAAAAGATAATTTTTTTTGTACTTTGATACGATGAGTTTGATGAGTTATCAAGGAAAATGTGCTTATGGATTTTATAAAACGAGGGGAATATTATGAAAGTTGACTTAATTTGTTACTGGATTATGAATTACCGAAGCTTTTGATTATGTAATTGATTTCTTTTTTTCTTCGTTATAAATATTTAAATTCTTTTAATTTCAAAATCATAAAATTTTAAAGTTGGTTTCTTTGTATTTTCTTAAATAAGTAAACTTTTCGACTACGAATTAAACTAGTTTCCTCTTTGAGCATTTTTTTCTCTCAAAAAATTTTAGGTTTATGAGATGAAATTAAATAATAATATTTAATTCTTAATTATATAAAATATTTTGAAGAGAATTATAAAGTAATAACAATACTGTTGTATTTTTATTGTACCTATTATATTATTTTATATATACTTTTTACTTTCATATTTATTATCATAAGTTATTTTACATAAAGTTTTATAGATAAGTAACAACTTTTAAACTTATCTTTTTCTGTATAAGCTACCAAATTTTAAAATCATTAAAATTGTGAAGTGGCAAAAAAAAAAAAAAAAAAAAAGAGAGAGAGAGAGAGAAAGAGTGAAATAAAAGAAAGAAAAAAATTGAGAATAATTGTTATAAATACGTCAAGTTTGCATTTTTACTTCCAAATTTTTTAAGGATTATAAAAAGAATAAAATTTAAAGATGGAAATGAATTATTTTTAATTATAATACTGAAAAAATTTACAGTTATACTTAAATTTTTAAAAAAGAAAAAAAATTTCAATACTGGTAAAAATTAAAGACTTTTTATTCACGAACTAATTAATTACTTATGCAAAAAAAGTTCTAATATCCAAACATTGGTTTCTAAAACTTTTGTTAAACTATTTATTTCTGTCTTTTTAATCGATGTCTAGCTCCCGTTTCGAAAGCATAAAATAGCATCTTAAGAATAAATAGACACGGCAGGAAATTTCTACAATTGGAAGTTAACTTGTTTAAATTATGCTTAAGTTCTTTTGTAAATATCAAAAGATATAAATTGCAATATTTACATAAGAATTTTTAAAATTTTTAATTTATATCTAATAAATTTTAAAAAAGTGCAAACATGTAAATAAAGGAGCTTTACAATATGGAAGAATAGATACTAGACACGCTTTAAATTTTCATTGATTTTTATGGAAAAAACATAAAAAATAGTTATCTTCGTATATTCCGATAAATATTTGAATAATTATTTTTTAAGTCTAATTAAAAAAAAACACTAAATCCATTGGTGTATTCATCTTTAATTTATTAATGCTCTTCCAATATTATAAAGTTTTTTCTTTAAAAATTATTTCTAAAATATTTTGTTAATCGAAGTATAAATTAAGTTTTCTCTTTATTACAAACTATTTTTACTTTTAATTTTCCTTGATTATAAAATCCCACCCACAAAAATAAAAAAATTCTTAAAAACTTTTCAGCATATAGATTGCCACAAAATGCAGCTAAATAGTAAAAAAATGCCTTTTTCTTTTAACAAAATCTTTTCCCAAACGCTGGTATAAAACTTATGGTACATAAGCTTTTTTCTACTTTAAAATTTTCATGAATGATTTTATTTATCATACTAAACGAGTTTACTTTCTTTGCAAAAGATTTATAATAGGTACTTTTTTTCTTAATATAAGGGATTTTACTTTCTTGATATTTACCTGCAATTCGAGCAAGCTGAAAATGGCATTTTCTTTAATTTTACTTTACCAGTTAGACGTTTTTTCCCCATAAAACTTAAAGTTTAATAATAGCAAATTTCACACCGCATTATAACTTTAATTATGAAATCATAACTAAAGTTATAAAAATGGTGTGAAATTATTTCTAAATTACAAAAGAAATTTCGTTACTCATTAATTTTATAAGTCAATTTCAGCATATAATAATTCATTCTGGATTCTAATTGAAACCAACAGTATGAGCCATTTACTATGTTTTTACTTGAAGATGCAAACATAGAAAACAAAATTACGAAAATGAAAGTTTTGTAAATGCTGATATTAATTTAAATAAAAAATCCAAGTTAAACTCTGTTTATTAAAAGTTTTTTTCTTTTTTTTAAATAAAAAAATTTTATTTCTGTACTATTTTGCTGTATGCCAACAAGGATATTTTAAGTGAAATTTTTATTGAAAAGTTTTCTGATATTTTTAACTGCGATTAATCAGCAGGCTGAAATTAAAAATAATTTTACAAAAATAAATTATTCTTGGATTGATGTAGGTTTTTCTGTTGGCTATGATAATTTATATCATTGTTCTATTACATATGTTCATCATGGCCCAATGTTGCCTAGTAAAGAACTCTAATAACTGCACGTCTAAAACATTTTATTCTTTTGGAATCGAAAATAAGTTTTCCTTCTGTACCCAGAATTAAAAATGGGAAAATGGCAGATGCTTGTAAGATTGTACAGTTCCAGGGGTTGGATAGGGATTTTCATCACGACATATTGACGGTTTTTTCCCCATCCCATCATCTTCTCAGACATTCCCTTTCTGTCTGATATCACATTCGTGAGGAACACGACATCTGGTTTCGTTATGTGGGCTCCTTCATCGTGTCTTTATTTCGCCTTGATTCGATTCACCCCTCTTCGAACAACAAGAAAAATTAAAAGACCCCTCACAGAGGTCTATCTTACCCGGATCAGATCATTTTACCATGTTTACACTCAGAATTCAGCTGCGCGGCACTTTTTTTATTTTCTTTATCAGATTGTATCGATTGCCTACAACCGCACTTACAGTCTTTAGAACAAAAGGCGGGTGTCAGATGATCTGTTTTCTCTCTTTTGTTTCAGGACTGGGGGCACGTGGTGTTCGAAATGTTGTTTTGCAATCGAGATCGGGGAGCTGGAGGGCAGAAGGTGGGATTGGTTATCGACTATAAAAAATAGGATTCCTTATCTCGAACTTGTCGAATAAATCATATTCGCAAGTTGGGAGAAGAGATTGGGTTGTGTATCAAAAAAGCAAAGCTCAATTCAGACATTTTCATTAAATGCAGATGTTGGATGATCGATCTTCATATTCTGTTGGAAGTTGGCCCAACTACGAGCATCAGTAGTATGTTAAATGGCTTTTCCTACACGCGTATGCAAAATGATGAGTGTTTCGTGCTCGGTAACTGCGTAATTTAGCCTTTCTCGGTTATGAATAGAAAATAATCGCAGAATGATAGACGACGTCACGTTGTTTATGTGGCACCGAAATAAATGCGGGTCATACATCTATGAGATCCAGTTGTTTCAAGAACTTGAATCTCACCTTCTTTCTTTATATTTTGAAGCAATCCAGGACATAACATTAATTCAGTTCCAAGAGATTGAAATGTTTCCACATTTAATATATATTACATTGGCATAGATAAAGAGCTATTTTGACTCATTATAAAAATTTTGAAAATAATCTTAGGTCTATAAAATGCTTAGATTGTTTTTGGTTTTTCTTCCTAAAAGATTGAAGTCTGATTTAAGATAATCATTTAAAAAACATGTTTTTTCTATATTTCAGCTCAGATATTTTTTATCTTCCCTGTAAAACATGTATTATATTTGCTAACATGGATCTGCATTCATTTTATTATAGTATATCTTCTAAATAATAAATGGAATATTAGACTTATATAAGAAGACCAACACCCCTTTCCCCCCACACATATATATATAATGAAAAATGAATAATCATGAAAAATGTTTATATTTTATTTTCAGATAACATTTTTTTAAATTTTTAATAATGTAATCAATTCATGTAATTAATTGTGTAATTCTTGTAGAAACTACTAATGCAAATATATATATATATATATATATATATATATAATATATATATATATATATATATACACACACACACACACACATATATATATATATATATATATATATATATATATATATATATATAAGTATTATTGTTGCAACATGAATAGAAAAAAAATACACAAAGCAAATTGTATGAATTTCTTACAAACAAATTTTATCAAACTTATTGAAAATTTCTGTACGAGAATAAAACTTGTTTATAATTTTCTTAATTTTTTATTTACTATAAATTTATTTTTGAAGTACAATATAATTTTTTTTTCGTTCAATACGAATTATTCTGTTTTGAAGGGAATTCCAATGCGTACTAAGAATCTCTATACTGGTTTCGAGATATTTCTAGAAATAATAAGCATTTTTCATCACATGACAAAAAAAATAAATAAAATACGAGATTGGGTTTTGGAGTCGACTTATGGCACCAATTAAACTAACAATATTCATGTGTCACGTCGCATTGAACCGCTTCCTTAAAAAGTCGACATTGAAGATAAAAAAATATAAAAAAAGAAATCCCTTCTAAACCACATACCGAAAATGCGTTTATTCAATCTCTGCTTTCACAATTTTTGAAAGAGACAGTAAAATCTTTGTAACCTAAAAATAAAAGCGATCGAGAAGGTGTTCGCTACCGAATCGGCCTCTCATTTGAGACAGCTCTTCTTGTCTTTCGAATCTGCTTCCGAAAAGAAAAAGTGGTTAAAATCTGTAGCCTCAAATGAAGAGAACATTTGTTGGGTGGGGCGACGAACTCTCTTTTTAGAAGGTCATCAAACAATTCGCATCTTTCAGTTTCGTGAATGACGTATTTTCTTACCACAGATGATGCATATATCTTATCACTTGCAAACTCAGTTTTAAAAAAGGGATAGGATTGAAATAAAATGGAGAAAATTGGGTTTCTCTCCTGTTTTAGTCATAAATAAAAAAAAATCTCTCTTCACACGAATTTACTATATTTTTAGTAAGATTCTTGAAAATTTTCTTAGAAGGAACTACCTTGTACATGCCAAATTGTAATTGGATAATACACAAAATACCCAAATATCTGGTATTACTTTTTATTTTGGTAATTTTCCATACTGATAGGGACTAGTAATTGATATTAATTTTTAACGACGTCTATCACGATGAAATATAACAAATTCAAAATATTTGTTTAAAATTAAACCTAATTCACAAAATACTATTCATTTCTTAAAAGAAAATAGCCTATAACTCATTATTGAATGCCCATACCAAATAAATACAGAAATATAAAATTGATAAATATATATTATAGGGAATATGAGGAAAAAAAATTTTTAAAACCTATTTTATGAGCAACTTATATAAAATTAGACTTGGACTAAAATCGCTTCATCTCCTGAATTTCAAAAAAACTTTAGATCAGAAAGTATAGTAATTTGAAATTTAATTCTTTTTCATATCATAATAATAAGGATTTTAAATGATCTAAAATAAGGTTAATATATTATCTGTTATTTTTATCCCATAATTCCATATTCAAAATGTCTAGAATAGGGGTCTAGAGAATTTCATGAATGAAGATATCTTTATTTGCAATAACATATATTGTATCAATGTAGATTTAAATGTTATATATAACACAATAATTTATTTTTCTCATATTATAAATAAAACACCCTTTATAAATCTGTTTTATTTATTTAAAAACAAATACAGCAAAATACTGAATGCGAAAAAATATATTAGAGAAATATTTTTACTTTAAATGCAATGTGATTTTTAAAATAATCTTTCCATAATTTGGATAGATTCATTTTTAATCATACATATATTAATATTTTTCCATGTTGACTTTTAATAAATATTTATTGCAATAAAATATTAATAGGAATGATAAAATAAAGTCTAAATTCTGAAACCTTATTTTCTCGATTCTTTGAATATTTGATATTATTTTTAAAATAGTTTAATTCCTTAAATAGAAATTTCATTATTTAAATTCTTTTATACACGTGCGATTTTAATTTTCTTTAAAATTAAGTAAACTGTAATTTGTAAATTGATAATAAATCAGAATTTTATTGCTATGAACATGGCCGTTCTACAGAGTGAGCTCAATTTTACCTAGTTAACTGATCACGTGATGTCAAATTTATAAATTCAATTTTTTTTTAATGTTTCTTTTAGAAATAGTTTTATTATCGTTTTTAGTGAATTTTATTTGTTAACGATATTTACGTAAATTTTTATCAAACGATTTCATTAGAAAATAAATATTCACCTCGAAATTCAATTTTTACATGTTTATTCCAATTAATCGAAATTGGAAAGATTGAAATTCTGAAAAAATTAATGGTTGGACAAGGAATAAATGCAAGCGATATTTGTATCAATAGTGTGATAACGTTAACCATGTAATAATACTTTTTCAAATATAGGTATAAAATTTCTATAAGCTTTTCTTTTAAAACACCTTTATTTCGAAAAAAATTGCTGTAATGAATCTTTTTTTTTTAAGTTCCAAATTTTTTGGACTATACTGAGAATTACGGTCCCAAGTTACCAATGACAAAGATCATCCAAATGTGAAAGAATCAGGTAAATATTTTTCGTCGCCAAAATGTCACCAAAATCAATAAATTGAAAAGTGTTGATATTGACGATTCTTAATTACGATGAATTCTGGGTAATTTTTAATTCACGAGATTTATCAATCGAATTTGCATTTCTAGATTAAAATATGGTTAATAAAAATAATCTGTAATGCTCATTTAAAAAAAAAAAAAAATCTCGAAGTTTACCAGCTTTGTGTGAAATCGAAAAAAATAAATGTAAGCATTTTTTATTCAAATATTTTTTTGACAAATTTATAATTGTATTTAAATTTTACTTCTATTATCATGAAAATTACCAAATTACTATATTTTGTTAGAAGATTAAAATTGGTTAATCACTTATATTTTGCTCCATTTCCTAATGATTCTATTAATGATATAGGTCAAATTAATGTTCTTAATAAACATTAATGTAAATTATTGTTATTTTTTAAGTTAAATTTTGTATTAGAGATTTCATTTTATTGCCTAAAAATATTAGAAATTCTTTAATTTTATCGTAATATTAATATTTGTTTGGAAAATCTTGAGTGCCTTATTTTGTAATTATTATTCATTTTTTAAAAGTTGTTATTAAGAAGAGTTCTAATTAAGAAAACATATTTGAAAAATATTTAATTTGTGTTATTTTATAGTTATATTATAAAGTTATAAACAGTTCATTATTTTTCTCATAGCATATTTTCTTAAATATTTCTATTTAAATATTGTTTCCTTGATTTTTCTATTTAATTATAATAAGAAATATTCTATCAGTAAATAGATTAATTCAACTGTCAAATATTTTATAAATAAATAAGAAGTATAAGAAAAAAAACACACATATTTCCTTAAATTTCCACTTATTTATAGCGCTCTTCCGAAGAATTAATCATTTGTGTTCTTATATAGACAATGTAACGATTAACGGTTTAAAAATATCGCCATTTTTTCCTGATTTCTACCATGCTTGTTATTCTTAAAGAATTATTTAAGAATAACAAGCAACGCTCTTTAGAATTGCTGACACAATATTCCAATACTTACTTCATTCTCAGCTTGGTATAAAAAAATTCACTAAAAGTAGCTAAGAATTATATCCCCTTGATGAAGCAGATAATTTTGCCAACCATTATATTAACAGGGAAAACTTCATGAATAACATATTTAATTTTACTCATAATGAATACGCAAAAGAGATTCAAAGCTCTTCATTTTTGATAATTTTCTTTTTTAGCTTGATTACTCAACTTGAAAATTTAAATTTATAAAAACACTACAATGAAAAATTAGTAACAGATAGATATAAAATTAGAAATATCTTACTGTTTAGGAAGAATAAGCCTCTTAATATATTCTTTCATTTAACGTATTTGACCTAAAACAAATGTTCTTAACTGTTTCATTCCAATGTAATTTGACACGTAACGATAGTACCATGAATAAGAACTAGAAGTGACCTGGAATCGTACGCAATGGCGCCCCAAACCATGATGCCACATTGTCATGCGGTAGAGGGTTTGCACAATTTCTACAGTATTGGACTTGTCTCCTCGTCGATTCCTACTACTCTGAATATAATCATCATATTGAACACAAATTACAGGTATTTTATTACACACACGCACACAACACACACACAAAAATAGTGATACTTGTTTTTAGATATATTGATGATTTTATTATTTTTAATAATTCAAATTTTGATTATATTTCTAAATCTTTTTAGCCCAATGAACTTTTTCTAATTAAAACAAATGTATTTGATATTAGCCCATAATTTTTAGATTTATTTATCTGTATTAATGATTTCATTAATCATGTAGCTATTTTTGACAAAAAGAATCAATTTACTTTTAAGGTAAATAAATTAATATACGGGAACTCCAATATTTCTTCAAAAATATGTAGAAATGTTATATTTAATGAACTTAATTATATATTGAATATGAATTTACACTATATGCAATAATCATAAATTCACTAAAAATCAAATAAAACATCTAATTGATCATCTCAAAGATAATAACATTCCCGCCAATTTTATTTTGAAATAGGTAGGAAGTGGGGATCACACTTGTAAGATTGAAGTAGAGCGTAGTTTTTACAACTACAGAAGGAACATCCAAGCACTGAAGTTATTACAAGTATCCTAAAAACATTTACTTTCACTTTAAATCTCTGTAAACAATAATTTAACCTTAAATATCTTTAACCCCTTGACTGACTTTGACGAGTCTGACTCGTCATTGATTTCCTGGGCCATCACAGACTTTGACGAGTCAGACTCGTCAAGCGCTTCTTTCGGCGGACGCCGTGCAAGTTACAATTAGATTACATAGTTGCTTCACTCGTTCGACGATTCTCATTTAAAAAAGCACACTGAAAGTAAGAGTTCAGTTTAGCAGAAGTCTCGCACGGTGAATGTTATACTAGCCAATATTTGAGTTTAGTAAAGATTATAAATAATCCCCGTAACATGTATAAGCCGGATGCATTATATGAAAGTGGGGATGATGGTGTAAATTGATGGTGTAGTTCAATTAAGCGAAATTAAATAGTTTTTTTTTTGTCGCATCAAATTCCATTTAATTCGTCAGTCAAGGGGTTAAACACAATTTAATTTTAAATTTACTGCATATTTTTAAATTACTTTAACTTTTTCAATTTAATTAACTCTATGCAACTATATCTTCATCATCTTTATCCCAATTTTAAATATACTTCTAGCAACTTTATCTTTATTACAATATTTAAATAGTTTCTGATTTGCTGGTATTGATAATATGAATCTATAATTAATTCTACTGTGGGTTTGTTTACTTTGCAATGATATACTTTTTTTACTTTAATTTTTGAAATAAATATCTTTATACTTCTATTTTTAATACAAACACTCTTCGGGTGAATTGCTCGAAGATCTAGACTTATGTCTTTCAGGCTTGTCAGAAAAGAATATTCATTTTGCATAGCTCACCATCTCCTACCAGATGAAGACATGGTCCTATGGTTTCCTCTTATTCTTTGTATTGCAGATTATTTTATTCTCAGTAATTTTCAAATTTTGTCTTACTAGTTTTATTGTTCTTTACGTTGTTTCTAATATGTGTGCGTGTGTGTATACAAGTGAGTTTCTTTAATATTTTAGTTATTCTATGTTCTATGGCGATGTGTTTTTTTTAATAATCAGTAGGAAAATGATAACAACTAGTTCGATTTTTATTCAAGCAAAAATCGTTCGTATCACCAAAAATCTGTTTTGATAAGACCTATGTATTTTAGTTGAAGTGGACGTTATTTTAAGCAATTGTTCTTAAATTAAAAATATCATAATAATCATAACAGCACACAATAATTCTGCTTGTGTATCTTAAACTCTAGCGAATGTTTTTTTTTTTTTTTTTTTTTTTTTTTTGTATAACTTGTACGATACGAGGGTCACTCCGAAATTTTTGAGATACAACTAGGTTTTTAAAGTTATACTTACAAAATTTTAGGTGTGTTCAAAGTAGTCTCCTCCAGCATCAATGCACTTTTGTACACGAATTTTCCACAGATTAAATGCCTCAAGCCATTCATTTCTTGGAATAGATGAAAAAATGCATTTATAGCCACATCAATCTCTTCTTCTGAATGAAAACGACGTCCACGAAATGTCTTTTTTAGATTAAAGAATAACCAAAAGTCGCACATAGGATCAGGTGAATATGGTGGATGTTCCATCACTTTAATTTGTTTTTGTTTAAGAAACTCAACTGTTTATCCGGCTGTATGTGAAGATGGATTGTCATTGTGAAGCATTAGTCTCCTAACATTCAGTTTTTGTAGAATTTCTGGAAGACATTTAGTGGTATACCAGTTTACTATTACTGTCTTCTGTCCATCCAACTTGATGGCTTTGACCAATCCCGCACTTCTGAAGAAAATGGCTTACATCACTTTTTTCAGTGCGCGTTGTTTTTTCACCATTGTCGGCGTGGGATCGTCTTCAAAGACCCATACTTTGCTTTCTTGACGTGTTAGAACGTCAAAAAAAGGTTATGTACGTTTCATCACCTGTTACAATTTTAGAAATGATGCGGTGGCCACCATCATTTAGCAATTGATTGATTTTGTGTATGGCTTCGGATCCAATGTTATGTTCCTTCTGTATCATTTGATAGGTACAGCGATTATCATCCATTAACATTTTTCGTATGGCAGCCACATTATCCGGGATTACTGCCGACGGCGGCCTTCCTATGTGTTCTTCATCCTGAAGAAAATTGTGACCTCTTCTGAATTCTCTAAACCATCTGAATACAGTAGCACGAGTTGGGGATTCATCATCAAATGCTAATTGCAACCGTTGAACGCATTCTTCTTGATTTAATCCTGCTTTAAAATCGTAGAAAATCATAGCGCGAAAATGTTCTCGCGTCAACTCCATTTTCTCTTCTGTTTAAAATTTATTCTACGCTAAACAAGTTGAAGTAAGTCAGTAAAAAATCGTCTTCTGTGTTAAAATACTTTGTATTTTAAAATTAAACCGTTATTTTTATTTTGTAAATTCTCGTCTGCGCGTATCTCAAACAGTTCAGAGTAACCCTCGTACATATGAATATACGAATACACGAATACTCATTAACTTTTACATTAATCAATATATGTCTTGCTTAATTAAGAGCTCAGTTTAATAAGATGAAATGGAATATAAAAAAGAGTAGTTTATTTTCTTTTTAGCGTTTCCTCCTCTACCAGTATGATATCAAATTCGTTTTGCCCAACGTCATTTACGAAGGTAATTGATAGTCAATTGCAAAGCTACGTCATACGTCAGTGACAACCCTCTTATGAATTCTCAGTACGTAAAAAATTTCATTCTAGAGTTGTTTTACTAAGTAAACAATTTTATAGTATTTGAATGCATTAAGAAAGAAATCTATGAAATAATATTAGACAAATTTTATTAAATCAAATCTTGACATTGGACTAATAACAAATTAATTTAATATATACAGTTTTGTAAAATTCGATAAAAACAAAAAATAATCAAAATGAAAAAAAAAAATACAACATAGACTTTTGTAAAATTCGCTATTAAAAAAATATTTATTTCTGTATGCGCTACAGAATTAAATTTAAGATTTTAATTTTGATTATCGACATAACTTACAGTATATTTATTACATATTTTTTTTTTACATATATTAGACGAATATACAAAACTTATAGCCTGTTTTAAAACATCGCATGTTCTTAAAACTATTAAGAAATAGTACATGAAAATAAATTTAAGGAATTCTATTTTATTCTCAACTTATAATATTTGATGTCGGTCTGAGATCAATTTCAGTTTCATTAATCTTAAATTTTACATTGCTAGTGATTCTAAGCATCATTATCATCAAATTGTCGTCCATTTTACAGGAACATTTTAATTACGATGAACAGATAATATACTTAGAAACTGGCTCAATGCATTGAATTGCCCATTAACACAAATTGAAGCTGATTTAAAATTTATGTTAATTGCTTGTTAAATGGACATTCAAATCAAGATAATTTGGACATTATAAGTTGTTTGGATTTCAGCTTAGGAGCTCAATTACTGTTTAGATATTTATTTTTAGAAAAGCGATATAGATACACATTTATATTTAAATCAAACACTCGTAACTTTAAGGAAAACATGGAATCTATTTTTATTTCTCTGCTTTAGAAATTATTAGATATAGTTTTCTCAAAAAATAAAACATTCATATTTAATTTTCATTTTTTTAATGTAAATTATAAAAAATTAGTTTATACAAAACAGCTTACATTATTTATTATTTTTATGTGCAGTTCCCAGATTGTTTCAACTAGTTAACAAGTGGTTACCTTAAAAATTTCCTTTGATAGTGCCAGGAAAAATCTATCCTACTAGTAGAAAATGCTATGATTATCCAGCTTCGTGAAATCATATTTCGGGATGTATTTTACTTAATAAGCTTTCCGCAATCATCTTCGAAATTGTGGGAAAATATGTACATTAAGATTAATATATTATTTATTATGTACATTAAGATAATGAATAAAAATTTAATAGCAATTTTTTTTTTTTTTTTTTTTTTTTTTTTTTTTACAAAAGTTTATGTGTTTTTTTTTCCCATTTTGATTATTTTTTGTTTTTATCGAATCTTACAAAATTCTATACATTAAATTGATTTGTGATTATACGTATTTTTCACATAAATTTTGAGAAAAAGAACAGATTTTGATTTCCCACCACTTGCAACACTTTCTTAAAGAATAGACACAGGTAACTACGGAGGAGTAAAATCTGATAAAAAAATTAATAGCATAATGAGAAAACGTGAAATTTTAGGTTTGTCGTTGAAAGAGAAAGTGGTGGATAATGCTACACTTTTCCAGCTAAAAACAATTGTTTTTGAATCTCTATAAGCTAAAAAAGATTACTTTCACAACTGGATGAAAATTCGTGAGATTTTTTTTTAATAAAACTGGGCAAGTAGGTCACACATTTGCTCAGAAAAAAAATCATAATTCCTCTTATGATGATATCGCAAATAACTTTTAAACGTCTTTGATAGACTCATTTTCTCCTCCATACTTCAAGAACAATGTAAAAATTTGAAGGGTAAACAAAATTTATCTCCCACTGCTCTCTCCTGCCACTATTTAGGTCACTCTGAGAAAGTTTGATCTAATATCGTTCACTCCAAAATTGGTGGAAATACATTTTCCTGAAAAATTAAATACCAGTGGATATATACTGTCAATGCCATTTCCAAATGAAATGGGTTAAAAGTTCCAAACCTGAAAACTACGCGTTTACAAGATACGGAAGTCATAACTGTGTCAATAAATATATATTCAATCAGGTTTCTCAACATGTGATGATATGTCTCTATTAAATAATAAAAATGAAAGCAAAATTTCAACTAAAGCAAACTGTTTTACTTTTAATCGTTAAGAAATACTAGACGAAAACAAAAGACTAAAATTCATAATGTAAATGTCCTTCGGTAAAGAATAAATAAATAAATAAAATTAAAAAATTAATTTTTACTTTATAATTTAAGTTTTAAATCATTATTCCCTCTTTGTACTATTTCATTACTTTACACTAAAACAGTTGATTTCCTCTCAGTCAACGGATTCTTTGATTTGGTCCGACTCCGTCAGACCCCTTGGCGATAAGCAACAACAACACTTGAATAGTAAATATAAAATATCAAGCATGCGATTTGTCAATGCATAGCTGCCCCAGTTCTGTGGATAGAAATAAATTCACCAACTAATTTAATCTAAAACCAAGCCAACATGTAAGACACTTTTACGATTTATATATTAAGAATTTGACACATTAATGAAAAAATCATAACGACATTAATTATAACACTAATTGAGGGGTTTCCTTATTCTATATGACATTAGTCTAAACGAAATGAAAAAGTTCATTACTTTAAAATTTTAACGAATCATATTGTAAAGTAAAAGAATGCACATTTATAACAAGGAGCATAATAAAATTATATTTGATAAAAATTCTCAATATTTTAAAAATTATGATATATTTATCTAAATGTTTTATATTAGTTATGAGGTACATTTTTTTTTTCGAACTCGGAAAATGCGAAAAAAAATTCATCCATGCAGTTGATAATCTAAGGATAAATATCTGATTTGTGAAACTAACGCCAGTTATTATTGTTCCGTTTTCATTTCCAATGAAAAATTAATTCCTTAATCATGTTCAAGTTGTTAATTTAATGGTAAAACAAAAAAGCATTGAAAAAAAATTACGATTTTGCTGGAAGATTGTTATAGCGATAAAACTTTTTGATTTTCTCTAACTTGGCGAAAAGTTAAATTTATTTTTATGTTTCTTCTTATATATATTTTTTCCATTTCTAGAAAAGGGTGTTGATAAAATATTTACATCGATAGAAATTTCAATAGTATCAGTGTTATGTTTGTAAAATACTTGTACGTGTCTTTTTATTTATATTAATAAGATCTTATTAATCAATTGATATATTTAACTTTGTTTTATTAGTATTGAATTTATTATCATGTTAATTTATTTTATTATATTTGAATTTTAATATTTTGAATATATTCCGCATAAAATATTCAGTACCATTTTTACTACATATTCAGAATTAAAACTGATAAAAAAAATTAAACTGAAACTGAAAAAGAAAATTAAAAATGTGGCAGGACAGCTTATATGGGATTAGGCCTACAGTGACCATTATTTGTTTTCCTGACGGTGGACGTTGGGGTGCGAAGCATGTATCCCTCATAGGAAGTTTAAGTTAAATCCTATAGAACGTTTAAGTTTAATGCATCCGTACCCATAAAAAATATGTTTTTGGTTATATTATAATTTTGCTTCATTTCGTTATAGTGTATTTTTAAGACTTTTTGTAAAGAAGAATTTTAATAATAAATAAATCGTCTTGATAAAAAACGTCTAACAAATCTGTGTTAAAAAAACTTTTTCTGTATTATAAAATTTGCATTTTTGTATCTTAATGCAGTAGAAAAAAGACACATTGAAGATATTTCCTGCATAAAATGATATTGCCAAGATTAGTTTGTATTTACTTATTTGTTTAAAAAAGGACGGTTTATATATATATATATTTTTAAACTGGTGTAATCCCATTTTAAATTTTGAAGCAAGTTTAAAATGTGCACTTTTACAAGCAACCGATTTACAACCGAAAATTACTTTAAAAAATTTTAAGATATCAAGTTTTAATTCGTTATAAGTAAAAAGCTTACATTGAATATAAACCCTAATTACATTATATTTCCTTATGTCAAATAATAGATTTGCAGTATTTTCAAAATAAATAGTGCATATGTCTTTCTCTCATTGAGCTGGTAATTGAATGTGGTTTATACTCTGGGTTTCAGTTCGTCTTATGACTTTTAACTGAAAGCCTACGCTATAATTATTTAAAGATTCGTAAGACAATTAAGTAAAATTATTAAAAAATCTTTAGAATGTTACAAAGGTATTCGATCTGTAGTACGATATTTAGGGTGAAAATGAATTTGGGATTGGCTTCCTGTTATGGTAGGGCATAAAAAATAATATGGAACTTGCAAAAATGTGTTCAGAAGCTCATTTCGCAGCTTGCTCATTTTTCATTGGATATATAAATCGATATCATTTTCCAGGAGATTTGATCCTGAATGTATTAGGATGTCATTACAGGTGGGATTTACAAAAGCTAAATAAATAAATAAAAAATCCAAACATTCTCTTAGATTAACTTTTTTAATAACCCTAATTGATTATACCTGAACAGTTATGAAGAATGTTCAAGCAATAGATATTTTAACAAAGATAACCTGCAAAATTTAAAAGAAGCTATTAAGTTTTAATGGAAAAAACCATAATCTTTTCTTAATTAATTTTTGAAGGATATGAGATTTTTAAAGTCAGAAGGTAATCCATTATTTCTCCAGACCAACAGAAACTTAAAAAATGTTTTGCCTATAATTTAACTTATATAATTGATATATAAATAAATAAATAAATATGTTATGTATGATATATTAAATATTTTGTCGCATATAAGATATATGTATGTTATAAATTATTCAAAGTGGTTTACTTATAACGATATTAGAAATAAATCATTATATCAATCAATTATAATTTACCTTCATAAATTACAAAAACAAAACAAAAAAAGAATTTTTATGTGCAAATACTTTTATACAAATATTGTTATAAAAGAATAGTTTATAAATACTTTGTGTCACTCAATTTTTTAGCAAAAAAAATTTTTTTTCAGTTTATGTTCAGTAAGCTTTATTTAGTGCTAATGCTTAATAAAATGCCTTTTAACCAATCATAAAACCATAACCACACATGAGAATTACCTTTGACTTGTTAAAGCTTACTTAATCAAACGTTAATCTAAATTTTAGTAAAAATAGACATTAATAGCAAATTATTTTACCATATAGTGTTTTTCATTTTATCCGAGGCTTAAAACGATAAAAAAAATAAATAAAACAGCGTAGTATTGAAAAATATGGGAGATTTTCAAATATAATGTGTCATTAATAATTATTTGTTCGATTGATTTTACGATGTCGAATGATTTTATTTCTAGTTCAGTTTATAATAGCAATGAACTAAATCACATCATCAAGTGTTAGTTTTTTGAAAAAAATTGCTCATTTTACGAAAACTGGAAAAATTCTTATAACAGAAAAAATGGGTTTAAAAAAACTAAACAAAAATATAATTAATTTACCATTCTATATAAGCCATTTTAAAGGCTCAGATGATTTTTAGTAAATTAATAGAAATAGCATTTTGTTCTTGGGCAGCGTGTTTGAAAAGATGACTGAACCACATATCGCGTGTGCTCTCACTGGCACTGTTTATTATTATTTTGCGTGCTGCACGTGCCGTGCGTGTGCGGACTGCGGTCCAGCATCCCTTAATTATTTTTTCCCTGCATCCAAAGAAGGGGATCGCGATGTTGGAAAAGAGAAGGGGCAGGTGAAAAGAAATCGGGTATGGTCCCCCTTATCTTGTAGCGTGCAACAGATGCTTAGAAGTGAACAAAATAGAAAAATAGTAAATAGAAAAAAAAGTAAACTGCATCGATTATTACCGACGAAAAAACTGAAAGTTTTATCATTTTTTTTTACTTCGTAAATGTCTGCACCGCGGTGGAATACCGTGACTTATGATAATGGAAGTTCGCGGTTTTCATATCTATTTATTGCTAGTACGCGTTTATGTCACGTTTTTTTTTTTTTAAGGAAATGATTTTATAGCGATGTGACATCGTTAACTAGCTGCTTTTGAGATAAAAAACTTCTACTCGCTTTGCGGTTGCAGAGAGCGTGGTATTTTTTTAAGAAACTCCTTTGCAAGATGTGAACTGTTTTATATTTCAATCCAGTTGAATCAATTTGAGCTTCATTTTACAGGGAGTTGAGAATAAATTTAAAATCAGCCTTTTTTGTTCTGTTTTCAGTTTAAATGATAGCTTAAATATCGAAATTGGACACTTTTTAAAACATTTTTGATACATTTTATGAGGTTTTTGAACAGGTTTCGTAAGTACCGAGAATTGAAAGAAAAAATTTACATAGAACTGTTATTTAAGAAATCATAACAATTAATCTTAATAACATAGAATAAAAAATGTTAAAAATATATAAGTTTATTATATATATATATATATATATATATATATATATATATATATATATATATATATATATATATATATATATATATATATAAGCAAATATAAAAAATAGTTATGAATCACAAATTTGTCCAAATTTATTATATATTTAAGAATTATTTCGTTATTCCCGAAAAGTAAAATTTGCATATCTTATTTACCATGCTTAGAATTTTCTAATGAATTCTAAGTAAAGATTTTATAAATTTTTTATAACGCTAATAATATTTTTCTATGTCTTTTTTTTTTCACTGTTTTAACATAAAAAAGTTATCATTTTGAAATTTAAGACCAAAAATAATAATAAATAAATAAATATAAAATATCAACTTAGAGTCCTTGATTATGAAATTTAATTTTTATTAAAATGTTTGTTTCATGTAATTTTGTTTCGATTTCGTTTTTTAATAAGTTATACATAAAAGAAATAAATAAATAAAAATCATAAGCAAATATTTCAAATATTAATAATAAATTGTTCAAAATTATAATAAAAACTAAGATTTATTGTATATAAACATATTTTACCTTATTTTTAGAATACTGTATAAATTTTTAGTTTCAGTTAAATGTGTTATAATGAGGAGTGTTTTTTCAAAAGCTTGACTATTGAATATCCTTACGCTCAAATTTTATTATAATTGAAATCAGGCTTTAATCACAAATAAGTTATATTACAAATTATTTAATTAATTATAAATTTACTGATGAAATTTAAACGTTGATATCATTATAGCGAAAAAAACTTTAACTCCATACATAAGTTGCTGAGATTATAACACTTAGTCAAAATTTTAGTTTATAAAAGGAATGCAAAACTCGGATTTTTATTTAAAATGCAGTCAGGAAAGTTTCCATCATTTTTAAAATATTCGCATGGCAAAAATAGCATTCCATTTATCATAATATGTTATTTTTTTAAAAAATTACTTTTTATTTAAGTGAGTGTCCTTAAAAAGACAACTTTGCTCAGAAGTTCACAGCGTATACAGCATTTAATCGGAAAAATATCAAATTATCAATGGTGCTTATGTTTTTATAAAAAAATAATAATGGTTAAAAAATATTGTAAGTAAATTAATCAACAGTCATGTAACTATTAACAGAATTAGTATTTTTGAAGATTTTCATTGATTATTTATTTATTATTTTTTTGTAGATTAATTCCAATTCAAAAATGGTTTTCATTACAATTTAAAAGAAAGCTGTACTTTTCAATTATTTCATAAAATATGAGTATAATATTTGTAAACAGAACTTTTTAAAATTTAGTTTAACAAACAATAAATTATTTATAAGGTTCTGAAAATATAAAACTTTTTAAAGTATTTTGATAAAAAGAAATGTATTTTAATTAAATTAAAATATGATTTTTAATAATGTAAATATAGAGTGTAGCACAATAATATTGTCTTTATTACTTGACTGTTCGTGACAAATTATAATTCGCACAAAATACTGTCTACCTGCGCTTTGAACTACTTTAGTTAGTGTGTTAATTAAAATCTTATTAGCATTGAATTTTTAAAGCAAAATTATCGAGTACTATCATATTAAAAAAATAAAAGGTATTTGAAATTTTTAATACACAGTAAGTTTTGTTTTTCTTCATTATGAGATAAAATTTAAGGATATCAATAACTTGTTCAAAGAGAAAATAATTTTTTTTTTTCGTATTTAAAAAAAATTTCATCGTTAAATTTCTAATTCAAAATTTTTTAAAGCTTTTAATTTATAGATTTGATTCGCATTATTTAAAGTATGGGAAAAGCTAATATTGATACTTTTATTTTCGTTGATTTTATCAAACGCATAACAAAAGACGTTAAATTATTTTTTCAGAAAATATCCTTAAAAAAACATTAATCATTTTTTCAAAACTAAAATAATATTTAATTTCAAAATGTTTTTGTCTTTATATAAAAATTACTCATTTTACTTCGGATTAATTTGTAAAATTACTCATTTTACTTCTGATTAATTAGTAAAATTACTCATTTTTACCTCTGACAAATTTCTGCTCCTTGGCATAAAGATTATTTGTATGAAAATAAACAAAGATGAGAAATAAATACCAGCAAGTACAAGTGCGGGCATGAAATATAACGATCAAATATTAATTAAATAAATGTAATCATCACATGAACAGAAATATATAAATATAACTATGATGAAAAAAATATGTTAATATACCCCAAATTCTTTTATCAATAAGGTTTTAATAATTGCATGAGGAGTGTTTTCTTATTAGCAAATATTTAATCATCAAAACCATCAAGTGGCTTTCATCACTATTAATTATCAACTATCTCCGAAATTTGATTGAACATAGTAGACTCAATTGCTCGTACATTTTACAGATTGTTGAGAATAAGCAATATGATGTTGTCCTATAGAAAATCAATTTATATTATATAATGAAAAATTTCTTTATAATAATTAACAACCCAGTGGGTGAAATGTTGAATTATCTTTGTATCTGGAATTAAAATTGCCATATATAAAATATGGTTACCATCATTATGTACATAATGATGTTTCATCTATTTTCCAGGGATCCAGAATGCTCTCCGGAAATCTTATGAAGGACGTTGGCTATGAGATTTCTGCAACAATCCTTGATCACGTTTATTTTCGAGGTAGAAGTAAGTGAAATGAATAATTTTTTCCTCTATTTTTGGTGTCGCAAATCCTCGAGGGTTTGTGGTCACAGAGATAACTATTATTATATATGTAGCACGTAGCCTTATATCACATATATCACGCAAGAGATTTCAGATAGTTTATTTCACACTGTTGAACCTCTTGAGCTAGGGATATGGTACCGAATTCTACTTTTAGTAAACTAAGGATGGCGATCACGCCGATCAGAATGACATTTGACTATGAACACTTTTAATCCTAGTCCAAATTTCTTCACCATTCTATCAATATAACCGCAATATCCAACTTGAATACGGGTATTAACATGAACAATAAGCGTCAGCATCTAGATACATGGACATAATTATATCAAGTACTGGGAGTTTAAATGTCTTTTAGTTCTAGCATTTGGTCTATCTAAATTTGTGAAAGATCATGATCATTAATATGTGGAACATGTCTCTTCACAAAATCAAACCACAATATTATCTTTTAACAAATCAAAATTGCTAATATTTTTACAAACTATTTAAGTTTACTGTAAATGCAAAACAAAGCGGTTATAAACTTGAAAAAGAAATCACAGATTTTATAATTGCAAATAAAAGTGTATGAGGATAAGATACGATTTTTTTTTTATCAAAACACATGTAGTAATTTCAATAACGAGGTTTTAACGGACAGTCGTTACAAATTAATTTGAATATTACTGTTTAAATTCTTTTCAATTTCGTACTTTTTTTAAAAAAAAAGTTTTCTTTTCAAAACAATCTAAATTCAATTGTTCTTTTTCTTTCTTTCTTTCTTTTTTTTTTTTTTTTTTTTTGATTTTTATATATAATATTTAGTATATTCTTGTATAAATATTTTTAAATAACTTATAGTTGAATATTCGTTGCCATCTGTTGGAAACACTGTGAGACAATTTTGTTCCTTAAGTTTTCAATGTGCTTTAGATATATGGAGGAGTTTATATAGACATATATGAATCCATTTCTATTATTTGAATAAAATTGGCAATCTACAGTTGACGCTTGTATTAACAATCTAGTCAGGAACAGTAAAATAATTTTAAAAATCGGAAGTTTGGTAAATAGGAAAATAATTTTTCAATTTTAAAACATTTTATTATCAAACTGTTCTTTTTTTATAAATAATAGGCTATTAAAATTATTTAGTATATGCACAACAAATAAGAATCATACAAAATAAAATTCATATTTGAAAAAAAAAAAAAAATTCATTCCTATGATGGAAAATCTGGTAAAGTAATCGAATATTTTTCCTGTTCCAAAACTGTATTTTTAAAATATATTTTCTCATTTTTTTTTCGACACTAAAATGTATTTCACTGTTGATTATCTCAAAATGTGCACCAATCTTATTAGCTATTGATTTACTTGTTTCACAGACACTAGCTACACAGTGCCATTTTCTTCTTGTTTGATATTTGAAAATTCTTTTACATTCCCATTCATTATATTACTCAATCATTAAATCATTCCTTATTTCTTAAGTTCAAATTTAATCTGTATCATCATTCAAAAACTCTGAAATGAAATTTCGGGCAACAGGGAACTCCTTTGTTAAAGTTCATGTCTGGGTAACTCATTTTTACTCAAATCGTGTGTGTCAAGTACATATTCTTGGGGTTCTTTAGAGACGATGATTTTACTAATAAGAGCTCATATCACTACATGTCAAAATGAGCTAAATAGCGTTTTATGAGCAACATCATTCCAAGTATAGATTGAAAAATATATTGCATATAGAATAAGAAGGTTCTTCAAGTCATGATCACCCTGTAAAATATATTATAAGCACTTGAAATGTTAACTATATTCTGGTACACGAAATGTAAGATGGGAGTTAAACTAGGCACAGGTCCAGTATTTCAACTTCTACAATGTAGTTCTTTATTTACAAGAATTTACGCTTTTACAATAAAAATTTCGATTATAGTTCTCAACCATAATACAAAAAATCAAATGATAAAAAACGTGTCTAAAATTTAGCTCGTAAAAATTTTTGTTCATTGCAAAAATTTAGGTTTTCAAAATTTTAATTCGTAAATAAAATTATTGGGTTGTTCGACTATGTTAAGGTCCAACCATGAGTTCGTAAAATCATGAGTGTTCGTAAATTACAGATTCGTGAAAACGAGCGCCTATTGCACTCTTCACGGAGACTCAACATCTCAGTGGCTTCACGTTCAGCAAAATGAAGCATAATTTGCCGCGGGCACTGACTGGGAGAGTGACCACATTCACCCTTACTGGATTGCTGGAACTCCTTGGATTGGATAAGTGTCCAATTTAATATGTGACGTCCAAAGTCTTTCCACTGGCGAGGAATGGATGTTTAGAGGAAAGTGCCAGCTCGTGTGTGACTTTGTCACCTCACCGTGGTTTAAAAAGACGGGGCTCATGGTGATAGGCAAAGCATTCCAAATCCGTTAGCTTTTTTGTTCTTGCTTCAGCATGCTTCCCTTTACTTAGCCCTGAGTTGGTCTCTAACACAAGTCCTACCACCTTAAGATACAATACGAAGCTCGCCTTCATCATTATGTATGCGTGTATTCTTCATATATTTTCAACTACAATATCTAGTACATTCATAAAGTAAAATAATACACTTGTTACGTTTAATCCAAAAATCAAGTGAGAGATTTCAATTATATAATACGAAAATTTCTAATTTACATATATTATAAAAAATGTTGCTACAACGTATGTTTTAAGTGTCACAAATTCTTAAAAGATATTTATCACATATGATCGATTAAGTTTTTCTAAAATTAATCACCCTAATGTAAAGAAATAGGACAACACGTAGTTCTATATCATTTTGATTTGACAACTACTGCACTTTGTTTGAACGTATAATTAACAAGGTTTGAAAGGTGGAATTAGGAGTTTTCGTCTCAAACCTGTGACAAACTAATATATAATATATTTGTTTAATTTTATTTTTTTTACTTTCTTAAACGTAAAAACTGAAAATTATTATTAATGCACAATAATAATAATTTTACATAGTAATTAAGAAGAGTATTATATTTATGTACTTATATTTCATTTCAACTATGTCTTTTACTATTAGTCTAATCTTTTCATGCAAATCAGCAATGTTATATAAATCATTACGTGTGATGCTTGAGTAAGCAAAATTGCAATCTCATCGATATGTAAATGCATGTATTACGTAACTTACAAAAGTAACATTTAACAAAAGAGCAACAAAATAAAAGAATTACAATACAATAAAAAATTAACAATAAAATTTCATAATTTTGAATAATGAGTTTGATTGGATTGTTATTCAATCTTCAATGTGGTAAATTATTCGTAATTTTGATTTCTTGTAAGCAATAATCTTCATTAGTTAATTCAATGATTGTAAAAAAGTGGAAAGAACTTTTGCATAGATTTTTGGAGTTTGGTGTTTGATATTTTTTATTTCCGCATATCAAAATTATCTGCACTTTTTTCATAATATGCTTTTATTTTTCATCAAACATGAAAATAATTTTACCTTCAAATTTATCTACTTTAAACAACTGCATCAAACTTGAAATAATTATGGACTATTTTTGATGAGAAAATAATTTTAAATTTAGTGAAATAAAAAGCATAATAGGAACAAAAGTTTAGAATCAATTCTAAAAATGATAAGTTATAGAGTGAAAAGGAAAAGTTCAGTGAATAAAAGCGAAAGGTAAAAATATAGGAGTTTGGAATTTAAATATTATATTTACCAAAGGTATTAAAAATTTCACTCAATGTCCGCACAACAAAATTGTAGGTAAACATGTGTTAAAAGTATAATTTTGAAGTAAAATAGTTTAGCGATTTCAACAAAATAGTATCTATTTTAATGCTGTCGTTAAAATAGATGCTATTTTGTTGAAACTACTTTTTTCATGAAAATTAAAACTTTATTCAAAAATCTGTAAACAAAGAATTGATTTCTATATTTAAATCATGATGTGCTAAAAATAAGCAATAAGTTAAGAGTTACAGTTCTTCTTTTCATCTGACACATTGTTCTTTTAATTGGCTAAGGTTAAATAAAAGGGATATTTGATGTTGACATATCAAAACATCCTGCGGTTGCTGAAAGCCATGAGTAATAATTAATTGAAATTCATTAACTTTTTACATGAATTATTCATATTTGTAATGTAGACATTTAAAAACGAAGTTACCAATTCGCACATTTAAGAAAAATGCATTTTCTTGGAATGTTTTAGGATGTATGATGATTATCAATAGTTTTATAAAAATACTTATTACCTGTAAATCTAGTGAAGTCATAAATAAACAAATCTTTATGTATTCCAATCATTTGATTTTTGCTCACGTACCATGGTTCGAGTAAAACAATCTTGATAGTTATTACATTTTTTCAATTAGTGACTAATAATTGTGTTTTGACAGCAGGAATTTTATCTTGGCATCAAGTTCCTCATGTAACTATAATAGATGATTGTTATTTCAATTTTTAAAACTACCTCTGCAGTTATAAAAATTCAACAAATTTATCAAATAATTAAAAATTTGAATGCAAATTTTAACATTATACACATTATATTTATTTATTTCAGTAATTTTTATAATTTATTATAACCAGAAAAGAAGAAATTATACTCTTTATATATATTTTGTAGTTACATACATAATTAACTAATAAATCCTTAATGTTACTAGTTATTACTTGACTAAGTAAGGTAATATGAATCAGTGAAATTAAGATTAGAGTTCTTAGAAAAATAAAATATTTTGATATAAATGTGCATTAAATAGAGTTTTCATAGCTTAATATAAGGATTCTTAAATTTTAACAGTTTACGGAAAATACAAATTTTAAAGAAAATAAAAATTTATCTTTCTAATTTTAATCTTAAGATTAAAGGGTGTCTTGCGAAATTCAGCCGTCATGCTTAGAAAAAATTTTAATTGAGAAAGAAAAATTATAATAAACACTCTTTATATGTCTAAAAACTAGAAACTTCTTTTTTTAATTGCAAATTTCCACAAATATTACAAGACAGCGCAGATGGCGCCACTGTCATTTTCAACATTATTAGTTGATATTAAAAAACCGTGACTTCAGCTGTGCGACTGTTCCAGTTTCAACACGAAACAACTGCACGCTAGTCCGTCATACAAACAGTAAGAGCCCCACCCGATTTTGAACAAAACACTTGTAGAACATTCAATTCAATTTTTTTCCATCTTCTCACCCACACTTTTTACTCTGTCAAATTTTGTTTTACTGTCATTCATGAATGGTTTAATTTTAGAACAAGTTTTTTTTTTTTTAATAATATTTTTCTTACGCAGCGAATGGCATCACGATATGAGTTTAAATTACAAGGAAGAAAATGCCATACGAACAATAAAGTTATTGTTGGTAAATTGTTCGAAATGAAACTATATCTGCGGTGGTTTCTGGGGAAAACTTTGAAAAAAAAAATGCTCACCATTTAGCGATGTAGTTCATAGGAAGAAGCTACACAGAAGATCATGGAATTCTTTCTTTTTAAATCATTAATGGGATTCTTGACATGCGGGGACTTCTGACGCCATTTGTTTTACGTAAAGAATCCATTCAGAAAAATAAAAAGAAATGGATTACAATATCATGTTATCCATCGGCGTCACGTTGACGATTATGATGCATCATCATTTGAATGAAGCAGAAGTTTTCAACGAAATTAATTTCTCTGATTCTGCTGATGAAACACCACATACTATAAAGATAAATTTGAAAATAGAGAAGTAGCTAAAAACAACTTCTATTAACCAGGTAGACGATCTAGGTCATGCATTTGCATCTATTTAAATAATTACACAGTAAACTATATTTAACTGTTAAAAATTCTCGAAAGTTATTTCGTACTGATAATCTATTCAGTATGGAAGAGAAACTCAATTTTAATTTAAATTAAAAATTATATATCACATAATGTATTACAATTTCGTAGAAATTTTCAAATAAAAATCACGTTATTGCAGTCAGTTAATAACTTCAGGTATATTTTTCAATTTATTTTTTAACACATAGCTGACAAACTTCATATGCAGATTTACAATATTTTAAATTATATTACGTAATACAAATAGCTAATCTATTAAAATTATTTTATCAGTAATTAGTTATTTTTGGTTTTGGTGTCATAAATAATTTACTATACTACAAATACTAGTCTTATGCATTTAAAAATTCCGTATTCAGATTTCTTATGTATATGTATTTTTTTGTTTTTCTTTTAGTTTAATATTATTATTATATTTTACTGAAATTCCATATCACATTTTTTTAATTTAATAAACTGGATAAGAAACAAAACCATTTCTCATTTGGAATAATTTCATGTTGAATTTCAGAAAATGTTATTAGCCTATACTAATGAAAAATAAAAATGAAACTCAAAATGTGTTAAAAAGAATATGCAACTCCTTTTTAGAACTTAGTTTCTTTGGAATGATTTTATGTCAAAATAAAAAATTAAAAATTCTAACATTATTCATACATTTTCAATTGCTTCATTCACAATAATTGTGGATTTATAAAAAGCTTGTTTACTTACGCTACAGAGTCAAAGATTCAACTAAATGCATATATTTTTTACGAACAAATTATATCAATTTTAATATAGAAGTAATTAAGAAAATAAAATTGTGGGTTACATTTATTTTACATAAAATAGGAAGATTAAATTGGAGAGAGAAACAAATTCGATTATGAATATTTAAAAAAAATTTAAGTTCACCTTTTATAATATTGATGTAAAATGAAGAAAAATTAGAGCTGATACATAATTTTTAAAGGGATCGTTGATTTTTAAATATGCGTAAAAAATGAATTTATAAAAATTAATCTTTGAAATTTACTAATTTACATTAAATATTGAATATGAAATGTTAGTATTTATGTATACATCTTGATGAAATTTTTATGATTACAAAAATTTAAAAATTAGAAAAATAATCCTATGAAATGAACAATGTAAAACTTCTTAAATTTTCTATTCAAATATTAGAGAACACTATAAGGTATTACCTGATTTTTAGGCAAAATATTTTAGATATAAATTGTAATCTTTCATTTTCCATAACAATCTTTCAAATTTTTGATACCTTCTAAGACTTACTGATAAGACAGCTATCAGCTTATATTGATGGGATGATAGGTAAATATGGGAATCGTTCTAACAACTCCCTGGCTACTACTGCAAAATTCTTGATATGTAATCTGTTAATATCAAGATAAATATGCAAATGGACAACCTATAACATTTCTTGTTATCACTATGAAAAGTTATCATTCGATGAAACAAAATACTTTGAGAATGTGCACATATTCTTTTGATATACAAGGACAAGTACAGTAAAAAATGATATTTAACAACTTTTAATTTCAATATACTGATAAATAAAGCACATTTTCATCAGAATAAGTATTTCTTTGTGTAATAATAACATTATAAATTTTAGAAACAAATGTTAAGAAATCTTGACAAACTCACTCTGCAGTATTCACAAGTACTTATACTTTGTATAAGTATATCTATCTATCTATCTATCTATCGATCTATATATATATATATATATATATATATATATATATATATATATATATATATCTATATATATAATATATATATATATATATTATATCAATATACTTTAATAGACATTACTAAGGTTTCTTTATTACTATTTTCAATAATTATTTGAAAATCTCTAACACTTATCTCCCAATATATGAAAAGTTTAATGCCTTGGAACTTACCGTCCTTTTCTTGCTAGACGGTTCAAAAGAGAGAAACACTATTCTGTGGGTAATTCATCAAGAACCCATCCTTTTACTTTTGGTACAAAAAAGGTATTATTTGTTTTTTTTTACCACCGTATTAATACGTCAGCACCGAATATATACAACAAAACGAAGCATCTATTTTATTTCGGGTACGTTTGGTGAACAACCACACCCCCATGTCTACTTGACATCGCTTAGAGAGGGGGACTAACTGTTCAAAAGCATAGCTCAAACATGATAAAAGAAGATTCATAGGAGGCCCATTTTAAGAAAGTGTAACCCAGACGTCTAAGCTTTTAAGTTGGGCATTTTTCTCCCTCTTTCGCTTTCTTTTTCTACCGAAGTTCTCCTAAATAAGATTCCTTGAAAATAACGTTTGTTACTTTTATTTTATTAAACGTATCCCTTAAGTTACAATCGTGAGCTTAAATGGTAGGAAAAAGTGTTGGGCTGTGTTACACACAATTTTAATAATTCATATTTTATGAGTAATTGTTTTTTTTTTTTTAATTGCGAGTGATGATTTTTTAAGCAATGAGCTGTTGATTAAATTATAATAAATATTATAAATTATTTGCTGTTATCAAACATTATTAACATAAAGAAAAATCCAATTTATCTTTCAAATGAAATTTAAAGAATATTTCCATTTCTAAAAATAATTAATTAACTCAATTAAAAAAGGGGGGCTAGAAGGAATTCTTGTGAGTAAAACTGAGTTTTCTACAATATGATAAAAATGGATTATATATACCTGTTGAAAAATTTTAATTTCTCATTTTTCAATGTACTTATATTTTTTCTCTTATATAAATTAATCTCAAATCCTATATTTTCGGAAAAAACTTATGTATTTATATCGCTTGTATACACCACAAAAGTTTTCAGCGTAATTAAAAGTACTGTACATAATTAATTCAATTGTGAACACTACTTTTTGGAAATATTGAATTTTTGAAAGAATGGAAGCAAAAAAGGATATCATCCACACCCTTTTTTTTTTCCAAACCAGCCACCCGGAGAATTGTTTTCCGTTCACTTTCACACGACCTCACCGACAGGTTCTATTCATAATTGATTTCAGTGGGTGTTGTTGAACATGAAGCTATTAACTAAACACTAGCTATTCTCTTTGTTATTTTAGCATTTTTCTTGATTCAAGAATATGCGTCAGAGAATCGTGCTATGCTTGTGAAATGAGTAAAATTAAGATTTTTCAATATTCTGCGGGGGGGGGGGAATTGATTTGATATTCTAATATAGATCGCCCATTCTTGGGCATCTTCATAGGCATTTAAAAGACTAAGTCCAATGGCCATTGAAGTAATTAAGTAAGACTATAACCCTTTTCTTGGAATGATTACCTTTCGGAAAGAAGTTCATTAGACGTACAAAGTGTGCAGATGTGCAAAATTTAAGTACTTATGTTTTATAAGCTTATGTTTCTGGCGTGGTTTTCGTAAATTTACTCTCGTTACATGACACGATTTACATTTTAGACCTGAAAATAATAACACAATTTTTTTTTCAAAATTATAGTTAAAATGCTGTTATTTTATGTAAAGGAATTTTCTAGGTTTTTTTTTTTTTTTCCCCTATTATTAGGTTTTATTTAGAGCTGCAGTTTTTATATAAACTTAAAAGAATTTTGTTTTATTTTAAGTAAACTATATTAAAAAAGCAATTCATTTTGAGAGGGCACAAAAGCCTAGTCTGGGGAAAAGTTACAAAAAAATTTTTCGCTCATGAATATAAATAAAACAAATTCCTGATTTAAAGAAAATGGTATTGAACTTCTATAAATACGTCAAATATTTATGGAAGCTGAAAGTAAAATTATATGAATTATTTTATCATGTATATGCAGGAGAACTATTTTAATCAGAAATTATAATATCCAAAACGAGAGACTGAATTTGATTTATGTAAGGTGTTTGAAATATATTTTAAACTTAAACTTTTATGGCTTCTTTAAATAATGAAAATTTTAATAATGTCAATTTAATTTTTCATAATTAGCATTCGATTTCAATATTATTAAACAGCAATTAAAATAAATTAAAAATTTACAGAAAATACGCAAAACCAAGTTTTTTGAATGAATAATAATCCATAATAAAACTGCTAAATGATTCAAGTAATAATTTTCATAATGATACACATTAAATTAGGTAATTAAAATTTTGTAATAAGTAAATACTGTAATGAATATAACTTATAAAAAACGTGAAATTGTCATAAAAATTTAGAATCCATATTTTAGTACACGATATTATAAGTATGATTTTTGAGAATATGCATTCAACAATTTCAATAAATGGGGAGCAAATACTTTAAGAATATACATATAAAATTTTAAAAATATACTGATATTGCAAAATTAAATAATTTTGAAAGTAAATAAGCGTTTGATATATTGCAAAATCTGTTATAAACGAGCTTAATTCATACAATGTTTTATGTCATCAATTAACAAAAGACGAACAAAATATTTAAAAATGTTTATTATGCCACCATCTTACCAGTATGTTAGGATCGTATGTTTAGCGCTTCATACATTTACTAAAACATTATTGACTATAAAAAATAAATCTGTAATTAATATATATATATATATATATATATATATATATATATATATATAATATATATAGTATATAATATATATATATATTACTAATTTTATGCCTTTCCTTCAATAAACTCAACCAACTATATAAATTCAACTGTCACATATCTATGCACTCTGCTCTCGAAATTGAATCTTAAATTTTTCGCAACTCTTAAAATTGGAAAAATTCCAAGAATCGAACATTTTTTACTAATTTATTTGGTTAGGATGTCGTTTACGTTATCCGAAGTAAGTCAATTCCAATACCGAAAAGAAGTTAATCAATTCTATAATGCGGTTTCAGTGCGTTAATTAGGTTGCAATCGCAATATCCTACAAATTAAATATTCTATCTGAAGGTGGCTGATGAAATGGTCCCTGCTTCTAAATTATGAAGACCCCCATCCGACTGCTTTCATTTGATTAGTAGTAAACAGGGCTAGATGCAGGGAAGTATGCTGGTGCAACAGCAATTATACTTTGCTTTCCAAGGATGGAAGGCGTTAAATTTGGCGAGAACCCCAGAAAGCCATGAACTCATCTTACCTTCCTCGCATTGTACAAGTATCTGGTTGAAGTATTATAATATGGGAAATGTTCTTCTGCCCTGAAAAGGGTTTCATGGTGTTCCTTGAAGGCATGGAAACTAGCATGAGATACCTAGATATGCTGGCAAATTAAGTCCACCCTGCAAAGTTATATTTTCACTCTGCTGGCAACAGATACTTCATGGACAATAAAGCAACTATACATCGTTCTAGAATTGCTGAATATTAGGATGACTAACTGGTAAAGCCCAAATCTGGGGTTTGGTACAGAAAAATATGCTGGTACAGCAGCAATACTGGAAACATTCATTATGGGGTAATTCGAAATTTTAGTTTAACTAATGATAATATGAAAACATCATAATACCATCTTATAAATTCTTGTATGTAACAGCATTTTCATATTAATTAGCTAAATTTTGTTAGTCAATAATATATTTTTTATCCAATAATCTTAACACAATTGTACTTCCCAAAAGAAAAAAAAAATCAGATTTTGAACTCTCTGACAGTTATTTAAAGAAAGCAATGCATAGAATGATAAATATGAAGAAACATTTAGGTAAAAAATATCAAATTTGTACTTATTTTATCTACATAAAATAAAATGATTAAATAAGTAACTCATACCTATATTAATGCATAAGAAATCTCTTTCGATAAATTTATATAGTAGGTATATAGTATATAGTATCAAATTGCATACATGAAATAACTTTTTGTAATCACATTTCTAAATTATACATTAATTGAAAACGTTCATTAAATCAATAAAGTCTCATGCAATTTGTTTTTACTCTTATGAGAAATTTCCAAACAAAGTCGAAAAATTTCGAAAGTTTGAAAAGTGTAGAATTTGGACGATTAATATTTGCAAAATTATGACTTAACCGATTGTTATATAAGCCCTTTTATAAAAGATACAAAATTAAGGAGAGAGAATTACTATTCACATATTAGCATTAGCAGAGTATTATTATTTTACATAGCTTATATATAACCCACTGTTATGCATTTTTTTAAACTACATGCTTACATGGATTCCAACATGTCTTAAGTATATTAAGTAATACAGTTCTCAAGAACATGAATCAATGAAGATACCTATTTTTAATTTAAATATTAACATGTATTCAATGTAAATGACCTTATGAAATGACAATAGATAAATGAAATACTGATCCAGAAAGAAACTTAACTGTAATTTAAGTATGATATTAATTTTACATAAATCCGTATGTACATTATATTAGATTTTATTTAAAATAATTTATGTACAATTTTTTTAATTATTCAGCTTCATTTATGAGCTACCTTAAATATAAATTTCCCAGTTTCAAATTTTAAGAAAGTTGTTTTATAGTCTTGCTGCATTTCAAAATTTTATAAGCAGTCACCGCTTTTTAAAGTAGCGGGTGTGGGAATTGAAAGTGTGGGAATAAAGCCCCAAATGTGTAAATTTGATGGATTTTGCTCAATAAGCATGGTGTAGGAGACGGTATTTTATTCTGAAATCTGTGTCAAAACGTGTTCTTCGTGACTTCATTAACTAGCTGTAGGTTTGTTCTACCACTATCTTAATAATCTAAGATTTGCATCGAAAGAAAACCACTTTGCTTCTGTAATATTTCTATTGTTTTCCACGTAAGTGAATCATGCTTTGTAAAGCCTTTTCGGTGGTTAGTGGTAGTGCCAATATGAATCAAATGTTTACAATTTCTCCGAAATTGTAAGAAATCTGATAGGCAGGCGCAGCATTGTTCAATTATCATTTAAATTCACCTTCACGTGAAACATGTTTTTATTAATATTTGTATCGCTTCACATCATATTCTGAAACGTACAATAAGTGAGTAATGAAAGGATATGTAGAGTAGCCATAGGATCATTTTATTACTTACAAGAAAAGTATTTCCTTACTTTTGGTCAAAATTTAATTTTAAAAAAACACGAAAATAGTAATTTGTACAATGGAATAATGGAGACCATTTGGGTGAGTTATTCTCAGATATGGAGCCAAATTTAGTTATTTTGAGAAGCGGTACAATAAACGTCACCGATTAACTAAAATTACAACTCTTGATGACTTAAATCATATTGATTTGAAAGCGAATTATGAGACAAATTTTATAGTGTGATAATTTATATATATCTTAAAAATCCTAAAATTATCTATTTAAAGATTATGTGTGCATGTAAAATTATTGACAGATAGACATGGTTTTAAAAAGAGGTTAATTTTACAGTTGTTTTATCTATTCATATGTAAAAATACATAGTTACTAAAATTATCCCAAGCATTTTATCTGTTAAAAATAATCAAAAATTTTGTACACACACAGTATGATATATAATAATTATTTGAAGAAAGCATAAAATTTCTGATATAGTATTGATGATGAAAACTTAAATTGTATATATCATGATACTAATATTTTCAGCTAGCTAGAAATAATGAATTTTTTAGCAAGGAAAAAATTTATATGCCAAAAATGTGATAAATACATGGAATTGAAAAATCTCAGTTGCAAGATTAAAATTTTAAAAAAAATTAAAAAACTAGCATTTATTAAATATATATATATAAAAAAACAGTAGAGAAATGAAAATTATACAAATTAAATATTAAACAATGAACTAGAATGAAAGAATAAAATATTTCAGTTTAGCTTATAATGGAATGCAGATCTCGTCAATTTGTAGTTATTTTTCACTGTTAGAGGTAATACAGAGAGAAATAATTTTTTTCTAATATGATAAAAATTACTAATTTCAAGTTAGTTAATTCACATACGAAAAAAGTAGAAACTTTGCGAATTGCGACCACTCTCTAGATTTCTATCAATAACTATTATTATAAGTGTTTTAGATGACCAAAAGTTATACACTTCTAATTTCATCCTTCAATAATTAAAGAGTATACTTGTCTATTATTAAGACCCACTAACATCTCGGCTGTTATCATACTCATGACCGGAAAACAATGGATTCAATTCACACATTCAACCATTGTTAATTGATGAAGCCTATGTCGTGTTTGTTAAAGTAAAGTCAATTGCTCCTACGCTGGTTCGGTTTAAAGATTGGAAAGGAAATGGATAGCTATAACTCATTATTTTAAAAATTGCCATCCTGACTCCAATCCAGCATAAAAATTTACAAAAACTACATATGGCAGTATTTCAAAATCGTCGTTTATCATCAATAATTTAGTGCAGCTTTGATGAGATATAAATTGCAAAAACATACATATCTAAATATTAAATAATAAGATATGGATTGTATAATAACAGTGAGTACACAGAAAAATCAAAATGTATCTAACCTAAATGCTGTATTTCGAGCAATAATGACTCATTTGTGAAAATGGAATAAATAATGATTGTTGTAACTCAAAGTATATTAAAATAAATGCTAAAAAAAAATGTAATACTAGACATTAAAAATGGAAATTTAGCTTAATACCTTTCCTTAATTTATCTATGACCTAAACATATTTTAGGTATCGCTTATATGCCATATCTTCAAATGTCATCTTATTCATTTCGATACTTTTATTTCTATTTCTCTTAATGTGATTCATATATAGTTTTTTTCATCTTTTTCTTAAAAATTTCCTCTTACAAATATCATTATTCACAATACGTATCAATAAATCTTATTTGCACTGATTTCATGTATTATTTTTAGTTGAAGATGATTATCATTATTGTTAGGAAATTTGCTCTTTATTTTAAAAATTCATGAAAAATGATCGCAATAAAAGTATCGTTAAAAATAATTTTTGATGGAAGTAAATATTATATTTGCTTTTGAAACCAGAGAAGTCGCCAAATGATAAGAGTAAACCTGGAAACCCATGTTAGATAAGGGTTATAGGTCATATGTTAAGAGTTTATTAGAGTTACTAAAATAAAAAAAAATTATCAGTAACCTAATTATTTTAAAGACGCAAATCTAGACGAAAACACTTTTCAATTAATAATGTGAAATAAGAAAATAAAGTTTTTTTTTAAAAAAATAACTGTTTTTGAAAACAGAAAAAGTAAATTAAAACTATCAAAAATAATTAAATTACGTCGAATCGCTTGTAACTTTTTCACTTTAATCTATTTAAAAATATTTTTATTTTTCATTATTTTGTTTTCAAATATTGATCTTTTAACACTTCTTTTGTTATTTACCCTATATAATTTTCAAGAAGTATTCATAGAATAAATCTTCAGATCAGAGTAGAGTCCAAAAATTTTTTTTGAAATTATTTATCAAGAATCAAAAATTTAATTATCAAGTAGTAATTAACTTGTGAACTTTAAGAAACATATGTAAGACACATTAGCATATTACTTAATTCTTCCTTCAATTTTCTTTGCTTTCTGCGACTTAAAAAGGAATAAAATCTCATTTAATAAACAGAAATGAAAAGCAATGTAAAGCAACTGCGATAGGTAATGTGAAACAAAACGAAGCAGATATATAATTCAGTAAATTTCTATATATCTTAGTTATAAGTATTGCATTATAAGTCCAATCGGAAATATCGTGTATATTATATTTTCATAATCTAAGATTAAATGTACCCGAAATGAAAAATTATTTGTCAGTGGAACTGTCTGATTTAAGCAATTTACATAAAAACGATTATAGACTTGCTCTGTATTATAAATAATACGTGACAATAAACATTTTTTTTATTCATTTTCCTAAATAAATCTAAAAGTGTTGACTTAGCATTAAGCTTTTTTTGAAAAACTCAATTTTACGAATGATTGAAAGATTAATTAAAGACGTTTTGATATATCAATAAATAGAATTCCAACTATTTAATTATGTGTGCTACTTTTAATTTTTTTCTCCTACAACGCATACTGGAAAAAGTAAGAAATGAAATCCAAACTATTTTAATTAACAAAGATTTGTATTAATGATATGTGTATTACAATATGTGAATGGAAATAAAATGTAAAGAAATTTATAAAATCCAATTCATGCTTAAAATTTTATTTATATTTTTAATTGTCTCTATTTTAATATAAATCGCCTTTTTAAAGTGTGTATTTGACAGTAAATGAAAGACTGATGTACTGATTTTTTATGATATATATATTATTATAACACCAGTTATATTAAAGTGTATTTAAAATTTAAAGATGAAATATCTTAGTATTTATGAGCGTAAAGGATCTTTTTTACAATGTATTTCACACAAGTAACTTTCATAGGATGCATATTTCAAAAGTTTATGTGAAAGCACTTTTATTCATCCCTTCATTTTAATTGTAATGATTTTATGGGTGATAAATAATTCATTTTTATATTTAAAAAATTTTAGTAACTTTTTCGAAACAATTTTTTTCTCAAAAACAGTTTCTTAATTTCAAATGATACTTTTTTCTGCACAACCCTTTTAGCGCATATATATTCTTTACAAATACCGCAAAAGGTGCCATAATAAATCGTGCACCTGAAGATGTTGCCCCCACACAGACTTCGTCAATGAAAAAAAGTAAGAAAGCAAAACAAAAAATAAAAAAGAACTTTCGGAATTCTTTCAACCTTCCTCATACCTGCCGGAGACCCCCAAAAAATGGCCTTGAGCACTGAAGAATAAGATCTTTCGGAATGGTTTTTAGTAGCGTTCCTACAACCGCGCTACCGGTTAAACTGCCGGCATTGCAGCTACCCCCGTGTTAACCCCGGCTGATTTCGACGGTGAATTTTCCACCCCTCCCGCTGTTGGGCCGCATGCTGGCCAATGATTGACGCTCGGAGAAACTGCGCATGCTCAGTTCACTTTTCTTTTTTTCTTTCTTTTTCGTCTCTATCTCTTCTGTCCGTCTTGGGCCTGTTTCGAAGTTTTCGGAGTTCCAAGAGTGGATAGTGGGGTTGATGTTTGCCCAGGCCAAGCGAAGTTGCCTCACCAAACTCGGATTACTGATAAGCCGAAACGAAAATAACTTCTTTATGTGATGATTCTGCCTCTGAAATCTAATATTTTGGTATACAGATTCAATTTAGAAAAGCATTCTAGGATTATTTTTCTCTTTAATAATTTTCTTCCCAACTTGAAGAGATTCTTGATTTTGTGCATTTTTATTTAGAGGAAAGTTTGAAGTCTCGTTCACGCAATGTTCAATTCCCATGGATTGCCATCTGCGATTTTTAAAATGTCGTTTTGAATCTTAATTTGTTCAAATTTTCTAACTAAACTATCAAAGTATTTATGTACCTTTGTATTTAATATGATTCATTCGGCATATTTTTGGCAGTTCGAACAAGAATTGAATTCCTACAGTCAGCTGCTGCGATAAAAACGATTCGAGTTGCTTTGCGAAATATGAACAATTATGCGTGATGATCTGATGATACTGAAACATGAACAGGGCATTTAGGGCAGGAAAAGGATGCCAAAAATCAAGATGAAGCTGCTACTAGGTTTGGTGGCAGCATGTCTCTTATTGTTCTGCACAGAGAGGGTGGATGCGACAGGGTCTTTCGAACTCGAAGTGTTAGGAATACAGAATTCGAGAGGAGAACTAAGCAATGGGACTTGTTGCACTCTGAACAATGTCAGACTGGACAATGGCACATGTGTCCAGGAATGTCGAACTTTTTTCAGGTTATGTTTAAAAGAGTATCAAACAGAAGTGAGTGATACAGGACCGTGTACATTTGGGAATGTGTCAACCAGAGTTGTTGGTGGAAATTCTTTTTCTATGCATGCAAATCCTGATCATCATGTGGTGCTCAAATTGCCTTTTACGTTTCGGTGGACGGTAAGTTATTTCACTTCATTAACAAGCCTTAATAATATTTATGTAATATTAAATCGATTTCTTTAGAATTGTACATAGTTTCATCTTGCAAGTAGTAATTAATAATTTTAATTATGAATTACATGTCTATGTATTCGTAATTGCAATTTTTGTACAAACGTTTGAATTTCAGAGATTATATGATTGATAACTTTTAATCTACAATTTTATTATGATCAATTTAAGTCTTCTCTGTACATCATTTTACATGTAAAAAAATTCCCGTCAATGGTAAATTTTTAAGAGAAAAACAATCTCAATCAATTAATTGCAGAATGAAGATAGGATTTCCACTTTCCTTTATTGGCCGATTATCCTTTTTACCTAAGAGAATAAGATTGTTTATTCACTCATAACTAAATATAGAAAATTAATTGCGAGATCATATAGTTATTTGACTGTAAAAAAAATTATAATAGTTATCTTTAGTTAAAGTTACCAAATATATAGGATTTGACGTACTGTAAATGCATTTGTTCTAGAAAATGATATTTTTCTTTGAAAATGTGAAAAAAAAGTCGATTTCACTTTAATTTATTATAAAACAAAAATATTCAAACAAATTTGTCTATCTGAATTTCTAAGAACTGCCAATTTTATTTATAAAATCATAGGAAAACTAATTTTACAAAATATACTTACTAATAAACATTAAAACATTAATTTTTCTTATTTAAATCTCAAAAAAAAAAAAAAAAAAAAAAAAAAAGAAATTATTCATATTTTACTTGTGCTTGTGGCTACTTACATTGCAACAGAATCATATATTTTATATAATATATATTTATATACATTACATATTATCGCAAAACTTATTGGCGCCGCTCTGTAAAATGTAGTCCTCGGAATGTACCTGGAAATGCCTATATAAAGACCTCAGGAACGTAAATTCAGTGATAGTTAGATTAGCTTTACAAACATAGCCATTCAAGCCATCACATTGTTCTGATATCAGATGTTTGCAGAAATGTATACTATTCTCCAAATAAATCATGCCGGTGGAATGCAAATGAAATGACTGCATACGCATGGCCTTACGCGTATGCAACTTGTATATTTAGTTAAATTCTACATAAACTTAAACGATTAATATATATATATAATTTTTAAACATGGATTAAATCCCTCATTATTTTTCGCTTTATTTTATATTTCAATTATAGTATCCAATCATCCATAATTTTTCTTAATTAGTAATTAAGAAAAATTATATATATATATATATATATATATATATATATATATATATATATATATATACACTTACAAAATTTATCAAGAAATAATCTTTTAATTATATGATTTTAATTTAAGTTATATTCTTCCTTTAATATTTCTTGTTGTCATTTCATGACTATCAATCGTGATGTATTTGAACCTATTCTATAACCATCAATTGTTATAAAATATATCACATTATCAACAGAGTCTTTCAAAGTTTTTAAATAACGCTTTGTTACCTCAATATTTAAGAACTCATTTTGGAATATTAATAATCATTTAAAGAATAATTGCGAAGGAGGGTAAAAACTCTGAGCTCTAAAAATTTTTTATGTTAGTCAAAAGTTTACTGTTACCAAAAAAAAAAAAAAAAAAAAGAGAGAGAGAGAGAGAAAAGGAGGGAAATAAAAGAAAGAAAAGTAAACAAGTTTAAGCCATGATTTAATTCTTATTTATTCAAACTAGGTGAAGATGTAAAAGAAGACTACACTAATATAAATATTCAATATTTCTTCAATTAATTTTTTTTTTTGATATTTTATGTTTGTAAGAATTAAGCTCTATCTTTTTATAAAAGCAACTACGATAGCTTGGATTTCTAATAAAATTCAAGAGAGTACCACTAAGAGTAAAGTAAAATACTGAAAATTAAATACTAAAAGCCGCTACCAAAAAGTTAGATAATTTTAACTTTACTTATTTGATTTTTGATGTTTTTGTTCCAGTTTTCTTTGAGACTTTCTCCAGTTTATTGTCAATGGCCTTTGCATAGTTCCAAAACCATAATAATATATATATAAAGTAACGTAAAATATATCATTTTAAATTTTTATACTCGAAATTGGAAAATTCATCATCACATGTTAAATTATCTAAAAGGAAAGGAATTTACTCAAGTTTATGAGTGTCAGAACTGTCTTTTTAAAAAATATTGTTTATCTTAATTTTTTTCACTTGTAAATTTTTATTAAATGGATGTAGTTTAAAAATATTATCTTTTGAATAATATAATAAAAAGCAAATTTATTATACAATAAGTAACAATATTGTCTATGATCCCCATATTAATGTAAATTTAACTCTACATATAAGGAAAAAATTTCGATCTGACTGGGAAGGAAATGATTCTGGACATGATACTGCCCTATTAAGAATTTCCTGATTATATTAGTAGAAGAATGCTTCTCGAATTGAAATGAAATTTCTCTGTTTATTTTAAAAGTGGTTATAATTGCTTAAAATTTGCTAAAAAAATTTAATTTACTGTCTAATTATTCATACAGAACTTAAGTCATTTAACTCGGTACAACACGCCATTTATTTTATGTTCCCTTTTCATATTTGTTACTTTTACTCCTTGATCTAAGTCTCATTACCATTCGTATTGCATTATCCTTGTTGTTGGAAAAATACTTTTTTTAGGAACTACAATGAACTCATCAAAAATCCTCTAGTCTAAAAAGTAAAACGAATATTTCAGAAAGCGGGATTTAATATTTCACCTTCACAGTAATGTTTTTTAATCTGTGCCAACATTGTTCAAATCGTTACTCTAAAAATGTTTAATACCGCATTAGAGGAACGCTTAGAGTAATAATTAAAAAGTTTAGTAAACGCTAAAGATAAATTAATTGATAAATAATTGAGGAAACAAAATATTTTTATATATTGATTAAAAAAAACTCCCATAACTGAATTCATATTATTTTTGAGAATCCTATTTTTGTTCCATCCATTCAAATGTTGTAGTTGTCTTGTGCCATCTAGGCTGGCAATATGGGGTGCGCTGCTCCACTTTTCCAACTGAACCATATTTTGGTGTGGAATCCGACTTCCTCAGTACACACATATCGTTTATAGGGTAGGCAACCATGCACAACTCAGCCATACAATGAAAGGACAAAGACAGAATAAACAGAGAGGTAGAAGGTATATCCATGCCCGAATTGGGATTCGAGCCCGGTACCTCCCTATCTGCAGTCAAGTACTCTGACACTAGACAAGGTGGGTGACACTCATTCAAATGATGTGCTTATTTGTACGACACAACTTTACTTTCTTTAGAGACACAACATTATATATGTTGAATATTTCTTTTAATAATATTCCAATAGGAATGACTCAAAAACAACTTCATCATTATATTTGAAATTTTACGAAACTATTGTATAGTTATTATAATTCAAGATGAATTTATACAATTAATTTTATTAAAATAAAAGTAGTATGTCGTAAATGGGAAAATATAGGATCGTAAATTTTGTTTATTTTCAACTTGTGTCCGTTCATGCAAATATTATTTTGACCAGTTTGAGGGTTCAACAAATAATTATGTTAATTATAAGTTGGAAATTATCTCTTAGCTGGAGAATCATCTTTGGACAACAGTTTTAAATGAATAATCATTGGTGAATACTCTTTTGCTCGAAAATCTAAATATGTCCTTTTTAAATTTATTATTATAGAAAAGGATCAACGCGATGTAGGCAATGGATATTACAAATTTTCTTGCATCATCAATTTTAGTATCTCCTAACCTTTTGTGATGGTGGTTCAGTAATTTCATTTCATTCGGCTATTCGATTCGACGCGTATTGAAAACAAAAATGTAGGTCCCATAAATTATCGACAGCGCAAAGAATAAATAATATTCAGTTTCATTAATGAAATATTTTTCAGTGGACTACTGTCACGATCTGTAGCACAGTCTCGACACGACGTAATCCAAACAATTCTCTCACACTTTGGAGAAGAGAAAAAGTTATCGTCTGGTTAAGAATAAATCAATAATGGAACAAATGGCAGGTTACAATTTAGCGCCCCTAGTAACACGAATAAAAAATTTTCAAAGCAAAGACAAAGCAAAGGTAAGGAAAAGGTGGAGGGGAGAAGAATAATCAGAAAAGAAGTTTACGAAGGATAAGCCAAAGAAAAAAGAGGTTGAAAGTAAAATTCCATCACGGAGCTCCGAGCTTTGTGTAATTATAGCCATTGGGGCCACTACCAAGATTTATGATGTTTCTTCTTGAAGTTGCGAAACATGTCCTCTTGAAATGATTAAAATACCTTACAGAGCTTCGAAACTGAACTTTTTTTTTATATCCATACTTATCAAAAACTTTAATAATTTTCTGTGGGATTTTTCGTTCCGATAACTCGTGATTACCGGAAGGTAAGACATGTAAGCCTCCCTCGTCGTCTTTGCATGCCAAGCGCCCCTCGCCCCCAGCCATGGTTATATTTTTAAGAATTAAGTGGGCAATTTGTGCTGCGAAATTAGGGCCTTAATTGAACCTCTGGTCATTTAACTCGCACGTGTGCTGAAAGTTGGCGGGTATCCTCGAATCCTACTTGGTCTTCTAAAATATATTTTGATATTTCGATTTGAATGAGTAAAAAAAATTTCATTCACAATTTTTATTTTACTCATAGTTTTATAGGTCATCATTGAGAGAGCTTAAATTATGAAACACACTTAAAATATGAGATTTTAAAATCTTATATTAATATTTAGTAATTTGAACTTAAATCATACTTTATAATATCATTTGATGTAAATAATTTGTTAAATTTAAAATAACTTTTAATGGCTATAATTTGTTGAACAAATGGAAAAAATAATTATAATATTATCAATGCTTTCTACCAATAATTTAAACGGATATTCATTTTGAATTTAATTCATTCTGGAAATCTATTTGGATGATTTATTAACGAAATACCTCTCAATAGCTTAAAAAATATTATTTTCTATTAAATTAAACTAGATATTTTATGAATAGAATATGTTTAAATTTAAACAAAATAAAGTTTTTGAAGAAAAATAAGTACTTACCTTGCAGGTTAATGATTTCTCAAAGCAGCCTTGACATTTGTACAATTTACTGATTTCTGTGTTCTTTCACAAATTTTGAATCCAACATTGAAAAAACTATTAATTTTTAGAGTTTACTGAATCTCGATACAGATTTAAAGTTTTTCAAACCATTCTAAGGATTAGAAAATTACAAGTATATGCTCTATCTCTGGAATGAAGAGGATGTTTGAGAGTAGATGAACTTATTTCTGGATCTAGATGAGAAATAAAAGAGCCGCAAAAAAATATTCTCCCTGGTGAATTTAAAAAGATAGCCATTAATTTAATTAAAACATGCAGGTACTTATATAAATTATTATATTATAGAAAAAATATTTTGCGAAAAAGAATACTTTAAATAAATGTAAAAAACAATATTTAAAAAAATATACAAAAACTAATTTAAAAAAATACTTTGTAATTCAAGTTATTGATTTCAAAATGTCAAAACAATTGAATAAAATCAATTTTAAAATGCTTTGAAATCTGAAAAGTCATCAAACAGTGGCTGATCGGCGAATGAATATTCCGGAAAGGACACTAATTATCTCATCTACTTCTGTAACCCCATTTATCATATTGGTGTTTTTGTTTTGTTTGTGAGCGATGAATTGGACTTTTCACTTTACGCACAAAATAGGTCTCGTATAATTTATTAAACTGACTTTTTGTTAACAGACAATAAAAAATATGTTAACAATATATATCGCCAAGCTTATTCCTGATATCAATTAACTTTTACATTCTTGTTTTGCTCTCAAAGAAAGTAACTAGGAACCTTTCTTTTTACTGTTAACATCAAGGGTTCTGATATTATTTAAAAAAGGAAAACTAATGCTTAAATTCTATGAATTAATTCTGAATATTATAAATATTATATAAATTTAATATTATGATAGAATATATATATATATATATATATATATATATATATATATATATATATATATAGTATGCAGTATTGTAGAAATATAATTAATTCGTATTAAATATTTTGGCCGAAAAAAATTTATAGAAATTATTTATATATTTTTAAAATATTTTATTTATCCAAAAAATATTTTTTTAATCTATCCCTTAAAACTATATTATTCACAAAAATGGTGTTTTTTTTTTTTTTTTTTTAAATGCTGAGGAATTTTAAGAAAAGCTTTTCATTTGATTCTAAGCAAATACATTAATCGATGCATTTCCTAATTGCATATTGAAGCACTCATTTTTGAAATACTAATCAAATACACAAAAAATTATTCAAATTGTAGGAATTGTTAAAATTAATTCTTAAAAATCATTTCTGTATTTTTATGGTTCACGGTAGTTAATGCCAATATGATTATAAAATTAGGTAGACATAATTTTAAAAATATTCATTCCGAAAAATCCTTGAAGAAAGGATTATTTTTAGTTCTTAAATGCATACACACAAATATTTATACAAAAGTTAACAAAGTTAAATTGAGCCAACATTAACTTTACTGAGACAAATTGCTAACAAAACGTTGGAATATTTTAAACAAAATTTCTCATACTGTTTTTCGTTTAGGATATGTTAAAATGATACAATATTATCTTAATTTAATACAAAAATGCACAATTTTTTAACCCATTAATTGTGCACTATCTTCAACTAAATCATGCATTTTATCTTTTTTCAAATAAATAAATAAATAATAAAATAAAAGCCTTTATGCACTTAATGATGGCAACAATGTATTATGTGGAATGAAAGAAAGTTGAGTGAGAAGAAAAAAAATAATAAACTAATTAACTCATTTTCCTTAGATATCAGAAATGCTTTTAAATGAAAAGAAAACTCGCTGCTCATTTTTTTATCGCACTTTTCTTATGAAGAGAATCGAAGCGCGTCATAAGATTGTAAACTATTTAGTCTATTCGAATTTTTTTTTTCTTTCCACTTCTTTTCAAAACAAACAAACCGTAACGCAAATACACTAAACTAAATACGTATGCACCATCAATTTTCCAAAGCCCAATTTTATCTTTTCGGGAATGTTGTTTTTCTCACTAATTTTAAAATATCTGGTGGTTTTATAAGAACTTGTATGTTGGAAGTATATTTTTATACAGTTATTTTGTTTGCCTATGATCCTTGGGGTCATGTGGGATTATTTTTACGCTATATAGATATTTTTGTTCCAATATAACGATCAAAGGATAAAACATTGCGATATCCGAATTGAGAAAATATTATTTCTGTACAAACATATATGAATCAGTTTTTTAATTTTTTTTTATTCCTCAGTATAAATTTTATACTTAAATATATCTCTAAGAATGTTATTAAAATACGAATTTATAATTTATAGCACAATTACTCCTATATTAGAGAATAAATACAAATATAATTTATAACAAATAATTATAATAAAAATACAAAAATAGCTATAAACATTTGTGAGTATAAATATGACTACAGATATTTAAAATTTGCTCGTTCTCTTTAACATTTTCTTTTCACGACGAAGTTAAACATTGTATTTTAAATAAATATTTTTCTTTAGAATTAATATATCTTTGTATATTTTTTCAAAGCCATTCAAACAGTTTAAGTACATATTCTGGAAATTTATAATCTCCATTTTATAACAACTTAAGTAATAAAACAAAATTATGCCTTTTAATATTCCTAACGATAATATTATGTTCAAATGATTTATTAAGCAAATAAATATACTAACCACAAAGTTTTAAGTATGCAATTTCATCATAACTTTAATTATCCATAAATATCACTTCAATTCAACAACAATTAATGCTTCCTTTTGTTTTAAGAAACTTCATTTTCTACCCTTCATTATTACACTATATTAGTGATTTGTAATCTGGACAATATTTACATATTATTATACGCAGTAGAAAGTTCTATCCAAGTCTAATGGTGAAAAGTGTAATCTACGTAGTCAGTTTAAATTTAATTCATACAATCAATTCAAATTAAGATTCGTTGTACAAAATAGAAAAGAGTATGCATGCGTAAAATAAAATCAAACCAGCTGAAAGAAAAAATAATTGCTTGGTTTACGAAGTACAGTGTTATTTATTATTTGAAATATAAATAACTATGTGTCGAAAATTTAAATTATTCATTTGGCTAATACATTTCTCCAACTTAGTATTAACAGTTGAAAACTTTGTACGTAATAAACAATATGTTTTTGTTTTATGTATGAAGTTCAAATTTTTAGCTTTATCATAAATTCACATTTTTTTAATCATTAGAGAGCCTGATTGATTATTCCGATTGTTAACAAGGAATGAAAATTAGTTTATCCCATCACCCTTTCATATCATTGCCATCAACTTCTACTGTTAATTGCATTTCTTAAGAAGTTGTTTATTTTAAGCAATATAGCTTTTCCTAAAAATGAATTGTCAACATTTTTCACACCAAAATTTTGAAGTTACATCTTTAAATAATCTCACCTGTTCGACTCACTCTTCTGATATTTTACTAACAGGAAAAAAATAATTAGTAGTTCAATCTAAAAATGTTATTCTGAGGCTTAAACTCTTGAAACTATCAGTATTATCGATTTTGGTGAGTGAAACAATGTACAAACAAAGTCTGAAGTTTAACGTTATAATTACTTCACATTTTAGCGAAAGAGTGAAAAACTCATCTTGTCTTTCTATTAGGCGCTCGAAAAGAATGTATTTCGCTCGGGCGTGCCTGCTATTTGCTCAGGTGCGGAGAATTAGAACGTCCGAAAGAGGGTGGTATTGGAAAGAGCAAAAGAAACAACTTCTGGGTCGCAGCAATGGATATTTGTCTTTGGATGCTTAAACTCACAATCCTTTGATGGCGGGGTGAAATGTCTTTGCAACCACTTAGCGTGATCCTTAAGATAACTTGTCAATTTTCATTTCATCTAATGAATGGAATGTTTGTTTTTACTTTAAAATATCTAACAATGGATGCGTTTAAATTCATTCTGTTACATCCCCGAAGGGCATGAGTACCTTGTCTTCTGATCCTAGAATTGTTTTTAGCTTGCTCTCTTTTTCACAAATAACGTCTCGATTTTGAAGTATACACAAATGAAATATTTTAATGCTCCAAATTATGAACATGGGTTTTATTGTTATAAGAATAAGTCAATTTTTTATATTTTTAAGTATAATACAATTTCCTTCCAATAAGTCCTTCCAATAATTTCCTTCCAATAATCCTTCCAATACTTCCAATAAGTTATAATACAATTTCCTTTCTTCTTTAAGTTATTTTTCTTTCACCTTTCTTCATTTTTAAAAAACAAATATAGAAAAAAGTATGGAACACATTTTAAAAGGATTTAGAATAAGAAATTTTTTCAATTGAAAACTCTTGCATTATAACTCTGTTGGTATGTATTCTTGGTAACATAAATTATAATAAAATACAATGTAATTATTTCTTTCAGTATCTTGACAAATTATTAAAACAATCGCATCCAAACAACTATTGTTGCTCAAGATTAAGTGAAATAATATTTCCTGTTAGCAAGCAAACTCTCTATGATACCACTTGCCCTTACCTTAATCTTGTTCTGAAATTGCTATAATTTATTCGAGATAGTAAAAAGATTTAGTGAAACTATTTTTTACAAAATATTATCTTCATTTCATTTAACCAAAACAATCAACCAAAGCTATGTTATTTCGGTAACATTTATACAAATAATTTTTCGCTCATTTTTTTCTGTCAAAATAAGTATGCATATTTTTATAACTGTTTAAAAATTTACATTACAATATCATTTGCTTGCTATTTTACTAGACATATTTCTGTTCTTATTTGTGTCAATCATTTAAAATAATTTACAATTTATCAATGTTTCTTTAGATACCAATTTCCTACAAATTGGCTTAACAGCTTAAAAAAAAATAGAAAAATGCGTTTCTAAAACGCTTTTTAAAGACGTCTTCCTGTGGGATGGAAAACCTTATTCATCTGAAACATGTTCATCTATGTTTAACATTGTTGCCATCCTACTCAAGAGAATTAAATGGAGTCACGTTCATCGAAGTGGGCAATTGGCAGAGCTCTCTGAGTTATGAATATGTTAAGAAGACCGTGAGACACGAATCTCTTTGAACGAGTACTTGGTTCAAATCTCTCTCAATCATTTCTTTGACCCTAGACGTTCCGAAACTTAACATTCGAATTTTAAAATGCTTCCACACATGCAGCAAAGAGAAGTAACAAAAAATGCCTTCTAATATTAAGTTTTGCCAAATGCCCATTGGAGTATTATTACAAATGATGCTAGTACACTATACAAGTTAGCAAAGGAGTTTTTATTTAGATTTATCAAAACCTTAAAGCATCCACTACTTTAATGTCCATTATAAAGTACTCTCTCTCTCTCTAGAGCTAAAATATAGTAAAACATAACAGACCTTCAACCTTAGTTTAATCATTTTCTTTCAAGTATAAGTAATAACTTCAAATATTTTTCGAAATTATTATTTTATTATTAACTCTGATTTTTGTTAACTTGTTTAATGTAACCCATAAAATAATTTAATTGTTTAAACTTTTAAAATATTTATCGAGAAGTGAACATAATTGATGAATTATAGAGAAAAAAAATTGCAAAATTTATTCTTCTTGAAATTAACCAATTGTTCTAGAAATGAGTGCATTAGTGAAGCTAACTTTCCTTGTCGAGCAAATGGAAGCATAGAAATTATATTTTATGGCTGTAATTTAAAATTTTAGAGTATTTTTTTTTTAATTGACTCACAGAAGATTCAATGATTATCATATAAAATAAATCCTTTTTAAATGACAACATTAAGTAATAATTAATATAAACTGAAAGTACTCAATAATATTAAGGTGTATAAAGTAAATGAATATAAATTTTTAAATTTATAGAAACTCCAAGTTTTGAGGAAAAAAGCATTTAATAGATAGTTATAGTTCAATTAAATATTTAATTTTTGCCACTAATACTATACGAGTTTTAATAATGTGGTTTCACTATTTAACTTTATTTCATATGATTTAATTACTTTTTAAGAAATAAATTTGGTGATGAATAGTGAAAATTTTAACATGTTGAATTTCTTAAAGATATTAGATTTAAAAATGTGACGTAGTGCATAAAATAATCCAATTAAAACAAAGTGATACTATGCCTACTCTATCGTTCTTTTAAAATAAACAGTTCTGCAAACAAATTTAATTCAAGTTTCTTTTTTTTTTAATTTTTGATTCAATTTTTCGTTGAATGTATGCTTTATCATAGAAGTACATATGGATTAAAAAAATTGTTTACCATTAAGCTAATTTATTCAGTTTTTTTCTCGCTTTTTAAAATTTTATAGCAAGTAGTTTCTACAAGGTTTTTAGAACGCACACATTATTTTGAATTAAAAAAATATTATAAATAATCAATGAGCGAAATAATAAATAAATTAACATGTTTTGACACTTAATTCATTAATTAAAATTTGATTAATTTTCATAACGAAGAAAAATCTCCTCAATAACTTTGAGATGAAAGTATATTTCTTTACTTCTTACTTAGAGACCCTTAATTATATCTCATCATCCTAGTAGGAAATTATTATTTTATTTAATGAACTTAGGATAATTTGAGTCTTTTATAATTCAAATTGAGATAGCCTCGCGATCCTAATTACTTCTGATTATCCCGAATCTGTTACATAATAATTTAATTGTTCGTTTTGAATTTCTTGAGATTTTTGAAAAAATTTTGAAAAATTATTTGGAAGAATTATTTTAAGAGTTATTTAATATCAGATTTACAATCAAAAATTGAATTTAATGAATTATGTAGATTTTCTTATGAGCAAATTAAAAATTTTTTTGGGAACTTGATCTTATCCAGGATAATTAATACTTTCGGTTAAAAATCATATTTAAACAGTTTTTTGCCTACATTTATGGAGAATTCATATGTTAAGTAACTTTTTTCGATTTTTCAAACGCTTCATTCATCTAAATAAATGAAACTATGTAATTTTATATAGTTATTAAGCTTTTTATGAGAGTCGCAAATGGTAATTATAATCGGTTTACAAATTCTTCGTGTGTCACATTTCTGGCTAAAAACGGTTTTCTTTAAAAAGACTTTTGAACCAATATTGTATTCAGACATCAGAACAGATTTGTCCTGAGACCAAAGAATGAGAAAATGAAGTTAAGAAATATATCAATAACATCAGGTAAAAGTTAATTTTTAAAAGTGAAAAGTAGAAGTGTAATGTTGTAAGATTAAGTATAATCATTTTAAACAATTATATATATATATATATATATATATATATATATATATATATATATATATATATATATATATATATATATATATATATATATATATATATATATATATATATATATATATATATATATATATATATATATATATATATAAATGGATTCACGTAACAAAAAAGGAAAAAATTCCAATTTTTCATTTTTATTTAATTTAATTTGGATTTTTTTTCCTTAGCACTGTAATTCTGTACTTCCTTAGCACTGTAATTCTGAAGCACTGTAGTAAAATAAGACAAAACAGTTTATATAAAAAATAATACTTACTTTTATACTTTACACAGGATTCAGATTGATTTATAACATTTAGAATAAAGATATCAAATCCTGGCATTATTTTCTTAACAACATTTCACAATGTAAACTTTAAAAAAAAGTTACATTGTTTATTTTGATCTTCATCAGGCCTATTTTCCCATTGCCCCAACACCGATGAGTATTGAGTGAAAAAGTGCAATGAATCGTATTAGTGGCTATGCTTCACTGTGTTTTTTGGCGATTTGTTTTTAAGATCAAGATTCCGTAAAGATGAAGACTCACATTTCAGCATTCTTTGGAAGTAGTTGTTTAATTCGGATTAAAGAAAAATATTTGAAAAAGTAACTTCTCTATTTTCGCTTTTAAAACCAATGTTGGGCTTACTGAAGTTCCCATTGAGAAATTGAAAGTATAAAACTTATCTACACAAAATAAAATAATCATATTTAGAAATTTTTGAAAATAACAATTAATCCAAGATAATGGCTTACGAATTCTTAGAACCTAATTTTTAAAAATGATAATATAATATTAATTAGAAAAAAATGTTTGTTAAATGTGCTTAAAAGGTCTTGGATTGTAAATAAATATACTTGTTTATGAATTTTGTATTAAAATTTGAATAAAAATTTTGGTGGAGGAATTAGTTATGTTTTGTTTTCTTCAATGAAAAATTGTGTAAGTAGCTAAGGGAAACTAACTTGGAATTTGTAATATACTTTAATAATTCTTGTGCTTTTGGTATAAAAATATTTTTGTTTTTCGTGAAGAAATTCATTTAATGAACTGATTGCGGTTAATTATTTTACATTATGTTTGATATTTTATTTTACTGCATTTTTATTGAATTATTTTATAGACTAAGAAAAAATTTAACAGTTAACAATAACCTCAGTTATCAATTATAATTTCACAAAAATGATGAATTTCCTACGTTAAAACTATTTGGAAATTACGCATTCATAATTATAATAAACAAATTATTAATCAAAAAATTAATTTTTAAGTATTTAAAACGCATTTACTGCCCACATTTTTTAACTTTTTATGAACAAAAAATATTATTTTATATTTTCCTAAGGAAAATGTATCAAGTACATACGCATAACAAAACTTTTAATATTTGTTACTGAAATCTTTGATTAATTTAAGTGTTTATAACATACAAAAAACTAAAAAATTGTTGTAAGATTTTTAAATTTTACGAAAGCTGATTGGATGACTGAATTTGCCAAAATCTACTACTTTGTTATTATTTATCGTTTTTTAAATTATTTTAAATTACATTAAAACCTAATAATTTCTTTCTAAGTTGTAATTACAAAAACTAAAATAAAAAATTGAAAATACAGCTTCTTTTATTACAAATCAGGGATATAAATGTTAAATTTATTATTAGTGGATATAAATGTGAGATCTCCCACATTCTCTTAATCGTAATATTTACCTGGGCCCTCTACGAATGATAAAGATTCGCAACTGTAATAAGAAAAAAGCAGGGTAGGTGATGGAATGAATTCTTTTTACCCCAAACAAAATAAAATTACCGTATTCGTTTCTTTCTCTCTCATTTCAATAATAAAACAAACAATAGTGCAACATGGAATGGGTCATTTCCCCTCAGGGGGGAAGGCTTCAATTTTCCCACAAGATTCAAGAATGAGAAGAAACAGAAAAGTGCTCTTCCAGTCGAGTTAAAAATAATATACAACTATAACTAATGACCTCGACTCTTTGTTGTTATATGGTTATTTGTTCCGTCTCTTGGGAAGTTGTTTACGCATCTATGGACATATAATGCAAACGATATTCGTAAATTCCATCCCAATTCGATGTATCGTCATCTAATTTGATGTAATTTTCCTCTCAATCCCGTTTCGCACCAGATACGATATGTGTATGTTGTTTGATTGTTTCTTCATTTATTTTTATTGATATTATGTGAGGGATACAATTTATGTATAGATTACATATTGTTTTGGTTTTATGGAATTATTTTTGTATTATATATAAGTAGTGCTGAAGTTTCAATTCCAAGAAAAATAAGCACACAAACTTTATAAATTTAAATCGACCTTAGAAATCTTTAATCTGCATACTATTAGAAAAGCTCCACCACAGGTAAAGATTCATTGCTTATTCTATTAATTGAAGTCATTCAAATCCTCATTAAAAATATTTTAATTATTTAAATCAAAAATTTAAATTTAAAATTTTTTTATAAATGCATTTCGTAACAAAAATTTGTTTTTAAAATTTTATTTTTCTGATAGTTGAAAGATTTTAACGATCTTTAACAAATTTGCATATTAAAAATCTTAAAGCATTCCACAAATATAATTTTATTTAAACTTAACTTGAAAATTAAACAAAACTTCTCTTTAATTTATTTTTAAGTAAATAATTAATGAATATTATTTTGAGTATTCAATAAAAGAACAACCTCTTACAGGGCTGCTTTAAATTGGATGTTAACAGAACAAATTGGTAAAAAAAAAAAATTACGATTGATGCCTATGCTACATTAAAAAACTAGAAGACAACACAAAAGAACCGGTTCTGTTAAAACTAAAAAAGTAATTCACAGATAAAGCAATGTCTTTTATCGAAATGAAATGAGTTAATTGCGTTGATAAACCACACACATTGCCATTATGTTCTATTTTTCTATAAATTTCATAAGTATTTTTTTATTTTAATTAAGGAAAATTTTTAAAAAAGTCACAGCATTTCTCCATTTACCGTTTATTTAATGCAGTTTTCAAATTATAAATTTGTCACCAAATATTAATTTATACATAAAATACTACATTGAAACAATGTTTTTCGTATACTGAGTGTTTTTTATATGATGAAAATTTTTTGGTTTATTTTGAGCAACTTCAGCACCACGCTTTATTCCTAATTATTGACGTAAGACTTCGCCAAGAATTTTATTCTTGCGAGTAAGTAAAAAAAAAATGTTTGTTTATTCATTTGATACTTAGTCATTAATTAATGTGTATGTTACAGTAATGGAAGGAGGGATGTTGATAATCTAGTTACATTCCTTGCCCAAACACGTTATGGGTATTTAGTGAAGGGAGCATGTAACAGAATATGCTAATACACCAATTCTACGAATACAAGAAGTAAAAAAGAACCTTGGTGCTTAAGTATGTTGTATCCCCCAAGAAAAAGTTGTCGCGGAAGTGTTGACGTTTCGGAAAACTCATTTGGGACTCTTCTGCGACACAACGTCCATTTGGTGGGATAGAGAAACACTTAAAAACTCCTCCGCTGCGATGATACACCATCCTATTCGTTCCGAGCAAATATGTGGTCTCTGTCTTCCATCCATCATTCCAGGCAGTGCAGCAATTTTTCGGGTGTGTTTTTTGGTGAAACTGGAGAGGAAGATTTAACCTGGGGCGATGACAGCTGACTAACATGGCTCTATCTATGGCGATGGAAACTAAATTTAGGGTCGCAAAGTTGCTCGAGGTGCTCTGCCTCCTCCAGACCGGAACGAAACTCTTCCATTTCGAAAATATGAAATTGCCAGTCACTTTTTATTATCGATTTCATGGAGTAGAAACTCTCATGATTATAACTATTTTTTCATATATCTGTTAACAGAAACGCAAGTTTTCAAACCCGGAGACTGTCTGAAATGTTTCGCATCTTTTATATAGAAGCCGAATCTTTCATTAAGATAATTTTCCTGAATAATTATTATAGAAGGTCTTGAGTGAGGTAAAATTTAAAAGCTGTGTTAAAAGTAAAATAAAAGGCTTAAAGGTTGCACAAATTTACTAATGGAATCTAAGATAAAAATATATTGGATAACTTATACCTCAATATATATGAAAGTATACTACTATATTTTAGCAAAATATATTCTTTATCAGTTTTAGTAATCAATCTATTTGAAAATGTAATTTCCTTTAGGAAATGTTTCAATAAATAATCTTTAATTTGTTGAAATGTCTCTTCCTCCATTTGAGTGAGGTCAGATATTTTTCTTGGTCAGTCAAGAGTATTGATTTGATTTTGCTATCGAATTTTAAATTAATGTTTGGATTTATGATATAATACATTTTCTGGTCAAAAAATAATTTTAAATGGAAATATCTTATTTTTTTTTTTTTTTCGAATTAATCACTTTTTTCTGGGATGAAGTTTCCACGCTGATTAAATAAATTTCTAAAATATCACCACCCTCATAATTGTCTCAGCTATGCCATTAATTATCTTTAAAATATATATTACAAAATATTTTAAAATTGAATTATTCTATTAAGTCATCCTTAAGAAGTTTTTAATTAAATTATTGAGTACATTTTTTGACATCTGTTGAAAGAACTTAATTTCATAATTTTAAGAATCTGTAAAAAAATCTTGTTTAGATAAAATTCCTGCATTTTAAATTTAAATGATGATAATTAGTAAAATTATTAAAATTAATTCGAATCATTATTAATTCAATTTAAATATTATTTATTTATATGTGTACGATGAAGAGCAAAGAATAAAATAATAATAAGTTAAAAATGTTAAACATAACTACTCTCCTAATATCAAAGTATATTAAACATTGCATAGATAACATAACGCTAATATCAAAGTAAATTAAAATATCACTAAATGAAAGCTCAATAACTTTATAGTAAATATCTGAGTATTTAGGAAATTCATATTCATTCATACTAAATTGCATTGTATTATATATAGAAGCATTTATATAATAAAAATTTATGATATATGTTTATTATCTCCTTCGAAAATCCAATTATATGATATTCCTATTTAATTATACCGAGTCTGAGAACTTTTTTTTAACTGTTGCTTCAAATAGAAATTTTAACAGCTGATTTATATATATAACTAAATTTACCTTTCATTTCACATTTACGACTTAAAATAATAATATTAATCAATTATTAATTTTATTTTCCATTGCTTTTATTAAAAAAAATTCACTTAAATGTAAAACTTTTAAAGTTTATTTACGTTATTATAAAACTTATAAAGTTTATTTAGTTGAGTTAAAATTTTAAGCAACACATGTGTTAATGCAAATCTTATAATTGGATATTGTAAATAATTTCAGAGGATATTTTTTGAAATTTACAAAAATATATTTTAATTCGAATTAAATTAGTTAATTAAATTTTGAAACGATTTCTGATAATTATGATAATACTTGTCTTAAGCCAATAGACTTAAAATAATATATATCCTATTCGTAAAATGAATTTATTGTTTTCATCTGCTTATATAAAGTAGTAATGTTAAATCTAATAAATAATAATATAATTATTTATTAATAATATATACAAAATTAATAATATGTTGAAAAAATTTAATTTTTAAAACTTTATTTTTAAGAATATACTATTTATTAATAATACATTATTAGTTATATTTAATAATACATAAATTATAATATTTATTAATAATATGTTATTTATAAATTTTAGTTTTATTAATGATATTTTTGTGAGTTTTATATATTTTTTAAAAAATATATTTTGCACAAAGATAATATTTGACTAATATCACATATAATAGAAAAGATTGTAATATCATCTAAATACTATTTAATCATTGTTTATTCGTAAATACTTTTTGTAAATACTATTGCTTCATTAAAAATGTCAGATTCATTTTTGAAACAATCTTTATTTATAATTGCACATGCTAAATTATCCAGGTGCTGAAATGAAATGATGGTAAAATCGAAAAGAATTGTTATTTAAATAGCGAAAATAAGAAATAACGTTCATAGTGCCCATTCCAAAGACAATGTTCTTCAGTAAAACATACCGGAAACTACATTTCAGGGAATGAAACTGTCTTCCGTAAGTCCACGATGATTCATAAAATTCAAGAGACTTTCCGACATCTAAATCAATTGAAAACAACCACAATAAACGTGAATCATCAACTGTAACCGAAATATATAGGATCCACTGGAAATAATAAAAATGGTAAGAATGGAAAATTTAAAAACCAGAAAGAAAAAAAAAAAGAGAATAAATGTGCCCTCAACGAGCTCGATGACTGACATGCAGCGTGTCCAGGAAGCGGGTTCGTATTTTCGTGACTCAGCTCTTGGACGTAAACAGTCGTCTGCTAAAATAGAATAAAAAGTTCTTGGCCTTAGTTCGAGGCTTTAATTCTCCACGAATTCGAACAAAGAAATTACAGATCCAGAGACAGATGAAGGTATCAAATCGCTCAACATGTGGCGGTGTATGTGTGATGTGATTTATACTAGCAATACATCTTCTGGGATAACAAATTCCTGAATTACCCACCACCAGATGGATAGAAACGAAATTTTACAGTGATTCCGAAAGGCTATCAAGCATGAAGTGTTCTTTTCATATTCTAAATCACGACATGAGCAGTTAAGATGTTTGAGAAAATATTCATAGCTATATTATACTGGAATTGATAGGGTTATAGTTCGTAATGTCAGCATATATTGAATAGTTTGAACCTGTTTTGAGTTTTTATAAATAGAATCATCATTGTAAGCATAATAATCTCTGCGTTTTTTAAAAAAGAAAACTATAAATTCTTATAAAAAAAACTAACACATATTTATAAAATATTGAGTATATAAAAATATTCACTAAAAATACTAATAAATAACAGAATTCTTATTCGCATTTTAAACTATTAACATATATATATATATATATTTCCAACTAAATTTAAAATTTTATTTATATAATTTGATATTAATTAATATAACAAATGAAAATTGCCTTTATAAACACCAAATATTGTTATTTATCAAGCGATTTTAAGCGTTTGATCATTTTAAAATTAATACCCATAAAATGAGGGGGAAAAGTGCGATTTGTCAAATATTTACTAAAGAAATTTTCATTTGTACTCATTTAATTGCTTCAAAACATTTATTTTAAGTTTACTTATAAATTTCTATTTATCAAGTTGGTTATTTTTCATTGTCCATCTCAAATGTTTCAATACTTAATTTTACTTTTTTTTTATACATAAATTTTGTATTTATTTTACTTATTTTGTGCAAAATTTCTTTTAATGTAACTTTACGTACATACATCACCAGTAGTTTATTTATCATGTACCGCTTATAAGTTTATATTGAATACATTACGGGGTGATATTAATGAGTTCTTAAATCGCCCGTTGGAATAAACTATACATTAATAATCACTAAGGCTCGTACATTTGTAGAGAGCTTACGTAATTATTTAACAACTGTTTAAAATGCAAGCCAAGGGTAAAAACAAGTAACTGTAGATATACACATTATAAAGAGATAGTTAAATTGACATTTAAATTATTTCTTTTACACCAGACCAAGAGAAAAAAGCATTATATTTTGTAGTTAATGAAGATTATGAAATACCTTTATTACTCACATGTGAATTTTGACAGTGTTACGAATATATTCTTATTTCTCAGAAACAAGACTTCTAAACCCACACTACTGTAGTCTTTATTTTAATTTAATGTCTTGTAAAAGAATGAGACCTTAATATTGTATTGCCGATCAACTTTTTTGGTTTATCTAATTTTTTATCGTTCGTGATTGTGAGTTCTGCTTGACCATTTATTAATAAATTGCGTGAATAACACAGTACTTGCAAAGTAAAATTACTAATCTAAGATTGTAAATCTAATGAATGAATCAAATTATTTCCAATATCATTGTATTTCCTGCTTCACTTTGAGAATTTGCTCAATTGCAATTATGTAACTTAACTGGCAAAAATATATTTAAAAAATGAATGATTATGAGATTTAAAGATTTATTATTTGATCCTATATTCACAGGATAAATGTTAAATTATGCATATAACTCTTGCAAACAAAATGACAAAGCCGTAATATCATTCATTTAATACAATCATAACATTTAGAGAGAAAGTTTCAGATTCTGATACTAACCGCTCTATTTAGTCACGTGATAAAGTTTCAATCAGCATCTTTGAATGATTTAAAATCATTGCTGATTACCCTTTGTGAGATTTTTATGTTAAGATTTTAATAAAATATTGTATCCAATATTGATTTTAGCGTATTATTGATGATTTCACCTTCCAACTTAATAATGAATATTTATACATGGCATTAAAAGTGATTGAATATGCAACATTGCTTACTGAATTCTCATTCTTAATCTCGGGTTATTGTCCAAATAGTAAAATATTTCAGTATTAGTGAAACAAGAGGCACGGGAATAAGACTATTCATCCGTGAAATTCCACTTTAATCAATATTTGAACAACCCCGTTGTTCGCAGTAACCGATGAGAAATCCAGACAGAAGGGTGTTTGGTCAGCCAGAGAAACACGGGCTCGAAAGAAAAGGCCGTGGAGAAGAAAAAAAGAATCATTCCAAAAAAGTAAAAAAATACAGGTTTTCGTGGGAATGCAAATCCATGCAAATGAGGACGTGACGTTATTTATATTTTATTTATTTTTCTCTTAACTTTCATCTGGTCTCAGATGATGAGAACCGGGCACATGGAAAATCTAAAAGACAGCATGGATGTTGTGATCTCGGTAGACTAAGTGCGTTTTGGGTCGGAGTTGATGCAGTTTTCAAGGGTATTAAATAATCCGATTTTCTTTTTCGTAAAAGCGTTGTGACGTTAATCGATTAAGTTTCCTAATTGATTGTTCTCTATCGTAAAAAGTTTTTTTGCATGTTATTTAATCATTCTATTGATGATGGTAATTAGTTCGGAGATTCAAGTATTTTCTCGTATTAAGTGTCTTTAAGGAGGATAATGATTTAAAAAATAACATGATTTTCTAAAGATTTTTTCGTAAATCTTTATTGAAGATGTATTAAAAAAATCTTAATAAGATAAAGACTTTAAAAAGCTTTTTCAATTTTACTTTTCTGTTAAAAGTGGTTTAAAAAAAGTTGTAATTATATTTGGATTATTTTGACAATTTTAGAATTTAAAGGTTAAGATTTCATACTAAAATTATGATATCAGAAGTTTATTTTTGTTAACTTACAAAAATTACAGAATTTTGGCATGTTTATGTGTATTAAAATGATTTGAAAAAAAAAACAAAAGATTTGAATTTTATCAACAGATATGATCTTATATTTAAAGAATAATATTTTTATCACATTAATAAAGTTTCAATAATAATATCCAGAAAAATGAACTCTGAAATTTAATTTTTAGAAAGTTTTGTAAAAATTGTTATGTTTTTGGTATATAGATACTAAAAGTTTCATTATTGTCACTTTTAAAATTAATATAATGTAAAAATAAAATTAACTAAGATCATTTAAAGTAAATTAATAAATTGCTTAAAATATCAGGAAACTTCATTCTCATTATGACTATAATATAGAAATATAAAATTATGCAATACGCGGAAGGATATTTCTCTTGTTCCAAGCATCTACTCTATTTTCCTAAATATTATTTTTCAATATTGAACTAGAAAAGGCTTTTCGAAAGTCATATATTTACAAATCAATTCAGCGTCTGACTGACGTTGATGATATAATTATTAGTAATATGTTTGCTTTTAGAGAAACATTTTTCTTCTGAAATGTTGGCTACAAACGATATAGGATTGATATTAAATAATTCTAAAACAAAAGTATATGCCCAGCGAGAAAACATCAGGGATAGATTCGATCATTTAAAAGTCGGCCTTCATGAGTTTGAAACTGTACAGGATTACATCGGATATTTGGTAAAAAAATGAAATTGTTTCTGAAATCCAAAATCGTCGTTATTAGTCAGCAAAATAGTTTTCGATTGCACACGTTATTGAATTCCCTCTGTTTCTCCAGAAAAACAAAGCTTCCGGTTTATAAAATTCACGAAGCCATATTAAGCGAATGATTCAAAAATCTGATCTTTAAAGTTTTCAAAAGAAACATTTGTAAAAATATCCTTGATGATAACAAAGAAAATGATCTCTACGAAGATGTTTTAATTTGGCGAAATTTCTGGAATTCTTAAAGAACCAAGATGTTATATTAAAATATTTAAAATAAAAGAATGAACTGGGTTTTTCATGTTGTGACATTGAATGAAATAAATTTAATAATAAAAAAAAAAAAAACACATTTTTGTTGCAATGCGATTCTTTGATTGGAAAAGAGGAAGATTGAAGCTAGTTGGACTTCATTCTGGTCAATAAGATTTTAAAGTGTGATAGAGATGAACTAAAAACTAGCCGAGCACTTCTAAAAATGAATCCTCATTAGAAGTCCTTGAACAATACTGGAATGTTGAGCCAAATGTGATCATAATATAACGTGAAAACAAATCTTGAAAAATATTTATTAGACATAGCAAACATTTTCCCCTTCATTCAATCTTTTTTTATTAAGAAATTTTTCAATTTCCATATTGTTTTCTTCAAACATGGAGAAAAAAACTATTTAAATGGTCCGAAGAATTGTAAGCTGATACAAGTGGGACTAAGGGATTAATGCTATACTGTTTAGAAAATAACTCCAACGGGAATGATTTTGATTAGTCAAATTAATCAGACAAATAAATTTGTAAAACGAAGAGTCTACTCTAAAAATTTATTTATTTTTCAAAAGCCTACAAATCATAATTATTATTAAAAATTTAAAATCTTCCATGAAACATTGGGGTAAAATATGAACATAAAAATTATATTCACTTCTAGTTAAGGAAATATTTATTATATTTATTTCTAGAATTTTCTAAAGAGTATAATTATACTTATTTCTAGTTAAAGAAATATTAATATCATTCCTGTTTAAAAATGTTCTTATATAAAAAATTTATATTCAGGTTAATTTCACATTTTAAATTTATAACTAAAAATTTGTTTTCTATCAACCCGAAAAGAAAATATAGACATTTCACTGAAAATAAATTGCTGTCAAATTTGTCGCTCTTTCCCCATCATAAGAAGCCAATGCGTAAAACGTCAAAGAAACATTCGCGTAAATACTTAGCTCTCAAGAAATGGTAAAGATAGTGGAACCTTATGGGAAAAAGTTCTGAGGTCGTATGATAGAATAGTTAATTCGCACTCTTGTAAGGGTGAACGCAATTACCACCGATTCATCATCATTCCTCTTCGTCTGCTAAAAGGTAGGTACCTTATATAAACTTTTCAGGAAGAAAATGACTATCATTCCCCCCAAGTGAGGATATGTATTTTACCTTAGAAAGCAGAGACTTCAAAAATTATGTCAGAGCTTGATAGTATTGGTAGTTCATGCACAATTTACTCTACCTATTAAAGATATTCATTATATAATATATTATAGTTATATTATATGGTGTATCTTCACACACATGGGAAATGTATATTTTCTTTCGCCAACTTTTGAAAATTCTTTTAAGAAATGTAGGAAATACTGATATTAATATTTGGGCTTATTATAATTTTCTGTTAAACTTACAAATCACTGCAAATTATTCGATTTATTTAGATTTCGTATTCAACATATAACTATTTACTTTTCATTCAAATCAATTTTGTATTCTTGGTATTCTTTTTTCGCATTTGAAATTTTTGCGTAAGATTAATTTGTGTGAATTTTCTGGTTTAACTTTCTAGTGTTAGGATTCATGATTTAATAATTATATTAGATGAATGGTTGTGTCAATGTGATTTGATGATTTTATTCATTACAAAATAATGTTTAATAAAGAGTGAAGATAAAATTAGAAAATACTAACAATCATTTATAGACTTAATAAAATAATTCACAAGTATCTTCTGAATATAATTTTGCCATTGTCTATAAAGCAAAAGGGGTGAATTCAAAATATGAAAATACGATAAATGTATAGTTGTGAAATTATATATATATGGTTTGTATCTCAATAGGAACTCAAAGGTATTTTTGTACGTGATATCTTTGACCTTGTCATATCCTGTTCCAAGTTTTTCATAACTTTTCTAAAGTCTGAAAACAAGAAAAATTAAAAATTTGAGGATTTAAAAGCCTTTAATATGTTTCTTTTGAGCGGCTGGCATCGATAACCCTTCTCTTGCAACGCTGTTTCTCCCTTAATAACTATTCCTTTCCTCAGTCACGAATATGAAGTACATATTCTTGCAGATGGTATCGAACAGATATTTAGGAAGAAGAAAGGGTTATAATAATTGGCATTTAATCTTTCAGTTCCGGTGAAGAGCAGCTGAAGATTAAAAGGCAGGAAAAGGAATAAATTAAGAATTTTTCTAGGAAGTATATGACTCATAGTTTACTTATCTGTAAAAGTTAAATGTGGATTAAAATTATGTACCAAGCTAATTATGTTCCTGATTTGAATGGTGGAATGAATTAATCTGAATAAGAAAAAAACTCTTGTTTAGAAATGTAATTAAATTAATATGCAAAAGTTTCTCCGAATATTGATCGATAACAATTTTTAAAAAAATTATTCAAAATATTGTCCTAAATGTTTTACAGTAAAAGCATAGTTCTAGCGTTCATCTATTTTCTAAAAATGTCATTAATTTAATGAATTCATATTTTAAAATTTATATATACTATTATTCATTAAATGATTCATACAAATAACCATTAGAGACAGTTATAAATAAACCACAGTAATTAGATTGACAGAACGTGCGGGATTTATTTTTATTTGTATATTTAAGTGTAAGTAAAAATTTAATCACTTATAGAATTCCATAAAAAGGTCAATTTCAATTCGTATTACTTAAAACACAATAGTATAACCGTGATTTTTTGTAAGCTATCGTCAGTTGACAAATTATGGTTGGAACAAAAGTGGGTGAAGAGATTATCTCAATGCTTGTATTTTGTGATTACTGCAGTTTAGTAGTAGTGAGGGTCTTAAGCACGAAATATGTAATGGCCACTATAATAATATATTGCCCGTATTAAAAGATAACGTATTCCTATGGTTTAGATACAGCCCTTGGACATTATGACCTCGAAACTACAAAAGTATGATAATTTTTCAAACATTCAGTTCTTCAGTGAATATTTACTATAGAAGACAAAATCTAATGTTAATTAACTAACACTGGCAAAATAATTAAGGTGATTTTGCGAAATAATAAATATTGCAAAAAGATGCCAACTACAAATAGCTAAAAGCTAAGTTCAAGATTTATTTTCCAAATTTAAAAGATTTTTATCTCGTGTTAAAATTGTTAAAGTTAAGCTATTTGTGACTTCTAATATTGCAAAATGTTTATTGATAAATCAGTTTATTTAAATCACTAAATCAAGTTGATTCAGATTTTATGTAGCTAAATGGATTTTTCTTCTAATCATTAAGGGTTCAGGTGAAAGAAAATTTATTTGTCTGCATATAAAAGTCAATAAAACAAGAATAACAAGCCGGAATGCTCAGGTGTCGGGATCCGAAAGTTTCTCGAATATAGAAGGCAATGAACTCTCTCAATGTACTGAATTAATAAAGCAGTTCGGAAATTAATTTGATGCAACATTTTCTGTAAGATGCCTAATTTCTCATTCTTAAAACTTGTTTTTGAAGTTCATCAGTGATTCCGTCAATAGCGTAATTCATTTTAAATATTTTTCACCACTTACAAACCCTCGTAACTTCAAGTTTTTGAGCTTTGTAGTTTAAAATATGCTTAAAAATATTCAAAAGAAAATTTTTTTTATTGATATGTGTTTTATTTTATTTTCAACTAATCTTGAATTTGTTTATTGGATCATTATACGGCTGTTTCAATACTATTTATTTTATTCACAATGTAATAAAAATTAATCCATTTATTTCATAAAAATGAGTTTCAAATTTTTATTTTCTACACAATGAAAGAATTATTCATTAACTCATTTATATTATTGAGTAAATACAAATAAATCTGTTGCTTCTTCATAAATAATTATTTTGTTTAGTTGTAGATTTTTTAATCTATTATTTTATCTTTAATTATATATTAAAATTTTTAGATATATCAATTAATCCCATGCATTTTTGAAAAATTTACTAAATGAAATATGTTTGATTTACTTGTGAATTTGCCTACGCAATGTGTATAAAGTTGTGAATTTAAATTCTATTTTTTATTTATACATGAAGCTGAACAGAATTTTCTATCTTAAATTTATTATCTTTATTTAATTTTAAAGTATTTTAAAATAAAATAAATCTTATATTCTGATTTTGCTGAAAAAAATAAATAATCATCCCAATACAATATATTCGTTGAAATAATAATCTTAACAGTTCTTCAAATACATTAAAAAGAAAGAAAAAAAACGAGCATATATTTTATTCTAATAAAATATATAGAAAAAATTTATATTTTTTATACAGCTTAGAAATTTTTCGCATAAAGAATTAATTTGTTTGGAATTATAAATTATATTTGGTAGTAGTCTATAGACTGCTCTAATTTTTCCATTTGAAAACCAACTTCACCTTCTCTTTTCTTATTTTAATTCATGTTAGTTTCATTTTCTAAGATTAGCAGAAATTTAAGAACTTTATACAACATACAAATCGTAATGTATTCAACCTAGTTTAAGCGTGGGAAAAGTCCTATTTTATATCTGATATATTTGAATAGGTCGATAATCCAACTGAATCCATTTGTGAATGGTTAGTAAACCATCGTTCTCAGAAGTAGCAGTGGGTGTTACCTTGCTGAAAGATTATTTCCATTCCTTAGAAGGAAAATTGTTAAAAGCTGTAGCAACTCACAAAGCTTAATCCGGTGACAGACATCTCCCTGATTCACCGATACATCAAGCCCTTTAGATCCCCTCCTCACATAAACCTCTGACTAGATCAAACAGATTCTGCGCACTCCCTCCCCCCGTCTGTTCGCCCCCGCAAATATATTCAGGGTAGAGAAAATAGAAAAACCATGATATACTAAGACCGAATGTTTACATACGTTTACATCCAGGGTACAAAAATGTCTTTAAAAATTGTGATTCTGTTTTTTTAATTCCTAGAAAATAATTTTTTTTTTTTTTTTTTTTTGCTGCAAATGGCATATTGTCATGTATAAGACAAGGTAAAAGTAATGAAATATTCACTAATTCGCTTATAAACTTTTTAAAGTAAAATAATTACATGATCTCTTATTTCTGTAGAGTACTTTTACGAAATGTAAAAATATAATGACTTGTAGACTTTCAATAACAGTGAATTTTTATTTATTTTTTTGGTTAAGAACATCATTTTAATCTTTTATAAATTTTCTCAAAATTCAATAAGTGCTTACATAAAATTACTAAGCTTTATAAAAATATATTGCCATCATATAATTTCATTATTTTATTTGACAAAATATTAATATTTAAAGAGTATCTTTCATGCCTTATATCTGTTTGTAATTATAATAACATTATTGGAAAGTGTTATAAATTTTCTGCATAAATTTTCACATTAATATATTCGATATTGAAAAAAATTGTGTTTTGAATAAGAGTCAGGAAAAATACATTCAAATTGTATACTGTAACAAATATTATTATGATACTGTAAAGGTAAAAGAATGCTCTGACTAACAGTTTTTTTTTTTTTTTTTTTTTTTTTCCAGAATTCTTTTAAAGTAATTTCTCTAAATTTTTGAAAATCGCTATCTCGCAGATGGCACAAGAAAAATTTGTGACTTCCCACTTTCCATTCATAAATTCTCAACATCGTGGTTCTTCTTTTGTCCAGTAATAAAGCTGTTATAACTTCCAGGAGGTTTAAAACATATAGAAGCAAATCCAAATGAAATTAAAAAAGCGTAAATAAATGTACAAACTGTAAAATGTTAACAGGAATTATACTTTAGTAAAATAAGTTGAAAATGATTTTAGCAAAGTATTGGAATTAGTACTTAAAAATATGTGGAAGCTTCAAAAGTTTAAAGTTTAATAGTAAGAGTGCTGAAATTTCACTTCAATATTGAAATGTGCATAATTAAAAATATTTATGAATGTTCCTGCTAATGAGAAAATAAAAAGGAGGTAGTTTTAATATTTAAAAGAGACACTCATCCATCATTTTAACTATTAATTGCATTCTGTTACTGATTAATTCATTCAAATTCCCAATGCAATTGCTATTAGTTATTTTTTTAAGTTTCTCTGAGTACGTATACAAAACAACAGCTAGGCGTGGTAACAAATATCTTAGACTCAGATTTTCCTGCTGCTTTAACAGCTTCTCATTGACGCCGTTTCATAAATTAATTACCTGGTTCAAAAAGAAAGTCTCTCTCTCTCTTCTGGAATCAAATTAAACGATATAATCAGTGGAAACTGGATCGCATCAATATGGCTGTTGGTAAAGGTCATCACATTTACTAAGCGTTTTCTTTTGTAGTTGTAAATTTCACACCAAAAGTAGGCCATGGTCGAAAGTGTTTTCGTTTTTCCTTTCTTTAAAAAAAAGCAGGAAACACCCTGCACCCGAGGCACGAAATTGAATGAGCGTATATAAACGCCTAGAATTGTGTCATTAAGCAATTAATCTGTCCTCACACTGTATGTGGATTTGACGAAGTCTGTAAAATCGGTTCACTTGGAAATTAGGATAAAATGTAGAGCGGAAATTGAATTTAACTTATTGATAGCGTTGAATTAATATGCAAGTATGTTTTTCTCTCTTATAAAGTTCTAATAAAAATCTGAATCGCCTTGGCGTGATTCACTTTTAAGGAAATTTATTGGATGCCGTTGTGCGTACTGATGCTTGTTATATTTTAGAAGCAGATACATTTAAACTCTAAATATAAAATATACTAAAATCAATGTTTTTTTTTTTTTATTAAAAATATATCAGTGAAAAAAGATAATTGAATATCATTATTTGATATTCTAAATGCTTATTAAAAGTATTTAATTCTTTGCAATCCGAAGAATTCCTATATCTTATAGAATATTAAAAAAAATTATCTACCAAAATGCATCTATTTTAAAAAATAGAATTGTCTTTAAAATTTTCAAATAACTTTTATCAGTGGTGCCTTGTAGCATAAAAAAATAAAATAATATAACTATAAAATATAATAAAGTTTTGGTACCTTTGACATTGTTCTTTGATCATGATTCTAATATTTCAATAATTATTATCATTTTTTTTTTGATAACATCACATAATGTAATCTCAGATGATGCGGTATCACATAATGATCTAAAATGTATTTAAAAACTGTTAATCTAGACATAAAAGGAAAGGACATTATTTAGGTCTTTAAAAATGTTTAAAAAGAATCAGTATTTAAAAATTCTTAAAATAAATGAATAAACTAATGATATTTTTAAAGTCAAAATCCAATTTTTTTTTTAATAAAATCTCTCAGTGTTTAGTTCCAAAGCATGCTTGGTACTCAGTTTATCGGCCCACTGAAGGTATGAACGCTAAGTCGACCTTACTCATCCCTAAGATCGAACTTCAAACCTGTGCCTTGAGAACGAGAAGCGCCACCACTAAGCCACCGGGTTTCATTAAAAGTTGTGACAGTGTTTTAAAATTTACTTTCAGTTGTTTTTTGACATACCTTTGATTAATATGCGTAGTAAATATATGAACACATTCATTATATAAACTGCAAACATTATTTTAAGTATACGTTTTTATTTTGAAAGCAGAGATGTGGAGTAGCAAAACCTAAATGTTTCTGCAAATAGTCCAATCTAAATGTTTGTATAAATTTAACGAGCACATAATGAACATAAGTCGTGACATGTTCTCATTAATCAAGAAATTTTTAATGACTTCCCTCATATATTATTTCCGTAAATATAGTGGAAACATTTTATACAGTTTCATGCAAAATTTATGCTACAATCCTTAAAACTTAGATTGTAGTCAATGAGTTGAAAATTATACTATACATATGTTTCTTAAAATATAAAAAAAAAATGCATTATATTTTTTTACATTTTAAAAAACGCATAAATACTGTATGTATGTTTCTTAAAATATAAAAAAAAGCATATACTTTTTTTTTTATAAATTTTAAGATATTTTAAGAAATAAGCATTGAAGTTTATTTAAATTTTGATAAAATATGTTATCCAAATTCAGATAATCAGGCTTAATAAATTCAGGCTTAATAAGACATAAATTTTGATAAAAATAGGGGATGATTTATATTGCCCACATTTAGCAAATAATGTTATTATTAATTGTATTTTCATCTTCATTAAATCTATCAAAGCCTAATAATTTAACATAATGCATAGTGTATTAACATATAGAGAGTCAAAGTTTTGAAGTTTGCAATCCACATCAACGTTTCTTAAAATAATTTTACACGAATGTTCAGTTGCTGAAAGAAAAATAGTCAGGATAGCCGTTATTTTAGTGGATAAATTCATATCTTTAGAAAAGTAATTTAACTCACATTGTTCAACATTAATAACTTTCAATTTAATCTGAAAAATTTAGATTGAATTCTTCTTGATTTATTTATGTAAAAAGTTATCTACGTCTCAAAATTCTTTGCGGGGAATTTGTGTGAATCGATATCAAGTGAAAGGAGTCGTGGAGAATTACCCCTTATAACTATATGTTTTCTTTTAGACTATTAATAACCATGACAGAATAACTTAACTTGCACGTAATTGTGCCACGTGATAAAAAGCATTTGAGAAACTAATAATAAAATGTAATTTCAATCCACTTTTTATTCTTCATTCAACTCATTATCCATTCCGTCGTCGTAGAGAAATTTATGGAGTTGGGTGGTTTTTTTAATTCTGCGATTGAAGTTTTCGCCCCCAATGTGTCAAACTAGCTCTACCGCACCCTAGCTCCGCCCGATCGACAGGTTGAGAAAGAGAATTTAAATAAATGTGCGCATACTAGATCTGTTTTCAATTACTTTTTCTCAATGCTTCCCTACATGTCGAATTGTTTAATCACGCGCGCTAGACCTGATCAAAATAGCAGTTGCATTTCCAGAGCAGATTTGGCGGTTCCTTTGTCTCACCGAATGATTACAATGTTTTTGCTTAAATTTATATTCAGTCATACATCAACCCTTCTGGATGACTCAGTTATACGAATACGATTTATACTTACGAATACGAAAAATTTATACGAATACGAGTTAAACTCGTTTAAAAAATTTTTGATATAAATAAAATATGATGACTTCTTTTATGAAATTACCTAATACATATTTAAAAAAAAATAAATTAAAAATAAAAAGCATACACATAGGAAAGCTATAAAAAAAATCTATTCCACGGCTCAAAAGCCGATGCAGAACATAAATGTAATAGTTATCCGTTCACAAAAAGATAATGTGACATTGTGTTGTTGTTGTTGTTGCATGCCCACGAGGTCAGCAGTGCTAGACCAGGTCCATGAGCGCGTACATATTTAATATAAGTCCCGTACCATAAGTGGATTCTCCATCAGATCTCTCCCGGAAAGACCAAGGTATTGAAGAATATGTTCAGGAGAGGTCTGTTCATTTAAGCACTTGGAGCAAATGTCGAATTTCTTCGTGCCCTCGACGGATTTCTAGTTACTAAGATGGCCACTTTTGAAACGGGCAACACCTGCATGTTCTTGTCTATTAAGACCAATAGCCAAGGAAGCACCTGAACGCGCGCAGCGGTACCAATGATGCTCATGAGGGACAATCCAAGTGGTTGTAAATGTGTCCTTTTTCTCGCTTGAATTCAAAAGAATAATTTAAATTTAACGTGTGCGAGGTATTTTTGCACATGTCCATTAAATGAAATTACACAGCATATTTAACTTCAGAAATGTGGTTATATTTTCCACTCTGCTACCTTTAACAGTTTAAGATTCAAGTTTTAAGCTTATCTTATATTATGTATTTAATATTATATATTAATATTGCATATAAATTTTATGTATATTAATACCATACACATGTCAATGTTTTATCACATTATATATCATATTATGTTAGAGAGAGAGAAAAAAAAGAAATAATATTATAATTTGAAAATTGGAAATTTCATAGCAAATTTATATCAATCAAAATAAATTAGTTCAATTAACAGAAAATAGAATAATAGTGTTATAACTATTCGCATCAAATTTTCTTATGAATATTACGTTCTGTAATGTTGGATTTTGTTTGACAGTGCACTTAAATAATCATAATGGACTAAGGCACTATTTTTGATTTGTTGAATATTTTACCAGGTTTTCTTTTTAAGTGTGTTATAATATTTAAATTATTTCACATGTTTACACCAACTTGCTTCAATTTTGTCTTTGTTAAAAGTTACATTTCGTAAATACTATTTGAGAAAAGACTAATTTTTAAGACTCTTCTAATGAAATTCATCCATAAATTTATAAAATGGATGCTTGCTTAAAAATTTTTTCCATAATGTTTTTTATTACTGAATATCCTATTTATCAATCATATATAAATTTAACTGACGACAATCAGTTACAAGAAATTTTTATATTTTATTATTAAATAACCTAATTCCCATTTTAGAAATGCATTATAGTCCAAAAGTTTTAAATCACTATTCCAATGTTTTATTAATAGAATGTTGATTAAAATAAAATAAAATTATAATTTTATTCTTAATAATTAACCCTAAATTTTTTTAATACTGATCATTTTTTATAAATTTGTATAGCCTTTTTGTTTCGTTTTTTTCCTAGTTTTACAATGCTGTGGTTAAATATAGATTAATTTCACTTTTTGATACAATAGCAGTAAATCATATAAGCTAAAATATTTTTGAACATTATTTACTTATCATTATTTTAATGATATGTATTTATTTTAAGTTGATCAAATTTTCCAATATTGAACAATGAAAGTATATTGCATTTTACACATCTTATAGCTGTTTCGATAAATTATTTAAAAAATATTTCATTCATCACTTAAAATTACTGAGAAATGTCGAATGTTCTCACGGTAGATTTAAGTAAAAATTCTGTCGATAAGAAAATAATATTGAATTTTGTACTGTTTAGATACGCAAAGCATTTATGGAAAACATTTTAAAACTATGCCTATAATGAAATAAATAAGAAAGTAGTGGAATGCCTACGTTTATCCAACGCATTTCAAGTTTTCTGATGAAATCGTATTTACTCCTAAATTACGCATTTACTTTCAGAACTCACTTTTTTACTGCAATTACTCACTTTTTTACTTGGCAACCATTATTCGTTGGCGATTTATTTGGCGCGTCTGGTCAAGCAAAATCGGAGAAAAAAAGCAGTATGGGCGTCGGCCGACCCGGATATCGACTCAGCTACCTGAGTGGGCTGGCATCCAAGGTTGTGATATTCTTTTTCCCTTTCCCCACAAGAGAATGTAGATTTGTTTCTTTCTCGCCAAAGAAAGTAAAGAAACCATAACTTACTAAAACTTCCTTTTTCTTCCAATTCACTTGCTCAAGTAATTATTGTATGATGATATCATTACATTAAGCGAATGAGTAAAGATCTGTAAAGGATTCTGCATTTAATTTATAAATTAGCATTCATAATAATTTGGCTGTAAATCAGTTTTACGAAATTAAATTACAATTGCTTTATTTACCATTAAGGTTTCTTGATTTTTTTTGTCTTAATAATTTTTAAGGCAAATTCAGTTTTTTATGTTATTCGAACATAATTACACAATAAACTTTTTTAATTTAACTTTTGTAATTGTTTTAAAATAATATTAAAAGTACATAGCTTATTTATTTAATTTACAATGATACGTGTAATGATTTAAAAAGGAAGATATTTTCAAACATTTGCAATAAAATCGTATTCACTTTTAAATAACGCATTCACTCAAGTCATAAATAAAATAAAATGTTTTGACAAACATTAGTTATGAATAATTTTTCCGGTTGGTTTTCACTTGAAAGAATCTTGACAATTGATTTGAATGATAAAAAATTCATTTTATCTTAAAAATTTTGTTTCATTAATCAAAAATAACTACTTTTGTTATTTTATATAATTTTAAACTGTATTTTATATGTATTTTATACTGTATTTATATAATTTTAAACTATATTTTAAGGTCCTAGTTGAGGATGTTCTATTGAATAATAATTCGCACAATTTAGTGTATTTCTTTATTCGCTTGTATATTATTTTTTTCTATGTTTGTTGAAGATATCTTGTGAGAAATTAACTTTATAGTACACACACACACAAGTCGAGTTTGTAGTTCCATATTTATTTCAGAAACCTGATAAAATTATGTGTATTTTCTAGCCTTTTAAATAATTTAAACAATAATGATAAGAAAATATGGTATTATTTAGCATCACCCCAACAATTTTACTATTAACTTGAATACTTTTAATAATTATTCAAATGAAACGCATATTTTCAGTGTGTTAGTTTGGCTTGTGGTTCAAAATTAAATGCAGGGAAGCTTGTGCGTAAGTACCGAAAATATTTATGCTGAAATTTATTTATTTTACTTGCATTAAATATATATCAAGATATGAATTACAGATTTAATATGAACCGGATCTAACTCTTAGACTGCAAAAAGTGACTTTCCCGTATTTAATTAATGTAAGCAGCAGTCATATGAATTAAAATATTTATTGATTATTATTTAAATTTCTCTCCCTGTTGAACAGAATTCGTTTGTATAAATTCATCCATTCATTGCTGGCTTAAAAGTGCCATTCATGATCAATGAATTTGCTTATTTCATTTCTACGTTTATGCTAAGAATTTCTCTTTTAATTACTTTTATATATTTTGGTCTTAGATTTTTTTAAATATTTTCAAAACTTTTTTGTACTGCACTGAAGTATTCTAGACATTGTCTGAATGTAAATCAAGGAATAAAGTCACATATTTTTGGATTAAAATCTGGGACTGTCATGAATCTTCAATAGTGTATGTAACTTTAAAAAATTTAACAAGAATGACAAATACCAACTAAAAGCGGAAATTTTTTAAAATAAATACATGCAAAATAAGTTCACAGTTCAATTCGCGTGACGTTTAAAATATTAAGTTTCATTTAAATAATTTCTGCGTGATAAATTCGCCCCATTAGCATTACAGTCCGATTCAATTGCGTTAAAAGCTGTTACAGTATTTTAATTGTTATTTTAAAGTTGCAATATATTTTTCAGTTTTAATTTAAACTCATTTTTAAGGGATTTTCTGAGTTTAATGCCGCGTGTTTAAATTCATTAGATCTAAAAAATCATTTACATTTAAAATCGACTTGAAATTTAAGAGAAGAGTATAAACATCTCTGTTTCAGCATTTAATTGAGAAAGTTTATCGTAAATTTTTTGAAAAATGGAAAAACAAGTTACATCTTGTTTTGTTTCTGAATGATATTTCTTCAAACTGGTTAAGACGATGGTTAAGGGAATGTTTGAAACTGTTCCTTTAATTAAATGCGTTTCAAGAAATAATTTTAATTTTGTTTCCGTTCCAAATATAATATGCAAAACTGCAACAGTTCAAGCATGTAACGCTTATGCATGGTATAAAAACAAAAACGTTAAAATTATTTTGAAGGTCTATCTTCCAAATTGCTTTTTTTCTGCACTATGCTTGGTATTTGCTGCGTCCCTAAAGCAATTATTCCTAATGTCAATCAGCGATGCAATCAGTAACGATTTCTGAAAAGTGGAACGGAACCACCCCCTCCGGGGATCTTAAATTCCATGGAATGGAAGACATTTTACTTTTTGACTCTGGCATGCGGTTTGCCATTAATTATAGGCCAATCAAGCGTCCATGGCCAGAAGGGGGTGGGGCAGACAGCTACTGTGCATTCCACGAAAGTGATCTTCACCTCACCAACCGGATATTTTTCTGTAGTCTTCAATATTTTCGTGTCTGCAAGAAAAAGAGGATGAAGAACAAATTCAACAGTTTTGCTGTTAAAAAATGTGCGTACAGTTAAAAGAAAATTTTGTTCCACGATAAGTCAGACAAGAATGCTGTGAGATTTGCAGGTTATTGTTAACGAAATTGAGTGTCGGAATTTTTATCAGTAAGCATCAACATATTTTAAAAACTAAAATTTCCTTGTTTGAATATTTTCTGTTCTTGAATTTTATTGTAAAGTAAAAACTTGAAAAAACTGAAGGAAAAAAAAAAACTAATTCTACGTAGAAGTACACAATCTTTTTAAGAAAAAAAATTCCTAGAGATTCCTTAGTATAGAATACGTTATTTATTCTACTAAGTGACATCACAAGCTAATATTGAAATGCTTTTATAAAATCAGGTGTGCTTTGACATTTTCATGACAATTTACATATCAAAATTATGTATGTACCAATAGTAGTTACAATGCTTCTCATTATAATGCCATCAATTAATGATATTAAGATTCTCATAAGTTCATGGTAAATATAAAAATGGTGACATGATGGTGTTCCTATTTCAAATTGAATGCGTAAAAATAAAAATGCTTATGACATAATTGTTGATAATATTTTTCTCTAATTGTAAAAGAAAAGTAGATTGATAGTTCTGTAAATACATTTAAAAACATTCACTTAAATGTTTTTTTAAATTGGTGTTAATCATTCGAAATGCTGCAGTTGCATTTTATCAGATCTATGTGAGATTATTTCTCCCTTAATTAATCATGATTATAAAGTTAATCAGTTTGTGAAATGTTTTTATGTGTGTCATTCAATTAAGCACCAGTTATCTGTATAAATGACAGTTTGAAGAAATGTTTTGATACTAAGGGAAATGTTTTTGATGAATTGTTTTGATAGCTTTCTTTATCGCTCGGTTTTTGTGCCTCTCTTTGCATAAGAATAAAGGTGAAACATGTTATAAGACAACATGTAAAATATAAATGATTATCAATACTTGCTCTAAGAATTCCATTATCATTATTTTAAAATTAAAAAATTTAGAAAACAGGAATCAAAATTTTAGACCAATTGGTTGGGGGAAAATAATTATGAATTATAAATCTGTCAGAAAAATAGAAACAGAAAAACTTCAATAGTCAAACTTACATTTTTGAAATACCGAAATTTAATTCCCGACCCATCCTGTTTGGAAAGCATCAATCAGTTTTTCAAGTGTAAGATTCGTGGCAGACTCTAGCCTCTTGTTAACAATAAAAAGGAGAATTTGGTGTTGAAAAGAAATCGTTTAAAGGGCAAGACTCAGTGGCGTTGCTGAGTGTTAAAGCAATCTATCAAAACAGTATCAATACCAAGACCACTCCTATTTTAGCAGTCTGAATAATGTCTATCCTAGTAGGGAGTACTATTGAGTACACTGATAATCCTCTCTTAGCCTATTTTTTTGTGACAGGGTATATTTTAAACCCCAGGTGTTGTTGGAAGATATTCTCTTTACCGTGATATCGGTGGTTAAGTTTTTCACATATAGTGGCACATGATAATTTTAATATACTGAACATATTTTGCTTACTTTACTTATTTACCTATAAATATTTAACCGAATAAAGAATTAATTTCATTAATTTTTCTAAAAATATGTATCATACTAAAAACTATTCAACTTAACGATTAATTAATTTCATCTAAGCAGTGATTAAACTGAAAATTTTCAAATTTCTATCTCATAGTTTGGTACGAAATATTATTATAAATTGTATTGATAAAATAACTGTTCCATATAACCACGAAAATAATATTTTTTTTTTTTTTTACATATTATTAATTGGAAACGTGGTATTGATTTATAATGCATTTATATTAAAATCACATTTTAATGTTATGAAACATTATTGTCTTTTATCACGCCAAACGCATAATGAAATTGTAGAAATGTCACTTCAATCTTTTTATACTTACACTTATAATTTTTCATTGCAATTGAATGATGTCCTGAAATTTAATAAAGTATATTTTTAAGAATTAAAATATATAATTAGGCATTTATTTCATTTTTCATTTTTAAAAATATTATTTGAAATATGGTAAGATATTTTAATTATGTTTCTTATCACTATAAATGCGATTTACTTATTGTCGTATAATATAAATTTTAATGAAACTTCAGGCAAAAATGCCTATTTCTCACTAAGCATTTTTTTCCTTTTCCTCCAAAAATATTAAGTTCGGCAAATCAGATAATTGGGGATGTTATTTCACTACGAAGTATAGAATAATTTTGAATTACTGTTAAATGATAAAACTAACATTTGTGCACTAGTGGATATTCATTTGATGGTGTAAATATGGTGATCTAAATTAGAATCTTAATATAACTTCTTGACTGGTATTCTGCTAAATGTATATGTAAATCATACCTTCCAGAATATATTTTCTTATTCTTTCATTATAATTGACAGATCGTTATCCAGTTTTACCTTTAGTACCCGTATAGAAATTAATCACGAGAACATGTATAGGAATTTTAAATTTTATGCTAAATTGCCGGGAGAACCACTTTAGGAGACATTTCTCTGAACCTTCTTTTTGTCAGATAATCATAATTTATAAACAAAAACTTTTTGCATCAGTCTTCAAAAGTCTACAACATTTAACATGGTATCAAAGAAAAGAAAAAGTACTTATTAATCTATAAAAATATCAGGGAAATGAAACTTGCAAAGCGAATCTTTGGAAGGATATTTATTTGCTCATTTATATTGTGTGTGTGTGTAACTTATTATTCTTAGTAAAAATATATACAAAATACTTCTTGCAAAGCGCACGTAAACTTTTTTTTATTATATAGATAGATTTCTTCTTCTAGTCATATGGCAGTCCCTGGTGAGACTAAGGCGTTCCCAAGAACTTTCTTCCATTTTAACCTATTTTTTGACAGTTGATTTCCAATTAGTTAGTCTTAAGAACTTAAAACCCCGCCTCTACAGTCCTTCATTCTCAACCTTGTCTTAATGATAAAGGATTCATTCTGCATATGTAGCCTACCAATTTCATACGACTTATCTTAATAAATTTGATGAATCTATATCGTTAAATAATTTGTACAATTCAAAACTATGTCGACGTCTCCAGACTTTATTTTCATTTGCAGCATCAAAGATTTTTTCTCAGAACTTTTCGTTCAAATATAGCTTGATGTTCTGCCTGGGATTTAGTCAGTCTCAGATCCAAAAGTGGGCAAGATAGATGTCTGCTTGATTTGTTTCATTTTTTCTTAACTTTTGATTGGAACATTTGCAACAGATCATCTAACAATGATCTGTGATTCAGTTATGAAAAAAAATAGGTAGAAATATATTTTTGTTTTCCGGAAAAATATCTTTCTGTTTTCTTCGGTGCTATGAATACTCTGCATCATGTCAAATTATTATCAAATTTATCTCAAATGGTATTTGATTAGCATTGTATTTTTAATCCAGTTAACCAAATGGCACAAAGAAATGCTAAAAATTGTAACACATTGTGGGATATTTTTCTTTATCTTATATCGAGTAAAAAATTATACTTACACTAAATACTTTTTTGTATCATTATATCCCTTTAGTAGCAAACGAAATTCAATTCAGAATAAACGAATTCAAAAATTATTTAACGTTCTGAAGACATTACAATTTCCCGGCTATTGTTACTTCAGTAATAAAAGTAATATTCAATAATTCAATAGTTGTATTTTCATATGGAGTATTATGTAATATATATATATATATATATTCTTCTGTAGTAATATTTTTCTTGAAATGCATTGTGTTGCTTTGATTCTGTAAGCTTATTATAAAAATAATTTTCAAGATGATTTTATTGTTTTGAACTTTCAAATTAGGTAATCTTTCCATTTATTGTTATCGTTGTTATTCATTAGGTAAGATTGATCGTAATTTGATTTTCTTTCTAATAATGGTTATATAAAATATTCTAATGTTGTTTAAATTCTCAAATACATGGCAAAATGTACAGCTAAGAGCACTTTGTCTAATATTCTTGATTAAATTCTAATAATTAATATGATCGAATTATAGTAAATAAAAAATTAAGTTACGATTCTATGAATAAAAGCTTTAAAAATGTTGGAAACGTAATATTTGATTAAAATGTTGATAATTTTTACATAGTCTGTAATAATGCACAATAGTATTATTGACTGATTTTTTTTTATCTATAGTACCAGCTTGCAAACATAAAGATAAATGTATTAATCGACTTACATTTGAAAGCACAGCCATTGCAAATTTAATAGGTCATTAATACACAATAACATTGTTACAATTGTATGTATGATTGAAATATTTTACATCCGGAAGGGATTTTTAACAAGCACGAAAGGATGTTTATAGACAAGGCTATTAATTAATCATTACAATTTGTCATCCCTGATTTATGAAGAAAACTGCCTGATCAGTTTGATAAAAATAATCTTAATAACACTAATATGAAATAATGACAATCTCTGCGGCGTTAAAAAGCCAATGTGTCAACCCATCTCACCCGCTCTTTTTTCTTTCTTTCTGCCCATGTCTGATTTTTGTTAAAAGAAAATCTTCATTTACTTTTCCCACCTCATTATTTAGCTTGCGTGTCAACCTGAGTATTTTAAGGACCCTGTAATGACGTTAAATTAGGGGTCTAGTTTCTCTTTTTGCCCATGTCATCATTTTAGTTTCATCCCTCTTTGTAATTTGCTTAAGTAGCTCTGCTCACCCAGCGGGCTAGTGGTAATTGCAGAGATAATTTTGCCATACCATTTTTGGTTGGTTCACAGCAGTAATTAAATGAGTGGCAACTGGCACATGTTCGATCGCGTGTCTCTTGTTACTTGATTTCCCCAAAATTAATAAGCACATATTTGATGAAAAATCCCAGTTGCAAAAGAAGTCTAAGATTAAACTATTTTATCATTCGTGATTGATGATGAATCAACCTTAAAAAGACAGTCAAAAAGATTATTCTAAATACTTATCAATGCATTTTATACATTAATCATTTATTACATACATTCTATAATAGCTTATAAAAATGATATCATGTCGAACGGAACAAATTAGATGGGAGTTGGCATTATGAAATATGAGTATCTAATCGTAGATTAATATCATTAGTTATTTTTAATAATTGGCCGATGTATTTTTAATCTGCATTTGCATATCATATTAAAGTTACATTGTTATATTAAAAAATTTATTCGAGACGAAATCTAATTACACGTTTTAATTTTCAATCAAATATGTGCTTATTAATTTTGAATCATAAAGATTAAGTTTATAAATTTGCAATCAGTGACAGAAGTTAATATTGTATTTGGTATTTTGGTGGGATAAGTATTGTTCAATTAAAAAAAAATATCCTTCATCAAATTGGCGCCTTCAGTTTTAATTCTAAGTTTGTATTAATATACTGCTTGTGAAAATAAGTAAAAAAAATCACATGAAGTAAAACTTTTGCTATGAAAAGAGACTCAGCGATATATATGAAAAAAAATTTAATGCATTTCTTTTATTTTCAATTTCTGATCTTGGGAATGAGGTTAATATATATTTTTCAATCTATTTCCCCACATTGTGACATCTTTTTCATCTAAAAATTAAATCCTGTGTAATTTTATTAAGAAAAGAAAAATCATTTTACATAAAAGGCAATATAAATTCTTGTGTTTTGGCTTCCAACGGTGTTTCCTTTCGTAGCGTCCATGAAGAAGTTTAATTATGTCTTTTGGTAACCCACTGACATTAAAGGTCACTTCATAAAAATGTTATTGTCAAATCAAATTCGCAAGGGTGGGAATCAGGGTTGTCAAATCAATTTTATTGTGTTTCATTTCGCCATGAGTGTGTTTTTAGAAATGGGTTATCTGACAAGAAAATATCATGTTTGGAAAATTTTTAATTGGCTAGAAAGGGAGGTGGTTTAGGCGTGTTCAACTTATTTAAATACTGAGTCAGGTAATTTTTTGTTACAGTTTACTTAATATCAAAAATATCTTATTGAACTAAGGAATTGGGAATTCTGTTTTGAAATAGATTACAAAACAGCCTTTAATGATATACAGCATTTAATTTCGTACTAGTAAGCATTTATCATTCTTTGATTTTAAGAAAAAGTTTTTTTTATATATACTTATTATAGACAAATTGGAAGTTTTAATTTAAAAACTATCTGAATATAAGTAATATTTACCGTTTCTAAAGCTTTATAAAAGGAAATGTTTGTGTTACACAAAATTTATAAGCAGTATAATGTGTTTTCAAAGGGTGGATGTATGAACATTTTTTAAAAATAACAAGGTTTAATAAGATCAAAACACTTACTTACATGCACAAAATATGCAACTGAATGCAAAACTTTCCTATTAATCACCATTATTAAAATGAATATAAAATTAAAAGTAGAACCAATGATTACATTTGATAATTTGTAACCACTTCTCAAAATCTGCATTTGCTTGCTATCTTGCAGAGAACAAAGAGAAGGATAATGATAATGTTTCCATGTTTTCTTTATATATTTTAATGTCATTTAGTCAATTCGAATTCTATGCAACGAATCATATGAAGATCAAACAGTGCCGCCAGTAGTAGTAAAATATTCCCAATTAGCAACAATTGTTCAATGAAATATAAGTCATCGAACGAATGACGACGAGATAATAAACAATAAATCCATTCCCAGTGAGTTACCAGTTTTGCATTATTTATGAGAAAGAATAATTGGATGGCATTGGACACATTTTATTACCAACGCCAATTATTTGCTTCAAGGGAATCGCTTTGCTTAAATTGAATTCTTTATTATTGTAATGATAATTTTATATTTGTGTAGACAAAAGTATCTCTTATGATAAGAAGCATAGAAAACTTACGATTTCGCAATGAAATCGTTCAGATACCAAGTAAATAGCAGGAAACATCAAAAAGTGTTCTTAAGTAATTTTTTTAGATTGAATCTAAATTAGAATTTAAAAGGATTTGCCAGTACATAGATTTTTTTACATAAGAATAAAGGGACAAGGTAAATTGTATGTTAGAGATATACAGGTTTTAATTTAAAAAAAAAATTAAGAATAATAATAAATTATAAATATACGTACTTGGTAGTATTTTTTATACCTAATAAAAACTCTTTCTCTCTCTGTTTCATAAATATTTAAAACTATAAGTAAGCAATATATACTCTCAACCTTTTATTGCTCTAATTAATATTGATCGCTTTAATTTTAATTAGTTAATTTTTTGAAGGAAACACATATGCTAAAAACACAAATTATATTTAAGATTTTAGCTCTTATTTTTTTATTTTACTACATTAATTCCAGAATTTTTTTAAAAATATTTTGCTTAAAAATTTAAAACTGCTATTAATTTAAAATAACTTAATTATAAAGAAAAACAAATGCAGATCTATATTCCTGATGACACCCATCAAACGTGTCAAAAACCATTTGAAAAATTCTCCTCTTACGTGATCTTTTACACTTATATGCATTTTTTCCAGACTTTTTCCCAAAAGACTGTTATCAGTTTTGCTATTTTTGGGTATTTTCCCCCTCTTTCACGTCATCTTTCCCTCCTTCCCACTGACTGTTTAGCAAAAAAAGAGACTTTTAAAGAAAGCTATTTTTAAAACACCACTTTTCTTTCCAATGTCTGGATTTTCTAACCGAAAAGAAATTACGTCGTTGTTTTCACTTCTATTAAAATGAAATAAGTATAATAATTTAATAAAGTGCTATAAATAAATACATATTTTAAAAGTATTGCGCTTTTTTACAGCAATTGATTTTATCAAAGTATGTAGTTGACACGCTTTAACGTATACGTAAAAAATAGGTAAAATGTTATCATTAGAGAAAGTCGAACAAAGAAATCATATAAATTTAATGAAAAGCATAAAATTTGCACAAAAAATTTCAGTTAATTTATTTAATTATAAAATCAATAATCATAACGTCGCAAATTGTTTATTTGGAATCCCTATAAAGGATTTAAACAGTTCATTTTCTTTGATAAAGAAGTTTAAATTCTTTTTTTGTTTCTTAACTGAATATGAATGCAAATATTTCTCTCTCATATTCTTTCAAAAGAAATTCATTTGTCAAATTAATATACTTGAAACTACATTGAGTGTGAGTCTTCTGTTTGTTAAATTTAACATGAACTAAATGATTATCGATAGTTATTATTAACTTTTAATATTTTAAACAAAATTTGTTTCTTTTGAAAATTGTATTTTGAATAATATAAAAACAACAATTATTTTAAACAACACTTATTTCTTAAATGTTGTTTAAAATAGCTTTAATGATCCTCAGTTAAAAAAAAAAAAATACATTATTTACACCATCATCATAGCAAGTTGAATCTCATTGAAATAAATATAAAATAATAAACGTCAAGTTGAGCTACTAGTTTGCCTTTTACCTGCTGTTGTGGAACAGAATCTGAGTAATAGAGAAGCGGAAAAATCTATATACTCCCTACTGTTCTTATCAGAATTATACGGTCTGAAGTTATCTGGAAAGGTTGGTTGGGAAACTATCTGTTGACCTCCCTCCTCGTTGGCTGGATCATTAAGCGCCTGTACTTAGACTAGTTTATGTAGAGGCCTGTGCGAAATTTACATCTAATCTGTCCACCTCCCACTATTGCTTCTTTTCCGAGGAAGAATAAATAACATATCCTCGGATAATTTTTTTTAAGATAACCATTCAAGCCATCAGAAAGTTTGATATCAATTATGGCTTTTGATCTTTTGCAGACACTTGTGATATTTTTATTCTTCTTCACTTTTTATTTTTACATTTTTTGTTAGAGTACATAAAATGCTTCTAATTGATTGATTGATTTCAATCCTTAGAATGTTTTGATGTTGATTTTGTGTTTTACATGTGAACATATCGGGGTTTAAATGATCTAAAGTCGTAAAATTTTATGAAATTTAATCTTAAGAGAAAGGTCAGAAAAACAAAGTTGTAAATGGATCGCCATTTCTCTTCCAGGTGATCGAAATTCAGATTTTTGTTGTTCATTTTATTTGTGGTTTTTAATGCTGTTCATACGTATCTGAAAAAGTTCGATGAATCAAAAATAAGTAATATCTTAAAATTTAAAAAAAATATCCCAAAAGCAGCTTTTTTAAATCAACAGTTATAAATTTGATGAATGGGAAAATTAAGCGGAGCTAACTCGGAAAATGGCGTACACACATTTCCATACCTTAACTTGTCATATATTCCTAGAGGATTCAAAAGTTCAAAAAATTGCGATCAATATTAAAACAAATATTGATAATTGCAGGACAACCATTAGAATCAGAATCTATAATCTGCTGTCATTTTAGGTACTCTTTTATCAATCTAACTATGTTTAAAGCTATTTGGATAGTACCTCAAGAATAGATGAAGAGACAGCACAGAAGAAGTGGCTTCAGCTCACAATAAAAAAATCTGGGTTTAAATTTTGGCTGAAAATGAATGGCTTGTTTTTAATATTAGGAAATATTTTCTTTAACAAACTTTTTTTTAAATTATACTTAAATTTTAAAGAATTATGCTCAATAACAGATTAACACGAAAAGATATAGAGCAGTAAACTTCCTTTGCAGATGGTCACTTGTAACACTGATATAGTAAATAAGTGTAGTAAAATTCTAAAAAATAATATCAACAAGCAGAAATAGTTAAAATATAAATTCAATATTGATACTATAATGCTCGATATTTCAATATCAATATATTTATACATTTTATTTAATTTAAATCAAACAAAAATGCTCTTGATAATGAAATAATCATAAATACAACAGGTATTTAAATATCTGTGGCTTGATTTATAAAAATACATTTTTTTCTAATTAATAAATTTCTAACATAAAGAAGAAATTGATTGTGTGAAGAGAGATAATAAAACATAATAATAATTTAATTTCCAATATTTATATCTAATTCCGCGAAGAATACAAAACTTTCTAAAGTTATTATATAAAACTTATAAACTTACAAAAATTTTTTTAATATATTTTCATGGATTTTAGATGAAATAATACTAGCATTTTTCCCTTTTGAGTTTAGTCATCTAAATTGTGATTTGGAAATTTACAAAAATATTCTAAGCTTTTAATGAATTCTGTAATGGATACCATACGATTTTATTAAAACAAACAAATCTATGATGTGCTTAAGGAAATGCTATTTTCCTTTATATTTTTCACAATTTATTTAAAAAAAAAATTGAATAAATAATTTGTTTTCCCAGATATTTTGATTTTTATACAATCTATTCAATATATTATCTCAATCACTTTGATCATAAAATTGTCTTTTATTTGATAATGGTTACAGAGAGGAAAAAATAAAATGTGTGTGTTATTAATATAATTTTTTAAATGTTTTTTCCTTCTTTTTTTAACGCAATGTGATTAAATTGGAAATAATATTTAAATTGTCCCTCATTTGTTATTAAGCATTTTAACTCTCTGTTTCACATATAAATAAATATCTATTCAAATCACTCAGCTCTGACATAGTGAATGAAGCTGTGAAAAATATCCGTGTTTTCTGCTTGAGAGATCCACTGTTAAAAGCTTCCCTTTAATCAGTCCCAGGTAAATACCATGCTAGAACTGAGTGAAACAGCTACCTGTTACAAAAAAGCCAAACCCACAACAAATCTGCTGCACCAGAAGCAGACAACGAACAGAAGTTTTGACCCTCACTTGTAGGACCACACGTGCTTGGGGGGTGCTTTGGAATGCGGACACCCCGCCCCCCACCTCCCCCCCACCGTACAGTAGCCTCCGTCGGCCCACATCCGGGGCCCTAGGCATTGATGAGCAGCGACTTGACAAGGTAATCCGCGCGCCACGTCGTTACCCAACTCCTCATTGAAGAACTGTGTGGACATTCGTTTAATTTTCCTTCCCTTTTTTATTTGCTTATTTAGAGCTTTTTTTCTATTCCAAAAATGAAGTGAAATGTGTCTGTTGCCAAGAGCATTGGATCCGGTAACCATTTTGTTACTGATCACCAAAATAAAAGCTTTGGTGCTGCCGAGTTTGTGCAATAAATCGCTTTCTAAACGTTGGAAAAGAATTTTGATTGTTGTCTCTATTAGGTAGATCATATCAAGAAAAGAATAGTGTATGGATGTTTTAAAATGTCTTGTTGCATGGATCCATTAAAATTATAATTATTTCCTTCCTTAAAAAGTTGCTTGAATAAAATTATTTATTGAAAACAGAAGGCACAAATTTTATACTTATTTTCTGTTATTTCATACATATTTATAAAGATAAATTGTTCTCTCTTGTCTCAAATATTTTTATTTTATTATTTACAAGTAATAAAAAGAAAAAAGTTAGATGTTAGCCAGGAATTGGTGATACGCAATAAATTGAAATCACTCTAGAAAAAGGGAAATTAAAAATAATTCTCCATAAAGTTATGTTCGAATATTATTGATGGCATTCAGATTATTCAATTACAAGTTTTTTTTATTGACCTAAATTATTTTCACATTATAAAATGCTGCTCAAGATGTTATATGCATAGAAAATTTTTATCTGTCTATTAATTTTTTTTTTTTTTTTTTAAAGTAGGATTTAAAAATCAATATAGAAAATTACATCACAAATTTCTGCAGAATACCTGCACATTTTTCATTGTAATGAAAATTATGACTCTCTTCAATAAGATCATATTCTAAGCCATATAAAATTTAAGAAACTATCAAAGTTCTTTTCAAATTAAATTGAAATGCTAACATAAATGAATTAGTTTAAATTTTGTTTTCGCATTTTAAATAAGCTTGTTTAATTTGTCATGTGGAAAAGGGGGGGAAATGCCCTTATCTATGCCAAACACACACACACACTCATAAATAAATATATATATATATATATATATATATATATATATATATATATATATATATAATATATATATATATATATAGTTAGTTAGTTAGTTAGTCAGAAATTATTTTAATATAAAAATTCTGTAAAATTTCTTGAATGCCTGTTTTTGTAAGCAAATATTTTTGAAAAATATCTATAGTTGTAGAAATTATTTTATATTTTCTCACTTACCCTTAAAAGAAATATAAATATGGCAAGCAGAGATAGTTTCGCATTTATTTAAAGGAAATCATATATATGGTGTTTTAGTTAAAATTCTTTTAAGTGGTAAAAATTTATGTTTGTTTAAATTTTAATATAATTAAACAGATGATTATTTGTATTTTAAACACTAATGTGTTCAAGATAACACACAATATATATATATATATACACATCAAATATAAGATAAATAATTTACTTTATTAATATTTTCAATTCTTATTTTTCAAAATGATGCTTTTCAAAAAAACTTTTAAAATTATAGATTCTATAATTTTAAAAATTTATTTAATTTTGAAAATTATAAAATCTATAATTTTAATTATTGAATCAATCAATAAACAAAATATACTATTTATTGATTGATTGATTCAATAAAACTATTCATTTTCTCATCATTTATAATAAATTACTGAACATAAGCCTTGAACTTCTGAATGAATGAATTTTTTTAAGACAAATAATGCAGTTAATTGAATTATTTTGCTTAAGCACTGAGCAATCTTAGTGTTGAAGTTTATATTATGAATTATTAAATGAAGTTTACATTATTTGAGCATTTCGATTATTATATGAGTATTCCGTTTACTTGGATGCAAGAAGAAAACTATGCATGAAAAACATTTTATTTTTTTCAATATTTAATATTTTTTTAAACAGTTAACTTTTTTATCTTAGATGTGATTTAAAAAAACACTTGGACAAACAATATTAAAAAATAAAATAGCCAATTGGCGAGAAATCGTGAAAAATATCATTTACAATCATAATTATTTAAACAACATGGCTGTAAAAGTTCTAAAATAAATATTTTTCTAGAATTCTCATATTTTTCTTTAATTTTTTCCTTATTTCAATTTATTTTTATTTTATGACCAGTCTTAAAAGATTTTTTTTTTAAATATCTTAAAAATATATTTTTGTTTGATATCTTAAATTATGTGCTAATGAGAGTGTTTTTACTGTCGTTAAAGTGGTGACAGATTATAGGGTAGAAAAGTTGGATATCAACATTTCTCATTATTTTTTTCAAAATCTGTCTTTACCAGGAACTATTTCTTATTTTTACTGTATATTTTTTCTATTGTAAAATTCAACCTGTAATATTACGTCAGAATAAAGGCATGGAAATGTATGGTATGTAATTTGTTGAAAACACAACCATTAAAATTCCACTTTAAATCTGATATCCTCACAAATATATTAAATTAGAATTGACGAGAATGTGAAATTTTTCTCAAATAAACCCAAAACAAAAGAAGTTTTAAAATTTACTAAGAAGCACACAGGTAGTTTTTATGAATTCTGAATCTTTGCTATGAGTATGGGAAAAAAACCTTTTTTTTTTTTTTAATGCAAGTTGTGGAAAATTATACATAATTATTTATCTGATGATATTAATTTGTTTATTTATATTTCAGTATTCCATACATTAGATTGCAGTTTTTGTTGCAACTGTTCATTATTTTATGTGTAATATTACTTAAGCGGAAAATTTCCTTTTATTTTATTTATGTGAATGACTTAATAATAAAGATTTTCATTTTGCTGATTTAAGCGCTTTCTTTTAGGGAATTAAATATTTTCCAACATAACTTCCTATTTTATTTTTAAATTTAGCATTTAAAGCATGTATTCCAATCAACGTATATCTATCTGTACTTTAGAAAATAGTTATCTCAAAATTGTTAAGCATTATGAAAATTGATAAGATTTTATTCTAGATATAAATAATTTAATGCCATGAAACTAAAAAAGAAGAAAAACGAAACAAATATGGTAAATCTTGAGAATAGTTTCATGTATTGTTTGCGGTAGGAAAATATCTCTATATTTACTTAAATTTCCAGAAATATTCAAAGGTAATAATTAATTATGAACAATGCTGAACAATTATTGAATATAAAAATCAAGATAGATTTTAAATATTTTGGAGTTAAATGCTAAAATTAGTGTTCAAAAACAGTACATTTTAAATTAAATGACAAAATATTTTAGATTTATGAGCCTTAATTTCTTCCAAAAATTATGCCTATTTTTCACGAATTTTTCGTGATTTAAAGATTATGTGCAATTTCTAATTTTAAATTTGATGCTTAATTATCGCTCAAAGAAATATTATGTGAGGAATACTTTTAAGATTCAATAAATAATTCAGGAAATCTGAATTTTTCCCAGTTTTCCGATTCGTAACCCACGTAACTAGATAAATTTTCTACTTCCGACTTCTCTCAGAAATAATTCGCTTCGACTTCGTAGCGAATTATTCCTGCCTTCACGGCGACTTAACAAACTATTAATCAAGAATTTCGCGAATCCGACTTACGGCACAGCACATTCGACACAGTGTCTCGGAAGACTTAGGTCGAGGGATGGATCTACATGAAGAAGATGCGCAGGAGTACTTCTTGAGAGTCTGCTTAAAATAGCACCCCCACTGTCCTAGGGGAGGGACGGGTTCCCCTGTTCTCACGGTGTTGGATGTCGGAGACAGAGATGACGGTCTCTGCTGCTGACGAAGGTTCTCTCTGTTCAGATGCTTTTCCGGTTACGAAAGTTTTTGTCTTAAGGGCTGCTCGAGAAAATAAACATGAACTCATTGACAGAAGTGATTTCGAGCAATTATGATAGGAAAGCCAATACGTTGGTTTCGTGATTCCTATATTATACATTAACTTTACTGATTAAACTTAATATTATTGATTAATATTCATTAATTTTCCGTTAATTTTTCAACAAAATATTCATGGATAAAAGCTGGAACAATTAATGGAAAAAGCTAGGAATAAATAGTTACTAATTTTCCAGTATCATCGTAAAGTGAATTGGGCAGGTTATTTTATAAGTTTTTATTACAATGTGATTTTTTTAATGTATTGTAAGTATGTCACGTTGTAAGTATCTATACATTTTAACCCCCTCATAAGTAGTTAGAATATCGATATTTATGATTTCATCATTGTATATTCATACAATGAACGCGTTACATTAAATGCGTATGTAATTTAATGCATTGTAAGTATAATGGAATTTTTTACTTTAGAGAACTAAATAAATATGTGCTATTACTTGACTAACGTAAAATTAAAATGTATGGTATGTAAAGAAATCATTATTTTATATGGTTATATTTGCTATATAAACTTCAAAAGAGAAAGCTAATACTTATTTATTAAATACGATTTTATTTATGAAATTTGATTCAGTATTTCTTTGGAAATTCAATTAGAAATGGTTTAAAATCCGCTTCTTTAGTTGTAGGAAATAACCTTTAATGATTGTTGTATTAGTATAAAATAATGAACAAGAAAGGAAAGCTAGATACAGGGAAAATTGTTTAACGTGTTTTATAATTTTCCGTAGTTTATTTTTATAGTTTATAAACACAATTTTCAAATTTCTTTTCTATTATTCAGTGAATTTAAAATACTAATATTTTGCAACCTACATTAAAAATGGCCTTTATTATTCATTATTGTCTATGCTAAATAAGAGTTTTACCAAAAATAAAATAATATCCTGTTTATATATTCGAGACTAAATTTGGTATAGCAAATTATTGTTCATATAGAAAAATTCATTTCAGAATCTAGTTCATATAGAAAATTTTTTAATTGTTTTAGTTATCATGTTTATAATTTATCTTTTTCATTTCATATTATTTGTTTGTTCTAGTTATCTATCCTTAGATTTATGCATATTTGAATAATTTTAATTCTGATATTTACGCAAATTTCAAAAATATTCTTCATTACTTATAAAATAACGAAAACGAATAATGTTATAAGACTTGCACAATAATATTTATAAAATTTTCTCATATCTCAGTGCATATAAAATTGCTTTATTATAAACTTCCATCATATATTTTGACAAGCAGATGCAAAATTAAGTTTTTCATTGAAGAGCTTTATAATTGTTTGCTTATTAAGTATGTATACATAATTTTTAAAACCAGAAGAAGATGAATAGACTTCACAACAGAAGGAACTTTTCGCTTCTTAATAATATATTCTCCTTTTCAGCATCATGGGTGTTAAAATTAGTTTCCATAAATTTAATAAATACAAACTATTCAAGCACCACATTAAACAGATATTGATGGTATCTTTGAAGAGAAAAGAGTTGAAAGTTCATTTAAATTATAACAGAATACGAATTTTGAATGATATACTGAATTAAATATAGGAAAATTAAGTACAGTATATTTTAAATTATTTCATACTTTGTACACGGTTTATTAAATTTATTTATATGAATATTCTATTTCTACTACTATCTATTAATATATAGAATTAACATTCGTACAGTTAATATCAAATAAAATTTTGATATGCATCACGTTAAACATATTTGCAATGAGCTTTAAATCAATACCAAAATTTCACAATTTCACAATTTCTTAAAATAAGCTAAATAAAATAAATTGTTAGATAACAATTATAATTGAAAATTATTCACAAGTTCGTATCTAATAAATTTTTCTCATACACACTTTCAAATTATGAATTGCAGAATAAAATATTTGACTTGTAATATTTTTTCAAATTTAGAAACATAATCATCTTTGTGAATTGTATCCCTTGTAACTAATCTTTTTAATAAATGAATGGTGTTATTTATATTTTATATGTTACACAATAAAACATGGAAAAAAATTAATGAAAATTTGCGTCAATATCATAGACTAAAGATACAACTTGTATTATAGAAGTCACTATGAGATAAAAGTTTATAACATATATATAATTATATTTTTTCATTTTTAACCCATATTCATAGCTTATTAACTAATTCAACGCATTTCATAAATATTTGTGAAGGTTCATAACGAAAATACTTTTCACGGGCGAAGAAATTCTTGTTACAATAGTTCTTCTATTAGTTTTCATGATACAGAGAAGAAGGAGATGGTCTGTTATCTCATATTTACAGGTCTTCAGCAATTATGCAATTTATTATTTGAAAATATAACTTTTCATTTCTTCTTCTTTTTTATTTGTGATTTACTATCCAATAGCTAAATCTACCATCCATGGTCAACATGAAGATTCACTTCATTAAATGTTAATAATTTAATTGATTACATTAATCCAATTTGGCACAATAAGTTGTAATAATTTAGCTTAGTTATTAATATATAGTTTTTGAAAATGAATTATTACATTGAAAACTCTCACAATTATTATTTTGAAATAATTTTATAATAAGGAAATTACTACTGCATGTAATTTTCTCTGACTGTAGGCACTGAAAAATAGTTGAAAACGTGACAAAATGTGGATCTCCTAAATAATGTTTTTTTTTTTTTTTTTTAAATTAGTAATGAGATGTTTTCGTTCATTAGAATTAATTGAAAGAGTTCACTGCGTGTAATGTAAGAATACGAAATATTTTAGCGAAAGCAAGATTCTTTCCCCTGATTTCTATCAAATTTTAATGTTTAAAAATATTTTTTTTTTAAATTTACATAAAGTCTTCTTAAAAAGGTGAGTTTTTTTAGTTACTTGAAATAAAATGAATACAAATAATTCAAGTGTAGTTGAATCACTTTTATTTGAATTCGGTAATTAACTTCTAAAACTTTTTAAGTTATGTTTCATTTGAATGCTTTTGTTAGTCCTGAATTGCAAAAAGAATTAAATTTGATACTTATATAAATGTAAACAAGTTAATTGGTTTACGTTTTTAATATTTAATCATTTTTACGTACTTCTTGTATGTAAGTTAAGATTGTTTATAAAAAAATTCCACTTGTGTTTGGCAATTGTTTGTGTTTTAAGAAGAATTTTAACTGAAGTAGTAAATATTAAAATTAATAGATATAAAATTATTAAAAGAAAATCATTTCCTTTTTCGTTTTTTCTTAATATTAATGATTTTACTTTTTAAGCTTAAAATTTATATAATTCTTCAAAATAATCTTCCATCGCATTTGAATAACATATTATTAATATTTCTGAATCCTGTGCATTTTAAGTATTTAGAACTTTTTTGACAATGTCAAATGTTAAAACTACAATGCATAACACTGACTTAAACTTAGAGAATAACATATAATTCAAACCGATTTGGCGAATTATGTTGGCGATTTTTATGACAAAATCATTATCAAACCTCCAGTAATTTGCAACCCTATGATCGCCATCTCTTGGAAGCAGCTTTCTAGACACTAATTGGAGAAACCGCTACAGGTATGTCGAAAATTCTTCCCCTCTGCTGCCAGTGGAGGTATAGATCAAGAGAAGATAATACATTCTCTCATTTTTACCCCACTCCACTCTTTTCTTCATTCCTCATTTTGAAGCTCATTGCTTTCCAAGATAACTCGCTTTTATCTTTCAGGCTCTTTGCATTCCACCTCTTCTTTTCTCATTCTATTTTATTATTATTTTTTTTTTTTACATTAGTCTTGAAATAGTTGCCATCTCAAAAAATGAGGATGTCGTTCTTCTTCAAAGTCTTGTTAAAGCCACTAGGAAAAATTATTTCTCTGCTTCCAAAAGTTCAAGTGATTTAAAAAAAAAAAATTCTGAAATTTTCGTTACTTAATTTATAAAATGAAATAAATTAAATAAATAATATCCCCATAATCATATGTTAATAATTTCATGTGATAGTAGTATTTAAATTAAATAAAACCGTTTAATTTTTTGTACTAAAAATATTCCGATAAATTTTTAAAATTACTGATTAGCATCGCAGTACATTAAAACAATTTTTTTTACACAAAAATAAAAATTTTACAGTAGTTGTCAATGTGAACACAGAATACGTTATGTAACCGAGTTATTGTTTTGATATTCTTAAATTTTCATTCATATAGATTTAACTAATTTATAGATTTCCGCAAAATGCAAAATCATGTTACAAGAATGAAAATAAGTGCTATAAATTTAATGAATAATACGTAATTTGTCTCCAAGTTTTCTGCAAGAATTTCGACTCATGATTAATGAATATAAAAAAGCATAAATATTTGATCCACAAGAAAATTAATATTTTAAATTCAGATAAATCCTGATTAATATGAATTGAAATATTATTTGAAGGAGTAAATTGTGTCATGAGACTATTGAAATATTATTTGAAGGGGTAATGTGTAATGAATAATTATTACTTTTACAATGCATTAGCATTTAGCTTAAGAAATCACCACTTCCTTCCTTAGTTCGCTTTCTTGACGTAAATAATAAACACTTAAATAAATGATTCTTAAATGTGTTTATTTGAATGAATATATATATACATAAACTTCGTTGCGTACTCATATTCATTTAATTTATTTCATTCATAAGTTTATAAATAAAAAGAAGAAAATCTTATAAACTTGTTATACAGAAAAAGGCATGATAAATGACATATAAATATGAAAATTATTATTTATGAAGGAGTCAATAACATTTTGACTGTTAACCATCAACAAAATATAAAATGAACCATCTAAAGTAGAATCTAATTTTTGAAAAATTTTCATTCAAAAGTTGCCCTTTACAATGCATTATCTACAAAAACTGATACAAATCAAGACATAATTCCTCCTCTTTTTTTTCTTTCTCCTCCTTTATATGTAAAGAAATGGCAGTGAAATATATTTATCCAAGCCACAACCCCAGAGCTCTCAAAATCTTCTCTCCAACAGGTCAAGTTCGAAGGAATTGTTAGTACTGGAGAAGCTGTGGGCCTTTCCATCATTTCCAGATTTATGCGGCACGTTCTGCCTGCATTAGGCGCTCAGCATGTGTGCGAGAATGGACAAGAAAATAGATTCGATCACATTTTTTAAAATTTTTTTTTATTTTTGCGCATTTTTTCTGCTTTCCCGTTCCTTCACAAATTTCCGATTCGGATTCTCCAGTGAAGAAGGGATCGAATTCATATTAAATATCCATTCATTTATTATTTCGAGTGAAATTTTGTGATCCTTGTAAAAGTATTTATTAACATAATTTATTTAAATGAAAGAATTAACAATCTTTACATTAAGCTTTAAAGGGAGTTTTGTATTTAATCCGCTAATTTTTTTCTTTTTTTTTCCTCCCGTCTTTTATTTTAAATTTTGTGTAAGTGCAGATATTTTTGCTCGTATGCAATTAGAAAAATTAAAACTCAATTAGGTTTTATGTATACTGCATTAAAAACTCTATTTTATTCGATTTTGGAGCGACTTGATCATTTACAAAATAGGAAAAAGAAACTAAATATTTTATGTGTGCAGTTAAAATTTAAGTGCCGAGTCTGAAAATGTAAGATAAAATTATTAATTTAATGAAACGAATTTATATTTAAAAAATGTATAATTTTTTCAAAGTACCTAAATCTAATCTCAACTGCAGTTCAGCAATTTATAACCTCATCCCAGGATTACGATCTCTAATTTGTAAAACGAAACGAATTTGTTATATTTCATGTTTTAAGTTATTTCAAAAGTATTTAGTATTCACGAATATTAAAAAAAAGTGTGAAACAAAAAAATTGATTGATATTATATTGCAGAGAAACTATGTAATTTTATGTATTCTATTTCATTTTTTATACAAAATTCACTAAAACCGTTATAATTAACGGTCTTCTTGAGCATATTTGGCTTAGAAAAGTAAAATTTATTACAACATGGCAAATTGATATTTTTTAAATAAAGTTTTCAGTTGGTATTAAAAAAAACTATTACAATGATTAATATAGAAGTATTTTATTATCATTTACTTACAATAACATTTAAAAGTAAAATAAGTAATTATTATATGTAACTGATTAAACGTGTGAAAAATTTAGAGAAATTTGTAAAAGAAAAAAAAGTTTCTTTCAGTATATGCAATAGAAATAATCCTTTTATACAGAAAATAATACAAAAAAATCAACCCTCTAATTATTTCAAAATTAAACATTTGTAGTTTTTATTTATTATTCACACAATATTAGGAAAAAAAGATTGCTGCTTAAATTAAATGTTTGCAATACAAACCTATTTTATACAACACATATATTATATTCTTGTGCCAAATTAACATAAGCTTGTTATAAATTTCACATGATTCATACATTTTTATTCTAAATTTTTTAAAATTTTTTCTTTCTATATCAACTCTGTGAGACACTTTTTCCTCTCTTGCCTTTCAAAATCTTAGAACGCCATTAAAAAAAAGAAAATCGTTGAGTTTATCCACAGACGAAAATCCGAACGTATCAAAGGTAGTCGATTAAAGCCGCTTTTATTATACTTTTTTTTTTGTGACACTTTTTCTTTATTGGCTTTAACAATCCGAAATATTACTAGGCTCATATGTATAAGCATTTTAATGATGACTTATTCAAAATAAAGTTTAGTGCCTGTTTTTTCACGCTAAAAATGACATTTCTAATTTACTACCTGGAATATACAATTCTTAAATGTTGCAACATTTTTTTATAGCGTATACCATAATTTCGGAAACATCCTATTAATGATACACACTGACTATAATTATTCATCCGTATATTACAGCCAAAAAATGAATCCATATTTTAAACATTCTCTATTATTTTCTCCTGGTAAAAGATATTTTTTTCTTTTTATGGAGTAGAATTAAGTTCTGTTTCGATGTTTCAAATTCACGTTATTGATGACTTAATAAGAGACCTTTTCCTACATTGTTACCAATTAACAATAAACTTGCTTTTATACTGGCTAAAATAATTTAAAACATTCTCTTTAATACAATCTCTCAAACTCGACTACAATGTCGAGTAAACAAAACTAGTGTCTAATGAAATTAGCATCATAAAGTGCTGTCCTTACAACGCGTGCGCATGGGACAAATGCCTGCAGAAATTTTAATTCTGAATATTGTTCAGAATGTTTGCTACATTTCAATTGAATTTTTTAAAAAATGTTCTCTTCTTTTTGTACTTCATCACTGCTCTTTCTATATGCCATTTCATAATTATGAATTCTACATTTCGAAATATAAATTGTACTGCAAATGCAAATTTTATATTCATTCGATTTCTCTATAAAAAGTTTATTAAATTGTATATCCATTAATATTGTACACAAGATGTATATTTTATCAACCAATTAATTATAATATAATATTAGTATTCATTAGCTATTTCAGAAGAACGCAAGTTTTGCATTTAATATAATCAAGTAATTTAGTTTCTATTAACTAAGTTATGATTTAATTTACGTTATTTTTCGTTCAGCAAATTTTAATTTGGCTTACTCCTTTTTATAATAATTAATTTAATTTTTTTAGGTACATTAAAATGTCTATTTGGAATGAAATTCTTAGTCCGACTTGATCTTTATTGCTGTTTGTTTTTACCTCTGTAGAGCCCCTTTCATGAGTGATAGATTTTATGACTTGGTTGTCTGTCAGCCTGACTTGAATGAAATGCAGTTTCACTCAATTTTGTAGGTACAGGGACAGATGTACTTTAACGAGTTCTCGTATTCTTACTTTCCAACTTCAGAAAGACTGCTCGAAGGTTGAATTTTAATTGTAGGATGTTGCTGAAGGATTGATTGCTATTTCAGCCCGCCGCTACTAACATATTGCCTCTAGCATTTTTCATCCACTTTCAAACTGAAACAATATTATCAAAGTTTTGCTTTGGAAAATGCCACGCAATTGCTTTTTCAGCTGTTGGGTTGTGTTATTCGGGCATTTTCTACGAAAAATTGTGGTACAAGTTGATTCATTTGTGCATTTGTTTCTATCTGGAGTATTTATCATTCTTCGTTTGATTTAAGCAGACGTTGATGTAGCATCGCTTAAAGTTTGTTGAATAAATATTGCCTTAAGTGTATATGTACATAGGAACTTAGTCAAGCAAATGCTATAATATGATAAATTATATATGTATTTATAAAGATGTCTAAAGTATATTTTTCAATATACTGCAATAAATTGAGTACATTTTTTTCATATGTTAAATTTATTTTCATAAATTTACCATAATTATGGACGTTCACAATAATTAATTGGTAAAGACTACATTCTTTTGGAAATGTAAAACTAAGAATATTTTTAGTTAAAATAAATAAAATCTCTCTAAACTTATGTTTGTAGTTAATAGTACGTTACTATAGTTATTACTATAGCATAGCTTAAAAGGCATTTTCATCTATCCTAGTATCAAGCTAAGAATGAAAGCATTTTGACTATCAAAGTACATTTTAACCATAAAAATAAAATTAATTGAATAACTGGAATTTCCTTCAGCCCATATTTTTGTTAACCAGATAAAACTAATCAAACGTCTAAAAATATTAAAATGAAATTATTCAGTTAAAAATTATTTTTTGAAATAAAATAACTTCCTAATTCGTAGGGTTAATAAATTACAGTAAAACATAACTGTTAGAAAATATTTTAGTTTCTCCACTAGGAATCTGATTAAATGTATGGGTAAGCCCTTTGTAAGAAAGATACGTAATATCCCATTTTGAATTTCGATAATGGAAGAGAAAATGTATTTAAAACCCATTCTCCATTTACATAAAAACTAATATATATGAAATGCCTTACAAAAATTACATACATCTTGATAAATAATATAGATTTCAAGCATTTCTTGATAAATAAATAAATAAAAGGAAATAAAAATAGAATTTTAGTAATTTTTAAACTATAACTTTTATATTATAATAGAGAGAGTTTTAATTATTTTTAAACTGTAAAAAATGATTTTATTCATTTAAAATCTTCCCAATCATTATTTCTTTGATTTTGCACAAATGAGATATACTTAAACAGAAAATAAAATGTTTCCTGAAATAAAATTTAGTTAAATAATTTTAATTAATCTATCTGGGTATTGTATTTATATATATATATATATATATATATATATATATATATATATATATATATATATATATATACATATATATATATAGGAACAGTATCTCAGTTAATTAAAGTATCACTTAACTGTAAGGACATGTATTTAATTTTTACGAGAGACTCACCTTAAATCAGATTGAGGGGAGACTTGAGCGTGAACCAACTAAAGTGGTGATTTAACCATGGCTAAATATTACTAGATGTAGTCTTCAATATCCCAAAGTATTTATTCTAATACTACCTAAGAGCTCATTATATATATATATATATATATATATATATATATATATATATATATATATATATATATATATATATATATATATATATATATATATATATATATATATATATATATATATATATATATATATATATAGTGTAAAGTAAAAAGATAGGCCAAAGCAGAAATTTGATAAATATGACTTATTGAGATAATAGGTCAAATTACATATTTTAGCCATTTAACCAACAAATTGATTTCGGATCTCAGTGTGTCTTTGATGTTTCTAAAACTCTTCTGACTTCATAAAATACTAACAATTCTTTCATGAAGGATCGGATTATCCCTATGAAAGTAGAATATTTAAGATATTAATCTGTCAAGAAATAAAAATCTCAATTTATATTTGCATTTTGATATCCACACACACACACTTTATATTATAGATTAAACTTGAATGAACGATTGCTTTGTTTGTTATGACCTTTAAGAAATGTACCTTCAAGTATCCGTATTAGAAATTGAATATAATACTTAAGTATCCGAGAAAACTTACCATTACTCGTCTAGCCTTTGGTTTAATTGTTCGTTGTTCAATTCTCGACTTGGGTATGAACATAATGATTCGATAACCACTTTAAAATATAGGTCTCCGTCTGATTCGCCTTCGTGTGCAAAAATATAATTATTGAGTAACAAACCAACCAACCAAACCGGAAAATTTTCCCTGATATTGTACCTTCAACTATTACATTTGTTTTCACAACTGTGATGAGGTTGCAGATGCATTAGATATATTCCAATACTTCCCGAAACTCTTTTCTCTATTTCAGATTAGGACAAAGACTTATATTTTTGAAAAGCAAAAACAAATTTATAATTCGTTTCTATTGTTTATTTCCATGTTTGTGTAAATACATATCTACCCCTTACAGATTTAAAATTCAATAACATGTATAAAAAATTTCTTAATTTTTTCCTGATATTCACGTTTTACTTTTGAACATTTGAATCCATGAATACTGCAAGTCATTAATTGATTCATTATCTTGATATTTTCGTTTTCTTTTTTAAAAAAAAAAATAGAATCCGCGCATTTTTTTACAATTTAGGAATATTTCTTCAAAAAAAAAATGATAATGATCGAACATTCAGTTAGCGTTACTTCCAGCTAAATGACTTAAAAATGCTGCTTTTAACCGATCAAGAAATTGAGTCATTTTTTCCAGGTCGACCCCTTTGCAACTACAACTTCGTAATTGACACCTTGGAAGTGACTGATGAAGAACTATAAATACTCTTTATTGCTTTTACTCTTTATTCGACCGATTTGCTATGAAGAGCTGGTGGTAAGGTCCTGACACTCCTGCCCGAAATGTGGTTAACGCACGCAGAATAAAGATGTGCAAGTCTTGGGGTGACAGTTACGGTTCTGACCGCATTATATGCATGTTCAAGTGGTTCCTTGACTGTGAGGAATATTAGACCTTTATGAGAGGGTAATCTTTCTTTTTGTTGGTTACTTTTTTCAGAACACACGCTTCTGTGCTGTTAGATTATCATTTTCTAAAATTTCCTTGTCTTTATGGTTATGAGACTTGAAAAACCAGATTAAATCTGTATCTCACTGACTACTTGAAACATTAATGAAATTTATTCAAAGCTGGTTAATGATCAAATATTTGGGTGAAAAAATTTTTCAATAAATGGTGTTAATTGTGTTTACTTATTTAATAATAATGTGGTAAGCGAAGTTATTTAATGAGTAAACAAAAATGCATTGCAAATAAGGAAAATAGTAAATTAATCACATTGTGAATATACTTTTATATAATAACCTATATATGTATATATATATATAGGTTATTATATAAAAGTAGATTCACACAATGTGATTAAGTATTTTCCTCACTTGCAATGTATTTTCGTTTACATATATATATATATATATATATATATATATATATATATATATATATATATATATCGCGTAAAATGCTGTTTTTTATTTTAAAGATACAATAATAATTATAATAATGGAAGATATTCGTTGTTGACAGCTTCGTAATTTACATCACGGAAAACTTTTCATAAACAAAGGGTATAATATTTTTAAAAATCCAAATGCATAATTAATTTTGTAATCGTAATCAAAAGTAAATAATTAATATTTTTAATAAATGTTATAATTGGTGAAAGAAATATAACATTATCCTTTCACTTTCTGTAATTACTTAAACAAAAAAATATTTTTTAATAAATATAGGCTGTTCAAAATGTGTTTGCTTTTTTTACTATACAAGTTTTAATTGTGGAATAAAATGAGAATGACGATACTTTATGATATTGGTTAAATACTTAATAAACAATATTTTGGCCAATATTTGTTAAAACACTTTTAAAATAATTGCTTGTAATGTTTCACAACCAGAGTTTTAAATATTTAACTACTATTGGAACCAAATTGGAGAATATACTACTCTATATATGCAATTGCTTAGAGCAGTAGAAAGGATTTTACTTTCAGTTCTTTTTCTTTCATTAAAAATAAGTTGAATTTCAAAAATTAGCTAAACACAATAGAGCACTAATAAATTTATATATAAATTTTATTTGCAAGAATTCAGAACTATCATTCAACAGATAAACTTAGTTACTAGCAACATGATGTATTTCTAAAAGGAAAACTTTATAAAATAAATAAATAAAATAATTGAGATTTATATTTGAAATTTTAGAAATTTCAACGAATTTATCCGATTTATACCCCATTTTCTTTCGGTATTCCAAAAAGGGAAATTTTTAGTCACAGATTATGAATAAATTAATTTTAATATTTCAAGGACAGTCTTAAGTAACACTGGATACAGTGTTACGTAATATTCCACATTATTTCTAACTACTCACTTTGAATCCCTATTGATTTTATTTATTTTTAATTTTATGGAATGCATGTCAACTCTAAAATAATCTGATATTTAAAAAAGTGTGTAAAATTTTAATTTTAAGTCGCTGTTTAACCTCTTCCTTTACACCTTTACATACATACATATATATATATATATATATATATATATATATATATATATATATATATATATATATATATATATATATATATATATATATATATATATATATATATATATACATACAGAATCTCACAAAAGTGATGGGACACCATTAGATATGCAACAAAAATAGTATGAAATAAGCAATAAATATATTTTTAGGTGTTTTATTTTTACTCAAAAGCAATTGGCAATAATTCATAAAATCGTCTGCAGTATTTCTCACCAGATTGTTTTGGAATTTTTGTATTTTTAGCTGTGTGCAGCCATGAACGCTAAACGAAAAGAAACTGCTCCTGAAATTCGAAAATTAATTAATAATTTGCATATTGAAAGTGGAAAATCTAGTAGAGAAACTGCTGAAACAGTTAACTTGAGTCATTCAACAGTTTTCAATATCATTAAATGACATAAAAAGAATCTTATCATTCAGAATAAAAGAAGACATGGCCGACCATCAAAGCTATCCAGTGGAATAAAGCGAATTGTCGTTCGAATTATTAAAAAATATCTAAGTATGAGTGCTCCTAAAGTTGCTGCTGATTTACAAGCATTATATGGGGTAATTGTTAATACTGAGACTATTAGAAGTGTAATTCAATCTGCTGAATATCACGGTAGCCAGGAAAGAATTCTTTGTAAGTGAAAATATAGAAAACTCAGACTGGCTTTCGCCAAATCCAACATAAATAAAAATTCTGATTGCTGGCATAAAGTTATATTTGTTGATGAGAGTAAATTTAATATATTTTGTCCTGACGATGTAGAATCTTGGTGTGGAGAAAAGCGAGGGAAAAATTTCGTAAACAGAACTCTTGGTGCCAACAGTATAACATGGTGCAGGAGGAATTATGGTATGGGGGTGTATGTCACCCGTTGGAGTTGGTAATCTTGTTTTTATTGACAGTAAAATGGATCAGTACGAGTATATTGACATTCTAAAGAAAAAATTTAAATCTTCAAGACGAAAATGGAATTTTCATAACAATTTTAAATTCTACTAGGACAATGGCCCCAAGCACACTGCTTTGAACGTTAAACTCTGGCTGCTGTATAACTGTTCTGAAGTAATAAAAACACCACCACAATTTCCAGACTTAAATCCCATAGAGAATATTCGGCAAGAATTGGAATCAAGAATTCGCAAATAACCATTTCTTCAAAACTACAATTAAAATCGATGCTTCAAGAAGAATGGAGTAAAATCACTAGAAAATTAGTCAAATCCATCCCAAGAAGATTAAATCATGTTTTTAAAGTAAAAGAGGAAATCCAGAAAAAAAATATTAAAACCTTTCAAAAAGTAAAATTTTTGGATAAATGTTTGATAGGAAAGTAAGTGTCCCATCACTTATGTAAGCTTGCTTTTTTTTTTTTTTTTTTTTTTTTGCTGTGTTCTAAGCAATTGTATTTTTATTTAATTAATATTTTAATATTTTCACAAAATGTATGTTATTTAATATTTGTTACTAACTTTAAATATGAAACACTCGCACAAAATGTTTGTACATGTATTTTTAATTTATTTTAAAACAGTTTCCTTTTGTAAAGCACAAGTGTCCCATCACCTTTGCGAGAGGCTGTATATAATTTGCGAAAAGCCATTGTACTTTTATTGCTTACTTAATATAACGCATAGAAACAAATTATAATATGAAAATTTTAATTGCTCTTGTAATAATATCAATATTTTTCAATATATCAATAAAATCTTTATTTTATTGATATGTGCATATTTGATATGTGCATGTATAGTGCATATTTTTTAATTAATAATTTTGTTAACTTGAAGAAGTTTTTCAGACAAGATATTGTGGATAAAAATATTTACCAATATATTTTTATATCAAAAAATTCTTATTTTCATTTCCTTTTTGACAAACACGAGTTATTGTCCGTTTACAAGTGAAACAAAAAAACGTTTCATAAATTTAGGGAAAAAATCCTATTCTTTATTTTAAAAAATATTTTATTAAAAAATAAAGTATCTTTTTAATATTAAATTATTTTTTAAAGTATTTTATGTAGTTAGGTACTTTTCTCAAGAGTTCTAACAGCAAAATATAACATGATAATATATGAATAAGTGAAATTTATATTTTTGTTTTCTCATTTATTCCATTTGTTTCATATAGTGCGGTTTATGTCCCAAAATCCTAATATCAAAATTATTACACATACATTTTGATAAGAATGATTGTTAAAATTAATATAATCTGACAAAATAGTGTCTATTCTCTACTAAATTTTATCATGTTTATTTTATTTCATTTTATACATTTCCTTTAAAACTTTTATAAAATCGGCTAAATTTGGAATTGTAAAGTTATGGTCTTAAGTAATTAACTCAACACATCACTTCTTTTTTGATGTACTTAACTTTTAATGATGTTACACTTTCAGAGAGAATTAATATTAAAAATTTAACGCAGATTCTATTTAGTATTTGCTACCAAAACAATGCATTTAATTGATTAATAGTATATAATCTTTTCTTGCCATTAAATCTTCTGAACTGCAGCAATAATTGTAGTGGGAAGAGAACACGTGCTCTTTCTTCACTTTTAACACCCTTTCAATGGAAAAAAAATGCTCTCTTCGGCTCAAGACAAAACCTCAATTAGATTTCGACATTCCTCAGTGAAGAAGAAATCTTTCATCGGTTGACTTCAGACTGATATCTTCCAACAGGTGACCCCGGATCTTAAGATGCCTATCGTGTGTTTGCGACCAATCCAAATTCTGAAGTTTTACTGGCATGCAAATATAATTATCTCATCAGAAGTTGCAATGCAGACGGGGCTGTCAGTTATATGAGGGGAACGACATAGAAGAATCAATTTTTTTCGACCTGCCCCCGCCCCCTTCTCAATTTTATTTTTATCTGCTGCTTCAAATGTCGAGTCTATTGACAAAATCGAAATTTCACTGGAGTTCTAAGCTACTGAAATTTTTTTTTCGTTGAAGTTTAATGGTGTCATTTAATTTGGAAACCATTAGTCGTTTTACTTCTTCCGTTTCTGATTGGAAGGTGGAAAGACTAATCAATTTGTAGCCTATTTGTTAATGTAGCAATGTATTTTGATTCATTTCTAAATTATTTAACATTAATGAGATTTTTCTTTAGTTTTTTTAAAGAATAATTTGAACTTTTAGAATATGGAAATCATGAATTGTTTTTTATTTGAAATTATTTACTCAAATACTGTTTTAAAACTTACAGTTCATTTATTTTGGATTTAAAAAGTTCACATTCATTATTTAGATTTATAGAAGCGTATATACCGGGTGATTATAATTAAAGTCCCGATTTTAAAAATCGATAATTTTAAAACTACTGGTCAGAATGACTTGATATTTTAGCAGAACAATCGTAAGGCAATGGAATTTTATTTGGCGAAGAAAAAATTAGGTCTAAAATGTGCCGATAGATGGCGTTCACATTGTCTAGATATATGCAAATTACTAATACGTGACATGCGCACATGAGACTTAGCTGCCATAAAAATGCAGAGCACCAGCTCTTTGCTAAATGCTTCATCATTACTCTGACTGTAAAGGATCGCGCTCTGCTCTTGAAGTTTTTTTATAAGAACGATGACTGGGCACTTACTGCTATTAGGAAGTTTCGGACATTAAAATCCATTAAATGAGGTCCAATAACCTCAAAAGGTCTGCGAAAAATGATTGCTAAATTCGAAGAGACCGGTTCATTTGACGTTAAACGGGGTAGAGGAAGAAAACCAGTTTCGGCTGCGGCAGTGGAAGATGTGGCTACAGCATTACAAGAACAGACTAACAGTGATGGTGGAATCAGCAGTGCAAGGGGAATTGGCCGAATGCTGGATATGCCGAACAGCACGGTGCGTAAAATCCTACGGAAGATCTTGCTCTGTTATCCGTAAAAGATAACTCATGTGCTACCGGCTGACCTGGAAGCACGTCAATCATCTGCACTGTAATTTCTTGCCCGGATGGAAGTGGACAACGGATGGCCATGGAACATTCTGTGGTCTGAGGAAGCCCATTTTCATTTGCAAGGTTCTGTAAATACGCAAAATTGCAGGATATGGGCGACCGAGAACCCGTCCCAGCTACAGCCATTACCTCTTCAGTCTGAAAAGGTTACTGTGTGGTGCGGAATAACCGCAGCGTTTATCGTTGGTCCGTTTTTCTTCGAGGAGATCACACCTGCGGGTCCCGTTACCTGCACCGTTACTGGCAAGCGGTATGAAACACTTTTACGTAACCATATCCTTCCGGCACTTCAGCAGCGTCAGTGTGTGGATCGCACAATATTCATGCAAGATGGCGCTCCTCCGCACATTGCTACTCCTGTGAAGCAGCTACTGAGTGCTAATTTCGGAGATGACAGGATCATAAGCCGTCATTTTCCAACAACGTGGCCGCCACGTTCCCCGACTTAAACCCGTGTGATTTCTGGCTTTGGGGGTACCTGAAGAATGTTGTTTACAGCGGGAGTTTTCAGAATCTAGCCGACTTGAAGGCAAGCATCACACACCACATCCATTGCATCAGTACAAATACCCTCCGATCTGTTGTGGGGCATGTCGTTTTGCGCTTCCAATTAGTAGCGGAACAAGGCGGAGGGCATATCGAACAACTTATGCTTTAATCATCAGCAAGGTGTTGATTCCATGAAGCTCTTTTTTTTTTGTCATAATCGCTGCATTCTTGTCTTTTCGCTAATAAATCTTTAGTAAATCCCTGAACTCTAATTTTTTTCTTTTGGCTAACAACATTTCTGTGTTTAACGAATACATTTTTAGACTTTCCTCCTGATATTACCCGGACAGCGCCATCTATCGGCATATTTTGGAACTTTTTTTTAGCCAAACAAAATTCCATTGCCTTACGATTGTTCTGCTAAAATATCAAGTCATTCTGACCAGTAGTTTCAAAATTATCGATTTTTAAAATCGGGACTTTAATTATAATCACCCGGTATATTTGTTTATAAAAGTCAAAAATATAACCATCGACTATGTGCACAAATTATGATACCTTTAAAATACTAATATTTGAAATATATACTAGACGTATTAATTTATCAATAATACGTAGTTTTTATTTAGTTTCATAATAACTTTCATCAAAGATAATTTCAGAATATGCGCTGTTAATGTTTTATTGTGCATGACACTCAATAGTGCATATGTGTATAAGAATAGAAAATATTAGCCGAATGTTAGTTTTTAAATGTTACGCATGGACGCTATGCATATTTAAATTAATTAAAAGTATTAAATTTTTGATTAGTTATTTAAAATATGTATTTGATATATTAAGTCAACCTACGCATGGAATTTTCCTTTTGTCTGTGTTCCCACATAATGCCAATCACCTTTCAAGTGTTGAAAGCTTTGCAATTAATTCAATAGCTCATTCTTTCAGCAAAGTAATCATTTTTATTTGATGAAGCATTCTTTGTTTTAGACAAGAGGTTGTTTGATCAATCTTAAAAAATCACTTATCGATTTAGATTTTTTGAAGAGTTTTTTTGTTAAGTGTTGAGGGTTGATTGAAAATAAAATACTTCCGTCGAAATATTTCTCAGTTCGCTTTTAAATAAAGGTTAGTTGCATTAGATTTGATTTGATGTTATTAATAAGGGAATTTTTGGTTTTTGGAGGACTTACGCTTCAAATAATTTCATAAAAATTAATTAGTATTCAAATCTTAGGAAAAAAATTTAATTGGTATTGTACTCTTCTTGTATTTAAAAATTATCTTTGGGTGTTATAAATGTTGCATGCCATGTACACTTACAAGCAGTTTACTTTAAAGATCTTGAGCGATATTAATATCATATTTATAGATGATCTAAAAAACATCCTTTAGAGGCTATATTTAGCTTATGGGGCTATATTTGTTATTAAAATCGGAAGGAGAACTATAAAAGTTACCTTTCTTGCTTTGATATTTGAATGCAAAACATTTATTTGTAAAAGTAGGTATTATCATTTTTACCAGATTAGTTGTTGTTGTTGCATGCCCCTGAGGTCAGCAGTGCTAGACCAGGTTCATGAGTGCGTACACCTTTAAAAATATCTTATGGACTAACCTGGTGACCTAACTTATTACTAACCTGGTACTATTCATGAATGGGGAAGGGTGGCTACAACCCTTCCCCATTCATAAATAGTACCAGGTTAGTAATTGCTATTATTTATTGAGAGTAATATCACATTTTTTTATTGAAAGTAATAGTATACATACATAATTTGGTAAATAAAGGATAAAACGGATAAATACAAATGCGTTCTCATTGAATTTGTCTAACATTATTTCTACCTAAAACTTTGCCCCCATGTTGTAGGCAACCTATTTGCTTAAGGCTTTTGTTTTGCATGAATCTTCTCATTTCAGAGATTAGGAAGTAAAAAGTCTGCTGCAAAGTATTACATGAGTCGCTCTAAGCAGAAATGGAGAAGGTGCTTCTTTTATTTCTGACATCCATAGCAGTGTCTCTTTATTTGACTGTCCATGAACTGTTAACACCATTTATATATTATTTCTTATCGTGGATAAGTGTTCTACCAGAGATGAGTATGGGGGAATATTTGGAAGCAATAAACAATACGTTAACTCAAATGTCAGTGATTCAAAATGAGAATGCAACATTTCCATAAATTTTTCTTTAAATTGGACCATTAATCAACAGCATCAGAAGCTAGAATATCAGAATAATCAGTCAAAAAAACTACTATTATTTAAAAAAAAGCTCTAAAACACATTAATTATCATAATTCCTTTTTCCTCTCAAAATTCTTAGTTTTACAAAAACATTTCAGATTATTTTGCTTCTTTATATCACTTTTTAAACTCAATTTATTGTACTCAATTTTCGTATATAATTTGAAAATATCTAAATTGTATTTTCTACTTTACTTAAAGTATGATTACCTTATATCATTTTAATATCAGTTTTAAATATTCGAGCATTTTATATCATTAAGCAATTTAATGTTACATAATCGGAAAGAAGAAACCACCATGGTTTCTTGAACAAAAAAAGCAATGGGAAGGGAAATTCTGTCTCAGAAAATGCAAGAAAAGATTATGTTAGTAAACTCAAGGCGATAACTTCAAGAGAGTTGGGGGGGGGAGAGAACTTAACACCTGAGTTTACTCAGGTCGAGAGAAAGAAACAAATCCCGCGCCTGGGGAAAAACCTCGCTATGTGGGTTTTTTAATTGTAAGATATTAGAGTAAAGGGGGATTCCTTCCTCCCCTCTTCTTGAAACCTTTTAAAGGAGACCTTTGTTTAATGCTTTACTGTAGGTGTGAGTGTATTTATTTCTGTGAAGGGGAAAAAAAGAAGGTAACGACTTCGTAGTAATTACTCTTGTTTTTCTTAAGCAACTGTAGAATGGGGTAGCTTGTATTCTGCCCATGATTTATTTTACGAATTAATTACCGAAATGGTTCTTTAGTGGGGGGTGGGGATCAGAAAAACGTGTAAAATGCCATCATTATCATTCACGGCAAATGAATGGCGATTTTTATTTTCTCAAACCGTATTTGTGCAAATGGAAGAAATTAAAAAAGAAAGAAGTTTTTATATCTAGCGTTTTCGGTAATCGTGATGAAACGATTTGATTTTTTTTTCTCCTGATTTAAATTGTTCGCATGATTTTGACGTTAAGGAAAATGGTTTGAGATAAAGTAATGTTTATAATATCCTTGTTAATGTCCTTTTATGACAATTAAAGTATCATTTTATTTTAGTACCTGACCCCATGAAAGTAGTATCGCCTAAGAGGTTGAAAATAAAAGCATATTTTTAAAACTTTCGATTTTTAATAAATAATTTTTCCATGTTGTTTGAAACATTTCATAATTTTGTAATATTTCAAGTACACTTCCATGTAATTTTTAGTATAAAATACTGTAGCTCGTATCTCTTTTTATCACGTTTACTTGTAAATATGCCAAAGTAATATTTAAGTTTAGTAGAAAAATAAGGTATAAATGTATGTTAAAGGATATTATTTTAATCTAGATTACCCATGATTTTATAACATAGTATACGATGCAATAGTAAAAAAGCTAACTGTAAAAATTATTTTGTTAATTATTATGAAAAAATAATCATTTAAATTATTATAGTAAAAAAATATTTGCTTGTGTAAATTATCATACCTAATAAGCCCTGTATTTGCAAATAGTTTAAATAAGTATAAAAAAAGTGAATGCATATTTGAATGCAGTTTTGCTGAAAAGTTATACTCATTTAGTTCTTTTATGTATGGTAGAGAAAAAAATTTATCTAAAATATTTTTAAACAAAAAAAAAAAATACCTGTTAAAAATTTTAATAAACTATAAAATTTCTGTTAAATTTATATTAATTGTATGTCGTTAAGTATTTACAAACATGTTTTAGCCCTGAAGTACAAAGTTTGCTTATCATTCACTTCGCATTTTATAAAATTTTGATTTGCTTATTTCTTATGGATCTATTGACAAAACTGTTATTCTTTCTTTATTAAAAGAAAAAATATCCGTTCGACAGAATAAGTTTTAGTATATCTTAATCAAATAACTACAATTATGAGTATTTAAGTTACTTAAAAAATATTTACGAAGCATACTGCTTTATTGTATTTAAGAAACATATACATAGTTATAGCTTAATGGCTTTTAATTACATATTATTATGAGAATATGAAAAATTAAATTTATAGATATTTTAATTTGGATTATTGAAATAGTTACCTAAAATTAATTAAAAACTGTAAACAAAATAAATATGTATATTACAGATAAAAGTGTTCTATGTATTAGCAGAAAAAGAGGCACGAATGTGATAAAAATGAAAAGTTGTTTTTAGTCTTAAGATTAGTATAAGTGTTTGGTTCACGTAGCAAATTCTATTTATTTAAATATTGAATACTCTAAAATTTGCAAAACAATATGAACTATTTAATTAATGTGGTAATTAGCTAAATTTATTTAGCTTCAAAATGAAACCCTAAGAAATGATATGTATTTACACTTTTTGTATTATTTACGACTTATTAAAATTCAATATCGGTTTGTTTCCATCAAAAATATACTATATTTTGCTCTGAATTCCTTTCATTGTTTTTCAATATAATTGACACTTATGTGGCTTACATATTTAAATAAATGAAATAGGCCTTAAAGACTTTTGTTACTAAAAAACTGAATATGTATACAAAACTATAAATATGTGAATATAAGAACTAGTTTAAATAGAAATATCTTTATCATTATTTATATTATTAGTTAACAAAAAAGTAAAGTCTGAACTGAGATTAACACATGCAATGTTATATTGTTACAGAATAAATATATTTACTTAGCATTGCTTTTTTTTGTTTTTAGAAGACGTTCACCTTACTACTGGATGCCATCCATGAAGACCAAAGTTTAGTTCCAAATGGAAGTAAGTAATAACATTTTAATATCAAAAGAATACCAGAAAATAGCTTATCTGTTACAATACAATGGTTATTAATGTTCAAAATTGCTGCTTGCTTGAGTTGTTGCTTTCTTGACAGTTCGATATTCCATTGGTCTTTGGGGTCATTTGCGTGATGAGGCGGGGTCCAGGCTCAATGCACACTCCCAGAACATATTTAAATCATGAACTTTTACCACAGCATCCCTTGTCATGATATTTGATAAAAGCATTAATTTTCCACGTGACTTGTTATGACACAATGAGAACTCCGACTTCGAATTACTATAATCTGAAACAATATTCAAGTCGAAGTTGGCCTAATTTAAGCATTTCCTCTCTTGAGTACTTAATGGAATAGCCTTGTTCAGAGAGCATTTAATTAGGATTCCAGTAATTTGATCAGAGAGCCAAATGATGTTGGTCGTAGTCAAGGATCTCCTGTGTCTTAAGAAAATGTCGTCGTGAATTAGAAAGCCACATGAACAGGTTGTTCGATAGAAATAGATCTTTTGGGTCAAGGATCAAAATCAGTACTTCCAAGAGGTGTGAGAAAACAGAATAGTTTTTCTTATATAAATGATTTATACTTCAATATGCAAAGAACTTGACGGAAGTTGCAGAAGTTCAGCAAAAATTTATCAAACTCATTGACTTGATACTTTTATTTAAGAATTTCTATTTAACGTCATATTGTGTATGAAGTATAAGTGACAGCTGTATAATTTTGTTGAAATTAAACGAAGATAAAATATTTAATGTTTTAAAAATTTTTTTAAATACTCTAATTGTATTTTAGTGGTTAAAGAATACCTTAAATATTATTGTATTACAATTCATATGTAAATTTTTCTTTTTTTTATTTTCAATATAATTTAAATGTTTTCATAATTATCATTTTTCAAATTATCACAGATTTTACAATCATTTGTCATCTAGTAATTTAAAGAAAAGTTCTATAAATTTCATCGATAACATGAAATTGTATTTAATAAAAGCTATTTTTAAAAAATTACATGTTTTTTAAACACTTTATTCCTTATACATAAAGCACATTTTACTAAAATAATACATTTTGTTTACTTTAATTTCATTACATAAGAAACATTAAACTACATGTAAAAGAATGGCGAGTTAATAAATGTAAAAATTCTATAATTTTCTCGAAATTATGTGTTAATAACTTAGAAATTTGAAATAAGTTAGAAATTTGATTTTAAATTATGGTTTTTTTTTCATCGAAATACATATTAAAAATGTCATAATTTTACCTATATTCTGTACTTTTATGCGGATATACATATTTTAATATTTTTATTTAGGGATAAATTTATATGAAATAAATAAAAAAATAAAAGCTAATGCAAATTATAAAATATCATACATTTAATTACTTTTATATTTAAATGATATCAAATTAAGTTTCAGTGTTACTATCTCTGATTTTTTTATTAATTTAAATAAATGTTCTTATTCTTTTATTATTTAATTATTATAGATGCGGGTAAATAAGTTAAATTTAATAATTGGAATATAATACACTTTTTCCCAAATAATTACTTAACTCTTTCCGGTATTCTGGTAGTGATTATTTTTTTTACAAATGAAATAAAAACAAAAATTAAATGACGGCAGGTTAATTTGTTGAATAATGCTCGTACATGCGTCTTCTCATCACGAAACATCTCCTCACGTGAGACCGTAATGTACCTTTGATTAAACAACAACAACGAAACACAATAGGTTCACGAAAGATTCTCAAACTCTTCGGACGATCCGAGATGATGCTAAAACAACAAGAGGTCAAAGCTCTCCCTTGCTGATAAAGGCGTGGGGGCTGGAAGATGATGGAAAAGTCCTTTTCAGAATTCATACAAATAGAAAGTGAGGCTCTGTCGGTAGCAGTGTTTCCGTTCTGGCTGCGGGGCAGGTGTAGCAGAGGTCACAGAATTCAAACTCAACACGGGGTGCGCTTGGAGTGAGCAGTTGCCTTCCCTTGTTTTGAATTGCGCACGAGGTCAAACGAGGAGCTCGCGTTTCGGCTAATTGAGCTTCTTGTTTAATAATAGTAGTTTTTTTTCTTCTCGACATTATTGAAATTGCCGAATCTTCTGCTCGTTAATTTTGTAGAAAATCAACGATGCCTTAAAAAAATTAAAAAAAAGAATGTTAATTCATAGAATGGTGGGCACCTAATGTTTGATTGACATTCTAATTGAACAATTAGAATTTATTTCATTAGGTGCAGCTACGAGTCGTTATAAAAACAGCCAAAGTTGGAGAGTAGAAAAAACTGCAAACTATTTATATCTGTTTTTAATAAGTTGTATTATTGTTATTATAAGTGATAAGTCTGAAAGTGTTAGGATTAGTGTTTTTTAGATAATAATTTTTAGTGATAATAATTACAGTGTACTTTTTGGTAGCAATGTTAACATCTTTATTTAAAAATACAGGAATATATCCTTAAGAAGAAATTAAATTACTTATAAGAATGTGCATTATTGTGATATAACTTAATTTGATTATTGTAAAAAGAATGTTTTAAGTGGCAAATTATTGAATGTTACTGTTGGTTTTGAAGAATCGACTCTGTGGGCTAATTTATCCTATACAATAATTTTGAGACAACAGAATAGCATAACATATTTTCTTTGAAATATTTGTTTAAAAAAATATGCATGAATTAATATTTTGAATTATAAAATGCAATTCGATAAAATTAATGTACTCACAATATGAACGTTGATAGTTAAAGCTTCAAATTATATGCTGCTTTGTCTTGGTTTACACACTGGCATTTTTATTTAATAATCTACAGAATAATATATTTGATTAGAATTGTAAGATAAAAACTACTAGCATTCAAAGAAATTCTTTTATTCACAAGCAATTCTTAGCCTTGAAAATTAAAGTCATATTTTTAAAAATTTCATAAATATGTTAACTTGAACCTTATCAAGAGATAATTTTTTTATTCTTATGTACATATATATATATATATATATATATATATATATATATATATGGAGAGAGAATTTAATCTAGAACAGTTGCTCCCATTCTAATTTTAAATATGCGTTTTTACCTTTAAAAAATTTAAGAACCAAAGCAGTTATGCATATTTTATATATTTTAATAAATGGTTTTATCTGAATCAAGTTGTCTTGTTTCATTTATTGCTATTGAAACTAATTTAGTTAAATCTTGGTATTGGTATTAAAATTAATTACTTATCTTGATAATGAACTACATATTTTAAGAAATTAATTGACTTAGTTTTTGGCTGGTATTGGCTTTGATATTAAATATTCGTTTTGATACCGTTAGCTACATAATTTATTTATAACCATAAACTTTAGTTTTTGCTTATTTTTAATTTAATATTTTAATGATGTATACGAAAAGGTATCGCCTTCAGTGTACTATTCGTAAAATCGTTTCCATCTCTTAAAAAGATTCAAAAACAGTTCTAGCACAACCCTTAAATGAGTTCATTTTAAATGAATGATTAAAAAATTTATATTTTTTTCACTAGTTTTCCTTAGAAATGAGTGGAAATCACATCTAGGCCACAAACATCTTAATTATACTACCCATTATCAAATTTTATTATCATAGTATATTCATAAGATAGTTCAGTGTATGTTTCTAATCTCTATGTATGATAAATAGAATGATAGTATACATGATCAAGGATATTATGTTTATCATCGAAAATTATGTACTATGTTATGATGAACTACCGTGAAAAATTATCTTATTAAATTTAATAACATTAAAAAATATGAACACATACATATATATACAAATAACATTTTGGTAAGAAAAATCTTAGTAAATGTAACTCGATCTCATGAATATTTATAAGTATCCATGATATTTTAAAACGATGGATTAGAATTTGTGTGGAGTAAAAGTTTATATACCACATAAATTGAAATATTATAACTGCATGTAAAACAAATATTAATCAATCAGCATTACATTTTAATAGATACCAGCCATTAAAGTTTTTTTCTGTGAATATTAAATATGTTACATTGATTATACTTTGCAGAGACCGTATCAGTTCGTTTTAGTCAGTCATTTTTTTTCCTCCAAAAAATAAAAACTCGCCAACAGTCTCCAATTTGGCGATGAATTCCTCTTTCGCGGATCCTTATCCTCCATCATTTCTATAGTCCCGAGATAAAGACGAGGCGTTCCTTGCTCCCATTTATCATGTGGACCAGTCAAGACAATCGCTTAGGAGCTTTTTCTACTGTAAAAAGAATATTTCGCGCCCCACCCGACCTGACGGGACGCATGCCGATATTTTCTTTTTTTTTTAATTTTTATTTATTTATTTTTTTTTATTTTTTTTCTCCCCTGTGTTGTATAATGCATTTCACCAACTAACCTATGAGAGAAAATGAGCAAGTTAAATTTATCGCCAGGTAGCAATTTCCAGCGTGTTGTTATGTGTAGTGAACGCCACTTATTACGGACTGTAGCATTCGATTTAAAAGGAAAGAAAATAATAATGATTGCCGCGTTATATGAAATTGAAGAAATTGCCAGACCTCTTCCTGGGAAACGTGATCTAATTGGTTTTCATTTTTTTTTTTTCACCCTCATATTCATTTGATGTATATTTGGAGCTCTGGAATTTGGATAAATAATGGTTAGTTGAAAAATGGTCGTTTTCAGAACTATGTGAGTCTTCTTTCCTTTCTCAAGAATAGAAGAATGGTGCAAACTGTAGTTTAAAAGAGGGTGGGCGCTGTTAATGTAGAAGTATTGAAAGAATACACTCGCATTTGTCATCCTAGAATGCTTCGTAAATTTTATATACTAAAAAAACTAATATACGGTAGAATTAAATTATTGCTAAATTAATTTCATTTATTTCTTAAAGTGTAATATAAGTAGCTGCATAGCATTCAGATATAAAATGCAATATGTTTTATACGATTTTAGCTTATGCGATGATAAAAATGCATACATATAAAATTGAACATGCAAATGCTAGGCAAAGCGACTATAGAACCTTTATAAAGTATATAATTTTTAATTTGAAGGATTAATATACATTCCTGTGCACCAAATATCACCCGCAGATTTTAAAAATATTCAAGGTCAACAAAAAGTGTAAAAGAGATAATATTTACGGTTTAAAAGTTTTAATTAGAAATAAAATCTGAAGTTATATACAATTAATTTGATATGTAAATAAAAAATCTCTTTATTTAACAAAATGTAAAAAATCGTGTGTGTCATATTAATATTTAGTTGTCGTCCTCCATCAATAGACTAGACCAGATCTTGGTTAGAAAAAATTCTATCTAACTTATAGGTAAAAATAAAAAAAAAGATTTTATAATTTTCATGTTTTGTTGCTCTTTTTTCCAACTAACTCTATAATTAAATATTTTTGAAAAAACTAATAACATTTGGCAAAGACTGTTGTTATGTTTCATTGGTAATCATTTAATTCCTCTGTTCAAACATTCATTCACTTTTAATTTTCATGTTCATCCCGGAAAATCAGTAAATTTCATATTAATTATTCTTTCATTAAAAATGTTCATGTACCTTGAGAAAAGCAGTAAAATGAATGCAGAGTGTCTTCAAATGAATAAGTAACAATAATGTCAAACATACGATTAGAATCCTTCAAAAGGAAAATATAAATTAGCAAATATGAAGTACAAATTCCTTAAATTTCAAATTTTACTAATCAAAAGTTAAAATTTTTAATTCAATTCGTCAGTTTTGAAATTTTTAATGCTAGTGCAAGTAAGAAATAAATGATTGATTTAAATATATGTTTTAATTTTTATAGTAAAGTTGTGTAAATTAAGCTAAAACATACTCTTTAATAAGGTGAATATTTAGATTATATTATATTTTAATATATATAATTTTACACAGTACAATATCGTGTCATAGTTCTGTTTTAGTTAGGAAGTGTTTTGTGGTAATTAATGAGTTTTTTTTTTTCTGAATAAAAATTGTGCTTCTGATGATAATCAATTTGGAAAAATGAGTCTATCATTTTAAATATAATTCCATGTAAAATGTTCAAAATTACTTTTTACCTGAACTAAAGAAACTAATTTCAAATTCGTAATACCAATCATAATTTTTTTGTAATTTATTTTACATTTCTGAAAATTATGTCCGTGAATATCTTTTTTTATATTTATTTAAAGTTACTTTCGATAAAGGCGTTTCTTTTTTTGTTATCTTTATGACACAAAATAAAATACAAGTATACGCAATCCTTTAAAAAGACCAATAATTATTTATAGAATCAAAACCCGGGCTTAAACAAAGAATAAAATAATCTTGAAAATTCTTATATATATATATATATATATATATATATATATATATATATATATATATATATATATATATATATATATATATATATATATATATATAATAAACATGTAAAAATAATGAATAGATATTATGAAAGGAACATTATATATTAATAGGATTAAAGTAAGGTCAATAGATCTAAGGAGATAGGTATTCTAGGTTGAAGAAGACTTGAGAAAAATTTAAAATATAGAAGTAGAAAAAGAAATCTGGGAAAAAAAGATCTACTATAGATCTTTATGACAGAGAAGTTTAAAGCCTAGTGTGGGGTTGTAGAAATGGAGATGGAAGAAACTTAAGATTTGCTTTAGAAAGCTTGAAAGAAATTTTGAATTTACTTATAAAAATATTATAATAAAAGTATATTTGAATTTTACATATTTTTGCTTATTCTTTTTCTAAATTTATAAAGTCAAGCAAATATATGTATGTATATAAATAAAGTACGAATATATCCTTCAATTTATTTCGTTTTTCATTACTCAAACAGCATTTAAACACCACTTTTAAAAGTGAAGGATTCAAATGTTTCAACCAGATTTGTTTTGTCTGCTTAAAACTGCTTTACATACGTTTCATTTTACCTCTATTGATCCCCAGCTTTCTTGCAACAAAAAAAGAAACGCCCACGGGCTACTCAGGTGCTAAAAGCCTTCAACATTTTGGGTAAGGAATCTAGTAGCAGCAGCAGGTCCTTGAGAAAGTGTACTCCATGGTTTATTAGCTTTTGCAGGTGCATACGACAAGTGGGTTTGAGTAAGTGCTCTCATCCTCGACCAGCGACGTTGATATATCTCATCATCGATACGCTAGATATTTGCTGTTTTGGAGAAGTTCGCTTTTCAACTCTACCCACGTAGTCCCATCTAGACAAGGAAGAAAATTGCGAGACAAGTTTACATAAATGACTTATTTGAATGTATAACATTGTAACAGTTGATTTTTAGGACAGAAAAAAAGAAGTACATTTTTGGTAGTTTTTTTATACATTCCATATGATTTTGAATAATAAAATACTTTATAAATGTTGGGAGTAATTAAAGAACTAATCTTGAATATTCTACAAAAATGTTTGAATTTTAAAAACATTTGTATTGTCTGTCATAAGCAAACACTTTTATGTTCTATAATGTTAAAAATATAAATTAAATTTAGTGGGTTATTATTTGAAAATAAGAAATAATATAATCAGAGAAGTAAGAAAATGCAGTTATGCAGAGGGTTGTAAAATTGAATAATATTTGTTTCTTGTAAGAATTTGAATTTTTTTATAAACAGTAACAGCTGAGAACAAGAAAACTCCACAAAATTTAAAGTTTAAAATATTACAAATACTATCCCAAATAAGTTTGCCTTTATTCAATGAATAAATATTATTATCTTTCATTTGTTTATAGAAATTTGTTCATGTCTTATATATAAGAAGTTTATGAACTTTACTATCTGCCCATAATATATTTTTACAATTCTAATCTCATATCTGAAATTACCATGGTTAGATCAAATTCTAGGGAAGTTATAACGATGGCTAAAACATAAATATTCACTATGATAAAATTTAGGAACAAAACAAATTATTATTATTTAGAAATTATAGAACGTGTAAAAATATAAAATTGTAACCATTTTATTAGATAAAAATATATCTCAGAATTTTTGAAGACCACTTTTTTATGAAGATAAAATTTGATTTCCATATTTCATTTACTTATTAAAAGACAAAATACAATTAAAACTATTTTATAAAACTTAACTTTGGTTATGCCATAGGATATTTTTAGGAGAAACCTCCAAATTCTAAATAAACCGTTGTATGTGGGAAGAAGTTTAATTCTTCTATTTTTTAAAAGCGAAAAAATTTATCTTAATTTCAGCATCAACATATCCTACTTTATACAGATTTTGACAAGTGAAAACATGTGTGAACTCTGAATCACGCGAGCTTTCAGCATGTATCAGTCATGCCAGACATCACAAAATATATTCATCGCTAAGTCTGGGCGAAACTTGTCGCCAGTTTTAGACATCAAGTAAAAACCATTTCTTTTAATACTTTTAGTAGGCGCTTAACGATGCTTTTCTGGGATTGTTTGAAAGACACCTTTCAAACTTGGAAGGCTTGTGTAAGTCCTGAAACATGAGTTACATACAAAAAGAGGAAGAGAAATAAAATAACTTTTCACACCGTGCATTAAAAGATCTTCCATTTGTAAACATACAACCTTCAAGTCTATCCCCAACTACCGTTTGTTTCAATTCTACTTTTTTTTTTATTACGTAGGCGTGTGTCTCAGGAGGAGTGTCAAATTTTTGTGCATCATAAAGATAATCTTCCATGTAATCTTTCAGTTATGACGGTTATCTGTGTTACAAGAGCTCGTATCATTGACATCGATGTTGGCATCATTTTATAGCCGTAGCTCTTGTATCGGATCAAAATTTACGACTACGTTGTAAGTTTACCGTTTATAGCAGTGACAGAAAGGAAAGTATCTAATGTCACTTTTTTTTTTACCTTTCAATTCTTGTTTTTTGATTTTCTTAAGTTAAATAAAATTTCAAAATATATCTTTAGAATTTAATACGAAGCAGTGTATTTAAATATCAATCCAATTTCAACAAGAACATGATTTTCAAATACAGAAATCTAATCATAAATCTCAAATATAAAAAAACATAACAAGTTCTAAATTTTAAAAAAATGTAAGCACTAATTTAATCATATTAAACTTCACAGAAAAGTATATTTAATGCAATAATTTACCATCTAGATCATATTATTTTCTTGAAAAGATGAAAAAATAGTTTTTTCAAATTATTGAGATTGAAATTTGAAATTTGTTTAATTTTACTTGATTGTATTAGTTAACTTATTGAATTCTCGAATTAAAAAATATCTCAAAATTATTGTAGCATATTCAAATTCAGAATTTTAAATTAAATTTTCTCTCTAAAGATACAAAAATGAAAATGTTTATAAAAAAAAACTATAGTCCACATATAAATAAAAATTTATGTAGCTTATAATCAAAAATTTTTGAAAGAAAAGGGTTCTTTTTATCACTTTACATATTTTGCTATATAAAACTATTTCTTTTTCCTGTAGTATTAAAAATATAATTAATTAAATCTCAAATAATTTTTCCATCAAACATTAATTGCTTTTTGACTATTCTGCAATTCAACAGACATATTCATATTAGAAGACAATTTAACTTTCTATGTTACAACGCATATGACTCTCCATATGTAATTAAAATATTTTATAAGCATTAATTAATTCATTCTGAAATATATTTTTGAAAACGAAACCGTGTGAGTTAATGTTAAATTTAAAATATGGAATGTTGAGAAAAAAATTACTCAACAACTAAGGAAAAAATTTGAGAAGCTTTTAATCAAAAATTTTGGTAAAAAAAGCATCTCTTTATCATTGTATATATTTTACTATATAAAATTATTTTTGTTTTCCTTAGTATTAAAAATATAATTAATTAAATCTAAAAAAAATTCACTGTAAACAATTTCAGTTTAATTGCATTTTGATTATTCTGTAATTCAATAATCATTATATTCATATTTAAAAGCAATTTAGCTTTCAAAATTTCTATGCATATGATCCTATGAACCTATTTATAAGATAATTAAAATATTTAATAAACATTAATTATTTCCTTCTGAAATATATTTTGAAAAATGAAACTGCGTGAATTAACGTTAGATTTAATTACTGAAGACAATTACAGGAATAGAGAACTTATTAGAATGCGCGCACAATAACAAATATATATTTGTAGGAAAGAACAATTAAAGGGATTTATGAATAATAATGACTTTATCTCTTATGTATTAATGATTTTATCTCTTATGTATTGTTTATTAGTACATCACTAAATACATTTTGCTATGAAAATAAAAATTTTTATTCTTTTACGCCGAAATTATATTACTTTAATTTATTTATTAAACTTAATTTAATTTTCAATATTTTGTAATTAAAAAATACTACCATTCAAAACGTATGGTAATGAAATTTCGCATGGTTATTAAATATTGCAAACTTACAGAGACATAATCATAGTGCAAGGAAAACAGCATAATTTCGAACAACAAAAGACAGGATCGATCGCTGCCTGTCAGATTAGACCCCCCCCCCCCAGTGTATACAAACGAAACTATTTCTAAGATAAACCCTTTACGTCTTTATCCATTTTCATGTGAAAGCAGGTGTTCGAACGAAATTTCATCTGAAAAACTGCCCTCTCGTTACTGGAGAATATAAGATGAGAACAATTCGAATCACGTCTCGCAAAAAAACCTAGAAAGGCCCTTTGAAATATTACTCTTCATAAAGATTACTTCTAAACGCATATCACACTGCATCGGCGAGGTATAAAAGACATTGCAGGTGATGTCGTAAATAATAGTGTAAATGATACTGAAGGGGGAGAGGGGATTTCCCAACTTTGTCAGACGACACTTGAGCAATTGTTGTAATCTCGGGGGATATTAAAACGAATAAAAGAGCATACGATAATGCGGGTGATATTTTATTAGAATCCAAATATGAAGGTGATGTGACAATACAAAATTTGAATAAGTATTGAGATTTTGTTTTAATGATTGGCGTCATTAAGATATTTGTTGTATTGCATGTAAATGAGAATTTTCATAGCCAAACTTAAAAAATCTTTATGATAACTTACTATCGCATATTAGTGATCTGTATTATAAGAAGTTATTATTATAAATGCCATATATAATTATCAATTTACAGAATTTGCAAGTTTCACAATGAACTTAAAACACTCAATTCTTAATTAATAATGACTAGAAAAAAATATATTTGCAGATTTATGAACTTTTTTAATTAAAAATTATCTGCAGAAAAACTTGTACTAGATTAATTTCTATTAAAAGTATCTTAAATATTGTAAAAAAACTTTCCACCTATTGAGCGCAGAGAAATAAGGCTATTTAAAATTAAGTAGTAAATTCAAATTTGGGAAAAATTAAAATAATTTAGTTAAAAGCAATAGAAATGTTCAAAGTTGATCAATAACTTTTTAATCCTTTTAGAGGAATAAAAGTGATAAGTGATATATCAGAAAGTCTTTAATATAAACTTACTATACATGTAACTTTGGAAAAAACACACTTAATCCGGGGTACATTATTTTTGCTGAACTTTTTAATTATTTATTTCCCCATTGTTTTATTTAAGTAGTTTTAAGCACTAGTTCTTAATAACAATTTCGTTTTTTTTATATTTGAGCATTATTCGAGAATTAATGGTCGCGTTGAGAAATTAAAGATTATAATTTGATAATATAGTATTATAGAAGTAATGATAATTATTTTTAAAGTAATTAATAGGATTATTTTTGATTTCAAAAATTAAAATAGTGTTATCTATAACGAAGGTAGAGTTTATAAAATTAGATACTAAAATTATACATATAACTGTTTCTATCAATTAGTATACCAACAATTTCGTTTCTTTCTTAGAATTTTAATCTGCAATTGAAATTCATAACTTAAAAATTATATATTTTAAAATAGATCATTTATATTTACAAATTGGTGATTGATCTAAAATTAAATATCTATTTTTTAATATAATTTATATAGAGTATATATACAAGCATAAAACAAACAAATGCTTCTAAATATTTTCAATATTACTGCAGAATGCGAAATATTCTTCGAAGTGTTTATATTTGAAAGCTTATATCATATATTTTATTCAATTAATTAAATTACCTAATTTATATATTTAATAAAATACTAAATGGAATTTGCTTATTGTTTTCTAAAATTAACTGTGTGGAAATAAGTCTTATATATTATTTCTTAAACCTTCAACGTTACTTTAATTTTCAGCTCATATCGAAAGAATTATTGAAAGACACGTATTTTCTGGAGTGCAGATTCCTGGAACAGAGTGGAAGATCAAAGGTCACAGGGGTCGTGCTGCCAGAATCAGTTACCGGTACAGGGTCTTGTGTTCTCCTCATTATTATGATTACACGTGTTCTAAGTTCTGTAGACCCAGGGACGATAGGTTCGGCCATTATAAATGCGACGAGCAAGGTGACAAAGTATGCCTTGAAGGGTGGCAAGGTCCTAACTGCGAAACTGGTAAGAATTTAACAATTACCTCTTGTAAGATTTCACTGTATTTTAATGAACTTTCGAAACCACTTTTAGTTGATTTTAATCCTTTCTTTTAAATTACTAATATTTTCAATATGTTATTTAAATAAACATCATCGTGAAATTTCAGTTTTCAAATCCCCCTCACTTAATTTTGACCGATCAAATACTTTTTGGCAATCTATTTACTAATAATTTTCATTCAATTGAACTATCTCAGATGTGACTAAAAATCCATGTTTCTAAAATGTTTTAGCGTAATTTAAATTTTAAATGAGATTATTTAATAGTAATTTTTATTGATAAATTTACACAGAAATATTAGCAATCAGAGCTCCAATTGAATAGAATCATTCTTTAAGGAAAATGCTTTAAATTGCTGAATTATTAATCTTTTAAAAATTCAATTACAAACTTGTATTTTTAGATAAGTTTTTTTACTAAGAATAATTTACTATCAAAGTTTCTTGATAAATGACTAAAATTATCAAAATAACTCATCAAAAACCATTTGAAACAATAGAATAATTTTTTTTAAACAATGAAGTTTGAATACTTCTTAATCTCTTTATAAATTCGTTTCTTGACATTAAACTTATTTTTCTTAAGAGATAATTATTTATCATTAGATAAATATTTCTATAATTAAAATAATTTTTAACAAGATTGTGCAACATTTGGGAATGATCTTAATTAATTTTTATTTTGCTAAGAATGCCATTATAATGCATAAATTAAAAAAGTTTCAAATTTAATTACTAATCTTTTATAATAAATTTCATTCCAACGTGGGATATATAACGTTAATTTTTTACGTGGTTTTTGAGCAGTACTGAAGAGCATGACTATATTTACAATTTTATTTGAGTTTAGAACACATAACTTTAAATTTTTTTCTATTTTCAGCTATTTGTAAATTAGGTTGTCATCCAGAACATGGATTCTGTACCGTACCGGGAGAATGCCAGTGAGTTGTTTTTGTCATAATATATGCAACAAATTACATGACATAATGTATATTACCTAACTTCCTAATGCATGCAAATAAAAGTACATACGAGCTTTTTCTAAATAATTATTAGTTGATGAAAATAAAAAAATAAGAGTGTTAATGAAATTTGTTATATTATTTAATAGATTAAAATCTAAAAATTATTTTTATATTCCTTGATACTTATTGTGTACATGTTGGTCACTGATGATGAAAAAGACCAATTATGCTCACGAAGAGGATCCGAAGATGTGCTAGATAAACACAAAATTTCGCTTTCTTGTCACGGAGAGAGTGGTGCTAGCAAGGAATTAGTGGTGTCTATTTCCTGCCATTCACGGTGATATAATTAACACGCGAGGCTGCTGATGCGAGGTAATAATGTGTCCCCCCCCCCCCATCCTGACTTGAGCGATTACATGAAAATATTGTCCCACATTTTGCATGCAAAATAATTTGTTCCTTCATCAGAGAAGAATAGCGTGGCTAAAAGGAAGAAAATTATCTCATTGTTGACCAGTCAAAGATAAATTCAGTGATTAAAAGCGGAAAATTAAGGTATTCTTCATTGCATCTTTATATATATATATATATATATATATATATATATATATATATATATATATATATATATATATATATATATATATATATATATATATATATATATAGTTTAGGTTTCCATGCCAAAAAAATCCCATAAATAATAAGAAAATTTGATGAAAAAAGTATATTTTATATGTGACAGAATTTTTTTTTTTATGAATTAGTAATAAATTGCAAAATTCTTTCAATTTTTCTGATTTCATTTCTCGTACTTTATATGTAAGGACTTAAGGTTATGATATTAAGCTTAAGGGGAATTTTTGACATGCTTAGATTTTTTAATGTTGAAAATTTACATATAATCAAATAAAGACTTTTTATGATTTAAATATTTAATTAAGGTTTTGCTTATCTTGGAACTCCTTTATTTAAGTGCAATAATTATATTATTTCACTTAAATTTTTTTTTTAGAAGTTCCAAGATAAGTAAAACATTCATTAAATATTCATGTTGAATGTTTAAGGAATATTTTCCTTAATTTAATTATTAAATTAATATAAGCAAAACATTTATATTGATGTAAAAAAATATCTGCAGTAATATTTTTCCTAATACACCATTCATATGAGATTTTTAGAGACATAATTTTATTAAAAATAATGATTTAAATTATATTTTCTAGAAGAAGAAAAGTTCTATATGGTTAAGCTTATGTATTTTCTTTTCTTTAAAAATATATGTGTTCATATAAAAAAGGCAAAACTAAAAAATATGCTAAATTGAATGTTTAGTGGAACATATGTATAGTAATTGAAATGTATAAAAATATAAGCATTTTTCCGTTTTAAAAAATATCCAAGTTCACGTAAAAATGTATGTAAAGTTTATAAATATTGATATGACACGTGAAAGAAATTAAAATTGTATCATTAGTTAAATACTTAAGATATTATTTTATTCAGTGTTAATTTGCAGATTTGTTGATGTATAATTGATCTCTACCATTCAATAAAATCTTAGCGATGATCATTTAAGCAATCTTCTTTAATTTAAGAAGATATTTATAATCTCTTTGTTAAAAATAAAGACACATTGCAAATACACATGTTAGGAAGAATCATATCAAGATCTCTTTAGTAGTCACACTGTCTGTTAAACGTATTTTTACCAATCATTGAAGAGATGTAATTCGTGATTGGTGAAAGAGCACTTAATCATGCTTTATACAGTCTAAACTTAAAGGTTAGAGATATCTGGCTTAGGCATTATAATTGTGTTGGTTTATTTTTAAATGATATAAAAACTACAATGTATCAAATTGATTATTTTTGATGTTGTATATTAATATTTATATTCATTAAGAAGCCTACGTATTTCTTAAAAAAGTAACAATACAAAATTTTCTAAAACTATTCAATAAATACTGAAAAATATAAAAAAAAATCACATTCCACTTTCATGAATAGTTTTCTTATCCCAAATTTCGAAGGGAACGATAGTATGCTTAAAACTGAAGAATGGTTGTTTTAAGTTTTTGTTCATTCACATTTGACAGTAATCTTTACTCAATAACTTTACGATTCCAGAACAAAATTGTCCAGGAGACCGGATGTCAGAGGATGCGCGTGTTCCTTTCTGAAACGACCTTCTGGCGCGAATGATACTGATAAAATAATGACAGATTCAGAATTATTTAACCGCACTCTTGAGGGAAGCGGTGCGGAAAAACAACTAAATTGGAAATCCTGTCGGTTCAGGAGGTCTCCACGCCGAAAGTCAGCAGCGCGACCCAAGTCACTCGTGTCGATGCTCATCGCCTCACCATCCAGCTGAGAAGGAGAGTGGTCATCTAACCTTACAATCCGGGAGGTCGCGAACTTTTTCTGGTAGAGTTTCCCACGGGAATACATTCTTAAGTTCTGCTTGTGATAAACCCCCACGCAACCTCAGTGTCATCACCTTTGGAGACTGGGCACGCAACGATGACCACACCACTGTGATAGATCATCCGGCGATGGAAGAGCAATCCTGTCGTTTCATGGAAGAAATTGCTATTTAGCACAAAGAGTGAAATCAACGGGGTGACACTTGCACGATCCACCAGCGAGGAAAAAATTTAGGCAATAATATAAATTTCTATACTATGAAATATAATTGTTCTGATAACAATTTTATTATTTTGCCTCGGGATTGTTTGTTCGAAAATTTAGGTCTAATTTTGGTAATTATCAATAAATATATTTTTGAATTGCAGATAATTGGATTGCTTTGCTCTTTCAATTTTTATTCTGAAATTTGGCATTTTGTGACTGCTTGCAAATTGTGAAGCCAGGAAATTAATTGTTTTAGGATTTCTTCATTTCCTTAATTTCATTCTTTAAATATTATTTTATTATTCAGTTCAACATAATGTTATATACAGTTTACACACAAATGCAGTAGTAAAATTTTTTTATTATCAAGGATTGTTTTAGTTAGTAATAATTTTAATTGTTTTAGTTAATAATTTAACTTTTATGGAAAATATTTGCTTGAATATCCATTGATAAATAATAGCCATAACGATTTATAATTGCATTGATTATTATATCAAGTATTGACATCAAAATAAAGTAACATAATCGAATTTATATAAATTTCATTTTTATAGAACAATTTACTTTTATTAATTACTAATTATCATTGTTGTCGAATCTGGTCATGATTAGATTTGAAAAAGGATCATACCTTTCTCTGACGTGGCTGTAAATATTCATACAGTTAAAAGTTAAGTTGTTCGCATTTAATATTTTAGCTCAACAAATTTGAAATCATTTGTCACGTAATATCTGAATAAGTAATGAAGTCCAATTAAAAAGACAGAAATTTCTCGAAATTCATGGTATGAAGTTAACTCAAGTTAAAACAAAAAATTTACATGACATTAAATCTATATTTTTTGATTTCATTTGTTTTCCAAATCAGTTTGGTAGATTCTCTAAGCAGATCAAAATTATCCAGTAAAACGCGTTATTTAATAATACGTTATTTAACAGAGGGAATTTATTTATTAGTAACCTGAGCAACTTTTTATTATTTTAGTCTTTGTTTTTAGACTTATTTTGAGGTAAAATGTTGAATATCGATTTAATCTTTATTACTAGCAATTAGATTGTTATCTACAGCACAGATTTATATTCCATTTTATTGAGATTGAATGTGTGAAAGTTAAACCTATAATTATTAAAATGTATTACTGCGTAATCAACTAATAAAGCGTATAGGAATGAAAATACGAAAATAATACTTTAGAAATTGGAAACTCATGGGTTTACAGTATTTATGTGGAGTGATTTTCGAAACAAATTTCACAGAAATAACTTTTTCAAATAAATACCTAATATAATCAATGTTAACAAATGTTTCTAACAATGGAAAGATGCATATGTTTATACATTTTCCTTTCCATTGAATAAAACGAAGTTTAGGGAAAATATCCTGAAATAACACTCTAGAAATTCGCAAATATATATCTAAAAATTAATAACTGTGTACCAATCATCAACCATAAGAAATCGTAAGCCATGGTAGCTAATGGTGAGCTACGAAATTCTTCCTATTCAGATCACAGTTGGCGAAATGCATAGAATGCAATTCTTATAATAATTTATAAATAAGTTTTAATAGTAATAAATTAATAACATTAAGTTAACATATACTAACATTGAAATGTAAATGAGAGAAATTATTATTTTGTGTTACCCACACATTTAAATAGCAAGCAATATATTGCAACTGATTAGATTATAAAGATTACTAGTTAAACATCGTTTTTTTTTATAAATGTTCTAAGTATTTTACATTCTAAATAAATTAGTTGAATACCCCCTATTGGCTGCTACTTGCAGCTGTTACAAAATTTCTGACTGATTCCGAAGATTTAAAAATTATTTAATGTGTAGTTTTTTTATTTTTATTTATTTATTTTTTGTCTTTTAAAATAATTTCTCTAAAAGTTAAAAAAAATAAGGTTAAATTAAAATTCATATTTTGATTTTCTTATTATCTATCTATATATATATATACATATATATAAATATATATATATATATATATTATGTCATATTTTTAATTATTAAAAATAAATCATATTAAGAAATAAATTTTTTTATTTTAAATTATCACACAGATAAAACTAAAAAAAATCAAGTAAATAAAGTTTCTGATAAAAAAAATTGAAAACTTTTTGCATTTTAAAGTGCACATTTTGTAAATTCGTAAGCAGTGGTATTTAAAATATATAACTTTAGACAAAAACTATATTAAGAGGTATTTTTTTTTAAGTTTTTATTTAAAGAAAAAAGAGGAGTTCTCTTTCCAAGAAACATTCAAGAATATTACGAAACATTATAGAAAACAATATTTTTGCACATTTTTGACTCCTCGTATAATAAAAAAAAGGACTAAAATTCTTATTATAAAAAGTTGCTGAATTTTTCGATTTTAATTGTAAATTTCTGTTCTTAATTCAATTGAATTTGTCAAGCTTTTGCAGTACTTACTTACGATCGTTTGAATCAATATGTCAAAACCTACACAAAGACATATTTTATTAGTATTAAAGTAAAAAAAAAATTATTATTTAAATTGGAAATTAAACTTGCTTATGAAGGGAGGAGACTTGAAAAGATTCTGATTTTGCATTGCTGACTGGCAAATCGATATGTATATTATAATTCCTTTTAGTATTTATACTTCTGCAAGTTTTACTTCTTTCTTGCGTTCCAAAATGTGAATCAAAAGTACACTCACTTGCAACACCTAACGAGATGGGTTTTTTTCTTGCAAAAGTTTTATTGATTGATGAATTGCTATTTTTATCACTTCCAATACTCGACAGTGTCTTGCTTTTTTGAAAGGACTTCGGAGTTACTTTAAAACAAGCTGCTTTTCTTGGACTATTGGATGCTGAGGATACCGTTGTTTCTGATCTGTCTATGTGGGTCAAACGCTTTCTCGATCGAGATTTCCTTTTGTTTTTCTTTTCATTTGGACAAGTGCAATTTTGGTACATCCACCGTTCTAGTTTCAACCTTTTGCTTACCGGATCCCCATCAGGTCCCACATCATTGCTGATGAGCTTTTTCCACACATCCTCTAATGATTTATTGGTGCTTTTTAAGTTGTCTCCAGAGTCATCTATTAAAGCTTTTTCAATCCGAGTCTCATTTAATTCTAAAAATTTCTTTTTACACTTGGCATCTTTAAACTTCGACGAAAAGCCATTGATGCATCCGCTGACGACCACCAGTAGTACAGACGACAAACTTGCCAAAGGAAGGAACAGCAAAATCAGTTCCAACAAAAATAATTTATCGCTTATGTAAAAGATTGACTCTTTATATTTTACTGAAAATCTCTTGGAATGTAATTTGGTATTGTTCTTTTTGGAACCATCATCATCAAAATTATATTTAGAAGATCGCTGCTTTATGGATTTATGTAGTTTTTCGGAAGGTAAACTATGCTTCTTTCTGTGATGGTTAAGTTTCGAATACCGGATATGAGCTAAAGACGAATCTGATTTGTTCGAGAGTATAAACCGATATTTATATACTTCTTCTGGTTTTGATATGTAGTTAATAAGCTTTTTGTTGTGTTTATCTTTCCTTTTAAGCGACTGAATCAAATTTTGTTTATACTTCATTGGATTATATATTGATTTGTGAATGTTGTTTCCAGGATGTTTGTGAAATATGCGCGTTTTCAAAGGGTATTGTTGAGACATATAATCTTGTTTTCTTCTTGTACTATTTTGGTGTTTAGAATTCTGATGTGATTGATGAGTATTTCTTATTAAATTTCTCAGTTTTACCTTTTCTATTTGCTTTAATTCGCTTATAGAATAATGAGGAAATTCTGATAAAATTGCATTTACAAATATGAAAAATAAAACTATGTTTAACATTCCTATTGTTTGCGTTGCTACACGCGATATTTGAATATTTCAGAAAGTTATTTGTGGAATACGAGTATTAAAATTGGACATTTGTAAATATCGTGAAGTTTCTTTTTTTATTGTTGCAAAGTTCTAATTATTTGTTTTCTATTAAAAATGAAAGATATTCAACAATACTTTTTCTTATTTGTCATTTTAACTAAAACGATAGATTTCTTATTATTGGAGAATATAAATGTTAAAGTAGTAAATTAAATATTCGTAACAAATTTGCTGAAAAATGAAAATTAATGCCAAAAAATTTAATTTTCCCTTTATCATTCAAATTTTTTATAAGTTTCTTTATCTAAAAAACTCTACAAATTGCTGTGAAATATCAATGCTTTTTATCTGTAGTTATTTTAATCAGGAAATTGAGAAATTGTATAAGTTGTGAAATTATTGAAATTGTATTGAGAAATTGTATTTCATAGCTAAATTTTTATCGAAATCAGAAAAAATCTGTAGAAATTTACGCTTTTCTTGGTATAGGTGCTATATAAAGCAGAATAAAAAATTCTGTTTTTTTTTTTTTTTTTTTTTTTTTCCCCGATGAAGAAATGTTGCCAAGTTGATGTATTGTGACGTGTGCGATGTGATGTCGTAAATATTATGGTTGCGAAAATAGAATTTTCTGCATAACTGTTATAGGTTTCCATATCTATGACGTAGTAAGAACCGAATTGCCAGATACATAAGAAAATCTGCCAAAAAATGACTAATCTCAGAATTTGACATTCTGGATTCTACGGCATCTATGCTTTTTTTTTATTTATTTATTTTTTTATTTTATTTATTTATTTATTTTCTTTTTTTTATTATTTTCGTTATTTTAATTCACAATTAATGCTACAAGTTTTAAATGTATCACTCTCTAATAAATAGAACAGTTTTTTAATGTTTGTAAAAAAATATAAAAACTCGGATTACAACTGTGGTACTAAAAAAAATGTCCCATTGGGAATACTAAGCTTTCATGAAAGTGTTCAATAACCAAAAATATAAAATTAGGAATTGAACTTTTGTACCATTATCTTCTCATTGATTCATATAAGTTATTACATCAAAACATGGCGAAAATGGTGCTCATTTATAATCCAAACATGACGCAATCGACCATGGTAGATAAGGCTTATTTTTCATTGAACATCTGAATTTAGAGTTTTAATTAATGTCAGTGGGAAATTATAAAAGATAATCTATTAACTGGACAGTTTTTTTTATACATATTCAAAACTTTTTAATGTATCTTTAGTTCGCATTTTTTCTGCTTAAATTTTCTTTAAATAGATTTTTATCGATGAAATACAAATAAACGTGTGTCTTTGTCAGATGTCGTCTTGGCTGGAAGTCAGAGTTATGTGATCAATGCATGCCTTATCCGGGCTGCAAGCATGGTTACTGCAATGGATCGCCATGGCAGTGTATTTGTGATATTAATTGGGGCGGAATACTTTGCGATGGAGGTAAGTTTCTGTTTTTTTATTCACTTTGTTTACTTTATGCCTTTTTGAATAAAAGTTTAAAAATTAGCTTATAATTTACAAAGCAAAATAAAAAATATAGTTTTTGCTTTTAATTTTTTAAAAATATTTATTGCAGGGTAATTATTGTATTAAATATAAACCTTCGATATTAAATTATGGGAAGAATACTTAGGTTAAATTAATATGAAGATAAGATAAAAAATATTTTTTATAAGAAAGCGTTGTTATTAATCACAATAAAAAGAACGAATTGAAACAGATAATACCAAATAATTAGAATCATTCATTTCCGCTATTTCTATCATTAGGAATTTTATTAAAATAAATTTTCGAATATTTCTGAAGACCTTAAATTTTTTAAATAAGAGAGGAATTGGAATTTCGCTTATACTCTATTATAATTTCTCTTATAATTTCGCTTTAGAGACTCACACATCAAAAAAAGCGGTGACTGTGTGTTGTTTGAATTATATACAATGGTATTATTTTTAAAATTCCTTTCGAAAGATTAATGAGCCTGTCCTGAGAAGAGAATAACAAAATACTCAACAGAGCAGAATAATACACAGGGTTTAAACTGAAAAAAAGAAATGTAAAAAATACCGATAAGTATAAATTAAAAATCCAAGGTAACTTAAGACCATTTTTTTCCAATTGTTTCTATTCATATCTGAATAGCCATGAAAGTTATTTGATTAAACTTATACTAATTTTGCTATAAAAGAATTTTCATGTCTATTCTGCGCTCCCTTAAAAAATTTAGTGCTGCCCTCTGTATAACGTGTTTGTAATTACAAAAAATGTCATATTTTCACACAATAAATATATTACACTATTAATATGTGCAACAGCAAAAATCACCCTGCTATTTCAAATACAAACATTTTCACATGCATAATATGAACCATTTTTAATGGCTTTAACTATAAAACTATACTAGTCTTTTAGAAAAGCACTGCAAATAATTTAAATATAGTAACAAAGTGCATAGCTATTTTATTCTTTTATATCATATGCTTATCATAATTACTAATTCCAAAAATAGATTAATTGTACAATTTTCAGCATGGTTCAGTATTTATTATGTCAACGTATAATTTTGTTTACGTATAGATTTAAACTTTTGTGGAACTCATGAGCCTTGCCAAAATGGAGGAACCTGTGTCAATGCCGCACCTGACAACTATACTTGTAGATGCGCAGAAGGTTTTTCCGGTGCAAACTGTGATATAGGTACGGTTAAATTATAACTTTTAAAGTAATTGTTTTACTAATATGTTTAATGATTGTTATAAATATTATTTTGTATTTTTAATTTCAGCAAGTGATTTGAAAACTCTAGCAGTTAATTAACTCAAAGCGATTATTATAAATATTTTAAGCATCAAAAAAAGTAATATTGTTTTATTTTATTGAACATAATAGACAAGATTTAATATAAAAGAGTTTTGCATCTCTCTAGCTAGAAACAAACGCTTATCTACTGTGAATCATTAATTTTAATTTTTTAAACTCTAATTTAATTGCATCTAGGGAAATTTTTAGAGTAAATTTCTCTCCTATCTCTACTGTCGGATTAGCCAAAATGACATTAGAACATATAACAAAAACATGAAAGGAAACAACATTTTTTTATATATATATATATATATATATAACATTTAGTTTTTACTTACATAGGTAAATAAAGATACAATTGAATAACTGCATATCTATCAAATTTCAGTTGTAATTTTTTACAATAAAATTTTATAAACTTGTACAGAAAGTTACATTATTTTTTATTTATAGTTGATAACCCATGTGCTTCAAATCCATGTCTAAATCAAGGGACTTGCTCAGAGATCAATAATACATTTATTTGTACTTGTTTGCCTGGATGGCGAGGAAATAGATGTCAGATCAGTAAGTTGTCTAAACTTTATAATTTTCTCTAAAATTATTTCATTATATATATATATATATATATATATATATATATATATATATATATATATATATATACACACACACACACAAATATATATATATACACACACACACATATATATATATATAGGCACAGCTTCCGTATTATCCAGCATGCCAAATTTTGAATTTTTTTGGCGATGGAGAATTGTTGCCAAGATAACATATTGTGACGTCTCACGATGACGTAAATAGTAGAGTTGCCAAAATAGAATTTTCTACATAATTTTTATAGGTATCCATCTCCATGACGTAATAAAAATCAGGTTGACAGATAAACAGGAAAATCCGCCAAAAAAGTCACCAATCTCAGAATTTGGTATTCTGGATTAATAGGCATCTGTTCCATTATTTAAAAAATTTGCATCAACAACGATCGTGTTAAAGTTATTAACTACTCAATAAAAAACTAAATTATTTTTTATTAAAAAAAGGAAATTTGCTAAATATATTTCATTGTAATAAAAAATAATTTTATTCTTTTTTAATGTTATTAATTTTTGATACATTTTAAAAATTTTCATTCATGTGAATATTTAAATATTTAAAATGGTTATTTTTACAATCATTTGATTTTGTTTTTTGATTTAGACGTCAACGAGTGTGAGTCCGATCCTTGTGAAAACGGCGGAACTTGCTTAGATCTCGTGAATGGCTATAAATGTATTTGCGATCCAGGATGGGAAGGAAAGCAATGTCAGTATGGTGAGTAATGTTCTTCAAGTCACCATTTCATTGATTTGCGTTTTTTCCATTTTTTATAACCAAATAACATTTTGCTTATGCAATGAATGCTTGACATTTTATTACTAATGTCACAAGGGTTGTTAGTAACATTAAGGGTACATATTCCCACAGATGCCGATGAATGCAGCACCATGCCCTGCGTGAATGCCAGAGGCTGCCACAACTTGGTGGGAGATTACAAGTGCAACTGCTTACCAGGCTGGAGCGGCAAAAATTGCGATAAGAATCTCAACGACTGCCTTGGACAATGCTTAAATGATGCCACGTGCATTGATTTAGTCAATGATTATCACTGCGCTTGCCTGCCTGGTTTCACTGGAAGAGAATGCCAAACCAATATAAATGACTGCGCTAGTAATCCGTGCCTTAATGATGGGGAATGTATAGATCTCATTGCTGATTATCGCTGCATTTGCCCAGTTGGATATAAAGGACATCGTTGTGAAGTAAGAGCAATATTTTCATTAGCATCCTCAAATAAAGGTATTCTGTTAAGATATATATATATATATGTATATTTTTAAGTTTGAAATATATGAAGTTCAAGTAAAACAGGGTATAAATTCTTAAGTACTATTAAAATTTGCTAATATCCTTAACTCTGAAACTTGTTAGCTTTAAACAATTCTTTGAAATATACATGTAAATAATGCACTTTTTACCTATTTGAATGATTTCAGTATGACACTTAATACCAAGACATGGTTACTCTTATGAATTTACAAATTAAGTAAAAATTCTTCAAATTATCATTGCTACTTATCACTTTACAAATATAATTTTCATTTGTGAAATGTGAAACTCGTTAAAAATTATTAAGTTTTTAGAATTAAAGAGGTGTGCCTCGTGAACTTTATCTTAATTCTTTTACTAATTAATTACAATCATTAACTTATACTATAGGTGACAAGCGAAAATATCTTTACATATTCATTTAAATGTTTGAGCTATAGAGCACATAGTAGAAAATCATTGAAACATTTTATCAAAAACATTTATGTTTGCATAAATATTTTTCCTATAAATTAATTTAATTTAATATACTATTTTTTAATTTAAATTTGACTTTTTTCATCACAATACAGATTTATATAATACTGAAATTCACCTGTATACTAAATTATATTATATTCCACTGATTCATAGAATTATGACAGAGTTATCTTTTTGGAGATATGTGCCCTCATTTTATAAACTATCAACAATCGCATTGATTTTTTTGGCTTTCAGATTGACGATGATTTGTGCCATCCTAATCCCTGCCATAATGGCGGTTCTTGCCTCAACATGCAGTTTGGTTATACCTGTGTGTGTCCACCCAAATTCCAAGGAAAAAACTGTTCACTTCCAAAAACAGAGTGCCAAAATCCTCCTTGTGAAAGTAAGCGATCGACAAAAGTAAAAGATATTTTTGATTGATAGATTCTTTGCTATTAGAGCTATTGCTATTAGAGACTGAAAAGATTTAAGAGAACCCGTAATTATTTAACATTATTTATGAATAATAAATTTCCTCTACTTTTATATACAAAACTTTTTATTTCTTTAAATTATTTCGATAATAGATTTAAATTCGACAAATTCTAAATTTTAATCCAAAAAATGATGTAACAAACTTAAATAAAATATAATTCATTTAATCTCATTTATTCAATTATTAATTATCACAAGACAAGCTAAGTAATAATCAGCAATCGTTAAAAAATAAGGCTAAAAACTTGAATGCTTCTCATATTTTTGTAGTACTTAAAAAATTTTTAAATTCATATTACAATAAAATTATGAAAAATTTAGGTTATTAATAAAAAAATTATAGTACCTTCTTACTTTGATTCCTTACACACACACACACACACAGATGCCTATCATGCACTGATAATATATATTCTTCCTAAGTAATTTATGTTTTCTATTTTATATTTATGCTTGTATACTATCATATAATTTTTATTAATCAATATCATCAATATCTTAAATTTATGGTATTAATTTATTAATTGTTTTATCGCCATTAATTTTAAATGATCAATATTATGCATTACTAAAAAATGTAAATGTTTTTATTCAAAATTCAAATAAAATTTCCAATGTAAACAAGTTTGTTAACGATTTTTTTTTTAAAAAAATGAATTATTTGTTGGAAATAAATTATATAAAAAATCAATTTTCAAATTTACTGACTAATGTTAATATATTTTTAAACTGAATTTTCATAACGTTTGTTAACATCTTTTATAAATATTTCAGTAACCAAAAACAGATGTGCAACGACATTACCCAATTCATCTACTACACTCAGGCATTTCTCTTCTTGTGGTGATCATGGCAAATGCATTAGTGACCATAATGGCGGTTACTCATGTCAGTGTGACCCTGGATACACCGGACAATATTGTCACGAGAGTAGGACATCAATCTTTTTTTGTACTATATGTATCAAATTTTAAATATAACTGATGGTTTTTGTGCATAGTACTTCAATTTTTTTCATTGAGATTAAAAAAATTCCTATATCAAAAATCAGAATTTTCATAATTTAATTTACTCTATTGTATTCACTTGTAACACATTTTGCTGTAAAATGCGTTATAATACAATAGTTAAGAAACTAATTTTTCATTAATTTAAATGTAATAATTGCAGAATAGAGTACGAAGTTAATTTAAAAGCAATTTGTATCAAATTTTTGTTTATTTTATATTTATTAGTGCGCAAATGTATGCAAATTATTTATGGCATGTAGTGTGGAATAATTTTATTTTTGTACATTAAATTTTTAAATAAAATATCCACATTCAATTATTTGATTGCTAATTTATAATATTTTTAAATTTAATTCGATTAATATTGTATGCAAATTAATATAATTTATTTAAAAAATTTTTTCGTATTTATATTTTTATAAGTCATTTCATTTTACTAAAATGAAAAAAATCGTACTATTTATTAGTATTTTTTCTTTTCCCAGTTTTTGAAATTTTAAGATAAATATTTTTAGTAAGTTAATAAGTATGGTACAAATTAAGGAAATTTGAATATAAATTATTCACAATAACTTACGCCAAAACTCTTCAACATGTGATTTTATTAAAATAATTTTTCCAATAAAAATTAATTTCTAATAAAGTAAATCTTTATGTCTATTGTTTTTTTTTAAAAATAAAATAACGTTGTCAAAAAAAAAAGAAAAAAGAAAAAGAAACAGAAAATAAAAAGAAAGAAAGAGAAAGACAGCAGAAACGTTAAAGTTAATCACAGTAAAATTATATTCAATAAATACACATTATACGATTATAAATAAATCTTTAATTTTTTAAAAAATTATATGTATTTCTTATGATGTAAATTTCACAGATATCAATGACTGTATATCATCACCCTGCTTAAATGGAGGCACGTGTGTGGATGGCTTAAATTCCTTTCAATGTTTCTGTCAAGAAGGCTGGGAAGGGCGTTTCTGTCAAATAAGTGAGTCTAATATATAAATAGCCTTTTTTAAAAAGATTAAAATTTTAATGAATGTTATTAGTATTAGTGGCTAATATTAGTAGTATAAAACCATAAAAAAATAATTTCACTTAGATGTGATAATATTTACAGAAGCTATATTTTGTTTAATTTTTTATTTTATTATTGAATTATTTTTATTATTTATAATTTTTATTATTATAACAATCAAAAATAAAATAATTATTAATTTTAATTAATAATAATAAATTTAGTGAAATTTTCTTAATAATTTATAAACTTTAATAAGTTAATAATATAATTAATTGGAATGTTGAAAAATTAGACATAAAAATTAATAATAAATCTTATTAATTTAAACATAATTACATTTTTTTTACCCAGATAAAAACGATTGTGATCCGAATCCGTGCAGAAATAATGGGACTTGTGTTGATGCAGTTGCTGACTACATTTGCAACTGCAAAGACAACTGGAAAGGAAAAACTTGTACTTTGCGTAAGTGGTTTTTTACCAATAATCTTCCATTTTATGATAATTTAATTCTTAATTATAAATTTCTACAGATTATTTTTCTTCTTTATTACATTTTTAAATAATATACAGTAGGAAATACTGAGAAATGTTTGGAATTTAAACGCAAAAACTTGCGATTAAATTCCAAACATTTATTATTTTTTGTAGTGAATAAATTTAAATGCGAATGAAATAGACTAAGAAATAAATAATTTAACGAAATTACCTGCATTATATAAATAAGTTTATGCTAAGGATTTGAAGAAAAAATACTTTTCACGATGAATTTAGGATGAAATACATATATGCGAAGTTTATTCGAATTCGAAAGTGCTGATAAATTTAAGTGAAGATGCTTTATTTATAGGTCATTTTCATTGTGAACCAAGTACATGTCAAAATGGAGGGACATGCTATGAAATGGAAGAGACATTTAAATGCCAGTGCAAATCTGGATGGGAAGGTCATACTTGCCAAATAGGTATGGTTATTTTTGCGTATTTTCTGTTTCATCACAATTGTCCTATACTAAATATTATGAGCTATACTTTTTATAAAACGTTCTAAATAATAAAACTATAATTTTATTAGGTAAAAATATATATTGTTTAGTTATCAATCAAGATATACATTTGAAATCAATAACAATGTATTGAAACTTAATGATAAAATAGTCAATCAGGTATGCAAAGTCTAAAACCTATGCAGTTTAATTCTCTCTCAAATTTTGCGACCAAAATTGGAAAAGGCATCTTTTACTGAATTGCAATTAATGTTACGATTTTAATAATATATTTCTGCTCTAAAAGAAAAAAAACGGATTGTAAGTTAAATTAATGTGAATAAATTTTCATAAAAGTGATGCACGAATAAAGGATCGGTGAGGGAATTCATGCGTGGATAAATTGTAATTACTTTCAAAGCTTGAAAATATAAAAGAATATATGATCAAATATATAAATTCATAAAAAATATTCAAAATGTTAGAGCTGTATTTTTGTATTATATTTATTTTTGAGATTATTCATCATAGCTTTCAAAACAGAAAATGCAGTAAGATAAAAAATATTTATAAGTATTTTACACAATCACAATTGAAAAATAAATTATTAAATTGTTAAAACATGTGGTAAAAGTTTACAAATGGGTAACCCTGTATTTTTTGACAATTTTTTTATTTATTTATTTATTTATTTATTTATTTATTTTTTGACATTAAAATTGGTGCCAAGATGTGAGTAAGAAAATGGCAACCCTAAAACTACATGAGTAAAAACACAAAAAATACCAGGTTTACAAGAAGTTAAATGTTATTGCCAATATTTATTACCAAATTTTTCGCCAAACCAAAGGCTACGTGCCTCTACACCGAACCCTATTTCTACTTAATAAATTTTTTAAGATTTCAATTGTTAATAACCAAACAATATTGCAAACGTTGTTTGATTTTGTTCAATGTGACATTAAATATTTCATTTTGTTACAGCTAAGAATCCTAGTTGCCACTCCAACCCCTGTTTTAATGGTGCTACATGCGTTAATATTGGTACAAATTTCCTTTGTATATGTAGGGAAGGATATGAAGGTCCTTTATGTCAATATGGTAACTAATCGTTTTTCATTAATTGTATTGTTAAAAGCAGATCCAGTTTTAATTATTAAATAGCTATTTTATTCTGATAACCATGCAAAAAACTTTGCCTTTATTTCTTAGAAAAATTTTGGCAATTAACTAATATAAAAGCAATTAATAATGTATGGAAAATTTTTGGAGTCTGGTAATTCTATTATGTTAAAATCTTTAAGGACATTTTTCTTCTGTGATTATTTATACCATAATTCCGTTGTTAAATACTTTCTAAGAAGTCTTTTATTATGTTAAATACTACTGTTATTTACTCTCAAACAAAATATATAAATTTATTTCTCTAATTTTTTTCCATTCTCTTGAAGATTCTGATGACTGCAATCCAAATCCCTGCCACAACAATGGAACATGCATTGACGGAGTCAACTGGTTCATGTGCAAATGTGCTCAAGGCTTCATTGGACCAGATTGCAGAATTAAAATTAATGAATGTGCTTCATCTCCCTGTGCACATGGTAGCACCTGCGTGGATGAGATTGCATCTTTTAAGTGCATTTGTCCACCTTATACTACAGGAATCACTTGCAACATATGTAAGTAATTCATATTTATTATTTCATATTTTTCACTACTGCCTGTTTATTGTTCAATTATGCTTGTAATTGAAAAGTATGTATTATAAAAATAAATAAATTTAATAAAATTGCTTCATTTACTTTATTTTAATATAATAAATAGTATGGGAGAAAGTAAAAAGATATGATGTCAAAATAGTCAAGCATGGACCTTACGAATAATTTTATGATTGATCTAATGATAATTTATTTATGGTTCCTATTATAAAAATGAAGGCTTAAAATAAAATACAGTAAAAAGTAAAAATTTATGATAAAAAAAACTAAAATAGGAAATGTAAATAATAATAATTAAATCCATTTCCCCCATTATTATCATTTAATTCATTTAAAATACTGAATAAGGAAATATTTTATGCATTAGTTATATTATCTGAATTACAAATGTGCATTTCAGAATTATTTGAATTAAGCTTAAGAAATCAATGGTAAATGATATTAAGAATGTACAATAAGAATACCATTTTTTTTATTCATTTAGAGAATTTATGAACCCTCGTTCACTGATAAAAATATTTCGCACTTCCTTCATTTAACCAATATTAAAAAATAGTGGAAAGTACTGGAATGATTAGAATAATATAACATTTTTACAGCATTACTTCCTACTGATGACAGTGATTATTGCATATGGAAAGGCAAAGTTCACCCAGAGAACAGCATATGGAATGATGATTGTAATACATGTATCTGCATAAAAGGACAAACCCAGTGCACACAGGTGATTGCATCTCAAAATATTGCGTATTTAATTTTATCTAGATTTTTATTTATTTAGCTCATAATTATAAAAGGATTTTTTTTTAAAAAAAAAAAAAAATTTTTGTTTAAAAACATTTACTTTCAAATATATCCAACTTTAACTTCTTTATTGTCCGTTCAGATGTGGTGCAGTCCTCGGCTTTGTGATTTGGGGCCAAACTCATCAAAGTGGATGCTGTGTCCTGCGGGTCAGAATTGCATACCAGTCCCTTCCGAGACATGTTTCACTCCCCCTTGCAGTCCGAGGGGAAGATGCATCGCTAATCGTAATAACTCCGATAATTTGCTGCATGAGATTGCTCCGACGCAAAAATGCCTACCCAATAAAGCTATGCTCAGCAACAACTGCACCAAGATCACTCTGTTCTTCGATAAGAAACAAGTATCAAGGGTGAGTTGAAGTGAAACGATTCTTAAATACAAATTCAAAAAGAAAGTGGTTTTTCTAAATGTGATGTATTTGTTTTTGTGTAGGGTGTTTATGTGGAAGAGATTTGCAATCAAGTTAGGAAGCTGCCATTATCTTATATTCTCTTGAATGTCAAGAATGCTGATTTTATAATCATACTGTGCAGCATAAAAGCCGATGAAGAAGACAGCATAGAAGTTACAATTGTAAGCACTAAACATTTTTCTTTATATACCGATTTTGTATACATTTATACTGCATGTTACTGTAAAGAATTATAAAACACTACAGAAAATTAAATATTCCCTTGAAATGATCCAATTCATTAAATTTGATGAAAATAGTTATTTTGAATTGTTTTATTCTAAAATTGTCCATAAAGCCAGAAATGTATTAGAATAATTTTAAGTAGGTGCTTTAATTTTAGCAGAAAAGAATTATAAAATTCAACTGAAGACATGGAATAATATGTATTTAAGTTTCTTTTAGTTCAGTTATTACGTATTTGGCAATGGTGTAGAATTTAATGCAAAATAAATCCTATTACAATATCTTATAGCTTTCCTCACCAAGAGCGCTTAAAGAAACACTCGATTGGTCACATTCCTCTAAAAACGTCTATAAAACATCAGCGGAGACATATCACGCATATAAATAGTGTGCGCGCATAAATTCGCTAGTTTATATATATATATATACATACATATATATATATATATATATATATATATATATATATATACATATATATATATATATACATATATATATATATATATATATATATATATATATATATATATATATATACATACATACACAATAGTTCAGTATATACTTTGATATACTTTGCATATTTCTTTTGCCAATTTAAATTAGTTGAATCCAACGAAACAAATAGTTAACTTCATAATCAGTTACATTTAGCTTATATAATATAACAATTTTCACAAAATTCTGAATGATATTTCCTTCAAGGTAATTTTTAAAAATCAAATACCTTGAAAATTATTTTCTCAATCCACTCATTTTTTCTTAAAGATTTCCATTAATCTGTTATATCAATAAATATAAGGGATTAGAAGTAATTATATTTTTATTATTTGCTTACATTTACAATAAATGTATACTTCCATTTTTAAATCCATACCTTCTTTTTTTAGTCTACAACAGGAAAATCGACACTTGATAACTTCCATATTGTGAGCAACATAACAAAAAAAGTGGCTGATCTTATAAGCAGAAAGCATCACAATACAACTAACCTACTTGGTGTGACAGAAGTAAAAGTGGAGACTTCTTCTATGGTGAATGCAAACTATAAAGGTAAGAATGAATTACACGAATAACTTCACATTATTTGATCCTAAACTTTTTTTTTCCTGCACAATACAGGATTAAAATCTTTGCATTTCACATTTAAGTTGTTGATAATGACATTTAAAGTAATAATGAATGGATTTTGCTTTGACATTTTATGAATTTACTAGTTGTCTTTTTTCAAAAATTGCATTCTTAATAATAGTTTTAAGAACTGCTTTAGAAAAGTTTTCTAAATACACGATACAAAGATAATCATATAAGAAAGTACATAATGTTTTCGTAAACATGATTCTCAAGGTTTTTATATTTCAAATTACGTTTTATGTTGCAGAACACTAACAGCATAATATATATGTTAAGTTTGATGCCTTGCTTTCACTTATAAATTTAATATTCAAACTTTAACTGCGATATTTTGTACGAAGATCTACTTAGCTATCAAAGCTAAGAAAACTGTAAGATAAGGTTAAAAATTGTAATTATATAGATAAATCAATTTTGTAAGTATTAAAATAAGCTATACAATGAAATAACAATAACTAATATATTTTTATTTAAAAAACGAAAATATTCCATTTGAAAAAAATCCGTTTTACTTTATATGTACAGTATTTTTATCATTTAAGAAAGGAATATTTAATAGATAATTTAGTCTTCTAATAAACAAATAAGAATATAATCAAATAAATTGAAATTAGTAAGGATGTTTTTAAATTCTTTGTGATATCCAACTTTAAAAAGGAGATAAGAAAAATTTATTAATACTTAAAAAAACACTTTATTAAGTAAAAAATTTAATATTTTTAATTTCTGTCAATTTTCATCTCTACAAATGGGGTCTTTTTTTCGTGTATTACATGTAATGCATCACTAAAATTGCACTAAGAAACATTATTGGAAGTTGAAAGGAGTATGAAAATTTCGTATCTATGTCGTATTATTTCTTATTCATGTAAAGTTGAATATACGAAGTTTCATATTTAAAAGTATAATCTCAAGTTAAGAAAATAAATTGATAAAAATTAAAAAAGATTACTTGGAATATTGTTGCAATCGTAAGAACATAAAAGCGATGGTACGTGCGATTAAGAAAAATAGGCTTAATAATATGAAAAAGAAGTATTAACTATGCAAATTATAAATATTTTACTTTGTCTTATATCTTAAAGACTATCTAGAAACATTATATTTTTAGTATGAACATAAAATAATTTTATTTAGGTCAGCTCACATGTACTTTTTTGTTAGGGGTAGATCCTGCTGTCCGAGTCGATTTTCGTTTTTAAAAATTGAAAAAGAGGAGTGTCTAAGATCTGACTGTAAGCAAATCACAATAAATATTTTACAATGAAATTGATCTGCTAGCACTTTTTCTTTTAATTGAATATATGTATAATTTTGCTAAATTCTAATAAAGATCTTTTCTAAAGGCCAGGTTTATCACTATTTGGTTGAAACTACCCACTTTATATGAAATGCAGTTAAGGCATAAAATTATTATAAACTGATTGTTGTACTACATACTAATACCCTTCGGAGAAATTGATTGTGTTGATACTTTTTAAAAGTATCTCAAGCATCTAAAGCATAATTTTATTCGCCATTCATAAATAGAGTGAATTTAAAACGAATTATTTTATAGATGTTTTTAATTGCTTAAAGATTTAGACGAACAAAACTATGTATTAAAACTTATATGAGGCATTTAAACAAAATTATTTTTCTCTTAATAAGCTTTGCAGACCGGGATGGGGCTTAGCTTTTTCACAATTTCTGTCCTAACGAATCTGTCTCTAGTCTTCTTTCTCTAATAGGTTGTCCTAAGACACACTTTATGTCACTTAAAATAACGCTTAGCCATCTTTTTTTTTTTTTTTTTTTTTTTTTGGTATTCGTTTAGGCCTATTGCTTAAGACAATAAGACCGAGTGAACAAAGACAATTATTGTGTTTTATTAAGTTATATTGTACCTTATATTTTAGAAGCACTTTTATTTATCTCTTTGTTCTATTCCTTCATATCTTATTATTTACCGATTATCAATATTTCAAGTGAAAATATTTAAATATTTTATTAATATCTTTATATATATATATATATATATATATATATATATATATATATATATATCTTTATATATATATATATATATATATATATCAAGGCCTAAATCTCATACCTATTTGCCGAATAACTACTAAGTATATCTATAATTTGCTTATTTTATGAATCTGTTTGTTTCTTAAAAAATCCCGAAGCAGATAGCCTTTTAGAATATAGCAATTTATGTCTATTAAGATGGTGAAATTTTTGTACATGACATTCAGTAATGCCACTATAGCTGCAGTATAATTATTTATTTATTTTTACATATATCGGCGCAAAATTCCTATCTTGCATTTTGTTCTCTTATATATTAATATTCAACTGGTGTATTTTATGCAATAATTTAATTGCCGTATTTTTTATGAGTTCCACTCTAATTTCGTCATTTCCGGAGTTTTAACATTTTTCTAAATAATTTATTTGTACTACTTAAAGAAATGATGCAAGAGTTTTTTCTTGGTTTGCATATTCGAAATCATTTATCTATATTGTTCGATATCAACAGAGTTTAAAAACAATACTTTTATCTTTCCCGAGCTTTAAATGACTTTTCCATCATTTCCTCTGCAATTATAAATATTTGGGTGCAATTCACTTTTACTACTTTTTAGTCTCTCCATAAAATGTTTTAAATTAATTTTTTCTGCTTTTTTCAATAAATTGTTCAATAATTATTACATTGTAATATTTATTTAAATATAATAAAAATAGATTATATTTTATTGTTATTTAAATTATTATTTAGAAACGCCTTTTTTTTAAATTTCTACATATCTCAACTGCAATTCTTCGTTTCTTATCATGATGCTTTTTTTTTTTTTTTTTTTTTTTTGTAGCGTTGCCTTATTTTTTCTAGCAACTTTTTTCGCATGTATAATATTTTGGAATTTTATTAAATCACTCTTTATTTTGAGGTATCTTCACTTAATATCAATATGAACATTTAGCTCTGAATTCAGCATCAATTCTGTATAGATGCCTTTCAAATACACTCAATTTTATTTACATATATAAATTCTTATGTTACATTGCTTGGTTGAATTTACATACTTTTCTTTACATTAAGTTATAAAAATTTATTTGATTCCTGATTGATTTTTTATTAATTGGGAAAATTTTTACCTTCTTATTTAAGTAATTTTATAACATTCAATTTTGAAATTCATGCGTATATAAAAATATTAAACACTGCAAAGATTAAACTATTAATTCCGGCTCTTATTTTTTTTCTTAGATTAAATATCATTGCTAAGTAGCACATTCTTTAAACTTCATCACTTCTATTCCAGAAAAGAGATGCAAATGATGCTGTTTGCATTATGGAATAACATAAAAATAAGAAAAAAGCTAATATAAAAAATTTGCAAATTATATTTATCATTATAACTATAATTTAAAATTATTTTAGTATTTTCATAACAGTACAGCATTGCTGAAAATGTTTAATTTTTTAAAGTGTCATAAAATTTAACAAACTCAGATAAATGTATATTGTTTTGAGAGAAGTTTTATAAATCTCAAAATCTTGTAAGCACAATTTTTTTACTTGTGATATCATTTTACATCATGTATTGTCTATATTACTATAAACTGACGCCAATTATTAAATTGTCAAGTAATATGGAAGTAATTTCCAGAAATATATATAATTTCTTATACTATTTAAAATTATTTCCAGAGAGTGCAAGTTCTTTTCCTGTCTTGGTCTTGGTGCTCTGCCTTTTATTGTTTCTGCTGATTGTTGGTGGAATCCTGTGGTACTACAGACATCACTACTGTAGGAGAAGGAAGCGAGAAACGCACAGCAACTCCCTTCCCAGGTCCTACAGCTGCAAACTTGAGAAGATGGATCGTGACGAGAAGGCCAACAACGTCATAGAGAATAACATCTGCAGGTACCACAATAACTCTCACCATTCGGTGCCCTCGCGAGAACAACAGCAATGTTCTTATGTTCCCAGCGGATCGTCAGAGATGATTGACTTCGATCCTGACAAAGTTGACCTTCCCAACAGAATATATAAAACAAAACTACCAGAAGTGTCTGTCAATTCCACCATATCTAGTGAAAAAGACTGTGAGAAGAATAATACTTTCAGAAAGCTTACCAATCATTCGCGAGACAAAGCCACTGGTGCAGTGATTTGAAAGCACACATCAGCACAAATATATTTATTTTTTATTTTCGGAGCTCCATTCGAAGATTCCTATCATCGCCATCATCATTATTACGTCATCATGTGCCTGGGTGACCATCACTTGCGTTGCGTCACAAAAGCTTGCACACAGTCTTGTGCACTTATCATAATTATAAAAGAATAGTGTGATATCACGAATGAACTGATTCATTTTCTTATGATGTGAGCTATACTTAATGCAACTTTATATTTATTTTCAAAGCACTTCTTACTCCTGATTTGCTGGTTGTATATTTTTATGTTGCAGTGTCTTTTCTGTTCATCTGTTTTCTGTGTCAAAGTCAACATAAAATTCGAGAAAAAAAAGGACATTTGTGAATGAAAAAAAAATTTATTTCATTATCATAAAAAGATTTTTTTATAATCGCACAGATGAATAGCTTATAGATAATATTAATACATGCTTTTATTGAATGTTATTTGAGCTTACATGTTATTGTTAATAGATCTAATTTTTTTAGAACGTTGTAATTCATACAATTTTCTGGTTTATATATAATGTTACGAATTTATTAAATTTAATATGCTTGCGCGTTTTTAAGGATTTTGATAAATTTCATTTTATAATATAGAAAATCAGAAGCAGAATATTTAAAAGTGTGATTGCTTTGAATTGAAAAATTATTTAAAAAGTTAACATTTTATTCTCTTTTCTAAGGAGATTTAAAGTCATGCTATTTTACCTTGACAAGATATTACATAAGTTGCTTTATAAATTTTTAACTCTACCTCGACCATGTAGAAACGCGTCCAAGCAATTAAACATTTTGTACATTTTATAATATTTAAATTGTATTAAAATCTTACAAACATTTTGAACATTTTATAGTATTTATATCGTATTAATTGAAAATTAAAAGAACAAAATAAATTGAAAGCCCATGCTTAGTAGAGATGGAATTTAGTACTTATGTATACACAATAAAAGTATATTCCCTTCTTAAAAAGTCACATAATTCATTTAGATAATTTAAAGTATGAGCTATATTTTTGATATCATGTATTGAAAAAAGCTAAACTATATTTAAAAAACTGTAATCATATTGGAGAGTCATTATAATGTCTCTTAAGCTTTATGCAAAAACAATTTTTCAACCACTAGGTGCAGCATTGAAGTCGTTTCAATTTCTCAGACAAATAATTTCATTTTAGACTTTAAAATGCATAAATGCTTATTTATTAAGTAAAATAAAGGAAAATTATTTTATTAAAATTTTTTACATAATCAATTAGATATGAATGCAAAAACTTATTTATAGTTTTATTTACTAATCCTTTATAATTTGAGATTTGAAAGCATAATCAGACAATTGAGTTTCAAAGCAATTAAAATTGCATCAAATTGATTTTCAAAAAACAAAAAAAAAAAAAAAAAATGTAAATAATAATAAAAATATATATATACATATTTTTTCGTTTATGTTATTTAAATATTAATCGAACATAATTGTCACAATTTATGACATGCATAGGGTAAATCAATATTAATTTGAATGTCATCAAATTTATATTGATTTACCCTATTCTTTAAAATGAAATATCCATTATTGAAATAAAGTTTTTACTAATTTTCAATTTCTTTTGTAAGAGTTATTCTAATTTTTAAGAGAAATTAAATATATAGGTGTATATTAGCTAGTTTAATGCATATATATTTTTTAATTGATCGCATAAACAGATTTTGTTAGTTTTTGACTTCAATGATTATAGAAAACTAATAAAAAAACTTAATATTCATACAAAATACCATATGGCCTATAAAAATTAATAGCTATAAGCTCGAGCTAATCGGAAACTTTTAACAAAGATCTGTGTTGTAATTAAATATGTGTATATATGTATATAGCTTTTTGTTACTTATATGTAAATTAAGCAAATAATTTATGAATGATTATTGAATTTTGAAGAACAAAAATGTATTGTATAATTTTAAAATACGAATTGGAAAAAATCTAGATTAATTCTAGTGATTCATTGTACATATTTTGTAAATTTAAACAAATTGCCGTTAACTAATTAAAATTTATTTTAATATTATAAGGTGTTTTCAATTATTCCTTATGTTGTGAATATATTATGCAAAGCTGAATAAGTAAAAAATCATGGATAATTATAATAAAATTCACTCTCTCTCTTTTATAATGCTAACTTAAAAGAATGTTTTGATGTCATTCATAATTCACTAAAACTTATTTTTAAAATATTACATTTGAAAAAGAGTGTTTATGTAACATAGATGACTTTTGATTTCATTGTAATAAGTTCATTTCTGCACTCTAAATTATAATATTTTGAAATAAATGTGCTAAAAAATTTAAGCATTGTTTTGTGTGTATCAGTTGAAAAAAATAAAAAATAAATCTCAAAATGGTAATTTTTATTTCTTGTAATAAAAGATTAAATAACTACGCATGTACATCATTGTGGAAGAGGAGTCAGCTAGAAATCTTTTGAAAATTCTTTGTAAGTGAAAGAAAACCGAAACTTCAATCGTTGAAATTTTATCTATTTAATAAATATCATCAAATCACGAGCAAACACATATTCAATGTTTAATAATGTTTTGATATTAGATTGGGTAAATGTGGAACTTTAAGGGCCAGTACTGTAGATACCAGTTTTCATTTGCTAAATCGCCAAGCATATGAATTATTATATTGAATTATAATTTTAATAAATTCTTATTTATTAATAAATTTTAACCTGAATGTTTGTCATTGATAATTTAAAATAATAATTCATAAATATTTACTCTACTTTAGTATTTAGTATTATTAAATAGTATATATACATAAAAATTCTGAATTTTTTTGGCGATGAAGAAATGTTGCCAAGATGACATAGCGTGACGTGCGCTATGACGTAAATACTAGGGTTACTAAAACATAATTTTCTGCATAATTCTTATAGGTCTCCATATATATGACGTAATAAAAACGAAATTGCCAGATACATAAGAAAATTCACCAAAAAAATCGCCAATCTCAGAATTTGGCATCATGGATTATAAGTCATCTGTGCCATATATATATATATATATGTATATATATATATATATATATATATATATTAAATTGCATCAATAAGTCCTAAATTTATGTGAGCAAAAATGAACTTTACGACAAGCAAGAGCAAATCAAGTAATGTCAATATTCTACTAACTGAAGAGTCATACCACTGCTTGAAGCATGTTAACAAGTTAATTTGTCCTGGTTCGTGATCACAGAAGTAGGTTATTCGTATATCATTAAAACAAAGTTGACAAATAAGATTTTCAAATGTTGACAGAAATGTGTTGGAAATGTTACTGTAAAGTCACGAACGCCGAATATTTCGCTAATAAATAGTTATAGTAAAAATTTCGCTTATACAGATTAAAAAATAATAATAAAGTTTAATTCATCATCAGTTCACCTAAATGTTAATGAAACTTTTTGTTAATTGGGTTGCAATTTATAATAATTATTCGTTTTTCTGCGAATCATCAAAAAATTTTCCCGGACCTCTAGTGGTCCGTGAATTACCATTTGGAGACTACTGATTTAGATAATTCTTCAGAAATTAAAGCAAAATAACATTTTGATTGTATTAATATCCCTTTAAATTTACTTTTAAAGTGATACTAATTGAGTAAATTTTAGTATTTGACTTAAAATTATTTTACATTGGAGCTCTCGGTTGTAAATGGACCAACTTTTAAGTTAAAATTTATTATTATTAAATGAAATGATTTCTAATCAAATGATAATAAGCCAAAATAATTCAAATCCATATATTTCAAACCAAATCGTAGGACTATAAATCAAACTAACATCTAAGAATCATCATAATTCATGACACGACAACCCAAAATTGATTAAGACAACCAAATGCTTATAATTTTAAGTGCTAATAGCATTTCTTTCTTCATTGCCTCTATCCAAACATATTTAAGTTAATTTTTTATTCTTTGGACTGTCTGAGATTCTTTCAGAATGTAATATTGTTCATATGGGCAATGTGCTAAGCCTAATAGAGGTGGCTCATTTGAATAAATAAGGCGTTGTTCTTTAAACAGTCTCATACAAATAATTCAGTTGGCATTCGTATATAATACGAAAAAGTACAGATGAACAGAAAAATTTAAGATAAATTATAAAGAAATATTTAAAGAATTGGAGAATATTTAACGGAGCTTGTATATATTTATAGTTAATCATGACATTAAAATATATGTCGGTAATATAGTCGATATTTTTTATATTTCCTGCTTTGCAAATGAAACAAGAAGTAATTCTTTTAATTAAATCCTTAGCAAGAATTTTTTAACCATTAAGTCGTTGTTTCTTTCGCACCAATAGAGATCATGATTACGGCACTTGTGGCTCAGTGGCTTAAAATATCCATGACGTCAGATAACATTTCATCTACATCATATCGTATTGAGATAGTGTCTTAAACCTGACTTGTCGGCAAATCCGTTGCCTGCCTTCAAATCATATTCTTCGAGCGACTGTAAACAAGGTGAAGTTCACCGTTGAATGTCTGAGTGTGTCGTCAGTCATAAGAAAAAAATCTCCTTATGATTTACCAGTAATAAAGAAGTATTTTTAACTCTAATTTTTTCCGTTTGTAAAAGTGTGATCAAAATCATGAAAACACACTACCTGTAGTTCTAAATGGTTAGTTTTTTAATCTTTATCTATATTGCTTCCAAAATTAACTACGTTGAAAATAGAACAGAAGAAAAATGAAAAAGGCAAGATAAAACATACAATTTATGATTAGTTTAAACTGGCCAAGACGAATTAATTTTAATTAATTAATTATTTTTTATTTAATTATTTATTTATTTTTTTAATTTACTCTATACAAAATTCTTACAAGTAAACATTTTTGAGGATTTTATTCGAACCCTTTTTCTAGTTAGCTCTTGCTATTAAAAATCTATTTCAAATGCATTTATTACAAAGCTATAGTATGAAAAAGAATATATCGCTGAAACAATAATAAATTAGTGATTCAAACGTTTCAGAATCAATTTAAAAATTAAGATCAGTTTTTGTTGTTGGTACATCTTAACAACAAACTTAAAATAAACTTAAAGAGTGCCATATTTTCAATAAGTAAAAATCACATTAATTAATGAAATCTCGGATGCTTGTTTCTTCCAACAGCTTTTGGAATTATACGCCAGATAGTTTTAAAAAATTTTCATAAATGATAAACTAGGATTTTGCAAATTAGAATACATTATAAAAAATAATGATCATTTCAAAATCACATTGTTAGGATAGAAACAAAATTTTGGTAAATAACTTAATACACAAAAAGATAATTCCTTAATTTTTCAAAGCATTACAATTTGAAATATATTTTAACTGAAAACTAGAAGTCTATTTTTTTACATTTTAAAGATCTCTACATGCCCTTAAAATTAATTCGAAAAAGTTATTTGTAATTTTATGGTAAATATTGAAACTGTGAAAAATGCTGACATTTTATTTAAACTATCTTGAAATGAGCTTAACGACCTTAAAAATATTTAACGTTGATTTCTTTTTTTATGAATCATACCTTCATTTTATAAATATATATGTATAACCCACTTAAATAAATAAAAATACCGAAACTATTCACTACTAAAATTGTGTATCTGAGTCAATATGTTTCTATTAAGAGAAAAAATTCAATCTAAATAGTAAATTCAAATATGAATGAGGAAAAAAGGCTCCTAGAAACTTAATTCTATATAGTAGATTATTTATTTTCTTAGAACTTTCTTCAGTTTTCCTACATCTATTCATTTTTTAAAAAAAATTTAATTTATTAAAGAAATGTTAAACTTATTAATTAATAATTTCAGTAAATTTTATCCTATTAAAGAAATTCATATTTAAAATTGTATTAAGAAATATAATTTTCAAGAACGGATGAAAAAGTTCGAACGGTATAATATATACTAATACATTTAATTTAGTTTCATATATTAAAAATCATTTTGTGATACTAAATATAATAAGTTATTCTATTGATATAAAAAGTTTGATTCTAATCTCCATTTTTAAAATTTTAATTTTAGAATAAATTATTTTTATAATTTAATAGCTTTTTAGAAATAAATATGATCATATATTATTAATAAAACAATCAACAGAGCTATATGATACCTCACACAATTATATCAACTCATTTTAAGTAGCTATGAATAAAGACAATGTTGAAATCTTCGAAATCTTTAGCTATGAGTAAAGTGATTTAGAGAAAAAATGCTGTATCTTTAAAGCCATGTAAATTTTGCTTTGTTATAACACTTTGGATTATTTGTTTAAACATAAATTTAACTGAAAGCACGTTAAAGTCAAAACATTAAAATATGTTTAAGTGATGAGAACATTAAAGTTAAATAGTTTAGAGTGTGTTGGAAAAAGCAGATTAACTTCAAAAACAATTATAAAAGTTGATGAAATAAATCTTAAGAATTGGCAAAGCAAGTGTCAAAGTTCACAAAGAGTGTGATTTTCAGCATAATAAAAATAATTACAAACTATAGTAAAAATTATTAAAAATGACATAAAATCAAGTGACTCTTCTAAGTCTAAATTATTTGTTCAGATAAATTTATAAAAATGAATATAAAAAGTTTTGTTTACGTTTTATATTTCCCAATTTAAATTAATAATAATTACACTTATTTTCGCATTTTAACTTTCAAAATCATAAATAAAACCTAGATGATTTTTTTCTCTGCTTTTTCATTTATTCTTTTAAAATACGATATTACAAGTTTTTCTCATTATTTTTTGCCGAATTTTGAATGTATTATCTAACAAAATATCTTCCAGTTATAAATATAAAAAAAAGAACTTGTAGGGTATATCCTTCCCCCTATTTGCGAACTTTACGACTTTTTTTTCATCGCCGAGCAATTCTAACAATGTGGCTACTTAAAAAAAAAAAAAATCGTATATATGATCGAAAAATTACCTAAAACATGAGAGAAAACCAAGCCTGGAAATAAAAAATAAAAAAAAGCAACAAAAACTCAAACTGACAACACCAAAGGGAAAACTGGAAATACTGTAATTAAAACAAAGGGTGATATATTTGGTGAGAAATCTCGTGGGGGTAAGCATCATATTTATACTAAAACAAATTTTTAAAAAGAGTTTTGCTGATATGCATCATTAAATCGTCTAAACTATTAGATTCTTGAAGAAATGGATTGTAGCTAAGATAATTATCTTAACTTTGAACCTTTGTGCGTTGATATTATAACACAGAGATGTAGAAAACTACATGAATATTGGAGAATCTATTTTAATAATAAAACTAGAAAGAATTTTTATACATGTTTGTAAAAAGGGGCAAATTTTCCAATTAAAAACTTTGATTTGCAGCCAGGAATACAAATTCAAAAATGCTGCATGAGAAATCTGATAAACATGTGAGACAGTTCATCCTGAAATGTACTTTCGTAAATATGTTTCATTACTTTATTATTCAATTATATTAGTTTGTTGATTACTCTTTGAGAAGTATTCAAAAATTACACAAAAAGAAAAATATTCCACTTTTTCAATCACTTCAGCATGTATGCAGATAAATTGAGAATATAGTTATTTGCTTATATTTTCGAAAACATCCAATTTTTTGCATTGCTGTAGAATACTTTACATCCTTTTTAGCATGTTTATGTAAATTTCTAAAATAAAGTTAACTATGCAAAAAAATTTAAAAAGAGGGAGGGAAATATAAAGGTCTATTTCACTATATACACACACACACACACATATATATATATAATCGACATTAAAAAGTTATTTTTTGATGGAAGATAAAGTATGACGATAAGTTAAATTACTATGAAGTAACAATAAATCTTCTCAAACTCCAATTCAAATTTACAGTTACTTTTTAAAAGATTCCATACAGAATACATTATTATACATAATTATATTATAATACATTAATTATATCTGGAAATGAACTCTCAAGAAAAAGCACTATTAACAAGAAAATATGATAGGATTAAAAGTATATTTTGTAATAAGTAATTTTTTTCCTATATGTTTGCTTTTTCTACATGAAATTTGCAACAATATTATTCCTAAGTTTTTCATGTTGTAATAAGCATATTCGGGAAATTAATGAAAATCTGACAGTGACAGAAAAATCTCTTATAATTTTTAGTATATTAGCATTCGAAATAAGTTTGCCAAACGATGAACAACGTGCTATATTTCAGATGAAAACTGAATTTTTTTTCTTTAATAAAAGCTAGGTTACCGTAAAAGTGAAGATTACGATATTTTTGGAAAAATTTCGACTAGTATTATACTTAAATGGTAATGGAATATACCATAAATTTTTTCGATCATACCGTAACCACCCATCTTCTCTGAAGATGACTCAATTGAATAAAGCATTGTTTCATTTATCCAGTCTCCAGTCTTCTAAAGCATGTTTGCTAAAAGAATATTCCCTTTGAATATCAGTTGTGTTACTACCGCTAACAATTTCATAACTTAAAAATCTTTTCAATTTTCAATTTGCTCCAAGAAAATTATTAAAGGCTTTTAGCCGAAATTCTCATTTGACTTCTACTTTTTAAACACACCAACTCTGATTTCAATGCTCCAATTTCACGCAAATATTCTACAATTTCCTGTTTCTCACACAATTTAAAACAGAAAAAACGATTAGTTTCTCAATCCTGATCTAAAATCTGCTTATATTCGGAGAAATTGAACGTCAATCCAGAACTAAGAATACCTTGGTATTTTAAAACGATATTTTGAGCTACAGACATAATTAATTGTAACAATTTTTACGAATGCTGAAAAAAAATAATAAATGCAAAATTCAAAAATGATTATTTAAAGTAATGAAAAAGAGCAATACAACCTGGAATTTAAGTACCCAAAATATCAAGCAAATTGTAAAACACACTAAATTAATTCTTACGAAATTTCCTCGCAAAAATTTCTAATAAAAAGCGAAAATGGAACAAAATGTTCTAAATCTCGTCACGATGGCGTAAACATTAGGGTTATCAAAATTGAATTTTCAACTTAATGCTTATTGGTCTTCATTTGTATGATGTAATAAAAATCAAATAGCCAGATGAAAATGAAAATCCGCCAAAAAAATCACCCAACTCAGAATTTGAGACCATAGATTATACGGCACGTGTTCCAAATTTTCTTTTCAAGTAATTTTATAATAGCATTTATAATTTGAATAATACAATAATCATAATTGGAATTACTCTCCCAATCAATTTATTTTCATATTATATATTCATATATATATAATATTCATATATATATAATATGAATATAATATAAAATATATATATTTTCATATATATATTTTATATTATATTCAGAACATTTTCATGTTCTGAATATAATATAAAATATATTCCAAACGAGAAAACCATAATATTCGAAGTTAAATTGTAAATAGTCTTTCATTGGTCAATGCTTGAAGTGACGTCATTACACACTTGAGTGTTTTTCGTTTAGCAGGTATCCAAGACACCAAAAATCCAGAAAGCGAACACAATCTGTCTGCAAAATAGACACCATCCACAAGCAACTCGGTGGAAAGATTTGTTGCCTACACTTGTCTGTTTGTTATTGTTTTATTATGTCGCAGAAATGTTAATTACAGAGATGCTCCGTGCAAAAAGATGTTTTCTCTTCTTTCGTTGTAATATTTAAGTTATTGATTGAATTACTTTTAATAAAATTTTACACAATAAATTAATTTGATGCTTTATTTTTCGTTATAAGTAATTATGACTGAGAATCGAACTTCAAACTCTTCAGATTCTCAATTTCCAAATATTACTTCATTGATGAATCCTATCTTTGTAGGAAGACGGTTGAGTGAAATGTGTGATGAATTAACAACAACCTTAAAATTTAAGCTGAAAGAAATATTACGATGCGCCGTTTGCTTAGAACTTAGGCGATCGGCAATATTTCAGGTAATTTTCATGAATTATTGTTAAAATTAACTTTTATAATTTGTGTAGAAATAGTTTTCTTTAAATTATCATTAAAATATTTCATATTTATTTGTTAATTAATTATTTCGTAGATTTTTTAAAGTATTTTGAAGCTCTAAAATAATTAAAAAAAATCTTATTTGGATTATGTAAAATAAGTGAATTAGAAATAAATAAAATTGTTACACTTTTTTGATTTTCTATCTGCCTTTTAGGTTGAGAAATTAAATATCGCCTTTTGTGGGAATTATGTATCATTAACTCTAGCCAATTTATAAAAAATTATCTCGAAAAGTACTGTAATTAAGTTATAACAGTATACCAATCCCTTTTCATTTTTGTTTATTCAATTGCATATTTTCCATCATTCTTAGAAATAATATATGATGTTGATTTTATTCCATTTTCTCTTTCCATATATATTTATCATACTTTTCATTTTGAAGGAATGTTAAAACAATCACTAATATATTTTTTAGCAAATCAAAAAATCAGAATACTTATGGTACTTAATTGTTTGTGTGTGATGAAATAACCCTCATAATAATTAAAGATACAGATTTATATTTTTTTATGCTTTAAGATTTAAGAGTTTCCGAAAGAAAAAAAGTTTGTGATGTTACAATATTTCCTTTTGATATTATCATGAATTTTCCTTACATTTTCTCACTTTTCTTTCACGATTGTTTTCATTCGTTTAATGATTATTCAAATTTGTTTAACTTGTATATACCTGTCATCATTACCTGAAGAAGAAAACTATTTTTATATGGTATTCAAAACCAAAAAAAGGTTTTTTAATTAAATAAAATTTTCTTTTTTCTTAGGAAGCAAAAATGATTTCTTCAATTTACATAAGAAATATAAAACAAAATTGGGATTCTTTTCCCAAATGTGAGAAAGGATTTCAATAAAATTATTTTGAAATACTTAAAAAATCTTATGTTATTTGAGAAAGAAAGAAACTTCAAACAATGTTTAGTTTTCTATGTCAAAAATATAAACTCATTCTTCTCTATGAATATCCAAAAATCCTTAAACTTTTTCACTCTTCCCCCATTTGTCGGTTAATCCAGAATATGCACAATTAACTCTCTGGCATTCTGTTTAGAAAAAGTTTGAGAATTTGATTCATAATACTGATTTAGATGTTTGTTGTGATTTATAATTCATTTTAAATTGTAAATGTTGGCTAATAAATTGCTCAAAATTTATAGAAAGGGACAATTGAAACCAAATTTTGACTTTTAACCAAATTATAAGAAAGAGTAATGAAAAAAGTTTAAAGATTATTACATAACTAATATGATTTCATTGTAATAGCAAAATTTCAAATAGTGTGAATTTGGCCTAACTTGATTTTAGGAATGACCATAAAATGATAATAAAGAGACAGGAAGATTATGAAAGTAATCTACTTTAATAATGAAACTTAAATAATGGAGAATACAATTAATACTGAATTGTCATTGAATGAATTATTACATAACATTTATTTAAGTTTCATAAAATTTATATAATTAGTCATTTCTGTGACTTTTAAAAGTAATATCATCATTTTTATGTATAGTCCTCAATATTGCTAAAAGCTTATGTAAATATTAAAAGAAGTTTATAGAAGTTTTTGTAATAAGATTTCCATTATTTTTTATTTATTTATTTATTATTTATTTATTTATTTATTTATTTTTTTTGTTGTCTATTGATGCTTTATATTAATGGCTAGTTATCAATTTTATAATAACACATAAATTGTTCAAGAAACTTTTTTTACTTAATTTCACTATGCAATCCTTTCAAATTAGTATTTGTTATAAAGAAAATCCTCTTTGTGCGTGTGTATGTATTAAATGGAAAATAAATTTTATGTATGAGAGAGGATGTACCATATTTTTTTAAAGTTGTAAGGCCTTTTATTTGTCCTTTATATGTTCATTATAATTTATGTAGTCATATTTTTTCTCCTTAGTGTAAGTATGGTCATTTAATTTGTGCTGGTTGTTTTGGTGAGATACTTAATGAAAGTCGCTTACAAAATGAAATCGCATCCTGTCCAAGCTGCCAGTCTACAATTAGTAAAGAATTATGCTCCCGCAACATTGCTGTTGAGAAAACTATATCAGAATTGCCTATAACCTGCCCTTATTGTAATTTAGATGTCTTACCAGATGTATATAAAGTTCATAAAAAGAGTTTGTGTGAGAAAAGGTTTGTTTATTTTATTCATGAATTAAATGTATGCTTACAATTTTGAAATGCAGGAAAACTTGTTTAAAAATTAAAGAAAAACAATCATTTTTTAAAATGTGGAAAATGATTTTTAAATTATGTTAAATGAATTTATGTTTTATTATCACTACATTTTTTAAGTTTGATTGTAATACTAAATATATATTTTCTATCATTAAATATTAAAATTTTTAAGACTGCAATATATAAACTATAGATCTATTTGGTCATGCTTGTGAATATTTCAAATAATTTATTGAAATGTATTTGCATATTTTCAAATGCATTCCAATACACATGTAAACAATTTATCTTTTCCTTTTTTTCTCAAAATTTTTTAAGATTCTGAAAGAAAATGAAGTACTTCTCTGCCATTATGATGCGAAGTTAAATTTTTATGTCAATTGTTTTACCGTTTTTTTTTTTATCAAACAGGATTTATAATTATGCATTTAAGTGCATAATTATAAATCCTAAATTAAGTGCATAGTAAAAATATTTAAGTGATTAATGTATTTATAAGAACCATTTCATGTGAAAAAAGTAACATACTCACCTATTCTGTAATATCATCAATTGTAGAAATTAATTCCTATATGCTGCATGTCAAAAAAATGTAAATTTAGTTTCTCATTTTCTATAAATCCACTTTTTACTGCTTTAATTTCAGTACTCATAAAGGATTCTAATTATTTAGATATTTCAGTTTTTGCTTGGATCAATAATATATTAATATATCACTTGATTTTTTAAATAAAGTTTATGCAATCCTATTTTATATAAATTTATCTGCTTAGTAATGATACAGTAATCATTAATTAAGGTAAAATTTCTCTAAAGATGTTAATATGGAATTGAAAAAAATTTCAAAGATAATATATTTTTCTATGTAGTAATATAAAAATATTTTTTGCTTTTAGATTTTTTAATGCAATTCAATTATTTACTTTATTATTACTTTTTTTCAGCATTGGAAAGTTATTGCTTATAAAATTAATATTTTAATTGATTATGAAATTATTTTCATTTTTGCTATATGGGTTTCACATTTCACAACAAGTAAATGTTAAAAAATGACATGTTAGATAATACTGTTTAAAATTTTTCTGGATAAAAATTTGTATAATTTTTGAAAAATGAGTGAGCAAGTAATAACTAGAAAAAAATTAATGATTGGATTTGAAATAGTTGGAATTATTTTACTCTAGCATTATTTTTATTGATCAATTATAAGTAGTTCAACTTAGAATAAATTTTAAACAGAAGGAAAAGCAAAGTAAAATTAGATAAATCATTTTTCTACTATGATTTTAAAATGGAGTTTTAAATCTAGAAGAACTCATTCAATATCTTTAGTTAATATTTGGAATTAAAAATCCATCTTGTATTTCTGCATTCAGGTAGCTTAGAGAATTTTTCAAAGATCATAATTCTTTCAAGATAAATAATGCACAGGAAGCATTTGTCAAGTATAAACCTTAGTGCAAGATAATGTGTCTGCCAAATGGAAAATGTTTATTAACAATAGTAGTTGTACATACCTAGTAATATAGAAGAAATTAAACATTGGATCAATTGTCATCCATGAAATTATTCATTAATCATTGCATAGAGAAAAAATATCATGCTTTTAGATTCTGTATAATTTAAGTAAGCATTAAACAGAGAAAAATAGCAGATTCAATAAAGATTTCCTTAAATTACTCAAAATTAATGGCCACTACATTATTGTTAAAATTATAATTAATATACAAACTGACATACCCCCTTTTTTACATTCTAAAAAATCAAGTACAGTAAGTGGTTTTAGAAGATGATCCAATTTTATATAGTGGTGAAAAGACAATGTCCCATAAAAAAAGCAATCAATGCCTTTTTATTCAGCATTATATGACTAATCAAGATCATTAACTTGGAAGGCGAATAATCTATCACACACAGCTTACTAGTACAATGCAAAATATCTTCCAAGTATTTTTGAGAAGAAAATACTATCCATTAGCCACATTATGCTGTTGGAGTAAAACATTTTCTTCTCATCTCATAGAAGGTCAGATAGCAAGTGCACATCAGCATTCACTATATGGCATTCTCGGTTGGCAAATGTTGAGTTTCATTAAGGTAGCCTCAGTTATAGAGAAACAAGTCCAATGAAGACATGTTAAGTGAGCATAGTGTTCAGTTAACCCTTTAAGTGTTCAATTTTTAACGAAAAATGCTTCCAAAAAAGCCATATTTTTTATTGCATATAATTAAGTACACTACTTAATAGAATAAGAACAATAAGAAATTGCTTACTTTCTTTCGCTTTTAATGATTTTACAACATTTTTTACTTTACAATTTTAGAACTCAAAAACCCCTAAATGTTTGTTTTTCTCAATACATTCTGCGTGCAGTGAAGAATGGCTTACAAATTCACGTAACAGGTGGATTTTTCACATCAACCTCGGTAAAAATTATTGCAGAACTCAAATCTTCATCAGAACTGAGCTCACTACATGTGTCATCTGAGGAATAATCTAAATAATTAGAAGAAATATTTTTATCAGAATGTAGTTCATCATCTAACAATAAAGTATTTTCATCGTTTATTCCATGCATGACTTTCATAAGAAAAGACAAGGTTTTAAATTCACAAGGGTTGAATACAGTAGAACAAAAATTCCTGCTTTCTCGCTACAAAGAATAACAGTTACATGGACAAGCCACACTATCTGTTGAAAAATATTAATACTAGATAGTCTCTTTGCAATATGAAATATACAGGTGAACCAGAAAAAGACAGGAGGAAATATCGATGCCCGTATGCTGTACGGGCAAAAAACCGCTTAAGGGGTTAATGCAATCACTGAAGAGTGGTAATGTACTGTTGGAATCTACAAAAACAGATTGTTCAAAAAATTTTCTCATATGCTTTAAAGCAGATTTAATTACTGGGTGCCATTTTTTTAAACAACAACCTGTGAACCAAGTCACACATCATTACCCATGCCATACCATCACAAATCCACTTATAGGGTGGGCCACATTCATACTTCATCACAGAAGAAAGGACAGAGAGAAAGCAGCATCCGTGCCTGAACCAGGATTCAAACCCGGAACCCACAGCTCAGGAGTCAGAAGTGCTAATAACTCAACCATTAGTCAGCACTTAGTGCCATTTAATGTAACTTCTTATAATAACAGTCGGATTAAAATGTCTTTAAAAATACCACATATAATGTTAATGAATCTCTTTATACTACTTAAAGATTTTCATTCATATAATTATAACTGCTTTGCCTATTTTAAATGCAGTAGGAATTTTGAGTAATTTTAGAATTCACTCTTATGTGTCTATACTTTGAAAATTAATCCCAGGCACAATAAATGTGGAAATAGCACATGTTACTTCTTGGCCATCAATTGTTGTACAATTGTTTATTAAAAGTGATAATAAAACACTTATTATGAAAGACTTTTCACCCTGATAGTACATGACTTCCATCTTGTTAGGTCAAAATTGATGATTGTGCTTCTTTTTTTACTAAAAACATATCAAAATAATTAAACATTTATCTTATTCAACTGATCTAACTAAATTTATTTGACCTTTGATTGATTAATCTATAAAAAAATTACTTATATATAATTTACATTTGAAAAATGCAATTCATAGGCCTATAAGGGAATTTTTTTTCATTAATACCAAAAAGGGAATGACTGAGATATTTAATTTCTTAAGAATCAAATTATAGAATAGCATTGATATTGTAGAAAACTAATTTATCCTAAAATTTCATTAAGAAAATCTTAAAAATCTCAAAAATTTCCATATGATCAATATATACTATATTAAATTTCTTTAAAACTAGAAAAACACTGTAGCATTTCATCAAATAATATTTATAATATTTTTTAAAAAGAAAAATCCAGTAAATATACAAATTTCTATAGTTTGTCCATGCAATAAAAATAAAGAGAGGAAAAGAAAATATGAAATAATTTATTAAAATATAATAAAAGCAATAACAATTACTTCAGACTGAAACATTTTGTCAACACATAATTTTGAATATTGTATTTATAAATGTAATTAAAAAATGTTATCTGTAATTAAATTCTACTCAATCACAAATCAATCGTTCACACTGTTAATAGCTTTACTATTAAGTAAATATTTTTATAACAATTTCAAATAACAGCTTAATGAATATAATTTCAAAATATTATCCCCGTGATTAAATTCCACGCAAATATTGAAATTTCCACAATATTACTTTTTAAATTGCTGTTAATAGCTGTGTATTAAATTGCAATTTATTCTTATTTGAAAAGTTTGATATATTATTAATTATTTTGATAAATTGCCTAAAGCAATTGGGAAATAAGTGTGATTACTTGCATCATTTTTTCTTTTCATTCAATATTATCAAAAAATATAACTAACTGATGATTTTCAACTTATATTTTTAGGCCAGCTATATGTTGCAACCATTTAATTGGTTGCACATGGGAAGGTCCATTCTTTAAAAAAGAAATACATGAAGCACAATGTAAACAGTTACAAGCTAATGGACATGAAATTTTGAAAGCATTAACAATTATGGACCAAGAGAATAAGAAAGAAGTTCATTTATATGAAAAAATTTTTGAATTGTTATCTGTTGAAAAATTTTTATACTTTGGTAAGGAAATAAAATTTATTTGTGCCAAATATTTATTTACTGTTTGTAGAAAATATTTAAGAAAATGTCTTGATTTAAGTATTAGAAATTTGATTTGTGTATAAATATTAGTTGAATTTTTTGAAACTATATCAAATATTTTTTATATAAGAATACTTTTGTTTAGTATAACTTGTTAATTTTATTAACAAAAGAAAATTTAATCAGTTGATTCCTTTTCTTGTTCCTTTTGCGTAACTATTGTCATCATTGTTGTAGTCATCACTGAACTCATGATATGAAAAAAGCCCAATGCTCTGTAAAATTAAGCTTAAAAAAATTAATTGATAATATGGCAATTTCAGTGTTGCTTTGAATAAGTTAACAAATTTTTTGAATAAATTTTTATAACCCATCATATATAAAAATTACTATAATTACTTAAAATGCAAAGAACAATGGATATTAATTGTTTTAGTATTAAATTTGTTTGACTAATAAATTAAAAAAGCAGATGTTTTGAGTGGAATTATATCATTTATTAATGAGCATATTTGATGAAAAATTCTAGTTCTTTATTATGTTTATATGTGATTTTCATCTAAAAATACTATTGTTAGAGAAATTGATTTTATCTTATTTTCCACCACTCAGAAACTCTTATAATGAGCAAATTTATATCTTAATATTCATATAATCCAAGATTCCTTGTTTTGATATAGAAGGGGAAGTGTTATTCAAATATCAATGATGTCATTTTACTATGGTTCAAAATTGTAAAGTTTTGATGTTGGTGGTATTAACCCACTTCCAGACTCCATAACAATCAAGTACATAATTTATACATACCTTTATGCATAATTTCAAGTTATGATTTTACCAGCTATATTTATAATGCTTAACAGTTCTTTACATTAATTTATTTCAAAATGAACCTTTTAACGGTCAGCTTAAGTTCAAACAAAGTATTCTATTTTCAGTTTTTCTGTGTTGTGAATTTAATTTTAGAGTTGCACATACCATTGTGAATTCAAGTAGTATAATATTTTTTGTTTGTATAAATTCTTGTTTAAATCTTAATAGATTATGACTATCGCATAATTTTGTTTATTGCATACTTTAAATATTTCCTTTGAACACTTTATTTCCACACTATACACATATTGTAAAAGAACATTTCAACTGAATAAACAATTTTTTTCATCATCTATGAATAACCATTTTAACAAATATGCAAATTCATGTGTATAAATACTATCAATATAATAAAAAAATTAAATTTGAAAAAAAATGCTGATAAATTAACAAATCAAATAGTGATTTTGAAACTTTATGCAGCTTCTGACAGAAATGATGAATACAAACTGTGGGGTAATAATACTATAAGGTGTCTATTGTTATCCAGAGAAATTTCTGGTAAAATATGTACATCAAATTAGTCTGCTAGTTAACCAAATATGCCAGACAGGGAGGCTTATTTTACCTGTTCTTATGAATGTATAGAAAAAGGCAAAATACAAATGAATCATAAAAAAGCTCTGTCCCATTAAGACAAATTAGAAAAGTATTTACTTTTGTAACCAGTATTAATTTCAAATCGAATCCTGTAAATATGAGCAAAACTGCACTTCATTTGGAAATTGTGTAATGGTTTAATGTGTATTAATATTTTAAATTAATCTATATTCAGTAATTGTTGTAATTAATGAAAAATGTAATTTTATATTAAACTTTAGTTCTTTATTATCTTCAAGTAATTTATTGAAAATTTATCTTCAGATTTGCAGTTTAAAGGTTCAACATGTGCTGCTGTAACCTATGAAACATCCAAGTTTTCAGCATTTGATAATTTATGGCTAGTCAGTGGAAATATTAAAGATGATCCTTTTGAATTTCAATATAAACTGAGCTTGAAATCAAAACTAGCAGCGTATGTATCTTATACTAATTCAAAACCAAGTATCTGTAGTTAATTTTTTTGGTTAGTTTCTTTACATTTTTTTATTTATTATTATATTTTACATTATTATTTATTTTATAATATAAAAGCAAATTTTATGCTATAAAGTTTTTGTTTAAGTTTATATGTATGAGGTAAAATGTTTTCCCATACAGTTATTAAATTCATTAGAATGCTCTTATTATTCTTACTAAATTACTCTATATTTTAAAAAGTAGTTTCATTTCAGAACTATTTAAGTAGTTCTTAGTTTTATAGAAATAATTTATTAAAGATACAATTTTTTTTAAGGATTTCTTCAGTTCAAAAGAAATAGCAAAAAATATGTTAAATATATTATAAAAAAAGTTAAATGACTTCCAGTAATAATCAGATATATTAAATAAATATTAGAATTTTTTTTTTTTACAGTTGAACAATAATCATGCAGTGCTATTTCAAGAAATTTTAAGTATTAATATTTAAAATTTTTCTATTCATTATATATACTTAAAATTTGTATTATTTTAAGATATAATTTTGAGTGATAAATGTTGACTAAAAATAGTATTTTAATTGCTAAAATCCAAATTCCATCCGCAGTTTATTTATTTAATTAATTAAGCTAAAATGTTACTAGATTTTAATGTATCAAAAATTAAATCATCCTTATGGGAAAAAGAATTTACTCGAAATGGTATATTTTCATAATATTTAACTATTATGTATTTTACTCATTAAATTAAACAATTCTGAATTTTGTATCAATTGGTTGAAATTTATTCAATTCTAAAAACACACATTGAATTTTGCCTTAGTTTTTACTAAGAATTAAAATTATAAACATAAAATTGATACCATATATTTAAGAATAATTGCTTATTAAAGTTTTTCTACTCAATGTTCTTTCATCAAAAATATTTTAGGAGCATTTTTCATTTTAGCAATGATGAATTTCAGCAGCATATACATTCTTTTCAAACGAATAATTTTATATACACAGTATCTTTAAATTTTCTAACATGGAATAAAAATTATGCATTTAAAAGGAAATATTGTTTCTTTTCATATTAAAAATATTGTAATTTGAACTGCAAATTTTCTTTTCTTGCCATTGGAGGGAGCTTTTTTTGATTTTCCATTTGATATGAAAATTGTCTTATTTGATTTTATTATTCACTATACAATATCTTAAAAAATATTTTTTATTGTTACTGCAAATTGCATGTTTCAAGCTCTCTGAATTTTTTTATTTATGTTTAGCATTTTGAATGACAGTGTGTTAGATTTAAATCATTTTTCCTAAATAAAATAAATAAAATTTTCTTAAATAGAATAGAGATTGTTTTTGGAGAATGAAATTCTTACAACATTTAAAATTTAGAATGTATTTGAATCATCGAAAAATTCATTGCAATTTCATTAGTTTTCTTAGTCATAAAGGAACTAAGCTATAATTATGCATATTTATTTAAAAAAAAAATTTTTTTGTATTGTTGCATATTATTTATACATATATTTATACATAAAATGTTTATATTATTTCATTCATTTTAAATTTATTTGTGCAAATTTTTCTTTCAGACCACTGAGTCTACATTATCTTTTAGTAAAAGGACCTTATAGTGATATGGAGATCAAGCCTCAATTATGTCATTTCACATTCACAGATAAAGCAACTGAAAGCCCTTATCAAAATTTGATGCTTTGGTATAATAACAACTCATTAGAAAATTTATTTTTGACCAAACGAATAAATTTCAGAATATTTTTGTTCATTAACAAATAAATTGTAAATGACTCTTTGAATGAAAGGATGATTTTTATTATTTCCCTATTATTTTATATTTCTGAATATATATGTAAACAAAGGAATTTACTGTTTGAAGGAATATCTGCATCAAAGAGTATAAATTTCCCATATCAAATCATTTTAAGGCTACGTATTTCTTATAGATGAAATCACAACTAAGAAAGCACTTTAATTTTTGTTAAGTACATTTTGGCGCTGACTGTTAGTATCTAGTGAATTTTACGTCATATTCCTGTATTGTATATATAAATTTAATGTATACAATAATATTAAATTTATATATACAATACAGGAATATGATTGTATATATAAATTTAATAGTATTGTATATATTATATTCTATACTATTAAATTATATCATTTTCCTGTATTATCATGTATATCCAACATATTATCATATTCCTGTATTGTATATATAACTTTAATGTCAATATTCTTTAAAAAATTTTAATCATGTGCAGTCCTCATGCTATATAATTTGAATAATGTGCAATTTTCTCATTGTTCTTCATATGTTTTCTATAAAATGTAAATCTTAATTCTGAGTCATCAATCATACATGCATCATATTATTTTTTTAAATTTCCTTAAATATGAAATTCTAATTTTGTATTTCATATTATGAAAGCTAATTAGTTTATAAAGTTATGATTGCAAATTCTGATGTTGCTATTGTAATTTATTATTTTTACTTATGGTGAGAAGGAACTTGTTTCATTATGTTTCAAAATATTATTTAAAATTCATAAACAAACTTGCAATTTTAATAATTTTGTGTTGATTTTTTGGAAATGTGAGGGTAAGCATTGTATCTATTTTACAAAGAGGGCATAAGTTAAGAGAAAATAATCAAAATTTTAAGTCATATTTTCTCATTAAAAAAGACAATCTCTAAAGTTCTTGAAAATTGTTAAAAGATATTTTTCTCTGCTCAGATTCGATTTGTTTGATTTTATCCTTTTTTTCTTCTGTGAAATATACAGGGGAATAGTTGCAAATAATTGATATGGAAATAAATGGAATTCCGACTAAATAAGATAGCTTACTTCATTTGTAATCTGTCATTTTTACTCTTAAGATACACACAATTCTGTATTCAAATTGCTACACCAGAAAGAAGTATAAAATAATATTTAGTTGACAGATATAATGCTTGAAATAGCAGTTAAGGATTTTAAAAAAATTGTCAGCATAGATCCCCCAAATTCAGTATCAACAAAACCCTGATAATAATAACAGCACTTAAATATTTTGGATTTGAATAAATGAATAATGTATGTATTGCACCAACATGCTTCACTGTACCTAGCCCTGAGTTGGGTTCTACTAGTTAGACAAAAGCAACTGGGTGGAGTTTTCATGATTTTGAAGTAAGGACCAGGCAGAAGACCCCTAGTATTTGGCATGCCATCGCTAAAGGTGTTATTGGAGGACATGGCAACCACGCTCGGTTTTAAAATGCCCCGCCGTTAGTGAACACGACGGATCTTCGATTAAGCCGGGATTCGAACTCACTATCTTTTGATAATGAGAACGACGCCCTAAACAACCAGGCCACCACAGCACTCAAGTATCGTGTGATGTGTACACATACAGATGTTCATGCAGCTTTAGCATGATGCTATGGTGTAAGCTAGTTGATGTTTAACTTTTTTCAGAAGACATTTTTAAAAATAAATAATATTTATTGCAGACAACACAACTTACATAGAAACAAAGAAATGTAGGAGGACTAAAACAATGCGTCCTCTTAGCATGAGATTTAGAGAGTAAATGTTCTGTGCTCAGTTCAGATCTCACTGAGAGAATGTATAAACCGCGCCTATACAAAATGTGCTGATTGATTGGGCACATTTCATGAATACCATTGGCACAGAAATTTGATTAACAAGTTATTAGTTTCACTTCGCAATTTTCAGTTTTTCTTTGCAAATTCAAGTGTTTTGTAAAAGGTCAAGAGTTTCTCAGAAAAGATGTTATGAGTCAGCACAATGCTATGTTCATGAATAGCATCATGCTTAAGCTGCATAAACATCTGCATCTGTGCTACAGTAATGCCTGTTATGTTCTGACTTGTTAGCTGCTCGATAACTATTGACTAGACATTTTCTATTGATAAGGATCTAGAAAATGTGTTGTCCAGGACAGCAGCTGAAATTTTTTGTTAAAGGCCTATACAATATTGACAATTTTTATACGTGTGTTACTCTGTTGAAATATAGTTTCTCAAGATTTGATTAAAAATAGTCACAGGCTTTAACTCACGCCTATTGTTCAATGAGCCATCGAAAGAAAATTGACCGAGAAGTGCATCCAATGGCAGTCCCTCACTTCAGTTGATTAGCCAATATTCAATGCATGCTGGCAATGTTCGTTTTTATGATACCGGTAAAACTATTATTCAACTGAAAGCAATGTGCAATTCCTCCATCTATGTTTGTTGTTGCTCAAACCATTGAAAATGTTCTTTTCTTTGATAATTGAAGTCATTAATGCCAAGCAGTGAATCTATGTTGTTGCAAACATTGTCAAATTGTTCAGGCTTTGTCACCCTGGTCCTGTAATTTTAATGTCCAGCTGTGTAAACTTGTAATTTATTTTACATTTTTTAAAAGAACTATATAATATTTTCATTGTAAAGTACTGCAAATTCAATTCTGACAAAATCAGGGAAGTCAAGTTCTATAGATTAATCTCTGTAACTTGCACTGTTGGAGTTTGGATTAAAGAATTCTAAATTATATACCATCCATCTAAATTACATACACTTGACCATAAAAAATTAAAAATTCCAAAACATGTCAAGAATGATTGCAGTGTATATAATTTACTACAATATTAGTCCAAAAAGTTTGTTGCTCAACGATTTTTTTTATTTGTGAGGGATTAGTCATGACCAATTGTTTAAAGTATATTTCAAACCATTATAAACATCTATACCCAACATGAGAATTGAACTTTTTAACCAATGTCTGGAGCATTAATCATTGGCTCCAATCTAATAAGATTATTTTCCTCAATGTTTGGCTTTTAATTTTAATCCAAATTGCTTTACATATTCTCTCTTTGTTTGGAAGAACTATATAGAATTTGCAGTCTTTTAGGCATTTATATATATATATATATATATATATATGTAAATGCTTCTTGCAAAAAAATTTCTGACAAGTCTAGTTAGAAACATGAAAATCATTAAATAAAAATTGATTGTAAAGAAAATTAACACAATTTTATTAATTATAGATTACTTAATATATATAATTTGAAATTAACCAAAGTGTTTGTAAATTATGAATTAATAAGTTCTATTTAAATAAATGTTTAAAAATGTCCGATAAAAGTTTCTACCAAACTTAATTTTAAGTTCACAATGAATAATTTATTTGCTAATTTAAGTAATTATATTCTTCTTAAGATTTATCTTCATATTGTATAATTTATTATAACTTAATTTTTTTTCCACTTAAAAATGTTTATTCTGAAACAATTGTTTTGGTTTTTAATGTGTACATTTCTATATGAATTAAAAATTATTACAATTTTACATATTAATAATGTAAATAAGTGTCTACAGTAGATAGTGTGTAATATATTGCAAATAAAAACTGTATAACATTTTGTTTTTTTTTTTTATTTTAAATAGCCAATGCCATTAACTTTAAAAAATTTTATAGTTATAAATTTTTTAGTTCTTTTTTAAACTTATTTTATGGCAAGATAAATATGTCAATGTAGAAATCTTAGAATTACCACAGTTTGACACTTCAACTCATTCTCATGATCTTGAGGTCTTCAGCTTTTATTGAATACATTAGATTTATATAGACTGCTGGACAGTTGCTAAGGACGGATCACAAATTGCAATGTAGCATAACATTAAGCGAGACATGTGGCCTAGTAGGATAAAATATATTTGCCACACTGTTCAGACATTAAAATAAACAATATTTATTGTTCTGGAAAGTACAAAAGCTGTGAAACATTTAAAAGGGAAAAAAATGTTCATTTATGCTACACACGGAAAAATGGAACAATGCATCTAAAAGTCAGCACAAGCACCTTGAAGAGAGGTATCAGAACGGGATATGTCCACCGTGGATTGTGATACAACATTTCGCACGTCGTATCATACTTTGCACAACATTATCCAGCAGCTGTTGAGGCAGTTTATCCAATTCCTCTGAGTGCACAGATGAGGGTGTTCTTGTTTGTCGGAGGATAGTTTCGACCAGCAATTTGCCTCCCCAAAGCATCCCACGCATTTTCGATGGGGTTCAGATCTGGAGAACGCGATGGCCATACGATGGTTTGAATACCCTCGCTGTCTAGACAATCCTGAACAGCGAGTGTTCGATGACATGTTGCGTTGTCATCCATAAAAACAAATTTATCACCGACAGCACCACAGAAAAGACGAACATGAGGAAATAGAATTTCATTAATGTATCAATGGCCCATCATAGTCCCATTCGCAACCCCATGTAGGGGCGTGCGGCTATTGATCATTATGCTTTTTCCACCTGCTGGGCTGTTGTGCGCCTGTTCCTTTTTGCTGATAGGACGATATACGTCTCCTGCAGGCGTCGTACTTCTAACACGACCTCCCCCGTGCCACCTACTACACATTCCAATAGTTTTAAATGACATCACAGCCGTGAAACAACGCTGGGAGTGATGTCGAACCCCCTGGCAACAACTGTCATTTTTCTCCCTTCTTCGATCTTTCCAATAATTCGGCCACGCATAAAATCATCTAAATGATGTTGGGAAGACATGCCAAAAATTTCAAGTTCGTCTATTAAATCTTTCCTGTAAAACTGACTTGAAGCAACAACTGTCCACACGAGTCAAAACCTTTAAAGCTCTTATTAACGCTATCACGTGATGAACAGACGGGGAAAATAAATTTGCATACGCATACTTCTTACTATATCCCGCATTTATTCTAATTTTCCACATTTTGCTTTTCATTATGTGGTTGCTATGGATGATAGTGTTATCCATCCATAGCAATTGTCCAGCAGTGTATAATTAAGTCTAATATCTCTAGCTTGACTGTAAAATTTGCTTTACTTTAAAATACACCAGAGTGAAAAATTTAACTTTAAAACTCTTCACCCCTTTTTTTGTAAGGGGGAAATACAAATAGTTTAATTTTGAATGCTTAGTTAATAAAGCAAATCATTTAGAGTGGTACTAAGCAATCCTAGTTTCATTTAAAAATTCCACTGTACTTTTGTATGGAAAATATATTAGATTGGAATGTAAGGAAACTTAGTACCTTGCATTAAAAACAATTAGTTTCTTTACAAATTGATTGTATTTAATAATGCAACCCTTCCAAAGTATTTTCATGGAACTGTGAAGATCTTGTGTTTTTTTATGTCACAGAACTTTAAGTTATATTTTGAAAGGCATCAAATTAAGAAGTAGACTAAATTAATTTTGACAAAAATGAATCTTATTAAATCTTAGATTTTTTTAAAATAATTTTATTATTCATATTGCGGTTCAAATCACTATTTGGTTGCAAGAAAAATAGTCTTGTGTATAATTTTTCAGAAATTTATTAAGTATTTCAATAAAGATTAGCAACCATAACACTGAAATATTCCAGTTAAATTATGCACTTGTTTCAGCAGCTTCTTTACAAATGCATCACATAAATTATACATTTTGTTTAATAATTAGACTTTAAAAACTTCAAATATCATATACAAATCTGAGAAGTAATTTCAAGTAGTAATTACATATTACGTTATTTTTAGAAGGGATAATTTTATCCTTTCTAAGTATATTTTCTAGATTAAATTGTTCAGTAGAAAATAATGCTCCATTTAAAATGATTGGAAAATTTCCTTTAATCAAAATTTGCAATTTCCTTTTTAAAAGTATTTTCTAATTTATAATAGTAAATTCACACAAAACAATTTTTAAAAAATTTTTTATTACAAATCATAATATGAAACATTAATTTTAATACATGTGAAATACAGCTTGAATGATTTATTTTAATTAACATCTGATATCCAACAAAAGTCAATTTTATAATTTAAAATTCACATCTTTGGTTAAAATTTCTAAAAATTCATCAATTTGTTTGATATCTGTGTATGAAAATAAACTTTAAATTATCACAGTTCACAAAGATGATAGCTCATCCCTAATTTGCATATATTATCTACATTAAAACAAAATTTGCATCTGCAAATAACAGCTGCTACAAAGGCCTTTTTTATATATATTTTAGTTACAACTTAAATATTTTTACTGTAAACTGACTAAAAATATTAAGCATTTTAATCAATTATTAGCAACTGCTTGATATTTAGTGTGTTTCAGAGTGTCATACTATTGAGAATTATCTTTAAATATTTTCATTGAATGAAATTTAAAAAAAATTGCATGTTCATATATATTTAGTAAACAAAAATTTAGCTATTAATTCTTAATACACAAATTCAAATAAAATGCACCATAAATAATAATTTGAAACACAAATTATGAGAATTTTATACTATCATTTTCTACAATTTTATGTATTTACATTTTGGTCAGTTTTTAGAAAAATCATATTACACCAATATTTAAATTTGATAAAAAAATTTTGCAAATTATTAATATTAAAATTCTACAGATAAATGTTTTTATTCTAAAAATTATCATCCATTCTTCTAAAGAATAGATTCTTACGTTCATTATTAAAACATTGTTACATACCTTGAATAACGGTCTGGTACTAAGAACTTTGCAGATGACTAGAGAAACCCAGATTGATTAAAGTTTTTAAACTTATGAAAACTAATAAGCTGAATTATAAGTATTTAAAATCTAAAAGCACCAGATACAAAGTCAAGGTCCTTTTATAACTAAAAACTGATGAAATAAAAGTTTTAAATGAAATATTAACTACAAGTTTCTTGATCTTATACATTGTAGTAAAACAGACAATAAACACAAACAATTTTTATATTTTAAATGTAAAAACAGCAATGGAATGTTAGCATTAGAAACTATGATCAACTGAAGACAAAAAGAACACACTATTGAAAATTATGGTAATGATAAATTACAAAAGTTAGTGATGCATCACAAGTGTTCCTCTTCTCTATCAAAATGTGGTGATAGAAAATTATAAAACCAGTGACATGCAGGCTTTTCGGTAGGCACTGTCGTTTTGTTACTGTACAAAATTATCACTTCACAAGATCAGATCATTTACACTCTCCATTAGCTAAACAAGCCTGCTATTTACCAAATTAGTTGAATGTCTACAGTTGTTTTAATAGCTCATTTTTCTGAAGCAAATTGCAACAATAGATGCCATTGTGATCAAAAACAGGTTATATATAAGAGTTGGTGATGCATTGACACCATCTGTAAGCTCATTGCAGCCATTGCCGCAATCATTTCCTTCACACAGATTGCACAAGGTCACAGATTTAGGCTCATAAAACATTCTCGCACTTTTAGCTGCAAAAGAACAAAAAATTTAAAAAATGTACAAGAAACTCACATTTCTAAGTATCAGACAATAAATTACTAAGTACTTACATAAGTCATAATAATCATATACTTTAACTGGAACAGGCTTTTGATTTGCAACTTTATGATTTCTAAAAGCAGGAACATTAACACACATTTCGTTACTATCAATCTGCAAAGATAGATTAAAGAATTATAAGAGTGTATTGTTCATTTGAAATCTAGCATATTTTCTTTATACATACTGGTACATAAAATAATTTGGATAAGATATAAAGAATTAAATGATAAATACTTAATCTCATACAGAACAATTGATATATCCATTCAAGAATCTATTCCACGTAGAAAATGTAGTTCGAATTCAAATGAGCTAATTTTTTTGATTAGCTATTACAGATAAAAAAAATTTTACTTTGAATATAGCTGTATATTAATACCATCTACCATTCAAAAGCTCCAGGCAATTTGTACCTATCTGTTACCAAGGATAAGACATTCCATTTTTGACAAGAGGCTAAAAAGTGGGCACCAACTTTATCTTACTGAATGATTTGAGAATATAAATTATTAGCCTAAATATATCTTAATTGATAACTCTAAATCCCCAATTAAAATGGACATTTGGTATTATATATGGCAGGAGAAATTCATATTTTAAACATACAGTAAAATACTAAATTGCGTTTTTTTAATGCTAAAATAATGAAAAGTTAAAATTAACTTCTTACTCAAGTGATAGAAAGTTTACTTCAGACATTTGTTAATTTTCAACATTTTTAATTAACTTTACAGCACTAATTCAGATTACTTAAATGTTTTGTAATTCTAAAAGTCATTGTAGTTCTAAAAGTCATTGTAGTTATTTTATTCAAAAATTTACACTTGTCAGTAATAAAAAGGTAATAGTTCTGGGAAAAAAGATAGAGGCATTTTGAAATAAGCTACTCATGTTTATTGATACATGGATTTCATTTACTTGATTTTACAGGTGCAAGATCCTTAAATGGAATAATCTGTGCAGAAAACAAAGAAATCTTTATACAGCTAAATACTTGAGCAAATTATTGGATAAATGTAGTTGAGATAAACGACTCAGAAGAATAAAGGTATTAAAACAAATTCATGAAAGCCAGAAAAAAAAGAGATAAATGTTATAAAAGAACTTCAATGTTTTCCAAGATAAAATTTCATGAAATTCATGCCATTCAGAGCTGGTTTTATTTGATTATTTTTTTATGTTTGTCTTCTCTACATTTTGAAAGGGTCTGAAATGTAGAGTCCATTTTCATATATCTGTTTTAAATTTTGTTCAAAATTGATTATTTTTGCATCTGTTTGTAAACGAACAGGAAATGCCGACTTTTGGTGTTTTGTTTTTTACTATTTGTCTACTTCCAGTAGACAAGTAATACTTTGACAAGATAAAACAAGTAATACTTTGTTTTATCTTGGTTACAATTACTTTGCTACAAGATCCATAAAGGACAAGAGTTGGAAAATGCAGTATATGAACCAGAACAATTACAACACTTGAAAATTTCTGAAATACAAACATTGGTTTCATGACCAGATTAGGCACATTTTCCACATATAGGATCACTATTCCTACATGCATGTTGAGGAAGACAATATCTCTTACATTTGAAACATTTAAGAGGGTTAAGGTTAGAAAGTATGGATGAAGTTTGCAACTTTTATAATATGCTTCTTATAAAAAATAACATTTATAAAAACAATTGAAAACAGCAACCAACTCGTCTGTTTAAATCGGCCACACATTTTTCCTTAGTGTACACGTGTGTGGACTTTACACAATAAAAAGATTTTACGTATGGTTACAGTTATATTCAGTACTTAATATTAAAAACTATGACACTTGCACCAATGCGACCAAAGTTTCATTCACTTTTCAACTCTTAAGAGTCAATCTTCCTGTGTTCTTAGAATTGTTGCCATGAGAAGCTTTTCTTTGAGGATTCTGATCAAACGAGATTTTGGTAGGGAGTGTTTTATTGCTGGCAGGTCTTGAATTGAGCTGCTTCTGCGTTTTTGTCTGCTAATTCATTACCCAAGGTTCCCATATTCAGTTTTAGTCTATATTAGTTGCAAAGTTGAAGTTTATCAATGAAAAATTTTCTGGATGTTCACTATGATTGGGTTCTTGTGTTGAGGCTGGAGAAAAGCTGCCTGTCAAGATATTAACAGGAAATATTGAATCTATGGTAGGCAGAATCGAGTTTTATATAGCTAGTGCTTCTGCCCCATAGAGTTTCCCCTTCGGAATTTTTATTTGTTGTGTGTGTAAGAGGTTCTGAAAGAAAGGCTGCATCTACCCCATTGTCCTGCTCTTCAAAGCTATCTGTGTAATAGTTATAATCTGTAGGAGTTAAAGCTTCTTGTTAAATTGAGGAAGTTCCTTTGGGGGGAAGTGTTGCCTACTATTAATCTTGTAGTCCTTACTACCGATTTTACTGTGTCTTAGTGTATGTTGTTTTTCATAATCTCCATGGGCTATGATGTTATTCTCTAATAAATTGCCTTGATGAAAGTGTATTATTTTTGATTTTATGGCATTCTTTTCTATAATCAGATGTAGAGGAGCTATGTCCATTAAAACTCCAAGCAATGATGTTTTATAACCCCTTGTGATTAATAGTAAAAACGTTGGATGCTTGTGAGGATTTTTTACTTTCCCTAATGTAATGGGAATGGCCTTTTAACAGCCATATCTCTCTAATTTTACTATTACCATGAGACAGATGCTTTTTATGATTATGGTTTCCAGACCCTAGTTCTGGCTGATCATGGAGAGCATTCTTTATGCAATCGAAATGATATTTGATTTTATGTAATTTAGATGTAGCCGAAAGGGTAACTAGTTACCTAGGATGATAAGATAGATAATTTGTTGAGATTTTTTGACACATTTGTTAAGTTATTGGGTTGGACTTAAGTGACTTATTCTTCTTCCTCCCTAAGATCATAGCTGTTGACTTTGTTGCAGAAATCATTAATACTAATTTTTTGTATATTGCTGAGAAGAAAGGTATTACAGTTTTGCTGCATTTGTTTTCTGGTTACCCCTCACATCAACAAGGTATCGGTAGAAACGACTATCTTCATGAATGCAAGCGACAAATAGTTGTAATGCTTTATTAAAGTAGATGTTCCATAACGCGGGTTCAACAATCAAGCCTTGTAAACAGCCTGTGTGGTTGATACTCACTATTCCACTGCATAAGGAGTTTTAATTAGATACATAAGAACATGCTGCTTCCATTGTAACTTATCATCAACTATAATGCTAAAATATTTGATCCAGTGAACCTCTTTAATTGAAATGCTTCCCAGGGTTAAGTGAATGCAAGGGATAAGACCTTTCATGAATTGTCAAAATCTAAACTAGTATTTCTTGATAAGATATTTGATATTGTTAATCATTCACTTTTTGAAAGTTAAAATTAAGCCATAATTTTCACTTTAAAATGGATTCTGAACCTCTGCAACCATATAAATGAGATTTAAATTGAATGCAAAAACAGTTTAATTGAAGACCTAAACACTAACCAGTCAACTGTTAGCTCTCGTGACAGAAGTAAACATTTTCAGGAACAGCTGAGTATTAATATTAATATTAAATATTTCACTAATATTCTTTTATGAATATTCATGAAGCTTTGTATTTCTTAATCAACGAAAGATGTACAGGAAAAATTAAGCATGTGATATTAGGTACCTCGCAACTTGTAGTATTAGGTCCTAAATGTTTCAACACAAGTAATACTAAAATTAATACATTACGATACATATTTTTATCAATTAAAAATCTTATGGAACTACAAATAGAAATTTTCTAAAAATGCAATTTACCCTATCAAAATATATAACAACATTTGTATCACCATCTTTAGTTTCTACTCTCTTTATTTTCTCCAACTTCTTTATCATGGGAAGTGTCTCAGTATCAGCTTCAAAACCAGAAGGGAGACCAATTTCCATTACAGCCATATTACTGGCTCCATTTTCTTTGTATCTAATGTAAAAAAATGTATATGCAATTAAAACCAATCACACACACAAGTAATTGTCAATATAAAAATCATGAAAGAAACCATTCTAAACTTTCTAATCTAACAGTCTTAAATTATTTTACAATTCACTTAAGAAAATGTAGTTCTGGAACTTGAAGTTTTTTAAAACAAATTTACTATTCAATTTGCATAATATTTTTAAAAATTTACATTTTTAACGTGAACAAATTTATGTTTATGATCAACTGGTTTCTCAAATTTTAGAACTTAAAATTTTATTCATACTAAATTTAAGATAGTTATTTTTCTCTGCTGTGTTACTATTATTTTTTTAAGTAAGGCAAAATTGATTATAATTTCAAGTTTTAGTAGAACTAAGTAATTAAGAAATTCAATGTATCTATTTAGGAATTTAAAAAATGCTGTAACATTTTTGTAAAAGCAATGCAGAGCCTAGATATTGAAAATCGTTATTACCTCAATAATGTTATGACAGTCAGCAAATCATATCTTAACATATTTCTGACAATCCAAAGGGCAACATATTAAAGGAAGCATGCAAATCATGAAATTTATGTTTCAGTCGATATGTACAAATCATTAAATTGAAATGCCTATGCACCATCATGAGTAGTTGTACTACTTGAAGGCATTTCTTAAAAGAAATTTTTTTTTTTTTTTTTTGCATATTTAATATGTTTAACTATGCCTCAATGTCAAGGTCTTTTGAGCAAGTTTACGTTTGACCAAGGGATATGTTAGTGATGCTAAAGGGGTTACCGATTATCTTTCAGAGATATTGGTGATATGTTGGACAAAATCAAGCAGCTAATGTAATTAGTAGAGACAGAAGGGAATGCTGGACTGATCACAGCCACCTTATTTTCACCATTAGTTGTTTGCACCTCACCATCCAATGTTGTTTGCAGCTAGAAGATTCTGCAAGGAATCTATACCTTCGTTTAGCTGAAATAAAAACGTTTGCAACTCCAGTGATGAATAACAAAACAATGACAATAGAATTGAAAGATTATCTTTAATAGCAAACACCAATTCTGCTTGTAACATCATGATAGCTAAAGTATTGAGAACTGAGAGGAGAGAATTGTTCCATTTTGCATGGTCTTGTAACAGTATAATTTTTGTGTGGTGTGATTTTACCTGCATATCCCTCTAGAATGCATTAGTGGTAGTACACTGAACAGCCAATGCTTAGGTACAGGAACCAGTGATCCTACCAAGCTTTCAATGCTTTAGATTGAATTGCATTTTTGCTTACTTGCTCTCTCTTCTGATTTATCAACAATCAAAAATATGTTGTCCAAATTTGCACAACTGACTTGGTGCATAATACTCACACACTAAATCAATTATTGGGTATTTGAAATCTGTAATTACTACATTTCAAGGATAAATCCAAAGTTTTATTCAATGGAGAAGCATGTGATAGTGAATAAAACTAATAATGATGACTGTAAAATTACAGATTTCATTATCCACACTTCATATGAAGCTGTGATTTCAATCATTTGATTCTCATAATATACCTACCAGACACATTTTGCTGTGATATCTCTTACCTTCCTTAATGTGGCATTTTGTGAGGCCTTCAGATTAGAATATTGATTTTAATGGCAGTAAAAATTTAAAATTTCAAATATTGTGGATCAAAGTTATGAAAATAAACATCTTTCTGTATTTCTGGTATTCCTTAACTAAATGACTTTTATGCATTTTAAAATTGTAACTTTTTCAATTACCAAAAGAGTATTTTATTACACTTAGTAACAGAAATTTTAATATGCATAGAAATTACTTTTTTACACAAAAATCTTATTGTAAGAAAAGTATGAATATTTCAATAGTCAGTTAAAAATTTAGAATTATGAAAACAAAGTAATTGCAATTGAATGACTAAAAACCACAAGATTCACAATTCTGTTTTCTCACAAGAAAAATTAATAAACATTCAAAGTTGCACAAGAATTACTTTTAATAGTCAATTAGTTACTTTATAGGCTTTAATATTTTATTAGGTAATCAATATCAAATATATTTAAATTTTTATAAACTTTAATTTCATCCTAAGTTTATTCATTCATTTTAATTTACATAAAAAGCACAGTGTACATCTGGCCCTTTAAAGAACTCATACTAATATTTAACTGCAATAAATTTTTCTCATACCTTTTACAAATATTTAGGTTTTGGGTCAAGCAAATTAAAGTTTTGAGATATAAAAATTTAAAGAAGAATTTCTCAATTTATTACCGAGTACAAATGTCAATTTCCATGTAGTCATCTGTAGAGGCTTTGCTCAAAACTGGTTTCAATGAGAAAGCAGGGGCTTCATTTGTTGTTTCAATATTATAAGACCATGTAACCTGCAATTATCAATAAAAAATTTTTTGTAACAAACATTTGCCTGAGCTTTACAATTTATCAATGTAAATACAAGAAAAACCCTTAAAATATTTTTACGCATAATATAAAACAATTTACAACTAAAACTAATTCAATTTCATTTAATTTCTAAAGGAATTTAAATATCTTTAATAATTAATATGTTAAATTCCAAAAGATTGATAAATATAGTTATCAAATAATCTATATAAAATTAGATATTAACTTAAATTAGAATATAAAGGATTATGCTTACTTGAACAAGACCAACACCAAACCCATCAGCTTGAATATTTACAGATATAGTATCTGATGGTAGCTATATAAAAAAATTTCAATATGAATTAATATTTTTTATAAATAAAGTAGTAAAACTAAAATAATAGGTTGTAATTTTAAGAAAACTTACGATGACATTCTGCAAAACCATTGCATTATCAGAATTTATATTCAGTGTTTTGGTAATGTCATTAGCACTATAAGTCACATTGATTGAAATTGATGTGGAAGCAAGTCTAAATCCTAATGCTGCTAAAGCTTGAATACCAACTACAGTATCCTGCAATTTGAATTCAAAGTTTATAAAAATATTTTAATTAGAAGTCATGATTGAGATATTGACACATTTTCCAATCACAAGTTAAGATTTCATTAAACACTATGTAGTTTTATTTTTGTTAATACTAAACAAACAAGTCACCTTAAAATAAAACTTTAATGTTTATTTTTCCTATAAACTTCACAATTTCAACTGATTTGCAAAAATAGAAAACTAATACCAGAAGAGGACAGTTACGTATCTTTTAAACTCAAAATTTCCAATCTAATCAAAATTAAACTGATAAAAAACTAAAATAAACTATACCATTTAGTATTAAAATATTTCATTTTAAATTTTACAAGATCTTTATTCAAAATACACAAATTAACTATTAAAATTGTAATGCAATCAAATAAAATATTTGAAACGTTCAAATTTAAAAAATGTATTTTAATAAAATACAAGGAACTTTTCAGAAATTTTAGAATCATGCCTGACAAGAAATCCTTTTGCTTTTCAAATATTTCTCTTTCTCTATCTCTCTCTCAATATTTATTATTATAACTTGAAAAATCTAAAACAGTACTCATTAATACCTGGGTCGAAGAATAACCACCATATTCATTTTGTTGAGAGATCAGCCACCTGAGTATAGGTAATGACCCTGCAACATCTCCCCTAATAGAATAGGTCAATAAAGCATAAGCAGTCATTTCCACATCTTGAGATTGAGGCATATAGTATGGCAAGGAATTATCTTTCAATTTTTGCCAGTGAATAGTATCAACTAGAAAGTATAAAAATAATCAAATATTAAACATTAAATTGTAAAATAAAATTTCAAGATAGTTCTTAATGATTTTATATCACTATTAAAACAATAACTAAAAACTATAATGAAAAAAAGCAGTCAGTGTGAATGTATAAACTATTTTATTCAACTTCCAGCTTAAAAAAACTAATTTTTCCAAAAGATTGTAATGTTACATGGTAAAAAATGTCTTGATAAAATAAATCAAGTTTGGTATAAAGAGTTGTCAGCATAAAACTAAAGTTTTAAAAAAATCCAAAACTAATATTCACTAACCTCCTCTTGTTGATAAACTCAGCAGTTTTTGAAGAGCCATATCTTTTTCACTATGTTCTGATAAATGGAAAGCATAAGTAACTATTGATACAAAATAAGGGTCTTGAGAAGTTTTTAATTCTTTAAGTAGGTATTTAGTAGCTTTGTCCATTTCTTGAGCAAATGTTTTTTGAGCCTAAAAGAGCAAAATATATATATTTTTATACATGAAATATATCTTAAATGAATTAAGTTTAAATAAGTACAAAAAATGCCCAAATAAATACCTGATTTTCCAAAAAGGCCAGAAGAACATATGCTGTTAGAGCATTTTTACTGCCAGAACCACCCTAAAGGCAAAGATTAAATACAGGTTAAAAATCCAAAACAGACTTTTTAACTGTAAATTTAGAATATTTGCAAGCATATAAACCACATTATTTTAATTAGATAATCTTTTAGAAACAATTTGTTATCAATTATGCATTCATAAGAATTCGTTTAAAAATTTGTAAATTGGAAAAATTTGCTTCAAGATATTAAAATTTATTAATAAAATAAATCCATTACATTTTGTTTTTATTTCACTTTTTGCATCAAAACATGCATACTTATCTAAGCAGAAAATCGAAATTCCAGACAAAACTGCATTTTTCATTTCATAAAACTAAATGAACTATAAAATAAGTTTTAACTTTACTGCACTAAATCACTGATTTATATGAAATTATAAATATAACAAATATTTCCAAATTATTAACTCTTCATGAAAAAAAAAAGAAAATTTGAAACTTATGCTTTTTTAAATTCCTTTAATATATGTGAATTGCTACAAATTATAAAATTAAAAACTTTATAAAACATTAGCTTAAGGTTTAATTTTTCCATCAACATAAAATTAAAAATGTTTCATATTAAAATAACTGGTCCAATACACAGATACTAGAGGAATTTTATTATAATACAATTCATTACCTGCATAGCTTTATGGTGAATTTCACCAGGTTCATTGAAAGAACCATCTGATTTCTGCTGCCTGGCAAGCCACTCTAAAGCAGAATTCATAACGTTCTCATCAATTTCCATAAATTCACTGGCTTGATGGAATGAGCGTACCACAAATGCTGTTAACCTATTGAAAGAATAAATTGAAACTTTACAAATATTTCTCAAAATATTTTGTTTTAATCTCAAAATATTTTGTTAATAAGCTTTCTAATTATAATTTACTAGCTTAGGTGAGATATATAAATATATAGAATCTTGTTCAGAACTTTAAATAACTATTAAGATATAAAATTTAACATTTCATGTTTTAAATTTTAATAGCTCAGTTGCAACATTAAAACTTACCATGTGCTTCCATTTTTATCATTATTACCGAAAGCACTAAATGAACCATCATCTCTACGATATGTCAATTCTCTTTGGTATCCTAAAGAAGAGAATTAAACTTATTATTGAGTTATATTTTTCATGTTTCACAGTTTTATGAAATATTAAAATTCTGAAAACTTACCACTTTCCATGAAATTCATAGATTTCTTTTGGATAGTTGGAGTAAGCCTGTTAACTCTTTTTAGGTACTTAGTGATAACTATATTTGGCACAAAGTTCAACATATTTTGTTCACCACATCCCTGGGGCATTCTCAATAATTTATCCAAATTATTTACAGTTGGACCTAATAAATCTCCTGAAGAAATAAAAATGTAAACTTAATTTTATTCATTCATTTGAAAGAAAAACAATTTCTTGTAGAGACAAGTGATCATAACTTAAATTTTAAACATTAAATTTATAGGAACGTTTTGAGAATTGGGATTTAAAATTTTTTATACAAGAGTTGTTCAAAGAGTTTTAGCATTTATATCAATACTTCCAGATGTACTTAACCTATTGTTTTTAATGTCTTTTCTATATAAAATATTGAAATGTTCCAAAATATGAAACAGTTTAAATGGAAATAAGTTTGTGTTGGAGATGTTATTAGAAAGTATTCTAATGAATTTTTAAATCTTATACATTTATCAAACAAATTTCAATTAAAGAAAATACAATTTATCTTAAAGAAAATAAAGTTTGTTTGATTTGACTCGTAACATTTAAGAAACAATTTTAATATAAAATATTATTTAAGAAACAATTTTAAAAATAAAATATCTATGACTAATCACAAAACTTCGTTCCATTAATTCAGTCCAAGAAATAATTAGTCAAATATCTATTAACATTTAATAAGAATAAAACTTTTACCGATTGCTGATAAGGACACACTTGTTGAACCTGGTACTGCTTCAGGAGGTACAGGAATAGTAACAGATTTCTGGAACTTCTTTGAATCTCTTAAATCAACCAACAAGGCTTTATTAAAGAACTGAGGAGCTCCTTCAGGCTGAAAAATTACTATAATTAATATAACTAACAAACATTAAAAGGAATTTGAAACATGTAACATTAACAATTGCTCATTAATGTCTACTTAATAGCATAGCTTTCTAAAATAAAATGCATTTTGGAAGATCAAAATAGCTTCTGGAAAAATCTTTCTTTCACAAAATTAATTATTCAACATATTTTTTCTAGAAATAACTAATAACTAAAAATATATTGATATGCATAGTAACACTATATTAAGTATTATATCTAACAATTACTTTAATATCATTAGATATTATACTAAAGTAGTTACATATAGTAATATATTAGTGTTAATAAATATGAATAGTACTTAATATACATGCTTAATATATATATGTATATATTACTATAAGACATTAATAACATAAAACTCATTAAAAACTCAAAATATTGACTTTAATACTTAATTCTCAATTTTTAACATTTTACATTGATTATAATTTATATATTATATAAAAGGACTTAATGATTAAGCATTGTAACAGATGAGAATAAAGAGTTAAAAAAAATTTATAAGTACCTTGACTAATAATTTTTTAACAATTGCATCTCCAGCATTATTGGAAACAGCAGATACTTTAAGATCAATATAGCCAAGTTTTTTGGGGGTAATCAAGTACAACACAGTTATGCCATCTTCTGCAGGCACCTACATAGAAAAAATTATGTAATCAACTAATCTTAGACATAAAAATTCATATCCTTAATAATTTTAATAAAGTATAAAAGTAAATAATTTACTTCAACTGTTTTAGTCATTTTGTCATAGGACTCTCCAATTTCATTCCCAGCAATAGTAAATTCAAAATCTCCATTTCTGTTTTCTAGAGTGACATCAGCCTAGCAATATCAATAATAAAAATTTTTAACTTACAAAATTTTATTTAAAACACATTCATGGACACATTAAATTTCAAAATTTATTTAAGTTCATTGAAATACAACTTCTAATTGAAAATCTAGTTTTTTATATTATGAATACAAAATAAACACTAAAATTTATATAATAAAGAAACTAAGTCAATAGTTATTTAAACAAGTAAAAGTATAACATCCTTAGATTTGTTTTGAAATTCTTATTTTATTACAAATTTTATGTACACCTATATAAAATTTATGGAAAATGTACACCTATATAAAATTTATGGAAAATGTACACCTATATAAAATTTATGGATTCTAAAATGATAATAGCTAACTTAAATGTTAAACAAGTAATAACTTCAATGTTCAGTTCAAATAAGTTTTTCATACAACTTCAACATTTTACTGAACTTATTCTCAAATGGGTTATTGGTAACTGTTTTCTAATCACAGCATGCTTTGCAAAATGTTATAAATTTATGCTTTACAAAATATTGTGTTGCAAAGATTTTATACAATTTTCTATGTTTTTAAGTTTTTCATTAAGTAATAATTATAGATAATATGTGGAATTATAGTGAATAATGCAGTATGTGTGAAATGTTTTATTTAAAAAGTTCAATAAATATTTAATATTTTAAAGGAAACAAGAGTAAATTCCTTTATACCTTTATAGGCTTTTTGTTGTAATTGAAAATAATAACTTCCAGATACAAAGATTCTCCTCTTACAACTGCATATGGTAAATTAAGTTTGACAAAGAATGGTCTAAATACAGTCACCTACAAAAAAATTATAGCAATATAAATATTAGAATTTAAGCTTATTTTAAATCACATACATGTAATATAATTTAAGTTCTTACCTTTGCATTTTCAGAGGCAATACCCAAACCATTGACAGAATCCATTGCAAAAGCACTGATCACCCATGAAGTAATTGTATCAGGAACAGTTTTACTCATAGACAATTTTCCATCATTTCTATAGTTTAAAAAATTATACAAAATTTAATGAATGAGTTTTTTAAAAAAAAAAAAACAACAGATCACATTTTTTTATTTGAATCCAAGTTTTTTTTAGATTACCCATCAGCCCATGAAAACAATTTTTACTTAAAGATCACTAAACATTAGATTATGAATATTTTTAGTTGTAATTAATGTAACTAAGTTTAAGAACTCTTTAAATTTTTATTTCCTAAAAAGGTTGCTATGATACTCACTTTATAGATGTTGATTTTTAAAGTTAATTTAAACAAAGAAAATATAAAATCTTAGGTGCATTAGTAATTTTTCTAAGCAATTACAAAGACTGAATTTGGTTGGCTGCCTTTAAATCGTCATTTGCATGAAACAGCAAATTGGACCAAAACATAATTTAAAGCAAACTTCGACTACAAACGAGCAAGCCTAAAGTGAAGCATGAACCAATAAATTACTGCAGTAAAGGCCAAAGCAAGAACTAGTCAGTTGCAAACTCTGTCCAATATTGGTGAGAAGATTTGTACATTTTAAAGTATAATATTCTATGCATTTTCGAAACTTTTGAAGCTAGTTTAAAGAAACACAATTTGCAAAATTGTTAGAAATTAACAATTCCAAATAAAAAAAATAAAATATAAACAAGATGCTTTATAATATGTAACAGAAGTAAGGAAGAATCAGATATTAAAGATCCCTTCTTAAAGCAAATTAAAAATTGACATTTCTCTTATTTGATAAAAAAAAATCTTAATGATAATTTTTGAGTAAGTAATTTTATCAATAAAAATATTGCAATTATATCACTTATTTCATAATTAAGACAGTAAATATCCATCTTTACCCAGCTGGTGCAAGATCCCAAATCCAAGTTTCTGGAAAATTTTTGCGCACTCTTGGTTTTGATCCTCTTCCATTTCCATGATTGTATAGCATAGTATCTACAGCATTCAATTCATCATCTAAGCCTTCAGCAACTGGGTAGTAAGATCTGTACATAACTGAAACAGAAATTTAATAAATTTACATATATTTTAATATATAAATTAAATAAGAAAATTCAAAAATTATTCACAACCCTAAAGAAATTATTTATATTGAAATTACAAAACTTTACTTTCTATAAAACAATTAAAATTAAATAAAACCAGTAATGCTCTGTAGTCAGAGTGTTAATTAAATTCAGAATTAACCATTATTCCGCAATTCTAAATAGATGAAAAAACACAATTTGATTTGTTCAAACATTTTTATAATTCAAAGTATAAACTAAAATAATTTAGAATTTTCAAGATTAAACATTAACGAAAAAAACAATTTACATTTATTCACTTTATGTAAAATGAATATATATTAAATGAAAGTATAGATTTTAGAATTAGTCTTGTTTTAGATTATAAAATCTATATTTGAATTTCAGAGTTAGACACAATTACAAGAAAATTTTTACTACCCACTCAAAAACTTTCACAACAAAAAAGCTATTTTTAAAAATATTTCTAAAAATTTATTATATTTAGAAAGGTAACTGTTAGAGTTAAAAATATTACATTTATATTGCATCAACTGAAGTCAAATTAATAAATTCTTTTTACATCATAAATTTGTCTAAAATACATAAAGTGACAATTTAATATATAATTAAGGTACATTTCAAACCCAATCTGGCACTCATATCAGCTTATAAATTACATAAAACGTTCAATATTTAAAAATTATATATCAAAAACATGAAAAATACTAAACTGATTGTCAAAATGATAGATATAATTTATAACAATGTAATTTCCTTTAAGGTAATATTAGGCATGTTTTATGCATACTAACAAAATCAGTCCTAATGCAGAATTTAAAGATGGAATTAAATCGATTTAATACTACATTGATAAGATTGAATTTGGAAAAAGAATGTACTTAATTCTTACATTTGCATTTTCCAATAGAAAATAATTCAAATTTAAATATGTATTTTCAGCACTTTCATATTTTGATAACAATTTTTTCAAAATCTTAAAAGTTTATGTATGAACTATTTTAATTTGCCCAAACTAAATTTAAAGTTTTGTTTTGAGTACACAAAGCATTGATACTACTCACTTAATTGAATGTAACGATAAAGAAGTCCATTGGTTAAAACCACAACGCCAGAATCCTATAATCAGAGAAACATTAAATGTAACATTGTTCATTTCAGTAAAAGCATTTTAAATATTGAAGAAAAGTTTCACACATCATATTTTGAAGTAAACTTAAGCTAAATTGTGTAATACATTAACATTGAAATAAAAAAAAACTGATCTTATATTGTGATACTTCCAAAAATTTTATTCAATAACCATCAATGAAATTTAAAGACAAAGATTTCTTATATGCATTTTTACATTATACATCTAAAATAGTAAAATAAATTTGGAAAAGTAGATATCAGAAAAATTAATAATAAATAGTTAGTAATAGTATTTGTAAAAATATATAGCAAGAAAGTTTTGTCAAAGCTGGAGTACAAAATTTAAATTTATAGTTTTCAAAATACTAAGTTTGCTTTGCTTGTCACTCAATAGTCATTTTTTGCATACGAGGGCTAATTAGAACAAGACCTACAATTTAAAGTGGATTCCAAACCACTACAAACATCCATGCCCAAGGTGCGATTTGAACCCATAAACTGTTGAACCGAAGGCAAGAGCACTAACCATTTAGCTGTTAGCTCGGCTTCAAAATAAGGAAAATGCGTAAAAAATTTTATATTTAACCTTATAAAACATTAAAGACTGCAACACAATGATGTTTTGGCATAGTCAAACAATCCTATTTGCCATACACATAGTTACTTCTAATATATTACTTACATCAAATACTTCATGAGCTGTAGCAGATCCAGGCCACCACAAAGCGCGCTTTTTACGATAGAATGGGTTGTAACGATATCGCTTTTTACCTCCATCATAAGTTTCTAATTCAGCAATAACCTAATATAAAAAGTTGAAATGTATTAAACTTGCAGGAAAAATTAAAGTTTCTCTATAAAATAGATTCAAATGCACATACATCATTCTGTGTAATATCATTTCCAGATTTTAACAACAATACACTCTGATCAATTCCAAGGAGTCCCACTAAGGCATTTGGTCTAGTAGCAACAGTCACATTAACAGGAGCACCTGGCTTGGTTTCTTTCATATTGGTACTAACACTAACCTTTAAAATATGAATAAATATTATATAAATGAACTATAAACAAAACAAATTTTAGAAAAATACAACTCAAACTGTTCTTAACTAAAATCCTAACAATTTTAATACTTAAACATATTTACAGTATACACTTAAGATATAATTCAAACTCATTTTTTAAAATAGTCTTTACTCAACATGCACTTTATTTTTTATAAATCACAAATGTGCATTTACAATGCATTTTAATTCATTTACCTGAATGATACCATAGATTTTCAAATCATAACACTCTGAATTATTAAACGATAGGGGGAAATATGTGCGCAGAAGATAATACTTAAATTACTAAAAAGTCTTCAGCAAAGTATGTGATATACAGTGCATACAAGCAAAAGAAAGTTATTTTAGGAGATAATATGGACAAAAATTAGTATCAAAACACAATAAATTCAAAGAATTGAAAACCATACTTTTCTTTTTCCAGTCATTTTATGAAATGACTTTGGTAACTGAAGGCATTAATAAATCTTATGTCTTTCAATTAAAGAAATCAAAATATATTTTTAAAAGGAACATTTTGTTAAGAGTGAAATATTTTAATTTGTAGAATATAAACTTAATGTTCTATGCTGGTGCACAAAGAGGGTTTAAAATTTAAAAAACATTCAATTTGATAAAGCATTTAGAAATCGTGCTGTAGCAAAAATGTATTAATATTGATGAAAGATAAATATTTAAATGAGAAAATTTATAACAATGTAGTGAATCATATACTTCACATAAAACAAAGTATATTTATTCTGATCAATAATAAAATGGACTCTAAGATGAAAGTGTTAACTAAGTATTAGAAAATGGAATTGAATGAAACTAGAAACTAGTTTATTAGCCTTTCAGTAGACCAAAAAAGAAAAAAGTCAAAATTTAAAAAAAAAAAATTCAAGCTGTTATAGTTAATAAATGTCATTGAATTTCATTTCTGCAAACAAAAATAAAGAAATTAATTTTTCAGAAACAATTGCAAGTTTATTCTAAAAATACATTATTAATCTACAGAAAAAAAGACTAATATTATATACGATGCATAATGCATAAAAATTCTGTCACATTAGAAATATAAAAATGCAGTAATGCTTGATGTGATAAAAATAGATGAAAAGATTCAAATATTTTAAAATTATTCTTAAAAGGGTAAAAAGTTATCAGTTTCAATGTCTCCATACATAAAATTATTGAAATTGCTTACTACTTGAAATGTAATTAAAAAAGTATCTTTATTCCTTTATAAATGAAATAAAAAATTACAAAAACTGAAAAACAACTTATCTAATTATTAAAGATTTATATAAGATACTTACTGGAGTTCTAAATGTACCAGCAACATCAAAATTAACTGCATCAGCAACAATTTCATTATTTTCAGATCTTACATAGAAAACTACCACTCTAGCTTTTGGAGCCATTTTATGAGTAACAGGAATAGAGAATCTGTATGTTTTAACATTAGGTACTTCAATTGCACCAGCTAACACAATATCACCTCGACCCAAGACCTAAAAAAATTAATTTATATGAACTTTTTTTTTATATTATACTGCATAATAAGTGTTTTAATTATATAAAAAAATAACTTCACTTAGTAATAATTATATCAAATACACTTGAAAATAATTACAATAACTTATTAAATGTCTCCAAACTAATTAAAGAATTTTTTTTTAAATACTTACTTATAGAAAGAAACATTATAGAAGAAAATAATTACAATTTTAAGTAGCATGCATTTTAAAGTTGGTAGTTTAAAATTTCTTTAGTACTTACCTCATAAACAAGTTGTGACAAGGGTTCAGTCGCATTAACTTCTAATTCCACTTCTTTGTCGACAGTAGGATTCTCAGTTCGGAGGAGAACTTGAATAAAACTATTGCTTGGTGACATTGCAGTTTCTACATTATCAAGGTGATAGTCGAAGCCTCTGAATTCTGCAGTCATGCTTAGAGATGATACATTGGCATTAACAGGAGGATAAAAGTCTACATCTAACATTCCATTATTAGGAACAGCAATACGACGGGATTCCCATTCTCTTTCATCATAAGTATAACCATATTTCAAAACTATTTGATCTCCATTAGTCACAACAACTGGAGTATCATCTTGATAACATACTTTAAGCTATAAAACAACAAATTTTAAATAAATCTATGCAAAGCTTCTAATTTAATACCAATATATTTGGTTGTTCAAAAAATAATTTAGTTTACTTTTATTTTCAAAATAAAATTCATATAATGAATAGATATTTTATTACATTATATATTGGCCATACTGGTCCAATACCTTTTGCCATCTTTCTAGTCGCAGCACAATTCCACACCAATAAAATTTTCGGTCATTGTTGGCAAAAAACTGATCCAGGTGATTTCTGGCCTCTACATTTGAAGTAGAGGTTTTACCGTCCAAAACATTTTGCAATGACCGGAAATAATAATCAGAAAGCCCCAGACCAGGAGATTATGATGGATGTGGCAGTGTACCCAATTCAAGATGTTAAAGTTTTTGGCAAGTGACCAATTGTTAAGAAGTCTTGCATTGTCTTAGAGGAACACTTAAACTTTTTCTGTTTATTAATTATGGCCTTTTCTATTGAAGTTCATCATTTGGTTTGTCAAGCTGATGACATCAGACTACTAAATTGTATTATTCAGTAAAATTTTAAAAAATATGATTTGTTTAAGATTTTACCAAAGAGCCTAACATTTTTTGATGGATATTAGATTTTGAAATGCTTTGAGCTAATTCATCTTTTATACTCAATGATCTCTTGCATTTGACATTGTTATATACAACCTATTTTTCTCCCCCAGTAATAATACATTTAAAAAATGAATCATTTTTGTAGCATTTGAGTAGTGAATCACAGACATCAAAACAACAAATTTCTCGGCGAGAATGCAAAACTCATATCGATATTAGAGGTTAAGCCCAGGACTTTCAAGTGGCCATAAATATATAGTTCAACTCAATAAATATAACCTAACTCACGTGTTATTATTCGCCGATTTGCATCAACTAATGTCTATCAGCTTCAACCGGATTTCTGGAATGTGGTGCATTTTTTACATCAAAATTACCAGATCAAAATTTTGCAAACTTGTTCTGGCACTGGTATACTGTTACATCTTCTCCATACACATTGGTTAATTTTCTGGCTTGAGCAGCAGCATTTTTACCTTTTCTATAGTAAAAAAGTAAAACACGAATGACGAAAATGTTGCTTATAATTCCCCATATTTAAAAGTGGACCAACCAAAAACTAATGCATAGAATTAATTGAACTTTTTCACACACAAGCCTTGCTATATCAGCTCTCAAAACATGCTAATACAGCTTAAGTGTGAAGTAGGGTTCGAGAAAAAAAGTTAAATCCTCTGGCAGGGAAAACGAAATTACTTTCTGAACCCAATAAATGTTATACAGCTGAGTGTATTAAATTTAAAATTGTTTCATGTTACATGTAAAGAATATGTCTTTATTAGTTGTGCAAACAAAGTTCTAAAACTTTTTCTCTCAGGTATACAAAACAAATTAATGAAAATGCTAAATTTTACCAGAGGTTTTTTAACATTTTCCTCTTAAGAGAAAAAAATAAGCATACATTTAAATCATGAAAATATATGCTTACTGAGATCAAAATGTATATATTAATGTACATCACATTTTCAATACATAAAACTTTATAAAAATTATTGTGCAAAAAGAGTAATCAAAATTGCCAATAGGAAACTAAGCTTTTATTCAGTTTACTAATTTAATATATATATATATATCAGCACATATTTTATTCATCTTCCCAAACTTAAAAGGTGCATAATGTTAAAATTATGTGGATCAGTTATAATATGTTTTAAAATTCATTTTTAAAATAATATTACAAAAATATTATTTAACCAAGTAAATTCTCAACGTTGGAACAGATTTAAATCTTAAAATTAAATAGAAAATTCAAATTTTTTCACACTTTAAATTTTCTTGAAGCACATAATAGATACTGAGATGTTTTAAGTAAATCTTAAAAGTTCATAACAGATGCTATAGTTAGACTCAGCATTTTTATTTAATATTAATATTGTTTTCTTATATTTATTCACACATTTAAAAATATTAGTAATTTAAAATAGGAATTTTAAAGGAATGAAATCTAATTTAAACATTTTAATGCAAAATACTAATCAATTAATAATCAAAATGTTTTTTTCAACATTGGGAGCTTTTTACGATTCAAATTGTTAACATGCAAAAAATTGCAGATGACAGTGAAACAGTTTATAAATACAATTAAAAAATATAAGCTTTCTTAAAATTTAGTTATTTTTATCTTTAATAACTTTATTAGAAACTTAAGGAATGCTAAAATTACTTTAGTTTATTGAGTAATATTTGCTTATTAAAACTTTCATATTCAATAAGCAAATTTATAATGAAGTTAAAACATATACATGCATTATAACATACATATGTATACATAACATGTGTATATATATATATATATATATATATTTTTGTTCACTTACACTTACATGAGCATTGTTCACTTACATGAGCAGTGTATTTTAAACCAGGTTTGAAAGATTCTGCTGATATATATATATATATATATATATATATATATATATATATATATATATATATATATATATATATATATATATATATATATATATATATATATATATATATATATATATATATATATATATATATATATTAATGTATATGACATATTTGTCAATTTAGATAATGCACCAAACCAATAAGAAATGACAATTACATTTTTTAAAAAGTAGGGAAAATAAGTAATAAAGCTGTACAACAAAAAAGTCTGAAACAACCTCTAAAAATCAGGAGATTGCAAATTTATATTCTTAATCAAGAATGTCTAAAAATTCATGCTTAAATATTAACAAAAGAGCATAATTATAAATATTGTAGCATACAAATGTTCACTTACATGAGCAGTGTATTTTAAACCAGGTTTGAAAGATTCTGCTGATTTTATAAGCTCAACTTTAATGTCTCTGTCATACATTTTGAGAACACTTGTTGCATTGTATTTTCGTTTAGTTAAATATTCTTCTACTTCAGCAATAACATCGATTTCCAATGTTAAAGACTCTTCTTTTAATCCTAAATCTCTTGCTAAATTCATTGGTATATCAATAGATCCATCAATCTAAAAGTTGATAACATACATTTAAGAATTGATTTTTTAAAGTAGTATTAGAATACAAATTTAAAAAACCCAATTTGAATTTTAAAAAAACATTAAAATATTCCACTGCTACCATTCAAGTAATATATTTAAATAAAACATAAGTAAAATCAGTTATTGAAGAGTCATTTAAAGTATTCATAAACTTTTTCAATTAAAAAGGCAAAGAGAAAATTGATAAGCAAAATGTATACTAAATTCAATAACTTAAAAAATTTAAGAAAGCAAGTGCTATGATCAAAAAGAACATAGATTAAAGAAGTTTAAAACAATTTAAAAAAGCCTTTTACTATTACATTCATAATACAAAAGTTAGATACTTCTTAATAGAAATGTGATTTGTAACAATTCATTTCTTGCTTCAATTTTTTTTAATTTCCTAATTTTATTTCATTAATAACTAATCTATTCTTATACTAACACATTTTATAATAATAATGTATCAAAAATAAACTTGAAAATGCTAATGGAATTTTTCCCACATGAACATTAAAATATTTCAAACTTTAACCACAATATTATTGAAAACAAATATTTTGAATCTCAATAAACATACCTCAGCTTCTGTAACAGAAGGTTTATTTTCATTTGACAAATATCCAAATCTAAGAGAAGGCTTGACAATTAACTTCACATGACCTTTCACTGGCTTTCCATAAGTATATCTAGTAAATATATGCTCAGTCAATCATAAAATTTAAAAAATTTTCAAATTCATAATTTTCATTTCAATATTTGATAATCTTACTTTGCTGTTACAGTGGCAACAAAATCTGGCTTACTGTAAGTTACATAAGGTGGTAAAGAAATCTGTACTTCAAAATTTGGTAAAACTAAAAATAAAATAGTGAATGTTAAAATCCAGTAAAAATTAATCATAATTTATCTTTAAATGTCAAAAAATAATATAAATTCCCATCTTAATTGCAGTTTTAAGCAGCAAGATCTTACAATTTAAAATTTTTTTTAATGGAAGAATGATTATGAGAAAATATTTTATAAAAAATAAAATATAGAAAATGATGAGCCAATATTAAATGTTCTTAAGATTGTATAATAAAGTTTTGATATCAAAGCATCTCTATTGAAAACAAATATATTTTCAAAGCAACCATATATTTGTTAAAATCATTTTTATAAATTAAAAGCTAGAGAAGCTATATTCGGACCATGGCAATATGAAACTAAAGAAATTATATTACAAGGGCAACTTTTTGTTTATACTATTTGTATAAATCAAAATTTAAACTAAAAGAAATTCCACAACAAAAATTATACCAAATACAAAAATCAAATTTAATTAAGATAATTTGGTGCAAAATTTTATTTTGAAGAAAACTGTTCAGAAAAACATATAATATTAGAATAGATAATAAATTAATAATACATAAATATTTAAAGGAACAAAACCATTGACATAAACTTACCATATTCAGCAACAGTAAATGTTTTCTTGAACATTTGACCCTAAAGGTAAAAAAAAATTTAAATAATATTTTACTATGAACACATTTATAATAAAGGAATGAGAAATTCTAAAACATGTGAAATGTCTGGAAACAAAATTATAAGCAATTGATTACTAACTAGAATATCCACATTTATTGTCCAGTCACCCAAAACTGGCTGATCAGAAAGTAGCAACTCAGCTGATGCTATTCCTGAAAGTACATTTTAAAATAAATATAAGAAAATTCCATAGAAACTTTATAAGATTACAATCAAAACATTTACCTTTAGTTGTAAATACTTTTCCCCATTGCTTTATTCTATTACCACTAGCATCCTAAAAATATTAATGATTATTCCTTATTAAAAATATTTTAGCTGTTTATAATTATTCAATAACATGCTAGTAACATGATTATTTACATAAATTTTCTTTTTAAAGATGCACAAAATTAAATTTTAACAAATACTTAAAAAGAAAAATATATTTGAATATTTATGTTAATTAAAACAATATATTTTACCTTAATGGATAAAATGTTTCAAATAGCATTTGTCAGAAGAAAAGGAAATTTAAAATAATTGTAGACAAAAAATTATTTGCAAAATCTTGATAAATTTTATACCGTGTAAACTTGTGCAATATTCTTAAGTTTGAAAAAATTATTTGACTTTTGAAATGCCACCTGAAAAAAAAAATACTCACTGTTATAAACATACTAATAGCACCAGTCACAGATGGTAAAAGGTGAGGGTTGACAACCAGAACTCTATATTGCACTAAAAATAAAAATACCAAATTCCTTAGTAAAATTATACAGAGTTTAAAAGAAAATGTAAAGCATGTATAAAGCTATTTAATCACTTAATATATTTATTATCTTTAATACATCATATACAATATTTAATAAAAAAAAATAAGGAGGCAGAGAAATTACCCAATTGCCCAGGTTTATAAATGGCTTTGTCAGTTTGAATGAAAACTGAATAACTTTTGTGTTCATAAGTTAAAATTGTTTGGTTGCTGAATGTTAATCCTCCTTCCCCAGTAACTATAAGACTATAATTTCCAGAACTCCATTCACCAATCTAAAAAAATTGAAAAATGCAAGATAGGAACAATTAAGATATTTAAAAATTTATAGAAATTACATTCGGTTGTATAGTTAAATATAATATTATAAAAGCAATTTAAATAATGACTAAGACATTTTTAACTATCAGCCATGTAAAATTTTAAGTCTCTCTCCACAATTAAAACTTGAAACTTATAACTTTTAAAAAATATTGCTTTAATTTTAGCTTAAATTTTTATTACATTCTGATTTAAGTTAATGGTATTGAAAACAATTTTACATACATTTCAGATATTTAATACAAGTTCCTAAATTTAGACTGCTATATCCTTAACTATTTCATACAATATATTCTTAAGTATAAGTTAAATTAAGGATAAATTATAATTGTAAACTAATGTAGTAATTTAAGTTTTTTTTAAATCAATACAATATTACTTAAAAATTCTGCCAAATTAAAATTTATGTTTAATTATTCAAATTTTATATATTTACTATAATCTTTATAAATTGAGAATTGTTTATTTAAATAAGTAAAACAAAGATATTTCAAGAAAGTATTAATCTCATTAAAAAAAAAAAAAAAGCATGTTATACAAGATCAAATTTATTTACCTCAAAATTCAATATTTGTGTTTCACCTATAACAAACAAAAGAAAACATTTAAATTTCATCATTGAAAATATTTTACTTAAAAAACTTTTCATTCATAGTTTTAAATAAAGCACAAGATTCAAAATAAAGTATTTCCATTTCTAACTTATTATGTAATTCCATAGAATATATTATGACTTTATAAGATTAAAATTGTATAAAATCAGTTTGTCTAATAAGTATTAGAAATACTGAGAAAAACATCTCAGTTAAGAAGTTGAAATTTTAACCAAAAATCAATTATACATCTATTATAGAATATAACAGTATGAATATTGCTATAGTGAAATCATATTTTAATCATTTTTCATTCTAAATATTTTAAAAAACCATAACATATTATTTAGAAAATATTTTTTTAATTTGACATTTTCTTTAAGAATTTTTTAATACATCACTCAATAACTTGAATTTTCAATTGCCCCTAGTTGTAAAATATAAACATTAATCTTCAGTTATATATATAATTTAAGTGTTCACAAAATTAAAAACTAAAAAAATTTCTTAGCAAATAATTTTGAACAAAAAAATTCAACACATTTTACTTTTAAACTAAGTAATAATTCTACAGAAAATTGCTTTTTGAAAGATTAAATATATAAAAAAATATTACTGTAAGACAAACTGGCAACGTAAAATTTAGTAAAGTACTTTCATAATTTAATAGGAAAAAAATTTAAATCAATTCTATTTAAATAAAAGCTAAGTTCTCATACATCCAATACGTGAATTATCTATTGAATCATTAATGCTAATTATACATGAAAGTGTGAGACTTATTAGTTGCAAATTTAATATTTTTCACACATGTAAAACTGACATCTTAAATATATAATGTTCCTTTTTTCAATGCCAAGCCTTTTTCAAGTCTTCAAATAATTAAAGGTTATTTCACAAACACTAAATATAATGAGTATTAAAATTAAATTTTTAATGATTTTTCAGAAGAAAAAAATTCCCCATTTGTAATTTGCAAATTTTTAGAAGTCGAACAGAAAATATATTAAAAAGGAAATAAGATTAATTACAATAAATAAAGTTATATAAGATACTTACCAGAGTTTAATGTTATTTGTTTGCCTATATTATTGTATTGTCCATTATCAGCTGGACCTTCTATTCCAATTTTCATTTCCAAAGGCGAAGGAAGATTGTGGGCAGAAGCACTGACATGGAATGGGATATTTGGTCGTAATTTAGCAGGTGCAATCACAGTATATACAGCAGATGAACTAGGTGCTACTGTTGTGCTAAAAAAATAAAACATTTTATGTAACTTTATTTTGTTATAATAATTGAGAAATGCATGATCTGTTTAATAGTATTCAATGAGCCAATTTTTATATATTATATAAAATATATATGACATGTCAAGGAAAATTTAAAGCAATCAAGTCTTAAATTAATATATGAAAAAAGGAATCTTAAGTTATTGATGCTTTCTCAAAGTAATCTGTAATGATCCTCTCCAAGGAAAATTTTTTACAAGTATATGGTACTTGGATATAAAATCATTAACTTAAATGAAAAAACTTTTACATTTAGTTAAGTTTTCCCATTTTTTTTTTTACCAAACATTTAGAGCTTTTGCAAAGATAAATAGCTTATATACTTTGTCATTTAAAGCAAACTTTTAATCTTTTTATTTTGTCAGTAAAATTCTTAGTCTAATATTGAAAATTCATTAGTGTGCATAGATCAAATATAAATTTACTTTAAGATGAGCCAATTTAAAATTTTTCATTTACAACAAAAATTTCATAACAAGTAATTATTTAGAATTCTACCAGAAGCAAAATCTATTCAGCTAAATATAGAAACTTTAGAAGACTTAAATTTAGTTTCAGCTTTACAAGAAAAAATTCTGAGTCTTAAATTCAGTTTTATCAGTGGACACATAATCAATAATTAGAAAATTACACATAAATGCTCCTGAAAAGAATTGTAAATATTGATAAATCAAATTTTAATTGATTTAATTTTTGTACCAATTTATTCTCCAAAATATATTTGATTTAAGTATGTAGGTAATCAACTTAATATTTAGCTGAATAAAAATATATTAAAGCAATATACAATTAAAGAAAGATACAAAAAATTTACATTTTTATAAACAAAAAGAATATAAATACCTTTGGCCTGCTACACATGATAAAAGGGCATAGAATGCCCAAATTGCTGATAACATTTCTACCTAAAATAAAAATTATTCAAATATTTAAAAAACTTTTAAGGCAAATAAAGCAGCAAAAATTTCATTGCTAATAAAATTAAAAAGTTTCGATTTTTATCTACTTTTCTGTATATAAAAATATCAATGCAAAAATTACATAGGAATACAAAATTATCCAATATATAATCTTCACTGCAGTTTAGAGTGACCCTGAAATTAACTTCATTTTATGCATTGCAATTTTATGAATTTTTTAAATACTCTATTTACTGATTTAATAATCGTTATGTATTTCATTGCACACATATTTTCATTTTCTTCATCACAGCCAAAAAAGAATATCCCCTAACTGCAGTTTTTAACTATAAAAGCATTTCATTTAAAAAAGTAATACTATATAATAGTAATTTTATAAACAGATGGCGCATATAAGTTCCATGAAAGGTCTAATTTCTTTAATAGTTATAAAAAAATAAATGAAATGTTTAACATCATTTCAAATAAAATATGTTTGAGCAACGTGAAACTTGCTCATAAAAAAAAGAAACCAAAACTAAGTTTCCCGCATAAGAAACCTAATCATTAAGAAAAAACATTTTGTCTGAATCTTTACCGAATGCTAAAAACATCGCAGAAATGACAATTCCAAGTCATCGACCTGGAGTTTGTTGTCAAAGGAAAGATTCACTCCAAAGAAAGCCAAACACCAAACACGTGGATACCTGACGGCTAGTGACAAACTGACTAATTTCCCGCGTTCTCAATGCATCACGTGCTCCCTTAGGCTAAGCGGCTAGTAGATCACGTTTTTTTCTAAGGGAAAACAGTCATGGAACTCAAAAACGCTGAGAAAAAAAGCACATGAACTTTTGACCATGGAAAGTTACATTCCAACCATAGCTTCTAAGTTTGTATGGAAACCAAACATGCTTTGACGTACAAAACATTAATAATCAATAAAACTTATTCAAATTATTTGAGTTTTAATTTACCCAAAGTGTAGACATTCCATTTAGTCAAACATGGAGTTTGAAACATTTTAAATTAAATAAGGTTCTTAGAATTTAGAAATTATTCCTTTTGAATCTGTATTTTAGAGACAGAGGATCATTGAAGTTATTCACAGATTAACGTTTTTCATTAACAAATCCTTAGAATTATAATAAACTGAATTTTTTTAAAAAAAAATAAATAAATAAATAACTGATTTACATACAACTTATGCTAGTATTTTTTTTAACATAAATCATAATCGAATGAAAATCTATAAAATAAAACTGAAATATCGATAAATTAATGTTGAAAATGAAATCATAATTAAGTTTGTTATTAATTAGGAAACTATAACTTTGTTCGTTAAAATTTAAAGGCAGAATTGTTGCTACCTTTTGTTTATAATTGAAGTTCCAGACACCGCAGTTTAGAAGTTTTATGAAACTAGATTAGATCTATAAAAGAAACGAAACAGAAAGAAAATTTCAGAAAGATAGTCAAAATCTGTTGGAGTAGCTTTTCACATTTCAAAACGAAATAGACCTGTATTGCTAAAGAAATTAAATTTAGATTATACCATGAAATAGACGTACAAGATAGTGTTGAGTGAAAGAAGGAAAAAACCGGGTTTATTCACTTGGCAATTTTGAAATATTTCAGAGATTTAGAAACTTTTGAAGTTCTTTATCAAACGTTTAAACTAAATAAAAAATAAATTTAGGATTTCTACTATTAATTATGGTAATCGAAAGTTTTCAGGTAAAAAAAATTTTGCGTTAATGAACAAATTATTATAACTTCAAAAATTAATGTAGATAAAATTTTTCTTCAGCATGAATTTATAATGAAATAAACATGGAAATGAGTCGATTATTCTGACAGTCTTGAGAATTATATAGATCTTGATATTTATTAGTATTCATTGTTTTCATTGTTCCGACAAGCACTTTTGTTTTTATCAGTACGAAGCATTAACTTTCGTACTAGAAGGCAACACAAATATTTTTGCATATTCACTTAGTTTACTTCGTTTCGATTCGTATATGTAAGGTAAAGCAATTCATTCCCGGGTAAGTTGCATCGCTAATACAAGATAAGCACATGGATTTACTTATAAAAAAATAAGCATTGGCTTAAGTGACTAAAAAAGCATTCTAATTCCAAATCTTGAGCTTTTAATTACTATACGAATTATTTTCGTGAACCTTCTCGCCAATTGAAGATATCTCTTCCCTTGGGCAATATTTGAATATAAGCAACATTTTTGTATAAAACAAATCTACACTCAAATACTGAAGATTAATGCAACTAAACGATACATTTACACATTTTCTGAAAATAATCGGGTACTTTGATATATAAAAAAAAAATCCGAGTACAATCCTACACATCTAAATAATGGAATTGCTGTACATCTTGACTGGAGAGAGAGAATTTTACTCCATAAAGAAAAAAAAAATTTTATAATTTCTTTTTCCTTTTGTAAATTGTATTAAGAAAAAGGCATTCAAATATATCATGACGAATAGGAATATTTTTGATATTCTCCGTATAGAAAATATGAAATAAATCAGTCTTACTATCACATTTATCTGCCACATTTCAACAATCCTTTGCTAGATAAATATCAATATACAATGGGTAGATTTGTAGAAAACATAAATTCAAGTTATGACGTCTATAGTTATAGTTGAGTTTTATTCTATGTACATAATTCAGAAGAGTTAGCAACCTGTACTCATCACAATCTCGGGTTGCCTATAACAAAAGACTCCATTTTTATAAGAATTGTCAGAGCAAAAATAATCATTTAATATTATAATTCCTAATTATTATAAATTAATAAAAAAAATTATAAATGGTTTGATTTATTTCGTCGCTCAACGGTCTTTTTTAAACACGAGGGTTAATTAGATCGAGACCAACAGTTTAAAGTGGTTTCCGAAGCACAAACATTTAAACCCAATGTGAGTTCGAACCCACGAGATTTTAAACAGAAAGAATAACAAAACATACCAGCTCGGCAAAAAAAAAAAAGAAGTTATAAAATAAAAGCTCTTAAGCTGTAGAGAATTTTATATTCTTTTAAAAAATATATAAACTATTCATTCCATGGTAACGGCAAAACAGATTTTTTGAAAAAATATAGAATTTTCCACTTTTAAAAATTCACATTACTTAATCCAGTAATTCAAAAAATTAACTTCCCATATAGTTTTTTTTTCATTTGAAATTTCTATAAAATACATTTTACAATAAAGAGTTATACATTTTATAAATTATAAGTGTCAAATATTTGAAACATAGAAAATAACATTTTATATTCTTTTGATTGGTTAACTTAAAATCTCAATGAAACAATTTAAAATGCAGATAAAATGCACAAATAATGAAATTTTTTAAACAATATTTATTGGATAGTTGAATTATCAATTTTATTTTACTTTAATCGAAAGTTATCAGTCAGTATATTCAAATTTTAGCAGGGACATTTAATTCGTATAAATGGTACATTTAAAGCTCTAATAAGAATAAGAACAAATTTATAAGCTATAAAAATCAGACATTCTTGTGGGAAAAATATAGCTCACAGGACAAGTAACACAAGATTTATTTTATCATCGGTCATTATAAGAGGATCTTAATTTGTCTTCGTAACATAAAAGTAATAACTCAACTATCATTTTGCGAAAATAATTCCCAAGATTTATTTTTGCAAGATAAAAAAAGCGAAACCAGATTCTGAAATGTGTACAATTGATGAAATCTAGAAGAATTATGCCGAAATAAACGAGTTAATGAAATAATTTATATTATACACCATCTATGCCCTACTTCAATACATTTAAATATCTACATACCAATTTTTTAAACATTTCTTTCAGGTAATTATTTTAACTGCTTCATGAATAAATTACATTTCAATTCGGTTTTCTATAATTTGAATCCTAGATTTTTCGCCGATACATACAATATATTGCGCTTACAAATGGCCGAAAATAGCTCTATTTAAAATGACAATACCGTGAAATTTTAAAGAACTCAAAAATAAATGAATGAAATCTTTTCGAAATACTTCGTACAAACTCAAGTTAAAGTACTAACCAATTATATATTATATTGTTTTTAAAAGTAGCGTAAAGAAAACCACACTACACACACACACTGATATTTAAATTTTCTAACGCTTAAAAAATCATACATTAACGAAATTGGACTAACTTGCATTTATAATTTGGAAAAAATAAAATTTTTATAAACTCGAATACTTTTGATTCAACATATTTAAATATTATAATCAAATGACAACACAAATTATTCATAATTACGATGTATAACTGAAAATATTCCATTTAGAATCATCTGAAAAGAAAATTACGAATAAAACTAAAATTACAAAATAGATAGCATTGTAACAAATTTGGCGACTAACTACTGAAAATTATATCTTTGCAACAATGTGTCTTATTTACTGAACTATACAAGCAGATGAAGAACACTTGTAATGCATATATCCGTATGCAATATACTCTCAGAGCGAGCCTATCACGTGATTCAAAAAAAATATAAAAAAAAGATGGAACAATAGATGGAGGAAGGCCAATTAAAAGAAATTCAAGAGCGGAAAAAAGCTGACAGGAAAATAAAAACAAGTTTTGCTCCACAGGTATAGTTCAACAGTTACGGTTACTCGCTTGCGAATACGTCAGACGGTAATTGTAACCTCGGCATACAAGGCACGGGATCTGGCTCCTGTTAACGCGTCAACAAATCAAAAATATGGAAATCACCACTTTGCATAACAATGGATATTTTTTTACTGCTTTTAACACGCGAATTCAAAAAGAAAAGTCCGCAGAAAAACTGATCCAGGTCAAGCTTAAAAGATGAAATAAAGAACTAAAATTAACGAGACCAGTTTTATGTAATATTTTAGTGGGATGTCGTGAATACTTTATCATTCGCATGAAATAAAATATGCGAATTTTAATAAGTTATCTGGAGAAATACTGCTTTAATCTTGTTAACATAAATTTCCACGTTTTGATTCTATATACATCCATGTGCATTCTATATACATCCATGTGCATTCTATATACATCCATGTGCATTCTATATACATCCATGTGCATTCTATATACATCCATGTGCATTCTATATACATCCATGTGCATTCTATATACATCCATGTGCATTCTATATACATATTTCTTATTTTAACCTAAATATACTTTACTATTAAATACATCGTTTTTTTTAAAAAAAATATTTGATTAACCAAAAGATTTAACTTATGTGTGGTAATTCGTATGCCATTGTTCCAATTTTTTCAGAAATTTTATACTGACTCATTACACTTAATTAAGTTTAATTTGGTATAAACATTGAAAAACTAACAAAAAAATAAACTTGTGTTTTGACAACTTTTCTTTGAAACGCACAATAGTTAAAATTTGAATATATAAATTAATGTGTCAGGATAGAAATTTTACTATTCAACCAATGAAGTACACGATACTGCCTCATTTATAAGCAACATTAGCACAACAGCAATTCATTTTCTAACTATTAATTGATATTTTCACTGATGATTTCAATTTAATCTTAAAAAATTTTAATTCTATTAAAGAAAATAAATATTATTAAAATTGAAATGTGGAGTGAGAGACTTCATTAAAAGTTTAATAAGTTAACTTTATAAAATTATGTAGGAAAATTTCGTTAAAATTTGTGGTATAATTATATTCTGATAACTTAAAATTGTCGACATTACTGTGGTATTTACATAGCTCAATGTTATATTACATTGGGCGAAATTACAATTTCTCCAGCCTACGATGTATAAATTACCTATTTAAAAATCCGCTATCGGGATAAATTATAACTTAATGAAACCTGTTATGAAAAATTGCTTATTTGCAAGTTTCTTTGAAAATCTAAATTTCATTCGAATTCGAAAAACTTTTACGAGACCAACATTTACGTGTATATTGAAAACATTCGAATTCTAAGACAACAGATCTAAATAGACCGTGACGAAAATAACCAGTGAAAGAAACTAGTAGACCCTGCATTTAATAGTTTGAGCTGCCAGTCGCATAAAGTCAATGACAGTCTCTTTACAATGACCAAAACTAATGACCACCACACTCGACCTAGAGGGCGTCAATCACCTAAAGACAATGCCACCGCAAAAAGGATGAACCGGCAACAATTATGTAGGGCAGTGACACAACCAATGAATAATTCAGGAGATAGGATATGAAAAGTAAAATTGTGAGCTGCACTTGGCCGTGACCATAAGATTGATGGAAAGCACAAGTTTTCTCCAAACATTGCACAGGATGGAGAGTCAGCAAGATGGGGATAATCCAGCCTAATAGAGTCGACAGAGCGGTGAAAATTGATGCAGATCTCAGGCCTGCGTAGAAAATTGTCGTTTCGGGTCAGTAGGGCACAGGCTGATTCAGAATTTTCTAGTATGACTCTCCAATAAATTTGGTACATTTGTGAAATTTAACACATAGGGAATGATAAAGCTAATACTGAAAGTTTAATCAGAAACCATACAAATTATATAAAATTAACAATATCTCTTCACAACACTACACAATTTGTCTAATATTCATGCTAAGTCTTTCGTACGAATTTACTATGACATATTCAGCAACTACTACAATTTCGGTATTTTTTATATGTATGGAGTTATTTATATATACTTAAAAGAATGTCATTCTAAAATTAATCCTAGTTTTGTTTCAGAAACGAAAAAGTACACACACACACTATTGGTCAGCTATATAATATTCATATTTAAAATAATGAATATTTCCTCTTTTAATACGTTACGTTAAAACTTAATAAATGTACGCCACATACGTTTAGGGATTAAAAAAGAAAGGAGGAATGCATATATTTTAATAAATAGAATAAATTGTAAAGAAAAATTGTATGCTATTTCTACTTATAAACAAACAGAAATATCTTTGAAAAATTTTACAATGGTAAGGAATAATATGTTCGATGAACATCAACAAAACAAGAAAAAATGAAATATGAAACTTATTTTTTCAAGTTTTAAATAAAGCTAAATTCCATTCAGAAGAAAAAATTTGGAATTAAATATCGATTCATTTTTATCAAAATCCTTTTTTTCCTTTGTCATTAGTTCTTTTCACCACAAATCTTAACATAGTTAAACAGTGCTTTATTGTAAATCAAATGTTATTAGATCTTAATTATATTTTCATTATTCATTTATGAAATTTTATTCCTTAATCCAGCTAGAAATTTGATAAAATATTGAAACGCATATATAAAATTTGATACAAACATAACAATTCATTAAAAATTGCAATTTCAAGACTTACTTATTAGAATTCAGCCAAGCAAATCATCTGGCTGTGAGAAGAGAAGCTGAATTCTTTTTGTTTTACTTAAATAAAGGGAAGTCCACATTAATGACATTCACGCTGAACGTACATCAATGAACAATAAGAAACTGAGCCGCGATAATCAGCGACGACTTTCTAAAATCCCAGCTGCTGGCTTGTAGTTAACGGTTCCAGGCACGAATCGGAAATGAATTCAACTGACAATGCCAGAACATTCGTTGCTGTTCAGGCAGGTGTAACAATCTCTCCTTTAAAATCAAATATATTTAATTCACCAAAGGAAATCCAGGGAATTCACGTGCTTGGCGTGCAGGTTCCAATAAGTTGAAATGAAAATAATAAAAACATGACCCATGGAAAGTTCTTTGGAGCAGGGTTAAAATTAACAGAGGCTGGCTAATTTTCGAGGAAGTGCACGCTTTTCGTGGTAGCGAAGAAGGTATTGAAAAAATATTTACCCAGAACAATGGGAAAGAATGTTTTGGAAGGGTACATCGCTAGTCAAGGTCAACGGGACATGTTAATGAAATTGGTTATCTACCAACCATCTGAATTTGACGTCAAACATTGATTAAACTATTCCCTTGAAACTGCGCTTAAGAAATAAAATTTCAACGGCGTTCTTTCGTGTCTTTATAATTCTCATAAGAAAAAAATCCCAGTTAACAATGTTTGGATTTCTTTTTGAATCTTAAAAATTAAAGCAAAATTTCCGTATAGTGAAGAGATCAATGTAACTAATAATATGGAATTTAATACTTATACGCGCATTTTGTAAAGAATTCAATCAATTTTCTCTCAGAAAGTTGATTGTCACATAGTAATTTAAGGATTATTTTTTCTGAGTATAAATTGTTTCCAAGTTTTCAACTTGAGAAATCTAAGTACCACCAAGAATAAAAACATGCAATTTCCATGGTGTTTTTACTTGAACGATCAAGTATTTGGTTGAAATTTAATACATTGCCACACAGAATTTTAATTAGCGATACTTCACGTTGCCATTATATGAAAATTAGATCCATTTAACTATGGTTGGTTGGTTGGTTTTTATGGCGCCAGGTCCAGGTAAGGACAAGCTGCTCCTCCATGATATGAGGGGTTCGATAAAAATGATTAGAATATCCGCTGTTGCAATTCCTATTTAAAATAATTTTTAAAAAAATTATTTAACAGCTACATAATTATGTTAAATATGCATATCTAAACATAAGAGAGAATATTTAATACACTTCAGGATTCATAATATTATCAAGTAAAAACTTCATGTCACAAACGTAAATGTGAAGAGTGAATTGGATATATATTTGAGGAAATTTATTCATTAGAATATGAATTTTTCAGTGAATTATTAAATGACAAGTATTAACTAGGTATTTTTAAAAGCCAAAATATCTAATGCATTAAAGTTCTTATGCAAGATTTGTTCACACAGAAGAATGCCAGTTTTACAATTTTACAACAAATCAAATATAATTTACACAAAAGCAATTATTAAAATACATTGAAAATTAAATCTAGCTCATAAATTTAATATAAAAGGGTAGTTTATTTTTTTAATTTTTGCTTATATAAACTATGGTAAAAATATTGAATTATAGAAAAATTGTTTCTAATAAATAATTTCTCCTTTGCTCAACTAATAAGACATTCCTATTAAACACAAACTGTGACATTTCACTCATATTAATAGAAGAATTCAGAGCTAACGGTTTCATGATACTTAAGAACTTGTGATTTTAAGTAAAATGTTTATTAAAATTAGAAATTTAAATGCACGCGATGAATTAATTGCATAAATGCTTACAATTTAGTTTACGACCCTAAAAATACTAACGCTTCATAGAAAAAACCTTTTCCCACTATAAATAATGAAATTAGGCAATACAAATTTTCATATCGGGTAAGTTAACAAAGAATTTACTATGTTCCTTGAAGATGATAAAATCTAAATTATATTAAATGATCATTTCCAACATGGTTCACGCTTGTGTTGTCAATCTTTTATTCAAATTCTTCACATTCATAAGGTAATACAATAATAAAAGGACATTGATTTGAATGAAAGCTACAACAAAGACGAATCAGCCAACAGGTACTCCTAATTTATCGCTTGCCAGCAGGTTAACAAAGCAGTAAAGCGAAAAATGAATTCTGAAAATGGGGACATGTGAACACACATGAAGTGAAAACACGTTTGGCAAACATTCCACACATAAAAGCTTTAAAAATTGAAAGGAAAAAAATTGTCGATAGAATACTATAACAGAAGGTTGCTCAACCCTTAAATTCAAACGCAATTTGGCTAAATCCAGTTTCTATCGATTGTTCAGCAACCGTAAACAAAGCATGCAGGGAACTTATCGAATTGCTTACACACGAGATAAAATTGAACACTGCCCACTAACAATGAAAAGAAATGCCAGTTGCAAGTTATGAATTTTATTCTAAATTCTTTTGTTTATAAAAAAAAAGTATCATTTATCAGACTTTCTAAGTTTGATACAATTTGCACTTCTCTCCATAATTTTTTGTTTCTGTGTCTCAAAAATAAACTAATCCTTAAAAATAGGGACACAAAATTATCCACATGGTTGTAAGATTTGTATTTTGACAAAAACGCTTAATAGCTTAATTTTAACCAAATATTCAGAAAATATGGAGACCAATTCAAGTATAGTATATGCTCTATAATAGTATTAGATTTTTCTTAATCTCAATATGGTGCGGAAAATCTCAAAATATAAACGCACAGTAATTTTTAGAGGCGCAAGGATTATCTACACTTTGCCATTTTGGCGCTTGTCTACCCGTTTGGTGTCTCGAGTAAAACTTGAGACAATGTACAACAGAATCAAGACAATAAGTCTCGTCTATTGAACAATTCCTTTGTTAAAAAAAACGTTTGCTATATTATTGCGAATATAGAAAAATGTTTCCTATATTCGCAATAATACCCAGGTGTCCTAGTTTGAAAATAAGTCCTTGAATGAAAAGGGAAGAATAAAATTTCAATGTACGCGACCTCTCTAACCTCAGTCCATTTGTTTACTAACACTACCTCTAATTGAGAATCATACTTAAATATGAAAATTCATTAAGCACCGCATCCTGACACGCAAAAATTCATTTTCATTGAATGTTACAAGCTGCACAAACCAGTCTTACACACAAGCAACCAAAATTCACAATTGTAAAGCAAATATTTTTCACGCGCGCGGAATCATAAAATCCTCTTGCACAAGATAAACACAACACTCAAACGTACTCTGATTTCGCCATTACCAAAGATTAAGACACTGCAGAGAAATTACACGATTTAAGAATTTTTACCCATCATAAAATTACCATTTCACCTCCCAATATGAGAAACGAAGCGAAACATTGAACAAGAATATTCATTTTTGGCTATCAAATTTAAGGAGTCTTTGGCAAGTGAAGCTTAGCCAAGCGCAGAACAGGTTTCCTTTCCACTCATTTAGGTAATCAAACCAGTTTCGCTGATTCATGTGTGTGTAACGAACCCCCTTTCCCTCCCACTAAAATGTTCCACGGATTTCAGACACGAGCATGAAAGAAGATTTCCTGACTTATTTACGCAAGATGAGTTAAATATACTTAACGTAAACATTTCTCCAACAGAAACTGTCGTTTACTGGTATGAGGTAATAAGTTTCTTTATTACAGATACACACATTTAGAGAGATTTACAGAAATTTTTATTTTTCAGATAATTTTACATTGCGATATATATATATACATTAATTTTATTTATTTAGGGTAAAGTTAAACTCTTAATACACGAGTAAAAATTGCCCATTTATTAGGATTATTTGAATTTACTATATTTAAATTTTATAGGAATCTAGATGTTTCCTGTACAATATATTTTATTTTTAATGGAGACATTTACATAATTTTCCTAATTTCCTAAAATTTACATAATTTTCCTTTCATTTTTTATTTAAAAATCAAATTTACCTTAACTATCTTGAAATTTAAAGCTCATTTTTTTTAAAAAATGATGCATTAAAAGGAACAAGACGCAAAAATTCTAGTTTATTAAAACTAGAATTTTTACGTCTTGTTCTTCAAAAAAATCTTTAATTATAATTTTAGTATTCAATTATTTTACATTATCCATTCGACCATTAATCAAATAAAAGCAGAACGCATTTTTATTTTCTAAAAAAAAATTAACTGTCTAGTTTCCTCCGATTTGTATAAATCTATTTGAGGGATAATTTTAAATACAGAAAATAAATGTATCTTCAGACAAAGGAAAACTTAAAAAAAAAACACAAGTCAAATGTGAAACTTATGAATTTGAAAAAAATCATTTTAATTATAAGCCATTTATAATAACTCTGATAAAATTAGTAGAGATAAATTATGAAAAGTACAACTTGAAAACATTTTGGGTAAAATTTACTAAAATTCAGATGTATTTTAAGACTACCTTTCGGTTTCATTTCACACATAAACAGAGCATCCTAAAACACAAAATACATCTGAAAAATAACGTTAATTACATATTGAGATTATACAGTTTTGTTTTATTAGAAATCAAGTTTAAAGAATGTTATCAGAATAATTTTCTTAATCCTTTTGTGAGTCAATACGAGATTAATAAAATTTTAAAATTCGAGTGAATGAAATTATGCATTAAGGGGAAAAAATATAATTAAAATTTTATACATCGATATAAGTGTTGTGCGCAGCTGTAATATTCATGTGGGTGTAAATGTGTGGCTTTAAATGTGAATTATTATTCCCTCGCATTTCCTAAGCTTAAAAATATTCTTTTAGAGTGATTATTAAAACCTATTACGAATAACCTGAATATTCAATTCACAAATATCGATTATATTAATGAATATATAATTGTAAGACCATTTAAAGTGTTAGTGATTTCATATCGATTATTTTTAATTTAAATATTTTGTCATAAATAAGAAAAATGGATTTTATAATCAAATTATAAAATTTAAAATATCAATGCGTCGAAAACAATATAAAAAAAAATCAAGTAAAAAGGTATGAACTGAAGTAGTTAAGCTGTCTACTTTCTACATTTCGCTTAGAATATGACTATTTTCATCAAAGACCTATTTTTTCAACTCTTGATGGCGAACAATCAAAACTTTGTTCAAACTTGCAAGCATGACGCAATCTGCATCAACAAGGAAGATCCTTTTATGAGAAGTATGTGGCAAACGTTTTGAGATGACAAAAGAAACAACAGGTTCTTCCCACGTGGCAACAAGGTGTGGCACTCTGAATCAGTGTGCAAAAAAAGACTTCTGTATTCAAGGTCCACTCAAAAAATGGAAGTTTACAGAAGGAGGAGTGGGCGGTATCCTGTCGTCTGCTTTTGTTGCCAAATGAGTGTGTAAAAGTTGTAGAAATTATTGTAACAGTTGACATGTTTCTTAAGAAATCGTAACAGAAGGATGAGAGCAAAAGATTTTGCAACTTGTGATAAACTTCTGAGGTAAAAATAACACGCATCCATACAAAAAATAAACCAAGATACGAGATTTTTTGTTCGAACACAATTGGCATAATATGCAATAAATTTGTTCATCTTCATAATTATTTCGAAATTCTACATTGGTTCGACCATTTTGCAATTCAAAAATAACAATTACACTTTTTAATGGATGTTTAAATAATTCATTTAATAAACGTTGAAATCGTATATAAATTATATTAAAAAATTTTTATTAGAATAAGTTGTAGATTACACTGTAAAAAATTACAGGATTTATTGGAGATGCTATTTTTAAAGTAGAAAATACTTTCTTCTGCGTTTAAATGTTAAACATGTTTCAGTAACAAACATTTTTCGGCAGGAAACGTTGATCAATTACAGTAGTACAATCAAATTATATGCATAAGTAATTAAAAGGTGTCAAAAGAAAATATTTTTGCCATTCTTTTTTCCTTTCTATGCATGTTAAACTCATTGTTATATGTGTTATGAAATATTCTTAATTTTTAACCCGGGTTATTAAAGAATATTTAAAAATGTCTAAAGTGCTTAGCAAAAACATACAAAACTGTCTTGCAATAAATAAAAATTAAGATATAATTTAGTTTATATAAAGTGTTTTGAATTTTGTCGCGTTACCAGAATACTTTCATTTCTCAAAATTTCTTTAAAATTTTGAACAAAGATCAAGTTTAATTATTGAAAAAAATTATGAATAGGAATTTCTAATCCTGAGCTTCTTTGTTACATGTTTTTCAAATTTCAAAGAAAAAAAAATTCGATTTACAAAGTTTATTAAATTAGAAAAATTAAATGAATTTTATTAAAATTATGACTTTTCAAAAAATAGCGAAATTTAAAAAAAAAGGCACAGTTTATAGTTTTGGTTAAGTTAAATTTCTTGCTGTAAGATATCTTGTATACTAGTTCGATAGGACTAAAAATAAAGTTGTATTGATTATTGCAAACTCTGCTTTACCGTGTGGAAATTCACTTAACATTCAGAATGTGGCAAAATATACATCTTTCTTATAAAGCTTTTCTTAGATTGAGATATTTAAAAGCACTTTGGTCTTCATGTTTATGAATTTTACATTTACTAACCTAAGATTTTGAAAAAAGAATATTACCTAAAGACTAAATTGCAAACACAACAGTTGATTCATTTTCTTAAATTCATAGAGAACAAAATTATAAGAAATAAAATCGATCAGATAATTATTTAACTTTTCTGGAAAACTTCAAAAAATTTAATTTTATTAACATTTTAAAAAAGCAATTTTAATTAAAAACTACATTTATCAAAATTTAATAACTGTTATAGAAGTTTCTAGCAGTATTCTTCCGAAATGGACTATTTCTCGAATAATATTTTAAATTTCTAATAATTCAATAAATTGCATTACATATAAACGTGTCGCATCGCATATGTAATATAAAATCAGTACACACAAGAATTTATTTTTAGTATGATTGTGTACCAAATATTCTCAGAATTATTTTGCCAATGGCGTGATTTTCAGTTTCAACTTAAAGCGATTCTTTTTTGAATGTTACCGTGTATTTTATGGTTCTCAAACAACTTGGATTAATATATAATTCCCTTTAATTTATTCAAGTTATAGATTTATAAATCTCCAAAATGATATTTCTGCTTAAAATTAAAAAAAACTAAAAATGATTCAATTATTTATAGTCATTATGTTTATAATAGTAATGTAAATAAGCTCAACATAACACAGAGACAGTTTTATGGGCAGTATCCGATATATACAGTGGTTCAGATAGTCAGTTGCTTTGTCATTTTTGCACGAGTAATTAGAATGGAATCACATTTCGAAATGGATTCCGGACCACTATATTCACAGCCAAAGTAGAAATCGAGCCCACAAATTAAGAAACAAAAGGTCAGAGCGTTATCAATTCATCTGCCGGTTAGTTCCTCTTAAAACACATTCTGATGAAGAAAAACAAACTTGGAAAATATTGTCATTTTGCAAGCAAAATTACGCGGCAAGAAAAAGTGAACATTCAGAAATTACAAAAGTAATACTTTATATAAACTAAGGTCTATAAAAAATCTATTCTGTATCATTTTAACAAATACAAAATAAAACAAAAAAAAATTAACCAAAATTTCGCTTTAATTCTAAATGAGCAGTCAAATATGTTTCTTTTATTTATTCTGAGGAACCAATGATGCCTGAAAAAGAAGTTCTATTGGAATATATAAGGCTTAATGAATTAGACGAAGTATATACGAATATCCTTCGCAAAGCTGTTATCTTTCCAGGTCAACGGAGCCTCATCCTCTCGTGGATATATCCATCATTCTTCGCAGGAGGGAAAAAGAGCTGTACTCACTGTTGACCTGAGAATGTTTTGGAATCTACTAAACTTAGTGCCGAGTTGCGCGTCCGATGCTATTTCGGGGTTTGTTATGATCGTTTTTATGAACTTCTCTCGCCGAAGGTGGATATAAAAAGCCTAATCTCAACGGTGGATGAAACACTACAGATATATGGCGTACATTTCAACACTCGGCTCGCGGTTGAGAGATTATTTTTCTTTGGGGACTCCAATTGGAAACTTTCAGAGAGTTAACACATACTGGCACCAGTTCTTGAACACCTTGAATACCCCCTTATTTCAAGCTTGTTTTAAAAAAATTAGACATTTATCTTCGTATTCATGGTATTTACAAAAATAGAAAAATTAAGAGTTCTGGACAAATGCAGAATTTTGCAAATTATTCCCATCCTTCTATGTTAAAAGTTATAATGGTTCTATTGTTCATATTGCCTATGTTTTCTGTTGCCTATTTATAACAATTTCAAATAAATAGATATAGAGCAAACACTTTTTTATACTTTTCTAAATCTGTAATACACTCATACGGAGGGCTGATATTTAAATATGTTATGTAAGAGTCCAATTAGAGTTTTCTATTTAAACTAGGAATTCAAAATATTAATAGACACAAATTTGCGACGTACTTTAAAATGTTGTTGCTGATGCTGCTTCAAATTTTACAGTTTGATACGCAGAAAAAGTAACTATTTAGTAGGTGCATGCAAATGCAGATTTTAATGCACAGAATTCCTCTTAGCTAAATTTTGAGGACGAACAGGTTTTACAACTCTTTACACATTTTGAAACGACATGCATTTTACCTTTACATTGTCTAACTGTCATGTTTAATTAAAATATTTTGCTATATCCTCCGATAAAATTTTCGCTTACACCATGGCATTTTTATTATGCGAATATTTTAATGTACTGAAAAGAACATCAAGTCTCCTCTACGCTGGGAAACCTGAATTATTGTCCCATAACTAAATGAGGTCCTGCTCAATGAAAAATAATTCACTCTCTGGCTAATATGTTTAATATAAATTCCCTTCTAAAAATGTTATATTACTGAAATTTTATATATAGAAATTAAAGATTGAAGGACATTTTTTTGGTAAATTTCAAAGAAAATGATAAATTTAACAAACTGAAAAGAAAACTGACTTTTTTTATATTAATTTCAATATATCTGTCTCATATCGCTATAGCTATCATTTGCTATACACATAAAATATTTCGGGAAAATTTTTTTATTTTTGATTAAGAGCAACTCTAAAACATTTCAATAATTATATATTGAATATAAACTGAATACTTAAAACAGTGGATGCCAATTAAATACTCCATGTCGTCAATTAAAAAATACAAGTATTAAAATAGAAATAAAATACAATATTTTAACGAGTTTTCATTTATAACACATTTTGTATTATATAATTGAGGTTTTTCAGTCAGAAAACTTTTCTAACCAATAATCTATATAAAAATATTTAATAACTGGATTACTTAACAATAAAAAGAGGATAACTACCATACAAAGAATTGTTTGTGAATAAAAAAAATTAAGGAAAAATTTTTTTTAATGTTTAAATGGTAGAGTAGAATATAAGCCCCTTGTATTTTCATTTCTTAACTACTGTTTGTTGGCACATTCAAGATTTCGTAACAATGTAAGTTATCTTTGATAATCTCACTGGCCAAAAATTACAAAAAGTCACCTTCGTTAATGTCCTAATAGAAATCGCATGATCAACATCACCTTTTTGATAGTGAAGATTCAGAATAAGGCCGTTAATTTGTCCTTAAGTGAGTCTTCCGGGCGCAAAATCTTTAAAAAAACATACTGCCTCGAATGAATGTTCAAATTCCTATCAAATCAGAATAAAAGATTTAAAATAATTTCTTCTTAAATAAATATACATCCAATCGCATTCCCAGAAAATGTAACTTTAAATTAAATGAAATCTTGAACTATTAACTTTTTATTTAAAAATTTATTTGGTTATTATAATAAAATTTGCCACCTCTGAAAACATTGACATAATATAAGACTAATATTTTGCAGTTTTACAAAACTGAGAAAGAAAATTTATGTTCATCTTGTAGGGACTCATTTTTATTGTAATGATTATAACGAGTTTTAGACGGAAAATCTTAGTAAAAACAAATCTGACTCATACAAAGCTCATGAAAATGGGACAAAAGGTTAATGAGGTTATTGGTTACCTTAGAGTTAGAAGAGAAATTGACATGCCATTTCCGAAACTCGGGATTACGAAAGAAATCAAATTTCCAAATTATTAATTTGACTTTAGCGGACTTTTACAGTGAAAAATAGGAAATTTCTTAAGTAAATTTTAAGCACTATTCATAATTTGATCATACTACAGATAGAAAACCGACGATTCCTAAAGCTAAAATTTATATTTACTTCCGACACTGCCCATAACTTACTCTTATATTAATCGTGGTGTGTTAAGCTACTTCAATTTTTTTATAAACTTCACACACACAATTAAGTCTAGAAAATAAACGGGAAGTTTTATTTCATAACAATATCCTTATAAGATTTTTACATTTTACTTCATACACACATGCAAGCAATTAATTCAAAGGAATAAAACAAAGCTTTTCAGCATTTGCTGATTTTTTTTTTTTAAGTTAGAAAATACAATTTTCAAAATAACTTAAAACTAACAAATTCAATGTTTGATAAATACTGTAAGAGTATACAGAAGTAACAAATGATTTTATAGTTTTTTATTTGCTTTATATATATTTCCAGCTGTAACAAATGCCTATATATTGCTGTTGATTTTTAAACTTAAAATCTGAAAATGTGTTTTGTTATTAAAGGTTTTAAAATTACAGTACACTTTTGTGCAAACACTTAAATTTTTTATTTTTTATTTTTTTTTTTTTTTAGTTTCGCTTAACTTTGAAACAAATTGAATATAAAGTTTGGTTTAATATTAGATATTTCATATCATAGCAAATACTTACGCTTATATGTGCACACTTTTTTCATTTCATAAACTTAGTCTAAAATAGGAAATTATAACACACTTTATTACCCTTAGTTTTATTACTTTTCTTTATTTCATCAGTGCATATCAAAAATGCTTATATCAATGATAAAGATTTTTTTTGCTCCTAATCATATTATGCTTTTGCGTTACAGGTAGCATAAGAGCACTATTGAAAAGAACTAAAATATTGGCAGTATTTTCTCCTTCCAGGAGATATTTTCATTGATCATGTCAACGTGTTGCAAAGAAGAAATGTCGGAAAACTTCAATATCAGGATTATTGGCGGAAAGCAAAATTTCAAAACCAATCTCCAATTGTTCCATAAAAAGTAAGATTGTTGAATTTCCAACTCTGACAAGCACAGTCAAAACCATTAACAGTGATCCTACAAAAGAATAGATTCAACGTTTGGAAACACTGGGCTAAAGTTTGAAATCAGCACTAGCTGAAGGTAAAATTCATAGCTATAAGCATGCTTGACTGAAAGAATTTTTCTGGGCATATATGGGTGTTTACGACTCAAGAAAATGTAATAAAGCCAATTATAAAAAATGTGTGGAAAATCAGAAAAAAGTCCATGAAATTTCATGATGTGACAATAACATATGATTAAAACAAAATCAATTATGTTATAGTATTTTAGTAGCTAACTTTGCTTTATATTCATGAATATGCCTAAAAGGAAAAAATGCATTTAGCAAAAGGAATTTTAGTTGATTAATGAACAATTTTATTTTATTATGACTTAAAAAAATAAATCTTTTCGAACGAGATAAAGAATAAAAAAAATGCCAACTTTTATTCCATCAACAAAGTACTTTATTAAATAATCCAAAACATACTAACTGAATGTGCATTTTATAGCTTAAAAGATGCCTAAATCAGAAATAAAAAATAAAAATAAATAAAAGAAACAAGCACATTTTGGAAAGATGCTTAAAATTACATACACGACACAGTAACTCGAATTTTCTGCTTGAAGAAACTAAAACTCCAATAATTACGTGGCAACGGAGTGGAAAATTCTTAAAAGCAAACGATATTCTTGCGCTCGAAAGGGAATGTAAATGGAATGGCTAAGCGTTGTGTAACATCGAAGCCTCAGGCATCGTGAAAGTTATCAGTAGTTAACAATCACAGACTTCGATAAATCACATCAAAAGACGCACTAAATTTTGCATTGAATAGAAAGTAAATGTGAGATGATTCTCAAACTCAAATAATCTCGAACACAGAAGCGAATAATTTTCATTACGTATAGAAGAAACTTGAGAGATGATGCAATACGAATATGCATTATGCTCTCTTACATCTCATTTCTTTGAAAATATGCACGATGCATTGATAAATTCAAAAGTTTGTGACACAGCTTCTTAAGTTTTTTAAGGAATAATTTTAAATGAAAGAAGATTTAGATGCGTGACGTGCAGACTTCAGTAAGTTATTTTAAAGTTTAACTTTTATACCAGTTAATATCAAAGGATTACTTTACAGCAATTGAATTAAAATTTTATCATTTGCTATAAAAAAATTTCCTTTTTATAACCAATTTACACCTTATTGTAAAAATATTATGTACGAGAAAAACTATAGTCCATAGCATATTTGTTGAAATTAAACACATTTTATATAAGTAATATACGTAAATGTTAGTACTATTGAATGAAAATATGAAATTATGTACAAGTTCTTTGTAGATATGGCTCGATAATCTATCATTAAATGCAAATTTCTTTTTCCTATTCAAATGTTACTTCAATATTGAAGTTAAATATCTACTTAAATATATTATCTTGTAGAGTATTAACACATACAATCGAAAATTATCTGCTTTAAGCATTAAAATCAATCTTCGTTAATTTTAAGTTTTTATCTTAGACATCTTAATATAATCCTGCTTTAACTATTGTAGTTTTGAATTTCAAAATAGTCGCCTTAAAAAATAAGAAACTGAACTATGCGCCCATGGATGGACATTAGTTTTAACATTTCATACTACTTATTTATAAATCATGTGAATTTTATGATGACTATGAATTTGAAGCATTCAAACACGGCTCGCCTAGAATTTTATAGGTGAAATCGCGTAGTGTAAAAGGAAAAAAATTCAAGATTTGTTGCCAAACTTTTTTTTATCTCTGCTTTCAATGTGTACGCTTATAAACCATGGTAATTTTCAGGATGTACTATTGTGCAACCGGGAATACGGACAATGATACATATGTAAGATTCTATCGATAAGTAAATTTGTCGTTCGTTCTTACTTGACGTCAAATAGCTCCATGTTGTTCGCATATAATAATTTTTAATATTAAAATTAACGTTTCAGAAAATACGGTTGAAAAAATTGAGTTCATTTGCGAAAATAACTAAAAAAACATACTTTAAATTTATTTCTTTACGATAATAAACACTATATTGACAGCTGAAGCAACCACGCAATCTGTTCTGTAGTAGGTAGGCCTCAAATGCTTACCATTTTGTGCTGCAAAAGCAGGGATATTATTTGAACTAAGCTCCTGTTTAAAAAACAAATGATTCGTCAAAGTAGTAACCATATATTTAGTATATAGTTTTCTATTGTTGGCGAGAAATCTTGTTTTTTGCGTCAAATTTCGAGGCCGACGGGATATTACATTATCTATGAAAATACCTCTCGATAAACTAAGGATGGGAGCTTAAAATGCTATATTAACATAGTTTCAAAATAGCAGAGTCGATCTCGTCAAGGTAACAGCGAACAACACGCGCGCAACCAGAGGCAGCAACAAGTCGCCATCTGAATGACAGGAGATCTACAACCGACCTATATTAGTTCTCATATCCAACACTTAACTATAAAGAAGTTATTTGTGCCAACGCCCCCACCTTTCCTGCGTGACCTTCATTTCGTCGAGTGCTACTTTTCTCGGAGAAGTGAAGAGTTCCGCACTGGGTGACAGGGGGGAGAGAGGGGCGGGCACACTCCACATCATCCACACGTCAGATTTCTTATTTCCCTGTCGCTATTATCGGGAAGACTTCAAAGAGAAGTTTTCTAAAAAAAATGCCATTGGGAAAGAGGATGTAGGCGGTAGAATAGAAAAAAAGGTGATATGATGGCAATAAATGTCAACACAGGCAAATTCATTGATAAGATTCTAATTCACGGTCATGTGCTACTTTTTAATGTTTTTTTTTTTTAAATAAAATATAATTTGAATGTTGAGATAAACCAAATGTGGTATTTATTGCATTTGATTCTCCTTATCCTAAAAAGAGATTTTCCAGTTTAATTCCTAAAATTAGATAAAAAGCTTTAATTGCATCATATTTAAAATGGAAACATTCTACTAAATAATGTCGGAAGAATTTCTTGACTCATGCACTCTAAAATAGCTAATTTAAAGGTGCAAAAGTGGTAAATGCCATTGATTAAATTCGCTAAATATTTATAGTTTTTCTAATGAACTCTCGCGAATTTATTTTTATATTTTTAACGCAAACAAAAAATGTGCAAATAAAAATTTTTTGCAATTAAAAATGTTCTATGTATCGCACGTAATGATTTGCAGCAACAAATATTAAACATTTTTTCAAGGTTAGCAAATTCAACTAAGAAAAAAATGTGGCAAACAATTACAAGTTTTTACTTTTTTTTATTAAATCAGGACCTACAGTTTAGCGGGGATACCGAACCACTACAAAGAGCCAATCCAAAGATTGGAATCGATGAATCGAATTGTCAGTCAGATTCTTAACTACTGGTCTGTCAGGTTCGGTTTATTGGTCCTTCAAACGTCTTTTCCACACAAAGGCTAATAAAAGAGCGGAACCAACAATTTAACGAGGAAAAAACAAACCACTACTATTACCTATCTAAGCCCGAGGTGGGGCACGAATCCACGAACTGTTTGACCGAAAGCCATATCACTAACCATTTATTGCCAGGTTGGTAAGTAAAGTGATACAAATTTTAAATTTTGTTAAAGTAATAAGCTTTGATTAAGACACATATAATCTAGCATTAACAGACAACTTTTTAGTAGAATTTATTAGATTCGCATGAAATGTTAATTCGCTCAAGTATATAGCATAATAAAAAAATCCTAATTATTTTCTTAACACCATATATATATATATATATTTGATAACTAATAATGGCTTCATGACAATCACAAATAATGATTTATAAGAAATATTAGAATAAGTTTCATGGCCACAGTGTGAGAACTTTTAGATTTAAACAGATTGCTTAAAGGGTAACTAATTTTTATCAAGAAAATCTCCAAGAACACAATGTAAAGTAATATCTTGAAAAATAATGTTTTTGAAAGCTGATATCCTAGAACATTTTACGTTTAAGAAACTACTAAGAAAAAAGAACGAAGCACCCTAAATTGATGTAATACCTCTTAAAAGCCACTATTTCTCCGATAGCAAAACAGATCCGCATTCACTACCAAACAAAGGATTACTGAATTCTACAAAAAGCTGCCAATCGGATCCACTGTAATTCCGCAGATAAGAGGAAAAAATTTCCGGAACTCTTATCGATTCTATCCCCTTTTCGGGAATCTCATTCCAAGATCATTTCCCTCCCTCCTTCGCCGCCTACCTAATCGGTGCGCAACTTGCTTGTTTTTGCCATGAGAGGGGAATGAATCATAGTTCAACCAGAAGAGAGACACACATGCGGATCTTCCCCCTGCTTGAATAGTGTCCCAAATAAGAAGAGCATGACGAGGTTGAAAAGTACCCGGCGCGTGACGTAAAAAGGATTCGAAATTTTCTTGTCTGGGTCGAAATCGCTTCCTGTGATGGTCGAAGACTCGAGACGAACAAATAAAACAGCGAAACGTAGGAGGGGCATCGTGTAGGTTGAATAAGGTATGAGAGATTACGAAAGTTCATTTCCATCAGGAACAGAAGTTCGAGAGAATGGTAATGTCGTAGATTAAAAAAGTTGAAGTTAGTTAATGTCAGATTTTTTTTTTTTTTTTTACAGCAAACGCTTTTCCGAGGTTGATTCCACACAGTTTTAACAAAATTTTAAGTTCCAAAAATATTTTATTAAAAAGTATCAGTGTAATAAAGAACTTTTCATTTAAAAATTTATCTGAAAAAGTAGCATACTTAATAAATAAAAATAAAGCAAATAAAAATGCAAATCAATTGTCAGTACCGTTCTGAACAATGGTCAAAGAAATCGTAATCAAGTAATAAGTTAAAAAACTTATAGGCACACCCTTCAAAAAAAGTAACAATTTCGCAGTTTGTGACACCTGCCTTACAAATCTGAAAATACAACACAACTCACTTTTAAAGAGAAACTACGCATTCCTTTATGTTATACATAATCAAAATAATTTTCCAATGAAAAAACAGTTTTAAAGAAAGAAATGGAAGATTAAGACTTGTTCTCATTTCTTATAATATTAGCAACAAAAATCTCAACGCAATATAACTAATTTTCATGTACACAGTACGTGTAAACGCAGGAATTTCAAAAATAAAAGATTGTATATTTTAATATGGAATTAAAGTCTTTAGATTACGAAAAAGCTTTTTAAAAAATTAATAAACGATTTCAAAATTTACCGTTAAAATATATATGTACCAAAATTATTTTAAGATTTCTTACAACTTCCTACACAGCAATATTACTTCCTTAGCATCCGTTGTAACAAAAAATATTATAAAAAATAAAAAAAAACTTCGAGCATTTTCCTTTTTCATCATGAGTGATTTCAAAAGTCCGCCGTTATAAATATACACTGTTCTTATTCTTATAAGTACTAACTATCGAATAAAAATATATATAAGTCTAAACATCGAATAGCATTTAAAATTTTAATTTAAAAAATTAAATTTTTAATCTTCTGAATCTTTAATAGCAACTAATTGTTCGTTAAATTTTTTTTAAATCAAAGTGCTGTTCCTAAGCGTTATCCATAAAACTATTTACAAATGGATTCATACAACCAGTGATTAAAAAAAATTCGGTATAATGTTTTACCATGTCATGCTCCAAGCATATTAAATTTCCTTTAAAATATACATAACCAACTTTCAAGTGTATACATATCTATCAATACCAAACTGCGCCACAGATTTGTTCTATTTCAGTTAAACAATTCAGGGTCACCTCACAACCAGCGTCGACGCCCAGCCGGAGGAAAACAGCAGGGATACAGTGAGTTAAATTTGTGTGAGCACAGAGAATAGTTTTGGGAAAGGGAAGAGAGAAAGAGCACGCGATGGGTGACCCGTGTGCAACGGAACACCCGCTGGTCAAGGTCACCTTCAACAAAAAATGATAAATACAAATTGAGTAAATACTGGAAGAATTCTTTCTCCTGAGTAAATTCTGTTCAAGTAATTTGCATAGGCATCCAAGAGAGTTTCATATTAAGAGATATTCCCGTTTTTATGAAAAGTTTTTATGGATTTAAGAGGTTACATTGTGGGAAGGACATTTAGAAGGAGAAAAACACCAGACACACTAATTGTGTAAGTGATTAAGATAATGTCTGCACCTGGTTCTAAACTAGGGACTGAATTTTAAAGGAGCCGAAATGCTTGCACTCCATTTTAAAACAAAAATTTAAATCTTTTGCACAAATACAGGAATTTAGCGATTTTCAAATATTTTTATGTTGTCAAGTATAAAATAATTTAAAAATATATGTATTATTAACACATTTTTCGAAGAGATTCAACTGAAGATCAATATTCAAAATTGAAGATTGGTTTAATTTATTGATCACCTGTAAAAAAGGGGTTATCAAAATAATAAAGACCGGAATCAAGTTTAACGTGGATTCCGAACCCCTAGATATCCAAATCTGAGAAGGGAATTGAATTCGGTCAGAGAGTTAACCATTACGGCTGCCAGCTTGTGGCTCACATTCAATAAAATTCTATCAACTTACTGATATGAAAACGATACAATCGACAGTTTTGTTACCAGCATAAAGTTCACTGTAATCGAATTTCATAATAACTTGTGTGTCAAAGTTAATTTTTAAGATTCACTTTCAATCTCGGTACTTATCAAAATTCAAGTATTTATACATGGTTCATATGCGCAAATCAAAGACTAATCAAGTTGACTATCCGTAAAGGGGGTCCATTTGATTTGTTTTCGATTACAATGAATCAATAGAAGAACGATTTTGGGGGGAAAAAAGAAAATAGATTTTTAAAAACAACGTATTCAATACTATTTACTTCACTGTCTATCACATGCCACTGCCAAATATTTTAAATTAAATTTAATTAAAATTTAAAATGCTTCAATCATTTAATTACTGGTTGATATTTGTCCGAATTAAAAAATTATAATTGAAATGTTTTAAAAACGGAATCTGGGAAACAAAACACCGACAAACAATGCCTATGGATTATTTTCTTTGTAAATTCAGTTTAGTATATTTTTTAAGTTTATAAAAGTTCTTTAGAGCGTGTAAAGTTGAAGTATAAGATTCTTTAACATAATCCTTCATATTTCAATGCGATAAAAACTTTCCAGGTGAACAGACGAGATACAATTAAAAATTCAATGTCTTAAATCAGACTTTATAGGAGCTTTTATGGTATAAATTTCATCTCTCCAATTCTATTTTAATATTTTATTAAAATTTACTAAACTTATTTGAGCATTAATTACTCTTCACACTTCTGTTCTCACCAAGAAGGTTGAAGTAGTCTTCGATTTACTTCCGGCCACGCGGACGACCAACGCACTCCAAAATCAAGTTCAAGGATGCTTCGAAACAAACCCACTCACGCGTTCAAATAGAAAAAAAAATCGCTTAAAGAAATTAAAGCCTGAGTATGGATACAATGTAAGTACTTAATGCAATGCTTGATCTTTTGTGTGAGTTTTTCCACAGTTCATGGAAGAGATTTTTCACAGAATTCTGCCTTCACTTATACTGATGATACCTTCGCCGCTTTGATATTTTATAGTCACTTTTCTATCACATAAAACTAATGCCACAACACTGGAGTGGTGATTAAGAATCTTTAGATAGTAATTTTATTATCAAAATAATGGCAAATAAGAATTTAAGAATATCCACTCTTTCAGAATGAAATTTCTGTGAATAGTAATTACAATTGGTAATATTCTGAGATGAAATATAAAAAGTGATGGCCATGACAAAAGGCAATTGCTTATGTTCACCATTTCGGAACTTCGTTCGTTCCAAGATTGGGGGTGATTCTTTCACGTTTTAAAATTTACATTTATATATTTTTCTTATCTCCAGTTTTATATATGTACGGCTTAGGAACTCACTTTTTACATTACCAAGGCAAGTTTTAAAAATAACGATATTTAATTTCATATTTAAGCTATTTTTACTAACAGTGAATTCATTTTCGATTTTTTTAATCTATCCCTGATCAAGAATGCCTTAGAACACAAATAAACGACTTATATTAAATAATTTCGTAACCGTAAGAAATTTTCGAAAATTCCAAGTTTCATTCGATTTGTTATAACTACTCTAGTCAAGATGTACCTTTTCGTGGAGCAATATAGCGTTTTGAGCAAAACTAAATATTTAAAAAAATGTAGTGCGTATCACGTTCTCTATGTCACAATATGTCTCCAAAAATTTACGGGCTTAGATCTCTGGTTCCAATAAAAAAAAAAAAAACTCAAGATATAATTAAATTTAAATACTAAGATTAAACCAAACTTATAAAATGATTCGAGTATTCAAACTAAGAAACAAATATTAACACATTGATTTTACTTTAAATATAAAGTTTTCAATGAACACCTAACATGAAACACTTAAAAAGTGCTTACAATCAGCTTTTTTTCTTTTTAATCAAAATAACGTTCAAATTAGTTCCATAAGACAAATAATTCGCACATGATTACTTAAATACTTGAATATATTTTCAAAACAACCTGAGAAAATCCTTCCTTAAACACGGCGCCAAAGCAGATTAGAAATGACCGAAAAAAAATGTCGCTTATAAAAAATTTTTAAGGAAGAAAAAGAGAGAAACCCATTTGAAAAAAAAAAAATCAAACTTGTTGTCAGAGGGATTGAAAACAAGTGAGAAATCGCAGGGTGGCACGCGACTACGATCAGCTGAATGTGTACCTTTCATTCCCGGAATAAGAGAAAAGCTGACCTTGGACACTCAACATTCCAATTATGTGGCAACTGATCCCACGCGCACTTGAATCATCGTTTGATTCGAGGATTGCTACAAATTTTGGATAATGGGCAGCGAGAAGCAAAAAAAATCATTTAACGAGCGTTTTATTTGAGATATTGCTTCCAGTCTATCTGAAGCGATTAGTAAGGAGTTATATTGAGTCCTCTGATTCAACTTTTATTATTTGGCTAACAACGAACGCTCTTAACTTGTCGGGAAGTAATGCATAACTCAGATTTTGGCAATTTCTTTTTAAATTGAATTTGCTATTCTGTTAAACAGTAAAATTTAAAGTTTATTAAACACTTTTCATGTTTTTTTTTTAAAAAAATTAATGAGATCATACTTATTAATGATTAAAATCCCATTAATAAAATAATCGTATTTATTAACTAAGATTAAGTGAGGAAGATGACACCAGAGCTGGAAACCTTCATTTAGCAATACTACACACAATTAATTAAAACTACATTAAAAATTTAAAACTTTATTAAATTCAGTTAAAATCAAAATTTTCATTTAGAACAAAGATTATAAGTATGCTATCATAAAGAACGAAGCATTTTGTTCTTAAATATGAAAGGATATTTATTTTTATCAACTTCAAAGATCCTGCCCTAGGCTATACTCAATAAATGCAGGCTTCGAATCTAAAAGCCATAGCCTACTACAGGCTTATTGTATACTAATTTTTACTTTATGTTCACAAGTTTACAATAAAAAAGCATTTAACATAAAATGCAATATAATATTTACAAGGAATTTTTCGTTTAATACCATTTGTTACATTATCACAAACATTAGGTGAAAGTAATTAGCCTATTTTTTCATATTTTTATGAAAAATTCCATTTAGGTAAACATGTTTAATAATCTATATAAATTTAATTGATTTCCATATTTATTGCATAATTTAAATTATATTTAAGTATTTCATAGACACACACACACGTGAATCTCTTGATCTGGTGTCTCTCACATTTTTTGCATTAACATTAAAAATTCCTTATTTAACAAAATTAGCGATAAGAGAAGGCACCAGGAATGCATCATTTAACAAATCATGTTCATGAAAAAAAAAATTGCACAATTTTCCTTCGTGTTTTTTTTTTTTTTTTTTTTTTTTTTTTTTGAAAATCTAGACGATTTTACCAATGAGGAAATCTTTGTGTGGTTTTCCAGACTCTGGAAAAACCCAAAACTAGATATTTCCTACACACGTCCATCATAGAAAAACTACTAAAATTTTAATCAGACGAAAGAAATTTTTATTTTATGGTAACAAAGCACTCAGAGTTTAGATATAGACTATATACTCTTATGAAAATAAAAATATATTTCAAGAAAAATTACAAATTCGATCTCCATGAAATTATAAGAACCATAAAACAAACTTAAACAACGTCGTATAACAAATATTCCGGCAACAGTTTTTGGTTAAATTTAATATTTTATTTCAATACATATTACTTTATTTATTATTTAAATCGTAAGGAATTCTGAAGGAAACTGAAAATCTATTGGATAAACGCATTTAATGGTATTTGTCGCCTGAATATTAATATTACCTTTCGAATGTCTAATACTCAGGTCATCCGCTCAGCCAGACAAAACAAAGAGCTTTATAAAGCACGGGAATTGAGGGCAAGCCGAGAGGCTCAGACTTCTCGAATGTGTCGATGGCATTTCCTTTCCGAAAATCAATAGTACGAGAGCAAGAAAAAATATTGCAATCACTTGGTTGGACGGCGGAGATATTCACCACATCTTAAATCAATGGAATTCGATATTTGTTCGATTCGCGCAGTAATTATGGAGTTGTCACTCATTTGTAATTACACTTCGTGTAATAGTTAAAAGAGGGAAAAATATGAATTTTAGAATAAGTTTTTGTACAGTTTTAGGTTATTATAAGTCACGGGACAATAATTTCGCATTTGATTTCGTAGATGGAAAAATCTATGTAGAATTAACATGAATCGTGGTTATTTGAGAGAGATTGTTAATTCGTAATCAAATAATGATTTAAAACAATTTTTATAGCTATTGCATGTCCATAACCCAATTATCTGATAAAAAGGTTTAATTTCAATTTTTTGTCGCTCAATGGTCATTTTTTGGGCAGGAGGGCTAATTAGACCGGGACCTACGACATTAAATGGATTCCGAATCACAATCACCCAAGTCTGGATTTGAACCCACGAACTCCTGCACCGAAGGCCAGAGCGCTTACCATTCAGCTGTCAGCTTGCCGATAAAGAAATGATGCCTCCCTTATGTAAATAAGCTATCTTATGTACAAATTATATATATATATATATATATATATATATATATATATATATATATATATATATATATATATATATATATATATATATATATATATATATATATATATATATATATATATATATATATATATATATATATACTAAAGCTAAAATATTTTTGCCATAAATGTTCTAAGATATCTAATCAGATAATTGACTGTATGAATTTATATTTTAAAGGAATTACAAAAATTCGCTAATTTAAGAACGAAAAAGATAAATTGTGTGAGAAGAATTAATTGCTTGAAAAAATAGCAGTTAGTTGAAGCGGGGGGGGGAGTGCAGCTAAATTGAATTTAAAATTAAGTACTGTTTAAAATAAACAATTCATGCAAAAGTTAAAAATCAAAATAATGTAGCTACAAATTTATCTAAAAAGAAGATAACAGAGGAAAATTACCAGTTTAAAATCTCAGAAAACATTAATTCCTTATCTTTATTGTTTAGAAATAAAATAAAATGAGCAACGACGAGTAAAATTATTTTAAGCAAACGTTTTATATAAACAAAAGGAATGGGAAAGCTATACAAAACAATTCAAGCGGATAAAGTTTGGCTTAAGAATTAAGCTAAAAAGAGTGAAATAAAACACTTTTAGTAAAAGTGTTTTAATGAAAAAATTTTGTACGGTTACAGCTATCAGTGTGAATCTGAAAATTAAATTTTCAGCAAAATGTCATGTTCATGCATGTAACGAAGAAATCTCTAAAGGAATTCAGAATACAACTATAGATTGCAATTTGCAGTTTTAGATGACTACGTTTCAACTTTTAAAAAATATGCCTTTGACGAATGAATTATGATTTTATGAAGCAATAAATCATAAAATATTTATACTAGCAATATTATACTCTATTAGTTAACACAGTATATGCCTAATATTTTTATTATTTTTTATAAACATATTTGCATAAAACTGAATACAAACAATGGGGTTTCGAAGATATCTAAAATACACTTTAATATGTTTACCAAGATTGTAACACGAAATTCGTAACTCAATTGTGTGGCGAAGGGATTCCTAATCACTACGAACATCCAAGCCCAAAGTGGGATTCGAACCCCACGAGCTGTTGAACAAAGGAAAAGAGCGATAACCATTCAACTATCCGCTTGGCAAACAGGTATTAGAAAAATGTATATTCTAAAAGCTCATCACCAATTAAGATGTGTAGTAATAGCATATAGTATAGAATAAATAATTCTATATTATATACTGCTACTAATAGTATAAATAATTATGTAAATAAGGATTCCTATACTAAAAATTAGATTTTATAGAAATATTTTAGAATAATTAATTTCAGCAAAAGCATATTATACCATGCAATTTTAATTTTTACTTCCTTAAAAGGATTCTTTTTAAAAGAATTTTAATATCACTTTCCAAGAAAACTATTCAGAAAGCATTTCACTGTATAATTAAAAGAAATTTTTCGAGAGAAAATATTTTATATTAACAAAGTAATTTAAGGAATTGTTATAAAACTAAAATTTTCTGAATTCCTTTAACATGCAAATATAAAAATGTACTGAAGGCGATGTTACTTCCTATCAGTCTACCCCACCCCACCCACATAAGACAAAAAGTGAACAAAAATTAAAACAAAAGCTATGAACAGAAAATCTACTAAATTGGGAATCTTTGAGGGAAAAACTAATAACTAAAGCTGCAACGCATTAAAAAGTGAATATTAACTCAAGTCATAATAATTTGCTTAAAAAATCTGAAATAAAAAAGCGCATTAAATAACATTGGAATTAAGATTTAATATCAATAAATTGTAAATGATATTTATATGAAAGTATTTAAAGTTAATGTTTAAAAATTTTTTGAATTATATAAATTACAAAAATTATTTAAATTAATAATGTTAATTTTCACTTAAACAAGACTTATTTGGAACTTATATAACAAAAAATTATGAATGTTTTGCGAATTCTTAGAAAAAATTAACTCAAATTTTTATTCTTTAGTAATTTTAATTAAGAAATGCTTAAGTATAACTGACTTTCATTTCGAAATTCTAAAGAATTGAAAACTCGGCAGGGGTTTTTTTAAATAGGAATTCTTCAGATGTAAACAAACATATCATTAGGAGGCAGAAATAAATTTAGTTCACAGCAAAGAATCGCATAAAAAATTCTTTGCCAAGCTTGTGACTACATTCTGGCTTTTTGACAAAAAGACAACAAATTTTAAAAGATTGTACTAGTTAATTACATTTGTAAAGTATCCTTTGATAAAAACATTACATTGAATGGGATTCAAAATAATGAGTCGCTCAACGTTTTTTTCCCTCCACACGTAAACTTAAGACAACTTATTTCACAGGAAGTGTTATAAATTCAGAAAATTAACTGCTGTATATTAAAGTAGCTGTACAAAAATGAAATTAAACACGAAAGTACACGATTTTTTTTTTCAACTACGTATTTGTCACCAAGAGGTGTTTTCACTAATAAATTTGATATAGTTTACAATTACATTTATCAAAACTCAAGGCATGGGCACAAACTGCAAATATTCAAACTATTGTAAAATATGCCTAAATTTTAAGTCTTTTTCATAGGATCGCGATTTAGTCTACAAAATATTTCACTGAACATCAGCATGAATACTCAAGACTATTTTACACGTGAACTTGGAATTTATGTCCTTAAAAATTGCTTGTTAAACAATGACTCTCAAAGCGGTGATAAATTTCGATATTTGGTGGATTGCGAATTATCATTTCATCATAACGAGTTTCCGCATAGTAAAATAAATTCCCATCACAGAAAGTCGAGCAAAATAGCTTAATTCTGTCCAAATTATAATTGTAAATCTATCATATGAACTATTTTTAGTTCTTTTCAACTTTCATAAAATGAAATTACTATGTCTAGGATCAGGGTATCGGAATATTTAAGGAACTTAGCTCCATTCCAGTGGACTAAACGGAGATTGATATTCCATTTGTTCAATTTACGTTAGTTTTTAAGTTACTCTTCACAAAAATTAACAGAAAAAGCCTTTCCTGTCAACATTAAATTTTTTTTTTTTTCATAAATTACGTAATTATAGGTATTGAAATAAAATTTTAAGTTTTTTGAAAAAAATGAAATCAAAGCAATTTCTAATGCTTTTTATTTCATTTCATAATTGCTACAGCAATTTGCAACCAGCTTATTTACTGTCCACATGAATTTTGTAGATGTTTCTAAGTTGTGTGGGGGGAGGGGTCTTTTTACTACCTTAACTGTTAAAATTTGTATTTTAACATAGAACCAATAAAGGATATTTAAAAACAGATGAAACTAATGAAATTATCCACAAGTGATTTGTTTGTTTGTCACTCAACGATCATTTTTTGCACACAAGGGTTAATTAGACCGGGACCTACAGCTTAAAGTGGATTCCGAACCACTACAAACATCCATGCTCAAGGTGGGATTCGAACCCACGAACTGTTGAACCGAAGGCAATATCCGCAAATGAAAAATATACGTAGCATATGTCCAAAAATAAATTTTACTTTTTTATCATATGCCTTCTTTTATCACAAGTGTATATAAATATGTATTTAATGTAGCTATAACTAAACAAATTAAAGTTGTCATTAAAAAAGGAAATGTGTAAACTTTAAACATACCTCCTTTCATAGGTATAATACGAATGTATTTTAATTATATCAATGAGCCTTTATTATTTAAAATATACATCAAGAGTTTCAATTAACAAATAAAAATTCCATTTTCAATAGTCTCGCAACATGAATAACATACTAAGAACTATTCAGTGTTTCATCAGGTATTAAAAAATGAACCAATTTGATATATAAAGAGAAATCTCTCCTATTTTATTTGCTTAATGTGAGGTGAGTTCTACACAAGGTATTTCCGCAACCGATTCGCCATGCTTGCGTATATCCCTCGCATGTTCAGCGAAATTTCGAATTCCGGAACTTCTGCAATAAGTCGGAATGGAAAATTTCATTTTCCTAATAACCATGAAATCACTTTAACGCAGAGTAATATATTTACTTAACAATTTATAATGCGCATTTTTCACGGATATCTAGTTTTGAAAACGCACACAATATTTTAATTTAAAATAAAATTCCCCAGCCGTTGCATTGCTTTAGAAAAATTATTAAAATGTCATTATTGCTGATTATGGAAAAAAATAAAAGACTAATAAATTTTCTTTACAAATACTTTCGGAAATTAAATTTTACGAATCAAAAAATTAGAAAGAACAGTAAACTTATCTTGAATAAACTTCAGTAAATCCAACCACTGAGTGAGTTATTCTATTTATGTTTATATTATTTATATCACACATGCAAGTTTCAAAATATTACTTTTAAAAAAATCTTACAAATGCTTCTGATAACTTCGTTGAATGTACTTCGAAATACAAACTGAATCAAAATTTTCCTCAGTAATTTCTTGAGCTCGACACAGAAAGGAACAATTTCCTAACTACGTATTGTGTTGCTCAGTCCTTAGTCACCCACAAGAAGTCACCTTCCAATAAAAGTTTTTCAATGGTGGTCAACAGGTCGCCGTTCAGGTCAATGCAGGTCACTCCCAACAAACCGCTCAAAGGGGCAGTTAGTTTTTGGGGTGAGGCATGTAACTGGTACTTATTTGGGTTTTGATGTATCTAAACAGACCGAATGCAGGAGATAAAGGATAGACAAGCAGACATAAATGACGAGTTGTCACAGAAACTAATAGCCAAAACTGATTATTTTGATAAGAAATGACTATTAAAATCTGCAAAGCAAAACACTGCAGCAAAGTTCTTTTCAACAGTTCTTAATAAGTGATGAATTACTATCTTGCGTGAGTCAGATAATCCATTCTCGATTATCTCGCTCAAACAGAAGATAAACCAGCTGTCGGATAGAATCTCATATGATTAAATGAATTCTTGAATAATTCATAATGCTTCTAGTGAATATTCCGTACACAAACTATAAAGATATGTACCGCAGTTAAATATTTGTATTATAGATATTCAAGAATATATTGAATTTACATTTTTTGTATATATGTAAGTAATTTCCATAAATCAAAATATTTCTTAGATTCACAGACATATTTATATATTGAACAATTATTGTATATCCATAGTGAGTCAAAATTTTGACGATTACAGAAAGTAGAGTTGGAATTTACATATGTTCATGAAATATTCGAATATACTTATTCACGCAAATATAGAAAGACAAAACTAAGTTTTTTTATGAAATTAAGTCATGTTTAACTTTTCAAATTTATTTTTGGAAAATATTTAGATACATAATCACTTTTGATGAGGTGTATGAATTGTTATTTCCAAAATTCAACAAATCATATTTAATCAGCTATAATTATAACTAAATACCTTCAAATAGAAATTACACCACAAAAAATTCACGATAACATTCAACAAAAATTTTCTTTTGCTTAAATAAAAACTCCTATTAATCAAAACATCTTATTCAAACTTAATTTTAAACGTAAACTTCATTAGGTACAATTTTTTAGCTTAAGAAAACTGATATATCCAATAATATATACTTGTATTATATTCTATCGGAATTCCGCTTAAATATTTTTCTATTACAAGTTTATTAGTATTTCCTTTCTTTAATTGTTTCGTATATTTTGGTTTTACTAATAGATTTTTCGGCAATTATACGTATATTGAAAATTAAGTATTTAACCTTTGAAAAGTATCCATTTATTGCAATATTACATCCATGTGTACAAATCTATCCTACAGCCAGAATTTATTGGTTATAAATTATTTGGAATTGTATAGACATCAGCTTTGTACAATTAAAAACAAACACAAGATTTTAAAATATTCAACAAACATTAAGCTTATAAATAAATGATAAGGCTTTTGGATTTTTTTTATTTAAAATTTTAAGACATATTAACATGTTCACATAAAACTATTTTTAAGAAAGGAATTTGTAGCTTAAATATTTTTAAATAGTAAACTTTAAGCATTGTTCATCATGAAGTAAAATGCTCAGAACAGTTGGGTATACACCTTCTAAAATCTTAAAAATTCTGTCAAATTTCTTTAAAGAATAATTCATTACTATCCATAAATTCTTTGAAGACATTTACACGTATTTATAAATTTTAACAAATTTAAGTGCTCGCCATTAAAAATTTTCGAATGAACATTTAAAATATAGGGCATTTCATTTTAAGAAATTCAAATTTACCATTGAAATATAAATGGAAGAGAATTTGAAAGTTAAAATACAAGATTAGTTGAAAATAAATCATTTTATACGAATTTTTTAATTTTAATATTAATGATATATTAAGAAAAGATAAAGTAAGTTATGGTAAAGAGAGTTATTTCTAAAACATAGAAAACTTACTCGATGAAAGTAAGCAGAACCAAAGTAATTATGATCCAGGTGTATAGTTCCAAAGAAATATTTTTCTCCCGGCAAAAATGAGTAGACAGAACAAAATAGCACTTTACCCCAACAATCTTAGAGTCGAATGACAAGTGAAATGAGTGCCGGAAAATCCAGTCCTCTTCCCCAACAGAATCCGCACAGCAAGCAGCGCCACTGTCCGCGGTGCGGTAATAAAGGGAACTAGAATCTGCTCTTGCATGCAGAGAAAGGCGATAATAATAAAAGAGGATAAGGTCTTACGGATTTTGGGGTGGTCCGAAAGAAAGAATTGACCTTATTTTTCAATCTTGGATATTCCTAAGTTTCTTAATGCGAAGAAAAATCTTGCTCCACTTCGATGAAATGGAACGCGGACTTCCGCTTCTGCAAGAAAATGTTTTTGTATATTCTCTATTGATTTCGAATAAATTGAAATAAAATTTTTAAATTGGAATTTATTTCTTTTAAAAATAAAATATATTTTTAAAAATTTATTTATTTAAATTGTATGCAAAAACAAAGGTATATGAGAAAACTTTTTTATCTTCCTTTATTTTTACATTTTCCATCTGAGCAAAGGATCATTCTCATGTATTTGAAACAAATACATCAGAATGTTCTTTTGCTCAGTCAACCTATTTATTCATTATTTTGATAAAGAAATAAATTGACTGAGCAAAAGAACATTCTAATCTGATTGTTCCGTCAAACCATATATTTATTTATTATTTTGATTTTCATAAAATTCCAGGAAATTGAAAATTGTAGCATAACTAAAAATAATTGCAATTTTTTTCTGTTGGAAGAAAAATTATCATTTGAAATGCTTGTTAATCTATATAAGTGTATTCAAATCCAGATATTACTCAAATGAAAGAATATATAATACTGTGAATACACCCATAAAGCATAATTTCGAAAGTGATTATATCAAATTATTTCAAAAGAAAAATATTTTAACAATTAACATATTTATTATCAAAAAAAATTGAGAAAAATGACAAATATTTCTTACTTACCTTTACTAATATTTCAAAAGAGAAATTTAAATCTAATATAATAAACAAAAGATAATTTTGCTTATTAATAATAAATGAGAACTAGAGAGATTTTGAAACAAACATAACTGATTAAAAAAAGTTCATGAAAAATCACATAATATAATGTTTTGTAGTAAAGAATAGAAGTTCGAATTCATCGTTAATCTACTGTCCTGATCTTAACAAGACTGAAATGGCAACTCCTAGGAAGACATGTAAGAACTTGGCAAAAATTAGTTGTGTTTACATCATCAACAGAGTAAATTTTTTATACCTTAGATCAAAGGAACAATTTTTTGTTAAAAAAAATCACAAATGAAATGCTGGTCTGTATATTGTGAAAATAATCCTGATATAACCTAATAATGAAGTGTGTCGAACTTCTTATGACCGGTTATCATTTAATTGCTTAGGTTATAGCTCTGCACCATTTTTTCATGAAAACATCTCAACTTGGCTCCAGCTTTTCTGTCTTTCTGTTGAAATGTTTCGGAACCTTATCTTATTGAAATATGAAACATGGCAACTATATCTTGAGCGGTAATTCAATACATTGGTCACGTCTGTAAACTATATCTTTTACATGTCATAAGTTATGTTCAAAAATTAAAACAATCCTGTAATAACCCATGAACGTGCTTTGAAAATTTAAGCTTATATACATAAATTAATTATAAAAATGTTCTATTGGTTATTAATGAGTAATACTAACGTCAAGAGATGTGGGATATTATGAAAGTAAAAATAGAGTCTATTACAATGATCCCAAAACGGTAAATTTAATGAAAACTTTATTGTTGAGCAAAAACATTTCTATTGTATATTTATTTCAATTTTTTTAAAAGCTTTCATAATTTTTTATCAAAATGATAATAAGTTAATTTACATGACATTATTATAGACATTGCATTTGAATTAGAAGTAATTTTATAAACTTTCGGAGATTCTTCAACAATAAATTATTCTTTTAATCTGAAATTTTAATAACTTACTTTCCTTGATATTATTAACATGAATATGAATTTTCACTATTTTCTTATAACTTTTTCATAGTACTGCCATTTCTAGGTTGATTAGTGTGTATGACAACTTTGCTTTATTATTTTGAAATTCACTTATTTTGTACTAAAACTACATAAATTGCCAATAAAATTTTCTAAATGGTTACTTACTGATATTCCGTTTGTTTTAAAATTAATTATCAATTTGGTAAAATTTCCAGCATATTACTCGGAAATTTGTAAAAGTTGTCAGAAACGTGTTTTTCAGAAAATAATGTCTTGAAAGCTAGGAAGAAAGATCAACAAGAGAAAAAAATTCAATACACATATTTATATCGTATATTGTTGATGCACATATTTATATCAGGAGTGCTTTATAAATTAGAAACAGTCATTATATTTGAATACATGTGAACGAAATGTTTCATATAAAATGGTGAGAAAATTATCTTGAATCCGCCAATGTTTCTCAATATGTATTTATAGTTAACCTTTTACTTTTCTGTATAGAACTGTTTTGATTGGAAATAATGGTTTAAAGTAAAGTTTTGAACGACGACAAGCATCTATACTCAAAGTATATATATCATCGAATTCATTTAACTTTGGACCAGTTGAAAATATAATACAAATTAAAAATATTGTAGCGTTTAAGAGAAAAACAGTATTTTTAAGTACTTAAAAAATTTTTATTTTAAAACGTATTTATACTTAGATACTTTTTTATAAATATGAAATGTGAAAAATGAAACCAATACCTGTTTGCTTAATTTCAAATAGCACTTTACAATTTAACACTTACTGTTTAATATTATTATATGTCTTGCTTTGATTGAAATATTGATGTTTTATCATGTTGAATTTGGCACTTTGCATGCATTATGGTATTGAATTCAAACAAATTAAAGTAGCAAACATTAGTACTACTAATCACGCAAAATTATTATCACAATTACAGTTGGTGACCATACAATTTGGCCAGGCGACTGTCTTTAAATGAGAAGCTACTTCAAATTAAAATTTCATTTCTTATACCACAAGAAAGGAAGAAAGAAAGGGAGAAAAAATATTGTCACCAAAAAGGAATCTAGTACAAGCTGAAGTGACTAGTACAAACTAGTACTTGTACTAGTACGAGCTCAATTGAAAGTTTGTTCCTGTTTTAAAACAAAGTTGAAAAGTAAAACATAGTTTTGAAAATTAAACCAAAGTTTTCTCACCGAAAAAAAAAGTAAAACTTATTTTTCGATAAGATCCTGTTTCTAACATTTCATTTTAAGAATTCGTTTAAGCTTCAGATTTCTAGTTCCTTTTTTGTGTTAAATTTTATAGATCCTCAATGTCTTATAACTGAAGGATTTTTTTTTTTTTATGAATAAATAGTAATGGAGGGAGAAAAGGTTCTGACCCCGAAACCGTATCTTTTCCCTTTCTCAAAAATTTCTCACCCTTATTTTATAGAGTATACCACTGACCCAGTTGCAGCCGGAGGGAGGACTTTTTCAGGGGGTTAAATACCAGGATGCGCATGCTCAGGGTTTAGTGAGGGTATTCGGAAACGGAAAGAAAACACGAAACAGGTGTTTTAACTTTTGTGGCATTGCCGGATGTTTGCTGAAGGTGGGGCCTTCTCCGACGTCAGCCCTGCGGTTCGAATCGTCACAACTTTGGAAATAATTTCCAAAGTGAAAAAAAAAATTTTTTTTAAGTTATTATTTTAAATTATTGCATTTTGAAATAACAATTATTTTAAAACATATATAATAAAGCTTTTAATTTAAATAGTGAATTAAGCTAATCATTACTTTCATTACTTTTTTATGCTATTTTAATTCTACACACAGTTCTTAACATTAATAAATCATCAATTGTCTGCATTAAATTTTCTGACTGAAATTGAAAAGCTGTTGTTCTTCTTTTATGAAGATAACTATTTCCTCTCTAAAAATTAGAAAATTTAATATTATATCTACCCAAAAAATCTTCTTGTGAGACTTCGCATACGCTTCCATCGTTATAACCTGCCACAAATGTGATGTTCAGATCACTGAGAATGAGGTAAAAATCTGGAAATAATTATAAGACAGAACAGAAAAAGAAGAAAAAACTACCGATTAATATTTTCTACTTTTTTATAAAAATACGAACTCAGAACTATTATATGAGAAAGCAAAATTGTACAGTGATCTAAAAATATAAGTCTTTTTTAAAATTCTAAGTAAAATAATTTTAGAAATAGGTAGTCTCTAATTTTTTAAATCTTCGGTACATCAAGTTCTAACTTTGCACCTTTTTATAAGTTCATAAGGTGTGCATTAAGCTAAATGAATTAACTATTGTGTTTATGACATTCACAATAACCTTATAACTGCCTTATAATTGTATCTACATTGTAAACCGTATAGGAAATGCAATATCAAAATGGACAACAGATATAAAGGCGAAAATTGTTCTAGAAATTAAACGCAGTGTGAATTTTGATAGCAAATACAATTTTCTACGAGATTTACACTGCTTCATTAAATGTGTAAGAGGTTTTTTTTTTTTTTTTTTTTTTTTTTACGTGTGTTTTTTGTTAAAGAACAGTACTTATATTTTCCTTACTTATTATGAGTTGATCATTTCTGAAAAAATTAAATGCAACAGCCACCTTTTCAATATTAAATGAGGTTGAGCCTTGATATATGTGTGTAATTTATATATATATATATATATATATATTATATATATATATATATATATGTATATATATATATATATATATATTATATGTATATATATATATATATAATATATTATATATATATATATATATATATATATATATATATATATATATATATATATATATATATATTAATAACACACAGAATCAATATATATAAGTTTAAGTAAATTTAGTATTATATGTCAATTCCAATCTCATATCCACTGAATCATTTAATCTTTTTTAAATTGAGAATGAAAAAAAAAATTTAGCATCATTATCTTATAAGAATCTTTCTTTCTATAATTTTTTTCCCCCAGGAAAGATTTTCAGAGTTTCACTAAGAATATTTCTTGGAAAAGTAATGCAAAAGAATCGCGTTTCTACCAATAAATTGTGTCAAGTAAGCTTTTTTAGGAAGTTAAAATCCAAAAGATAAGGGGGAAAAAATGGAGATTTTAATTTTAGAAAATGTGGGAATCTTATTTATAGTAATATAATATTGTGACGCATAGAACAATATTAATTTCCTTCGTTATTCAAAAAGGTCATTAAAATATAGTATAAAATAATATTAAAATGTGTATGGTCTGGAAATAATGGTCTAACTTCATAGTTTATGAAATCGTTTCGTTCTGATGAGCAACATAATATGCACGCTTATTTTATTTTTTATTCAAAATAAGATTTAATGTGTAATGTAATCAAAACAATAAGGTCGTTTGTTACAATTATTTCAAATTTTTTTTGTATTAATATAAAAATAAAAGAGTGATTGACTTATGAACAATTTATTTATCTAGAACTAGATTTCAGAATTCTCATAACAATTTGTTTTGAATTCATTCTTGCAATTCGATACACTTATTAATAAAGTTTATTCATTCATCTATAAAAACAGATTATGCTTTGATTCCTTTAACAAAACAGAAGTTTTTAATGCCTCAATCTTATTTTTATATGCAGACATATATGTTATTTAATAATAAGAATTTAAGGAAATATACTTTTCACATAAAATTTACTTTGGTTAATTAAGTGCTGTCCATTCCAATAGATGCGTTCTTGTACATGCTCACCATGAGACTACATAACTATACTTTGCAAATATGAAATTATTTATGATTGATTGTAACTTTTCGAAACATGTTTTCGGTTGAAATTCGAAGTTAAACTAGATCATGTGGGATAATTGAAAACAAATAGAAAAAAGTGGACATCTTAATTTTGAAAAAAAAAAATGATAAATATAAGACAAAAATGTAAAATAAATGCCACCACATATTTAAAAATTAATTATGAAAGTGCATTTAGTATATGATATAAATGAATAGATCATTCACATGTAAAGTTAGTGAAATTTTTTTTACGAATAATTTATGACTGCGTTTTTATAAATCGAGTATCTAATGGTTCCTTGGCTATAAATTATAGTCATATACTATTCGATATAAAGACGTTTTAAATGAGTCAATAAATTATATTAAAATTAATATTGTACGAGGACACACTTATATCCTTGGCAATGGTTAGACAAACTTCTAGATGGTTAAGCAAGTGATCTTCGTAATATATGTATATATTGTGTTGTCTTATCCCATCTCTTACTGAAGACATGTTCCTCGAGGAAAAAAATTTCAGTTCACTGGTAGGCGGAACCTTGTATCCTCAAAGGGACAATGAACAAGAGGTATTTCCCAACAATTTCGTAGTGTCTGAAATGTAAATACTTCTCACCAGATTTTAAGCTGATTCAAGTATTAATTAGCCACGGAAATTTCAAAAGTTATTCATTTCGTTTTATAATAGTGGCTAGTGTACTTTGTGCTTGTGGCGACACTGTGGAAGATTTTGAACTACACGGCAGGTTGCTTGCAAGTGAAAAATCGGTTTTTTGAACCAAAATTTGTTAATCCCCGGTTTTTTCTAATATTTTGAGTAGTATTGAAATGACTGGTGCTTTACAAAAATGTATTGGTCATTTAAAGTTATGGTTCTTTTGCTATTGTCTTGTAAATGATTTTGTGGTTGAATGTATTTATTTTGGTAAGTCTCGTGACATACTTTGTGGTGTACTAGGATCTTTCGTTTGACTTTCTTTCCTTAAAAATTTTCTAGTGGGCCTCATTAAAAGGGAAGAAATATATATTCTTTTCTTTAAATGCTCACAACTTTTCTATTTATGTTTTACTATAAATCATAATTGCAAATTAATTTGCAATTATTATTTATAATTAATTTTTTTCAGATAATTGCAAATTAATTTTTCAAAGCAATATACAGTGTTACAAAGACTGACGTAAGTATAATAAATTGTTTGTTTCTCAAATAATATTATACAAAAGTTATCCTTTAAGTAACGACCACTTTATTGTAAAAAAAGGAAAAAATTATTATTGAAATAATGAAACTCATGTTGTAAACAGAATAAATTCTGTTGCATACTTGTGGTTTCTTTCACTTCACTGCATAATCATCTTTTATACGTATTTACACATTTGTTGCATTTGGTCACGAACTTCAAAATTCCAATAGACTTTTGCCAGCAGTTCATAAATCAAGTAGTCACTGCATTTCTTGAAAAAAAAAACAAAATGCTGTAATCGTAACAAATCCTTAGAGATACACTTAGAGAATCACTTTATGAGATTCTGCGAAAAATATATATGGTGAGCCATCCCAAACTGGAGATAAGGAATGCTTTCTGGATGAATTGTGTTCCTACACGACCTCAGATTGTTCCCGCAAAACTAAAGTTGCTGGATCAGTTCGAAAGAATTTTTTTTTTACTGCCCGGATACTTCCAGTAATTTTCTTTTTTTTAAAAAAAAAAAAAAATTTAAATCTGAAAACTTTCTGAGCAGTAAACTTATTTTGGAAACAATAATGAATTGGAGATTGGCTTAATAAATTAGAGGTTTAGGATATAACACTATATAAATCTGAAATTTCCTAGTTGGGTTCAATAAATGTTTGAATATACGATACGTTTATATCTAAGAGGCCTCATGGATATAGAAGAATTGTATTTTCCAATAAATATTCATTTTTCCATTTTGTACAACAAAACGGCCGTTACAATTTGGATGATCCTCGTATATATCCCCCATTTATCAACGTAACAACCACTCTAATTTAAGCAACGATGAATTAGTCAGTTTAAATGGAACAATAATTTTTTATGTACAATAGATAGCATAAAAATTATTGCTAATTATTATTTATAAAGGATATATTTATATAAATGAGATGCTATATAAAAATTTACTTTCCATACTTTTTTCAGGAGTATAATTAATAAATTACTTTTAAATAATGTCTTTTACTTCTTTTTTGAAAAAGACTGCTAGATAAAGACGAAGGCTGTAACAGATTTAGCGTTACCCAAGGTGCACCACCAATAAGTAACCTGAAGTAGGAGACATTACGAGGAGGCCTGTAATGTCTCCTACTTCAGGTTACTTACTGGGCATGATTTTCTCCAGAAACATCTATATCACATAGGGCTTGTGGATTCACCCGACTGCATTTTATGTAGGGAACATGTTGACATGGAATGCGAGTATCTTTGGAAATGTTCTGCCCTCCAGGAAGCCCGCTCTTCTTCACATTTCAAGACGCTCTCCACTCTTGGAGATACTTCTTTTCTTTATTGGACTGCAAGACTTATTATGCTCGAAAGAGTCAACATAAGGACGTAATAAAAAAAAAATAAATAAAATTTTTAAAAAAAAAAAAAAAAACTTTTTTGAGAATGTTTCTGAATTGACCATTTCTATCTTTAAAAGTAGTTTAAAAAAAAAAAAAAGCTATTGGACATATTGAAGCATTATGGACTTCTTTTATAAATGCAGGAATATTCGCAATTTACGTTTGAAATATCCCGTACTTCATTATTATTCTCCCTGATTATAAGAAAAAGAATAATTCATTTTAAATTCATTTAGGTTCTTTTACATTATATTGGCATACAAAAATTTAACACTATTGTATTGAATTAAATTGCAAGTAAAATGCAATAGCTTTAGCTGGAATAAAATATTATCCATGCAGCGAATCATATAAAGCCTTTTATTTCCTATTTTTATGAATATGTATTTACTATCTCACTATAATATAACTTATTTTCCCTGAAAATGCTTTCTTGTAAGAATGCAGAGAGATTCAAAAAATTTGACTAGTAAAAGACTGAATTTCCTAGATATAAAATAAATATTCAAAATATTCCCCTCCTTGTATGAAATTTAATAATGTTCAAAGCAGATGTTGAATGAAATATTATTTGGTTGTTTCCAAAGAATTTCATCGTTCATTTTTATCGCCTTATTATGAAATTCCTTGTTGATAATCTCATTTTTTCTCTTTCATAAGTTAATATATATACTTCCAGTTTATTATTAAATTTTCTTCGCCAATTGAATTTCGCCTTGTTTTCAATGGTTTTTATATAAGAATCATATTTCAAAATATTTCTCGGAATTTGTCTTTTTTATGTTTAGTAATACTTTATTATAATAACAACTTCAAACATTTTTCTATTATAAATCTAGTAATAGTTTTAGTTAATTAAGGAAAAGTTGAAAATAATTTTTTTCCCTGTTTAAAACGTCATTCGCTTATATTCTGTTTTGAAATATATGATATTTATGTTTTAAAAATTAGAACTTTTTGTACCATAAAAATTATTTTTTACCAAACAGATATAATTTTTAACTAAACTATTTTTTCTTGAATATTTTTTAATTTGTTTTCAATATTGATGTCACAAAAATTAATTGAAATAATTCGCTTTTAACGAAAAATATTAAATTTTTTGAAAACTTGGCTTACTGCAAAAGAAGAACTATATTAAATATTGATTTTTTTTTTTTTTTTTTTTTTTTTTTTACATATTTTGAATTTTTTCATCACACAACAAAATTTTGTTCATTTTAGATTTCATAATTGGGATATTATAAAACAGTTTGATTGAAAGGATTCATTCCCTTAAGTATTTCATATGCGAATATTCCAAAAAATAAACTTTCGCAATAAATTAAGGGTGATAATAGTCAAATTCTAATCTCGTTCTCTCTACACTCAAGAAAAATGTACACAAAATTATATTCACTGATAACTGTTTACAATGAAATACACAATATTAAATAACGACAATTTTTGGCGTCAATATACATATGGAATACAATTAGCAAATATTGTAGCAAATTTTACTCCGGATTATTTACATCGTTTAAAATTTCTGCAGAAATTAAAAAGTTTAAGTATATGATGACAAGAAAGAAGTAATTTGTGACATTTTGTTTACGGTCAATATTATTATTTGGCAATTGTATCACCTGCGTATGAAAAGTAGAAAAGAAACTTTCAATATTAATTAGTTTAATTTAATTCAAAATTGATTTACTTATAAGATTTCTAATTTTAAATTCTGACTAATTGAATGAATGTATACATTTTTAGTCTCGTGATCGTCTTCAAGTGACTTACAGTCAATTTTAACTACTATCTTTTCCGATTTCTCGAAATCGGTAGTATAATTTGCTCGTTAATTTTGATCCCTACGAATATTTAACTTACCAATATATGTTGGTATCAACTATCTTTATGCCCTGTCTAGTGGTCAGAGTGTCTGACTGCGGATAGAGAGGTCCTGGGTTCGAATCCCAGTTCGGGAATGGATGTACTTTCTATCTATTTATCCTTTCTGTGTATGAATGAGGTGTGAATGATTGAATAACCTATAAACGGGTCTCTATGGTGTGTACTGAAGAAGTCGGACTCCGCACCAAATATAGTTCACTTGGAAAAATGGACAGCGCACCCCATATTGTCAGCCTAGCTGGCACAAGACAAAAAAAAATACTATCTTTATAAAAATATTAAATAGGAAATTTTCACAGATAATCCAATGTTATAAGACGTCAACAACAAAATTAAAATGATAACAATTCTACATAAAATATAAATAGAAGTATTGAAATAGCTTATACATATTTTATACTCCCAAAATATATATATATATATATATCCTTCGTAAAGCGTGGGAACCAAACAAACAACTTAAGGAACAAAATTGTAGCTTTTTTGTGGTTTTGGAAGGTAGATGTCACAAGTAATTTGTGGTTTTTAAGCCCGTAACTTGAGGCATTTGTGATGAGAAGTTACGTTGGAAATAGGATGCTAAATGAAGGGAAAAGGTCAATGTATTTATTGCGTGTATAACAAAAATTGACTATCGCAAAACAGGAATATATGTAGATTATCCTTTACTAACTCTGTTAAGAACTCTGAATTATTTTGGAAAAGTCTTTACTGTTTACAACATACAGTCTTTTTTTGTCAAAAAATGGCTGTCTTTTTTTGTCAATTTTTTTAAAATTTGATAATTTAGATTCTATTTTTTAAAATTGTTAAGGAAGATTTAATTTTTTTCTTCTTACTTTAATTATTAAATTAAAGTTTTACTTATTTCCTTTTTATTTATTACAAATATCGCATATTTATTTCCAAAATAACAAATGTCAAATTTGTAGTTTTTAATTATCATTATAGTAAAAAATAATTGAAAGTCTTTTATGAAAACATTAAAAGTAAGGTAAATTAGCCTCAAAAACAATCTTTTAAGTGTAATTTGCTACATATTTTTAATATTATATACGATAAACAATGTTTCATGATTTAGTACTTTCACAAAACTTAAATGTTTGATTTATTCACTTTGAAAATAAATATGACAAAGTATTTAAAAAAAGAAAAGGATTTTAAACTGCTTGAGAATTCATCTCTTATAATTTCATAAAACGATCAGTTAGATAAAAGGGAAAAAGTTAGCCAATAACAATTTAATTTACGAAATTTTCTTAGGGGAGGATTATACTGCACAACTCAAAATGGTACTTTTAAATTTTGAAAATGACTTTCTTTGTATGACGAAATATGATAGAGAAAATCGAACATATGAGCTGGTAAGAATGACGTCACAAGTACTAAAATTCAAATTTAATCCTTAAAAATCTTTTTTTTTTTTCAAAAAATGATAATAATGGTTTAAGATTTAAAATATTCTACAAACTGACGAAAAAGAATTTTTTTTCACATCAGGGAAAAAGATAAGCGAAGTCGCTTCGATAAACTAATCGAACTAATTTTAGAAAACAATATTAATTTCAGACCGACCATTGTGTGATAAGAATTTACATTGTGTTCAAATAAAAATGTACACTGTACCAGTATAAGCATTTGTTTAATCTTTCTTAATTTAATGCAGATATAAAAAATGAAATTAAACTTTATGATGAAATGATGATGATTTATGTTTTTCTTTTTCATAAAATATCGTCCTTTTTTCCTAAAAACTCAAATATCACTAAAAATAAATGTGAGTGAAAAATTTCTCTATATCTGAAGTCATTTAATTCTTACGAAATACAAATAACACTATGTTCATTAACAATGTATATTTTAATACTACTACTAATTGAAATGTTATTTATATTGTTATAAAATATGTATAGATTACTTCGTCGTATTTTAAACAATTCCTTCATATAACTAGTGATAATCTATCTTAACTGAGTGAAAATATCGTTTAGTAATAATTTAAGAAAATTCTAAGTTAAAACAAATAACAGTGAATTCCGTTAACTGTAATCATTATAACCCTGAAAATCTAAATTACACTAGAAATTTTACTCATCATTAAGGATACTTCCTTTTTTTGACTAGATAAAGTTCTGATTTACTTTAAAATGTTCTTTAAAGCAACAGTTAGGGGATACTCTCTTTTAGTAAAAACCCATCATTTGGAAAGAATTTGAAAGATAAATTTCAACGGCATGCTGGGAAGTGTAATTATCTTCAAGTTGACAGCCGAGTTATTTTCGCGGGCCTTTTTTTCTCAACAGTAGATACACAAATTTCAATACCCCAGGGTTTTCAGACGCCTGGTAAACGTCGTAATGGCGATAAAATGAATTCCAGCTGATCAAAACGAGTTGAGTAAGCGAATCATTAAATAAGTCTAAATAAATCTTTCATTTAATCAAAAAGAAAAACAGCACTGTCGAATTTTTACATTAGTTTTGAGTTTTGTAAAGTAAAACTAAGTAAACTATATGTTTAAAACAACGTATAGAAAAAGGAAAAAATCTTGAAATTCAGTTCACTGCGACTTACTGATTTAAAAATATATTCTATCATTTTTTTCTGATTAAACTAATATAACAAATTCCTTTGCATTATTATTTAACATTTTTTTTTTAGATATTTTATGTTGAATTAAACATTTTAGGAATTCAAAATCTGTTGGAATATACTTAAAATTATTCTACGCTTCTTGAAAAATGTAAACAAGTCTATGTAAAAAAAAAAAAAAAAAAAATTGTAGCTTATTTGCTATTATTTAAAATTATTTTTTATTTAGCAAAATTTTATTTCATTAATCTTCATTTGTGATTGTTTTTTTTTAAATAGAAATTGAGTTTATTTTCATTTTAATTTGTATTTGCTTATAAAAATATTTTATGTTGTAAAATATTTTTCTATTAATTTTATATACTATATTGCTGCTATTTAGCTGTATTTTGTCATAGAATTTATAAAAAATCTAGTTCATTTTTATTTTAGTGAAATTTTGAACTGTACTTTATAAGTTTTGGAAAAGTATCTTAAAAACTATTATCTTAATACCTATTTTACGCATATTCAACTGGATAAATTCTATCTAGTTTTTTTATTATTTTACCTAAAAGTGCATACTGTCGCTATTTAATTTTTCCAAATTTGTCGTTTTTAAGATTAACACATAGTTTTTTTTTTTTTTTATCAGAGCTTATAATCTATTTTTCAGTATTTGTCCTCGAAGTAACGAACTGTTATAACCAAAAGAGAAATTGATGCATGATAGAAAGATATCTTTGAAAATGAACATAATTATAAGAAGTTTCATTCTTTTTTAATAATAATTCCCCCTTATTCCTCTAATTTCTAGCATCATACTATTCATTATTTACTACAATGACAAATCTCCCTATAATAGTAGTAGCCAGCTTATTTATCAGTGAATTGAATTTTGAAACAATCAGTTTAATAGAAAATTTCTCGTATCAAATAAGTGGCAACTATCGTCATTTGGTAATTATGTTAAATTGTTTCCTAAAAGTAATGGTAAGAAATATTTATATGGGTATGCAACAGCAATATTATGATTTAAGATGTCTTTAATTTTAGCTAACGATATTTTTACTTACCATTAGCGACATTATAGCTAACTTTAAAATCATTGGAATGATAGTTTTTTAGTTAGACTTTGTACAGAAATTTCTCACATGGTTTTTAAAATTTTTAATGGTTTTTTTTCTTTTGTTCTAGTTGATAACATGATTATAGGAACTAGTTCGGTTTCCCCATATATTGGCGAACGCGGCGATTTTTTTTGTCGCCAAGTCGCCAATGTAAGCGCGCCAAGCTAACACGGGAAATTTCCGGAAGTTCGATCGAAAAAATAAGCATTTTAGAAATTTAAAAAAGGGAAATAAATATAAATGGACTTACTTGATATGAAGTTGAGCTGACGTGCCGACTGGTATGTTTATTTCGACATTCATTTACAAGGGAAATATATATTAAATAAACGAAATAAAAAGAATTAATGTAAAAGAAATTGTAAAAAATAAAAATAAAAATTTACGATGATTAGACGCTGGTGACAACGAAGCACAGCCCTTAATTGCACCTACAGCAAACTAAAGACAAATGGCTTCCAATTCAAATAGAAACGTCGAAAAAACGTGGGATATAGAATTTTCTAGAACAATGAAAGTCGAAGTAATTTTTAAATAGCTTTAAAATTTATGTTAAACACAAGAAAATTGATTAGTGGCAACAACAACAAAAAAAAAGTAACTAAAACTGAAATTGGCAACACTAAAATAAAAACAAAAGCTGAAATCGGCAACACTACGCAGTAAACAAAGGGCGCCAGATTTGGCGAGAAATCTTATATGGGGATATCGAACTTGTTCCTGATTATATCATTTTATTAAAATTGTTATTGGTTTAAAATTTTCATGACTTCAAATAATGTTTCATTTACGTCGCATCGTATTGAGATAGCATTGTAAATCCAACTTGTTAACGAAAATGTTGCCTTCACTTCAAATCGCATTCTTCGATCTGCAGAAAACAAGGCGAAGTTCACCATCGAATGTTTAAGAATATTATCGCAGCTCATTTTGTTAATAAAACAATTTCTTATATAAAGACCAAAGCATCGGTTTGAGAAGCCGTTTTTCATTGATTCAAGCCCTTGGCATATTGATAATAGAACAGAAGAAAAAGCAAATTGAAAAAGTCAAGACAAAACATAGACTTTATGGTTAATTTAAATCGGCAAGGACAATTTAAATTCCTAAAAATTTCATAACTTAATAAAATTCTAAATTAATATTTTCAATATTTGTAAGGAGTTGATTTTAAATCTTAAGACTAATGTCTTGCTTACGCCAACATTAATTTTTTTCTTTCTCCTTTATTCGGTGACAAATTTTACCCTTTTTGGTTGAGATGCATACTGGATGAGTTAAGTATTGATAATTTAATTTTTAACGGCATTTACTACAATTACAAACACTATAAATAAATTTCTACTATTCGCACGAATTTACATGGTTTATGGTACATTTTTTAAAATTATTTCATAAAAATATATTGATTTAATTTTTTTAATATGTTAATCTAAATTTTAGATATTGATTTAATTATTAATATGTTTGAAACCGTCTAAATTTCTAGTAGTGACAAAGACAGTCGTATTAAATGTTGACTGTCAACATAACTATTTAACAAAATTTATTAAATTTTTTAGAATGCATTTCGTACTATTTGTAATACCTAATGCACTTTACTAATATTTTATCAAATTTATGGTTTCAGTTCAAGTTTAAATAATCGACTTTCGTTTCTAAGTGAATTTTCCTTTGACTGAAAACAATCTAAATATGTTGCTTAAAACTTTATCAGTTGAAATAATTATTTGAATATAAAAATAAGCCACTGATGTCAATGATTACATTCCTTTGTTAGTGATGTCGAAATACATTTGCTGTCTACGTTAAAATAATTATTTATTTAACCCCAGTTCTTATTTTCTTCTAACTTACGCATTATGAATGTCAGGTTTGTTGAACTTTACTTCATTTAATCGCATTGAAAATGACTACACAAATTGCATAACGATTCACGTAACATTAGCGAATCTAATTGCAAACTAATTGACTATGCTCATCAAATTAAGAACGTTACGATGGCAATACCTGAATGCAATAAAGCATTTCGTTGCATGTGGTGTTGTAATGTTTATTTTGGAATATGTGTATGAAACCAAGTATGCAAAACTTTATCTGTTATATGATATTTAAGATTGATAGTCTATATGCTGATTGATTAAAGAAATGTAAATTAATAACTCAACCTGAATAAAATTATGAATGACATATTTTGAAATGCTTTTGCATCAAATATTTTCCTAAACTGATGTATAGTTAATTAATAAAGAGATCTATTTGAAAATTTGCAATCATAAGCTCATACTGATTAAAAAATAATTATCTATACATCCCATTATTAAATCGTTTCTTAAATAATGACATGACGTTTAAAAATATTTTAAAAAAAAAGAGAACTATAATAAAAAAATTCAAAGGGAATATTATAAAATTATATTTCATCTCTTAAATTTGACTGCCTAAAGATGTGACACGAAAGAGTATTTGTTAATACTTTAAAGCAAGTAGCATTTGCAAAATCAAATAATGCCACACTTTATGAGTTCTTAATAGTTAAAAAATGAACTTAAATTTTTGAGCTTTCATCCATTTTAATACTGCAATGGAAAATTTCATAAGATCTTATTATCTTACACAGTAATTTCATAAGAGCTTATTATCTTACAGAATAATTCATGTTTCTACATTATATGTATGTATAGGCAAATCTAGGTTGCGATTTGGGAATATTTACTTTAACAAATTACTAACAGAACGATCTATTTTATTGGATTGCACATAGGAATTTAGTTAAAACAAATCGTGTCTTAGTTTACGTATATATCATCTTATGCTCACTTGTAACTATTAAAAGACTATTCTAATTATAATATGTGGGATGTAACTATCATAAAGTCATACTAATGTCCCAATCTAGGTTTGAACATTAACCAAAAGAAGTCTGATTTTTAAAAAATTTTCTCTTAATTACATCTGATTTTTTAAAAAATGTATTTAGAAAATTTTTGAGCCTTAAAATAGCTTCGTTTCAGGACTCTATGCAAGTATAATTGGGCCTTGGTAGTATGTTCTTATTTTATGAGATTCCCAACGGCGTTTCTCAGTACCTTTAATTCAAAATGGGAAAACTTCGCATTAACTTAATAGTTCGGATACCTATTTATGTCTTGATTTGCCATGAAGTTTTATTGCTTCCCTGATAAAGTCTATTATTAGAAGTTTTCTTTACACATTAAGTAATTTAAGTCTGAAATAACAAGACATGCATAATTATTTGAAAATTTGGATACTGTCTCAATATATCGATTCGATTAGAATCTGCGCCTCATTTGATTCAATTGCCACCCAATCAATGAGGCGACAAATGCATTAGTGAAAAACGCCATTCTTAGAAGAAAAGAATGCCTTGTTCCCACATTAGCTTTCCATTGTCGTAGTTAGGCCATGAAAGTGAGTGGTTGTTAATGGGATACACCTTGGAAAAGCCCAGGCACCTCTTATGCCGGTGCCATCATCACCGCAATTAAAGACAAGGGAATATCCCTGACCGAAAATAGAGAACGCCTTTCATTAAGACTGACACACTAGCCTAGAGAGATGGTGAAACCCTTTTATTGTGATGTTCTGTTCGCAAAGAGAAAGAGAGTTTTGTGAACTTAATGAGTTAATTGGGATTGTTAAGACAGTAAATGGTGCTTGAACGAATACGCAGCTGGAAAACACATTGGCGGAAGAGATTGATTACCTTGCGTATGTTTAATTCTGAGTGGATGGTACCAGCTTTTGATTTTGATGATACATTCAAATATGTCGCGTATCATTCCTAATAATTGTCACTCAAGGGTCAAATTCAAGAATGCGCAGAAAGGTCTTTCTAAAATAGAGTTAAGATGATGTTTTTATAATTAATTGTTTATTGTTATTTATAAATTTGGAGCATTTAAAAAAATTATTCGAATGTAAGTATTGTAGATTTGTTCAATATTACACGTTCTATATTTAAAAAAATGTAATATGACATTCTCTCTACAAGTAAGCTTATAGGAAAAAAACAAACAAACAAACAATTCATTTATCTTTTTATTTTTAAAAACCAATTTTAGCTGTTACAACTTACTGTTTGCACAGTTGTTAGAAATCATTTTACCTATATATACCTGATTATTTGATATTTATTAGTAAATCAGTGATTTTTTACTTTATATGATTACTTTTTCAAGAAAAATTTGATGTTGGGAAATTAAGAAAAAAATAAGCTAATTTTCTACTGAATGCAAATTTTATTGTATTCATTTTAATATTGATACTGTTTTGGCTAAGTTTTAATTTAAATATATCATATCAAATCTAAATAAAGTAATTCCAGCAACAGAGACTTTCTTATTTTTATAACCCAAAAAAAAATAAATAAATAAACAAGTCAATAATTTAAACTTATTTCAGAGCAAAAGTCATTGCCTTTGTATGGCATTTATAGCTCTAACTGTGCAAATTGTCTCAAATATTTAAAAAAAGTTTTAGTAAATTGATATTAAAAATTAAAAGTTAACAAGAAATTGTTAGCAATAATTTGCTGTTTAAAAATAACAGATAAATGTAAATTACATATAACTTTTAATGTTTTTTATATTATTCATGAAAGTTTTGGGAAGTAACGATAGCCTTTCAGAAAATATTCTAAGCATTTCTGTCTTGTATTCAAAAAGTAACGTGAACATTAAAACAAAACAACAAATCCTATCATTATAAAGGATTAGTGTAGTCTTGAGTAGAAAAAGAAATATTTGTTACAAGGGACACTTTAGGTAGTTTGGAAGATGAATAAGTTATTCATATCCTTTTTGCAAATCAAATATGTCATCTAAATATCTGAGATTCTTGCTGTTTAGAATTCATTTGTGTGTATTATTGTGCTGTTCGGCTACAGAATATTATGCTTCGAATGTAAAAGCTCTACAATAAAAGTGCGAGTGAATTTCCTCATAAATAAGTTTTCCACACAAATGCAGTTGAGAAAAGCAAGGTTTTATTTGATGTAGTACGATGATGCGAAAAAAATTTATATTTCTGGACCTTCCATGAACTATTGTTACAGCCTCAATTTCTCTGCTTACTTTTTCAGTATTTTACGAATCAGCATATATCTGTGCGTTCTTCAAATCCTATTTGGCGCAAAATATTCAGTTTTAAATGCACAAATGCATCTACATCTTGACGAGAGAAATGTAAAGGGCATTGTTCTTTTATACATTTTGTGTCTTCATTTTCATTTTTTATTTGTAATTATATCAAAGAATTAGAAATTTCATTTCCTTCACAAAGAAATTTTTTTCTTAAATGAAGTGTGTAATTAAATTTTCTAATTTTATTTATAAAAGTAATTTAAATTTTTATTCCAAAATAGTTGCATATTTGTTTGAGAAGTTATAAATGTTTAGTATTTTATTTCTTTAGTTTGAAAAGCAGAAGAAAATTTTTAAAGCAAACAGCATTTTTTCATTATTTATTAGCCGTGACAGAAATGTTATGGTAAAAAAATGCTAAAGAATAGAGAAAGTTGATAATTAAAATGTAGAGAAATAGGAAACTTTTTCCTTCCTTTTGTTTATTACTATAAAGTCTGTTAAATCTAAATTTATAATAGCAGTATTGGATGTTGACCAAGAATAAATCAAAATATTTCCTTTATTAGAAGTCAAAATAGTTTTTTAAATTAGCAGTCATTCTTACATCAACATTCAGAATAATTTCTTGATTCTCATTTCGAGCACTTGATTAATTTTTCTCATGAATTAGTTCTTCCTTGATTCTACAGCCTTAGTTTGGTAGAAGAAAATATGGTTTTTATTTTATAAATTTATGTATTACATTTTTAAAGTAAACATCTAATTTTTTTCTTTTATCATATAAAATTTCACCAGATTTTTTATATATTTGTTTCTGCAGAAATTGTGAGAAATGGTTTAAGCTTTTGACTTAGATTAAACTTTTAAGAACGGTTTTAAACGAGCGTCAATATGATAATTCTTAAAACACAATAAAATTTACATTAATAAAAACTTTTCAGAAATAATTATAATTTATCTGAGATGGTATATTTTCTTAATATATTTAATTTTTACTAGCGTTATAATTTTGACATAATTAATTATGTATAAAATATTCTGGAAAGGAAAGCGATTTATAAAAAGAAATAGAAAAACAAGCCCAAAAGAATCGATACAAATTTAATTTTAATTAATTCATCAACTTGCTTTATATTCATTTCGATGTAAATAAAAATTTAATTAAAAGTGGAAGAAAAATTAATAATTTAACGTTGTAAGAAAGGCACACAAATAACAAGTATCGACCCTTATTTTTTGAGAAAGCTAGCTAAAGAATTTAATTAATTATGAAACAAGAATACAAATTACAAAATAAAAGTTAAATATGTAAGCTAATTCATTAAAATGAGACTTTTTGTTAGAAATAAACATTTTTGTGTAATGAAATAGCAATTAAAATTGGTAAAGACAACAACTTTTAAAAGAAAATTTATTTCCGGACATCAAAGTCAATACATTATAAATAAATAATAAATTTTAACATAAATTAATATTCAGTTTTTAATAAATTTAAAGAAATGTGTGCAGTCTTTGTGTACTGTCAATAAGTTTTACCATTTTTCGTATTTAATTTTATTTGAAGCGTCTACTCTTTTATTATAGTTTAAAAAGAAAAATTTATTATTAATTGAATTCTAATGGAAATATTTTTAAATTAATACCAAAATGGTAGAAATATTTATATTTGCTATATAAATGAGTATTTTTAAGTTAATTTTTTCAAAAAAGTTCTGAATTACATTAAAAAAATTATGATTTATTACATAAAATACAATAGAAATACGATATACAACAATTTTTATTTTTGCAATTATCAGCATTATTATTGAATTTGGGAAAGGACGAAATTTAATCTATTAAATTTCTCAACTGATTTGATTTTTTTCTCTTTCAAGTAAAGCCATTTGTATTCTAAATATCTATTGTTACGGGAAAGAAACCTAGCAAAAATTATCAGCACGATAAAAGATTTTTTTATTGGAGATGATAAAATTCATAAATAAAAATCATTTGCTTTGATGTGTCATTTTTCATTGGATTTTTTCGATCTTTTTATGGTTCACGGTCATTAATTTTTCGGGTATCGCTTTAAGTTTTAATTTTATTCACTGATAAATCATATCACCGCATCATCAATCTTACCCAGAGCTCAGATACAATCACTTGCTTCCTTTGCAAAATTCTTATTTCCAAGATGTTAAAAAACAGTTTTCCAATGTGCGATGAGTAAATATTTTGCATATTATAATATCCTGGATGAAATGTTGTTTTTTATATGTATGATTGAGCGATTCCTAAGAAAGAGAATTAATTTCACTCCCTTGTGAAGTTGAGCTGAAAATAAAAAAGAATGAATTCCTTCTTTACACTTTTAAAAATCGTTTGCAATCCATAAATGGCACGTCGTAAAATTCGTGACAAATACTTGGAATTGGAAATGGCGTATTATTGAATAGGATTCTAAGCGAAGAATGAGGAAAGGAATTTAAATTTTTTTTAATACTCTTTGAATCATCTTCAAATTATTTTTAAGAAGTTATTCTTTTGTTGTATTTAAAGTATTTTTAATACATACATAATAATTAAAGTAAAGAAAACAACTGAAATGAAGACAAAATAAATCAATCGGACGATTTTATGATACTGAAAGTAAAACGTCTGATTTCAGTGATTTTATGCTATTTAAAATAATGCCATTCACATCTGATTTATGAAACTACAAAAAACTCAATATCAGTTCATCTTTTGAATGTTAGGGTTAAATTATTAATTTATTTTTAAAAATAACTTGACGAAAAATACTGTGTTCTTTAAAAGGTTTAATAACTTAAATATTTTGTTTAATTCAAACATTTTTATGTAGGGGAAGATAAATGCAGCATTTTTACACTTTGCCAGTGTATTTGTTGGTACGAGCATAAAAGAGAAAACTGTCAATATATCTATGGGAAAGTTTATGTGTTAGATTATTTGTCAAAAAAGTTGGCAGTTGATTATATTATCATAAATTCATTTCAGTATATTTAATAAATTAAAATATAACTATATAATAAGCGTTACCTTCTATATTTATTATGACTATTTTGTACGTAAAAATGCATGATTTTAAACTAACTTAATTTTGGTTTCAAAATATATGATGCGTTACAAAAGCCTCGTTGCACTATTTTTTTAAAACTGCATCCAACAGTTGTCTGCACTTTTTATATACCGGAATTCATGGGTTCACTCAAGTTCAGATTTCACCCTTTTTTGTTATTTTTGTTTTGATTAATGTTTGTATTTTCTATTTTCTGTGCAGAAAAGTGATTACTAATTTCTTGTGAGATTACATTTGGACTTTATTATGTCTGCTCTTTTCCATACTGTAAAATATTTTTACTGCCAAACACGTTTTTTCCCTTCACTACAAAAAAAATAACAACCGTAAGCAATTCAAACGAAAAAAAAATTAAAAAGGAAAAAAGTTTTGCATCACTTCTAAAATTTTATTAAATTTTACTTTAAATGCTCATTGTACTAACTATATTATTTTGAATCGCTATGTTTGTTATCGATAGAAAAATGTTTACTTAATTAGATGTAAAATACACAAATTTAATTTTACGTATATATTTTTTCTTTAAACATTGCAGTTGTTGAACTTCAAATACATTGTTGGACATTAACATGTTATAAGTTCAAAATGAATTGATCCATAAAATGCTTGCTTTAATTTTGTTTATATTTTTATCAACTTAAAACCTTCATTAAAATTAGACCTTTAATAACCCGGTAATATGACAAAATTTATTTTGTATTGTCTGCCTGTACCAGTGTCTAAATGTAAGCAATCAAAACTTTTTCTTGCACTAACTTGTTATTAAATTTTTTTCGTGATATTTATTTCTTCTAGTTGATAATTTTGCTTAAATTATAAAGATTTTTAATTTTATAGAGCTGATTTATACATAATCAAATTTTTGTAAATAAACATACTATTCTTAGCAAACGGAAAACAAAAAAGGTATTCATCAATGTTACAAAAGACAATGCGTCTATATAAAATATTGGACACATTTTAATTTGAATAATTCTTTAAAAAATGAAAATAAATTTAAATTGATAACATTTATATATAGTTATATAGATTCGTAAAGCTTTGTGGGGTTCTTGCAAACGGACTTCGAAAAATGTATTTTCAGAAAAAAAGGGACCAATGACACAGTTGTAAATAAGACCAGAACTCACATTAACCTTTGGAAATTCCTATTTGGAGTCCCTAAAGACGTTTTCAGATCCATATATGCACACATAGTGGCGATTTACTCTGTCAGAAAGATGAAAGCAAGTTTCGTCAGAGCGCATTATTCGATCAAGAAATTCATCATCTTGCTCTATCTTCCTTAGCATATCTGCTGCAAAGTTCCTTCTCCTAGCCCTTCACTTCTAAATCTTGAACGATTTGAACTTTGCAAGAATGCAGTCAATCTTTTCCTAAGAGCCTTGTGCACCGTCAAAACTAGCGTATACAATTCGCTTGTGTGTCACTAATTTCCCTGGTGTCCTCGCAAATGTAAAAATGTCTGACGCATTTAACGTCAACATCATTTAGTCAGGGACACACATGATTCGTCATATTTAAGATGCTTCCATTTTCTAAAAACCTTCTTTCTAAAAAAAGTCAGTTTCTAAAATTATTATTATTTTATTTTATTATTTTTTTTTCACCCCAAGGTATTGTTGCTTGATGAAGGACTGTTCTATATATTTTTCGGTTGGTTCTATGTGTTTGTGTTATTGATTTCGTTTCGATGAAGCACCATGACGCCTGTGTTTTCTCTTATGGTATTGTCATTCTTTATGATTTCCAATCAAATAAATTATCGCATAAAATAAAACGTCGAGAAAACTCATAAGAAATAAACATAACACTGAATTCTCATCTTTGCCAAAATCAAAAGGGAAAACCATTTTTAATACTTGCAATTGATAACACGTGCAAACGATATTTACAGAAGAAACGAGAAAAACAAAATTAATAACGTGAACAGACAATATTTAAAAAAGCTGATTTTCAATGGAAAAAGAAAATTTTTTAGATTAATGTATAAGTTGTTCTTGTACAAATATTTTAAGTTTGCTTATATTTTCATTATTTTTTATGAATTAAGCCACAAAATATGTTCAACATTTCATTTTATAGACACCCTGTATATTTAAGCAGAAATATTTTCTGAATGATTAAAAATGATCTTTTTTCATCGATATGGTAAAAAATATTTTAAAAACAAATTTACTGAAACAAATTAAATGTTATTTATTATTATTTGACGAATTAGTAATAGTTTGTGGAAACCACATATGAAATACTGTCGAAAATTTTTCGAAAGATCTTTAATAAGAAAAGTGTTCATTATTTTTATGCAATTGATTTTGGAGGAACCATAATTAAAAAACTAGTCAACAAAAACAAAGTTACATGTATTTCTGAACAAAATTGTCAAAAAGAAAAAAAAATCAAGCCGATATAATAAGTCTAAGAGAATAAGCAGGGAGTTAATTATGTATTTCTAATTAATCCTAGAAGCAGAGAATATTTTTTCGTTACTTATTCAACATCGTTAATTACAAATCAACGAACTAAAATTTATCTTTCTCGAACAAATATCATTAGTTATAAATATATATTTATTTGGTTGTGATATTTGCTTCTGGAAGTGCTTAATATTTTAGACATTTTTACAAATTAATTTATATAAACAACAAAGAACCTTATATAATGATCATTTTTCAGTTTTCCTAACTTTTATTTTCACAAATTTATATGCTTGATCTCTAAATCGCTCTTCAGATTTTAAAATCTGCAAAAGACTAAATTAGTAAAATCTAGCTTACAAAAATTCGTGTTTCAAAAAAAAATAATAATAATAATAATAAATAAATAAAATAAAATAAAATAAAATTTTAGTAGAACTTATGATGTTTAACATTTTTAATAATAAGCTTGTTTACTTTTATGGTTGATATCGTCATTAACCTGACCAGCTTATAACTGGTTGGTTGAGTGTTATGGTGCAATGACATAGATAGAACAAGCTGCTCCAAGCTTATAATTGGTTAGATTATTGGTACTATCAATATGTTTAAACTTTTTTATATATAGTAATTGATTAATACGCATTAATCAATGATTAATGGTATCCAAATTTTTACATCTAGTATTGTAAAAGATTTACATCCGCTGTAAAGAAAAGCTTTCACACACACAAATCTGTTATTTTTCTAATATAATATTAAGTGCTTCATTTTTTATTCATTAAATATGAATTTGAATCTCAAGATGAATAAATTATTTTCAATATTCCTCTTCTTTCATTAACATTTAAGTACATCTCTAGAGTTTTTTTATTAGGAATTCTCCTCCAAAACCATTGGATAAGTTATAATAACGTTAAATAATTTTGTTTTGTATACTATTCTTGTGAAATTGAATAAGAAAAAAATTGGAATTCAGATTAAATTTTATTTTAAATTGTTCATGTTTTATTTTCACTAGCAAACTTGTACAGAAATATGGACATATTTTCTTTTCGAATCAACGAATGATTTTTTTGAACAAATTTTTATTTTAACTTATCTTTGAGACGATAATTTAAGCTGAAGATTTTCAAACTTTTAAATCCATATACTTAATAAAAGGCTGGTTATTTATTTGATAGAGAAAACAATTCAACCAGATGTCTTCTAAGAACTATGTCTTTGATCATTGTCAATATATTTTCTAGTTAAGCATTATAATTTCAAAAAAGACAAACATATACAATGTAATTTAAATTTATTACAAAATGTTTTAGAATGGTATCACCATCTGAGGAATCCTGTATTTTTTCCTATTTAATTAAAACTTATTTCTTTTCAAAAAGTTCAGAACAATTATAGAATCTAAACGCAACTTATTTTGAAATAAAATGTAGTTTCATTTTCACATTATTGAAATGGAATCACAAAACCATAGCAATAAATTTCCAAGACCGTGACTTGCTTTTTGTAGGTGTAATTAGCAAAGCGTAAGATGGTTCTATGCGTCCTATCTCTCACCTCTCCACATTCGAAGCAACACAGTTTCTTTTTCGAATATAGTTACAAGTCGCTTTTGCTTTGTTTGCAAGCGAAGCGAAGAGGTCGCTCACCTTTTTACAGTGGTTACTTTTGAGATCTTAAAAAGCATTCGGAAGGGATAGAGAAAAAAATGTAATAAATAATAAAAAAAAGGTTATATTAGCTGCCAAAGTGCACTCAGTGGAACAAAAAGAAAACGATTACAATGTGCTTGGTCTCTTTAAGGAAATCCAATAAAACCTCGTTGGGTTACGTACCTCAAGCTGATTCAACAAGTAGCGTTCCTCTTCGCATTTAACAGTTAATTTATATCCTGAATATTCTCCAGAAATGGAAAGTAGGTGCAGCCAATGAAAACTTGTTTTCTTTTTACAATCGTAATCACGAGTGATTGTGTTTGTCAAATACAGATTTTGGAAATTGGCTGTAATCCAGAAAAATATGAAAGGTAACATAAATTGGTCCAAATTCGTAAATCAGAAGTTATAAAACATTTTTATATTCATTGTAGTATACTGAATTATTGGAACACTTTTAACACAATGCGTCTCTATAATGAAAATAATAAACACCACAGCTAAAACACGAATTCAATGCTTGTACAATTTTAGCGTTGATTTATGTAGCACATTTTTTTGACGGTATGGATATCTATCGTATATTTAGATAACGAAATAAATAGTAAAATTAATATCGTACTTAAATATCTAATCCAATATATTAATTTTAAGTAAAAAATTTAAAAAAAATTTTGAAATTGAAATGGTTCAGTAATTCTTAATTAAATCTAATCCATTAAATTTTATATTCACGAAGTTTTATCTAAGCAATTTATTAGGCTCTAAATATGAATTAGTGCGGTACATAAATGTTGTTTACGAGGAGTTGTTATGTTATTCAATTTAAATGCTTGAAAAATAAGCACTTCACTCTAAAAGAACGATGCTGATTTTTTGGATAGTTGAAAAAAGTGCGTAATAATTGATTCCATTTCTCTTTAAATGACCAATTTCAACTACAGAAGTAACACACATATGTACAATAATTTTCATTTTTATATAAATAATAATTTTTACCAAAAAAGATCTCTAATGTATTTTTTTACGATTTATAATCGTTGCTTTCAACGATAAAGTGCATGCACAAGTTGCAGAATATGAACTTAAATCACTTTTTTTCTCAAATCATTTTCATAGACCCATGAAATAATTGCAACTGATGTTTTAGTTATCTGAAAATATTAAAAATGAATTAAATTATTTGTTTTATTAAATAAAAAGTAAGAAACGATATTTTATTATATAGAAGGTGACATTTGTCTTGTTATTATTGACATTTATTTTCTATTATTTTATATATATTTGTCAAAACTGAGTTGACTTTTAAAACTAAATTTCAAATGAAATGTTATCAAATAGCCAACAAAACTTTTGCCAAAAACAAGTTTATATTTTCTTTTCATCAGCTACCATTAAAGAGAATATTAATTCAAAGAGTTTATTCCGCATTATTTTCAATATTATATGAAATTTTAGCTTATACAGCTCTAAGTGCTTCCTAGTTTTCTCTCTCGTATAACTTGAGTGCAGCCTATTATTTATGCAAAGCACTAGAAACAATTGATTTGGAGGATATTAAAATGCCTAAAAGCCTTAGGTGGGACTCTCAAATTGATGCTTTCTGTGACGGGACTACCCTCTTCAGAGTGGAAGATCGTGGGTTCGATTATAGTCACTGCTAAATATGGTTCTGCTTTTCATGCTTTCTACACGCTCCCCTAGAATACGTGGAAGATACGTGGGAGTGTTACGGGTTTTCAGCTTTGCGACAGTGAGTTTGAACTCTATCGATGATAAGCTCTTCCGGAAGGAAAATATGCAATTGATGATTTAAATCAGCTCCATTACTAAGTTGTTCACTGTGTTTGATAAATAATATTTCTAAATTGTGTTTTAAAATAATATTCTCGTAAGATAAGGGTGACATAAAAGTTGGATAGATTTTGGAGCACGTATATGTTAGAAATTAACTACTGACAAACGTAAAGATTGAAATTATTTTATTTTCTATCCTCACAAAAATTTTGTCCGTGTATTATTATACCGAATTCCTCTGTTTCCACAAAATTGTTTACTTGCTTTTTACAATGTAGGTTTGGAAAAAAAAAATAGGAGAAATATTAAATCATTATTACATTTATAATACCTTATTTTCACCATGCTGCTAAAGCATATCAAGCGTTAAGATAAGCAAAAAAATAAATATTTATTTAAGAGGAAACGAGCTTAGAGCAAATACATTATGTTCTGAAAGTCAGAGCTGCAAACTGGAAAGTCAATGTTGTTTCAAACGAAGTGAAATCTCAACTCATTACAACTCGGCAGTGATTTTTTCTCATCGCTCTGTAGAAAATGGTTCTCATCATTACTGAAAGAATTCAAAATAAAGGAATTATTATCGAAAGTTATTGTTCTATGGGTTTTCAATGAATATCATTTTCATTTCATAACTTTTCACTTCACAAACCAAGCGATTTTGACGCTGTTGCCACTAGACCATACTAAATGGCGCCGAAGAAACGGATAGCACATATTTTCTTCTAATCTATACTTGTCTTTTAGTTGTGAAAAATCGCCTGCCGAAATTCCGCTTTTGAGGGTTTCGATACAGATAAAATCGTCCTTTTTGTGGGGTTATAGGTGAAGCGATAACATTTGAAGCGTGGTTCCCTTTTTTGAAGGAACATCTTCCTCGTTTGACACCATCAGTCAGGCGATCAGATGGATGGCATGAAGCACTTTATCAAAGCTCGCGTCCCTCCAGCCACTTCCCGTAAATATGTGCTTTTAGAACAAAAGACCGATAGTAAATTTAATAGTCATGTTGCCAATTTTAGACTCATAAAAGAGTAAACGGGAAACACTTCATCCGTAAAAATTGCCTTTTTAGATTATTTTCATTCGATCTTTATTCAGTTGCTAATGTCCTAGAAACGTTAAGGAAGAAATGAAACCAATTTCATGGACAAGTGCCTATCTAGTGATTATGATATCAATTTAGACGTAGGCCTAGAATTCAGAGTGTATTTGATGTTCGAATATTTTGACAACTATATCTGTTTAAAATATCTAACTAGGAAAATGGAAAGGTGAGCATTATGGATGCAAAAATGAATGAATAGAAATAAAATAATATTTCGAAAATAATTTATTAAATATACCTGTGATAATCATAAACAACCAATTTAAAAGAAGTATAACTTACAATTGCTGTTCCTAAAATCAATCTTAGTAAAAAAAGAAAAAAAAAAGATTGACTTTTTATTTTAATTTTTTATATTATCGGAAATAAGTAAAATATTACGTAAAAACTGGAAAAATTATTTCGACGCATTATTATATAATATTAATGAGTACACGTGACTATGTTTGTGTTTTATGCTCGTGACTATTTGTGCATGTAATGAGTGCACGTGACTATGTTTGTGTTTTATGCACGTGACTATTTGTGCATGTAATGAGTGCACGTGACTATATTTATGTTTTTCATTCGCAAGCTCAGAAAATAAACCATAACTATAATATTAATAATGGTACAAAGTAATTATAATAGCACACACATAAAATTGTTATTGCATTAATTATTCTCTACTTATATACATATGTGTGTGTGTGTGTTTGTGTCTTCCCGTATGTATTTATTACACATGATTGTTTTTTATTCTTAAAAGCTTTTTGAATGATGGCAGTCATCAGGCATTTTATGACTGTAAATTGAATAAGTTAATATTTAGGGTTGAAAAAATTTAAAACTATTTTTATATTTCTAGTTTCCATGAAAGCCGAAAAATACAATTGATACTCATTTTGGTAAATATTTTTTGAAGTGATCCTTATGAAGAAAGGGATATATTTCAGATCATAAAAATATTTATTTCTAATCATATCAAAAGCATCATTCAAACCTTGGCTGTAAAAACAGTAATTGTTATTAATATACGAGCTTATTTAATTGAAATCAACTATATAAATAGAAAGTACTGTTTTCACTCTCCATAAAATATAATATATTATTAGGATAGTTTATTACAAATAATAACTAACACAGAATACTGTGATATATAAACATATCTCACACAATTGTGATACTGAAATATTATTAGAAGAGAAATCTAATAAATTTCAATTAATTTTTTTTTCATTTTTTTTAATAAATTAAACTTTTGCTTAAAGAAATGCATTTTTTCCCCTCACAAGATAATAGATTTCAATCACAATAAACAAAAGTGTAAGATTCAAAAAAGTAAAGGGCATAAAATGTATAACTGAAGAATTTATAAAAATTATATACAGATGTTGTCAATAACTTCAAACAACTTTAAATCCATGAGAATCCGGTTGCATACCGATTTCTTGGCGTCAGTTTTAAGTCGCCAGCAACGAACAATAGCTGCAGTGATTGCACATGTCTGGCAAGAAGCTGAAATCCCACTGATCCTTTGTTGATAGACTAGGCCTTGCAATCGTCTGTGGGATAGAGCTCGCAGTACCAAGAAGAAACTAGTAGCCACTCCAGTATTAGTTGTATTGTACAGTGAAACACGAATATTACTACTTGATAAAAGAATTTGTACCACAATCTTTTATGTCTGGAAGCGATAATAAAGAAATTCGATAGCACACATTTTTATTTTTAGAATTTCTGGTATCTTGCCTTTTAAGCGAAAGTTTCAAAATATTTTCTTAAAAAAGATAACTATTTTTCTAGTTATACAAATATAGCCTTGACGAATATGGGTAAAATAGCATATTTTTAACCAATCGATCTGCAACAAGCAGTCGGAAATTTATCAGAATTTGAATGCAATTGTTTAATTTTAAAAAGGCATAAAATAGTTATCTTTGTTAGCATGCGGAATTACCAGTATGATAATATTTATTAAAAAATAACTCATTTTTACTCATAGTCATAGTTGTGATAAAATGCTATATATATATATATTACTTGTAGCTTTTACTTGTAACTACGATTTGTAGTTTTTAGTAAAAATTTATTTAAACACTTCTTAGGAATAGTTTATTCTGTTATTGCCACAAATATTTATTAAAAAGATTGAAAATTTATACTTTTGCATTTACAGAAAGTACAACAATCTGGTTCTTATTTACGAGAAGCTGACACTGGTATTGTTGCACCTGATTATTTTATTGTGTAATTACAGTTATTATATTAATAAAATTATTGTCTATTCTAGTTAAGATGACTTATTACAATGTTTTATTAATTAATATAAGTTAGCCCTATACATAAATAAATATAATAATTTTTTCACATTATCTTAAAATGCTATAATTTGCCTTATTCACATATTTTTAACAGTATAGTTGTAAGAAATCTTTAATATATACTGAGAAAATTAAAATTCAAGGAAATATAAATAACTATATTTATATTCTTTCTATTTTAATTTTCTAAAAATGCAAAAAAGATTAAAATCATGTATGTAGTATATATATTGTACCAAGCTTCAGGGTTCGTGTCGATTGAGAGTTGAATAAAACAGCCACTCAATGAACACAAGACTTTTATTCGTAAAATTTCCACTAGATATAACAGCTGTAACAATCATAATTATACAGCTACAGTTCGTCAGATACAATAAGTAACAGCTTCCAATCACAGGTCTGAAATACCTCATGCAGAGAACAGCTTCTCTAAACTGGCAGTCACAACTAATCGTCTTCACTCACTGACTGTCTTCACAAAACTAACTATGTCGGGCTGCGGCATTTATACTTGACTTGGCGGGGAAATCTACCGATTTCGCAAAGGTTCTGGAAGCTTCTAGGCTATCTAGCTAAATATTGGTCCTAGAGCTTAGGTGATGGATGTTTCCAAAAGTATCTATTTCTCACCAAGTCGCCAAAATTCTCACCATCTGTCGCCAAGTTTTCTCGCCAAAACATCGCCAAGTAACCAAATTATTAGAAAACCCGCTTTTAATGTATAACACTTCTAGATACCGCAATTTTTGCCTAAAATGTGAATATTTCCGATCTGGCTGAGATATTTTAAGACAAATACAATAATTATTTGTAATTTGTAACATTGCCCCCCCCGTCAAGGACTGCACGTCGCGGGCAGTACAATCGCCTGATTGGAGGCCAAATTTAATATAAAAGAATTTATATTTTAAGAGGATACAGAACACATTACATACACAAACAACTAAAAATACAAATACAAAAAAATAGAAAATATTAAAATTATCTATACTATTAACAAAGAGACTATGGTATACTAATTTTTACTTTACATTACGATAAGGAGCTAATCTATCATAATGTACTACCTTTGGTTTTGAAGAAGATGATTTCCTTATACGAACCACGACGTCATTCAGTCTTTTTAGGACTATGTAGGGACCTTCCCAGTTGGCTTGCAACTTTGGAGAAAGTCATTTACGTCGAATCGGGTTCCACAATCAAACTTAGTCACCTTCCTGAAGTTCATGTCCCGTCGCTATTGTGTCATACCTTGTCTTCATTCTTTCGGTCGTCAGGTTAATTCGGTCTCGAGTGAAGTTATGGAAATTTTCAAGACGTGCTTGAAGGTCTCGAAGGTATTCTTCTGGCGATGAAGATGCATCCGGTGGACGACCAAACTAAAGATCACAAAGGAGACGAAGTTTGCGACCAAAGAGCATTTGTGATGGAGTATATGCGGTAGTCTCATGGACAGCACTGCGATATGCAAGCAGAAATAGCGGTAGCTTCAAATCCCAATCTTGCTGATTTCTGGAAACCATAAGTGAGAGATTATTCAAGATGGTTCGGTTAAACCTTTTTACCATACCGTCCGATTGCGAGTGTATTGGCGTGGTCTGTGTCTTGTCTATTCCGAGAATTTGACACATTCCTTTAAACAACGGCAGAGGTGAAATTTGTCCCTCGACCTGAATGAATTTGTAAGGGTGCGCCGATTCTAAAAACCCATTGCTGCACTAGAACCTCGGCTACTGCAGTCGCTTCTTGATCGGGGATTGAAAACTCTTCAGGTCACATAGTAAAGTAGTCCATGAAAACTAGGATGTATTTGTTGCCATTTGAAGATCGTAGTAAAGTACCCAAAATGTCCAATGCTATCCGCTCAAAAGGTGCTCCTACATTACACCGCTGCAACCTTCCTCGGCTATGTTTCTTTGGTCCCTTACGTGTCTCACAGTCATCACAAGATTGGCACCATTTCTCTACATCTTGTCTAGTTTTGCTCCAATAGAAGCGTTCTCGAACTTTCTGTAGAGTCTTCATTACTCCGAAGTGGCCTGCAGTTGAGCTACTATGCAATTCTTTCAAAACATCTGAAATTCTTTATTTTGGAAGAACAAGCTGCCATTTGAAATTACGTCCACCAGACTCCCATTTCCTGTATAACACGCTATTTCTAATATGGAGTGAGTCCCAAAGATCCTGCTACCAATATTGTTTGGTAGCAGGACTGTAGGTGGAGATGTCCTGCCAACTTGATCTCATACTGGAAGATCCTTTTAATTCATAAATTGGATTTATATCTGGGTCTTCTTTTTGGGCTTCTCTAAGTCCTTCAATACTCCATGGGACTGGTTTCGATGGCGGTGAAACAGTAACTTGGCGTAACGAAGGATTTATTAATTGATAGTTTTTCTCTACTCTAGAACAATATCGGCAACTTCCATCACACTGTTTCCTTGATACTGCATCAACATTTCCATGAACAGTTCCTTTCGATGATGTATTTCAAACGCCTGGATTCGTTGAATCCTCCCCTGCTGTTTCGGAAGATCATTTCCACCATCTATTGGTTTTGGGCAGTCTCTTCGGACGTGTCCGACTGCACCGCAAGTCCAACACTGAATTTTAGTGTTTCTGCCACCTTTACTCAATTCTAAACTACGGAATTTTCGCCGCAGATCTTAAATCTGTTTTCTTAGTGCATAGTCTGTATCAGTAGCAGAGACGGCTCTGATTGAGTGCCGGTCATTACGCGCGGCCTGCTGGGCAGCCTCTATCTTAAGTGCGTAGACTAGGGCAGATCCGATATCTTTGACATCGGCGAGTCTAAGTATTTACTGTATCTCCGGATCCCGCACACTATCGATGAAGTAATGGTGAGCCAGATCTTCACGTGTCTCAGCTGGGCAGTCCGAAAATGCTAAATGGGAGAGTCGCTCAACATCGGCAGCCAATTCTTGCAGATTTTCAGCCGCTTTTTGACAGCGGGACTTAAACTGTAGTCTGCTATATTTTTAGTGCACTTTTCTCCAAACCGCTGCTCAAGCGCACTTAATAAATCTTGGAAATCGTGCCTCTGCTCTTCCGGAAGCGTCTCGAGGACGTCGGCCGCGTCTCTTCTTAAAGAAGTCGCCAGATGAAAAGCTTGGGCTCGGGGATTCCATTCAATAGCTTCCGCTACCATCGTAAACTGGGTCTTGTGTACTTGCCAGAATGATTTTCCATTCGAATGTTGAAAGTTTAATCGTAACTAGGGAAGGCATAAATGCCACGTTGGGCTCCTCATGTCTGTTTGACATTTGCTTCTTCAAGCATTCAATCTCCTAATTCATTTTGCCTAATGCTTCTTCAACGTTTTCTTCTATCTTCAAAACTTTAGTTTCAACTGAAATTACCTTACCTTTCATTGCATTCATCTTCTCCTGAATGATGTTTGAGAATTCTTCTTTAACAATTACAATGTCTTTCTTAAGTTCCTTTTTAAGCTCCTCCTGTCCAGATTTTATCTACTTCATCATCTCGGTTTTAATCTCTTCTTGTCCAGCTTTCATCTCTTCTTGCCCAGCTTTCATCTCAGCCATCTGGTCCGCTAATTTTTCGAGAAGACTTTTCATTAAATGCATATCCATTTTTCTTGTGACACGCAGCATCAACTCTTCAACCTCGCTTCTGACACCAGTTGTACCGAGCTTCAGGGTTCGTGTCGATTGAGAGTTGAATAAAATAGCCACTCAATGAGCACAAGACTTTCATTCGGAAAAATTCCACTAGATATACCAGCTGTAACAATCACAATTATACAGCTACAATTCGTCAGATACAATAAGTAACAGCTTCCAATCACAGGTCTGAAATACCTCAGGCAGAGAACAGCTTCTCTAAACTGGCAGTCACGACTAATCGTCTTCACTCACTGACTGTCTTCACAAAACTAACTAACTATGTCGGGCTGCGGTATTTATACCTGACTTCGCGGGGAAATATACCAATTTCGCCAAGGTTCTGGAAGCTTCTAGGCTATCTCGCTAAATATTGATCCTAGAGCTTAGGTGATGAATGTTTCCAGAAGTATCGATTTCTCGCCAAGTCACCAAAAATCTCGACAACTGTTGCCAAGTTTTCTCGCCAAGTCACCAAATCATTAGAAAATCCGCTTTTAATGTATAACACTTCTAAATACCACAATTTTTGCCCAAAATGTGAGTATTTCCGATCTGTCTGAGATATTTTGAGACAAATACAATAATTATTTATAATTTGTAACACTATATATATATATATATATATATATATATATATATATATATATATATATATATATATATATATATATATATATATCTATATATATTGTAACAGACCCATATTAACACTATTGACAGTAGATGTCGCTGCTGCCCAATATACTTACAACAAAATGAGATGAGTATAGAGATGTGAGGAATGGAAGTCGAACCATCCGGTTCTTTGTACCATACGTTTGCTTTGTACCACCCTGGTACTATGTAACCTTGTTTATTATTTTATAATTATTAAGTGTTTTCTTTTTGTAACTAATCTTAATTATGTGTAATGTAATTAATGTTTGTTTTGTTTTAATTTCCATTTTCTTACGTCGCTACAATATATATATATATGATATATTTATCATTTTATTTGAAATATTTGTATTAGGATTGTAAAAAAGAATTGTTGTAACTGTTCTGTAAGAAGGCTAACAATAACTCAGAATGTATCAATCAATTTTTAATATATTTTCAAATCATAAGTTATTTATTCTCGAATAAATCAACATTAAATAAATCTTTTCTATTAATGTCAAATATCATGAACGCATCTACATAAGAATATGTAAAATTTTTTAATAAATGTTATTCAGTAATATATTAATCCGAAAAATGATTCTGATACACTTTAAATAATTAATATGTAATATTAGAAGAAACATATTCATTACATTACAAAAGATATTTCATAAATTGGCTGAATCTACATAAGATCAAACTATGAATAAATGAATTAAATTTCCCATCACACATTTCAATTGTTAGGCGAAATTCAAAAGAGTATTTTTCTGTCGTGAAGTATTGTTTTTGTAATCCATAGATTGCGCAATAACATCTTCAGTCACGGTGAGGTTTCAGCAAGCGTGTATCACATTTTGCCTGGTATCCAGCAAAGTTTTAATCTCCCAAAGTTGTACGCCTCAAATAGTTGAATAAACATTTTTCATAGAAACATCTCTAGGAAAAATGTTCTAACAGGAAGATGCACGCACTTTCAAAATATAAATTAATTCAACGACATTAATTAATTTTATAGATTAAAATAATTCATTTTAAATGAAATGAAAACCATTAAAACTGTCTAAATTGTTAATAGATAAATTATAATAATTTTGAGTGTAGTTTTATATGTTTATAATTATAGATAAGGGAGTGTATTATGTACCGAATATTTTCTTGCTTTTATTTTTCTAAATTAAGTTTTGATAAAAATACACATTTAAAATCATAAATAGTTATGTAATTGTGGCAGCACAACGCAAACTATCCATTGATACAGTGGCAATAATAAGTACTCTGGACTGTCTCTGATTACACTTAGAAAAATGACAAAGGAGAATTTTTTCTACTTTATTGGACAAATGAGCTAGTAACCGTTCTTGAAATAAAAGCAAAATCAGTATAGCCCTGAAAATTATTTATTTCAATATCCCCCAATAGGAAAGTCCAATAAGAAAATCGATACAAAATTAAACAAAAGAGTCAAACACAATGATTAACTTATTATTTGGGAACACAGCATTTCAATATCTCACTTCATGACAGCTAAAGATCTACTCCCAGTTTATTATTCTTGTTGCCATTCGATGACAGCTAAATTCTTGTTCCATCTCTAAGTTCCGTTAAAATATTTTTTTTACTACTGAATAGTATACAATGTTGAAAATAAATCCTATTTTTCTCTGTTGAAAATATGTATTTAAATTTTGAAAAGGGACTTAATTTAAATTATCAAATTTAAATTATTTCAGATTATTATGTATTGAGCAACATGCTAACTGAGCTTTTTTTCTATTATAAAACATGATTTTTAAGCCTAAATTTTTTCTATCTATTTATCAATTTTATTGCGAGTCATCATTTTCAAGTGCATTTCATTTTGTTTATCATAATCAAGTATACAAATAAACTCTTAATTTAAATGTATTTTAAGTGTATTATAGCCAAACTAGAGAGAGAAAGAAAATAAAAATAACTTGAATTAAATATTTTGAGATTAAACTTACAAGAAGAGTTAAATATGATCCAGGAAATAATTTTGGTAATATAACACACAATTTAAAATTTTATCTACCTTAAAACTAAATTTATTATGTCTAAAACTTAAAAAAAAAAAAAAAAATTGTGAATTCATAGCAATAATTTGATTTAGTTTTCATCTTTTCCCACTTTAAATATTTGCAAAAGTTTTTCAGTTTTCTGAAAGAACTAAATTTTTTTTTCCTGAACAATGCAGAAGAAATGTACATAAAAGTTCAGATGTTTGCAGAACTTATTTTATTTTCTAACGCTGAAATTATTTCGTATTTTCTGATCGATTTGCTGAAATCAGATTATTTCTTATCGGAATTTCACAAATACTTATGAGCGTCTTTTCGCGACACAACCACTATTTCATTTCTTTTTTCCTAACGAAAAACCGCAATGGCAAATTTTAAATTTCAAATATTTTCAATCACTAAAATCACAAATAAGTTAATATTGAATTGTGCTATTATTTTTGACATGTCATTCTGCTATATTATTATTTACATTATTTACGTTTTTATTTGTGTAATTTAATATTTATTTGCTTTATTTATATACGAAGGAGGGGGTAGAGTATATGATTCTTTTCATCTATGTTTTTTTTAAATGTAGATGAAATAATATATATATATATATATATATATATATATATATATATATATATATATATATATATATATATATATATATATATATATATATATATATATATATCTTTCATTATATCAATATAATATAATCATTTTGACTGCATACTTAAAAATATTCTTTTAGAATTTTCGCTGCTCAAAATTTATGAACAAATTAGTCAATGTATTTAGTTCTAATTAAATAAAATATAGTTTTAAATAAACACTAACTACTACTTTGAATTGATTAAATTTATAAGCTCATTCAATAGAGGAGAAATTAAATAATTAGTTAATAATTAATATAAACCATTAAATAATAATTTAGATGTATTTGGAAAAAAAAGCAACATTTCATAGATTGTTATATATAAAAACTACATATATATCAACAAATAATAAATTTAAATATTTATAAACGTATATTTTGCAATTAATATGTATAAGTTGCAATTAGTTTGCAACAAAATATAGTATTTTTGTGGAATCTGCATACGAGAATTAAACTTTGACAACGTGTTGTTGAACTTAATATGATCAAAAGATCTGTTGTGAGGCTTTTTTTTTAAAATTTTTACCCTGCAATATATCTTCTAGGAAGAATTTTTATTGATACAGGCCATAACCACGTATCACATGAAAAAAGGTCCTTCCGAGTACTCAAACGAACTCCGAGAACTTCCGAGTACTCAAACTCCGAAAACTTCCGAGTACTCACCTCTAAAAACGTACAAGTAGAAAACAGAAATGCAGCATTTACCTCGCATTGTTAGAAAGTTTGAAAACGATCTCAACATCATAGAGAAACTCACCCCCCCTACTACAACACCATTGTGAGCCTAAGAATTTATCTTAAATCTATATTAATCTTCGAATATTTATTTACTCCACATTAAATTAAAATTAAATTAAATTCCGTCTCGCATTTTTATTTAAAAATTAAAATTAGTATATCTTTTTCTTTATCAGTCGGTAGCAGTATTTTTTAGGAGACATAAAATATTCTATCTTTTTTTTACTCAAGAAATAGCAAACACCACTAATTCTTTGTGCGATTTTTATTTTTTACTAAATTTATTCAGACGGTAATGGCAGTGAGTAAAGATATTTCAATCAAGATTTACAGAAAAAATCTTTCTCATGTATTTTGTTTTCATAACTGCTTGATAAGAATTATGATTCACTTGAATATTCAATGCAGATTATCATAAAGTTTATATAATATTTTTGATGTATGGGAAAACTCAGATAATAACTTTTATCTCAAGGTAATGATAGCTCAGCTTAAAATTTTTTTTATTTATACTTTATCATATAAGTTTCTAAAATACAGTACTTATTAATTTAATATTAACAGAGGACTATAATATTTTTTACTTTTATTAATTAAAAAGATGAATCGTCTTGAATTTCGATTCTGAGTATATGAAAGGCAAAAAATATTTGTATATTTTTAAAACTGAAGGAACATTTAACTTATATCAAATAATTCTAACTTTGCGAACATAAAACGATTATGAAACTGTTAAGTGCTCGCAAATTTCTATAAGAAATAATTTACTGTATTAACTTTGCTCTAGACCGGTCAGATAGGTAGAAAAACCCTTCTGTGTTAACATTTAATGTTTATACAAAAGTAAAAATTATTTATTAATTTTTTCCTTGTAAAAGAATTTTGTACACAGTTTTGTGTCTCTCCGAAATGGCGTGATTAAACAATTGGCGACTATCTTGTAAACACACTATGTGTGATTGTATCAATGATTAAACTAACGGACGACTATCTGGAGGAAACTATAAAAGCGCCATCACACGTGAAATCAACAGTAGTCATGAAATCTTGAAAAGGGAATTCCAAAATCGTGATTGGTTGCACGACGCCATCCAATCATGGGTTTGGAATTGCTTCGTCATTTTACTTTTGAATTCTATCTTACTGTATCTAACAGAGATTATACGAAAGGTTTTTGAAAACAAAATCACTATTTCTTAGTAAAATCTGAAAAATAATAATCTTAAAGTGATAAATGATATAGACCAACCATATCTCTCACACCATAAGATTTTAACATTTCTTGAGAATATTTTATATTATACTATCAATTTTAGGGATTGTTATAAATGATGTGATTGCTCAAAATTGTAATCCTTGAGCATTTCATTAATTTTTATAATTAGATACTTTCACTTCGAGAAGAAGGCAACTGAAGAGGAAAAACGTATTGGTTGCTCATGTGTTTTCTATACGTTCCAGCAGACCTTTTGAAACCCACAAAAATTTAATGTATAATTTTTATTTTGACCAAAATTCTACACTCAAGGGCAATTCCGTTTTCTTTTTCTCTTCAGTATGAAAACGATTAATGTTAATTCATCAAGGATTACTGTGTGCATTTTACAAGATGAATCGTAATTATCGTTTATTTTTAATTTCCCTCTAGAAATAAGCAGATAATTTCATCCGATGACGACATGCAAATATCTAATTGGGATAGCAATTTTTTTGATAAAGAAGAAATTACAAATCATGATTTTATAGATAGTGCGGCCCGATATATTTTGCGATTAAATACAAATTATACTTATGAAAAATAATAAAATTATTTTTTAAAATTTTTTCAGTCACTAATTTATATTGAAAGTTTTAATAATAGTTTTAGAAGAGAAACTGTAAAAGTATATGTGCATATAAGTCTGTGAAATAGCTTTATCCCAAAATCAAAGGAAATTCTTTAAAATCTGTAATTAAATCAAATACCAATAATATTGAAAAAGAAATGGATTATTTGTGTGATAAAAGTGTAATATAAAATTTTTGCACTTTATCTTATAATGATCCTAAAGAAATATATGTTCGAAATAAATTAAGCATTGAAGAAATATATCGATACTAAAAATAAAATATCGTCATCAAGGGTGATCATTTAACTTACTCATGTATAATGTTTTTACAGCATGATATTTATGATTATAGCTTTCTTCCGGTTTACTTTATTTATTGTCTTAAACCAATTTTTTTTATCCCTCGTGTCTATTTTCTTTTTTCTCAAACATTGCAAAGTTTAGGCGATAAATTAATGGAATAATTTAAATATTCTCAGTTATTATTAATCCTTATGTTATTTATGTTATCCGTGTTCCTTTTCTTTTAACTCCTACTAATTATATAGCAATGAATCAAGCAATAATTTATTCTTCTTTAGCTAGATCTAGAGGGTAATGTTTACTTAAATCGTGGTTGAATCAGAAATTCTATTTAAGAAGTAATTTTTAATCAAAGTTAAGTAACTTTTAACAAAATAATAAATGTAAATAAATTTGATAGAAGTTAAACAAAATTAAGTTTATTCAATAACTTTAAATAAAAACTTTAAAAAAAATCAAAGCAAAACCTATTTACTCAGAAAATCTCTTTTATCCGTTACAACTGAAATCTGTTTGTATTAATTTCGTAAATATTAAATTAAGTCCGAAGATGCCGGCTTGTAAAAGAAAAATAACCCATAAAGGTATAAAATTCCTCAGAATGTGTAAGGATTAAGTGCAGAAAACTTACTCACGTTTTTTCGTGATAACATTTCTTTTCCTCATTTAATAAAAATCTTACACGAGGAAGAATGGCCATGAATAAGGATTAGTGGGTGGGATTTTTCACCGACTTATGAAATAGTTTATGTTAAAAAAACATGATCTAAACATTCTATTTTTATGAGGAATTATTAATATAATTGTATTAGTTGTATCGTAGATTTTCTATATTTTTTTAACACAATGAAAAGAAAAATCAGAAGGATGACGTAAAATAAGTACTTTTTCACTTAATAACAATTTTACACACAATACATATATTTTACTAGATTATAATTTTCCTAGTCATAATATTTGGTTCTGATTAACATGCAAATAAAAATGTAGTAATAATGTACTACCTGATCAACTGATTTTTATTTAATGTAAGAAAATTATCAACTCCATTATTACTTTACTTTTAGCCCTTTTAGTAATAAGACCAGCTGTGAAATTTAAAATTTTTTTTAACTGTAACCTGTTATTGAAAAAAACTACCAGTAAAGATAAATTAACTCCACAAAACAAGAATTATCCGTACTAACATGAAATGATTGTTTTTAATACTTGGAAGTTGAGCACACATAGTGTCAGTTCGAAACTTGCTATCTTTCTTGCACAACTACAAACTAATTTTTTCTTTAAACTTTTTAACTATATGAACATTTTTAATATACTCATCTAATAAATACAGAAGTTTTGCCATATTTGAAATAACATAAAATCACCTGTATATTTCTGGAAATGTTCATAATTTTAAGGAACAAAGTAACTAGTTTTTTTTCAATCTGATACGATTAAAAATAACCCAATTTTCGAATAATTATGAAACTTTCTTACTATCTTGATAAATAATTTTAAATCTTTTAACACAAGTACAAAAATGAGTAATTTTGTTTATTATTTTTCACCTTTCAAATCAGTATTTAATGCTTAATAAAACAATAACTTAGACTTGGTGAAAAATAATCGATTTTGATGTGTGATAACATCAGCGAGCCTGACAGAAATAACAATTAAATGAATAATGTATGGTGCTAATATGAGTAATATTGAGGCGAAGAAGTGTCTGGCAATTTTCTCCAAGAAGATCGATTTTTAAACCGATATAAGAGCTCATCACACCATGAATCTTTAACGCACAGCAATTTTAATATTCTAATCAGATTCCTATATTCATCGTTATTATAATTACTTGTAGATAATAATAAACATTATAATATTTTGTAATTATTTCTGCAATCAACTTTGTATTTAATGTCTTGAAAATTTAAGGGTGACCTACTTATTTCAATTAAGGATAGAAAAGCTCTTATGATACTAAATATTGATATTTTACCAATCCATTTTTTTCTCGTGAGTTGCTTTTATTGGTTGACGTCGTACGTTCTAAAATGGAATGCGGTAATTTGAAAACTTAACATAAATCGACTTCTCTTGCTTTGAATTATTTCCGACACCTGCTGGCGACACATCAAATATTGAATATTTTGTGTTAAAACAATAATTACATGCATCTAATTATTGAAAGCTATCTGATATTTATGGAACAACAAATTCGAAAGCGGCATCGAATAAGATCAAGGATGCTAAGGTAATATGCGGGTGCTATATATTTGCATCATTGCTTCTTATTTTGTAATTGTTTGAAATGTCAGTTGGAATTTCACGCTCTTCTTTATAAATACGCTGTCGTCATGAAATAATTGACCAATCATTGAAGGTCAAATTATTTGGAGGATAAAGCTATTTCATTAAGCTTCACACCTGCTTAATTTTACATAGAACTAGTGACGTAGCATCTTCATGTATACTGGGGGATGACAGCTAAGAATATATTGAAATAATTTATTAAAGACATTAGTAATATATGCAGTACAACCCTACTTGTCAAATAGGAATATATTGTTCAAGAGTTAGTTTCTACAATATAAAAGTATTTTTTTTTTAAATTTTTTTTTTATCGAATTTCAGTTTTCAATCACTCATTTATAAGATCATACACACATAAAAAGTTTTTCGGATAGCTTGTGCTAATAATTAGGTTTCAAAGAATAATTTTTTATTAATAAATTAAAGGAAATAAATATAAAGAGAATGATAAGCCGATAACTCACCAAAATTATTACAAATAGGATCTGATCGGTACACAAATAAAATTCAAGTTTGCTAAAAACAGGGTCTCAAAAACTTATATGTTTTAAGTAGGATTTTTTAAAAGCATTTGTGAATATTTAAAGAAATTCTTAGCAAAAAGCTCCAAAGTTACAGCGTGATTTGGAATACTATAAAAATATGATTGATCTTTTAATAAAATAACATACTGCGTTTGAAAGGAAATCAAAATGATTAAATATTACATTCGATGTGGTATAAATGCATATAGGTTTTTACCGCCTTGAATGCAGTATTTTATGATCTTGATTTATTTATTATTTTTATCATGTTTCAGAGTTCATATTTATTTAGTGCTCGCTGGAATTGTGATTCAAGATGTACATAACTAATGACAAATACAAGATTGGTCATGCAAGTCAATTAAATCCGATGATCTCACTGAAATTTTCTCGAGACATTCTTTAAGTTTGCATTTAGATATTATCATGTTGTAAACTGACTCAGAAGAATGGATATCATTTGCCCTTGATCTATAACATCAGAGCTACTATTTTATCAAGTGTGTGGCATTCAACGAATCTGTTATGATTACATATTGTCCGCATTATCATCAGGGTTGGCTATAATAACCCGAAACCGGATTCATATCGTGAAGAATTCTGATTCTCAGTAATTCAATTTTAGTTCTCAAGAAATTGATTCAAACTCTAATACAGATAACAACAAACTGAAAAAAGACAGCATATTTGATGATCTTCAAAAACAAAATTCATTCGTAACTAAATGACTTCAAATGGCACTGGTGAAAATTTGTATGAAATGGTATCACCTGATTTTAGTCAGATAAATAAGCGATTTTGCTCTCTAAGTAAATTTTATCTTATGTTCAGGAATATGAAGAAACATATTATACCGAGCTTCGGGGTTCGTGTGGATTGAGAGTTGAAGAAAGCAACTACTCGATGAACACAAGACTTTTATTCGTAAAAATTCCACTAGAAATATCAGCTGTAATAATCATAATTATACAGATACAATTCGTCAGATACGATAAGTTACAGCTGCCAATCACAGGTCTCAAATACCTCAGGCAGAGAACAGCTTCTCTAAACTAGCAGTCACGACTAATCGTCTTCACAAAACTGTCTGTGTGTACAAAACCTGCCTAACTATGTTGGGCTGCGGTATTTATACCTGACTTGGCGGGGAAATCTACTAATTTCGCCAAGGTTCTGGAAGCTTCTAGGCTATCTCGCTAAATATTGGTCCTAGAGCTTAGGTGATGGATGTTTCGAAAAGTATCCATTTCTCGCCAAGTCGCCAAAACTCTCGTTAAATCGCCAACAATGTCGCCAACGCACCAAGTTTTCTCGCCAAAACATCACCAAGTCACCAAATCGTTAGAAAACCCGCTTTTAACGTATAACACGTCCAAATACCGCAATTTTTGCCCAAAATGTGAGCATTTCCGATCTGTCTGAGATATTATAAGACATACACAATAATTATTTATAAATTTGTAACAATATGGACGTGCTTCTTCACAATCTCATCGATTCTTATGTGAAATGATTAGGATAACTTCAATGTTGTTCTTTATCTGACTTTAGATTCTTATTTCAACTCGCAAGTCAATAATGTTTTTTTTAATACTGTAGTAAATAAATTTTATCTGTAAATTATTAAAGAGATATTTCGTGTAAATCAATTTCTATTTATTCACATATAACAGAAAATGAATTCTTTCTTTAGCATTTGGCAAAGTTGGCAGATGTCTCGGATGAGCGAAATTAATGACTCCAGCTGGCAAAACAAAACTTCTAACGATAACAATGAGAAGAAGGAAAATAAGCTCAATAAAAAGAAAGCAAAGCTGACTAAAATATTCTTTAAAAATAAATCTATAGCAAATTATAAATTATTGGTGGTTAGTTATCAATAATGAATACAAACTCCTTATAACTTTTACTTAAGTCTAAATAAGGCTATTTCTTATAACAATCTTAAATGTTAGCAGTACGTCACTTAAAATATTGTTGTTCAGAAAAATTTTATATTTTCCTTGTTATACATATAAAGATATTATCAATGTGTAATATTGAAAATTAGTTTGGCATATTAATAATAACGGTAAGTCCGTGACTTTAACTTATTGTTTTAGGTAATTACAATTTTCTAAGTACTTACAAACTTCAAAATATGATTTAGAATGAATATTTTAAAAGTATGAATATTTTAAAAGTATATGTGCTGATATTTAAACAATGCTGTACTATAAATTAAATATGAATGCAATAGCTTAGAAAATTATAAACGTTGGGGAATTATTTGAATACTTTTATTCTGGATGTATTAATATATAATTTCTTTATTAAAATATGGTTATCTGTTCCCTAAAAATGTGGTTATCCTTCTTTATTGGGTGCGATGTAGGTAGATCTGCCGATGGAACAAAATCCTTTCGCTTCATTACTGAAGAAAAACTTTCATGCACATTAAGCGTGTTTTTCAAGACATTATTTTAGAGATTTTTGTCCCATTGGCGAAATAAACCAAAGAAATAAATGTATGATGGAAACTAATAATAACCAAGAAGAATAAAAGATAAACATTAAAAAGAGACACAAAAAGTTAAAGAAAAGACCGAAATCATTTCCCCCAAAGCTTTCTCGCATGCCAATATTCAGCAGTCTTGGAGACGAGACAAGTCCACGGAGTGAACTACAGCGATGGAGATGGTTACAATTCGTGGCTACTTTAGAATCACGTAATCGACAATTTATTTTAGAGATTCTAATAACGTTTTAGAAGTTGAAGGCATAGGTTAAAATATTATAGTTATTTAAAAATGAACAATTCGCTTCTTAAAAAAATTTTTTGTAGCTAGTATTCTTTCTTCTATATAACTTCTTATAGAAAAATTCAAACGATTAAGTGAAGGAAAATAACACACAATTTTCTTTTAGTCAACTTTTATTTTTTGTAAATGCTTTTGAAATTTTTAAAACCCCTTAATATCAAATTTCTCTAAAAATATATCAGTGTTGAAATGTGGATACTAATTGTGGTTATTCCTTTGAAATCCTAAATCAAATTAAAAATCGAGTGAAAATCGTCTGTAAAACTACAATCCAACGAAGGAAAAGCCGGCCAACTTGTCTAGTGATCAGCGTGTATGACTGCGGATAGGGAGGTTCTGAGTTCTTATTTCGGTTCGGGCATGGATGTACTTTCTCTCTCTATCTATCCTGTCTTTGTCCTTTCCTTGTGTGAATGGGTTGTGAATGGCTGCCTACTCTATAAACGGGTCTCTATGGCATGTGTGTGTTCAGAGGAAGTCGGACTCCACACGAAATACGGTTCACTTTCAAGTTGATATTTATATTCTGGAGAACATTATGTGATGATTTCTTCATTAATTTCATTATATGTAATTGTATGATTGTGTTCTTAATTCACAGTAAGTGAAATTAATTGGATCAACACACAATTATCTCACTAAATCAAAGATCATTACCTTTCATCTTATTTAAGTCAATGGAATTTAATTTATTGCTTAAATTAAAATTTAAAAATTGACTCAAAAGAAAACTTGAGATAATATTTTATCATAAAATTTCTTGTTTCATTTGATGTTTCTTAATAGAGCTGATATAATTTAGAATAAAATCTTCAAAAATATTTATTATTTTTTTAAAATTGATCTGTACTATAAATATTATCTCTCAACATCTGTTCCTTTCTTTAGATATATGTGAATTTATTAATATTTTTGTTTGATTTAATGTGGATTGATTGAATCAAACAGTAATACGAATTAATTTGAGCTATTATGCTTCATTCTGGATAGTTGACATGTCAGGAAATGTAACATGTAACCAATTGATTAACATGTAAATTTTTCACTCGTGCTAAATTTGAATTGTGCAATATTTATAACTATTATATGATGAAGCAAACAACTCGGAATATACTGTAGTCTCTCCTTGGTTAAATATGGCGTTTCGGAGAGTATGATTACAAGTACGATTCCAGGCTCTAATGAGCAAGAGAAGATGGATGTTGCTTTTCCGTTTTCCAAACACCCACAGCAGTTGGAATGAGTGTCTGCGAGTTTTCCGAGTTTCCTCTTTTGTAATAGGCCTCCTTTTTTTTTTAATATAACTCATTATTAACAAAAAGTCTTCCTAGAAGACGATTCGTAGTGGATAAACAAATGTGTTTCATCGGCTTATGGTTGTTAGACTATCCGCTTCGCTTGTCAAAGTAAGCGACTGAAAATTTTAACAAGATATCAGAGTTTTGCAGCTATAAACGTCGAAAAATGCAGGGTTTTTGCAGACATTCACCACATTTATCACATATGGCGCATCTGTTATGTATAATATTTCATCTATCTTGGAAAATTACTGACTGTATACATGTGAAGGAAAGAAAAATTATTCATATCTCAGTCTGGTGATTAAAAAAGTCCCACACTAATAAAAATATAATTTGTTTCAAAACTTTCAAAATTTGGCGAAAATATTCTGCTCAACAGAAACTGAGATCAAGATCATTGTCATGTGATCAAGAAGAAATTCTAAATATAGATCAGTGCAGGGTATATATGAAACCAAAGAAAATTCGGTACTTTAATTGTTATGTTTTACACAATTTTATAAACAAACACCTCCTGTTTTAAAATATAACTATTCTGAAGATTTGGATAAATGGGAAAGATTTATTTATATATTTACGTTAGCTACGTACGTTGTAGATTTCAAATGCAATATTAAAAAATGAAACACATTTTTTTATATTTAATAAAATCACACTTTTCTACCCATTGTTTTTGATAGCTTCTAATTTAATAATTCCACTTACATATTCTTATGTTTCAGATAATCACATATTTTAATCCTATTATTGAAATTTCATTCCAAAATTATAATAAAAACATTTGTCTTTAAGGAAAACGTGAAAAGAAATTTGATAAATTAATTTTATCAAACAAAAAAAAAAAATGCTACTAATAGTTTTTACAGTGGAAAAAAAATAAAATGTCAATAAGTATAATATAAATTTAATATTTTCTTTCATACTATTAAAAAAAAAGTTGCAAGCTAAGGAAAATAATATACTTCGTATGTATAAATGACTATATTTCTTCTTTTATGAATACAGTATCTTTTTTTTTTCGTACACATTTTAAGAACTAACAAAGATTATAGAGAATTATTTGCTCTTCATGGCTTTATAAATTCATTAAATGTTCAAAAATATAGACTCATAAATCATGTTCGAATAAAAATTACAAAAAAAAAAAGAAAAAAAAATGTTATTTTGAATCGAATCGAATTATTGTGCTCGATTTGTTGAATACTTAAAAAAACAGCATTTTAAAGAAGTTAATCAAAATTAGAATTATATCAATTGCTTTCGTGTTCGATAAAGTATTAATTCGAGAGAAGATGATAAAGGAAACCTTAAAACTTTAAATAATAGAGGAAATATTTTAGAGATGATGAAATTAAGAGCTAGGCTTTTTTTTTTTTAATTGAAAGAATAGTAAAATAATTCGGAAAAACGCTTCTACTTACACTTATAAAAAAAAACTCCGTTATCGTATCCTTATTTATGCAAATTGCGTATCAGCAGTCATATTCACAATGTATTAATTAAATCAGGCATGCTATTATAGCAGGCCTTTCAAAGTAGGAAGAAGATGCTATAGTTTTTCGGTATGAGGTTGATGACCTAGAAATAAAAAAATCGTTTGTTGGCCTTTTCAAAATACCCCCAAAAAAAAAATTCATGAATCATTGTTTCCAATTAAAAAGTATAATTTTCTTACTGGGGAAAAACATTATAGAATTGCCAGCTCAATGTGATCATGGTAGATTTTTATAGGAAAACAAATTCGTAATTTATATCCGTATTCAAATGTTTATTTAGGCCGCGCTTTTTTTTCCCCATACCTTTTAATGGAAAATGCATTTCAGCAAGTTAATGGATTTTATATTCTTTCACAGAAACGTATTCAAACAAATCATACTTCTTATATTTGATGTTGCCACTGAAATTTGGTTAAAGATGATAACAAAAAATCATTCGAATGGTGTTGATACAACATTTACTGGCACAGGTGCCGTTTAATTCATGATTCCGAATTCTGAATTTTTTTGGCGATGAAGAAATGTTGCCAAGATGACGTATCATGACGTGATCGATGACGTAAATACTAGGGTTAAGGCAACACCCCCTAGAATACAAGGCCTGAGTGCTTGAGTTATGAGTCATCAAAAGACCTGTTGAAATCTTCGCCCCATCGCTGTCACTTTGGCAAAAGTTAAACAAAATTTGCATGCTTAAAACCATTAAATATCTATTTTTTTTGTCGTAAAATAACCAAAATATCACATTATATTTAACAAACCAAAAGTTATTTTTATCTCCACAAAATAAATTTAGATCTAGATTAAGTTAATTACTTTAAGAATTTGTTCATTACTTAAAGGTAGAAGAATTTTACTTGATATCTACTTTTTTTTTATAAATATAGTAAAACTTATTTAAAAAAATAAAATTTTAAAGTTGTTTACTCTTTTATTTGTCATTTAAATAGTTATATGAAATTTAATATCACAATTATATCAAATAGCATTTCCTTGAGTTTGAAACAAGAAGTGCATTACATTAAATTTAGAACACAAATTTAAGTTTACAATATTTATAAATTGAAAAAATATAAATACATTTTATATTGATTATGCATCACAATACAATTGGACTCAATCAAAAAACACTCATAAAGAATATAATTTAGTTTTATAAATGGAAATATGCAATATATATATATAGGAAACACTATATTTATATATTAATAATATTGAGCTGGATTATAAGTTTACTAAATTTTTTCTTCTAATTAATGTGTGTGTGTGTGTGTGTGTAGGATTTTTAAAATCAAATCATATTATAATAACTATAATCAGTTGCAGAAAAATATTAGAATTAACATTATATTATTATATCACTTTAAAATTAACGACCTTAAATTACTTTTATTTCTAGAAAATAATTTTAGATTTGTTAAAGTAGCATTTAATTAACTTAACTAATTCTATCGTTAAGTAGGGATAGAATTTTATTCTCTTGGAAGAATTCATGAATAAATAGTAGGACATAAAAAGTGAGATTGCTTATACTGTTAATTATCTTTTACAAAAATATTTTTATGAAATTTAACATTAGAATTTTGATGTCATAATGAAATAAAATTGCATATTCTCGATTTTAAAATGGTTAGTAAACAAAACACAACTTGAAGTAAAAAGTATTTATTTATAAAAATTGAAAAATATACAGGCATATTTATATACTAATGATTCATTATTATACAACTAGATGCAATTCAAGAATATACATGAGGAGAACAGTTTTATAAATGGAAAGGAAAAACAGTATATATATATATATATATATATATATATATATATATATATATATATATATATATATAAAGTGAAGCAGTATTTTTTTATTTATTACAGCAATTTTTTGTTATCATACACATCTGTCTCTCTTTCAATATCATCCTCCTTAAAGTGCAATTCGCAAACCTAAAACAAAATTTGATATTTTGATTTAATATTTTTTTTCATTTTCTCTTTTTTTTAACTTAATCATATCAGCAATAAATATGCCTTAATTTTGTTTCAAGTCAATATTAATTTCTTAATCTCATCATTTCTATGCCACAATTTTTCAAGAGCAGGCTAATAAAAGTATTATGCACATGAAGCAAATTAAATAACTAATCTTTAGTTAATCTTAAGATAATTTATAAGGCAAATAACATACTTGAAAATGATTTCATTTCCAAGCACACAAAATTAAATAATTCTTTTACTTTTTTATATTTTTCTCTTTATTTAAAATTAATGATTAAAACCTATTCATATAAGAACAGAAAGAAATGTATTTATTTAAATTTATTTACTACTATATATTTCTTTTATTTTCTAGAAAAATCATAATGGTATAGTGATTTATAAATTCAAAAATTTAAATTCCTCCATACACCAATTAATATTTAATTTATATCTTTGTAAATTCTTTTATTGTATAAATGAAGGGTACTTCTGTTTATAGACTAAATAGAATTGTTAGCATTTCAAATTTACGAATTGAAATTGTTTCCCACTTTCGATTGGTAAATTTGAAACATTTAATTGTACAGGGAACAAATATGGTAAATATACAAATTTGTTATTTCTTAGGAAAAAAAAAATTCCTCCAAACAATTTTTTAGTGTTAGATTTGCCTAAGTTTTTAATTGGAGAATCAGAGCACAGAGCTATAAATAAAATTAAAGTATGCAATTTCAGTATTAGATTTTTCATTAAAAACATGTGCTGTGGTAATAATAGTGGTTTTCACAATAATTTGATATTAATATGTATTAATATTCACATATATATTCATACATTTGACGTATATACTATGGGATTATACATTTATATATTATTAAACTGATTTTTTACATTTTTCCTCACGCGTTTATACAAACATTTTTTTTTTCCTTTACAAAATAATTTTATAAAATCAATGTCATACCGTTCTTTCTCTTAAATTTCAAAATATTCGTGAAACACTTAATTTCAACATTCAATTATTTCTAATATAATACGAGTAAACTCTCATGCATACTTAATAAAATTTTTAATTAAATTTATTAAACTTACCCTAGGTGATTCCTTTGGTTGAAAATCCTTTTTAGAATAGATAGAATCCATTTTTTTAAAAAAGTTTTTATCCATTGTAAACTTTTAATACTAGTAATAATGTCATGGGGTGTTGGTTAAGGCTCCTGTAGCAAAGGGAGGCTGACCAACACCCCCCTAACCATAGTGTTTGTGGCAGGTCGGGTGGTCCTGACGCATGGACTTCCCGACCTGTCACAAACACTATGGTTGCCATAAAGCTTCGTATGAAGCAACATTCTTACATGCGATAGTTTCTCTGTTAGATCCGTTTTTTAAATAATATTTTCACTCGTAATAAGTTTAAAAAGAATTGTAAGGTGCAAAAATCATTCTTAATAATTTTTTTAAGAATTTAACTAAATTATGTTTTACTAATACAAAAAAACAATATCAGAAAAAAAAAACTTTTTTTCCATATTATAAGCAATTTACTACAGTAAGTATGTAAGTATAATATTACTGACAAGCAATAATACTTACAATATATAAGCCTATGTCAAAACTAACATATAGTGTTATAAAAAAAGGATTAGTATAGAAAAACTATTTTTTATTAAATTATGTTAAACCATAAGTAATATATAACAACAGCTTTCATACACATAATAACTAACAAAAATAAACTTTCTTACATGTTAATGTTATATATATATATATATATATATATATATATATATATATATATATATATATATATATATATATATATATATATATATATATATATATATATATATATATATATATGTGTGTGTGTGTGTGTATATATATATATATATATATATATATATATATATATATATATATATATATATATATATATATATATATATATATATATATATATATATATATATATATATATATATATATATATATATATATATATATATACAATACAATCTAAAATAAATGTTAAAGTTCTGCATTTTAGTCAGCCATCAATTTCATTTATTTTTAATAAAGCTTTTGGTGTCGGAAAAATACAAAATTTATAAACATAACAAATTTAGTATGGAAACTCAGTAATTTAGATATAAATAAAATTGTAAACACTTCGAACAAGATACCATGTAATAAGATGTTAATTTTAGATTTAATTTACACTCATTTTAAATAAACTTTTTTCCAGTAATTAAAATATATTATTTATCTTAAGAATAGTGATATTACTTTTTAACACGCAAGTTTCTTTATCAAAATAAGCAAACCCAGTTTGTGCCAAAAGGGCGATTTTAAAGGAAAATTAACAAATCGTAAGCATCATAAAATAGTTTCGACTATTAATCGCTTTAATGTTGCTGTTTTCATTATTTAATGACTCACAAATTAATCTTATGGCCGACGTCCAATGTTTGGTAACAAACAATTCTGAGAATTTTGTTTTGAATTCCTTTATTTCTCAAGGCAATTAGCAAAAAACTCCATAGAGATACATTACGGTCGCTAAGATTTGGACAACGGAAATCTCATGTCTCGGCCTGGGTAATTAAGGGGCCCTAACTAGGGTTTACCCTAGTATTTACGTCATCGCATCATATTACCAAAATAGAATTTTCTGCATAATTCTTATAGGTCTCTATATGTATGGCGTAATAAAAACAAGGTTGCCAGATACAGAAGAAAATCCGCCAAAAAGTCGCCTATCTCAGAATTTGAAATCATGGATTATATGGCACCTGTGCCCATTTACAATATTTAGTTCTCTTTATTTTAGATGTATTACAAACGGATCACATTTTCACGTTTAAAGATGCACCTCAGCATACAAAACTACTGAAATGAATTTTCAAAAAATTCTAGTATTAGTCATGTTTTTAACAAGTTAGTTTTATTTATTTTGAGACAGATGCTCTTAGCGGACACCAATTTTAAATAAATATGGGCCTCATAGACTGTATACGTCATTAAGAATTTGTCTTATAGACCTAATAGAAGTTTGCCCCCAACGATTTATCTATTTGATTTTACTGAATAGCGAAATATTAGATTCACGGACATTATCAGCATGATAATTAGCACTTAACTTCTCAGAATCGCAGTTTGAATTTGAGGAAGTATGAATACTAATCTTTCTAAGCATTTCAGCCCTATGTTAAAAAAAGTTGTTTCCTATAGATACAATCGTTTATTCATGAAAACACTTTCAATAGTAAATAAATTTAGTTTTTGTCTCACCCACACTTTTTCAGATTTGTTCGATTTGATATGTTGGACATATCTTTTCATAAAAACATAGCAAAAGTAAAGTGTCAAAAATCTTTGGGAAGAGAAAATAAGTTCAAAAAGGCAAGTGACACAATATCATTTCATCGCTGTAGATGAATGCTGACGAAATATTTATTTTAGTGAAAAACCCGTCCCTCTCGATGTTATCCCATGGCGTCATATGAAATTGATTTCATAACTATTTCAGGGACAGAAATTGCATTTCACCATAGAAATAAAATACGTGACACATTACATAAATCGATTTCATATCTCTTAGATTCTATTTTTTTGTATTTTATCTCATACAGAATAAATGCGAATTTAAAATCTTAAATTCTAATTAATTTAATCTTAATTAAAATTTATTGTAATTCTTTTAAATGAAAGTTTATAGGTAAATTTTAAAAGTATTATATACATCCTTTATATCATTTGTTATTTAAGGAAAACTGTCCAATTTAACAAGACTTAAAAAACCAGAATAAGACTATCACAGCCAACAATAAAAGTTAGCATTGTTTTACATTATAAAAAGTGAGTAAAATTAAATGAGAGATAAAAGAAAATCTGACTGGAAATGCAAAAAAACTGCATTATAAAATTAATAAAGAGGTATAAATATACAGCATAACAAAATGAAAATATCAAAAGAACCTCCTTTTATTATTTTTTCTTATTATATTTATGTTATTAAAATATATTTTGAAATTACTTTTATTCAAATAAATAATTAAAAAAATTTTATGTTGTTATTTTTTGGGAAAATGTTTATCTAATACTACCCTAAAACTACTTTTTGGTATAAATTGAAATTCTGAAAATAAAAGATTAAATTATTTATAAAAAATATTTTCGATTAGTATTTAATCAGAAAATTATTGCAGTAACTAGATTAATAATGATGCTCTCATTTCTCATCTTCAAATTGCGTTTTATTATACATGTCTGCGCATGCGATTCTTACGACTGTCGTTATCTAATTAGCAAAGTTATCTTTCTCGTGACTTTATAGTGGTACGTTTTGAGCATCCATTACGTGATACCTCCAAGAAAAACTTTTCATAGATAGTGTACTTTAATAATTCATCCATTCTCTAATAACAGAAAAAAAAAAAACATCGAAAATTCAAAAGCACCGACTTTAACAGAAACTCACTCAGAAAACATCAACATGCCACCGATTGTCCGTTGTTCAACAACAGCTATCGTTCAATTCAGGGAATCCCACTAGAAGAAAATAATCCTATCACTTTGTCGATATAATGCCATGGATGTTAACTAATAATGACTTAATTTCTGTCTCCTAGAAAATTCAGTATAGAGAAAGAAAAAATCCTGATGCAAATATCAATTCTAACTTTTGACTGTTGTCTAAAGTTTGCATTACTTAGCTGCGTTAATAAATAAGAAAAAAATACATGATTCTATTCCTAAATAATAAATTCGAAAATTATGACCGATGCAGACTAGAATTAAAGCTCCGCAAATGTCAAATAATCAAATTCAATTCAATGAACATGAGTACAATCTAAAAGAAACCGAAGAAAAATGAAGTTATTTGCTTATTGACGAATGATAGCGCCCTCTATTAACCATTCGATTTAGAGATATGCAGGGAGACAAATAACTTCACACTGGAATAATTATACGAGACTATAATTGCCAACTTAATCTTCCATAACGAAAAGAACTTTTTTTTCTCTTAGCCTAATATTTGGAATAAAATGCCAAAAGAGATAAAAGATTTCCCACCCTTTTCCTAGATCTTTATTCTCACGATGTATTAAATTTGTTGATTTTAAATTCCTATTGTTTCAAAGATTATGTAAACAAAAGTTGTCAGATTTTTAACCTATTTAAAACAAGGAAATTTATTCTTGCTAATGCCATGTTCATTAGTATTCGTCATAAAAATACAATTCTTTTCCTAAATGTAGTTAATTTCTGCACTTAGAAGTATGAATTTTTCTGATCTAAGATTATTTTTGACTGAAATTTTGAAGAAATTATAAAATAAAAAAAAAAAAATACATTTTGCAGTAAATGTTTCGCCTGTCCAAAACTAAAATGCAAACAGAAAGATGAAAATATCGTTGTCAGGTTTTCGTGTGCATTATATTTTGATAAATAAACATTCCAATGATGTTTTCTTTTTTTTTTGTGGGAATTTTTTTCTATTACTATTGCAGAAAACCCAGTGAACGAAAAATTGATGTTAGTAAATTCAATGATCTAGTTTTAACGTGACATGGAAAACAAAATTCAAGTTTAAAGACCAAAATATTAATTTGCTTTCGAAATTTTACCGAAATTCGTTATAAAAATTCAATTAAATATAAAAAATATACAAAAATACATTATTTGATTTGCTTTTGATTTGATTTGTATATAGCAAATAGTTTTATTGTAACTTATTTTCATATCTTAAAACTAATCACAACATGAAAGGTAAAAAAATATTGTCTTCAAGATAAAACTATAGGTCATTAAAGTTAATTGTTTGAGATTTATCTCTTTTAAAACTGTTTATTATTCTTTACCTTTTGAAGAGTTTGTTTTAAGTAATTTTTTTAAAACTGAAACAGAAACAATTATTTCTCTTTAAAGATAAAATTTATTTTTTAAATATTAAGCATTGTGCGTTTTACTTGATAATTTTTTTCTTGTCGGTTGAAATTTCCAAAATTGCCTAACAGCGGTTTTGTTTCAGCCTTTTATTTGTTACTTACTTTTCCTTATTTAGTGACATTTGAAACAGTTATCGAGATAACCAGAAGACTTTTTAAAAAAAACAAACACTTTTTCAGAAGTAATTAAAAAAAATTCAAGTTTCAGATTAAGATTATTCTAAAATTTAAATTTCAAAAATAAATAATTAAAGCAAATTATAACAAATATTCGATGAAAAAAATTATTACGCTAATAGAAATAAGTACTTCTAGATAACAGTCCTATTTTAAGATTTCGCATTATATTATATTATATAAAATTCCAATGAAAAGAAATTTAATAACGCATTACCAAAAAATCTTAATTATTAATTTTGTGTTGATTACAGGAATTTTTTATTGTAAATTGAAAATTTGCGTCCATTCGAAATGCATCTTGCATAATAATTATACATTTTTCACACATGATACTGATGATGCATATTAAATTATATTACTCATTTTGCATGATATTATTAATTGTGAACTAGTATTGAGAAAATATTTATTTCTCATTTGAGATTTTCATCAACCAAAAATCATAAAAATAATGCTTTAATTATTTATGTAAATTATTATAGTAATCAGCATTGATTCTTGTGGCCCTATCATTAAAAAATTGATATAAACTAATATAATTTATTGGAAAATATCAATTAAATTATAATCACAAACCGAATTGTATAAAGAATATATATAATTATTTCAATATTCTTAATATTGGATATAAAGAGTTTTGACATTTTGTAATCGATACTTTCTTATTTCTATTTTCTTGTTTAGAACTATTAGTTTCTGTTCTAGATAGGACATTGAATCGATGCTAGTTTTTCAATCGATATTGAAAACGAAATTAACGTCATTCATCAAACATTTGTGGAATTACCATACAGGTATTTAATAAATAAAAATGCTTTGTGAATTCTTATCAGAAATCATAGTTACGCAAATTAGAGTTAATTTAAAATCGCATAAACGTGCTTCATTTAGTTTAATTTTGTATATCCTTAAACTAATTCCTCGATAAATGAATATACTTTTATCGTGAATTTTCTTTTTATTTAGTAAATTTTGTATAATCAATTCATCAATTTATTTTCACTTACTGCAGTATTTATGCTTTTTTCCAATTAGATTTCTATGAAGCTCTGAATAAGGAAAGGCATATAATTCTGATCCAATTACAGATGTACTGATTCCAACAAAACGATCGAGAAATGCTTAAAATTCTGTTTAGTAATATGTTTTGTAATTATTATCGCAAGAAATTGAAAATCAAGGATTTTATTGTATTTGATAAAGAATGATATGTTTCACAATAACATTAGGTCTATATTTAATAGAGTAATTCACTTTTTTCCCCAACAAACCCAATTCCAGAAAATTGCTAGATGACCGAATATCAATATTTTTATTCACATTTGCTATAAACTAGCGTTGGATGTGTTGTTGTATAATGCCAGACTACTAGAATTTCCACCATTCAGCACTACAAGGGGAGGAAGTGACACTTTATATTGCAGGGCATCTAGTGGGTGTGCCATCATTGCCCCAAGAGTGTGTCTTCGTTATTTAGAAACAGAGATCAAGCAGAGGACCCCAGAAACAACATGTAATTCCATTTTACATGGAAGACATTGCGACCACAGCGTATTTAACGTGTCCCAGCAGTCATTAAGGAACACGGTGTAACTTTGATTGAATTGGAATTCGAACTGAACCTTCTGACAACGAAAATAAACTCACTAGCCAACCAGGAAACCGCACAGCCCGTTACGGTGAATGCTCTCTATCCCATTAAAATAGATTAAACGAGTATCATGATTGAGATTAGATTATAGTTCTCATGTATCAAACTAGATACGATTAGGCGAAAACAAATGAAACATTGCGAAACATGAATCGGTATCTATCAATCAAGATTTTACAATATTTCATTATCATTTATTCCATCTTCAGTTATTATTCGCATCTGATCCTCTAAAAATAAACTCACTTTCAAATAAAATATCACACTAAAATCAACTTTAAATTAAAAATAAAGAAGCCATACCTCTAATTAAAAATACAATAAATGAAAAACATGCGACTCTCTCTTAAGAAACCCCTTATTATTTCGCCAACATTTAAAAAATATTGTTGATATTATTTTCTCTGTTTGAGGAATCTTTTGAAATAAAATATTAGACCTTTAAAAAAATCAATGGAATAATTCTGAAACAAATTTTGATGTTTTTTGTCTCATAATTTAAACTATCTCCGTCTGTTTCATATGATTAGTGAGACATTCGCATATGAATTATGATAATTCTTTTGTTATAAAAAGCTCACATTCCCCGTTTTCAGCTTAACTCGGAGAATTTTATCCTTTATGCCGACAGTCATGGAAGTATTGTAGGTATTTTTGTCTAAAGCTATTCAAACAATGTCTCAATATAATTGCAGTATAAATGGTTGATGCATTACTCACTATCATGAGCTACTTCCTCACTCGAATTCATTCTATTGCCTCAGCTGTGCATGGATTGCTTGCAAAATGAGGTTGATTGATTGATTACGGATGGAGATCATAAAGCTAAGGACCATTTTTAGCAGTAAAATTTATTTCAAAGTTTTTTCATATTTCCGTTATTATATATACTCCTGTATGGGAATTATTTTAGTCTTATAAAAAGATTCGCATTATCTAATATTTTGTATCTTTATACCTCCCTTCTAATAAAAATATATACCTTCTTCAAATTGTTATATATATAAGTGTGTATTAAATAATTCAATTTTAGTTACAATTATTCAAATTATGTAATGCCCTTTTAATGATGCGAATAAATGGATTATAATTTGGAATAATTATAATCGATTATTTCTATTTATATTGATCAGGAATTAAGAATTATGCTCATATTATATTTTTAAACTCTTCAAATGCATGTCATGAGATTACAGATACAATAGCTGGACTTTTTGTGAACTGCTGAATGGCTTTATGCTGTTGTAAAGCAATTTAATGATCACAAGATATTACAAGAGGACTATTTATGGAGAGTATTTATGTGCTGCAAGATAGAAATCCCGGAGAACGCTTAAGCATCCACTTCAGTAGAGGTACTCGCAGAAGATAGAATCGCTACATTTATCTCACGTTGACCAGCAGTGGGTGAGATAGAATCCGGACCCTTTCGCTATGTAGAGCTATATCCTATCACTAGGCCACAGTGAGGTCTTGATGGAAATGTTTGTTGTATATAATCGCATTATTATAACTAAGTATACATTTCATTATGCGCGCGCGCGACTGAAGTCATAATTATATAACTTTTATGCATTGACAGCTCATAAATGGTGGATAATAAATTTGTGAAGTTAATTCAAACCTTGATAGTAAGTTTGATAGTTAATTCAAACCTTGAAAAATATAAATAATCAGTAATAGTTATAATGCTTCAGTTATGCTCCCTTCGATTAAGGCAAAAACAAAACTGATTTAATAAGTCTCAAAAGATAATATTAATAATACTAAATTACTGTCCGAACCGAAACAAAATACAAATGATTTATTAAAAAATCCGAATGCATTAGTTGTTTTATTCATTTGCACTATAACCAGCCTGATGGTAGAATAATTAGTTCTTGAATTTTCACCACATTAGCTCGTGTGATAGAACCCCAGTTGTTGTTGTTGTCGTCGGGACTTCTTCAGTACACACTCATGCCATATGTATCCCTTTATAGTGTAGGCAATCATTCACAACCCATTCATACAAGGAAAGGACAAAGAGGATAGATAAAGTACATCCATGTCCGAACCGGGATTCGACCTTCTTATCCACAGTTAGTCACGATGACCATTTAGACAAGTTGGGTGCAGAACCCTCGTTAATTTTGGATATTTAACTTAGAATACACAAGTATTGCTCTCATTTGAATCAATTTTCTTTTTATAAAGGGCTACGTAAAAAGACAAACGAAGCACCCCCCCCCCACCCACTAGCTGTATGATTCACTCGATTACCAAACTTTACTCTAATTTGATTTATGTTAATGCCTGAACCCTTGTTCAATTTTGCATTTTGAATTTCAAAACCATAACCTTAATTTTGAAATTCAAAGATTGATCCATAGTTCACATCATGGAATGTGCACACAATTATAAATAAATTTATGTGGTTTGAATTAATTGTAAATATAAGTCACAAAATTTTGGAAAAGAATTCCACTCGTTATTCAATGATCTCGAAATCCTTTGTACCTTAAATAGTTCCAGTTAGAATTCCCTTTCTAATTAATTTCGGAATTTTTCATTGGTCAACAAGTGCTCATCATTGACACGTCAAAGACATAAAGGAATTTTAATGAATTAAAAATATATAGTAGAACAATCCTTATGAGCATGAAGCGTAAGCTTTTAACAGGTAATTCATTCAAACAAATTTAATGAATACCCACCCTTCTCCATTAATAAGAAGTGATAAAAAGTTCATGATAAAATAAAAATTTTATTTCCAGTGATCCAAAGAGATCATCAATCGTATAATCGTTCGTGTGATAAATCGCTGATAAATAGTTAATAAAAATCTGTTTCTGTCAGAAAAATCGATTCCAGGTGTGAAAGACTGGATCTCGTGCGAAACATGTTTCGTGTTTGCTCATTACTACCTGTCACACCATGTTCTTCTCATAAGACAAGTTTATGCGATGTTGACACTTGTCCCTTTTGGCACTTTTCGTGAATATTTATAATGATTGCGACCACGCCACGGGTGACTGCAGTATCTGCAGTAGCTATTTTCCCAGAATCATCTCTTTGCAAAACTGAACAAGCAGGGAAAAATGTAAGGTTGATTCATGTGAAGAAGCTTCATAAAAATCGATTCCAAATTAATGTTAATAAAAAGTTATGATTGGTTAAATTATATATATATATATACATATATATATATATATATATATATATATATATATATATATATATATATATATATATATATATATATACATATATATATAAAGAGAAAAATATTTTGTGTTTTGCATTTTAAAAGTAAGCTTTTTGTGGAATTGTAAAAATATTTAATTTAATTAGACGGTTTCTTAGGTTTATAATTTCATTATTGTGTATATACTGTTATTTAATAATAATGTCTTGCATTTTACAATTGATGCAATTATGAATGTCATTAAAATCTGTGGTCATCTAAACATATTTCTCTTCAAATTCGTGTGACAGTGTAAATTAATTTTTATTATATTTTTCAACAGAGAATAATTTTTTTTGTATAAAAAACACAACACATTAATTTTGTTTGTTATGATTTTCATTTTTTAATTTTAAACTGAAATTTAGCGTTTGAAAATTAAACAAAACTATTCAAAATTTTAGAAACGAGAAATGCCATGCATTAACTCATACATTGTTTACTGGAAGTGATTGCTAACATTTTCGTAAAAGCATTTTGGATCATCGAGATTACTGGTGTAAAAAAATTGTAAAATATTTGATTTCATTTTAAAATTCGGTCTTGACAGTATTAAGGGCCACAATGTTTTTTTGTAGTTTTTTTTTCTTCTATAGATATTTGTATTTTTGTTAAATGAAAAACAGTGAAAAATAGGATGGCGATTCGTGTGGGATAACTCAATGAAAGAAGATTCTATAAACTCGAAGCTAAATTAATGTTACAGAATTCTCGTTATGTATATAATGCATAATATACAAAATGATTATTACATATAATGCATAATAAGAAGATATAAATCTGTCTATCTGTCTAAAGCACACACACAGTTTATAATATATTTTAAACTCTTGATAATATAATTTCGCTATATTTCACTTTTCTTACAACATAAATTTAAAGTAAGCAATTTCAGGACAATTCTGAGAATTATAATTGATACACCTTAAAGGAAATAAGTATCAAAAATGTATTCTATTAATACTTGCATATTTAACGATATGGACTATTCTAGGATTGCACCAATTAACGAAGGGATTCATTCTAAGTTATAAGAGCAATACAAGTTTGGATATTTGTTGCTGGCTTGGAATATTCAGCGCATAGACTTCAATAAATGCAGATCTTGCAATTGGTTGCTATATAGATGAACTTTGAGTTAAACTGACACATAGTAATGGTGAGGCCGCGGTGACCTGGTTGGTGACGGCGTCGTTCTCATTATCGGAAGAGTGATTATTAGTGAGTTCGAATCCCAGCCGACTGAAGAATCATCGTGTTATCTAACGGTGCCTGGGACACGTTAAAACTGGCCGCAGTCGCAATATCCTCCGAGTGAAATTACATCTCTGGGGGTGGCAGGCCAAGTATTGGGGATCTTCTGCTTTGTCCCTGCTTCAAAATCATGAAAGCTCCACCCGGTTGTTTCTAACTAACTGGTACAGCCCAACTAAGTACAGGAAAACACGCTGTTGCAACAACAACATAGTAAGGGTACTTATATTCATTAATAAATTATGATTGATAAAAGTATATTTTATGTAATTTTAACTGCGTCTCAAAATTCACCAATTTTAGTGTTATATATATATATATATATATATATATATATATATATATATATATATATAAGGGTTTTACTTCTTTATTACAGAATATAATAATTAGATAATGGTAATCAGAATGTATATTACACTCTTGTCCATAAATTAAGGGTAATTCAGAATCACACAGAAATTGAACTCTAAAATAAAAATTTCACATGTAGAATTATCATACACACATTTTGAAGAATAATATGAAAATTACAAGAAACCACCAGATGTCGCCGATAGTATGTCACAATGAAGAGAGTGTAAGAGAGGGGTATATAAGGAATGGTTGCAAAGAAGTAAAATTGTTCACAAGTGCTTTAAAAGCCTTTCAGTGCAATAACTGCATAGCTATGGCACAAAGGAAGCATTTGGATAATATTTTACGGGGTTGAATTACTGGCCAACTGGAATGAGGACGTACTCAGCTGAAAGCATCCGAGGAACTTGGAATCGTTCAGAGTGTCATCTCCAGGCTTTGACAACGGTTCCAAGATGAGACTAATGTGAGTACACGTTACAGCATAGTTCGTCCCCAAGTTACAAAGCCGAATGAGGACCGGTATTTGGAAGTTACTGCCAAAAGAAACAGATGGAGCACAAACTTGTCTTGTCAGCTGTCTTCAGCTACCGGCACGACAGTTTGAAGGCAGACTGTGTACAAACGCTTAGGGCACATTGGTCTATATGTTCGTAGATCTGTCAGATATGTTCCACTTGCCACAACTCACTGTTGCCTGCGGTTAGCCTGGAGCCATACATTGTGGACACCACAACAGTGGTCTTGTGTGATGTTTTCCTACGAGTCCATGTTTAGCTTTCAGTCTGATTCTCGCCGGACTTTCATATGGAGAGGGCCAGGTATCCGTTACAAACCAGAGAAAACCACTGAACGAACCGTTACAATGGTGCAGGATTGCTTGTTTAGGGAGGTATTATTCTGGGTTCCAAAATTAACCTACATGTTCAGAATGTAACCATAACAGGTCACATCTATCGGGATGCCATTTTGGAACAACATGTACGTTTGTTTCGGGGCGCCATGAGTTCAGAATTTCTGTTTATGGATGACAACATCCATCCTCAACGTGCAAACATTGTAGACAAATGCCTTCAGTATATCTTCAGTATACGGTATCAGACAAATGCTTTCAGGATATCACCATATGGACTGGCCAGCAGACTCACAGGACGTGAATCCTATAGAGCATGTGTGAAACATGCTCGGCCGACGAATTGCAGCCTATCAACCCCCTCCCACATGTCTACCGGAACTTCGGAGAGCATTGCTTGATGAGTGGTGTAATATTCTTCAATATCAAATCGATAATTTGATACTCAGCATGCCTAGGCGTATTGCATCATCTGAGAGGCATATTATGCGTTGACCATCATACCAATCATGTTATATTGGTTTTTATGAATAGGTTGATTTTTAAAATTTGCTCCAGAGAGTAAAAATTGCAATTTTTATTAATGGTATCAAACATATAGCATCTTTTTTGCTCTTTACCTTTTGTTTAATAAATAGACTTTACAAATAAGTCTCATTTGTTTTGCTTCTGCTTTTTTCTTTGCCTGAACTTGCATCATCCTTAATTTAATAACAGAGTGTAATTGACAAGTTGGTATTTGTGTAAAACTTCATCAACTAGGAAAGTGGAGCCAAATATCGTCAAATTATCAACAAGTCATTTCATATTTTTTCTCGGTAGATATTAGATGAAAATTAAAAATAAATTAGTCCATACGATTAAGGAAAACTAACACAATTTATTTGCAAAAATAAGTAAACATAAAAAAAACTTCAAATTCTTTATTTTAACACAAAAAAAAAAACAGTTTCTTAAAGAAAAAAAATTTAAAAAACATTATACACGATTCGATAGTTACATTTTTATATCAACAAAAAATAAATATTTGAATGCATTCAAAACAAAAATATTTGTGTCTATATCAACGAAGATCTTTTTCTAGTGGATTTTGTTTGTTTGAATTTTTTGCTTGTTTGAACTGAATTCTTGCCTAAGGAAACACAATTTTTTTTTAATATCAAAATAATAATCATATTTTTGGCTTATAGTTTTATATTATTGGTGAAAAATTGTGTTATTTAGTTTTATTTTTTTCCTGGTCGACAAAGTTTTACACAAGTACCAACAAATTTAGCACTTTTAAGCACAAACAGTAGGAGAATAAAAAATTAATCATCAAGATTTTAAAAAAATCAGATGAGGAAAAAAGCGAAAGTAGGTGATATATTTTTGTAAATAAAAATAACTAAAATGAAAAATGACTGAATTTCAGTTTGTTAATGAAATCTTAGTAGATAATTTTTAAATTGAAAGCGGTAAAGTATGGCTTGTCATTAGAATTTTTCATAGCATGGAAACAGATATATCATAGTTCAATTTTATATTGAATACATAAAATGTATAAATACACTGTATATATAAATACTCTGTAACGGAATTACATTTTATCAAATTTATAGCGGCAACAAGAATTTAGTTGTTATCGAGTGGCAACAAGAACAACGATCATATTTGAGAAACTAATTCTATAAATGTGTTTTTTATCCATAACGTTTCAAGAATAATTTTGTAACTGAGCTTCCGTTGTACTTTTTTTTTAAATATTGATGTAAATGATTATCAGAGCTAGCGCGCTTTATTTTCATTCTGAGAATGGTTTCAACCTAATAATATTTGCGAATTCTAAATACTGAAAATTCGGAAAAATAATTCAGTATTAAACGAAATGATTTCCTCATTATTATTCTTACAATAAAAATCATCTCAAAACAATAGTTTCCGATATAACAATTAATATTATTTTAAAGCTAAAATATATATTTAAAAAAATGTTAAAATAACATCCCCATTTGTTTTTCTTTAACAAAACCTAAAATTTAATCATTTTAAAATATATTTCTTATAAAACATTTTTCATCACATGTAAATTTAATTTTTTTTTTCTCAAAATGGAAAACATAAAGTGAAGCTAATACCACTTTTAAGCTGAAAAATATTAAAATAAATATATAAAATTCCATAATTTAAAAACCGTGAAATAATTTCATCTTTTTATTTCGGAATACGGTACTTTTCGAAAACACTCTGTGGTCTAAACAAGATAGAACCAAACAATTAAATCTTTAGTGAATAAGTCATGGAAAAGTATGAGGCAGAAGCTTTAAAATGGCTTGTTTTCTTTTCTGAAAAAATTTGAAATTTTCAAAAGATTTATTTATTTTTAGATTTATAACGGTTATTTATAATAAATATGAGATGGTATTTAAAAAAAGAGCTTAACCTTCATTACTTCCTGAAAGCGGTACTAATCTGGCCGACATAGCAACATATATGATTTATGACTTAATACTTAAAAATTTTGTCGTTCCCTAATAACATCATGGCGATATTTCATTTTTCATTTATTTAACATTTTTTTTTCTTTAGTTATATGGGAGTCGATCTCAATGTCGTTCTGAAATGAAATTGTTCTTTGTTGTCAACGGAACTTAAATGGTTATTATTATCGTGCGCTATGGTGCGAGAAAGAATTTTTGATTTACGTTGGTACTTTCCCTGTTTCTTTTTCTACCAAATACAGCTTTCAATATATAAATAAATAATAACGATATGTTTTTACCCAACCATCAATTTATTGAAATGCCTATTATTGTATTTGTCAGTTGAGTTAAAATGCAGCTTAAAATTCATTCAGTGTAAATTCTTAATGTTTAAATTAAACTATTTTGTTATGCATAGTGTTTTGTTTGCTTAATGTATATTTATAAATAACGAAATAGAAAGAGAAAAAATATTTTTTTATCAGATTAAGAATAGGAGACATAATGCCTTGTTTAATAGCTGTAAACATTGAATTTTGGTCTGTAATAAAGCTTACAGAATTCTCATAAATTCTAAAAAAATAAACTATAGACACTTAAATTTGATTTAAAATATCTTTTTGTGTATTTAAAATGAGGAATTATTTAAATCAAAACTAAATTTATATCCGTATTTTTCCTATATATTAGTTCTGAAAAATTTACTTACACTTAAATAAAGTTATTGGGAATTGGAGAATATAAGATGTTTTCTTTTTTCGATGCAAACTTTTGTTTCACTGAAATGTTCAAGATACTCAATTTGCATGCAGAAAAATACAAACTTTTCTTTTTGAAGTAGTTTATCATTAACTTTCTCTGATTATAGTTCAATCTACATTCTTTTGCATATTTATTATTTGTCGAGCTTGTCTACTTCTTGTGAAAAACGATTTCTTATCTAATCATTTTTAGAAAATTTTCCTTAAATTGAGTACAAGTGTCTCATTCAATTCAAGATATTTGAAATTAGATAACACGAAGTTAAATCATTTTCTTCTAACCAGAATAAAAGAGTGGAAAAGCCATAAATATTATTTCTTCCAACCTGTGCAGTGAAATGATTCAATTTCTCTTTGAAATAATGTACGTTGCCATCAAATTCCAAAGCCTCGAATTTGGCTCGAGTAAGAGGAAGAATATTTTGAATACACTAATTTCTCTTTTTAGGTGATTAATAACAATATAAATAGTATATTTCAATTATTCATGTTTATAGAATTATACAGAACAATTTTAATGATATCCATTTCGCTCACAGTAACAGTTTTATTAACAATCTTCTCCGCTATCTGGTCAAAGGCATAAGCATCCATTAGCAGTCTTTGGTTAAACATCTCGTGGATAATAGTTTAAAATAGTGAAACTCTGGAAACGATACTTATGTAAAAGGTTTAAAATTTATTTTGATTATGTTAAATGAAGATTATAAGCAGTTTTTTTCTGATGTATATATATTCGTAATATATATATTCACATATTACACATTTGTAACGGTTATAATTACATCTACCTTCTCTGTTTAAGTGGATAGATGGCGCTTGGCACAACTAGTAAATTTCCCAGATAATACATTCATTTATGATTATGAAGTAGTTCGTACTTTGTTCTTTTGTGTAGCTGTTTTGTGAAATTGTGTGCCGTTATTGTTATATATTGTGATGTGGAACTTTAATCATATAAATAAACAAATGTTTCTGAAATCATTGCTATTCCTATTTATTATAATATTTGGAATCATGTGTTCATACATTATAAGATTCTTTCCTCTTAAATTACATTCCCCTGAAACTTAAAATATATTTGCAGATAACATGCATGAAACTTCACTCATTCAGAAATTGTAAAACAAGCAGAACTTCCTTCAGTCTTATAAAACGATTCTCTTACAAATTTAGTAGTAAATAACTGTAAAGTATGGGGCATTTATCAAATCTGAAAAGTCCCAAAGTTTTCTTAAAGAGATTTAATCTTAACCTCTTTACCTCAATCAGAAATTTCCATTTAATGATGTATATATTAGCATTCAAAGGAGCTTTCATGATTAAAGGCTTTACGGCTTATCAAGTATCTAATACGAAACACCTGTGGATCACGACTCTCATCTTAGTTTTAATATGAATTTGGAAGGATTGTTTCCAACATTTTTAATAAAATTTTTAAAAGGATTTTTTAATTTTTGTAAAAATTTAGCATGAAAAATGTATTAAGAAAATAATGAAACTCGAGTTTTCAGCTCTCTACATACATTTGATATATTTTTCATAAACTATAAATATTTAATGAACTAACATTGAGTTAAACAATGAAACTAATGTAAAAAAAAAATTTATGGGTGAATTTCCATGAAAATTGTATAACAGTTTCTAACTTATATGTATAAAAGAATATGATGGTGTAAATATCTTTGATTTAATTAAAGTAGAAAAATAAAAAGTGAAAATAAACAAGCTTCTAGTTTTTTAAATTTATTATCATTAAAAAATACTTTAAAAAATTCATTTATTGGTTTAGTTTTTAATTTGGGGACTTTAAGAAACAATAGAAAACATCAACATCAGAATTAGATAAAAAAATATAACAAGATGTCTTTTTTATGTGATTCTGATACATTACTTTTTTAATGAAATGGTAATTCAGTAAATTTATAACCATAGAAAGTAATGCATTCTGATGAAAAAAATTAATATAATTATAGATTAAAGACATAATAGCAAAATGCATTCGCATAGTATTTTACTTACTGACATTAATACTTAATTGATACAGACATTAAATCGATGGGTAAACACCTTCAAGGTTGTCGATCCTTTCGTGGATCTTAATTGCAGCTAAGACAATTCATGTCGCCATACCAATGTCAAAACCTTCAGAAATTTTATAAACAATATCATATATTAAATCAAGATATCCATCGAAAAATGTCACAAACCCTAATTTAATTTACTAATTTCTAATCATTCATGCGCATTGCCATCTATATATTTCTGGCCATGCAACTTTGGCAATTCTGATTTTTATCAATGTAATATTCTTCGATATTTCATATTGGAGTTCCGATATATGTTTTATATGTTCCTTTCCAGAAAACTGGATACGTTAATCAGAGAAAAATATTCAGAATTTATATCAGAAAAAAAAAAAGAGAAAACAATCAAATTTATACAATTCTTTTTAAAAATGTGATTTGTATCATATTCTTTTTTTTTCTAGATGAATTGATGGTAACTCTCGACCATGCTTGAAAGTCACGCCATAATTTCCCATACTTCCATCAACCACTACAGTGAAAGGAAGCTTTTCTAATACAGATAAATTTTAAAATTTTAAATCTGCTTCTAAACTTAACTTTTGGGAATGTAATGGTGGAACAATAGAAAATATTATTTCATGATAGATAATCCAGTAATTCTTCTTTCTGCAAAAAAAAAAAAAAAAAAAAAAAAATTGAGGAATTTATTCATATTTTAATGTTATGTTAGTGTATCTTGCAAATTTTTCATAGATATTATTTTTTTATATTCTGTTATTATTTTCCTCTCTTCATTTTTTGTCCTTGAATTTTCTAAATTTTTTGTTTTTTAGCTCTTACCTTTAAGCTGTGGAGCAATAACTTTTAGTTACTAATTCGTCTAAAAAGTATTTACTTTTTGTATCTCTGATTGTTGTGTAAAATTGTCATATTTTTCCATAAATTCAGATAATATGTCTTTCGTTAATCATTTACCAATGGTAAATCCGTGCAACATCTTATGTTAAAGTCAGTTATTTTTTTTATTTACTTATTTGGTTAAAATTTCGATTCTGACCATTAAATATTATCAAAAATACTTTTTCGAGTATATCTGACAACTTCTTTGCATCATAACTTTTCGTTATTTTTTCATACAAGCTTGCGATATGAAATTTCCATTCTTGTTTTCTTTTACAACCAAGCTCAACTATATTCGTTTTATCTTTAAACACGAAACTTGTTTTTCTCCATTAAGATAGTTAATGCTATAGACTGGCTATCTTGCATTGTTTTTTAAAAGCACGTCCCATTGTTTTCATTATTTTCGTATTCTGAAAAATACTAGAATAAAATTGCAACTCAAAAGAACTAACTCAGTACGGTCCATATATAAAATTAAATGAATTTATTTTTATTTTGACAGTCTCTTTGTTATCTCTATAGAAAGAGGAACCACCAAAATGTTCCGAAGTATTTGATATTAGTGTAAGCAAAGACAAGTCAAATATTAATAAATGTACTATTTTGCACACAATATGATACTGCTTAGTGGATTGCCTAATAAATGAATGCCATCAAATGTGTCTTTCTGAATGTGTTCATAAACAGAGGATTGTAATCAAGTGTTGCCAAAGATAAAACCAGGATTCTAATGTATCCAATCATTGGAAAATCTTCAGAAAAAAGAAATCAATAACGTAAAGCTAATTTCTTATTTCTTTAGCAATGATTGCGGTCAAACCTAAGATACTATCCGAAATCAGATTTCTGTGAATTTAGTATTAAGCATATTAGTTGTGTCAATATCTTCAAAAAGTATTCTTGCTCAACCAATGAAAAATTCCTGCAGCCAAGAAAATGTTAAACAAATTGAGAGCTGTTATTAACAGCCACCAAATCTAATAAGGACTGTATTGTTGTCAGTGCTCTTATTATTATTATTTTGTGAGCATTTTAATACAGTGTCATATAATCATAAAACCTGATAAAAGTCTGAATAATGTTTATAAATATAATGAAAATTAAGGACTAGTACAAAGTGTAAAACAGGAGTGGTATATTCTGAATATTGTATAAAACAATAGCCATCGTTTCAGGGTATTTTTTGAAATATTCTTTAAAGGTACTAGGGTTGGATTCTATATTTGCTAGCTTTAAATAATGAGCCTCAAAACTTTTAAGTTGAAAAGTAAAATGTTTACACAAGCGCAGTTTATACACATTTCCAAGATTCAGCAACATCGAAATTCTTACACATTCATATACAAGCAATTCCAGAACAGTAGGAATACTATTCATGGAAATGATGAATATTAGGTAAGTTTTTGTTTTCATTGAAAGTGATTTTGTATAGCCTTTTTAAAAATCATCAATTCAATAGAGTGGGCAAATAAAAGGAAAAAAAAATATCTATAGAAAACAACAATTATGAGTACAAATTATATATAGCAGGTTCAGGTAATTCAAAATTTTTAAACTATACGTTCTAAAATACATCGATAAAATCATTAACGTATTTTCCATTTGATTGTATGTATGATCTTAAACGTTGTTTTCAAATATCATAAAATTATTTTTTAAGCCTTTTTAATTTGAGATTATAAATATGGTGAAATTTCTGTTCAAGTTTCCTATCTCTTCATGGATTTCTCAATAGAATGACATTTATTTAAATATTTGAATGTTTTCTGTATTGTTGTTATTGTACGTTTTATTTTTAACCTGGTTGTTTTTAGCTTTGAATATTAACCTAGAAAAACAAGTTTTCATACGTTCATTATTTCATAATTTTCGAATATTTTTATTTTTAAATCCTTATGCAGTGAAATATTTAAATTGTTCTTTGAGAACTTTAAGTTTTGTACAGTTCAATAAGCGTCCTATATCAAATTTTTTAAAATCGATAAAACATGGATATTTTTATAGAAGTAATTATTCATTCACAGAATTCATTTTCATTTCCAATTCCCGTTGTACATGTAGAACACGGATATTTGGATGCTACGAAAATGACTTGAATCTTCAAGACTTACAACCATGAAATATTCACTGATACACCGCCTAATCTTACCAGGCTACTCTTCATTCGCATGCAGGAAGAAAAAAAAACCAAAAAAAAAAAAAAAAAAATTGTGGTTTACTACGAGATTGTCTGCGGATTTCAGAAAGATTCCCCTCCTTTCTGATTACAAAAAGAATATTTTCGGTTTGCGGAACTCTACGAAGTAAAAATCTGGGTCAAAGAGAAAAGTTCTTCATTGAACTGGCTACGAATGACGTCAAAAAATTGTTCTTTTTTGGAACGTCTTTTTACTGTACCTTTTGAGTTCATTCTTTCCACCTCCGCCATACCGGAACCCCACGAACAATGACGATCTTCTAACGTGTTTGGTGATCGTTTAGCAAATCTTTTAACCTTACGAAATCTTTTCTATTGCCAATTTATCTGGCACTAATTTTAGGAAAATCTTTCTTTATATTGATATAGTGATGTTTTTTTCATCGATCTGACCGTGAATTTATGACGTCAGAATTACCTGAAAGCTTTAACCGTCTCAGAACGTAACGTTCTAGGATCCGGTTTGGAATAAAAAAAGTTCTTTCCTCCCTTGTAGAATACGATTTGAATATTTATAATGTATGTGTTTATTTGTTTTTATCTATAATAAAAAGAGATAATTATCTTTTTATAACTGCTCTTTTATTAATGTAATATTAATCATGGGAGTTGCTAATAGTCTGTTTTTTTGAATAAAAAATTAGACAAAATTTAGTTTTATGGAAAAAAAATTGGTAAAAATTTCTTATTATAATGTGTATTTTAAAATATATATATAAATGTGTTGATGACTTCATAAATTAATAATGTTTTTATCATTTTAGAATGAGAAGTTACTACATAAATTTTATTTATTTCAATAATTTAAAAAAGAAAAGTCTATCAATTTAAAAATAAGAACCAAATATAATGCATTTTTCTGCAGTCACAATTAAAAATGAATTCTCATTTTAAAATTGTCTTAATAACGTGTTAATACTTTCTAATAGTCTGTTTTGTAAATAAAAAATGAGACAGAATTCAACAGACTATTAGAGTATAATATTGACTCATAATTTTTTGTAAATTTTTCTTTAGTTTAATTTTCGAATCTTTTATTTTTGCATTATTTGTGTTCATTAAATTCCTTGTATAGTACAAAAAATTGTTTTATATGTCTGTGTGTATATTAATTAAGCATATAAAGACTTAAATGTGTCATTATCTTGGGAGATCCAAACTACTCAGCTTAACTAAAGTTTTTACTAAACTTTTTACTCAGCTTAACTAAAGATTCAGTTCCTCCGCAGTACATGGCTGCTGAAAATCAAACAATATTTTTTTTTTTTTTTTTTTAAAAAATTAATGTTTCTATTTTTTTTATTCTTTTACTTCTGCTTTTCATGGTTTCGATTTCAATGTTACCACACACATGTTTCATTACAGTTTATTTTCACAAAGAAATTATCAGTAAGGGCAATTATCGGCCTCTGTAAACAGGAAAATTTTCATAAATCGAAATAGTTCTTTAAACTATAATAACTATTTGTATCACCATTTGAATTCAGCATCATTTTTCATGAATCACCTGTGCCGTAAGATACGTACTCATTAATTACATGTTACTGCACGAGCATTTGCATCCAAATATTTAGTATACAAATTTTTCTATATAAAAAGTAAAATAAACGGTCGAGATTTCTAAATGTAAATGTGTGAAGTACGATCCTAAGTTTTTATATTAAGTATTTTCAAAGTTAATGGAGTTAACTTGGCTACCACAAAAATGATACTATATAGAAAAGCAACATTCCTCTCTAGTTGCTTAAAAGTGATTTATACTGAATATAAGACTTCACAACTGGGAAAATGTATTAACAAATATTTATTTCATGGCAATTTTGTAAACTTTAAAATCACACTCTCTCTCTTTATATAGGTATATAAAATGGATGGTATTTGCTTCATTATTTATAAGCGTTTTATCCAAGAAAATAATCACATTATAGCGACGTAAGAAAATGGAAGTTAAAACAAAACAAACATTTATTACATTACACATAATTAAGATTTGTAACAAAACGAAAACACTTAATAATTATAAAATAATAAACAAGGTTACATAGTACTAGGGTGGTACAAAACAAACGTATTTAGGAACCGGAAGGTTCGACCTCCATTCCTCACATCTCTATACTCATCTCATTGGATGTTGTAAGTATATTGGGCAGCAGCGCCATCTACCGTCAGTAGTGTTAATATGGGTCTGTTACAACATTAATAAGATTAAATCAACTGATATATATATATATATATATATATTTGCTTACGAAAGTCTTCAATACTGTATTTATTTATATATTTGACAGAAATATTGCTATCAAAACAAAAGCATATTTCAGCTTAAAAATTATGCTGTTGCAGTTTGTGGAACGAAGGAAAACATGTTGAACTTATTTATTACGTGCAACATTTTTGCATTCATTCCATAAAATGAAATAGCATTTATTTCCTAGATACCTTTTTTTATTTCTTTACATATTTTAACTTTTTTCGAGAGGAAATATCATGTTTTTTTGGTTTAATATTTCCATCCCACACATCGTTTTCTTTATGCTACTCTAGGCCGTTTTAAGGATGTGTGCATTATTCTTTTTATTTCTTATGTTATCATGCAGAATTATTATTTTTAAATACTTATAACTATGATAAATTTGAACACATTCTGTATCATAGTTTAATGATTTTTGCTCTTCTTAAACTCTTATGGAAATGTAAACAAAATATAAAATATTCAGATAGACATTATCTTTGATAGTAAAGATGATATGAGCAATATACCTTTTAGCCATCGTACATATAATATTTTAAAGATAAAAAGAATCAGGGAAAAAAGAGAAAACGAATAAGAAAGATGATTTCAGTTTTATAATAATTTTAATGAAGAAACTAGTTTTATTTAAAGTATTGTGCTGCATGAAGTTTGAAATGAGAAAAGACTTTTCTTAGTTAAATTTGCCTTGAAGCACATCTCGACTTTTATCACGAGTTCTTAATGAGAGTTCATATAATATTCTCCACTTTATATATTTTTTTCAAGTGATTTTTTTTTTTTTTTTTTTTTTTTTTTTTTTGTATGTTAAGAGCGTCACGAAAAAATTCTTTTGGCTTCATGGAGACTTTTTTGAAAATGAAATTAAACGATAGTTGCATTTTGTTGCGATATTTTTATTATTTTTCTGCTCGAGGCAATATATTTGGTGGATGTATCTAGAATTATTGAATAATAAATGCATTAAATAATTTTGTTTTATTAAACATTTGTGAAAAATGTTTTCTTTTTTTTTTTCATGATGTTTGTTAAGTTTTTATCTCATACGTGTCGTTAATTATCAGGGGACTTACTTACTTTAAACCTCTGGAACACAAGGACCATCACGAAAGCAATTAGCGAACCAAAATAGAAAATAATTACAAAAAGTAACAACTCATAGCCGAAAGATTAGGCAGAGATAATGAACTCGAAAGTCAGTGTTGGAAAAAAAAAAAGCATTTAGAAAACATTATCTGTGACGTTAGATCATTTTTATCTTTTCTTTTGTTATAAGGAACATTCAGAATGGCAGTTGTTTAATGATACTAATGAGAATGTTTATTTTCGTGAAATGTACTGCGAACTCTTTATTAACTCGCCTCCGAATGAAAACTCATAAATGAATTTGTTGGTATATCAGCTCAATTTTTCTCTGCCGTTCAGTGTAAGAATCTCAGATTATCTGTTGAATTCAGGCTTCTGCTTTTATGAAACATTTAAAAGCCACTTATGTTATTTTCTTAAATGTCATTTATGTTATCCTTTTTGCTGAGAGTACATACGCATATAAATTGTTATTTACTTAAATTTTTCTGCAAAATATTTTCCAACTTCGAAAGTAATTAATTTATTTAAATAAAAAATTACATGTTATCAAATAATTATATTCCACTTAAACATTCGGATCAACTATTCCTTGATTAATGTAATGCTTATTTTGTCATATTACATAAAATTGCTAATAATTTATTAATTATTGTGTGTTAATTAGAATTAGAAATGGAAAATGCTTTTATTGTTAAAATAGTGAAGGTTTTCTATTTTATTTAAAACAATATATTAATTTCATGAACAAATCATACTTTTTAAATTCACACAAAAAATAAGGTTATGAAGAAAAAAATTAAATATTAAATTCATTAAATTCTTTTTTGATATTTGAAATTGAAAAAAAAGTCTTTTCTGATATTTGAAATCCTGGATATAGTCTATTATAAATGTTAAATTTTTTTTTCTTATAGAAAATAACAATATGGAACAGAAAGGCTGTTAATATTTATGAATGCAATATGGTTTTGAATCTGTGTTTTTTTTACTTAGAAAACTTTTGAAAATACATGCTTAAATGAATAATAACCATTATTAAACACTGTAAATTTCTTATGCAGATATTGATGAAAATTCGGTCATAATCAAAAAACAAAAGATAACAGAAAATTTTCATTTTTTATAAATAAAAAGCACAGTTAAGAGACGAAAACGTAAACGCAAACCATTATAAAAGAAAGTATTCTCTTTTTACGAATTTCATTTTGCTTTATAATGCACCATGTTTTTCAGATTTTATTTAATCACTTTTAGGTATTTGAGTAATGGGTTAACAGAGAATTACGGGTAATTTTAAACTCGAACTTAAAAAAAATGTTTTCAGGTGCGTTAAAAAAGACCTTTAAATTCAATATATTTCCTCTTAAGCTCATTATAATTCAAAAATTCTTGTATGAAACTTTTTATGAATTATGAATAGTAAAAATTTTCAATATATTTGAATTATTAAGGATTTTAAATTTTTGCGTTTAATTTATGAGTAATATTTCACATTTCTGTAAAACAGTGCTTATAAATTAAACTAAATCCGCCCTGTTTCGTACAATGTGTTCATCTATATCAAGGAATAATAAATCTATATTATGTCTCCGAATATATATCTAGATACCTATATAAGATTGTTTATAAATCAATATATTTAATATCCGCCATCTTTTTTCTTAAGTTACGAATTTGACCTTGCCATTGCACACATTCATACAAAAAATACGATTTTAAATATTTATAATAAATTTATGGCATTATTATCGTATTCTTAAAAATGTTATGTTTTATTTCCTATTCTACTTTATGTTCAAATAAACTTTCGTGTATGTTGTCCTGAAATGTACGATCGTGTAAACGTAATTTTAAACAAACTATAATTCCGGATCTACGAATAAATAAATTAAATTACTCATGATGTTTCATATCTTAAGACTAAAATAATAATAATTAATTATCAAAAACTTTTTTTAAGAATTCTCAAGTTAACTAGTTTTATTTTTATTCTCAATATAAAAATTAACATTTCTTATATTGTAAATTTATTCATTACTGTTCCAAAATGAATTTTTTGACAATGTTGCATAAGAAATGCTCTTTAACTGATAAGTTAATAAGTGATATATAATTTTAATTTTGTCAGCCTTTTTTTTTTGCTTTTTTGTGATAAAATATAATAAAAAAATTTAAAAAACGTGTTTTAATTGTAAGCATGCATGTCAATTTATCGATGAAAAATCAAGTGCTGTTTCCGAATCTTGCATGTAATCATGACAAGGTATCTCCAGTGGTACCCGGATACATCTGAGCTCGAATCAAAATCTAAGCTGCTGTTGATAAAGATCTCTTCCATGGTAAATTGTCATAGATCTATGCAGTAATTTAAGTGTGTATGTGTGTGAAGAGTTGCCTCCCTGAACCTTTTCTTTTGCTGGATCAATCGCCTTTTGTGTTTGGCCAAAAATCTCAATAAAAACGCACGGCCCATTGTATTCTTGTTTATCACTTCACAGAACAGCAAGGTTACGCGCCTATTGTATTCGTCCTTTTAGGTAGGCCACAGAACGGTTCGGTTTTAGAATCACTCCACTTAACAAACCCGTGTCTTTGTCTTTTCCACTTTATTTTTATTTTATTACAAGTGTTGAACATTATTAATCACGTTTTCCTTTGCTCCTTTACTTCTGAGAGATTAAGTTCGAGATTAATTTCCTTTGGAGAAGATTTCTGGAAAGAAAAAAGAAAAAAAGTTCTCAGATGATCTTTAAAAAGAAAACTTATTTTGATTCTGTCAAAACAAGCATGATCGCAGCGACGGCAGTTTTCTTAGCAAGTAAAATATTTGCTTTGTTGACGGTTATTAGAGTATCATTAGAAACGCAAGCGTGCCAAACATTTAGAACATCTGCTTATCTTAAAACGAAGGTCAAGGGCAAAAGGCTTAGTTCTTTTAATTCTTTCTCTCCCATTCTTTTCTTAGAAATTCAAATGATGAAATATCTTCTTGATTTTGGAGTCACGTAATTTTCTAGTTTGCTATAATGTGTTTATCAGATTTGGATGTTTTAATGCTTCTGTAACGCTCAGAAGCAGATATAATATTATTAGAGATATAAGAAAATAGTATGGACTTGATTTAAGTTTCTCGTTTTCAATTTTTTTAAAATACAGTAATAAAAATTCTAACTCAATACTTCCTGATCGTATTCAATACTTCGAAATTATTGAGATAAAATGTATAATATATTTATTAAGGATAGACATCAAACTATTATTATAATAATGTAGGGAATTACAGCATTTTTTTTTTCTCAAATTTTCATAACTTTTTCTAGATATAAGATCGTTTGTAAAAATAGATTTTTTTGTTCATAAACAAAGGTAGAAATAATCATAAATTTTTCTTCAGCCAAAATTTAAAAAAGTAATAGCAAAAAATCAAATTTATCAAAAATAATCGGATTAAAATATGCACGAGTATTAAAAAAATGATCACGATTTTTTAATTTAACACATTCCCAAAAATCCTTCCAAAATGTTAATTTTTGTACAGAAATAACGGTTAAAAATATTAAACTATCATTTGGAAGACTTCATTCGTTTAAATTGATTTGAATTTTATGACAGTATGTTCATAAAAATGTTAGACTTTGATTAACTTACTGGTATCTGTAAGATTTACACTGTCTGACATTGAAAATGTAACACCAAAATGGAGCTACCAGAAAGTGACGACACTCGGCAAAAAGAGAGAGAGAACAATAAATGATCTGTATTTCGAAATGATATGCATAATACAGAACGAGAACAAGGTCGGGTTACTAGGTTGTAGAACCACCGGTAAAAGCGATACATGAAGCAACATGTCTATCCTGAGAGTACGGATGGCGTCCTGAAGAATGGCCCTCCATTCCTTGTCAACCACTTGCCAAAGTGCGTCTTCTGAAAGAGGAAGTGGAAGTCTTTGCAAATGACATCCAATCATATCCCAAATGTGTTCGATTACTGAGAAATCTGGCAAGCAAGGTGGCCAATAAATTAGCAGTACAGCTTTCAGAGGATGTTGACTGATGTGAGCAAGCTGCAGTCGGGCGTTATCCTGTTGATAAAGTGCGCTGAAAGCAGGAGAGTGTCACCGGCCGCAGTAAATCATACATATAACGTTGGGCTGCCATAATGACATGAATATAAACAAGAGGTGACCTGGAATTATACGCAATGATTTCCCAAACCATGATGCCGCTTTGTCACGTGGTAGGGCATTCCAAAATTGCTGCAGGATTTGATCTATTTCTACTTCGACAACACACTCGTACACGACGACTTACACTGAAGAAACAGAAATGTGACTCATTTGAGAAGAGGATCCTGTGCCACTCCATCGTCCACATTGCTCTAATCAGGCACCTTTCCAGGCATTGGCGTCTATGGTGTGGGGTTAATGGCAGTCTTCTTAACGGACACCATGAATGCAGGCCACTAGCAACCAATCGGTGGCAAATGGTTCTGCTCGACATCGAAGCATGCAGGGTGTCTTGCACATGCGACAGAATTTCGGCAGACATGTTTTTGGGACCGTGCTTTTCACTGCTTCCTGACGGACGCGTCGATCCACGCGAGCTGACGTCACTCTGGCTGTACCGGCATTCCGAAATCGTTCCACAGTTCCTTGTGGACTGCTGGAACTGATGCCGTAGACGATGATTTAGCATTCTCTGGAATTACAGGTGTCCTATTCTGCCGGTTCCTCACCTTATATCTTATCCTACATGCTCTGAAGAGCTGCCAATTTCACATCGTTTGCATAAATCTGTGAAGTGCCTCTACCCGGAAATTTGCATAATTTTCTTTCCACTCCTTCTTGGTGTCACATTTTCAATGTGGGGCAGTGTATGATACGAGTGTTACTCTGAAATTCTTGAGATACGCTTAGATACGCACAAAATAAAAATAACGCTTTAATTTTAAAATACAAAGTGTTTTAACATAGATTAAGACGATTTTTTACTGACTTACTTCAACTTGTTTAGCGTAGAATAAATTTTAAACAGAAGAGAAAATGGAGTTGACACGAGAACATTTTCGCGCTATGATTTTCTACGATTTAAAGCAGGATTAAATCAAGAAAAATGCCTTCAACGGTTACAATTAGCATTTGGTGATGAATCTCCAGCTCGTGCTATTGTATTCAGATGGTTTAGAGAATTCTAAGAGTTCGCAATTTTCTTCAGGATGAAGAACACACAGGAAGGCCGCCGTCGGCAGTAATCCCGGATAATATGTCTGCCATACGAAAAACGTTAATAGATGATAATCGCTGTACTTATCAAATGATACAGAAGAAACTTAACATTGGATCCGCAGCCATACACAAAATCATTCATGAAGAATTACATACGAAAAAAGTAGTTTGCCGTGAGGTTTCCCATAATCTAACTGAGCACCAAAAAGAGGAGCGTGTCAGAATCAGTAAAGAAACTCTTAAATTGCTAAATGATGGGGGCCACCGCATCGTTGTTAAAATTGTAACAGGTGATGAAACATACATACCGTTTTTTGACGTTCCAACACGTCAAGAAAGCAAAGTATGGGTCTTTGAAGATGATCCCACGCGGACAATGTTGAAAAAACAACGCGCAATGAAAAAAGTGATGTATGCCGTTTTCTTTCAGATGTGCGGGATTGGTCAAAGCCATACATTTGGAAGGACAGGAGACAGTAACAACAAACTGGTATACCACTAAATGTCTATCAGAAATTCTACAAGAACTGAATATTAGGGAACGAATGCTTCACAATGACAATGCATCTTCACATACAGCCGGATTAACAGCTGAGTTTCTTAAGCAAAAACAAATTAAAGTGATCGAACATCTGCCGTATTCACCTGATCTAGCTAAGTGCGACTTTTGGTTATTCCTTAATCTAAAAAAGAACTTCCGTGGACGTCGTTTTCATTCATAAGAAGAGATTGATGTGGCTATAAATGCATTTTTCATCTATTCCGAGAAATGAATGGCTTGAGGCATTTTATCTGTGAAAAATTCGTCTACAAAAGTACATTGATGCTGGAGGAGACTACTTTGAACACATCTAAAATTTTGTAAGTATACCTTGAAAAACCTAGTTGTATCTCAAAATTTCAGAGTGACCCTCGTACAAGCACTTAAATATAATATTGAAATAATCATTTGAATGAAAATATTCTTGATTTAAGTTGATAAATATTTTACTTTCGGTAAAATATTTATCAACTTAAATCAAGAAGTATTTAAAAGTATTTAATTCAAGAATTAATACACGTTTCTCTTTTCATTATTAAAAATAAAACATCGTTATCCAATTTATTTCGAATTATGAGGAACGAAAAGGAATAACTTATCCTTTCGCTTAATGGAGTTCCAAAAACATAAGTAAATTTGAAAAATATTCCAGACATAATTGAAATATATGATAAATTATTCAACTTCATATAAAAAGAAACTAAGTATAGCAATATGGTTCTATTACTTTTTCGATATTTCTTTAGAATTGGGTTATCTAAAACCTTTAAGAACATTATTGGTTATTTGTCTCTCTACATTATCATATATATTCAAGTTGGAGAGACAATTTAAGCCAGAAAAAGAACCATTTTTAGAAAAAATTCAAAGATATAGAAGTTTAATATCATGAATAAAGTAAAAGTTAAAAAAGTAAGCAGTTTTTGAAGAACACAATAAGATTTTCTAAATATGTGTCTTAAGTAATTAATTTAATTTAGCACAAAAGCTAGAATAAATGGCTAGGTTATACTTCTTAGGCTAGGTTATAAATATAGCGTATTACTCATAAAATATATTTAAAATGCGATTTTTTTATCAAATGAGAAATTTAGTAATCAAGAAAAAATAATTATAGATGCTTTTGAATTGTTTCACAAAGTTAAAATTTAATTATATATATATATATATATATATATATATATATATATATATATATATATATATATATATATATATATATATATATATCAGTTAGAGCACAAAACATATAGTTAAATATTAATATACACATACAAATAAATATATTGTTAAGTTTTTTATTCAAATTATACTAAAATAAGCTCAATTTAGTGCCAAATTGAAAAATTTTCTTGAATTAAAAGTTTAATGAGTCAAGAAGGAAAAAATAATTTTAATTTTCAAAGCAATTTTTTTGTATTTTCAATTTAAAGAAATCAAGCAATCATCTTTAAGTTTTTTGAATATTTTTGTTTACGGTTTGGGGATGAAAGCATAAAATATCTGTGAATGTACAACTACAATAAATTCTTTCTGTTTGACTGTTTCTGGATAACCTTCCTCAGCAATTTTTTTTCACCACTAGAGGAACATTTTCTTAAAAGCTTAAGACCTTCTGGGATATACGAGATTTTCAAAAAGTGTTTTTGTGTTTTTAACTTTAAGGCACATTTAGACTTCATACTTTTATGGATCGCCACATTATTTTCGGTATGTAAAGTGGATGGCTTAGAAAGTTTCTCATTAGACGAAGGCCACATTTTCTAAATTTCTTCTAATGCATAAAGTTTTGAATTCGCAAGAAATATTCGAGATTGAAAACTTAAATGATTAATTAAATAAGAACAAGAAAATGAGTCGTTCGCGAATTCCTATTTCTTAAATCATGAATATTTTTGCATAGATCATTAATTTAATTATTTTTCTAATTATTAATCAATATATATTAACTGTATAGGATTAATATGAAATTATGGGAATATATAAGTAAAAAAAATATGCTAATAATTGAATTCTAATTCAATTGCTTACAAAACTAGTTCTTATGGAATCCAAATGTGTATGATAAAATTATTAATTTTTTTAAATGACATACTTTTAATGAATGATTATTAATGAATTTAATTTGAAGTTCATAAATTACAATAATTTAATTAAATTAGGACTTAAACTGATATAAATTATAATTTTTAATTTAATTTACAGCAAACAATTACATAGAATATAGAGCTATTACAATGTTGTTCTCTGTAAGAAACAATCTGACGATATTGAGATAAATCATACTCAACAAAAATTAGCATTTCTAGAATTCGATTCCCACACTGATCGCTTATGTCGGTAATGGCATCTTTCAAACTTTAGAATGACCGTCCATGCGTTATTAGGAATTGTTGTGGTTATAATTACAGCTGCCTTCCCTGTTTCAGTGGGTAGATGGCGCTACGTACGTGGTGTACGTGGGGCCATTATATAAACACATGATTCCAAATATAATAATAAGTAGGAATAGCAAAGATTTCAGGAATTTATGTTTATTTATATAATTAAAGTCCACATCACAACATATAACAATAACGGCACATTACATACAATTTCACAAAACAGCTACACAAAATAACAACGTACGGACCACTTCATAATGTTGAGTGAGGTATCTTATCTGGGAAATTCACTAATTGCCTCTAGCACCATCTACCCACTCAAACAGGGAAGGTAGCTGTAATTATAACCGCTACAAAATAAATAATTTTAATTGTTGTAACAAATAACTAGATTTTTTAAAATTTAGAAACAGTATTTTTAAGTGTTCTAATCATTTTGGTATAGTAAATCAAAAATATATTTAAAATATATTTAAATTTTTTTTTTATTATTTTCAGTCGCATAAGTTAATTGTAACTATTGAATTATATAAATAATAACGTATTTAACTTCATTTCTGAATTTCCTTATTGTATGTTTTCACACATTAAGTTTTATAATTTTTAAAGTTATTTTAATTCAGAACATTTCATCTAAAATTTGATATCGCACACCTATTAAGATCTTTTGATTAAATTAATCTTGGTATTTATACTTAAAAATAGATCTGAGATTAGAGGTGGATTTGTAAAGCTTATAAGTCTAGAGCCCAAATGAGGTACGTGTCTCCATTCAACGTAACAAATTCAGACTAGAATCTTAAGTGTTTCTCAAATCCCGAATATTTTAAATCGATTGAGTAATTAGATATAAAAATATAATTACTAGGTTAAATATATAATAATTAGAAATAAAAATGTAAGACACTTGTAAATCTAATTAATCATGCGATAAAAATGTTCATTTGACACAATATATAAAATGTGCATCAAATAAATGAATGGAATTGTTTATAAATTGCATAGTCTTTAAACTGTGCAATTTTGTAAAAAGTATTAAAAATGTACTTATAAGAAATGTATAAGATAAATGTATACAATATATATATATATATATATATATATATATATATATATATATATATATATATATATATATATATATATATATATATATATATATATATATATATATATATATATATATATATATATATATATATATATATATATATATATATATATATATATATATATATATATATATATATATGATTTACTAAAACTCTGGATACAAAGTTTTCATTTATCAATATTTGTAAAATCAAAATAGTTCAGTATGTTGATATCAAAAATTTTTGAAAGTTTTTAGAAAAGTATTGTTAGTAAATTAGCCAATTTTTATATACGTTTTCCTTGTGCTTTTCGTCACCATTTCAAAATTCTATGATGACTCAAATTTTCAAAATTTTATGATGGAATTGAACAACGTAATTTAATTAACTCAATGCTATGCTTATCACTAAATTAATTGACATCTGTAAGATGCGAGATTTAAGCTGAGTTTTCGATGGAGGAATTATAATTCAGTAATTATATTAAATATAAGATCGAATAAAATCACTTTATTCTTTTAAAATGGAGCATTTTTTAAAATTCCTCTTCATTTAAGGAAAAATGATTAAAAATTCGAATTTTCAAATCAACACCCCTAGGTTGGTTGGTTTGTTTGTCGCTCAACGGTTATTTTTTGCACACGAGGGCTAATTAGACCGGGACCTACTGTTTAAAGTGGATTACGAACCACTACAAACATCCATGCCCAAGGTGGGATTCGAACCCACGAATTGTTGAACGGAAGGCAAGAGCGCTAACCATTCGGTTGGCAGCTCGGCCAACACCCTTAGAGGGTGTGTTTTCGAATTTATTATGACTTGTTCTTACCACACCAACCTGAATAATAAATATTTTCATAATTAGATAATAAATAATAGGCTTTAAAAAGTTGAAGAAATGGAATAATAATTATCATTTTTAATTCGATTAGCTGAAAAGAATGAAAAATAACACAATTAAAAACAAAGGATCCAAGATAAATTTTGAATTTCTGGATTCTCGAATCTTCTTAAATTCAATAAATATTTTATTTTAAAATAAATTTTAGAATTATTCAACTAAAATAACAGAAAATACTCATTTAGATTTTGTAAAACGCAGTTTCATGCATTCTAAAATTAAATTAATGAGACACTTAGAGAGTTAAGTATCCTTTAATGTATTTATAATGATAGTTTTGTTATTGAATAACTTCCTCTCACCTAGACATAACTATTTTAATTTTTTTTACTTTCTTTTTTTTTTCTTTATGCAAATTATCGTTGCTCTTTAAAATATAATAGCAGCAACATTTTTTAAGACTTTGTTTGTCGTAAATTGCTGCTTCAAGGTTAGAAAATTAAAACTTAATAACAAATTGAAAAATGGGGAATGGAAAATTAACATTCTTATTATTGCGACATAAACAGGATATCGTTTGCTTTTTCATTTATTTCTATTCAAATAATGAATATTGTTTTCGATTTGCTATTTTATCTTTATTTCCCAGATGGCATGTTACTAAAGTCTTAATAGATAAACTCCCTCTAGTTTCAAACGACGCGCAATTTTTTTTTTTTTCAATATAATGTTTTCACATTCACGAAAGATTTTTCTGACTTGTGAAAATATTAGAATCATAAAAAAATTAGTAGTTTGCAACGTTACGCTTATAAAAGAGCAAATTACAGTGTTTAAAAGTAA